>OX421954.2:17763768-19126276 GCA_949128155.2 Xanthia icteritia | reverse complement strand
TTTTTTGTTAGTGATGTAATCCCCCAACTTATGACATGAACTCAAACTCAAACCATTCTCAAACTCAAAGCATTTATTTCAGTTAAACCATTTACAGGCACTTTTGAATTGCCAAGGGGTCAGTCAGCCAGAAATATGGAGCTAGTTGTCCATTCCAAAGCGTAGGTTCCTATGGAGAAGAACGGGCAAGAAACTCCACGGACACTCTTTAAATCATATATATGCTAGGCATCATGTGTGCGTTTTATTCAAGATTTAAATTTCGTTTTCATATAGTTCCAGTATGTGGGGAGATGTTTTATTGTAACATTTTAAACAGCACCCCATGAAGGATGAGTCTACCTTAGCCAGTCTGAAACCAGGTTGAACTAAGTGGTCCCTATTTCTAGTACTACAATTGTGTCTTTCACTGAAAAGATTAAAATTTTTCCTTACGTACATGATGTTTTCATGGAAATATTGACTAAGTACCGTCATGATGTTAATATTTTTAAACAGATCCCCAAAAGAATCGCGCCTGCGGAGGCCATATATTGCTCTGATGGCTTTTTTGTAGTATAAAAATAGATATATTGCTCTGATAGCTCTTTTCTGCAGTATAAAACTAGAGTCGATATCTGCAGCCCGGACCCATAGTAAAATACCGTAAGACATAACTATGAAAGTAATTGAAATAGACTAGCCTCGCGGTATCTACATCAGTAAATTGACAGATTTTTCTTACAGCATATGCTGCTGAACTTAGCCATCCTGCAAGAGATGTTAAATGAGGACCCCATTGCAGCCTTGAGTCGAGCGTAATCCCCAGGAAAACAGTTTTATCTACGAATTCTAGTTTCTCCTTATGCAATACTATATCACAATCACCACTTTTAACATTCGGTAAAGCAAATCTATGCATTTAGTTTTTTTCCCATTTACTACTAAATTATTAGCAGTGAACCATTTTGGACCTGCATTAGGGCGTTATTTATGTCGTCAAGATTTGATACACGTTTGTTTATATTAAAAATTAGGAAAGTATCGTCAGAAAATAACACCATCTGTGGTTGGTTTTTAATAAATGGGCTAGGTCATTATTATATACTAAAAACAGGAAAAGACCCAATATCTTGCCTTGTGGAGCACCCATTTTTACCTTTAGACCGAGTGAATTGACACCATTCATTTGAACTAGCTGTTGTCTATCATTCAAATAACATTTTACTAAACTGAGCGCAAATTTACCTAGTTCGTAATGGTCAAGTTTCAAGACTAAGGTTTCATGATTTACGCAGTCAAATGCCTTGGAGAGGTAACGAAAATTCCTATGGCATCTTGTGCCTCCTCCCACGTTGTAAATATGTGTTTTAATAAGGTGACACTGGCGTCGGTCGTACAACGTCCCTTAGTGAAATCATACTGTTGATCATGTAAGATTTTATTGATGTTAAAATGCATGCAGCATTTGATTAAGCATTACCTTTTCAAAAACCTTGCTTAAAACTGGCAACACGAATCTATAATTATTGGTGTCTTTACTGTCCCCAGATTTGAAAAGTGGTATTACCTTACTATATTTCATTAGATCAGTGAAGACTCCTTGATCCACACACAAATTAAATATTTGGGCTAAGAATGGCGACTATAGTCTCGATTATGGATGTACAAACTTTTATAGATAATCCCCATAGATCTTCAGTCAATTTGATTTTGATTTGCCGAAAAGTTTTTATAACTATCATATGTTTAAATTGAAATTCAACCGGGCAGCCTGGAACGTTCGCTCTTAATAAATCAATTGAGACATCGGGTGAAGAATTTTATGCTTCCGTCGTTTTAGATGGTATATTAGTAAAGAAATGTTCAAATTCTTGAGCTACTTCTAAGTTAGAGCTTATGGCACCATGTGAAGTCTCCAATGTGTACTCAGTGTTTCGTATTTTTTTCCTACTACTTTCATTATTTATAACTTTCCAAACTGTTTTTATTATATTTTCTGCTGATTTGATCTTGTTGCTAATGTGGGCTTTAGCTATCTTGCAGGTATTTCTAAAAATTGTGTAATGATAATGTAGCACATACTTGTTGAAAGTTTCAGTGTTAATGTAAGGCTTAAGGCCATACAGCTAGAACAGTCTTTCCCTACTTATCCTAATACCTCTAGTTGTCCAGTCACTAAATCGGTAATTCTTTGTCAGTCATATGAAATGGGTTTACGGAGTGTGGTAATCTGCCACAAAATGCCTGACTGTAGCGCCTGGCCCAGCGTTACAAATTGATGCAGTTCGAATTTAGATTCTGTGTTTAGCGAAACACGTAACACTTGGCTTACATAATTAGCTACAGCTAAAGTTATATTGCTTAGATCTAGATCACCAAATGATCTGTATTTTTCTGTATTGTTTTCTAGAAAGCCCTGATGTTTAGTACACAGCGCTAAGATCAACAAGTGACAGTGCGACGTGAGGTGATCAGTATTTTTTGTGCGTACCGGTTTATTTACCGGAGGCGGTGGGAGTCAAACCGGAGCGGTCAGCGAACTCGCTTTCAACGGATCGGTCACGGCCTCGCCTCGATTATGTCGACCACGCGGTACACAGAGATGTCCTCTCAGTTCTCTTCTTACTAACCGCCACGACGTGATCGATCCCCTGGTCGGGCTAACTGTCATAGGGTCTTTCAAATACGAATTTCTCAGTACTGGTGCTGGTTGATAGTAATAGGCTCGCCCCCACATGGGATTCAAACATAACTGGCGTTTGCGTATCTACCTTCCTGGCCTTCGGGGATTTTAGACGTAATGTTATGAAGATGATTGTCTTTTTATTCTCTAAACATACTGGTTGTTGAACACTGCAATGAAAGGGCATGGTTTGTTGAGCGTGTTATAATTATAATGCTCAGGTAAATAACGCTTTCTGCAGATTTTACTACCAAATTTAGGTTTTTAATGTCACCAGCCCATTATTTATATAGGAGATAGGCAAAAGGTTCAACTCTTTAGTCTCTCTTTAGATCGTATTATTCGCAGATGACACTTCTCTTATTTTTTAAATCAACTTTAGTTAGTCAACTTTGAACAAGTGAACGATGCACTCTCTAAACTTGTGCATTGGTTTAATGTAAATAATCGACTCCTGAATGAAAAAAAGACTTAACTCATTAAATTTTCAGGCAGCTAACTACCAATGTTCAAGTTACTGGAATAGAGCTGGACCCTGTTGAGTCGACAGTTTTTCTTGGAATGACGATTGACGGTAAATTACAATGGGGCCCACACAGAAAAATTGTCAGGAAGGCATAATCGCCACGCTATTAAATTATTAGACGGATAACTGACGTAGATACAGCCAGAATTGTTTATTTTAGTTATTTTCATAGTATTATGTCATATGGAATTCTTCTCTGGGGAACCTGTTCCGACATTAGTACTATCTTTGTTCTACAGAAAAAGGCTGTTCGAGCCATTTACAACCTAGGACGGATCCGACGGATTCCCTTCCAGTAAAAATCAATGAAATAAATATTCTGACTGGTAGCTTCATAATATATTTTTGAAAACCTATTGTATGTGCACAAAAATATATAAAATTTTAAGAAAATGTCCGATATTCATAGCACACGTCTCCACAGAGTAGGCAACTCGTTCATGGGTCAATATATATGCTATTACAACAAATTTCCCATTGACATTCGAAACTTACCTATTAAACGATTTAAAAATGTATTAAAACCAAATTTTGTAACAAAGGGTACTATACAATTTCAGATTATTTAGAAGATAAAAAAGTTTGGGATTGAGATTGCTAAGCCTTGTGATAAAATCATAAAACTTAACATTATACGAGTAATTATTCAGTAAAATCATCAAAATATACCAGTATTATATAAACATTGATATTGTTGAATATAACATACAAAATGACATGATTACTTTATAAAGTATTATATTATTAAAATTTTTGTGAATGTAAAGACTACGTGTTTTTTTTTTTTTTTGCGTGGTCCTCGTATGGTCCTTTTTGACCTAGTTTTGACATAGTACCTATATCTTCAGTTCCTAAAGTTCTTTGTAAAAAATTAACCATTGTAACGGGCGATAGTAAATTGGTCGGGTTACGATTACATTGGCATGTTCTATCGCTAGTTAATACCGAAGTGGATTTTGAGGTCGTCCTTATTTCGTCGCTACATATACACAGACTCGTAAGTTCACCTCTGAATAGATCAGTCCTATGTTACTGGAGAGCCCAACGCTGCAACACACGAGCATCGTCCTTATATCTTTACGTTAGAGTCGTGTGGGAGTGCACGTGTAAGTTGGAACGTACAAATCGTTTAGTTTTTGTGTGGCCTTATGCGCTGCGAGCACTTTCTTGAGAGCACTTTCTCCCGCTCCGATGTGGATCACTCGTGACACACACGCATGCACACAGATGTGTGTGTGTGTGATCACATAGGCACCTACAGTCATTGAGCGAAGTGAGCCGCTCCCTGGCTGAGTTAGATGCAGGTATTACGAGTCCGGTTCGCAAGGTTGTGTCGTATGTATCAGTACCACTAGTTGTTGCTTGCGGCTTTCCCTGCATTCAAGTTCCGTGAGCCATATTACCTTTGTATACAATGCTCAGGTGTAAAGATGACACACCAAGCTTCAGAAATAGACTATCACACAAGTATGAATCGCAAAGGGGACGCTCTACAAAGAGACTATCACACAAGTATGAGTCGCAAAGGGGACGCTCTACGAAGAGACTATCACACAAGTATGAGTCGCAAAGGGGACGCTCTACGAAGAGACTATCTCACAAGTATGAGTCGCAAAGGGGACGTTCTACGAAGAGACTATTACATAAGTATGACTCGCAAAGGGGACGCTCTACGAAGAGACTATTACATAAGTATGAGTCGCAAAGGGGACGCTCTACGAAGAGACTATCTCACAAGTATGAGTCGCAAAGGGGACGTTCTACGAAGAGACTATTACATAAGTATGACTCGCAAAGGGGACGCTCTACGAAGAGACTATCTCACAAGTATGAGTCGCAAAGGGGACGCTCTACGAAGAGACTATTACATAAGTATGAGTCGCAAAGGGGACGCTCTACGAAGAGACTATCTCACAAGTATGAGTCGCAAAGGGGACGCTCTACGAAGAGACTATTACATAAGTATGAGTCGCAAAGGGGACGCTCTACGAAGAGATTATCACATAAGTATGAGTCGCAAAGGGGACGCTCTACGAAGAGACTATCACATAAGTATGAGTCGCAAAGGGGACGCTCTACGAAGAGACTATCACACAAGTATGAGTCGCGAGTCGACAGTAACGAGTCATAATAGCTCAAAAATACGGATGAACACTGTGTTCTAAAATAATGGATGTATTTTATCTAATCTGTTCAGTAGTTTAGTTTCTGAGTGTTTCTGCTCGAACAGACAAACGGACGCCACATAGTTGATTATGACACGTTATAATGTAAAAATAAAGTTGAGCAGCTCGATATGAATATAATCGGTGTGTACATAGCTCGCACAATCTACAGTCACGACGGCACTGGTAGGGGCGCCGCAACTGGCACAAGGCAAGCTGTGGACATTTGACAGCCGCGAGATACGAGTTCAGTGGCGATAGAGTAGTATAAGCAGCGCGTCACGTGCACTTATATGAATGTATATCTTCTACCAGTGGCAGACATAGTCTGTTATAAGTTAAGTATGCTTCCTGTCTCCTACTATTTTGCTGTGCCAGACACGACAGGGTCGATAATGATCTCATTATATTTGAAGTTACCACCTCAGTACACATTGTGGAATGCAACAAATGATTAAGTATACAAAGTAACATGTACGTGTGGAAATCCATTGATGCCAAGTATGATAATGACTGGTGTCAGTTTAATAGTAACAGTATTGTAGCAGAAAGAAGTAAGTGCTCAAAAATATTGGTCGGAAGGGAAAATAATGTATTTACATAGTAACGTACATTGGTACAAAAGGCATATTTAATGCTATTCATACAAACTCATATTTTTGAGAACCGCAGTTGATTCAGACTATATCGAACCTCGAGGAATTGTTTCACTTCAAATGTGTATCAGTCACCAGTGCGACATATTTGTGCGCGCCGTGCTGTCGGCGCGCGTCGTGCCCGCGTCTCGTGCTGATGTCGTGCAGAGATGATCACTATTAGAAAGTGATCGCTAATCTAATGCACATAACACTTATACATACAATGACGTTTTTGTAGACTTCACTCTCGATGGACTCATGAAAGAGCTGCATCTTGTTCATTTAGTTAATGAGAGCGATCATACATACGATTTTTAAAAGCTAATAAAAAAGGCTCAGTAAAGAACGAGAAACCTGGCTACACAACGACAACACTTCATAACTTTGCGAGATCAAAAACATCAAAATCAAAATATTTAATTTAACATAAACCTACATGGGCACTTATGAAACGTTAAAAGCACGGTTTCAATTGAGCCGACAAGAAACTCCACGGTTCCAGGCCTGTCAACAAGTACTAGATAGTTAACAAAATAGAAAATAGCCTACAAATCTATAGTCTACTAAGCCTTCAACGTTGACATATTAAAAGAAAAAAAACAAATCAAATAATAAAATAAAAAATCTATTTAAAGAAAATTACACGATTGCCTTTACAAATGAATTAATATCCTGTCCACAAAAACCACTAATAAATAGTTGAAACTAGAATTGTAGGTATATACCTAATGTCAAATAATGAAAAGATAATGTCAAGAAAGTATGTAAAAAAAACATCGGCCAAGTGCGTGTCGGACCACGCACAATTAAGAGTTTCGTAGTTGGGATAAATTTATCTAAAAAACAAACTTAACATTGTAGTTGAAAAACATGTTCTCCCATACATTGATATACGCCAAGGTCAATTCTCCAACTGCAAATACAAGTTCGTTATCGCAAAAAAAAGAAAAATGTGTAATGAAACTACAAATTAGCGTTTTTCGGACTTTTTCCTTTACAGACCTTGCTTCTTGCCAGGGCAACTAGAAGTACTATATTTGTAGGTTAGGTTTTGATTTATTTGCGAGTTCAAAATATATCGCATAAATAGCCGTATTTTTTTATTGCGTGGACTTAGAAGCTTGATTTTTTTAGAGCTCCAAGGGACCGTAAACCTACGTATTTGAAAAAAAAATTACTTTATACCTCCACGCGTTCTTGAGAAAAAGGACAGACAGACAGACGGACGGACAACGAAGTGATCCAATGAGCGTTCCGTTTTTCCTTTTGAGGTACGAAACCCTAAAAACTAGTGAGCCTACAGTGGTCGCATGATTATGATGTGTAACATCTCACCTTGGTAGTATGCAACATTAACATTATTCCTGAAAAAAAAAACTGGTTTTTCGATGAGTCAGATTTTTCGTAACGAAGAATAATTCTTTTTTAATGAAAATTGTATTTTATTTCATTAACACTAGGAGTAATCAATCTGCCTAGCCTTTTTCCAACTATGTTGTGGTCGGCTTCCAGTCTAACCGGATGCAGCTGAATACCAGTATTTTACATGGAGCGACTGCCTATCTGACCTCCACAATCCGTATCGTATTACCCAGTAACTGGATAAAACGATACCCCTTGGTAAGACTAGTTGTCAGACTTTCGGGAAGATCCACGAATGACAGTCGGGACCAATGGCTTAACGTGCTTTCCGAGGCACGGAGGAGTCTCGGTATGTAAAGATGGCAGTGGCGAGGCGTTATAAAACGAGAGAGGTAAGCGAGAATAAAAAAGTGGCCGCGAAAGTTACTTATTGTTTACCTAACAAAATAACGGTGTCAATAAACCGTTTCATTAAATTTCTATGTATTTCGATCTACTTTACTATTATGAGCTTCATGCAAATTAGTGAAAATAATTATATTCCTACCAGTCCCGAACTCATAAAACAGCTACGAATATGTTTTTCAGTCTGCACATGTTTTTTTATGAATTCGTCAGATTAAAATGTAAAAAAATTATTGTATAAGCTACTAGAATCTGAGAAAAGTAAACACAGGAAACAATACATTTTATTTAATTTACAACTGCGAATCAGCCATTGATATTTATCGTAAAAGAAAACATTAAAATGTTTGAAAAAACCATCGCGTCGTTTGTAATTTATAGTCATATCTGGACAAGCACGGCCTAAATTAATTATGTGTTTCTTATTTTCAAAACTTAACCTTGGAAAGCATGTTCTCACAAAGTAAATAATCCGAAGCGAAAATCTAAAACTACATTGACTGACTCATAAACTGCATCAAAGTTTAGGATTACTTTTGAATTCATATTTTTGATAAGTATTCAAACTTTTTAGATTAAACTAAATGAAAATGTCGAGACTGTCCATTAATAAAAAAAACAAAATTTAAAAATAGAACTGCAGTAAAAGATAAAATTATAGCCGGGAAAATAAAATTTATGCATAGTCTCAAATTCGTAATAGTAAAGTTTGAAATTAATTCGTTTTGTTTTTTTTTTATTTGCGATTTAAATTATTGTTACCAATAGAATTGAATATTAATCTTTTTAACTCAAAAGTTTCGTAACCATAAATATAGATACTTCGCCCGAACAAGCCGCTCAAATTGGGGCATTGGTGCGGGAAGGCTTCATCAACGAACGATTGCTAGAAATTTAAATTTAAACCAGTCTACGGTTTCTAGAGTATACCGAAGGTTTGTAGAGACAGTTTCATACACAAAAGGAGACCCGGTACCGGCAGAACTCGAGCAACCACCCGTCGTGAATACCGATTTATTGTTTCAACTTCCCTACGAAATCGTTTCCTCACGACGGTAAACATCAAAACAGAGCTGAATGAAGGGCGTGGAGTAAACGTGAGTGCACGAACAATAAGAAGGAGGCTTAAGGAAGCGGCAATCACCCCTTTTAGACCAGCAAATGGTCCAAAGCTCACAGACAATTTCGTTTAAGATTTAATTTATTAGGTAGGAATCGGGTTGTTTAAAGCCATGGTCCCCATCCACGGACCGACCGCAGTAAGCGTAGCTTAACCTGTTGGATCGACCCGTGCGGCTGTTATTACTTAGCCACGAGCTCCTCCTTTTCATTGAAGACAGTTATTTTTGTTCACTTTGGGGGAGAGCCGAGACAATAGACTTATGATAACTAATTTTGAGACATACTTATGATACTCAATACTCAATTCTTTATTGCATTCCACAATGTAGGCTTAGGTGGTAAATATTTGCCAAAAGAAACAATCATGGTCCCTGTCGGGCACAGCAAAAGAAAGATATGTGGAGAAGAGGACTTATCGTTTACATGACTTATAATCTAATTTATTCTAACTTACTCTCAACACACTTACAAAATAATAAATTTTATAATAACAATAATTTCGCTTACGGGTATTATATACTTATGTGTTTTAGGGATTTATCATTTAAATATTCGTTGACACTATAATAACATTTGCTTATTAATAACTTGTTTAGTTTGTTCGTGAATAAATGTAGTTTTTTTTCTTCTCTTATATATTCGGGTAACATATTGTAAATTTTGATTGACATAACTAGAGGGCTTGTTGAGTGTATTTTTAAGCGGGATGTTGGTAAGTTGAGTCTTGTTTGTATGTCTTCTCGTTTAGTGTAAAAGTCTTTGTGTTTGTGAGCGAACTTGCATATTTCAAGTATATATAAACAAGGCAGAGTTAAAATATTCAGATTTACGAAATGGGGTTTGCAACTATCTATTTGTTGTATATTTACTAAGATACGGATAAATTTCTTTTGGACCGTGAACAGTGCAAGTGCGTCTGTACTGTATCCCCACATTATTATGCCGTAGCTAAGCCACGTATAAGCATAGGCGTAGTATGTAACGAGGGCAGTCTGTAAATTTGTGGTTTTTTTAACTTCACGATTCATGATTTTAAAGTATTTAAAAACCGTTAAAAAAACGGGTGTAAATAACAAAACTTGTTTTTAGTTTAAGCATGTTCGAAACTCAAACTCAAAGCATTTATTTCAATTAAACCATTTACAGGCACTTTTGAATTGTCAAGAAGTCGGTCAGTCAGAAATATGAAGCTAGTTGCCCATTCCAAAGCGTAGTAGGTACCTATGGAGAAGAACGGGCAAGAAACTCCACGGACACTGTTGAGACCGTTACTCTCAACATCGCCGCGCGCTGGCGGCAGTGAACGAGGGGTGCGGGGACAGCGGCGAGTCAGCCGGCCGCACGACGGAAGGCGGGCCCCCGCGCCACAACAGTCAGCTGTTGCACACCTCCACGCACGGCTGCGCTTACGCGTTTTTTATTATTCTACATTTCTTATTTCCTTACTACTTTATATAACCGACCCGTTGTAATTCATATTATTCCATATTATACATGTTATACAGTCCACTCATTTTTACTTGCTCCACTACGACCTATCGTCGCGATCAGACACTTTTAAATAATTTTTTTTTTTTACAAAATATTGGTTACATCATTAACGTTGAAATTATACATGTGAGAACAATAATGTAGAAAGACGTGCACGTTAAAAGCGTCCGTAATAAAAATATAAAAAACAAAGAACAATTCAAAATTAAAATAAGCCATGGCAGCTAAGAGATGACCAGTCTCTACTGACGGCGCCCGTTCACGAACATGACGCATGGATTAGCACCATTCAGCTCAACCATTTTGAAGGGAGCTAAATGATCCAACACACGCGCCACCGCCAGCGAGACATTAGAGTGAGCATGACATAATCTCAGCCGCCAGGGCACATTCAAGTCAATGAAAGACATACCCAGTACCTAAATTGTAGCTTTACAGTCGGTGCATAGTACTCACACATGTGCTATGCAATTATACAATGCTAAGACATTGAATTTATACAATGCAAAGATAGTTTTTAAAATCTTCAGCAGCTCCAACGGTATTTTCAAATGTTAATCAATTAGTTTATGCTTGTGGAGCAGGACCAGCAATGAGCCAAGCATTTTTATCAATTATGTAATCCCCAACTTATAATATGCCTGCCTACATAGTGTGCGTTTTATACAAGATTTGAATTTCGTCTCATTCAGTTGAAGTATGTGGGGAGGAATTTTATTGTAACATTTTAAACAGTACCCCATGAAAGATGAGTCTACTTTAGCCAGTCTGAAACCTGGTTGAACTAATAAATCCCTATTTCTTGTACAATAATTATGTCTATCACCTCTTTTACTAAAAATATGTAAATTTTTTCTTACGTACATGATGTTTTCATAGATATATTGACAAAGTACCGTCATGATGTTAATGTCCTTAAACAGTTCCCTTAGAGAATCGCGCCTACGGAGATAATATATGGCTCTGATAGCTCTTTTCTGCAGAATAAAAATAGACTCGATGTCTGCAGCCCGTCCCCACAGCAGAATACCATAAGACATGATACTATGAAAATAACTGAAATAGACTAGCCTCGCGGTATCTACATCAGTTATTAATTGACGGATTTTTCTGACAGCATATGCTGCTGAACTTAGCCGTCCTGCAAGAGATGTTAAATGAGGACCCCATTGTAGCCTTGAGTCGAGCGTAATCCCTAGGAAAACAGTTTTATCGACAAATTCTAGTTTCTCTTGATTCAATACTATCTCACAATTACTACTTTTAACATTTGGTAAAGAAAATTTTATGCACTTAGTTTTTTTTCCATTTAATACTAAATTATTAGCAGTGAACCAATTTTGGACCTGCAGTAGGGCGTTATTTACGTCGTCAAAATTTGTAGCACGTCTATCTACCTTAAAAATTAAGGAAGTATCGTCAGCAAATAACACCATTTGTGGTTGATTTTTTAATAAATGGAGTAGACCGTTAATATACACTAAAAAGAGGAATGGACCCAAAATCGAGCCTTGTGGCACACCCATTTTTACTTTTAAACCTGGTGAATTGATACCGTTTATTTGAACTTGCTGTTGTCTATCATTTAAATAAGATTTTACTAAATTGAGCGCAAGTTTTCCAAGTCCGTAATGTTCAAGTTTCAAGAGTAAGGTTTCGTGATCGACGCAATCAAATGCCTTGGAGAGGTCACAAAAAATTCCTATTGCGTCTTGGGCCTCTTCCCACGCGTTAAAAATGTGTCTTAATAAGGTTACACCGGCGTCGGTCGTACAACGTCCTTTGGTGAAACCATACTGTTGATCGTGGAGGATTTTATTTGTGTTGAAATGATTGAGCATTTGATTAAGCATTACCTTTTCAAACACCTTGCTGAAAACCGGCAACACGGATACGGGTCTATAATTATTGGTGTCTTTACTGTCCCCGGATTTGAAAAGTGGTATTACCTTGCTGTATTTCATTAAATCCGGGAAGACTCCTTGATCCACACACAAATTAAATATTAAGGCTAAGTAAGGCGTCTGTACCTCCATAATTTTAGTTTTAGTAGTGTTTTATATGGGGTTCATTGTAAAATAGCGAGTAATCGGGGTTTAAACGCAAGTGTCGTTTCTGACTGCCAACTCTAGCACCGCGCGCGCTCATTGGTCAAAACAAATAGCGCGCGCTCCTCGGCTTCCTGTTACACACTTCCGTCCCTTTTTCACGAAATGTCTCACACAGATTGCAGGAAAGCGAATACACAGAAAGATCACATATCAAAAAAAATAAAACATCGTAATTTGGGAGCTGAATAAAAATGTACAGTTATGCCGTTAATGAGGTACCAGGGAAGCCACTGTGCAGAAGGAATGATTGCCAAACTTCCTTGTCTTCAATGTAGTCTTTAATCTTATAATATGCCTTTTTGACAAGTACACGTTTGATGTGGGTTTTTGAAATTTCCATCGCTAACTTCTGTAACCGACTTTGGCAACTTGTTATAAAAGCGGTTACTGTTTATAAAAAAATACTTGCTAATTTTAATTAATCTAAAGAGTATCACAATTTCATGTTTAAGGGATATGAGGGACGAGGGACATGTTTTTCATTTCACATTGATCTAGGTAATAGGTAATACGGGCTGGTTTCCGCAACTCCACGTCAAAGCGCGTATTTTGCGTATGGGTGGGAAAAATCTGTTATTCAATCCACCCCAGCTCCTCAAAGAAGGCCAGCAACGCCTTGGTGTTACTGGCAATCTCGCGTAGGGTACCTGGGTTACCGAAGTACTTTGCCCTGTAAGTGGCGACCACCGGGCAGTTTAACAGCACGTGAGCTGCTGTCTCGTCGTCCTCCATGCAGGCTCTGCAGAGCGGACTGTCTGTAACTCCTATGACAAAGAGGTGTTTATTAAATGACCCATGGCCAGTTATAGCTGCAGTAACCGTACGCAGCTGCTGTTTAGTTAATCGGAGAACCTGTTTCGTGAGGCGGCCATCAATTGAAGGCAGTGCCTCCTTAGCCTGCCTGCACTCACCTTGGTCCGACCATAGTTTGTGATGCTGATCCCTAGTTCGTTTCCTTACCAGAGTGCGTAGGTAACCGAAGGGGAGTGGTACAATGGATTCGGGCCCCACTGATGCCATGTTCGACCCCCTTCTAGCAAGTTCGTCGGCTGCATCGTTCCCCAGCGAACCGCTGTGTCCTTTGATCCATTGAATGGTTATGTTATTGAGGTCACCCACCTGGTTAAGGTTCTGGTGGCACTCGTATATCAGCCCAGAGTCCACAGTGTGACTGTTCAGCGCTTGCAGAACAGCCATGCTATCTGAGAGTATACGTATCGAGTGGTCCTTAACTTTCCTAGCCAGAATTGCTGAAGCGGCAAGAGAAATACCCAAGCACTCGGCCTGGAACACTGTGTTATGGACTCCCAATGGTGTAGCTATGTGGATGTTGAAGTCCTCTGAGAAGACTCCAGCACCTGTACCACTACCTGTTTTGGATCCATCCGTGAAGATGCGCAACTCTGTTGGGCGCAAACCCTCACATCGGCGATCCTCGTGAAGTTGGATTTTGTATTTTTTATCGAAGATAAATTGTTTAGGTACCCGGTCATTGATGGCTTTCGTAATGGGGAACTCCTTGCTGAGTCCCTCAAGCAGCGCGGTGTGTTGTGTGTTTCTCTTACCCCAGAGATTTACTGCATTTAGACGCACTGCCGCCATCGTCGCTTCCTGCTGTATAAACAGGTGCAGCGGTGGTAGTCCCAGCAAGACTTCCATAGCTGCAGTCGGAGTAGTTCTCATGCAGCCCGTGGTCGCCATGCAGGCCAGTCTTTGCATGCGTTGTAGTTTACTGGAGGCTGTAGCCAGCTGGGTGCGGGGCCACCAGACCACGGCCGCGTAGGCTATCATGGGGCGGATCACTGCGGTGTACAGCCATAGTATTATTTTGGGGGATAGGCCCCACTTCTTACCTATCATTTTCCTGCACTGCCAGAAGGTGATGCAGGCCCTGTTTAGCTTATTGTCTAAATGACTACTCCAGTTTAACTTACTGTCTAGAGTAACCCCGAGGTACTTGACTTCGTTGGCTAACTGAAGCTCTGTATCGAACAGTTTGGGCAGGCGGAAAGGGCCCAAAGCTCGTTTATGGGTGAACATGACTAGTTCGGTTTTAGAGGGGTTCACCGATAGATCAAATTCCCTGCACCAATTTTCTACGATACGTAGTGCTTGCTGAGTGAGGTTGCAGATCGTTCCCGTCACCTTCCCCGAGACCAGGATTGCGAGGTCGTCTGCATACCCTATTGTGTAATACCGATTGGCGTTGAGTTTGGTGATGAGGTCATTAATCACCAGATTCCATAGAAGGGGGGACAGCACCCCTCCCTGGGGACAGCCTCTGGCTATCATGGCCAGCTGCTGCTCGTTCTCAAGGCGCACCACTCGCTTGCTTAGCATATTCGTAATCCAGTCCGTTAGTACCTGTTCTACTCCATGTCTGGAGAGGGCGCTACTGATGCTGGAGAAGTTGGTTTTGTCGAAGGCTCCTTCGATGTCTATAAAAGTGCCCAGGCAGGTGCCTTTTTGTTGGATCGCTTCTTCTATCTGGGAGACCACTAGATGAAGAGCAGATTCGGTCGACTTACCTGAGCTGTATGCGTGCTGATTACTATGTAGCGGTATTGTTATCAGAGCGCCGTCCCTCAGTTCATCTCATTGATCTATTACCATATATTAATTTGTGAGTTCTTATTTATACTTGTACACTGCAACATATATATTGTTATAATGTATTTTTACGAGTAAGTTTTTAACGGCATTCTTGAGTATGTATGGCTGCAGTAAGATGTAATCCAGCGCATATTCGCATTATAAACCGGTCGCTAATCACAGTCATTTTGTGTCATCAGTCCGTCGCACATTGCCTCCTCTTTCAGTTTTTATCTTAGGATCTGTTGTTTACTTAGTATCTTGCTTTGTGTACTTTTCCGTTTAGTATCACTAACGTGTGCACATTGATCGCAGGTGGCGCCAATGCCCAGGTGCGGTATTTCGGCAAGGAGCTGGGCCCCTTGGCCCCGCTGCAGCACGCCGTGCGCGGCCGCGTGTTCGCGGTAGACTCCCGCACGCTCTACCTGCAGGATTTCCACTACGACGGAGAGGGACCAGGTCAGTACCACACACAAGCACTCACTTACCCACACTCCTCCGCACTCACATCCCCATTCATTCAGTCACACCATACTGTGCACCATGTATGACAGCTATGATTTTAACTTTATCACACAGCCATGTAACATATATAGTACAGACTGGTCTTTCAAAATATCACGTCCACACAACGATATTGAAATCGTACGTATTTTCTTTCTTTTCCTCATTCTTTCTTTCTAAATCGCTAGCGACAAATCTGCTGTCAAAATAACCTAGCACAATAGAGTGTGTCATGGAATTAGTAAGTACTATTTTGCATTAAGAACTGTGTAACTTACTTAAAATGCAGTCAAAGTCATAATGAAATACTCATACCATCAAGTTTCTTAGGTCGAAAAATAAATTATAATAAGCTAAGTGCTGCAGTCCGGTCTTGTGCAGCATCGGAATCGAAATCCGAAGTACTGGGAGATCATAAACTTTTGATAGATAACGAATGAACTCGCAATACAGACTAGTGTATCTATGTTCACAGTGAGTAGAACTTAAGAAAATAAAACATCATTATATGTGCTACAAACATCACAAATCTAAAAATGAAGGCTGAATACTGATACAGTCTTCAAAAATAAACCGCCGATAATCCGTGACTGCGTAACTACGATGTTAATCTCTTCATAAACAAAAATAAACTTTGTCAACACTCACAAGTGAATGAATATAAATGAACAAAAGTCAAAAACTTCCAGTTAGTTTCGGTCCTAAGTATAAAAGTGGAAGTATTAACCATGAAATTAGTCGGAACATATTTCAATATACTTCCATGACTAGCAATCGGTTACGAACTGATTTGAGCCACACTCTGATTTAGAGAGAGCAACATGTTTTGTACTAATGACTCTGAACTCAATGACTTAATAGTAAATTTCGTTTAAAGTTGTTCGGCGGTACAGTCAGAGAAATAGGTTATTTAGGAAATCAACTATCAACTTAATTTATTCATTGGTATATTTAAATTACAATTTATCATTTTTTATCGGTAAGGAACGTTAACAAAATTGCGTAGTGTGTCAAACTGCCAAGAAGACAATTACTTGAACGTACCTACAGTTTATGTTAAAATATTTACAAACAGGAAGCTTGAGGCTGGATCAAAAGCTTGCATTTCATGCTTTTTTGGCTTGATCTTATTATTTATTTATTAATTAAAACATTATGCACAAGTAAAAAAATACTGTACAAAGGCGGACTTGCCTTAATCTTATGTTCGCAGATCATTGTTGTTGTAGGTTCCCTTCGTACTTTATTTGCGTCCATCAGCCGCACACGAACTGCTCAACGCGTTAAAATTAACAAATGAAAGCGTACAGAGCTGTAGTTGGCTACTAACTACCCATGACCCACAAACCTTTTGTTAATTAAACCACATTCGACGCAACACATTAACAGTAATATCCTTTATGCTCTTCGACTGTCAAGGTATTTAAACACTCATTCCGATGAGATGGTTTGGTTGTGTCTGAAATGACTGTGAGTTTACCAACATAAACATTACATCAAGCCCTAGTTTAGTTTTACCGTGAGTTTGTTTGTTTGTTACGCTTTCCCTTTAAAACAGCAAAACGGATTTGGATGAAATTTAGCACACGGGTAGACCATGACCTGGAATAGGATACAGGATACTATTTATTCCGATATTCCCGCGGGATCGAGACTTTTGCGGGTGAAACCGCGGGGCGCAGCTAGTATATAATATTATAAAGTAAATTTGAAAGTTTATGTGTTTGTGAGTTTGGATGTTTGTTACTCAATCACGCAAAAACGGCTGAACGGAATTGGATGATATTATATCGAAAGCCCTATTTAATTTCATTCTTATTTCAATTTTAATTGGGGTGACTTTACTTCGATTCAATTTTGAACTGTTATCTTGATACTGTTAGCTTGATATACTTTTGCACCTTTACAGGTGCAAAAGAATATTATTTACGATATTAATGCAATATCTCGAAAGTTCAATATTGAACGGAATTGCGTAAATATAATGCAGTGCAGCCTGCAGGAATCCAGCGCTATGAGCCTTCCGTAATAACATCAGCTGAGATCAGGCACACTAATAATAGGAATAACAACCGTATCACACAAACAATACGATGCATATTGAATTGTGTAGGTATACGTAAAAGAAGGAACAATACCAGCCGTTTTCGGTCTGTTTCTTCTGGTATTGTTTGTGGCTAAATGTTGTGTGGTACATAATACAAGGAAACGTCCCTACTGCCTGCATACGATACACGCCACTCATAGCAACACTACTTTTCTGTGTTGATAAGACCAGCTAAAAAGCACCATCGCTGCATCCATTCATTGTTTAATAGAGGCCTCCTCACAAAACGCAACAATAAATGATTTTGAGGAAGCTCTGACGGTATCACCATGTGGACGGAGCGTTGCTTCCTTGCGGGGGCTATATAGAATAGAAGCCGCCTCACAAACCGCAACAATACATTATTTTGAGGAAGCACTGACGGTATCACCATGTGGACGGAGCGTTGCTTCCTTGCGGGGGCTATATAGAATAGAAGCCGCCTCACAAACCGCAACAATACATTATTTTGAGGAAGCACTGACGGTATCATGAACTGGATGGAGCGTTGCTTCCTTGCTATATAGAATAGAGGCCGCCTCACAAACCACAACAATAAATGATTTTGAGGAAACCCTGACGGTATCACCAAGTGTATGGAGCGTTGCTTCCGGGGGGATATATAGAATAGAGGCCTCCTCATAAACCAAAGCATTGACGGTATCACCATGTGGACGGAGCGTTGCTTCATTACGGGGGGCTATGTAGCATGGAGGCCGCCTCACAAACCGCAACAATACATTATTTTGAGGAAGCTCTGACGGTATCACCATGTGGACGGAGCGTTGCTTCCTTGCAGGGGCTATATAGAATAGAAGCCGCCTCACAAACCGCAACAATAAATGATTTTGAGGAAACCCTGACGGTATCACCATGTGTATGGAGCGTTGCTTCCGGGGGGATATATAGAATAGAGGCCTCCTCATAAACCGAAGCACTGACGGTATCATCGTGTGGACGCAGCGTTGCTTCCTTGCGGGGGGCTATGGGCGCTCTAAATCCTATTCATATATTCATACGCCAGGCTGCCGCAATAAAGCTAAAGGTTTTTTTTTGGTTTAGTAGATTGACACAGTACGTAGATCAATTTAATCTGCTTCTTCCTTGACTGTACATATGTCCTAGCGGGTACAGGGCTTTAATCAGCTTACGATCACGACTGACTGGTTTAAGTCACTGTTACTGTGTACTGATAGGTGTAACACTGTACGGTGGAGTTTCTTGCCCATTCTTCTCCATACGAAAACTACCTTTTGGAAGGGGCAACTAGAATCAATTAATTTTTTTTGTAAATTTTTGACGTTCAAAAGTGCCTTATACGGGCCTACTTGAAATAAATGATTTGACTTTGACTTACCTAAATTGACAGCCATTTTAATTCTGGCTATATATAAACAAGGGATGCTTGCCGATTGTGATCAGTCTGTGTAATGTGCGGCTTGTAACAACAATGAGCAATGGGTAAACAATTAGAACTATTCATTGGTACAAGTATTATTGGTTGAAGAGATTGTGAGCCGTGTCTAGAAGGGCCCAGTACTTCAAGTACTTATACGAGGTACATTATATTATAAGTGTAGTCCGCTAGATAACAATGACTACCAATCAAACCATCATTCTAGCAATCAAGCAGAACTTTACCACATCCTATTCATCCTTGCTTTGATAGCTTCGTTGTTTGAGTGGTCGCAAGAGTGAATGCTTTGGGTGTGGTCCTGGATTCAATCCGTAGGTTGGGCAAAATGTTATTTGGTTATTCCAAAAGGAATTTATAGGTTTAGACAATAGGCTTGTATCCTATTACATGAGACTTACGGGTAATACACACGTGATGTTATTAATGTTTACTAAAACGAAACTCATCTATAGTATCACAGTGAGGGCTTAGTAAGCACACTCGCGATGATCTAGAGTCATCATCATCTCGTCACATCAACATCTCGACACTATGCGCTGTCCATTAGTTTACCCACAACAGAATCCTCAACATAGTAACATACTAATGTAACTTAGTTGAGTTGAACACTTGATGGCGACTATAAACTGCTGTTTGTCAAGTTGTCTGAAGCTCCCAGTAAAAGTCAAGGCCTGCCGTGAAAGTGTGTCGCTCAATCCTCGCACGGTACATCAGTACACAATACCTGGCCGAGTTCATTGATAAGTTGCATCTTGCATGCGTATCAGCTGACAACCACGCGAACAAGAAAGAAAGAATCAGCTGACTCCAACCACACAGTTCACTGATGTACGATACCTAAAGTGTAACGTGTGATAGAATCAGTAGTTCATTATATTAAGGGTGGGCAGAATCAAGGTATGATGTTACAAACCAAACACAGGAGTACAATTGTGCACATACGAAACATGTTAATAAAACATAGCTTTGTCTGAGAAGTTATAAAGTTCGACCAATTTTATTCCTAAAATAACGGGTTTCCCAGGCACTTGCAAAAATGCGCATAATTGCCTAAATAGGTGATAAATAAGGCAAAGTTAGGCGGGCGGCATACGAGAGCGTTATAGACGAGGCATGCGAGGAGCGCGGGCGTGCCTTGCAGTGTCGTGTGCAGGACTCCTAGCGCGATATATAGAGTGGGCGTACTCTGGAGACAACCCGCAGACAAAAAGTCCACCTCACTCACTAACAATAAAATAAAAATCACCCGCAAGCAGATTAAAGGAAACCATGTTGTTGCTCGTAAACCGTTTGCAATCTGATCGAAAAAGATAAATTGATTGCATTTCAAGGAAGGTAATAGTCGTGGGATATGGGAATCTGTTGAAAGCGGGGAGAACAGGACTGCTCGTTATGGCGATGCTTTGGGAAGGCTTATGTCCAGTAGGAGACGTTTTGTGGCTGAATGATGGTGATGCTGATAATGAGTGGGTCAAACGGACACAAGTGCCTTATGAGTTGCCCTTCTGTGTCTCTCTGTGTCGCACACCTAGTTGCAGCACAAAGCGTGGAGCGTGACGTAATTAATTTACATACGAATTGTGCGCGCAAGCCGGGCGGGGATTCCTCCCGTAGGAGATATGCTTTGACCCTTTGTTGGGTGGTCCTGTTTTCCATACCGGAGCGTCATAGGTCGTGACGTCACTGAGGCATCTGTAGCACGCCGTTATGTTGCAAGTATTGCATGGAACTGACTTTGTCCTTTATAGCTTAATTCTTCCCAACCCGGGCAGAATTCCGAACATTATTTTAATAAGATACACCAATGCAATTTGATATAGTCCATAAACCGGTTCAATTGACTGAGGGTTCTTTTAAATTGTGCCCAGCTGCACTTGCGTGTTCAATTTGCTTAATAATCAGTTTCCCTCACTGTGCATAGCACTGCAAAGCCTGGACAAACAGACTTTCATGTTATATTTTGTCGATTAACTATTGGAAATAGACAAGCGCGCTTTTTGGGTAAACCAATGCCATTACAGCCTCTCAAACTCTCGTTTTACAAAAGAAAATATTAGACGTTGCCAAAAGCTTGTCCCTGAAGTGACCTGTGAGCGAAGTAAGTTATGTAGCGCGATGCTGCCGGCTGATGAATAAACATGGAGTGCCCGCGCGCACACGACTGCTAGGCGAGACGGATTTGTGTGCGTCGTATAGATATACATATATGTCGGGGCGCCGGGCTCACAATCGTCATCAGAAGGGTAATTATCGATTAAATCGTTCATTATGTAACTGTCTGTCTACTTTGTGGGCAAAGGAAACGCGCGGGGTAAATATAATCACTAGTTACTTAAACTTATAATCTACGCTTTTCTTAAATGAAGGGCGTAACGAGTCCGCGGGTCGCGCCAAGTCGATCTCGCGGTCTGAATAGAACTGACTGCCTCATTCAGGCTCCTCTGAGGTTTTGATGCTTAACTCTTATCGTCTTAAAACGTTCCCACGAGAAATGCAAGCCGACCCTCGGCCACGTTCGACGCAATTAGGTTTACGTCGTCGCCTTTCATATCGGAAACAATAATTAATTATTTAATATCAACAAGCTCTACGTGCTAACAAAGACCCTCGTGATCTTAAGAGTTAGAAGAGGTGTGACTGACACCTTCGTCTCACGCTGATAAGAACTGGACGAAGTGTGAGTTGACACCATCGTCTCGCGCCGACACGGCGATCCTGACTCTCACACGTCCTCGTGTGCTGCAGAACTTTTCAACATTACATGTAGGAACCGTTCGGCTATCCTACCAACTACCTCAAACACAGAAAGTCACGTCTCTACAGTTCACAGCATAACTTATGAATCAAACTCAACAAAGAATAGTCACTGTTACACACAAAACATAGAACAGTAATTTTATAAATTCCAAATTAAAATTCAAACAGTATTAACGTGATGAATTTTTCAACAAGCACCACCATGACCTTCATAAGTGTTCAACGCAACCATAAGTCACGACAACACCCCAGTGACAATGACTAGGAACACAATCCACAAGTCACAGCACCAACAGAATAAATCTGCACAAAGCCAAACTCACTACGGAGCACACCATCACATTCACGCACCCTCAACCCATTACCGCCGCCCAGTCTCCGACCAGCTAAACTGGGTTAGGAATATGACCTACGATCGGAAAACAGGAATAGGTCGTGAACAAAATAAATCACGTTACTCATAATCGTCATTTATTCCACTTGCGCCAACAATGGCTAAATCTGACTGTTCCTCGTTATCATTCTCATTATCTGAACTTATCTCAAATTCTGTGGGGACGTAACATTCCGGGATTAAAGTAACTCCTTTAATTTCTACACAGTTTATTGTTACAGAGTCAATTACTAACACTACTGTACTAATTAATACTCTGAACTTAAAAGGAACAAAGCAATTCCTAGGTACTTGTGTCGCGACCACGTATCAACGACCACTCTTTGCCAAAACTTGTAAGTCACAGCAACCGTGAATTTAGTATCCAAATAGGCACCTTACTACAGTAATAACCGAGTGATTCTTACAGTAAAGAGATTCTCAATTCCTGTTCAAGTATGTTTCTGTTTACATTTACCGGCTACGTATTAAAACATTTTTAATCATATTGAACCGCGAATGCATAAAAGTGAATCTTTCACTTTAATTCTGAATACCTATCGTTTCTGCCTCCCTCAAACGACATCAATTAATTCGATAAAACCGAATAACAGTCTTATGATAATCATAATCATGCTAATAATTTCAAAATGCAAAACAACACTCCACGAAACCACAAAATAAATGTTTCACCAGAGAAACTCATTCATGGGTAACTTATAAAATGGTAACGACTCACCGGATGTAACACCTTTACTCGTTCTCACTCAAACAGTCTGCTTCACGTCTTGCTCAGACGGGCAGCATTAATGGTACCAAAGACCCTAATTATAATTGCGCATCGTGCAATTCTATCTGATGGGAATCGAACCCAAGTAGAATGAACCAATGGCTCGGGCCAGTTGTTTAACGCGCGAATCAACGTAACCATGTTGTTTCCAAACAGTCCATGCCATTGTATATTCGCACTTTTTCACTATCAGGAGATTTCTTAACCCGCTCGTATCCCACTTCTGATGTCGGGGCGCCGGCGCCAGGGGCGGGGCTCACACATAATCGTCATCAGAAGGGTAACTATCGATTAAATCGTTCATTATGTAACTGTCTGTCTACTTTGTGGGCAAAGGAAACGCGCGGGGTAAATATAATCACTAGTTACTTAAACTTATAATCTACGCTTTTCTTAAATGAAGGGCGTAACGAGTCCGCGGGTCGCGCCAAGTCGATCTCGCGGTCTGAATAGAACTGACTGCCTCATTCAGGCTCCTCTGAGGTTCTGATGATTAACTCTTATCGTCTTAAAACGTTCCCACGAGAAATGCAAGCCGACCCTCGGCCACGTTCGACGCAATTAGGTTTACGTCGTCGCCTTTCATATCGGAAACAATAATTAATTATTTAATATCAACAAGCTCTACGTGCTAACAAAGACCCTCGTGATCTTAAGAGTTAGAAGAGGTGTGACTGACACCTTCGTCTCACGCTGATAAGAACTGGACGAAGTGTGAGTTGACACCATCGTCTCGCGCCGACATATATATAATACCCGCATTTTGCTAGTTAACTATACCTCTCATGTAAAAGAGGACAGAACCGATTAAAAAATCCGGGCATCAATCCAACGAGACTCGGCTGCTATTTATATCTAAGTAACAATTAATTTCTGGTTTCCCTTACAACATTTTCTTCAGTAAAGTCAACTGACTGGTTGACTGGTAGAAAATGCCTATGGCATTAAGTCCGCCTCTGTACATTTGTGTGCTTGAAGTATTAAATAAATAAATAAAGTTATAGAATACGTGGATTGCTTTTCATAATAAACTTAAGTTAATTGCATCAGTTTCAAATGCATATTCGGCATTTGAAACTGATGCAATTAACTTAAGTTTATAAATTCGATTTATGACATTATTTATGATTCGTGATATATCTACGATCTAAAACTATGATTGGTTCCTACTGACACACTTACTTCAAACATGTTGTCCTCTATGTGTAGAGAGCAGAAAAGTGTTAAGTGTCACGTCACATAACATACGGCAGGCTGTACAGTATCTGGGACCTCGAGGCGAAGGTACTCGCGTCACTGTATCGGTGGCGCGAGGACTCGAGGGCGCGAGGCGAGAGGCTGACGCAGCGACATTTGGAGCTGCGTCGGTCACAGCTTCGCGCAGCCCTGGTGGCGGAATAGCGAGACAGGCTTTCACGCCCAACCGCCGGCCCCATCACTGTTGGGCGGTCCAGCCGGTGCTCGAGCGCTGGCTCGGGAGGAGGCACGGCTCCCCGTCGTTTCGGGTGACGCAGGTGCTCTCAGGCCATGGTTGCTTCGGGAAGTACCTGTGTCGCATAAACAGGGAGCCGGACGCTCGGTGTCACCACTGCGTCAACTGTCGGGAGGACACGGCTCGGCACACGCTGGCAGAGTGTGCCGCTTGGGAGGAGCCGCGCCGTGCCCTCATCTCAGGTGTCGGCAGTGACCTGTCGCTGCTGGCCGTTGTCAACTCAATGGTCGGCAGCAAGGAGTCCTGGGACGCGGTGGTATCCTTCTGCGAAACAGTTATTTCGCAGAAGGAGACTGCGGAAAGGGAGCGGGAGATTGCTTCCGCTAACCCGATCCGCAGCAGACGCACCGGGCGTCGGCGGAGGGCGGATCCGAGCTTCCAGCCCCCCTAAATGGGTCCAGGGGCGACGGATCTGGGGAATTCCGTCGCCCCCTACTCCTTAGGACCCGAGATGGTGGCGCGTAGTGTTCCACGCGCGCCTCTCTATGACGTAAGGGGGGAGTTTAACACCTCACTCCCCCTAACTCGAGGTGGCCCGCAGAGGCGGGCCGGCACTAGCCAGGGATCGCGGAAATCGCATTAGATCCCGTGATCCCCGGAGCAAGTGTGAGACGGAACACCGGGGTGGTTTTAGTCAGTAAGAGTCTGACAGACCCCTCCGCCTTCCCCAGGGCGGAGGACATCCATGAGAACTTCACCCCGTAAAAAAAAAAAAGGCTGTACAGTATAATAGTCGGAGTTTGAGCCTACGTCCGGCGATACCGTCCGATACCGTCTGATTCGGACAACGATTAGCGCTTGCCTGCCCAATTACTGACCGGACACACCGGCTCACTTGTAAGTGCACGAGTCACACTCACAACCGTACCAAATTAAATTTTACCACAACACTACATGGTTCAAATTGCTATGCAGTCAGGTTTGATTTGCCAGGACCAGCTTATTCGCAAATACTATACATTTTGAACACTGTCGCTGCGTGGGAAGTTCCCTTTTCTTTTGTCAGTTTTGGTGATGTCTGGAGATTTTCGCCGTTGATGGATGTCCCCGACCCCACCCACACATAGTGTAACGATTGTTATGACAAGAACTGCTTTCTTTTCCTTATCACCCGATGAGTGGTTCGCGAGGTTGAGTGACGTGCTCTACCTGCTGAGGTCACAGACATTATCAAACAGGGTATAATCGTGATGAAAGTGAAAATATATGGCAAGGAGAGACAGCCAAGTTGTAACTGTTCTATGATTGCATACTCCTAAAAGAATCAATACCTTTTTTTTTTAAATACGACTAGGTTCTAATTCGAGAAAACCGGTTAGTTTTGGGAGAAGGTATGATTTTCCTCTTAAAATCCGTGACAGTGCCTATACGTACCTAATCAGACAACACTTATTCTTGGCTACGAGCCATCCTTTTAATGCACGTAGAGGCTATTTTACTACACATAAGGTCTTATGTAATATACACATCCTATACTATTAAATGAGAAATATTTGTATATATCGTTGCCAGATCTTAGAATTGACCATTTCATGAAATGGCCAACTAACATTGGCCATATCGTTTAAGTATCAACGTTTAATGATATGTCAGGGGACGTTTGGCCATATCCTTAATGTAGGGTATCCAAGTTGAAGTAAAAATAGTCAAGTAACTGCGACCAACTTGGAAGTAGCTATGCCGCGGCACCGCTCGCTACGCTCGCTCGGCTCGCGCGTGGTTTGTCATAGTTCTAACCTAACCTAACCCATTTGGTCGGGGGTGCCACATAAGTGGCGTAAACTTTAAATTTTTAGAAACTATTTTTTAGTGCTATGTTGCATGTTACGCCGTGATCGCTTTCCATAATACCATATTTAGAACCCCAATAAAAGTTCATCGACTTTCGTGGTCACCCTACTTTGTTTGATTTGTTGTATGCCGCCGCCATGATACACAACAAATACACAGCGACATCAACGCCTCTACCGGTGGATAATCTAACTATTTTACGATAATGTTTGGCCATATCATGAAGTAGTCGTGCGTTTAACTGTTCATATCATTAAACGTTGAGTATTCAATGATCTGGCCAGGCCACATCATGAAGTGACCAGTGGATGATGTTCATTTCATGAAATGATTAATTTTAAGATCTGGCCACGACATATACATATATATTTATAATCACGTTCTCGAAAACAGCTCTAACGATTTCGATGAATGTTACAATATAGGGGTTTACGGGGGCGAAAAATCGATCTAGCTAGGTCTCATATCTGGAAAAAATCGTTTTCTCCGTATTTTCACCCGAGCAGAGCTTGGTCGCCCAGGTACTAAGACCTTATGTGACGATAAACAAGAAATACATGTAGGATGAATGAATTGATGGTATGTATGTTAAATAGAATAGTCAGCGAAATTAATTCTTTAGCAAGTTGCCTCACTACGTCTATTTACCGAGTTATAGCAATTTCATATGATTGTCAAATAAACAGTGGTTAGAATGAAAACGAGGACATCTTACAGTGAATTTTCAATTGCTAATCAATCAGTTCCCCTAAAGAGTACGTGATTCTCCTTCGTGTTGCATTTATGTGCTGCTATATGTTCTGGACAGAGAGAACTTACGAACAAGTTAATTAAGAGGTAATTAATGGAGTACCTTCAGCGGTGTTCACCGTTTATGAGTTCAGTATGTTTAATCAATACGGCAATTTGTAACCATCGCATATTTTATTTATAGTTTGAGTGCGGTCGCCCTGTATATGATAGTAGGTAAATGTTATTCTTGCGAGTTATTTAACGTGCTTTCCGAACACTACTGGAAATGAAACAAAATATAATCATGAGATGACTTTATTTGAATAATGAATCATAGTTTGGGAAATACTCAAACTTTTTATATGTTGTTGCTACAGCTGCGTTAACGCGCAACTATGGGCTGACATTTGCGCTACCAACGTGTGACAGTTGCACCACTATCGGCTTACAGATACGTCACAATCGGCTGACAGATGCGCTAGTTGCGTTTTTCATGATTAAACGAATGGTATCTGCAACAATGTAACATGTTATTTCTCCGCCACAGCGGCGTACTTCTACGTGGGCTCTTCGGGCTCGCCGAGTGCGGGCACGGCGGGCGCCACGCGGCTGCGCGACGAGCGCGGCGGCGCCGGCCCGCTGCGGCGCTACGGCGGCGAGAGCGTCACGCTGTCACTGCCCGACGGCAAAACGCTCAAGGACTACCGCTGGTTTGCCGTCTACTGCGACGAGTACTCGGTCAGTATAGAGAATGTACAGCCAGGGAAATGTATTATTTAGCAGATTACAGATATTTAACAAAGCTGAGAGTCACTTGTTCTTCCCGTCATTGTGATATTTTTTTTGTACTGGACAGTACCTAGGAACCTTCTGGTTATGGAGTTATTGAAGGTCAAAGTTAATTTTTTTTACAAGAGACAGTTGTAATGTAATTTATCTTTATAAACCTCCACGCCCCCTGTACAATGGGCCCTCTGCTCCGTTGCAAGCACAATATTTTGCGTGCGTTACATTGCGCTAAAGTAAACAGCGATTTTTCACAGCATAAATAAAAGTCTTGTACCATTGTTTTTGTGCAATGTTACTTAGTTGACTGAATGTGTAGTTTACGGCCATATGATGGGTCTTTTTATGCCCTGTATACATTTTATTAAACATTAAAGATAAAGATATATTTATTCCATAACTGTGTACCTACGTCAGTTTTTATTTTGAACTAGCTGATCCGTCAGACGTTGTCCTGTCAAATCGCACATGAAGGATTCCGTACCACCGTACAATATTACTAATTATTAATAGCAAATAAATGAAAATACTAAACGAATGTTAAAAAAGAAGATGTTACTGATAGTGTCACCAATCTATTGAAGTTAAATTGTAAGAAAGTAATTTTGTGTGCTTTTCCATATTTTGAGCACTTGTCAAACAGGCAAAACAATTACATTCACATGTTAAATAATTACATGCATTTCTTAATTAGTCACCATAGTGACAAGTTTATAATATATTTTTTGATACCAACATTTTTGTTGATAAGCTAAGGTCGACTAGGGACACTGTGTATCTGCCCATTAGTTTTAGACGTCAAATAGCTAGGCTATTAGCTTTTAATATTAACCCAGACATAATTAGTATGTCGAAGTCAACTATAATTAGCACCACAATTAGTAATACTACTAATGTTAAGGTGGTTAACTCAAATAGTTTAAACTAGTTTGACAAGACAACAGAAAGTACCAATAACAGTATAGTTACATTTAATAACAAAAAGGTATTTTCTAGCACTGTAGTTAACTGTACAAAAGGGGCTAAGCAGAATTCCTTGAAATTATTTCATCAAAACATTCAAGGTTTTTCTTCCAAACAATTGGAAATTGAATTGTTTTTAGAAAAAACAATGTTTGACATTATTTGTTTAACTGAGCATTGGTTAAAAGATTATCAAATGTTAATTAACTATGAGAATTATAGTGTGGTTAGTTGCTATAACCGAAAATCGATGCTGCATGGTGGTTCACTAATCTTAATTAAAAGTTGTATTAAATCAAAAACCCGTAATGACATAGTTCAACTATCGGTTGAACATAGCATTGAACTGTCTTGTGTTGAGCTAGATAAGCATGTCATAGTGTGCGTTTACAGACCCCTAATTATCAAAACGACTCTATATTTGAGTCAGTAATGGAAGCTGTTTTGGCAAAACTTGCAACTGGTAATAAATCAGTAATTATCTGTGCTGACTTTAACATTCATATTTTAGAAAATAATTCAAATACCACTAGATTTGTAAATCTGTTCAAATCATTCAATTTGTCAAATGTGTTTGAAGAACCAACCCGAATAACTACGACTACTGCTACATGTATTGATAATGTGTTTTGTTGCTGCGACTATTTAGATAAAGCAATAGTTAATTATCTCCCATCTGATCACAGTGGTCAAACCATAACTTTTGAGTCCAACATTCCAATACAAAAAGTGCAGTTACAATACAGACCAATAACATCTGTTAATTTAAATAAATATAATAGCACTTTAGTTTGTAAGTTAAGTAATCAGGACTTTACAATGAACAATGTTAATATTTTGTATAAAGAATTCTTTTCGTTAGTCCAAACCGAGTTCGATAATTCTTTTAAGAAGAACACTAAGACTAGCCCTAAGTTTTTTTTACTGACTGGGCAACTAAAGGACTCAGGAAAAGTAGGGATAGACTTTTCGAGCTGTATGGCCTTAAGCCTTATATTAGGTCTTTACCTATGAAATTGCCGTTCTGCAGTACTGGCCATTTCAAATCAAAATAATTTTTGTTTGGCTAAGAATTCTAATTTCAAATTAATTTTATTTTAAAAACATGGATTTTTTTTTCCAAAAGTAGTCATTTGTTTATTGATTTGTTTAGTGTTACATTTTAATCGCATTTCAATCTTTTTCGTCATCATGGATACGTTAAAAATTCGAGTAATTATGGAATATGAGTACCGTCGTGGCAGCAACGCGGCACAAGCGACACGCAACATCAACGACGTTTACGGAGCTAACACTACAATCCAACGCACCGCCTGTTATTGGTTTGCTCGCTTCTGTTCTGGAAATTTGGACCTGAAAAATGAACCTCGCGGTCGTCCGAAGACTTTGGTCGACAATGACGAATTAAAGGCGATTGTGGAAGCTGATGATACACAATCTACGGCTGAATTAGCAGCAGCTTTCGACGTTGCGTGGAGCTACAGGATATCGAAATCGGATCTCATAAAGCAGAATTTATGAGATCCGATTTTATGTTTTTTTTTTAATTTGAAATGTTGTAACTTTAAGCTGGTCTCACAAATTTGGTGAAGATCTGATGAGGATCTTCGGCGTAATGAGCGGAATAGCTCCTCAAAATGCAGTAAATTGCTTACTTTTAGATTTCTTCCAGTGGAATCGGCCCTTTAACTAATAGGTAAGGATTGATGGGACACCGGGGACCACCTTCTTATCACAAAAATAGAGAATTTTGAAAATCATTTTGAGAATTCTCTAAAACGTGGTTTTAAAACCAATATTAATGTTAGTTTTACAATAATGTCACTAGATGGCGATACTGTGCACCGCTAGATCGCGCTGTCGTTGTCACTCGGCAAATGGTTAGGACCCGTCAAACATTTTGTGTGACTGAGTTTTGTTAGGTGTAAAGTAGCTTTAAAAATAAAGTCAGCACTGCCAGTCAGGCTGCACCAACTACATCTGCTCCACTGTCGTAGCATCAGCAGGGCCAATGGCAGACTGCAGGGGCAAAAAGAGGCGGTCAGAGTTAGAGCCCCCGATATACGGCCGTAGTGCTCACACTAAAACCTGAGGCGGTAGCAAGAAAGGTGGTGACCTACGCAGATGTGATAGGCAGAGCCAAGGATCCCATTAGTATCGAGAACCTTGGTATCACTGGCATACGCACTAAGAATGCAGCAACTGGTGCCCGCATGTTGCTGGTCCCCGGAGCTACCAGTAGCCCGCTGGCGGATGCGTTGGCCGGAAAACTCAGAGAATCCTTCGGTGAGGAAATTCAAGTGACCAGGTCTACTAAATGTGTGGATGTCGGGCCTGGATGACTCCGTTACGGTCAATGAAATTGTGACAGCAGTCGTCCGAGACGGAGGGTGTGCCCCAGAGCATATTAAGGCTTCGGAGATCCGCCCCGGCGTGGCTGGCTTGAAGTCGACAGTGGTCAGTTGTCCGGTATCAGCGGCCAGTAAAATTGTTAAAAGCCGCAGAATGCTTGTGGGTTGGGTGTCGGCGCAGGTTAAATTGCTTACCACCAGACCATTGAGGTGCTATCGGTATCATGAAGACGGACATGTTGCAGCGCGTTGTACCTTGGCGATTGATTACAGCAAGCTATACTACCGCTGCGGGCAATCTGGACACATAGCCAGGAGTTGTGAGGCCGCACCGCACTGCTTTATTTGTGCGGCAGCAGGGAATCCAGCGGGACATTGGGTAGGCAATAAGACCTGTGCTGCACCCAAGGGCAACGCCATGGGTTGACCAAGGGCCAAGGCGGTAATATCTGCTTCACAGTCGTCATCACAGTAGGCAGCTGCAACAGAGGCCACACAAATGGCCATCGGGGTGGAGAATAAGCATATTGACTGTGAATAATGGCTCAATATCTTAGTGTCCTCCAGAGTAATATCAACCACTGTGCTAGGGCTCAGGACTTATTTCTCCAGACCTTTAAATATCACTCCAACTTGAAGAAATACGGCAATTTATCAGACTATTATTCATTTTAATCCATAGAAGTCGTGTTAAATAATTAGAAAAAGAAATGTTATATATGAGAGTTATATTGAGGTAATAGAAAATAGTATTAATAAATCGCTTAAAGCTTTTTGGTCTTTCGTCAAAAGCAAGCAACAGTCTTCATATACATTCCCATCGGTTATGAAGTGTGGACATAGCTCGTTAGGACAGGGTGATGAAATATGTTCAGTGAAGTTTTTAAGTTTAAGTTTCTCCAGAACACTCCCTGGTGTAACTCACTGGGATAGCAACATGCATTGTCTTCAAACGTCTGCCTCTGATATAAGCTCTATTGAAGTCTGCGAAACCGATATGTGATGTGTGTGAAACTCCTAAAGGCTATTAACGTGAATAAGTCAGCAGAGCCTGATGGTATTCCTGCTGTACTTATAATTCGGTACGCACAAAGCTTAACTTTACCATTTACCCTAATATCTTATTACCCCCGTGCACAAAAAATGGCCCTAAAGGCAATGTAGAGAACTACAGGCCAATAACTAAACTTTGCTTGTTTGCAGAGGTTTTACAAAAAAAAGTTCACTCATTAGTTTATAGTGCTATTATACATTCTCTTAATAATTGTCAACATGGCTTCTAAAAAACAGGTATATTGTGTTGAATTTGCTTATCTGTTCCGACTACTTGTCCTCCACCATGTCTGAACAACTCAAGTGGATGTGGACTACACTGATTACAGCAAAGCATTTGACCAAATAGACCAGGGTGTCCTTTTACGTAAGCTGCTTGTAGTGGGTATCAGAGGCGATTTATTCAGATGGTTTACATCTTATATTGAGAATCGCTGTCAAACATTTGTACTGAATGGATACAGTTCTGTAACTGTTAAAATACCCTCGGGAATACCACAGGGATCCCTTTTGGGTCCTTTACTTTTTATTATTTTTATAAATGACATTGGTTTGTGCTTTACCCGTTCTAAAATAATTCTTTACGCCAACGACATGAAAATTGTATGCCCTATTTCAGAACTTTCCGACTGTTTTGGTTTACAGCGGGATTTAGGTGGACTTCAAAATTATTGTTTCCTTAATAAACTTGAACTGAATGTTAATAAATGTTTTGTTAGTACCTACACACGCAAACCACATGCAATCACGTTTAAGTATAAGTTACATATTACTATTATAAACAGGATAAAAGTTATCAGGGACTTGGATGTGACGTTTGACTTTAAGTTGCTTTTGATGCACTCATCAAAAATGTTGTTAATAAAGCTTCCGAAGCACTTAGATTTATACTTAGGTTATCAGCTGATTTGAAAACATAAAAACGTGTATAATTCTTGATTGTGCTTTTGTCCGCAGCCATTAATTTGGAGTACGCCTCGCAAGTGTGGAACCCTAATTATAATACTTATATAGACAGAATTGAGGGAATTCAAAAGCGGTTCCTACGTTTCTTGCAGTACAAAACTAGGAAAAATACTAGCGATTGTAATTTATCTAAATTAATGGTTTGAATTTGAATTGAATTGAATATACTCCCAATTATATAGCGCGATGTAAAAGGATTCACATTTTACCACTGTATGTATGAGCGCAGACGCATTGCAGATATGACGTACTTATTTAAAATCGCAAATGGCATATTTTTCGCAAACCAGGCAGAATTCATTTGTAATCCGTGCGAGCAGAAGTTTTAATAAACTGTCTAGTGAACATGATTGAGATATATTCAATAATAGTGTTTCTCGGCTTAAGTATTTGTTGGTGAAAGGCTTCTTTACGGAAAAGTTATTGTTAGCAAAATATGATTCTTAGTTTGTAATTTATTTCCTAATTTATGTTTAATATGTATTTTGTACCGACCTTCTTTTTGTTTTTTTTTTAATGTTTATCAACTGGAATGTGGCAACTTGTAAATGGCTATAAGGCTAATAACTAGGAAGTAGTGAAGGGCAGGCGTTTTTGGGGGACTGTCTTATGTAATTTTGAAGTTTGAATAGTGCTGATTCTCAGCCTAGTTTGAATATATGACTTTTGAATTTTGAATTAGAGACTTTCATTCTCATGGTATTTTGTTAATCTCTTTAAACATTTTTTTTTTGTAAATTTTGTTCTTGTTAAAATCACCACTATTATCATATTAAGTGAACGCTTAATATAAAAATCTATATTATAAGAAAAATATACCTTGAGCTACAGAATCCATGTTTCAGAACCACAATAACTTAGGCCGTTTTGAAATTAAGTATAACAGAGAACTGCAATTTATTACTGTTTTTTATTTACTGTACGTATTCTAGTCAACCGAGTGTAGAATGTTTGAATTGAACAACGGATTAACACGTTGTGTCATAAACCTACCTTCATATTTGCGCATTTTGATGAAGCATAAATTTATTGACCTCCTTTCAATTGTCAAAATTGTTTTTTTGCCGACCCCGGCCGCTCTGTGTGACGGCACAAATTGATAATTTGCCATAGTTAAGTAAGATTCATATCCAGCCATAATGAAGTGTTCGGTTACGCACAGTGTAATATATTCGAACCTTTTTCTGATAACTCATCCAAGCATACTGTGACCACATCGGAATTGTTTAGTAACCCGGCAATATTCTGAAACTTAACACATACATTATTAGTCACGAATAATATTTGTTAGCGTCTCTTTATTTACTTCCATAGTGTTTGGTCATAGTAGTCCATTTGAAATAAGTTTTCTTTATCTTGGTCAACAAATAGTCTAGTCAGGTTATCTTCTTCCTCTTGTATACAAGTTATCATGTCTGCGTTCGATCGATTGATTTCAAGTAAAAGAGCATTCAGATCTTGAAAAAAATAGTTCGCATGTTCGTATTATTGAGCTTTCCGCTACGACTATAGAACATTGTGTTATAATAGGACAGGTTCGAACATCACATTCAGAGTCAATTATCACGACACAATAAACTATTAAAATGTCTATCTAACTACTTAGACTAAGATAATTGAAAACTTTTCGTTATGTGGATTATTAATTTCTTATATTTTAATTAATATATTATATTATATTATTTCGTTATAAGTTTTGGCACCCTCATACTTAATATTTCTAGTATTGTAGTTGGTACGTGGTCTACTGTATAGGCAGTAACTATTGAGGAATACAAACATAATGCAATATTGCTCATTCCCCATAGCAAATAGCGTGATAGTTTATAGCCTGCAGGCTGACTAGACTTATAGGAAATATCTATGCAAATTTTTAAAGATGCTGGAACATACATACAGTCAGACAAACAGACAAAACTTCTTTATTTTCGCCATCAGAATAGGGATTCTGATGGCGAAAATAAAGAAGTTTTGTAAAAACGACTTACAAAAAAAAAAAAACAATGTACAGTTTTCACCTTGCTACGATTTTATTATATGTGTAGATATACTTTGTCTGGCAGTTAGAGTACGGTACTTTATGCAGTCTTCACAAATTCCTTGCTTTGGTATTGTTCGTCCATTCGTTTAGCTTCTTAAGTTATAAGTTGAGCTCCACGATTACTGACACAGGCGTGCCCTAACTGGACAGGTCCACTCAAATTTGCGTGGCGCTTCGTTTTCATTGTTCTGTGTATGTAATATTAATGTGTAACGTCTTGTGCAGGTGAACTTCGGCGACGTGTCAATCCCACGCGACATGGAGTACCCTCGGCCCGCGAAGGTGGCGGCGCTGCGCGGCGTGCACGGCGTGTCCTCGGACCCCGTGGTGGTGGTGGACGCGCAGACGCTGCTCGTGCCCAACTTCTCCTACGACGGCGAGGCGCCCGGTATGTACTGCACAAGTGGACCCACGTCTATACAGTCAGCAAACTTGATCATTCAGCAGCAATATGCACAAACAGCTGTTCATTTATCCTCTTTCTAGGGCAGAGTGTAAGAAGAAAGTTTGTTCGTGGCTTCAATGCATTGATTACAATGCAACAGAACATTTATTAAACCCCATAAGGTAACGATTGCTAGCATAGAAGGATAGCATAGCAGTTTACACACACGTACCCATCACACCACCACTCTCACCCTCACCGACACACACCCACACATACTCACCCTCACCGACACACACTCATACTCACCCTCACCGACATACACCCACACATACCCCAAATCAAAATCAATAAGCTACTTTTGCCATCAGAATTGTTTTACTTAAGTTTCAATTTTCCATTTTTGTTTCACTTTTGTTATTATTTATTTGTAATAGTGTTTTATTATGTACAACCTGTATGTTCATTTAATACAGTCATATGTCATAAGTGAGTTGTCCGATGGAGGGTAAACCTGGAGATCTGTAATCAGGTTTTACCTACAACATACACCAGTCTCTATTAACAGCAGCAACAGAAGTATGTACAGTCACGAGCATTTATAAATATTTTACAGTTACACAAAATTCAAAAGCGTTTTTACTAGAGAAAAATAATTGAAACTCTCAGAAAAGAACTATTTCAGAATAGTATGGATTCTATAATACAATCAACATAAAATATCTATTAATACTTTTCTGCCAGTGACTGTACATACACAGATATTGTTATTGAAGTTTAAGCCGACACGGGTGAAAACCTACCAGATATAATTTAGCTTCATTCATCGAAGTAACGATAACTGTTGTTGAAAACAGAAAGTATACTCGAACATTAAATAACGGCTATCTGGGGGCACGGTAGTACGCATGCCAACACGAGCCAAGCGAAGCACAAGGGCAATATTCTCGAAGCGATTCGTCGTTTTTATGAACCCTCATAACTTAGGTTTGGATTATACCAGATAAACAAAATTTTCGAAATATGATGTTAATAGTAGACTTATTAAACATATTAAGTTTCAATTGCATAGCTCTTATACTTTAGATTTTATTGATATCTAAAAAAGCCCGATTTCGTCACTGACTCACTCACTGATGATCATCAAAATTCTTAGGGTACTTCTTGAAGTCCTAGAAAGCTGAAATTTGATATGTAAGCTAGTATTAGTACACAAACAACAACAAAAAATCGAAACCTTGGAGCTGTTACCCCACAACCCCTTAAACTAGGGGATGACACTTTGTATGAGACTTCCGCAAATTATGATGGTATAGGATATTTTTGATTGGTTCTGAAAATTGATATAGGGACTCTTTGTTATAAATAATAAAATAAATATTTCAGGATTTTTTGTAAATCACCCCCCACCCTTTAAATTAGGGGATGGAAGTTTGTATGGGTTTTTATCAATAGAGCATTCGTTGACCGTGAACAGTTTCCAATCTGAGTCGCGTATGCCATCACCATACATACAAGTCAAGAGCTAAGTTTGAATAATGCTCTCATTGATATTGGGTCATCCACGTTTCCGAGTGGGCAGGCTTATGTAGCACTCTCTATAAGAGTGACTAATTTGCAAGGTGTTCATCTTATAAATACACACCTTATACTTTATTAGTATTAAAGCACAACAGTCAGCTATTGTCGAATATAATCGCCTAGAGCCAAGTATCGCCCTGATCTATCGCTTATTATAGACAGCGAACCAACAAAGAAAAAAGGCAAAGATAGAGTGTGGGCTATGAAAAAAGGCACCTCTGATGTGCAAGAAACACACCCCAAAAAAAGATAGAAAAACTGACCAAAATACAAAAATATTGTCATAAGCAACTTACAAAAAGAAGTGAGATCCCACCAAAAATATTTTCATGTAAAATGTTGTCAAGACAAGAGCCACGCTTCTAACACTACACGCCCTAACTCTACAAGCCCTAACTTCACAAACTCTACACCTTAGTCAAATATCAGGGTATCCACTATTGTATCCTATTCTATTTTTGCTGGGCATGGTAGGCTATAATAAACTGGAAACAAGAAGGGAAGTAGCTCTCGCCACTTACCTATTTAAGATTATGAGTGGTAAAATACACAACCCAGGCGTTCTACGAACAGTTGGGTTGTGTGTACCTGATGGGCACGTGGGGCGACGGAGGCGACCGCCGCTGTTGTGGGTGCCGCCCGCTCGCACCAACCTGCTGCAGCACGCGCCGCTGACGCGCGCCCTGCATACACTCAATATGGTGTCACAACAGATTGACTGCTTCAATTGTACTCTGAGTGAATTCACACGGGCCGCATTTTGTAAAGTTACTGTTAGTTATTTATAATAATATAATTGTAAGTCTCCTCTTTGTATTATAACTATAACTACACTATTGTATTAGGTAAGCCTGTGATGATAGTTGTATGTGTTTTTTAATAAATAAATAAATATGTGGCTTGGCCGTTTAGCTACCGTCACATGAGTGTAAGGTGAAAAATGTATTCACTGTTCATTACTTTTCTGTTATACAATAGTTAATTATTCATTCATTTCGTTAATTATTTTTTATGTAGAGCCAAGCTTCTAACTGTACACGCCCCAACAATAAATAGAAGGTGATCGGGCCGGAAACGGCCAAGCCACGTATTTTGACTAAGGTGTAGAGTTTGTGAAGTTAGGGCTTGTAGAGTTAGGGCGTGTAGAGTTAGAAGCTTGGTTATACATGAGATCTGATAACTTTTTATTTATTTATTTATTTAATACTTCAAGCACACAAATGTACAGAGGCGGACTTAATGCCATAGGCATTTTCTACTAGTCAACCTTCGGGTGATGCAGAGACAAACAGTGGTAGGTGCAATAGCGAGAAAAGAAGATTTTTTACATTTAAATATAAAGATATATACCTATTTAAAACTATACATATAATAAATACACCTAATTATATATAAATATAAGCACAAATAAAACAAACAATGGGAAAACATTACTGTTGTGATGATACTGCCAGCTTCTTGCGAATATGCTCGCGAACTTTAATTCTAAAAGATAATCGGTTGGTCGCCATCCTGATTTCCTGAGGGAGCGCATTCCACAGAGAGATAGACTGAATGAAGAAGGAAGAGTGAATGAAGTCTGTGCGGTGAGTGGGACATTGAAGAAGACGATTGTGAGATGAACGTAGATTTCTATTGTGGTTGGCGCAAATGTACTGAAAGTGGGGGGCCAGATAACTAGGGGAAGAGGGAGAGTTAAGAAATGAAAACAAGGTGGTCAGCGCCCTTTGCTCTCTGCGCTGGCGTATGGGCAACCACCTTAGAAGCGACCGATGCGCAGAAACATGATCATATTTACGCAGATTGAAAACGAATCGAATGCAGTTATTGAGAAGACGGTCAAGTTTGTTGAGGAGATCTGCATTCAGGTCATAGTAGCACACATCACCATAATCGATGATAGGGAAGATTAAGGACTGCACAAGCATTGTCTTCGTACTTGATGGCAATAAATTTTTCAATCGGTATAGAGCCCGCAGCGTTCCAGTAACCTTCTGGCTTACCCTAGCGACTTGAGTACGCCAGTTTAGGGTATTATCAATGTGCAAGCCTAAGTCCTTCACGTCAGTGCTAAAAGGAACGATCGTACCATTGAAGAGAACTGGTGGCAAGGTTGTACCATCCACCTTGCAAATACCGCGAGGACTGCCAATGATGATTGCTTGACACTTCGTAGGGTTTACGGCTACACCAAATCTATCAGCCCAGGTTTTTATGGCTATCAAGTCCCTGTTTAATTTGCCGATAGCGTCAGGTAATTCATCAACCCTTCCCTGACAGTACAACTGCAAGTCATCTGCATACAGATGATACGCACACTGAAGCTCGGAAGTTATAAGATTAATAAAAATAGAAAACAGAAGAGGAGAAAGCATACCGCCTTGAGGAACGCCAGTATCCAAATCACACCAGCATGAAGAAGAATCCCCAACCTGAATAGACTGCTGACGTTCCTGAAGATAAGAGGGGAACCATTCCAGTGCTTCGGGAGAGACCATAAGATATGACAAAACGGCTAACAGGATGTCGTGACTGACGGTATTAAAAGCATTCGAGAAATTCACCAAAACTAGAGCAGTAACTTTGGTGTCTTCCAGTCCTGCCCTTATATCGCCAGTCACTTTAAGGAGAGCGGAAATAGTGCTATGCCCAGGCCTGAACCCAGATTGAAGAGGGCTAATGAGTGAGTGGTGCTGAACAAAGTTGGAGAATTGTTTGTGGACACAGGCCTCAAGCACTTTGGATAGGAAGGGAAGAATAGAAATTGGACGGAAGACGGCTTTTTGACATTGCGAGCCATATGGTCTCGTCTTGGCAACATTTTACATGAAAATGTTTTTGGTGGGATTACTTATTACTACACTTTAAACATCACACTAGAAACGTCACGCGACATACTTAACTAACTTCATCAAAATAAATGACAACGCATATAAAAATCTAATAAATTATATAATAATATTAACTAAGGATACAAAAGATTTGAGTAAAATAGTGACACGCACCGCGCCGCTAGTTGCGCGACCACGCGTTCAGTGCTATAAATCGTTCAAGTGAACGCATAAATCGCGCGCAGATTAACAGCACATCGCACGTTTTAAACGCCTCCTACATATGCATGAGACGCAAGTCGCGCGTCCCGTGTCGCCGCGGGCCCTGGCTGCCTTGGCCACCCTGGCCGCCTGCCGTCTCGTCAATAACGATGTTTATCTTTGTTTCCACGATATTTACGAAAAATATCTACCTCATAGTGTGTCATTCTACATTTCAAGGAATTACTTAGTTGAAAATATACGGTCGGCATGCCGATTGTTGAAAAAAAATGGCGTTTAAAGTCCTATAATTCGATAAAAAAAAAAAAACTATATCTTACCGCTACTAATATTTTAGTACGATTTTAACGTATAGTGTTCATTAAACATACCAATCAAAATGTCCGCCGTAGAGTCATCAAAGTCAAAAAGTCAAATCATTTATTTCAAATAATTATAAGGTACTTTTGAACGTCAAAATTTACAAAAAAAAATGAATAGATTCTAGTCGTCCTTCCAAAAGATAGTTTTCGCATGGAGCAGAATGGGCAAGAAACTCCACTGTTACTCTTTTTAAATGTTTTACAATATTTTGTATAGGTACATTAGTTATATAATTATATGTGAAGACGATGCACCTAGAATAAAATTATTATATCACAATAGGTAAAAATAATTAAAAATGAAGCAACAACAGATAAATTTTATTGACGGCACGGTTGGCGCAGTGGTTAAGCGATTGACTGCTGCGCTGCGTGTCGCGGTAGCAACCATAAGGCAGTTGACTGATATAGCCACAGCTAGGTTAGTTTACTTTGCTTATTTCCACAGTATTATGTCTTAATTATGGAGTTTTGCTGTGGGGATCGGCAGCTGATGTAGATTCAGTTTTCATTTTACAAAAGAGGGCTATCCGCGCTATCTATAAAATGGGTCCTCGCGAGTCCCTTAGAAACAAATTCAAAGAAGTTGATATACTGACTCTGCCTTCTCTTTATATCTTAGAAAGTATTTTGTATGTTCGCAAAAACTTAGGACTTTTCAAAATAAGAAGCGATTTTCATAATATAAATACACGTAATAGACATGAAATTGTGATACCCAAATTTAGATTAACTAAAACAAGCAAGTCATTTCTTATAAACAGTATCCGCTTTTATAACAAGTTGCCTAAGTCGGTTACAGAACTTAGCGATGGGAAGTTCAAAACCCACATCAAACGCGTCCTTATTAAGAAAGCATATTATAAAATTAAAGACTATGTTGAAGACAAGGAAGCTTGGCAATAATTCCTTCTGCACATGTGGCTTCCCTGGTACCTGATTAACGGCAAATTATGTTAGAATCTATTAACTGCTCCCAAATTACCAAGTATACATTTTTTATTTTTTTTTACATTCTTCTTTGACATAATCACCCTATTATTTGACATTATATACCTAAAATTTTATTTCAACTCTTTATTAGTGGCTTTTGTGGACATGATAATTATTGAGATTTGATACAGCCGTAATAGCAATCACGTCATTTCGTTTAAAATACGTTTTTATTTTTATTAATTTATTTATCTTTATATAGATTCTTCTCAATTTTGTGAATGTGAGAACGCTGTAGGCCTAGTGGACTGTAGATTTGTTCACCATCATTATTCTGTTAAGTACCTGGTACTTGTTGAAAGACCTACACTGTCCTCCCATACCTAATAACACTGTTATTTGTAAATATTGTAAAAGCCCATTATTTTTAAAAGAGTAACCGTGGAGTTTCTTGCCGGCTCTTCTCCATAGGAAACAACCAATTGGAACCGTGCACCTAGCTTCTGACGTTTCATAAGTGCCCATGTAGGTTTATATTATTATTATTATTATTATATTTATTTATTCAAGCCAACAAGGACCAATTACAAACATATCATAAAAATATTTTGATTTTTTTTTGAATTTTTTGAACCAGTTTGATTTTGTCTAGATTCTAGATTATTCTATGGAGCATAACCAGCATGTTTCCAAACATTCTTATCTTGGATATAATCTTCTAATTTGTAATATGCTTGTTTACAAAGTGTACTTTTAATATGAGTTTTAAATTTTCTTTCATCTAATTGCAATATATCACAAGGTATTTTCCCCATAAAAGAATAGTGAGTACTTTAGATAATCTGAAAAATGGTTAATCTATTTTATCTTTATTTCTAGTATTAAAATTATGTCGTAACTCTTAGCAGAGGTGAACGCACCGCTGATAGTCACCACTTTCACTGATTCTGGACTAGTTGATGATAATCGCATCATGTTTAATGACTATAATGTGCATACTCGTATATCAGCAGTAAAAGTCTGCTACGAGTGGCATAACCGTCACGCTTGCCGTCTGTGACGGGTAGGCAGAGAGTAGGTTTGCTGAAAACAACAATAAGCTTTCCATTGAATAACTTATTTTTCATTTTCTACCCAAATTTCCAATAAGTACAAGAGCTCCATTACTTATTGTGATATGATCTTGTGAATAACGTTCCTCTTCCGTGGCATCTCGAATATGAAGGTATAAAAATGATCGCGACAACACTTTGTCAGCGTGTCCCGCGTGTCGCAGTACACACGCGCGTCGGTGTCTTACGAGCCCATCAGGTAATATGGCGCGCGGCACATTGACGCGGCAATCTGGTCGGGATCAAGTCACGATTGTTCATACTTATAAGCATTTGCTACCAAAACCTATTCTGCATGCACTCGGGTGAGCGCAATCTTTTTTTAAAGTGCATAGTGCTTATTGTACCTTATATATATATTCTTTTCTATCGTGCTTGTTAGTGATCGAAAGATTTCAACAACTATTAACTATCTGTTATAGTTGTTGGTTCTCCTATCAATTAATTAATAAATAAATAGACATGAACTACTATAGGATGCTAAGTCAGTTGCCCAATGTGAAAAGTACTATTTGAATTTAAAAGAGAAACATCAAGACATCATCAATATGAATTAGATGCAATCATTTGAAATGATTTAAATCCACCGTAAAGTAATATATTTTGTGCGAGAAATACGAATAGCAATAATGCATCGCCAAGTACTATTAATTATAAAAATTGAGACAATATTGTATGCATTTCATGTGCGGTCCCATAAAATAAAAGATTCATGTGAAACCATGTGTTTTCTGAAGCTATTCCGTAAGTGTGGGTACAATACATTAGTAGGAATTGGAATGTCACTACGCCTTGCCTTCATCGGGGGCTCGTTGAGTTCTTCTTGTTCTGTTTGTTGATACTCTGTGGACTCGTAAATTATTTCTGAGTTACAATTAATACATACACATATCAGACATGGTGACTTAAGCACGCATGCTTAAGTCACCATGTCTGATATGTGTGAAAAAAAATCCGGGTATATTCAACTCCGTATGAAATATTACATCAAACATACCATGGAAGTATTTTCCAGAGCAGATGAATTATGAAAATAATATTTTCATACGGAGGGCGCTCCCCTTACAAAGACTCGATCAGATACAGCACGTAATACGTAATAGTCGCATCCCTTGAGCGAGTGTCTCCATCCGCCGCGCGGTGCGGAACCAATATCTCAGCGTGAAGGATATCTATCGTGTGTGTGACGTCACACGTTACCCACCTGAGCCACACAGTACCGCCACAGACACTCAACTCCCGGCATTCTTCGCTGGCACGCACACATACACAATTCAAGGTCCGGAATATTACATGCATACAAGGGGAAGATTTTCGCAACGTAATTTGAGGGAAAATGATTGGAAAATGAAGAGTGAATACTTTCATTTTGAATGCTTTTGGAACGCGTGAATTACGTCGGCATTCACGAAATTAAATGTGAAATGAATTCGTAGGATGAATTGAATTCTATAGGTTTTCATTTTGATAAAGAGAATACCAAATATATGAGGAAACGTATAATATACTTTTATAATAAAGTCAACTCTATGTACTTAGTATATACTGAGTATTATTCAATCTCAACCGTGTATCGCTGTGATGACAATCGTTCAATCGTATGTCATTTAACACTCGTACACTTGTTGCTAAGATATTGTGTTGTTGCAGACGCGAAGTTCTGGGTGGGGCGCGGCGACAAGCCGTCCCCGCAGGGCATCCGCATTCCGGACGAGAACGGCAAGGAGGTGCCGCTCAGGAAGTACGACAAGAAGACTATCGTGCTCACGCTGCCCGGGGTACGTACCATCTTTCAGACGAAATACGTCCAAGGTTGGACATAGGCCTACCTCAAGCATCGACTCAAAGACCGGTCCTTCTTGCATCCAGCGGGTTCCCCTCGACCTTCACCAGGTAGTTGGTCCACCTTGTGGGGGTCCTCCACACGCTGCGCTTCTCGATACGCGGTCACCACTCCAGAAAGTTTGGCCCTTTCGGATCCGTTCTGCGAGTAATGTGGCAATGCTTCGGGCTATGTTGTTTCCCTTGGTTCTCATGCACATCTACTCATTTCTGATTCGCCCTTATCCGACAGCTAACTCATAGACCTCTTTGCTTGGCAGGAGTTGACAGTGTTCGACATCGGACACTTCGCGGTGTGGTGCGAGGCGTTCACGGTGAACTTCGGGCACGTGTCGCTACCGCGCGCGGCGCTCGCCAACGTGCCGCCTAGTCTGAAGATGCTCGGCGTCTCACCGCAGGTATGTCTTTTATGCAGTCATCGAGCTCACAGAAAAGAACAAGCTAATGGAGTGCTATGTACAGGAAACATAATTTAGTCTTTATATCTTAATATATTTTTTGTCGTGTTTGACTGTTCATTTTGACGGTAAGTAACAAAGCGCCAATTTACAGCAATAAATTACAGATGAATTCAATATACATCATCAGGTTACCAAAGAATTCTAAATTCGAATTATAAATATTTTTTTCTTTGGAAGAATATATAATTATGTATAGATGCCACAGAATTAAACTGGAAAGATATTCTTCGTATTACTTAGCACTATTTTTACTCTTTACTCCGTGATGCAATAAGAAGTAAAGCACAAGGGTAATTTTTCATTTTTTCAGCAAGTAAACCATGTTACCATAATTACCATCTGAATTTTAAACTGACCACTAGAATGTTATAAACAACGGTCGTGCGAGGTCATGGCATTCGTTTCGAGTGTGCTCGAAACACCGCGACCAGTTCACTTGAATAAGTACGAAGAAGAAATAAAAAAGTTGTGAATCTAGAACCTAGTCCGTTTTATAAAATAAAAATAATCTGTATGAGGTTAAAGTTCAAGTAAACGGCGTAAACTCATTGGGGTCTGAAATGGCAATGGGCATTCCTCAAGGTTCGATATTGGGTCCATTCCTCTTTTTAGTTTACATTAATGATTTACCCCAATTACTTCAAAATCAACCGAAGATGGTGTTATTTGCAGATAGAAAGAAGAAGAAAGAAAATACGTTTATTTGCGGTAAACATGACGCAAAAAAATAACACAAAATTAAAAAAAAAGAAACAAGTTTAGGGAAAATATGCGTCAAATTCACGCAAAACGGCCATCGCTCAGCATGATGCTGCGACCCTATGCAAGACAGAGCCCCAGCGCTGATTTTCAGCGACAGCCGGCGTTGACGTTATGACGTCGACCGGTGCAGCTTACCATAAAATATAATTAAGATATAAAAATAAAATAAATATACAATAATTAATTCTACATAAATAAAAATGTATAATATTTAAAAATGGCAATATTCCGTTAAGTTGGTAATCGACATACGTAGTATCTCTATGTAGTCTGTGGTAATCGACTCGTGCGCCGTCGGCTTAGAGTAGTCTGTGCGCGCAGCTGTCAGAAAACTATTTGTATGATGTTTTGACATCTGGTTACACAACAATTAGCATGGCGCATTCGTATAATTATGCAATGAATGTTATGATTATGATGGAATATGGAAATAGACAAATTTGTGAATCCCTTGAAACCAACTGCCCTTACGTCACTGCTTAGACTCTCGATGATTGTCACTATGCCAATCGCAGAACTGTCAAATGTGAAAAAAAATGTGCTAAGTCAAGATACTTGATTTTTTTTTCTTTCTCAGCTTTTACGAAATTCTCGTCATAAGGGACAGCAATATCAACAATCATTGCACGGTGCTCTCGATCACCCCAATATCAGGCTTATTGGCTACAATAGTTCTATCAGTGATAATAGATCGATCCCAGTACAATGTGGCGTGACCATTCTCTAGAACTGGAACGGGGACATACCTGTAGTATGGTACTTCGGGCTCCACAAGGTTGTACTGCATGGCAAGTTGCTGGTGGATAATTCTAGCCACTAGGTTGTGCCTGTGCCAGTGCTCGCCGTTAGCAAGACGAGAACAACCGGAAACAATATGTCGGATTGATTCACCGGGACGGTGGCATGCCCGATACATGGCAACCGTACCGTCCTTGGCAATATATTTCCGATAATTATTCGTCACAAAACCTTCGGTTTCCCCGAAGAGGTCACCGAAAAGCAGCCAGGATACAGATACTAAAAATTCAACATCAGGACCATGGAGAGCCCGGAAAAGGCGTCCGTGAAACTCTTTGCCTTGCCATACTTCCTTACGATCGTTAGTCAAAGTCAAATAATTTATTTCAATTAGGCACAAACAAGGCACTAAGGAACGACAAAATTTACAAAAAAAAAAAAAACTATTCGCGCCTTCCAAAAGGTAGTTTTCGTATGGAGAAGAATGGGCAAGAAACTCTACCGTTGCTCTTTTAAAATGTTTTCACAATATATTGTATACATGAATTATATAATTATATGTGAAGACGATGCACCTAGAATAAGATTTCTATACCACAATAGGTAAAAAAATTAGGTAAAAAGAGTTAGGTAGGTACAAAGGTACAAAGTGAAAAATTAAGGAATGACAGATAAATTAATTATGTGATAGATGCACGGTGCTCACATATTTACAAACATTGTAAAATTATACGATTTTCCTAACGTTAGTATCAAGTACTGCAGGTTTGCGGCGTGAGGCCCTTGTCCACTGCGACCACATCTCGGTGCATCCCCACGTTAGTTTGAAGGAAATATTCTCTGAGACTGCAGATCTCGCGGTTGTGGAGGGTTTTAGCATTTAAGAAACCTCGACCCCCACACTTCCGCGGGATGTACAGTCTCATCACTGATGATCGTGGATGCTGCAACCGATTTGCCGTCAACAATGTACGGACCTTCCTATCCAGAGCGTCAAGTTCCATCTGAGTCCATTTGAGTATGCCGTAAGAATACATCAAAACCGGCATGACCCAACCGTTCAAGGCACGCACTTTGTTTCCACATGATAAAAGACTATTTAATACTTTATTCAGGCGGCCGAAGAAGCGCTCCCTCAACGATTGTTTCATGTCGGCAACATGCCTGATGCTTCCGACATACCCAAATACTTGTAGGTTTCGGTTGAGGAGAGGAATCTAAGATGTATGGAATACGCGAGTTGAGTTCCCACAGATTCCATAATCCCACCTCGCTTTACATGCATGACTGCACATTTGTCCACACCAAATTCCATCCTGATAGCGCTACTGAACGTTTCTGTTACCTTTAGTAGCTCCATCAGTCGCAAATTGTTGGGGGCAAAGAGTTTCAAGTCATCCATGTAAAGTAGGTGAGATATATTATCACCTGACCACTTCTTCTCAACCGATAGCCTAGACCTGAATCCTCCAGCAGTGTGCTTAGAGGATTCAAGGCTAAGCAAAACCAAAGCGGACCTAAACTATCGCCCTGGAATATTCCCCGTTCAATCCTGATCGGTTCATCGATCCCCGAATCTGTAGACATCCTGGATAGAGAAGGACCGTCCTCCACTGCCCCATACACTACATCAAGAAGGTGCGTAGAGTTGCGTCTATTTTGTACAATTCCAGCACCCTAATGAGGCCGAATCATAGGCCTTATAGTCTATCCAACTTGTCGACAAATCGTTCCAGGTTCTGCGAACCTGTTGGCTTATGGTTCTATAAGGAGCAGCTCCTTAGTACCGCGGGACCCATTTTTGTATCCACTCTGAGACACAGACATAATTGAGTTGCTAAAAATATGTTTTATTTATTTATTTATTTATTATGTTATTTTTAATTAATCTGTATTATACAAAGACTAATAAAGACATACTTACTGATTAAATAAAACGTAAAATAATGTATAAAACTCAGAAACAGAGTTGAATAAAGTATATATTTCACTTTATTTTTCGCAATGTTTAAAATGTAACGTCGTAAAAAAGGGTAGTTGAGATGCTTTTAAACACGGTTATTAGACACAACATTATATTTACCCTTATCGTAGAATAAGCATAGAATATTAAAACAAATTTATTTCTTGCGTTTCTTTTAAAATTGTGATAAGCGTAATTATATACAATTCAATTAGCTGAATTTTAAGATTTATTTCATTTCTATACAGTCTGGTGCAAAATGGGCATTTTCTTCTTTATAAACTAACGTTTTGAACATGTAACACTTCGGCTGCTTCTGTGCTTTAGACTGAACTAATACGAATTTCAACATAAAAGTTTTTTTAAATTTCTTTGGATTTTAATTGGAATACGGTTTAGGTCTTTAAGTAAGCGGTTTATAGGTATTGGAATGCGCATCTGACTTCCATGAGAAGTGGCGAGTTAGGGAGAGTAATAGGTTCGGTGTTCGGGGCACCATTGTCTCACATGATTTATTGACATAGCTTACCGTGTCTTTGTTCTCATACATTGCTTTCGGAGAAGTTTTGGGCAATCTTCGTTAGTGTTACATAATTCTGTCACATAAATCATAATAATATTAGGTCTTTTTTAGATAAATTGGAAGCGTTATTGTTTTACGTTGATTTCATCAGTAATAGTTTCAGGTCGTTTATCGAGCACATTGTCAACTCTGTTATTATATTTTTTTTAAATTATATCACTTTGTCATGGAGTCCAGGCGCTCATTTACGTCCATTAAACTGCTGAGTCAGCGCCGTTAAGGCTGATAAAGAAATGTTTTTACTCGTTTACTAAACGCGAGGAGATTTATTTCTAGTGTTACATTCATTTCGATGGGGTCACATCACGTATTCACATCTGTCAGTTATTACTGATAGCTTGTTATAGGCGTGTACTGTACATGCATGCACTCGCTGGTAATAACTTATATATTGCACTCGCAGCAGATTGAACACAAATCGTACAACATTTCTCAGAAACGATATTTCTCTCGGAGAAAGTCTTGTGCGATATATATGTATGTACATGCATTTTCTAAGAGACAGCTGTCGCATACGGCGCCGGCGTGATGCTTATGTCAGCAATGAGTTGTTTTTTGGTCCAGCAACAAGGATCACTATAACAATATACTGCGATGTCCTTTCAAACTCAAGGTTATAGTGTGTTGAGAGTTTTGAAATCAAATACACCTTTATCTGTAGGATTTCTTTTAAAAATAAAAACATTTTAGATAATATTAAATGTTATAGATAATATTTAATGTACCGGGGGCGACATGATAAACTGACCGTACGGGGGCGGGCGTGCCGTGAGAGGGGGGAATTTTCTGGGAGGCAAGGGACAGTGACGTCACGTAATTAATTCGCACGAGGCGACACAGATTGCACCCGGCGACGGTTTAGATAAAATTGTTACTTACAGCGAATTCATTATGTCCTAGTGGACGTTTAATGTTCTACTTATTCGTTCAATTAAGATATCATCTGTGTCAAAGTCAAAGTCAATTCAAATCATTTATTTCAAATAGGCCCGTATAAGGCACTTTTGAACGTCAAAAATTTACAAAAAAAAAATAATTGATTCTAGTTGCCCCTTCCAAAAGGTAGTTTTCGTATGGAGAAGAATGGGCAAGAAACTCCACCGTTACTCTTTTAAAAGGTTTTACAATATTTTGTATAAGTACATTAGTTATATAATTATATGTGAGGACGATGAACCTAGAATAAAATTATTATACACCAACAGGTAAAAATAATTAAGAATTAAAAATGAAGCAACAATAGATAAACTAATTATGTGATAGATACATGGTGCTCACATATTTACAAACATTGTAAAAGTAGACGATCCTCCTAAGATTCCACAATTAATAAGTCAGTGTGCGAGGAATTGGTCATAGAATGTAAAATCAATGTCATATAATAAAAAATAATAATAAAATATACACTTAAATTTGCAACCAGTTTGATTTTGTCTTGATTCTAAATTATCCGATGGAGCAGGACCAGCATGTTTCCAAGCATTCTTATCTTGGATATAATCCTCTAATTTGTAATATGCTTGTTTACAAAGTGTACTTTTAATATGAGCTTTAAATTTTCTTTCATTTAATTGCAAAATATCACAAGGTATTTTGTTGTAACATTTAACACAGTACCCCATAAAAGATGTATGTACTTTAGATAATCTGAAAAATGGTTGATCTATTTTATCTTTATTTCTAATATTAAAATTATGTCTGTGTAATATCAGAAAAGTTTTGGATCTGAAGATTCGGTGCTGTGTGTGATATTTAGTGAACGAAACAATATGTATGATCTGCAACGAAATGTGCTTGGAAGTAACTACGATTGTATCACATCAAGAAAAGTTTTTTGGTCTTCAGAGTTTCATAATAATAATATTTGAGGTGATGTCGTAAGAAATCATAATATGATCGGTAGACAAACTCATTTCTTCATCTAAAATATTATCATAAGTACTTCAAATACCCGTCGCTTTCGTCACTCGTGAGGTACTCGTCGTCGTTAGCAACGTTTAATTCGAGTGGTTCGCCACGCGCCGCGGCTGCCAGTGCGTGGAAACACAACATTACATACTAATACATTTTGTAATAACTTCACTTCAGTTCATCATGTTCTGTTTGCACACAGTCGGTAGGTATAGACCAGTGTTTACCAAACTTATGAAAGATCTAATTCCACCCAGTTACGAAACCGTATACACTTTATAAGCGACTCTCAAAATCTTCACTAATGTTCCCACACGTAAATTATATCCTTATTTTTATGCACATAGAGTTGCGAATTCACTTAAGTTGGGTAGATTTCTTAAGATTATAGCAGATGGGTTCTATAAAGAGCCGATAGTGAGATAATGTTGCGCAACGACGCGGATTTGTAAACGACGTCCGATTAGTTTCGTGCGGGGACATAATGAACACAATTAAGTCTCGTCCGCTAGCTCAGCTCGGCCAATGACATTTCTGAATTTGGTGATCTAGGTTTTTTTGGGGTGTGTCGAAAGAAATATAATTTGATGAAAAATAACTGCTTTATAAAAGTTAAACCGATATGTCTGGCTGTGGCTTTTGATGACGGATCGACCCTAGTAAAGTGTCTCGAACATCTGATCAGTTGGACACGCTGCTGAATACTCTGGCAGTTCACGTCTCACATTGTTGAGAAAAATCCGAACTTAATAAATCATGTGCGTGTTCCTGCGCAGAGAGCGCAAGTAAAGCGTGTTTGATTTAATTTTTGAACGGGTCCAGGGTGCGTCCCGCGGGCGTCGCATCAAATATTACGACACGAAATATTGAGAGCATTCATTTTATATCGAGTTCGTACAACTTGGAAGAGACTGTGTTTGGTGGATTGAGATTGATCGATTGACTTAATACATTTATATTAGTCGTTGTATTGAAATTTATTCTTGTCGTCAAGATTTCCGATTGGATGACCGACAGAGTTTTTGGTAAAGTTTAGTCTAGAGAGAATTGTGTTAGCTAAATAGTGATAGATTTACTAGATACTTAATCTATGTATCCTGTAGGTGTAAATAATTCAGATTCTACCTAATTATTGCAGAAGACAGTTCATGCGGTGTATTATTCTGAATACCAAAACTTATAGTTCCACCCAACTGTTTCCTGTATGCGCCATCCAGTTGTTGTCACGTAATGCTCGGTCCGCGCCGCTGTCGCCGGCGCTCGGCGCTCGGCTAAAGATGAACACGTTAAAGGTAACGCGAGTTTCCACAAAGCAACCGGCTGCCGTGAAATCGAGTGTTTTCCGCTGTTTACATAGATGTTATGAATACGAACGCTTCTCTGTAATTCTTGTTTTTTTGCTTTGTTTTAGTGAATTCGTTTTGTTTTGCACGCCTCATAAGCCGAAGCGTTTGAAATAGTGCATTAACTTGCCAAAAACAGTACTGTCTAGAACTTTGATTGCCTATATATATAAATAAGAAGCTGATTGAAAAAAATATATATGGGTATGCGTCCGTCTGTATGTATGGATCCCGTGTGTGGTCACGATAACGTCCGACATACTCCACATATCGAGATCATTTTTTTTTATCCACTTAACTCGACCTGCTTCCCATCTGACTTACTTCCTCTGCATTCGTACTAAAAATGTCTGTTTAATTCAATGTCGTTTCATTGTTCCAAAAAATTTTTAAGTTTTTCTGTTTTTGAATGACCGTTGGATTTTTATTTTTGCGTTTGACGGTATGTTTCTAGATAAATAAGAAAAGAGATTATGCATTCTAGTTTAGTATTTGCAACTTTGTGTATACTTTAATAACATTGCAATGCAATGTACTGTTTGGGACAACCGTCACCCGCATTTATAAATCACATTGAATATTAGATAGTAATGACGCATATCACGAGCAGCAACACAAACTTAATTAAGCTACACAAATCATTACAGCGTCACTACGTCATTGCATTGTTTTGGTTCCCGTGGGCGACCGTCCTGGAGAGTTTAACAAATTGAGACACGTATTGCTAAATATGGAACGTTAGTTTAGTAGCATCTGAAGTGTCAGAGGTACTGCAGTAGGTACTAAAGTTCTTAATCATTTGTAATAACACCAAAGCTAACAAAAGCAGTAGTATATTTAGTGACAGTAACGGAAAATGTAGAGCAATTCGTGACTTAAATGATCACAAAGCATCTGCCTTTATGTCATTGTCCAGTTTGTCCACCTTTTGTACTGAAACCTTCCGATAAAACAACATCGGTCGAACATTCACTGCGCACGAGAGCTCTTCATTCGTGTCCTCGTCCCCGGCAGCGCCGTGGAGTCGTGGTGCCGCGGACGGTGTTACGCAGTGCGCAATATTGTGTGAGAGGAACTCATTCAGGTAGTCGCGGACCGCCACCGGAGCTGAGATGTTAAATCGCCGGGAACGATGATAAACAACGATGTACTGGAACAATGTTTGATGGTTCCAAGTCAGTTTATGTAAAATATGCTGTTTGCATAATTTGAGTCGTTTTTAAAACTTGTAAGTGAAGCCGCAGCAAGTGTGCAGCTATGAACACGTGCTGACATTATGTTGTCATCATTTTCGATTCTTTTATCTGTTAGAAATAGCTCCCGGATCGGTTTTTCATTCGTACGTTACGACAATATAAAATATGCATCATTTTGCAGTTAACAGTTTGTACAGTTGGACATGTACGAGTAGGTAGTTGAACCGTGTCTGCATATGTCCGCCAGTGTCGTCAACGAGCGCGACGCCGGGCGGCGCGCCTGCTGCGCAGTGCGGCAACAGGTGAGCTGTCACACGCTGACAGCAGTTAAGAGCTGAACAGCTTACGTCATTTATTCCTGTGCTGTGTACACTACTGGATGGGTTGATACACATATCACACACTATAATTACTTATACATAACTTCAAAAGTAAGTTTATCTGTCTGTTACGACTCACGTAACCAACCAGGGGTCCAATCCTGCTAGTTTACGTACGTCTGAACACGTGCACCATTTCTGGCACATCTGAATAATTGTTAGAGGTAACTTCCTAGTATTACCGAGATGTTAATGTAGACAAGCGAGTGTCGCACGTACCACATCGCGCCACTGTTCGGATGCTAAGTGACGCAGTCACAACCACACCGACAAGCAGGTTGGTCTTCCCACAGATAGTGAGCCAGCACTAATTGCACGTTACGTTATAAGTTCAAGTAAAGTAACAAGAACATTTTAATTTGTGTGCATTTTGTAATAAAATGAAAACAATTGGCTTGTAAATCCGAAGTTTTTTTATATTTAACATTAATACAGCAAAAAATATGTAAATATAATTACACAACATGAAAACTAGAACGAAACCGTCGAACAACTATTGAATCAACTGAGTTCAAAAGTTGGCACTACGCCGTAGCGCTGTAGCAGTTGGACGCGGTCCAAGCGAGTGTCGCGAATAAGGTCAGCGTAGCGCTACGCCTGCTATGAGTGCTACGCCGTGGGGTGACCCATTCTTTTCAAGGTTTTTACTTTAATTTCAGTGAGCACAATGTGCTTTTTTTACACTTTAATAAACTACGTAAACCAATGGAGTATGACATATACTCCGTGGGTTTAGGTAGTTAACTAAAAGTAAACAAACAAAAACACGCGACGAGAGAGCTGTCAAAGGCGTCTGGTTAACCAACTAAACGCAATACCTGTCACTTCAGCTATCATGCTACGTCTCAGTTGTACTCTTCAATTTAGCAACATCCACGCGGGCGAAAGCTAGTAAATGATAATAATATACATTAATAAAATAGGAAACTATCGTAAAAAACACACCGTGTCACCGATAAATAAACCGTTTTTTCGTTTTGTTTATTTAATAAAGTAAATCAATTTAGTATAGGATAATAATAATATAATAGGTATAATATTTTATAATCAAACGTGTAATATTATTGTCTGATAAAAAAATAAATTAGCTTACATTATTTACTGGAATGCACAGCTCTATCTTATGCTTGACATGAAAATATCGCACATTGCCTAAAATTGCGTCTCCCTGTTTCAAATCAACGTCACCTCCTACCCATTCACTCCTATAGCCGGTTCTTTGCCACCTCATAGTTGTAAATAATGCAGTTTGCTCTATATACACACTTCGTTTGTTTGTTCTCGATATGATCCAAGCTCTGTGTGTAATGTTGATCGTTTGCACTTAGTTTTGGCTTAAAAACCCATGCGTAAAAGCCAAAAGAATAAATAATCTCGAATCATTTATTCCATTGCTTAATACTTCATAACATATTAAAGTAGACTATTATTCATAGACTACAGACACACGTAACATCGGAAGCCTTAACATTTGAGCGAGTCCGTTTACATAACGTCAAAGTTCACATTGTAACCGAGTGTAATGTCAGACCTCGCACTCAGCAGACAGGCGCAGAAGGTACAGCCTTTATTACAATCCCGATTGTAGTTTACTTTTAAATTCCCAACAAGGCAGTTGTGTGTAGGATATCGCCACGAAAGGTACTCAAAAGGTTCAAATGAATAGTTAGGCAGGCACCCGAAATAATGTGCACGGCAGTAAAGTCAGTTTTGCAAAAAAGATTAGAGACTTAGAAAACATTGACTGACTTTCTTTTTATAATTTTATAAAAGCCTTTGGTCTTTACTTTTGTAAACTGTTTCAAGTTGCTCTTCTGCACTAGTGTGTGTGCGGCGCACCGCGCATGCGCGAGGACACACGGCGCGCGCGCCGCTTTGGAAAGTGAAGCGTGAGGCCGTTAACCCCGCTTGAGGCTACCTCTGACCGCTTATGTATTGCACGTTAGGTAAATATTTATGTGCATGTTACGTACTGTGGGCATTAATACAGTTTATTATGACGTGCATAATGGAAACGCATTGTAAAATATGTAAATATCCGGCCAATTGAGATCATTTTATTGCAATGCCAATAGATAGTCTCTTCATTAGGAACTTTTAGGTAACCGGCGAAAAAACTGGTGTTGATTTCAGTTCCAGGTTTTAGAAATGTTTAATTAACTTTTCGTTTACTCTTATAGTCAAGTAATTTCTGAAATAATAACATGAATATATCATACATTTTGCAAACGCTGATTTCCGTTTAGCCAAGGTTAATGATGTGGTAGCAAACATTAGCGTTAGGCAGTTTAACTCCGTAGCTATTAACATGACATTACAAACGGATTCAGTTCGTAATGATTTCACACACAACTTCATTGTATAATTGTGTGCGAGTGGAATTATAATGAATAGGTACTTAATAAGACTCTGTGACTGACTTCTTTCTACTGCTCCATTTAATTGGAATTTATAATAGCCCATGGGAAGAACCTCGTTCATTTATACCCACACCGCGTGGTCACTCAGTTCGTCAGTGAGCGTCGGTCCCATCCCCCGTCCCGCTCCCGCAGTAGCTGAGCGCAGCTTTCCTGTTGCAGAGCCGCAACAGTGCGCTGGCGGGCAGCAGTACGGCGGTGCCGGCTTCGGCCCGGCCGCGCCGGCCCATCGCGCGGCTCGACGCTACGACATACCGGCCGCCGGCACGGCTTCGGCCCGGCGCCGGTGTGCTCTCCACACTCGACGCGTCCGACGCGCGCCTGCCGCTACACCGCCGCGCTGACTCCTACACCCCTCCCGAACAACAACTCGTCTCCATACAGAGCTCGAAGGAACTCACCATCAAAGAAGACGGATCACTCGGGCAGCCAGAGAAACAGCAAGAAGCATCACACCAACACCAGCAAGACTTCAGTCAGCAACAGCAACTAGGACTGCAACACTCACAACAGTTACAACAACAGCAACACGAATACCAGCAACTATTGCTACAACAGCTATTGCTCCAGCAACGCCAACAGCATATTGAACAACAGCAGAAGCTTTTGAACGAACAGATCTACTACAATCAGCAACAATCCGAACCACAGGACCATCAGCAGCAGCAAGTCAGCCAGCAGATCTACTACAACCAGCCGCAGAACGAACAAGCAAACCAGCAACAGTTGTATGAGCAACAGAGACGAGCGTACGCGCAGCAAGCGCCGCAGCGCAACGAAGAGCCGTTCCAGTACCGCCTGCTGCCGTCCGCCGACGGGCGCGCGTGATCCCGCGGTGACCTTGACCCACATCGCGCTTGTGCAACGATGCGCCGCTGCAGCACTGTTGCGCAACACTCACCGCATCACTCATCCGCGCCTCTCACGCGGCCTCGGCTACACGACGCTTCATCTGTCACTCGCAGCTCGAGGTCATGGGCCGTTACCATCCCTTCATCCTTCCTCCCATCCCCTCAGTTTGAGATCGGTCACAGACCTTTTTGAGTAGGGTTCATGTGCCACACCGACTTATCAAAATCATTTTCATTCATGTTTAACTAAAAACCTTATACGCTTGAATTAACCGCAATTTTGCAAATGTCATGCGTGTGAATTGAATCCTAGTTAGTAGGTAGCTCAGGGTCTTAAGAGCACGAAGTTTCGTCACGTAAGGAGGTATATAATATGTATTAACATGATTGAGCAATTAGCGAGCGCCCTTCTAGACCTCTCACTTCATTCGGAGGTGGCCTTGCCGCAGCCCACAGCAGCAACTGCGAGAGATGCATCACTCGACCTTCATCCTATGTTGTCATCTTCTGAACACGTTGTACAATTCAGTCGCTTGTCGTGTTGGGGATGTAAATGTCAGTCACAGAATGATAGTGCTTGCTACATTATCCTAGATTAATTTCAACTCCTTTAGAAGTTGTAGTACAGGTATTTACTGAATAATCCTTAACTAAAAATGTTGAATACGTTTTACTTATTCCGAAACCGGCACTACCACGGTTTCGCTACAAAGTTTATTGAGCTAGGTATTGATTAATTAAGTTCAAAGCTTCTAATTAAAGCTCCAAGGTCATTTACGCACAAGACCTTTGAGAAAGAATGTTTAAAGTGTCCAACCAACGTAATTACCAAAAACGGCAGGATATTTGCCATCAAAAATTGCATTGTATGCGTCCTAAACGAAATACAATGATAAATAATAGCGTATTGTTCAGTTGTTCTCAAAGTCCATACAATTGATTCTCTCACAGTACTGCGGGGTTGCCCAAAGCTCCCACGAACAACGAACAAATAAGGACGCTGTGTGTTTTACGCGAATGTCAGCGATACACATCAGTAGCAAAATTAAAATATTCTGTTGATGCGTTATTACTTTATTAGTATTAAAAATAATGGTATTTTCATTTGCGTATCAATTCTACTAAATTGCTTGCGTTTGAATATAGACGTAATGTTGAAATAGACGAATCTAAAATGCAAGGTTTGCGAATGGCGAATTATATGCGTCATACAGCCATTAGTTCATTCGCTTGGAAACATTTTGATGGGAATTCGGAAGTTCAGGATTATGTATTCCATGTAACGAAGATCTAGTTCTGGATACTAAACAGCTTCAATGCACTACATATCATACCATTGCACGATGAAACTATGAATTGCTATTGCAACGTTGAAGTACATATTGAAAAAAATTCAACTGCTTTTAACACAATGCTTGATATACAATTCTAGTACGAAATACTTAGTCGGTACAAATAAATATAAATTAACTGCACATGGACTATGCCCGGGCCGCAGTGTGATCAGACTAGCCTCATCAGTGAGTGGCGGTCGCTGCAACGAGTCGCATCGCATTCAGAGCCAGTAGTTACCATTAGTTTTAGTTTAGACTTATTTAGTGCCGCGACGTGACGCCACGTTAGCAGGACGTTGTTCTACGCGCTCATAATATTGTTATCTTAATGAAGAATGAAGCCAAGGATAGATTCACGCTTTGCCACAATAATGCTTCACGCTAATTGGCTAAATGGCTACAATTCATAATAATTTCGTGAAGTGTATTGCATTGTGTTAAATTCTTTATGAGCGCGTACAACAAATAGTCTCTATATATAATTTGTAAGTTTGTAAGTGCTATTATTTTTTAACGTACTAATTACATATGTCAGAATCACAGTGATGGGAAGTGTCGATAATGATGTGATTGATGAATTTTGTTTCTATCGCAGAACTTTTCGATAATTATTAAGAATTGTGTGAAACATTCACATGGTTTTTTTAAATAAAGTGACGCTAACTACTAACTTGCCTATTAACGGTAACGTGGTTGAGTATTAATTTGGCGTGATGTTTTTACTTGTACCTAATTGTTTTCTATTTTTACTTATATGCAAAAACAACTTACCTCTTGTGATAAGATATAAATACTTTCTACTTACTATGCAATTGTGATAGATACTCAGTACAATATTCCTAGCTGTGATATAAAAGTAAACAAAGCGTTGGTGGTCCTTAGTGTCTATGGCCATCGACTATGTTTTAACGGAGCGGCGATACATTCGCGTATTTTTGTACATTTTTAATATAATTTTATATTTTACACAAGTCAAACATGTATTAAACGTTTGCTAAATCCTGAATCTGTTCTTTACTTTCCTTTAAGGAACTAATTACTCACATCCCTCCTACGCATCTTAGCGGAGAACTACTGACGGTACGGACATTCGCCTGGGACCATCTCTTTATAACACACATGACGCACTTTTATTATAGTTAGATTACACAACACTTTCGGTGCGACGTGGACAGTGTGCAGGTAGTTACAATCTACACGGTGGCATTACAATATATCACAATAATACGGTGGTGTCATTAATAACGTCTCCTTGCACTCCCAGTTGAAGTGGGTATTACTTGCATGCTGTTCTAGTGTGAACTCGACTGGTTGCGTCACGATACACTTATGGAATGGCAAAAATATGAAGGAGTGGAAGTTGCAGAATTTATAAAATAGAGGTACTTAAATAGTTTCATACGTAGGTGCATGCAATAGTTGCAAATGACATCATGAAAACATAATAGGCCTGAATAATACATTCTATTATTGTCTGTTCATTTTAAGCTATTAACAAGAAGAAAGGAACTAAAAATGTGAAAACAGTTCTAAGGACCTACCAGGTGCAACAGTTTATATAACATACGAGTGTACGTTCTCTATGTGTTTTGATATTGTTTTATAAATACAGATAAATAAGATCAATATATTCAACAATTCGGTCCTTGCATACAAAGCTTAAACTTAGCAACACGACTTAACACGGCAATCTTCTGTTCATCTGCACTATGTCTAGTCGCTACGCGTATCGTGTCGGTACGCGGGGTGGGCAGAGCGCGCGGTACGCGTGCGTGTCGCTGCCGCATTGCGTACTGCGTACCGGAGGACATACTTCTATCTATCGCAAACTAAGTGCGGGGCCTATAGTGAACCCTCTCTGAGTACAATTAGTTTGTTTAGGATTTTAAGTGTAAATGTCCTGAATAGCAGTTTTGATGTTAAGTAAACTTGTACAGGCCGAAAGAGCGGGTGTTTGTTGAACATCCATTATTATGTTTGGAGATGAGCGCTTACGTTGGACTTTGGAAACTATTGTTGTCATTTGGACCAAGTTCATAATCTAATACAGATATCAAGTAAACTTTATAACCGGCATTAAGCTGTGCGGTTTCGTGAAAGAGCAAATGGGAGATCGAATCCCTCCGGCTGAGCTAACGGTAATCCATTCCAAAGCATTTTTACTAAATTGTAGGGCCTTGCTGGAGTACTAGTAATGTGTAACCCACAGTAGAAGTGTTGATAAAACAACAGAACATAAAAATAAGCCTGTTTTCACCAAAGGGTGGACAGAGGCGTAGGACACGCCCATTTCTCCATTTATTCACGCTTAATACCAATATAATACGAAGCTGTCTATTGCCGTCAACCACGCACATGTCCACAGGCTGCTACTAAGAAATTCTTCGTGGGATAACCTAACACTAATTAGCTATTATAACTATAACTACACTATTGTATTAGGTATACCTGTGATGACAGTTGTATGTGTTTTTTAAATAAATAAATAATAAATAAATAAAAACAATTTTATCTGACCCGGGAAACTAACCCAATCGTGTGTCGATAAATAAACATGCACGTAATAAACTCACACCTACAAACTACAGAACGCCACTCGCATGTGTCGCCACATATGCCGATGTCGTCGTCGGCGGTGTCGTTCGTCTGTCGTGTCACGATATTAAACATGTATTTTGGCAAATGAACCAATAGTGAAGGTCCAATATTTAATAATAATAATAATAATTGCTTTATTTTCAGGCAACTAAGGCCCATAGACAAAATACACAAAATAATCTTCTATAATAATAAACTAATACATAATAAAAATAAAAATAAACATCACTACAAAATCTAGTTAGTACGTTGGGTCGGCGACGTATTGTGCTGAGTCGTGGTGTCATGTAGCCTTCCGCGAAAACGCCGATACACGACACCCGTCGGCCAAAATTCCTCCTTCATGAAAGTCTCCAGGTGATGAGTCGGAACTCGCACCACAAAAGATTTGAAGTTAATCTTATAGCGCGACTCCAACTTCTCGACTCTCAAGGTGAACTTGGTCTTCATCCTGATGTACTCCACGACCTCCTCTACCTTCGTGGTGTGATGTAGACGTGACACGTACAGCTAATAAATTCCAACAGAATGTATTTGGTGGAATGGGCTACAGACGCGGGCGTCGGAGGCCAACTGGCCAACGGTTCGGCGAGACATTTTGGCTGCTTCTCTAACATCACGCTAATATTCTGCAGACATTCAGTAAAGACTTTCTGATGCAACTTTACTTAGGCCCACTTGCACCACAAACGTTAAACGTATATAGAAGATCATTCTGTCTCTGTCATCTTCAAATGATTGACAGAAAAAGAATTCTGTTTTAAATCCGTTTTGCGCTAAATGCATTTAGTGATTCATGGTGCAAGTAAGCTTTTGAATGTGTCTACTGCCACAATGTTTCATTTTAAATATTTTCTGAAGACTGAAGAAAGATCTTAGATCCGTAACTACGACATATCGTTTATAGAGGAAGTCCTAATTGTACAAGTAAATAAACACGTTGTTATTGTGTTATTAACTGATCGGGAATATGTTGAATATTGAGAGATTTTATCTACTATCTATATCAGAATAGTAATTATAAGCTACCTATTATATTATAAGTTATTATAATTAGTAGACGTAGACATAAATAATGATTAATTCATTGCTATATCGCCGTATTCATTGAGTTTCCATGAGTTAACAATATTATGACATAGGTAATCAGATTTATGTTTAATGGGGTAATCTTATACATAACATGTAATACTAAACAACGTGTCCCGACTTTAAAAGAGACCTCTGAGTTTGTTTCGGCCTTTCTTCTCAGAGGAGTCAGATAGGAAACGCCGATATGATTGACGTGTAAAAGTGTTTGTACAAACCTACTCACAGAAATAAAATTATTTATCATTTATGGGGGTACGAAATAATTCAGCAGGTACCAAAATTGTTATCAGCTCAGAAGCGTTGGGTCCAGTAAATAGCAAAGGCGGAAACCAATTAATGCAGACGTCCGTACAGTGACAATCTTACGACCTTAACAACGAATGGAAACGCTACTTAGCCCATCTTTTTTTTCTGCATCAGTTGGAAATTTGGAAAGTTGTGTTTTACTTTTGTACATTGTTCGGAGTGTACCAACTTATCATACCGACCTAATGTCGTTGTCCCGTGAACCCGCACGCTGGAGTCACGCCGCCGTGCTGAAGTGCCGGGACATTGCGTGACGTCACACGACCTCGACGCAGCTCCGGATTAACACTACACAGATGATGTTTAGCAAACGATTCGGTCAAAAGATAGAAAAATAACAGGCCAAGTGCGCGTCGGACCACGCACAATGAAGGGTTCCGTAGTTGGGATGAATTTATCCCAAAAACAAACCTCACATTGTAGTGGAAAAATATGTTCTCCCTACATCGATATACGTCATGGTCAATACTCCAACTGTAAATGTAAATCAGTAATCGCAAAAAAAAACTGTGTGATAAAACAACAAGTTAACTATTTTCGGACTTTTTCCTTTACATGTGCTGTGAGATCATGCTTCCTGCCAAATTTCATGATTCTAGGTCAACGGGAAATACCCCGCAGGTTTTAATTTATTTGCGAGTATCTAAATATGTCACCGTATGTTTTTATTGCGTTGTAGTAGAAGCTCGATTTTTTAGAGCTCTAAGGGACCATAGACCTACGTATTTGATATTAATTTTAACTTGATACCTCCATGCATTCCTGACAAAAAGGGTCTTGACAGACTGACAGACAGAAGGACGGACAACGAAGTGATCCTAAAAGGGTTCCGTTTTTTCCTTTTGAGATACGGAACCCTAAAAAAGCAATTTCTTCCTTACCAAAATAGAAGGATGATTTTGGATGATTTGCAAAACTAGTAAAACTTACGAATTAAATAGATAAATAATAAATCATTTTACTAAAAAAAAATACCGACTTCGAAAAAAGCACCGCAAAGTGAAATGTAAATTTAATCTCGGAAGTCGCTGTCTTTGGTTTAGAATTTTATTTTGTTGCCGCCGACTTCCGAGATTAAAGTTATTTTTCACTTTTTAGTGCTATGTTCGAACTAAAGAAAAATAAAAGAAAGAAATATGTTTATTCTGCACAAACAAAACGGTTGCTTTTTTTCTTGTAAAACGCTTAAACCATGCCCATGCCCACGCTCATGGGCGGCTTTAAAACTCTGACACCAGGTTAGTCACTAACCACACGAAAAGAAGAAGATCTAAACTTGCATCCGACACCGTAAGTCATCAACACAAAGAAATTCACCTTTTGCCACTGATCCGCTGAAATGTTTTTCCCTATCCACATTAATTTGGCGCTCACCCGTCGGACCCAGTTCTGAGACATTAAACAATGAGTTGTTATAACAGCTTTTTTTGTAAAATAAAGGTGGATTCAATGTCAGCAGCCCGACCTCACAGTAAAATGCAATACGACATAATACTGTGGACCTTGAAGATATCATTGACCTCATTATTGCTTGGAAACAAATTCAGACCCGCCATTCATTCAGCTACGGGATCTTCGCCACCCTTAATACTCCCCCTATTCCACCAATCCCGAAAGAAACTGGCGATTTTTTTGGTCTTTGGTTTTCCGCACTTTGGGGTTTTCAAATATACCTACACTAAAAAGGGTATATCTACCCAAAATACAAAATTCCTACCTACTATAAAAAAGCGACGGGTTCGAAAGTGCAGTGGTTCCATGTACTGAATAACTGATAAGATAAGATTTATTTATTTGTATAAAAATGGTAGGTATATATGTTGTGGCCAGATCTTAAAATTGATCATTTCATGAAATGAACTTCGTCCACTGGTCACATCATGATGTGGCCTGGCCAGATTATTGAATGCTCAACGTTTAATGATATGAACAGTCAAACGCAGGACTACTTCATGATGTGGCCAAACATTAGTGATCATATCGTAAAATAGTTAGATTATCCACCGGTAGAGGCGTTGATGTCGCTGTATTTTTATTGTGCATCATGGCGGCGGCATACAACAAATCAAACAAAGTAGGGTGACCACGCAAAAAAAGTCGATGGTCTTTTATTGGGTTTCCAAATATGATATTATGGAATGCGAGAGCTACTTCATATGGGTTAGGTTAGGTTAGAACTGTGACAAACCGCGCGCGAGCCGAGCGAGCGCAGCGAGCGGTGCCGTGGCAGCGGCCGGCGAGTACTACTTCCAAGTTGGTCGCAGTTACTTGACTATTTTTACTACACCTTACACCATGGATACCCTACATTAATGATATGACCAAACGTCGACTGACATATCATTAAACGTTGACGTTTAAACGACATGGCCAATGTTAGCTGGCCATTTTATGAAATGGTCAATTCTAAGATCTGGCCACGACATATACGTACAAGAGCATGCAAGATGATAATAAGCTACATTATAGTCCAATCATGTTTAGCCTCATAATATATTGGCGTACAAATATTTTAGTCACATTACTATTTTTAATTAATAGAACTTCAATAAATATTAAGTATAATAAAATTCATGTCAGACAAGTTTTTAGACAAAAAAATCAGACACACAATAAGCTTTTTGCGATAAAAACACCCATGCAGATGATACTTTTGCGCATGAGTGCAGTTTTAGCAGGATATACGCGAATTATGCTCATCCCTTCTATTACGTGAGACAGCGTCCTGAAAGCGTAGCGTGTAAGCGTGGAAATAATTTGGGATTCGCTACAAACATTACAGTTTCGAGGATATATAAACATTGACATAATGCTTCTCTTTTGGGCCTTGAATGCGATGTTGAAATCGGTAGAATTTCCCCAAAAGATTATGCCGTATCTAAGTCGTAGTATCTAAGTCATAAGTGAGACGCAGCTAAGCCATGGTAGGCCGCAATTAAGGTGTCTACATTCACGACTGCAGCGAGGGAATGCAAGGCAAAAGCAGAACTACTATTTTTTTTACAGAGTTTCTCTATATGGGATTTCCAGTCCAGTCTTTGGTCAATGATTAGTCAAAAGTAGTGATTGTGATATAGTATTGAATAGGGAAAAACTAGAATTCGTTGATAAAACTGTTTTCCTGGGGATCACGCTCGACTCAAGGCTGCAATGGGGTCCGCATTTAACATCTCTTGCAGGACGGCTAAGTTCAGCAGCATATGCTGTAAGAAAAATCCGTCAATTTACTGATATAGATACCGCAAGGCTAGTCTATTTCAGTTACTTTCATAGTATCATGTCTTACGGTATTTTACTATGGGGACGGGCTGCAGATATCGACTCTATTTTTATTCTGCAGAAAAGAGCCATTAGAGCAATATATTGCCTCCGCAGGCGCGATTCTCTAAGGGAACTGTTTAAAAACATTAACATCCTGACGGTACCTTGTCAATATATATATGAAAACATCATGTACGTCAGGAAAAATCTTAATCTTTTCAGTAAAAGAGGTGAAAGACACAATTATAGTACTAGAAATAGGGATCAATTAGTTCAACCGGGTTTCAGACTGGCGAAAGTAGACTCATCTTTCATGGGGTACTGTTTAAAATGTTATAATAAAATACCTCCCCACATACTGCAACTAAATGAAACTAAATTTAAATCTTGTATAAAACGCACACTATGCTACCAAGCATATTATAAGCTGGGGGATTATATAGGTGACAAAAATGCTTGGCTCAACGCTGGTCCAGCTCCACAAGGGCGCATAAACTAATTTAATTTTAGCATTCGAAAATATTGTCGGAGCTGCTGAAGATTGCATAAATTATCTTTGAATTGTATAACTTCAATCTCGTAGTATTATATAATTGCATAGCACATGTGTGAGCACTGTGACCATGTACCTTCTATGAAGCTACCATTTACTGAGTACGTCTTTCATTGACTTGAATGTGCCCTGGCGGCTGAGAGTATGTCATGCTCACTCAAATGTCTCGCTGGTGGTGGCGTGTGTGTTGGATCGTTAAGTTCCCTTCAAAATGGTTGAGCTAAACGGTGCTGATCCATGCGTCATGTTCGTGAACGGACGCCGTCAGTAGGGACTGGTCATCTCTTATCTGCCACGGCTTATTTTAATTTTTGAATTGTTTTTATCTTTTTATAACGGACGCTTTTTACGTGCACGTCTTTCTACATTGGTCTCACATGTATAATTTCAACATAAATGATGTAACCAATATTTTGTAACAACATCATGATTTAAAAGAGTGTCCGTGGAGTTTCTTGCCCGTTCTTCTCCATAGGAACCTACGCTTTGGAATGGGCAACTAGCTTCATATTTCTGACTGACTGACCCCTTGACAATTCAAAAGTGCCTGTAAATGGTTTAATTGAAATAAATGCTTTGAGTTTGAGTTTGAGTCCAAGTAATTTAGTTGTATTATCGCTTTCAATGATTTTATTATCACTATTTATGTCCAAATTATTTCTCATCAAACGGCTAAAATGCATTTACAGGCACTTTTGAATTGTCAAGGAGTCGGTCAGTCAGAAATATTTAGCTATTTGCTCTAATTCAATTGATCTTTAAATTATTATAGTTTAGACTATTTCAATGGTTAGTCATTGTATTATAGATGTTAACCAAGTTTTAATTGTTGAATACTCCAAAAGATAATAAAGAGTTGTGAATGTCAAGTTTAAATTGGGTCATGCCATTATTATTATTAGCAATTGTCACTGTACTATCATCTGCAAATAGAGTCATGAGATGTGAAGTTGACTTTGGCAAGTCATTAATGTATAAAGTAAAGAGAGGAGGTTCCAATACACTACCTTGTGGAACACCAAAGGTAACGTGACGTTCATCTGAAACATATATCTCTTCTTTTTTAGTAGCTATATTAATTCTAGTTATTTCTGTCTTTTGCTTTCTATTAAGTCTAAAGTCTCAATAATATTTGAAAAATTAAGTACATTACCTCTTATTTCATAAGCGTCAAGTTTTTTTAATCAGAATGTCATGATTTACGTAGTCAAACGCTTGCGTCATGTCACAAAAGATAGTACATACAGGTGTTCTTTTGTCCATCTTTATTTTATTTATTTATTTAACCATTTATGTACACACATATAGAGGCTGAAATTTAATTCATTGGCATTATTTTAACCGCGTATTCCAACCATGATTCTGCTTCATTTAAGCCAACAATATCGAATATTAATATGGTCAAATTATTAATTTTAAAAACGTGATATTATTTGATATTTACTTACTTAAAGATCAAAATTAATAAACAAGATAAAAAAAAAATGATAATTAAAAATTCAAAAAAAATTCAAAATTCAAAATATCTTTATTGTGGGCATATGTTTGTTACAGGTCTTAACAGAAAAATTATAAGTTCCAATATGTCCTGCCTAATAGGCAAAACATAAACTAAAATCATTTTAAATATCAAGATTCCTTTGACGCGTAGTAAATTTACTACGCGTTATTATTACTTACGCTCAGCGTACGAGCTCTCATTCGGTAGATATGTCCTTCAAAAGAAATCGCCCCACCCCCGCCCCACTCATGCGCTTGGGCGCGTGCCGGCCGTGCCGCTCCAGTCACGAGTTTATTTGGACAAGTGAATTACGTGTTATTTGCGAAAAATTATTGAATTGCAGTGAACCATAGCTAACATGCCTCGACCACGTAGACGCAGTGTACACGAATCAGCAATACCTGGATATGGTTTTATTCTACGATAGAACACACAGTTTGCCGCGAACTCGTTTCATGTTTCACCGCCGCTACCCCGATGCACCGATTCCATCATGAGACCGAATCTTGAGATCAACGCAAAACCTACTGGATTTTGCATCGTTCCACGTACCACCGCATGCTCAAGCGCGTGTTTGTATGTCGGTGCACCCGAGAACCCTGCACCAGCAAATAAAGCGGTACTTCCATAGGAATCCACAGGCCAGCACTAGACAGGCAGCACGACATTTTCACGTCAGCCAGTTTTTTGTCTGGAAGCTGTTAAACGCCTCTGGAATGTACCCTTACCATTTCCAAAAGTGCAGGAGTTGGCGTTGGCTGACTACACGCTCAGAACGATCGTAAATTCGGTGAACGTTGGATTGGTCGCGGCGGTGAGGTGAAAAGACTAGTTTACGAGCATGAGAGTGAAAAAATTTACATCTTTTTAGTAAAAGAGGTGATAGACATAATTATAGTACAGGAAATAGGGATCTATTAGTTCAACCAGGTTTCAGACTGGCTAAAGTAGACTCATCTTTCATGGGGTACTGTTTAAAATGTTACAATAAAATTCCTCCCCACATACTTCAACTGAATGAGACGAAATTCAAATCTTGTATAAAACGCACACTATGTAGGCAGGCATATTATAAGTTGGGGGATTACATAATTGATAAAAATGCTTGGCTCATTGCTGGTTCTGCTCCACAAGCATAAACTAATTGATTAGCATTTGAAAATACCGTTGGAGCTGCTGAAGATTTTAAAAACTATCTTTGCATTGTATAAATTCAATGTCTTAGCATTGTATAATTGCATAGCACATGTGTGTGTCCAGTACCTAAATGGTAGCTTTATAGTCGATACATAGTAATGTATCGACTATAAAGCTACCATTTAGGTACTGGGTATGTCTTTCATTGACTTGAATGTGCCCTGGCGGCTGAGATTATGTCATGCTCACTCTAATGTCTCGCTGGCGGTGGCGCGTGTGTTGGATCATTTAGCTCCCTTCAAAATGGTTGAGCTGAATGGTGCTAATCCATGCGTCATGTTCGGGAACGGGCGCCGTCAGTAGAGACTGGTCATCTCTTAGCTGCCATGGCTTATTTTAATATTTTAATTTTTGAATTGTTCTTTATATTTTTATTACGGACGCTTTTAACGTGCACGTCTTTCTACATTGTCCTCACATGTATAATTTCAACATTAATGATGTAACCAATATTTTGTAACAATTTTTTTTATATAAAAGAGTGTCCGTGGAGTTTCTTGCCCGTTCTTCTCCATAGGTACCTACTACGCTTTGGAATGGGCAACTAGCTTCATATTTCTGACTGACCGACTTCTTGACAATTCAAAAGTGCCTGTAAATGGTTTAATTGAAATAAATGCTTTGATTTTTGAGTTTTTTGAGTTTTGAAAGCCGGGAACAGTTAAAAGAAAAGATTATAACGTCGTTTGACACAGTTAAATCGCGTACTTTTGTGTTGCAAAATGTGAAGATGAATCATAGGCGCCGTGCTGAGTTGTGTGTACAGAGAGGAGGTGAACATTTCGAGCACCTCTTAAAGTACACGTAGGTAAGTACCTAGGTACTAAGTTTAATTTAAACGTTGCTATACTAGGTTTCAAACACAAATCTCACACACACAAACAGCCACACTCAACAATTAATTATCCGCATGTTATTAGACAACATTTAAATACGCCAAAATTATGTTAAAAGTTTAAAATTAACTACTTGATATTGTTATTTCTGTGCCGTAGTTACGATTTTAAATTAATGTGATTACAATTTAAAACTACAATGCAACGTAATGCTTCTAGTAAATTCAATTCAAATAAAAAGTGCTCCCAATTCCCAATCAGCTGTTTCGCCAAAGTTCGCGCGCGGCTATCGTAGTGTTTAGTTACTTTACTAAACATCTACACACACACGCGCGTGCCGCCCCGGCGCTCATAGGTCACTCAAAGGACCTGCCGCCGCGCGCCGCCGAACGAATTCAATTGAGATATTATTGGGATAATAATTTTTCCACACTTTAACCGACTTTAATGCAGACAAAAAATGCTGTCTACTGAAAAAATAAGTAATTTTTAAAGATCATTACATTGTATGTAATTTGAAACTCAATAACTTTTGTTTTGAACATTAACACCAAAGCTTATATCACTTCCAATTATTTTCCAATACTTCTTCATTCTTTTTTAAAACATTCCCTACGCTAGTATTGTTGGTATAATAATTCAAATAATTCAAAGTGGATGTGTAAAGTAAATAATTCAAATCTCATTTCATCTTTCTGTGCGGGAATCGAATTTGCGACACGTAACGCAGTAGCCTATCGCTCAGTCACTGCGCCAACGGTACCGACTATTACAACTTATTATTATGTGAGTTTTGCTTTCTGCATTTCATTGATTTATGCGCCGAAGGGGCGGTCCCCCATTTTAAACTTGTTTTCATAAGAGTGATAGTGTGCTTCGTGATTTTCAGTCAAGTTTTTAGTTATCTTCGGAACTTCTTAGTATGTGTGTCCTGTTAAGTGTTTTAATCTGCGTCAAGGATCTAACATAAGCAATTACACTTTAGCTCCGTAGAAAAGTCGAAGCTGGTACATGCAAATCGCCGGGCGCCGCGCCCGCCGTCGACACCGTGTGCCGCCGTCCCGCGCAAATAATTGAATGGCGCGCGTGCGACGGTGATGGTGTGCGGCGGAGGGGCCCAGGGGGCGACGAGGCACTCACCTATTATTGATTTTATAGCGCGCTATCACCATTTGATACTTTTGATTTTTTTGTTCATTTTGAGAAATCTCTTGGTTATTATTTTTTAACACTTTACCAGTATTAGTTATTATTCGTTCCTCAATTAGATTCTTGGACTCAAATATTGCCAATGAATTCAAAGCCACCCTGTATAAACAGACAAGAAGAAAAGAACAGAAAAATACGTACAAAGGTGATGCTTATTTCTAAAGAAATTGTCAATACCGTGTATATAAAGTCGTAGATTGCCATACCTATAGTTTTCTTTTCACGAAATCCTTTTTGCTCGTTACATTTTTTTTTTTTTTAATTTCTATGTAACCGTTTAATTCCTTGTGCATGATTTTTCAAAAACTTTAGAAATTATTGGAATCAGTGAAATAGGCCTATAGTTTTCCATGATTTCTCTATCCTCTTTCTTAAATATTGGTCTAACGATCGGCATTTTTTGTTCGTCAGGGTAAGTGCCAGCGACAATCGAAAGATTAATAATATGACTCAAATGGCTGCATATTTCGAACGCCTTTAGTATTTTGGTAGATATGCCATCGTACCCGACGCTTTAACAATTAATGATATGACAATTAAATATTAAATATCCATTCGTACACACAAACACAATGGACTCAATGATTATTTAGCTACTAATCATGAGCCTCAAAAACTTATGACCACCACACTTTATTAGGCATAGACATAGACTCACATATTGATTGGAAGTCCCATATCCAAAAATTAAGGGCAAAGTTATCTTAATTCTAAATTCTCATATGCACTCCGCGAGAGCAAAGACTACAGACCTTAAAACTGCACTGGTCATGTATTACGTGTACGCCTATGCATGGCTCAAATATGGCGTTATCTTATGGGGTAATAGTACCGACGCGCCTATATTATTTACCATACAAAAAAAGCTTATGAGAACTGTGGTTAACATAGATGAAACTGACAGTTGAAGCCTCACTTTGGGGAACTGAAGATTTTGACCTTGCCTTGCCTTTATATGTTTGAAATTTGTACGTAAATATCCCGAATTATACACCAAAAGAGAAGACATACAGAATAAATTTACTCTAAGACATAAAAACAGATTAAACATTCCAACATCACGACTTAAAATGCATTCATCAAGTATCTACATATTATGTAATGTCAATAAAAATATATAATAAACTACCGGAATATCTTAAGAATATAAATTAATATAATATGTTTAGTAATAAATTAAAGCTATTTCTAATAAACAAAAGCTATTATAGTATAAATGAATACATGAGTGATAAACTATGACTGGAATTGCAATAAAATGTAAATATTTAATTTAGATTACTTTTAGATTTAGAAATAAACAATACATATTGTATAATTATTATAATCGAAATACATTTAATTTAATTAAGAATAATAATTCTTAATTCTCTCATTTTCTAAATGCTATTACTTATTTTATTTTAATATAAAATTTTCCATACTTATGTTGCTGTGCCCTTACAGGGTCCATAACTGTATCTTAGCTTTAAGCGTATTTGTAACAACTTAATTCACATTATGGTATGCAAATAAATAAAATGAAATGAAATAATTTGTCACAGAAGATAATGACACAATCTGTCACGCTTGCAGGAATTGATATGAAACTGTATTTTCGTTATATTTAGGATACATGCTACTCAATCCTTTTGACCTTATCCCTCGCGTATGATAACACACTCGGGTAGGGATGGTCACTGCTACATGTGAACATTATGTCTCTGTGTAGCCACCACGAGCGTCTGTCCACCCCCTTAAGCTCTTTCCTCATTGGTCGGTGCGTCAACGGTGCGGGATCAGCATGCTCGGTATACCTGCTACCGAAAGCTCACCCAGCGCCTATATTTCAATGAGCGTTTCCTGATTGGCTTGGTATGCGCGGGAGCGGGGCGGGATTGTTTCGGTTTACTGCGTCTCGGTAGAAACATCCAGCGCCCGCACAGAGACACGTCACGCGTTTTAATTGAAAATAATATAATACTAGCTGCGCCCCGCGGTTTCACCCGCGTAAGGTTTGATCCCGTAGGAATATCGAGATAATAAGTATGTCTTAACTCAGGTCATGGTTTACCTATGTGCCCAATTTCATCCAAATCTGTTCTGCCGTTTTAGCGTGAAAGCGTAACAAACAAACAAACTTACTTTCGCTTTTATAATATTAGTTTTTTTTCAATGATGACGGAGGATGTCGCTTGTCGTTTTTTCGTAAACTGTGACGGTACTGCAAAAAAAAAATTGAAACCATAATGTCAGGTCCGTAAAAGAAAGCAGCGCGATATCGTTTCGGTATACAGAGCGCACTGCTTACCTGTGAGCAAAGGGCCTTACGTTTATTTCGGGTCAGCTGACAAAGTTACTGGCTGTGAAAGTTCTTGCGTTATTTTAGTTCCCGACGACTGAAATACTGTAGAAGCCTACACGTGACACCCTTTCACTTCTGTTTAAGGCGACTATATGATTGGGACGGGGTTGTTAAAAAATACCTAAAATAACATCTACAACGATCGGATGCACATTGCCTAGAAATAAAAATAGCTATTTATTTCAATAGTAACACTTGATCATTCTAATTAAGGATAAAAACAAAAAAGATGTCTGTAATCATACGCTAAATCGTAAATATGCTTTACGATTTGATTAAAATAACTTCTTCCCGAATTCCAACGAAAGACTTGGACCGTGCCCAAATGTGCCTCTGGAGTCGCTGCACTACTCTGTGTCTCCGTTCAACATTACGGTGAAGTTGTACCTACCAAGTTTTAACCATCATTTCGATTGTGCCAGTAAAAATGAATGTCCATAGTCCATACATAGGTAGGGAGTCACATTGCTTGGAGTGTGAAATATACATAAACCAAACAAGGTCGTGGCATAGCTATTGTGGTGACCCCGACTGTACTGCGGAAGAGTTTGAATGCTGTCATGAAATAGGAACAAACTGGATTTGGCAAAAGTATTTGGCATCCATTTTAAATTGTATAAGAAATAACTGTCTAAGAACGTCAATTGCGATTTGACGAGTAATTATGTACTTGATGCTACATAATATTGTAAAACGAAAGTACCGAGTTCAGGCGTCCATAGGAGAAAACGAAATTAAACAGTTTCTTCTGACTAGGCAACGACCATACCTACTACTAAATTGCTAATACTAATTGAGTTCAGAATCTTGGCAACTTAGTTCAATTCGTACAAACTATTTTAATAACAAACTGGTAACAGGCCAAGTTATCAGTTACAATATGTTGCGGTGCGTCGCTCGACAACTTTTAACGAGCGAACATCTTCGACACCGCGCTTTGTTCACCAAACAACGATACACGCTAACGACACTTTTTGGATAATAATTATTATTTTTGCAATCCTACTTATTAATTTCTTCATAATATGTTTGTGTTTAGATTAGGAGCCCAAAACTGGCTGCTTTCTTCATCAGTGATATTCTATATTGATATACTACTTCAACTTCATGCAACTTATTGCAGGCAAAACTTCATCAGGGGTTCTTTTACTATTGTGCTTCTTTGTTCCTTAGAATACATACAGTCTAGATTTTAGTTTTTCCTGCCTGAACACATCTCCTATGTCACCTATGTCTTGCCTCTGATGAGAACTTGATAGACAAAGAACACTTGATGTATACACGAACAGAGTTGAGGTGCGTAGACACATAGTAATGTTTAACATGTGTGTGTATGCGTGAGATTCAAAGTAATCTTGATGAAAGTCATTTTGATTTCCATTAGTCTTAAAAGTAATCTCGATTCTTCGACTACAAAAATCTTTAGAATGTGTTCCGTATAGTAAACATTTGGCAAAAATCATGATCATGAGCCAGCTGACTTTTATTTATTTGTATATGTTCTGCTGAATGCCCTCCGACTAATATCACGTGTGTTTGTTTGTGACAGTCAAAGCTGAATTGCGAGGTGTTGTACGACGATCTCGCCTTCGAAGTTCGCTGGGCGGTCGCCGGTGATAGCATTGTGCTGCAGCTCGTGGCTAAACTTGGTCAGTACCTCCTTCCTATTACTAATTTAGTACAGAGAACCAAAGCAGTCGACGTATCCCGCAGAATAAGCGAGCAGAAGTGGCAAACCGAACCGGCCATGTTTATATACGAAGAACCGTTGAGCGTTGGGGTTGACGTGTTCTTGAATGAAGCATGTGTTCGCGATGAAGTGGATCGATAATCTTCGCTCGGTGATGGTGGAGAAAGATGATATGTACCCTAATTCTGTAACATGTGTATTATTTCCAGAGGAAGGCGAGTACATGGCGTTCGGCGTATCTGGCGACAACCTGAAGACACAGATGGTGGGCGGTGACCCGGCCGTGGCCTGGGTGGACAAGCGCACGCTCAAGGGATATGCTGAGGACTACTACCTGGACGCCAAGAGTCAGTGCGCTGGAGTCCGGGGATCCTGTCCCGATGAAAGACTTGTGGTAAGTGCAGCATGTATTTCTGTTACAGCTGTGACTGATGAGACAAAAGATACTCCCTTGGTAAATAACCTAACATAATGCGTAGATTCTGCAGCAGTAGTTTAACTCGTGGCAGTTGTGAGGTCACAACTGCAGCGCTATTGTCACGTACGACTTTAACGAGTTAGCAAAGCAGTTCTAAAACATACATAACTAAGCTATTTTCTTTACAATGAAACTAATATGCATGCCATATACAAAGTAAATAGACTTAAATAATAATTATGCATTCAGCAACACTAATTGTTTGGGCAAATTGACTGTTATCTCAAATTGACTGTATATTCTAATCACAACTGTCATTTTTGAAAGTTCTAATCGTAAGAAATGGCCAATTGATGGAGTGTGTCAATTTACTATACCTACATTACTGTTTTATCATACAACAATCAACTAAAAGCTTAATGTACCAAAAAAAATCATCCACATCATGGACAAAGTAACCATAAGCTAAGAACATGCGGACCCGCTCTGTGCAGGAGAACACAAACTCGATCCGCCTGCTGAACGCGGCGCTGGTGAACGGCTACTCCATCGTGACGTACCAGCGCTCGCTGAAGGCGGCCGACGAGCTGGACCGCGCCGTGCTCACCAACGGCAGCCAGGCCATCATCTGGGCCATTGGACCGCTCAACTCCAGGAATGAAGTGTCCTACCATCCGCACTTCACCAAGGTTAGTGGATAAAACTTCTGTAGTACCAATACACTAGCTCTTCGCTCACGACTTTATTACTTATAAAAGTACATTATAATGATTTGTCAAAAAAACGAAATTCGCTCCTTTCATCTCACTCTTTCTTAGTTAAGTCCTACGTTACTTTAGCGTTTCGGGCTGGGCGATGATTTGTTAGTCGGGACACTTGCCGTTTTACCCGACTACGGCAAAGCCAAAAGGAAGAGTCAAAGTAAATAAATGTATTTAAATTGTAAAAAAAACAAGCAAACGTGAGACTGCGCTACGTACGGTACGAGATGATACCAACACGCAGTTAATCAAATCTTAATAAATAGTAACGATTTGTAATTCCACTCATAAGAAGAACAACAAGTATAGCGAAATATTGATATTATGGATTACATCGAAGCTCAATAAATGGTGTAGGCGTCGAAATAAATCTGCTGTCTCATACCGCGCAAGAGAAGGCAAACCGCCTTGATACGGCCTCTATCATATCTCACTGTGGCTACGCAATGGCGGAGATCTCAATCCACCTGAAAGAGGTCCGTAAAGCCCTTCTCAGTCTGGACGTGAATAAAGCCAGCGGACCTGACGGAATAACCGCAAGAGTCTTGGAAAGTGCTCCAGAGTTGTCTCCTGTCTTGACGCGCTTGTATTGCCTCTCTCTAAAAACCGGAGTGGTGCCCAAAAAGGGTAACCGTGCCGATTCTGTCAGTTATAGACCAATCGCCATAACCTACATACTGTCCGAAGTGATGGAAAGGGTACTTATCAATAAGCTGCTAGCATACCTGGAAGACAATGAGCTCCTCAGTGACCACCATTAGACCTAAAATCTTATCAAGTTCAGTGCTCTGAACACAGGCGTGTCGTTTCACTGCTAAAAGGAGCCAGTTTCAGTTATCTCCTACTGTCCAAGGTGCATTTGTAACAGTTACCGACCGCCTCGAGCTTTTGGGCATAGAATTGACGCCTGATCTCAGCTTCGGCTCAACCATCGAGTCAAAAGCACAGACTGCAGCCAAGAAGCTCGGCATCCTAAATAAGGTAATGCGATTCTTCATATCTGGACAGCTTTTAAGTTTGTACAAAGTACAGATCCGGTCCTGTATGGAGTATTGCAGCCACTTATGGGATGGCTCAGCAGAATGCCAACTGGTTGCACTTGACTCAGTGGAACGCAGAGCAAAAAGGCTTATAGGTGACGAAGCTTTGGTGGCTAAGCTTCATAGCCTGGCTCATCAGCGTAATGTTGCTTGCCTGTCGGTCTTCTACAGACTGTACTTCGGAGAGTGTGCGCAGGAGCTCCATGACATGAATCCACCATCGCCTTTTTATTACCGGACTACCAAGCGTACTGCAGGGTACCATCCGCACTTGGTTGATATCCCGTCCAGCGCTTCTCCTCTACATTTATTATGTGCACAGCCAAAGTGTGGAACTCTCTGCCAGCGTCTGTGGTCCCTTCCACATATAACCTGTCTACCTTCAAAGCAAGAGTGAACAGGCATCTTTTGGGTAAGCTCGATCCATCATAGACGTCATCGCTTTCCATCAGGCGAGATCGAGGTCAAGAGCAGGCCAATTCAGCAATAAAACAATATAAAAATACGCTCTATGGTTTCGTTCAAGGCAATATGCTATTGGAATACAAAATAGGTTAATTACTGACTTATTGTATTACTCTTATTTACGTTGTCGTAACGTTTATGAAGGCTAAAACGGAAAAGTATAAAATATAAAAGTGATGAAGAACGAAATAAAAAAATATTTCAGGCAGAAATCAAGACGCTACAAAAACCGGTCAAGTGCGTGTCAGATTACGCACAATGAAGGCTTCCGTAGTTAGAATGAATTTCTCCCAATAACAAACTTAGCATTGTAGTAGAAAATCATGTTCTAATACAATCCAACTGTTTGTACGCACAATATTGAGCGATTTACCATGTTATTTTAAGACTTTGTTTTTTATATAGGTATATTATAGATATTGAAAGTCAGAATTTACGATCAAAGCTACAAAAATAATTCTGAATGACTACAAAACAATCATAGGATGTGAGACGGGTTTTTTCCGATTGTTTTGTATTCACGGACGAGCGTATGACGAATCCTATTAGTGGCGGACTAAGCCTGTTGGGTGCCTGGGGCAGCAAACTAAATGGGGGCCCCCATTTAGTTTGCTGCCCCAGGTATGCAGAAAATTTTGAGAACTAGAAGAACGCAAAATATAAGAGCGAGCGAAGCGAGCTTGAAATATTAGCTCACTGCCTCGAGAAGGTTAGGTTTTCCTTTGACCATTCATCTATAGGTACTATAATATAATAATTATTATTTTAATATAATTATGAGAATAATATATAACGAGGTAAAATTTGTTTGTTTGTAATAAAATTTTGTAAGTTTGTATGTAGGGGGTATTCTCCGAAAATACCAGTCCAATTTGAAAAATTATTTTTTCATTGGATAGCCCAATTCATGGGGAAGGTTATAGGATCGCGCCGAAGTCGCGGGCAGAAGCTAGTACAGAAATAATAGGAGATACTTTATCGATTTATACGGAAAAATTGCAGCATTAAACGAATACAAGATGCTAGAGCGAGCGAAGCGTGCTCGAAAAAAATTGCAATCTGGATAAGTAAATTTTTTTTTAAACTTTTTTATATAAATAGGAATTACTTTGTTGACCAATACTGAATAGCTGGAGAACGTAGGATGCAAGAGTGAGCGAAGCGAGCTCGAAAATTTTTGCATGCCCACCTTGTGTAGGTAAGGATTTATTTTGAGTGTACAAATAAATTGGAGTTACCTACTTAGTCGACTAGACAAGTTTGAGAAAAAGAGAATGTAGGATGCAAAATTGCAAAAGTGAGCGAAGCAAACTCGAAAATTTTATACATACGTACATTAATATTCAGCATACGGCCCCCCAAAAAAGGCTGGTTTGGGATTTGATTTAAAAGTATTTCTAAGGATTTGGGGGCCCTTAGACCAGGGACCCAGGGCCGACCACACCTACCCCCCATTAGTCCCAGCCAGTGATCCTATAAATTCATTTTCAACACATCTGAATTTGGCCTGTTCATTTTGTGTGATGAAACACATCCAAGTTTTGTGTTTTGAATTATTACTGTGTGTGTAGGGCGACAAGTTGATCGAGTTCGGGCGCCCGCCGGTGTGGAACTGCCCCATGCCCGAGGAGGACAACGCACAAGCCGAAGAACCGCAAGCGGAACCCGTGCGCTCTGCGCAAAAAACTGTGAGTATACAGGGTGTCAAAATACCCATGAGATAGCCGCTGTCTTCGCATTCTGTATCTACTAAGTAACTTTGACCAAAACCGATTGCTGGGAAACGACAATTATTTTTTTATGTCGTTGTTTCCGGCAGCGCGCAATGTAACCAGAGCCGTGCGAATATAAAACTGAGCCCGGGGCAAAACCTTAATCTAGCGCCCCTACACAAAATGATTTTTTAGACATTCTATAATTTTTTATTATAAGTTTGCCGTAAGTACTTACATTACTAGGTGGTTCTGTTCGAACTTAATATCACCATGCGATCGTCTCTTTACTGCTGCCGTCGGCTTCGCCCACGTGGAGCCTAATTCTTTTTCTGAAAATATAAAAGTAGCCTAAGTTACTCCCTATAATCAGCTATCTGCCAGTGAACGTCCCGTCAATAATACCGCTTCGAGTGTAATAACCAACATAGCACACTAGTATCATCATGTACTATTCATAGCATTTAGTAAAAAGCTATTATTTTGGCATTACGAGTCATTGTGATTTTACTGAGAGAATGCAAGGCAGATGTGAGTAGAAATTCCAAGAGGGGACGTCATAGGAGGACATATATAGTGACCTCTTTGGTGATGTTCTACAGAAAGGTCAGGTGCGTAGTACTCGCAACCGGCGTGCACGTATGAACATAAACGAGGAAAAATGAGTATGTAAGGATCGTAGCTGGTGGCGTTCTGTGGCTTGTGCCTACCCCATGGGAAGATGGCATGAGCTTATGTATGTATGCATTTAAAACTTGACTTCGTTAAAAATAGTTAGAACCTGTTCCCAGGTATATGTGTATTAATATTCGTTAGTACAAAAAAAATATCACAATGAAATAACAAATTGAAATGTCATGATAAATTGTGCTCAACAAAAAAAATTACAATTTATAGACCAAGTTTCTCTAAAAGCAAAATACCCTCCAGGCGCAAGTGATCAAGCCGAACCCCGTGCCGACCCCGAAGCCCGTGCCCAAGGCGGCGCCGTGGGACATCCCCGCCATCCAGTGCTACGAGCCGCCGGACGGCGTGTTCTACGCGCAGATGGGGCCCACCGGCGGCAAGCAGGGCTACTCCGCCATCACTGGTAACTCACTGTTCTTTAATTATTACATTGTATCGACATATAGTTTGACATCCACATTAGTACGCATACATAGCACTTTATTAAACCACCTTGCCAAGCTAAAACTTGACCCATCATCCTGCAAAGTGAAAATATCTACTTAATAAAGATAATCGCAGTCATTCTCTGACAGACAACGCACAGCCTGAACCGCTGACTCCTGAAGCATGAAAATTTTCACAAGAGTTCCTTTTATAGCGAACGTGGGCACTAAGAAAGGGATAAACAGGGGACGAAAGTTTGTATAGAAGTTCTTCATTTTTGCCGATGGGAAATCTCATTCGGCTTATGATATAAACTGGCTATGGTTTATTGATATAAACCATAACAGACTGTCAGTAGATCTTAAACTACTTAAACATAGATCTTTCCAGAGCTGCAGAAATCCATTAAGAATAAGAATAATTTATTTCTGATACATAGGTAACTAGCTGCGCCCCACGGTTTCACCCGCATAAGTCTCGATCCTGTGGGAATATCGGGAAAAAAAGTATTCATCCAAATCCGTTCAGCCGTTTTAGTGTAAAATCGTAACAAATAAACGAGCTATTTTTTTATGGGATTGGATTGGAATGGATTAGGTTAGAACTGGGATAAATGGCGCGCGAGTCGAGCGAGCGCTATTTCCAAGTTGGTCGCTTAATTTTGACAGTATCATATTAAAATTTGGAAATAAATATATAAAATTAAAATAAAAAAAGTCCATCGACTTTTTCTCGTGGTCACCCTACTACACATCAACACCTCTACCGGTGGATAATGTAACTATTTCACGGTATGTTTGGCCATATCATGAAGTCAATAAATCCTGGTCATGCATGCACCCTCCATCCATCCATCTGTACCTTTGTGTGTAGGTCACGTGGGCTGGGGCATCTCCTGGTACATAAACGGCCTGCTGATCCCCGAGATCAACGTGGTGCGTGGGCGCAAGTACACGTTCGTGGTAGAAGGTGGCTCCAACCCCGATGTGCCCGCGAGGTACCACCCCTTCTACATCACCAATGACCCTGTCGGCGGGTACTTCCACAAGACCGATAAGGAGAAGGAGGTAAATAAATAACTTAGTTTTTTTATTTGCTGTCTCTTTCATTTTCATTTACAACGCTTCAAGGATCTTTCGGCTTGCGCCTAAAATCGGAACTAACGCCGCCATCTTGTTATGTCGAAATAATTTATGTGACAAGATCACAAATGTTTACTAACAACTGTCAATGTTATTCAGGACTCAAAAGTTCCTTGTAGCACTGTACAGAGCGTCCCACGGATGTGCCACATGGAGGGAAAGTACCTTGAATATTGTAGATGGAACATTTTACTGAAAGAAGACATTATTTGAATTTAAAAAACAATTTAAACTGCATTCATAGATATTTAAATAATTACATGGTTGAACTGGGAATCGAACCCGTTACAGGAGAAAAATAATCACCCTGTAGCTTTATCATACCGATCGAAAGGTTTCATCATAAGAATTCTTTTTTGCTAAATAGCATAGTGTCACAAATAAAAGGAAGACCATGAATTTTAACATTTGATGAGAAATTTTGTTCAGAAAAATGAAAAGCTGACATTGCCCTAAGGACATACAACTGACATTATCATAAGTACCTATTACTAATAAATGTACCCACTTGAGAAGTACGCATCATTTCCTTATTACAATTTATTTGCATGATAAAATGATCCGTAATTTGTAGGTACCTGGTTATATTATTATTTATTATGCAACAAATCGAGCCGTATCCTGACCCGAAAGACGCATAAATTATTTTGTCCATCGCAATGCGGCTGGCTGATTATAAAGAAATAATTAAAAAATGTGTTCCATTTTCAAACTTTAATTCTTTTGTGATTTTCATTGTAGGATTTTTGCATTGTATTGCGATTTTCTTACATAACCATGGCGTATCAAAATAATTTTGATTTAATGGAAGCATACTTTTTGAACAACAAAAACATTAGCCTTACAATAAAAGATAAAAAAAGAGAAAGATATCCTGATAGAACTACACCCTCTCGATTTATTATGAAACGGTTGGTGGATAATCTGCAAAATTTGGGACGTTTCGATCCTCGCTTACCACACCAAATGATAAACACTGACGATGAACTCGACATTTTGATATACTTTGAGGCAAATCCTAAAAGTTCAGTGAGGTAAGGTGAAGAAGTAATCGGAATTTAAAAAAGTAAAATACACCGTGTACTAAAAAAATACGAATTCAAAAGATACATTGAAGGGCGATTAGTACAAAAATAACTGCCCGGTGATGCTGAAAGACGACTTATTTTCTGCCATGAAATCGAGAAGCTCATCCTAGAGGATCAGTATTTTCTAAATAATATTATCTGGTCAGACGAGACAAACTTCAGCAATAACAACCGACACAATAATCGCATTTGGTCCAGGTAAAATTCCTTACGTATCCGCGAGACTAATAATCAAGTGCGTTTTTCGTTCGACTGTTGGTAAAAAACCGGGTCCTCTTAGTACTTTTTAACGAAGGGCATTTGAATACAGAAAGGTATTTAGAAATACATGAGATTTTGAGAAATGAGATAAATAATCTTCCGGTTGCAGAACGATTAAACCTTACTTTTCAGCAAGATGGGGCTCCGGCTCATAACTGTCACAGAACAAGGGACTATCTCAATGAACACTTTCATCCCTGGATCGGGACAAATGGCCAAATAAGATGGCCGCCGAGATCCCCAGATCTAACCCCGTTCGATTTTTTTTAATAGAGTTATGTAAAAAATTTAGTTTACAAAAACCCGTAAGAAACTGTCCAGAGCTACAAGCAGAACTTAGACGTATTATTCTAAATATCCACCACAACAAGATCAAAAAATCGACAGGGAGCGAAATAATCCAAAGAGTGCGACTTTATATTCAACAGGAAGGGACTCAGCTTGAGCATTTGATAAATTGATTAATATTGTATTAAAAATGTTAAAATTCATGGTCTTCCTTTTATTTTTGACACTACGTTATTTAGCAAAAAATAATCCTTATGATGAAGCCTTTGGATCGGTATGATAAAGCTACAGAGTGATTATTGTTCTCGTGTAACGGGTTCGATTTCCGGTTCAACCATGTAATTATTTTAATATCTATGAATGAAGTTTAAATTGTTTTTTAAATTCAAATAATGTCTTCTTTCAGTAAAATGTTCCATCTACAATATTCAAGGTACTTTCCCTCCATGTGGCATATCCGTGGGACGCCCTGTATATTCCGTTGTTTGAAAAGTGTGGTAAGAAGACTTTAGGAAGAGTTTATTTATTTTACTAAGCAGTGCAATAATACTGTTAATGATCTCATTTGGTCTAAAATATCTCTATTAAAACTTCAGTGTGTCAAAATCCAGTATATTTTATCTTCGTACCAAAATGTATATACTCGTATATATCTTCGTATCGTCACAACGTTAATGATTTCTCATTGTTTGTCTTATTTGTTCTAGTATATTCGTGTATTTATGTATAATTATTTATCTGTACTTATATTTATATATATTATATATATATTATATGTATAATTTGTAATAGGTACCTATGTATAGTGTACCTATATATATGTGTATCTTTATAGTTACTTTAAAAAAATATTCCTCTATTTCTCGTAATTGCACCTACCGCTGTTTGTCTCTGCATCACCCCAAAGATTGACTGGTAGAAAATGCCTATGGCATTAAGTCCGCCTCTGTACATTTCTGTGCTTGAAGTATTAAATAAATAAATTCTATACTATGTACTAAAGAGCTACCATTTACCGGGTAATATGTCTTTCATTGACTTGAATGTGCCCTGGCGGCTGTGAGTATAAAAAATAAAATGTTTGAATGGTTATTTCTTTTTATTACGGACGCTTTTACAAACGTGCACGTCTTTCTACATTGTTCTCACAAGCATAATTTCAACACGAATGATGTAACCAATATTTTGTATCAAATGTTTGATTTAAAAGAGTGTCCGTGGAGTTTCCTGCCCGTTCTTCTCCGTAGGTACCTACTACGCTTTGGAATGGGCAACTAGCTTCATATTTCTGACTGACCGGCTTCTTGACAATTCAAAAGTGCCTGTAAATGGTTTAATTGAAATAAATGCTTTGAGTTTGAGTTTGAAATAAAATAAAATTTGCCCAACTTCATTACGGCGCGACGCAAATAATGTTTCAAATCCAAACTCGTGCATTTGAAATAATAGTGAGATCTCCTAGCTTTCCATATTTATAAAACTGAAAAAAACTTGGGATCCTTTTAATCTTCTTTAAACTCCTCAAGAAATGCGCTCCAAGAATATGTTATTTGTTAACTCCTGAAAGTTTTAGTTACTCTTTCAAAAGCTTTATTTAGAGCACGCATTAATGTAGACCTTATCATTATTATGTTGAAACAGTGTTTTTACATACTTGTTGTAATTTTAATAATTAATAATTTATTTATTGACACCAAAATATGAACACTATAACCATACTGCGTAAAAATAAATTTAGGGTATAATGAAAATTATATTCATTGAACAATATTTGTATTTATATGTTTATATATTTGTAATCACGTTCTGGAAAGAAGCCCTAACGATTTCAATGATAATATTAATAATAATATTTGCAATATAGGGGTTTACGGGGGCGAAAAATCGTTCTAGCTAGGTCTCATATCTGGAAAAAATCGTTTCGAGCAGAGCTTGGTTGCGCAGGTACTGAAACCTGCCTGTACAGTAAGGTAACCGTTTAGCGGATTGACACACCACCTAAATTTGCTGTATTGTAACTAATTCTTTCAGTTGTCAAAGAATCACAGTTGTCATTTGAATACACGGATGATAAATTAAAGTTGTTGGTCAATTTGCTAAACAAACCCATTCCCTGACTGTTCAACATCTCATGTCCTACACTATAACCCCGTGGCCTCAAGCTACACGCTCAAGCGACACACATGTTGCGACAGTGACATACGTGTTGCGACAGCGACTGCGGAGAAACCAAATGAAAGAAGTTGTTTAGAGCATGCAACGAGTCACCGCGACGCGACTTCCGGAGCGACGGACGGAAACAGGCGACGTGCGCTTGTGGTCGCTTGAAGCAAGTCGCGTCGCAAGTCATTTGGCGAGGCCGTGAACAGGGCCTAAGACAATAAGAAACAATCATCTTTCATTATGTTCACTGTCTCACTACTTTAATTTTTCCAGGGTGTAGAGATCTACGCGGGCGTCCGTCGCACACGCTCGGGTGGGCTGAGCCCCAGCGGCGTGGGGCGGCTGTGCAACTGGACGCCCGACAGCGGCGGCCCGGAGGCCGACGAGTTCCCCAGCTTCGGCGCCTACCAGCGCTCCCTCACGCTCGTGTGCGAGGAGGGCAACCCAGGAGTCGTCACGTGGGTCCCCGACAGGAAGACGCCTGACACTGTCTACTATCAGGTCAGTTGCCATCCTCCTTGAAGCAAACTCACCAGGTAGATTGTTGAACTGCATGGCGTATCTTCGAGAAACTTTGGTCTCGGAGTAGTGAAGAAATGGAGTGCTAAAAGCGCCATTCAAGCACCAATCCGCAGATTTTATTATAACGAATAAGCACTTGCATAAATACATTCTAAAGCTGGTACATGGATAGTTGCATGTACCAGCTTTAGAATATATTTATTGATGTTGTTTTATTTTTCATGTCCTTGTTTATACCATACCAAATCGAGAAATACAATATTAATTATCCAACACCAGACTACGACCGAAAACTTTCACTATTATTTACAAACCATTACTTTGCATCTGTTCTCTACAATATCTCATATTGCATTATTCTTTACTTCACTGTTACATACCACGCATGCAACTGAACGTGTCTAAGTAAACGCAACGCAGTACTGCGCATGACACACAAAACACCACAGTACGCGGCCGCTATTATGGCACATCGAGTTTTAGGACAAGATTGGCTTTGTCAGTCATACCTGTGTGACAGACTCCTTCAAAAACTTGATGTTCCACTTTAGCGCCTGGATACTATGCCCATTTATTACTTATCTCACAGGTTGCATTAATACTAGTACCTACTTTACGTCTTATGTATCGCTAGACGCATGCACACATGTGCAACGCTCCTATATGAAACTAGATATCTATTATGTTCAAACACAAACTGTGCTAGGTGCATCTCCTATGAGTTTGCATAAACACGGTCACCCCAAAAGACACTAGATAACTAGCTTTATGCCCGATAAGATTGAAAAAAAAAGAGTGGTTCATAAGTGTGCCTGCACCTGGTAACGATGTAAGATGTTAAGTATCCATGTAGTATGTAATCTGCGTCTCTACTGTGAAGCATACACTGTATGTACATAATCTTTACTATCTGTTTTCTGTTTCAGCCTTCCAAGCCTTCTCTGTGCATGAGATAGCTCGATTACTTCTCAATGTATATTATTGGACGGTGAAAGTTTCATTAGCTTGCAGAGTTTGTTTAAATTCCCGGCATTAACATGTTTGTCTGTTGCAGTGTTTCACGCACCGCCACCTCGGGTGGAAGATAAACGTGGTGGACGAGTGCGACGCCACGGACGCGCAGGAGAGCCGCGTGGTGCCGGCTGTGGCGCTGCCCGACGACCTGGCCGGCGAGGAGTCCGTGCAGGTACCGTCACGACTCTCTCCGAAACGTAACTTTTTAGATGAGCGCAGGAAAATACAAAAAATAATCAATACGAAAACGAATTATGACGATTTCAGTAGATTTAAGAGCGAGAGCGGACTCATGGGAGAAGTGTACCCAGAGATAGAACAAACGCCGCCGTACAACAATAAGAGACAGGAGTATTCTGAATTGCCGATATCCAACGTACAAATCAAGGAGGTGATACAAGCCGTGGAGACCTTGGAGGACACGATGAAGGACGACAAGAAGAATGCGACGTACCTCCAGTACCAGGTGCACGAGGATGGACAGGACAATTTGTTCGTGGCCGAGCAGCCGCTGCGCGACGACGATGAGTACTTCTTCGAGCCAGGGAAGATTAGCAACAATTACTTCTTACCGGTTAATCAGAAACCTCTGACATTACAATCTGTATTAAGACCAGCCCCACACAGTTCCCACAAGCCAATGAATAATATACGACCTAGTCCATTCCGCCGTCCGGCGCCTCCTGAGATCAAACTCCGTCGTCCTCCTCCAACATATCAAAAGGGGAACATGAACATGGGCTACCCGCTCCCCCTCCCCAACCACCATGGCTTGTACGGACCGCAGAAGAAACCGCCACCAAAGTTCAACCAAAACCGTTTTCAGTCGAATATGAACCGACCACCCATGAACGGTGTGCCACCGATGAAAACTTTGCCCCCGATGCAACAAAATAAACCCAACTATAATACATTAGGGCCCAAACAAAATTCAGGGCACCCACAAATCTCAGCGCATCAACAAAATACAGGGCATCCACAAAATTCAGGGCATCCACAAAATTCAGGGCATCCACAAAATTCAGGGCATCTACAAAATTCAGCGCATCCACAAAACTCAGCGCATCAACAAAGTTCAGCACATCCACAAAACTCGGCGTATCAACAAAATTCAGCGTATCCACAAAACTCAGCGCATTCACAGTTTTCAGCGCCTCCACAAAACTCAGTGACTACTCTATTTGCAGCGCCTCCACAATTTGCGAAGATACCGAATAGTCCAGTACAATCCATAATAATGGGTAAACCGATCTCCAACGATGTACAGTTAACAGTTCCGAGTCAGACATTGAATCTAGGTCAAACCGACATTATCGCTAATCAAGTGGTCAAAAGTCAAATAATGCTGCCCCCCGGTAGTAACGATGTGATAGCTCAGCATAGCAACGTACAAACATATTACAATAAACCGGGACAGATCATACTCGGCAAACCTATGGACAACCCTATGCCTCTGGACCAACAGATGATCCCAACGAAGGAGCTCGGTATCAAATCACCGTCCACTCCAGCACCAGGGTTTTTTCAGTCAACACCAAGTATTCATTTGCAACATGAAGACGAACATCAGTCGCAAAACGAAATAAAGTCATCCGATTTCATTGGCGAATCTGCCGATAAGTCTACGATTTTACCTGCCGTCAACACAGGATTTAAACCTGACTCAATCGTAGTTGAGAGTGGGTTCAAACCTATAATTAGAGAACCACTGATGGCTGGTGAAGACAGGATAGCTGAATACGAAGGAAACGCCAACAGACGAGAAGACGCTGATGTTGAAGACGATTATATTGAGTCCCCGTCGTTAAACGAGCCTGCCAACCATCAGTACCCCCCCAGTGACAAGGTCACAGAGACGTTCGAACCGATGTTCATTCCATCCCCACCGGACCACTTGTTGCCCACCAACGACAGAACTATGGAAGTATTCCCAACTAATCACGCCAAAGAAGACAGACCCCATCCAGTGTACTTGAAGAATGTCACTAAACTGGCTAACGTGACAAAACATGGTTTGATCGGTTTGTTCAGCAAGAAAAACATGGAAAAGGAGGTTCCCGGCGATTTAATGATGGAGTCAGATAGAATCAGCCCTCATTACCTCCCTCCCGACCCAAAACTACCAAAAGAGCATTCTCAGAAATTATCTTCATCCAGCGATCAAACTTTCACCACCTACGATGGAAAAACTGTTTCAGCGGCGACATTGACGAGCATCTCCGATGGAACTAAAGCCCCCTCTAAATTATTTTCTGCTAAACTACCAGCTAACTTCGAGCAATTGTTAAAAACGCCACAATTTGGTCCCTTCAAGGGTGAAATCCCACCACCAGTAGCTGCTCATATTAATAAAGAAGCCCAAGAAACGAATAAAGCCAAAGTTATCGATACAAGGACGACTCATTTGAAACTTGTGAATATTCAAAAACCTGAAAATTTGAAAGCAGAAGGTAGTAAAAAAGTCGAGGTGACTGTACAAATACCGCAGGTCGAAGAAGAGACCGCAGATGAATATGAAGACGATGACCAAGATGAAGATGAGAAGGTGAGACAGCGAAGAGACACAAAAACCACTCAGTTCGAGATGGGCGAAATAGAAGAAGTTCAAACCAACGGGCACAGCATGCCTAAGAACCAAGTAGAGTTTGAGAATGAAAAGCACGCGACCGCCGCCGCGACCACGATGCGACTGTACTGGATGACGCACTTACTGCTACTTACGTTATGTATTAAACTCTTGTAACATAATAAATAAGTTTATTATTTAATATTTATTGGATATTGTATAGGGCTTGCCATGAAATGCATTTCGTGTTGGATATGTAAAGTATTGGGGTTAGCTGTAGGCTGTGGGAAGTTCTGCATCGCTCTTCTCTGCGTCACTCGGCCTCTCGTGTTAAATTAATCTGAACCACACCTGTTACCACTTTGTTACACGCATAATGCAATTCAATACTCCGTTAATGTTTAAGGATTTTGTAAATATTTTTATTTTCTAATAAAATTAGTGTTACATTTTATCATTGTAGTTTAATTTCTGCATTGAAGGCCATACGAAAATCATGTGCACAAGTTTGAAATCACCAACATTTTATGAGAGGAGGTTGTTTCAAACAACAATAGTCTGGTAGTATAATTTGAAAGATAATAAGCGTAATACACAACATTACATCCTTTATACTCCTGATCTTTAATTGTACAAGTAAGACGTACCTACATCGGTGCGTTGGTGTCAATTCTTCTTGATGCGTGGGCTGGGCAGCTTGAGCAGCGAATGCACGCTGTATATCTTCTTGCTGAGGCGCGTGAAGTTGGCAAGCGCCTTCTCGTGAGGGTAGCTGGTGTCTACCAGACGCAGCACGGAGTCGCGGCTGCGGCCCCTGGAAGTCCAAGATAAGTTGTTTAGGGTGAATTTCTCTATAAACGTCATCGGCAGCAAAACGCTATGCGCAGCGCGCTTTTGAAATGAAAGTACCATTCAACTTGTCACAGGCAACATAATATCCTAACTAATCATATTATAAATGAAAGTGAGTTTGTTTGTTTATTACGCTTTCACGCTAAAACGGCTGAACGGATTTTGATGAAATTTGGCACACGGGTAGACCATGACCTGGAATTGGAAATAGGATACTTTTCCCGTGGGATAATTCCCTACATGAATGTATTCATTATTATTATCCCTTTGTATCGTATTTACACATTGCCTTAGTCTTTAGCTATATTTTCTAAATTTTTGTTTTTTGTGGGTAGTCTTATTTTTATAATAGATACCTTGTAGTTTTCTCTTTATTTATTTATTTTATTATTTATGTACTCACAGAAAAATAGATACAGATAAGACATAATCATAATTATGAGTACAAAGGTACTGCTCTTCATTATAAATGACTTTTTTAGTCTTTTAGTTACCCATTTTGGGTTAAGAGAGGTAGAGTTCATCTTAATTTTAATCAATGGGAAACACAGCTCATAGAATAGACAAACTACATCGTGCAATAATGAAAAGGCTTTATTTACGTCTGTTTCCAAGTATACTTCCGAAAATGATAGCTTACTAATAATTATATTTTTCTATATTTTCTTTACTCAGGTCCTTTTTGTATGCAAATTCAAATTCAAAAGTCATTTATTCAAACTAGGCTGAGAATCAGCACTTTTCTTACTTCAAAATTACGATACATAAGACAGTTCCAAAAACGTCCACCCTTCACCACTTCCTATGCAAACCAATGCTTTCGAAATATATTATTTTCTGTTTTTAATTTGATTGATAATGTTTGTCCGGTATTGTGATCTGATAGCCCTAATTCATGTGTTTCACCTTTTGCTTCTTTGATGTCACCTATAATACTGTCAATGCAAGAATTTTGCCGAGTTGGTGTACTTATGTGTATTTTAAGTCATAATTGTATAGAATATCGATAAATGTATAAAAAAAAAAATCTATATTAAAGTCGCCACATAGAATATTTTTATATTTGTCTTTGTTACGTGTTTTATCTGATAATATTTGTAATTATCTAAAGAATATATTTATATCAGAATCTGGTGTTCTATAAAGACAGTATAAGTTCAGGTTATATTGTTTTATCTTAATAACGCATATATCAAAATGTTTTTCCATCGTAATATTATTCAACCACTCTATGTTTTCAAATTCAACATCTGGTTTCATTAGTCTACAGACTCCACCTCGCCTTTGGTCTTTCCTAGAACAGCTGCTGACTAATTTGAATGAATTTACTGTCATATTATCTTCTTTTCCTGATTTAATAAACGTCTCAATTAGGCATAGGAAATCTACAAAATATGTTTGATCCTGAAGTAAATTAAGGGCAATTTCAATTTCATGTATTTTGTTAACAGCACCAATATTTTGGTGGATAATAATAATTAATGAATAATTTTGAATAATTTTGGTTTTTAGCTGCGAAAAAAAGATTTATTTTCAACTTGGATCAATTTATTCCCTGAGATAGTTCAGTAATGTCTGATGGTTTATTCGTATCACCTATCAATATATCATCACCAGTTTGTGTGCTTTGGTTTTTAGGTATAAGAATATTGACACTCGAGTGTAATCCAGTATTTTTGTTATAATAATTAGAACTTCCATAATGTTTAGTTGAACTATGAATAGAGAATTTATTTTATAACTTAATGATGACACATTATATTTTTTTTTTGAGAAAATAACATTCTTTAGTCTGACTACAAATTAAATTTAACATTTCATTCAATTTTATCTCATTGGAGCAGATGTTACAGGACAAGGCACAAATTTTAAAAACAAACATATTTCTGTTGTCATTTTTATGGTATTGCCATCGTTTTGTCCATTAGATTTTATCAATTTATCGTCAGCTTTAATATCAAATAGTTTTGCGCTTGTTGAAATTTCCTGTGTGGAGGACATTCGTTTTAACTAAAGAGTTAAACTGATAAGTGTTATAGGGATTACTAGACCTAGATTTTGTCAATTGTGATGATAGTCCACTGCACTGACTGCCTCCAATTATATATGCCCTTTTGTTACACTTATATTTAGTATTAAGTATCACGTTTTTTGTGTTGTTTGTCGTCTTAGTTTCCTTAGTTTCCGTATCCATCTGCGAAGCAGTAGTAGTTCTTTCCTCACACGTATTTTCTCGAAGATGTGTGCATTTTGAAGATTGGCTAGTAGTCAATTTCTTATTCTTTTTTAAGTTTTTAAGTCGACGTCGTACACTTTTCTTAGTGCTGCTTGACATATTTTGTCTAAAAGTCATTAGTGGGTTTCCACATATCTGTTTGAGAATGCCCAATTTTTAATTCATGTTCGCAATAGTTTTTTTAAGTTTAAAATTTTCTATATTAATATTTTCCATCTCACTCTGTGTAATTTCTAAATTTGATTGTAATTGTTTGATTTCATTTTTCATTTCCGCCATGTAAGTTGAGCATCCACCCGAGCAGAGCTCGGTTGCCCGTAATTTAGAACAAAATGGCTACCCATTGAGATCAATGTAAATTAGAGAAGACACCGCGACCAAAAAATGTGTCCATTGGAAACATTTTCAACATTGACGCAACGCAGCAGTCAATCGCTTAACTACTGCGCCAACCGTGCCGTTAACGTTGCGTCGAACGTGGTCGGGGGTCGGCTTGCATTTCTCGTGGGAACGTTTTAAGACGATAAGAGTTAAGCATCAAAGCCTCAGAGGAGCCTGAATGAGGTAGTCAGTTCTATTCAGACCGCGAGATCGACTGAGCGCGACCCGCGGATTCGTTACGCCCTTCATTTAAGAATAGCGACACTAACTAGTAACTAATAGTAATGCGATTATATTTACCCCGCGCGTTTCCTTTGCCCACAAAGGAGACAGACAGTTACATAATGAACGATTTAATCAATAATTACCCTTCTGATGACGATTGTGAGAGCCCGCCGGCGCCCCGACATATATATATATATATAAATACAAATATTGCTCATTCAATAGTATATATACTATACTCTCTCTATATGTGTATTTTTAAATATTACTCCAAAAAAATCCTTTGAACAAAATAAAACACGGATACATTTTACTTAATTGAACACTGACCTTTGGACCTCAATAAATGACCAGTTTTCTCACTCGATGTTAAAAATTGTCATAACTTATTTCGACTAAATTTACAAATGTTCAGTTGGCGGCAATTGGTACTTGTTGAAAGACCTACACTGTCCTCCCATACCTAATAACGCTGGAGAGAATCCTGGCAAATTCTGTTAGGAACTTCCTGGAGAAACACTACATCATCGCCGGAAACCAATACAGCTTTCGTACCAGAGTGTCGACGGAAGATGCAGTTTTAGACTACGCAACAGGTTGCCAGGAAGCTACACAATAAAACAAAGTACAGACGCCAGCACATCAACCTACTACAATCTGTCAAATTTCTTTAATAGATTTTCAACTTTATCACTGAGACATAAGGTTCAAAGTTGATTGGTAAAATTTGACAGTTTCGGGTAGGTTGACCTGCTGGCGTCTGTACCTGGGGATCTGTCTGGACCTCTCTAAAGCCTTTGACACAGTTTCTGTTCCCAAACTTATTGACAAGCTGGAACGTATTGGTGTGCGTGGAATACCACTTGAAATTTATAAAAGTTAACTCAATAATCGAACGCAGCTTGTCAAGGTTGATGCGTATATAGTGACGAGGAGCTAATAACATATGGCAAAAAGTCAAAAGTCAAATCATTTATTTCAATTAGGCACAAAAAGGCACTCTTTTAAACATCAAAACTTACAAAAAAAAAATATGATTCTAGTCGCCCCTTCCAAAAGGTAGTTTTCGTATGGAGAAGAATGGGCAAGAAACTCCACCGTTACTCTTTTAAAATGTTTTCACAATATCTTGTATATATTAATTATATAATTATATGTGAAGACGATGCACCTAGACCAAGATTACTATACCACGATAGGTAAAAATAATGAAAAATTAAGGAATGACAGATAAATTAATTATGTGATAGATGCATGGTGCTCACATATATTTACAAACATTGTAAAATTATACGGTTTTCATAAAATTTTAACAAGTAATACTAATAAGTCAGTGTATGAGTTCAAGTAATCACAGAATGTAAAATCAATGTTATAAACATTATATTATACAATTAAATTAGCAACCAGTTAGATTTTGTCTAGATTCTAAATTGTTCTATGGAGCAGGACCAGCATGTTTCCAAGCATTTTAAATTCGCGGCGACGTAGATTATAAATGGCTTTGACAGCTCTCTTTTGTAAAATAAAGATGGATTCAATGTCAGCAGCCCGACCCCACATTAAAATGCCATACGACAGTAGCTAAAACAGACCAAACGCGCGGTTTCTACATCTTTTAACTGTTTTATCTTGTTAACAGCATAAGCGGCTGAGCTTAGCCGCCCCGCGAGAGAAGTTATATGGGGTCCCCATTATAATTTCTCGTCTACCGTGATTCCCAGGAAAAACGTTTGATTAATAAATTCCAGTTTTTCTCCATTCAATATGATGTAACATTCGCTACTTCTAACATTTGGTAATTTAAATCAAATGCATTTGTTTTTTTTTTTATTTAATACCAAATCTTTTATCGTAAACCATTCAAATTCAAAAGTCATTTATTCAAACTAGGCTGAAAATCATCACTTTTCGAACGTCAAAATTATATAACACAGTCCCCCAAAAACGCCCGCCCTTCACCACTTCCTAGTGCTTTAGCTGAGAAGAAAAAGTGGCGCAACAAACTCCCCAGCAGCACAGCTGTCTGAATAGTTAGAAAAACATGATTCTATACAATAGTACTTATGCAAAATAATTTACTTTACACAACACAAAACATTAAATTAAATTATTTTCTATATGTCACCTAGTACACGCCAATATACCAACAAAAAAAGTAAAAAGAACTTAATACCCTTAATACCGTCGTTTTATTATAAAGATCAATGATGTGTCATCTGTAAATAACACCATCTTCAGTTGATTTTGAAATATAACATAAACTAAAAAGAGGAATGGACCCAATATCGAACCTTAAGGAACGCCCATTACCAGACCCTAATGAGTTTGATGACATTAGATGACCTAATGACCTTTCTATCTTTCAGGTATGATCTTAGCAAGTCAAAAGCTGTATTCCTAATCCCATAGTGCTCCAGTTTCAGCAGAAGTGTCTCATGGTCTACGCAATCGAACGCCTTCGAGAGGTCGCAAAAGATTCCAATGGCATCTTGTGCTTCTTCCCAGGCGTTAATAATGTTCTTTATTAGGGTGATACCGGCGTCAGTGGTACAACGCCCTTTGGTGAAACCGTACTGTTGATCATGAAAGATGGAATTTTTATTAAAGTGACGTAACATTTGATTGAGTATCAAATTTTCAAACACCTTACTGAGAACTGGTAGAATTGACACTGGCCTATAATTTTTGGGTTCCTTACTATTACCGGATTTGAACAAAAGAACTACTTTACTGTGTTTCATGAGATCCGGAAAGACTCCTTGGTCTACACTGGTGTTAAATATGAAAGCCAAATAAGGCGCAATGGTTCCGATGATAGATTTACAGACTTTTACAGACATTCCCTAGATCTTCTGTTGATTTAATTTTAAGATCTTTAAAAGCTTTTATAACAGCCTAGGGGTTTGTATGCTGAAACCTATACTCCAAAGGGCATGCCTTCTTTACATTCTAAGTAAGGCAGCAGAAAGCGCGAGTGAGAAATTTAAAGCTTCAGTAGTTTCATCATTTTATCATTAGCAAAAAAGTTTTCAAATTCCTGAGCTTTTTCTACATCTGAGTTTTACGGACCTACTTGGGAACGGTTAAGACTACTGCAGAAGAAGCCTTGTCCAAAATAATGAAATGGCTGAACTCTAACCTTCTGACACTCGTCTTAACCAAAACCACTTACATCCTATTCGCAATCCGACGTACCGCGGTGCCGCCACACATCTTTAGTATTACAGCTCACTCATGCATGGATCTGATCCAATACCATCTTGTGACTGTCCAACTCTTACTAGATCTGACTGAAGATGGTGTATTGTGTACTCATTGCCAATCTGTTATTGGATATTATATTACTGCATGGAGCCGAGCAACAAAAACTAAAATGTTAAGAGTAGAAAGAGCACAAAGAGCCATACTTAAGGGTGCACTAGTCGACGGCTCGAACTCGTTGGTGAGCGTGACTAATATGCATGCTAATTAGTCTAATTATTTAGTTTTTTTATCTAGTTTTTTTAAAATATATGTATTAATTTATTTAGTGAAATAGACGATGATATCTAACGTAAGTGAGAGCAAATCAAATCGAATTTCATGAATAGACTTTTGGGCGTATATTATGGAAAAATTATTGGATGTATTTACTCAAAATAAAATTATTTGAACTTTTGAATACATTATCTATCCCTGTACGATTTCTATTTTGCAGTTATTTATTTACGAAAAACAAGTTAAAATTAGTGTTGAAATATGGAAGTTTCGACGCTCATAACTTCTAAACCAATATTTTTATTCCAATTCTGCTTCCATATAGGGGTCGATAATGATAAGACAGATTGATATAATCTTAAGTTTTGAACGTACACCGTCAAACAGACGAGTAATCACCATACTAAGTTTGTATGGAAGAATAACCGACTAGCGTACCCTTAAAGTGATTACCAGAAAACCCTACAGATTCCCAACAACTGAACTATACTCTAACTGCAAAGTCCTGACGGTACGTTAGCTTTTCGTGCTTCGATCGAAAAGAAGAACTCATGTTAAGCTGCCGCCGCCACATCTAAATATTCGACTTCAACTCCTCACTGGTTCTCAACATAATACCACTTTCGCAACGTATCAATTTTATACACTTAGTAATTATATTTACAATCAAATTTCTAAAGAATTAAAAATCCTGAAAACACACCCACGTGGTAAAAACTAAAGTAACAGAGTGGCTACTAAAGAGGGACTATGCCTACACGGAGTCTCTGCTTACATACATACATCACCTAATCTCTCACGCACCTCGATTTCGATAAAACACACATTTAAACATGCGCGCACGCACCTCCCGCCCGCCCTAACTTATCATACATGCACACACTCCCTCACACACATATACATACGTCACAACTATAACAGAATCACATAAATGATTGCAGCGGTAGAACGACATTAATTGTTGTAACAGAAATTTAGTGTATAAGAGTTTTGTGGCCGTACACTGTTTCTCAAAATACACATACCTAGTTTGAGAGGCAGTGTTTAAAAACAAATTGTACAGATTTCACAAAAAAACCTAATTAGCTGTATACTGATTGTTGCTGTAGCTATCTGTAATTTTTGATGAGTAAACATATATTATATTATATTATTGGTAGGTAAGATAATTATGTCGTGTCTGTTCCGATTATTTTTCATAATCTCAGATTTTCAGAAAATAGCTATTGTAAAATATTATTTATTTTTAAATGAGTTTAAAACTAGTGATTTCTCCGATGAAATGTCACACTTTGAGTTTTTTTTTGATTTTTCTCGAGTGATGGAAACAATTTTCATCACACAAGAAGGCATTTTCATAAGTTATTTTATAAATTATTTGTCATGCATGACCTGCCACCATAAACGTCTCAGTCGTTTGTGGCGCAAACCTTTTTTTCGCAGTGTCTTCTCTAGTTTACATTGAATCTCAATGTCAGAGACTAAGTAGTAGGTACTCTCAATGTGGCTACCTTAGAATAATGACATGGCAGCATGGAATTAGTAAGTACCAACTATCATGGCAGCTTGGAATTAGTATGAACTGTCATGGCAGCATGGAATTAGTATGAACTGTCATGGCAGCATGGAATTAGTATGTACTATACATGCAGCTCGGTCGCGCAGGTACTAGAGACTTATTCTAGTAAGGTCACTCACTGCTTGTTGAGCAATCGTGCGACGGAGGTCAGCGGCAGGCCAGCGCGGTCCGCCATATCCAGCGAACTGCCGCGCACTACCAGCTCCTCTATCAGTTCTGTTGTTGCACCCTGACATACTGTGGGAATACAACAATGTTGCTTAACATAACATCACACCATCGCGCCTGTAATCCCCGAAGGATTAGGTAGAGGTGTACCTACCTCAACCTATAAAAAAAAAAAAAAAAAAAAATTCAGACCTTGATCCATATGATGTTAGTAATACACAATACTTATATGCTATGTTAGTAACAAACGAGAGAAAGAAAAATATTTAATTCATATATCTGCTGCACTCACCAGACGCACCGGGTATATGTACATGTACACGTACCCAATGCGCCATAATGGTGCAGCACGGCTTATTACTAATGACCTTCAGAATGTCATTGCCGCTCCCACGCACTCTGCGCATCATAGATGCTGTCTTCTTACGCAGAATGGTACTGAAACCGTCAGTACGTGTTTCCGCAAACATTCCTGACGCGCTACAGTAACGTGGGAGCCCCAACAACATCCTGAAAGTATTATTATACTGAACTCTGAGGGCGTTGTATGCCCTCTGCGTATATCGAACCCACAGAGTGCACTATGCAACACCTACATTTCGTCAGCTAAGTTCCATGTAATAAATAGGTGGTGAGCGTATTATCATCAACTGGGCACAACTCTAGACCCCGGGCTGTTATTTAAAAATCCCTGACAGAAAAGCCCAATATCACTTTGCCCGACCTGGGAATCGAACTCAGGCCCTCTTTGTCAGCAGTAGCGCTTGCGACCACTGGACCAACGAGGCAATCAGGTTTCAAAGAAGAGCCAAGTTTCAGCGTTGCGAGGAGGATTATGTCCGTGAGCAGCTGCAGAGCTCACGGAAATAATCCTCAAACTCAAACTTAAAGCATTTATTTCAAATAAACCAATTACAGGCACTTTTGAATTGTCAAGGGGTCGGTCAGTGAGAAATATGAAGCTAGTCGCCCATTCCAAAGCGTAGTAGGTACCTATGGAGAAGAACGGGCAAGAAACTCCACGGACACTCTTTTAAAGCAAAATGTGGTTACATAATATTGGTTACATCATTCAAGTTGAAGTTATACATGTGAGAACGATGCAAAACATTAAAAGCGTCCGTTAGAAATAAAAATAAAAACTAATTCAAACATTAAATTAAATTAAAATCGCCGTGGCAGCTAAGAGATGACCAGTCCTTACTGACGGCGCCCGTTCACGAACATGACGCATGGATTAGCACCATTCAGCTCAACCATTTTGAAGGGAGCTAAATGATCCAACACACGCGCCACCGCCAGCGAGACATTAGAGTGAGCATGACATACTCTCAGCTGCCAGGGCACATTCAAGTCAATGAAAGACATACCCAGTACCTAAATGGTAGCTTTATAGTCGGTACATAGTACCCACACATGTGCCATGCAATTATACAATGCATTTATACAATGCAAACATATAGATGCAATCCTCTCAAATCAAACGCTATTTATCTCGATTATCTGCTACTCTCTTACATGAAGATCGTCACTCAAATTCATCTAAGGGCGTCCTACTTAGTCTTATCTCAAGAACAAGTCACTCAAAGTCAAATAATTTATTTCAAATAGGCACTTTTGAACGTCAAAAAACTTAATTGATTCTAGAATCAATTAAGTTTTTTGACGTTCAAAAGTGCATACGCAACTACTTTTTGGAACGAGCAACTAGTTGCTCGTTCCAAAAAGTAGTTGCGTATGGAGAAGAATGGGCAAGAAAGTCCTATCCGTAGGGCAGTAAGTATATTTCTATCTCTTATCTGCCACGGCTTATTTTAATTTTTGAATTGTTTTTATCTTTTTATAACGGACGCTTTTTACGTGCACGTCTTTCTACATTGGTCTCACATGTATAATTTCAACATGAATGATGTAACCAATATTTTGTAACAACATTATGATTTAAAAGAGTGTCCGTGGAGTTTCTTGCCCGTTCTTCTCCATAGGAACCTACGCTTTGGAATGGGCAACTAGCTTCATATTTCTGACTGACTGACCCCTTGACAATTCAAAAGTGCCTGTAAATGGTTTAATTGAAATAAATGCTTTGAGTTTGAGTTTTGAGTTTGATTTCCCCAGTGAACATAGCTGTTTTATTTGGCCCAGGATCAATAAAAATATTATTTCTCGAAAAAACTTTTTTTTTTATATAGACATTTCTAAAAGTTACGCGTCGACTGCTTTAATAATCTAGTGTTCTGCTGATCATGGGGGTCCTAGGTTCGATCCCTAGGTCCAACAAACTGGTCCACTGTAGGTACTTTAAAAACCGCGCGTGAAAAACTTCAATTTTTTTTTTTCTAGGTAGGTCCAAAAACTTCGAGAAAAAGGTCAATCTTCGAATCCGACGTTCGGAAAGTCACGCAATATTCTCGTCCCACATACTGTAGTGTCTCAAGACGAAAGTCTTTGACCAGTGCGTGTTGCCAGTGATCATTTATGGCACTGAAACGTAAAATTCACCCAAAGGGCAATGGAGAGGGCTATGCTTGGAGTTTCCCTACGTGATCGAATCAGAAATGAAGAAATCGAAAAAAGAAATGAAGAAATCGAAAGTGGCAATGGGCAGGGCACATTGCTCGCAGAACAGGTGGCCGATGGGGCCGAAAGGTTCTGGAGTGGCGACCGCGTATCAGAAGATGACGATTTTTTATAATTTACAAATAACCAGTGACACTCGCGCAATTAAGACGAATCTAACGACTTATCAAAATCGGTTCAGCCGTTTAGTAGTTACGAGGGAACATAGAGACGGATATACACACATACATACATACATACAGGTCAAACACGTAACCCTTCTTTTTTGGCTTCGCCGCAGCCGGGTAAAAAAGGTGAATATTATACCCAAAAAAAAAATTGTACTATAAAAAAGCGACGGTTGTTAAAGTACGGTGGTTCCCAACAAACTGTTAGGTATTGGGTTTTACCATCAGGTCAAGTCCCTAGTAAACAATGTTAGAGGAGGCCTATGCCAAGAGGCACGATGAACTACGAGACATTTTATAGTCAAACCAAAACACACCCAGTATTTGTATTTAACCCAGTAGTTCAGAATAAAAGGCTTTATTATTATTATTACGAGTCTTACAAGCTCTAAACAGCGGAGTCCACCCGTGGCCATCCTCGGCGTGTACGTCGCCGCCATTGTCGAGGATGTGCCGCAACATGTCCAGACTGCAGGAGTCGACCGCGTAGTGCTCCACACGAAGACCGTTCAGATCGCGAACCTGGAACAGGTGTCTCTTAAAACGGTGAAAGAGGATATGTAACACGCATGTCCTAGAACCATTTCAAGTGAAATCCACTCTGGGCCAGACACTGGGCCTGCGTGGTGCGAATGGCCGAGTTCTAGCAGCAGGAACATCACAGGTTGATTTTGTATAAGGGCCGTCAATGTGATATGAATGTAAAAAATACTTACTGTTGATTACTTAGTTGATACATTTTATGCGCTTCATTCACCCTTGGTAATAAGTAATAAATTTAACAGATACCTACATCTAATTGAAGATATTCATAATTTTCCATGATTTCACACTACGAACACTAATCTCGTTATATCTGTGAAAGACAGGTAGGTTGTGGAAGTTAGAAGAGATAAAATAACTCAGAAGTACTCAGAACAATGTCAGACGTAGGTTTATCTCGATGTTTCTAACTGTGCGCTTGGAGGTGTCAAAGTCGTAGGCCTGGTTACCTCCTCGTCTACACAGCTCGTGTCGTCTCCACAGTTCTGTCTAGGGTTGCATTTAAGCGGTTTCTTTCTTTTGAATAACCTAACCTTATCATATATCGAATACTATATTAAAACGCTCGCAGGCGGCGTTTGATACAGGTATGGACAAAAGAAGACTTTTGTTTATTTGAAATTTCTTCCAGGAGCCAGGAGATTTAAATTTTCATTGCTGAATTCCGAGAGACTTCCGTAATTCCAGGAGAGGTGTGAACCCTAGTTCTGTCATATTATTCGTTAAGTTGTTATTGTTATTTTATTATTTAAACCTACATACATTGTAATATTTTGACGTTGACAGGCGCACAGCTAGAAAAATCGGGTTATAAGTTTACTTTGTACAAAATGAACGAACAAAAACAGCGAAATATTGCAACGATATCGAAACCTTAACGAAACGGATAGAAGGCGCCGAGTATCCAAATGAGTGCTCGTAACTTAAATCGATATCTATTACTGGCTTAGACTAAGGTGTGCAGCGGTGCACAGTGTTATATATTTATTTTTGTTTTTGTGTTTTTCGAAATATCAGTTATTATTTTGATTGAGTTGCCAATCTTAAGTGGCGATAAAAATTTTCGGTGTTCCATCTGAATTCGATTCTCAGACTGAGAAAAGTGACCATCGTTTATAGTGATCCCAGCCTTAACTTTAGGTTTGGTATCGTGTTTACAATAAAATGCAATAATAAAGACTTCAATGAGGTGTAGGTGAATAATAAAGAGTATATTACATATCTGTGCATGGTGCATGTATCTATCAAGGTACAGTTTGGAAATCTACGAAAATAGTAAAATACTAGTATTTTGGAGGTGAAGTGTCTTGTGTGTTGTGATGCGATATAAAAAAATATAACACTAATAGAAAGCAACACTGACATGTGTGTCATTGTGTGTTTCGTCGCCGTGCAGTGGAAGAAAAATTATACGTTTTTCTTTTTTATTTATTTATTTTATTTTTGCTAACATGTAAAACACTGATTAGTAGGCATGCATTCAAATTTCATGCCACAGTATTAAGACATGCACCCCGTAAGGGCACTGCAAATTCATGATTCTAATTATTACAATTTATTACATTTTAATAATACACATTAGTTATATGCTTGGAAACATGCTGGTCCTGCTCCATAGGACAATTTAGAATCTAGACAAAATCTAACTGGTTGCTAATTTAATTGTATAATATATATATATATACTTTTTTTTTTATATTGGTTTTACATTCTGTGATTACTCGAACTCACACACTGAGTTATATTACTTGTAAAAATGCTAGGAATATCGTATAATTTTACAATGTTTGTAAATATGTGAGCACCATGCATCTATCACATGATTAATTTATCTGTCATTCCTTAATTTTTCATTATTTCTACCTAACGTGGTATAGTAATCTTATTCTAGGTGCATCGTCTTCACATATAATTATATAATTGATGTACACAAGATATTGTGAAAACATTTTAAAAGAGTAACGGTGGAGTTTCTTGCCCATTCTTCTCCATACGAAAACTACCTTTTGGAAGGGGCAACTAGAATCAATTATTATTTAAATGTTGACGTTCAAAAGTGCCTTTTTTGTGCCTAATTGAAATAAATTATTTGACTTTGACTTTGACTTATATAATTAATTACGTTTTATTTAAAAAAAATCATTATTATTAATTCGTTAATTCATTTTAGTCATTACAGGTAAACATATTAAAGTAAAGTCATTTATTATTTCACATTTAAGTACGTCAAGCATATTATTACAAGGTCAATCGATTCACAATTTGTCAGCTTTAAATCCCTCAACGGTATAGTAGCCTTTCATTATTAACAGAGATTTCAACTGCTTCGAGAAAATTGAATCATTTTTATTTATTTATTTATTTATTTGTTGTGTAGAAAACCTCGTAATGCATAATTATAACAAATGTGCACATCTATAAGATGCTTCTAATGCCTTCTATTGGTGATATTGAACCTCGGAGAACGTAAATTTTGGGGTGATAGTTTCTGTCTAAGTACCCCTGTCAAATAACGTTTATCACGCATATCACGAGGATTTCACTACACGGCGAAAGTATGTAGCATCTACGTGGGTGAAACCGCACGACTCTGCTAGTGTAGTATAAAACTTGTTTTTCATATTCACCTGAAAGTCGGCGCCTTGCTCCAGCAGCAGCTGCACGATAGGGACGCAGCCGTTGAGCACAGCGATGTGCAGCGCTGTCTGGCCAGTGGACGACGGCTGCTCGATATCTGCGCCCGCGCCTAGCAGGAAACGCACCGTGTTTATATCACCTGAAAAAAAAATGGATTTGCTAACTATATGAAATGCTTGTACAGTCACAGCCAAAAAATATTCATCACCTTATTTTTGTCCGCTCATTGCTCGATAGAGTCGAGTCACTGCTTCAAACAGTTTATAGAATAGATAGCAGAGTATCAGCTGGTAAACTAATAATCATCATGTTCCATGTATTGAGTATTGATGAAGAGTTACGGAACGGAACCATTTGATTGGTCACTTAAGTGTTGATCATGGCCGTGACTATTTTGATCGCGTACTTTAGGAAATAAGTCATTTGTTTTTTACGGTCACTTTAGTCTTTAGTTTAGTTATCGTAAATGTAATCCCCAGCGCAGTAAGTAGAGGTGATCTCCACAGACGTGGTCTTCTTCCTCATTTCGCTAGTTATGTTTAAATCCCATGTAACGTGGCTATTGCCATTAACTGTGCACAAATCCAGATTGAGGCTGGAGACATTCCTGATAGAAAACCTAATAGCATCTTACCTGAACTGGAAGTCAAACCCAGGACCCCAGGCAGTACAGTCGCGGTTGTAACCCGAAAGTGGACAAACGAGATAGGAAGAAGTATTAAGGCACGGAACAGGCAAGTTAGTACAACCCAAATACCCTGTATTCTGAAGAATACAAGAATTCTGCAAATTCAACAGATCGGTACCTACTGATATGCATGCATAAAACATTGTGTTCCGTTCAGGTTTCCGCGCCACGCCGGTTCCAATGACTCATTACTAATGAACGGCCCGGATGGCCGGCTATTCTTACCGGATCTGTGTCACGGCCGGTTTTGGAACGATCGATACCTTTCCTCACGGCTGTCGCGAGAGGTGTGAAGCCATTGCTCGGGTTCATAATGCCGATTAGAGCTGGACGTTCATCGAGCATGCCTTGCACCTAAACAATTAAATTATAAACATTATATATAAATTAAGACAGATTTGGAACAAAACAAGTTTTGAATTTGTTGTAACATACCTACATTTATAGAGTTAAGGCAGCCGCCTTAACTCATGTACAGGAAAAACCTTACAGTTATCCTGAACTATAAAACTCGTTTACAAATGACGTGTTTGCCATACGACGTGCGTGTATTTTTAAGGGAGATGCGATAAGGTTGCCCGCGAAATTCAAAATTGCCAGTGCTAGCGGTATTAGATTTAAAACCCGATAACTCATATACACTAACTGACCATGAAACCAGTAAGGTCCTTCTCGAAAATCTCTTCCCAGAGTGTACAGTCCTGGAGGACAGGACGTGGGAGGCTGAACCAGAATGGACTCCAACGGATCACGACCGGTCGAGACCCCGCAATATAGTAACAGAAGACCGGGTAAAGTGGGCTATCATCATCTTTTACCGGCAAAACTGACTATACAAAACTCAAGGCTTATAGGCCCATAAGCCTCACATCCTTCCTACTGAAAACGCTCAAGAGACTCTGTGACAGGCACATCCGAGACGGACTTCTCCGGATAAAACCACTACAAAAATAACAGCATGCGTACTCCACAGGCAAATCAACAGAATCAGCGCTGCACAGCGTGGTTTCTAAAATTGAATGTGCAGTGCACCACAAATGCTCGGCGCTGGCTGCCTTCATTGACATCGAGGGCGCCTTTGACAAAACCATGTTCAACAGCATAAACATGGCCCTCGACAGACACAGCATAGACTCGACACTGAGTGGCTGGATCACCAACATACTTAAACTGAGGGTTGTACAGGTCACAGTAAATGTCACTACGAGAGCAATTGTTGCGAAGGGCTGCCCGCAAGGGGGAGTCCTCTCGCCGCTTCTATGGAACCTGGTAGTAGTCAGCCTCATCAAAACACTCAACGACAAAGGTTATTTCACCGTTGGCTACGCCAATGACATAACCATAATAATTAACGGGACCCACGAAAACACTCTATGCAACCTCATTCGTCAAACCCTGAAAATAGTAAAGGAATGGTGTAACAAGCACCAACTCTTAGTGAACGCTCTAAAAACCGAATTGATTCTCTTCACGAAGAAGAGAAGAGGAAGCTGACGACAATACAAGTACCACGATTCTTTGGAACGCCCCTAAGCTTCTCAACCGAAACCAAATACCTGGGCATCTTTTTGGACAAACAACTGAACTGGGCAAAACCCACGAACTATATCATTACAAAAGCCAGCATATCCCTGTGGCAGTGCAAGCGACTGCTTGGCCGGAATTGGGGGATCAGCCCCAAAGTCACTCACTGGTTATACACCATAGTCATCCAAACAATTATCACATACTCTCACTGGCTCCCTGGTCTGGTGGCCCAGGACAGATCTCGAAAACTGCAGCGTTTTGCTTGCGTCGCAATCACTAGCAGTATGAGAACTGCACCCACCGCCGCCCTACAGGCAATGCTGGGACTACCACCGCAGCACCTCATCGTGCGGGAGGAGGCGGCCCTGGCTACCTTTAGGCTTCATTTATTAGGAACCCTATGCTATGACTCCAGAGTTAAACACACACGTATAAAGGAAGATGCGATCAAACGTAAGCCAATGGTGGCATCACCCCGCGACAAAGCCCCGAAAAAACACCACTTTCAAAAGCACTACAACATTATACTTACGATTACTCAGGCCCAAAAGAGATGAGAGTATAGACCGACGGATCGAAAACCGACTCCGGTACCGGAGTCGGAGTCTTCTCACACGACCTCAATATAAATATATCCAGACTGCTGGGAATATTCAACACCGTCTATCAGGCGGAGTGTGTGGGCACTTTACTAGCGGTCCACGCCCTAGAAGCCAGGAGGGTGACGGATACACAAATACATATACTCTCCGACATCGCCTCAGTTCTCCAATCCTTACCGAAAAAGTATACTACCTCGAAGTTATGTCACAATGCACTCGAAAAAATATCGGTATCTAGCCGCGACACGGTGACACTGCAATGGATAAAAGGACACAGCGGATCGCTAGGTAGCGACGCAGCTGACGAACTCACTAGACGATGATCCAGCACGGCTGTCTGTGGAACCGAGCTTATCATACCCATCTTCTTCAACCAAATATGCAGGTGGCTGCAGGAGTTCACCCACACACAAGTGGAGCACTGCACGGCATAGCTTCCTTTGACTGTGTCGAGGTCTACCTCGACACAGTCAAAGGAAGCTATGCCATCTTAGGATAGCAGGCTGACAATCAGGTGACACTGCTCGCTAAACAAACACTTCTACACAATAGGCATAACGGACAGTCCTCTTTGCGGGGCTTGCATGGAGGCTGAGGAGACCGTTGCGTACGTGCTCTTTGAATGCATGGGCGTCACCCAGATCAGAAGAGAAACCCTCGGGTCACCCAGATCAGAACAGAAACCCTCGGGTCTACCAGATCATACACGGATGTTCTAAACAGATTAGGAGACCTAATTATCTTCTGGAGGGAGGTGGGCTGGTTGCAATAACCACCAAACGGCCGCTATGGCCCACGCACAATGGTCCACTTGACGGATTAAGTGCGGAAACCAAACCCCTTAACATAGAACATAGAACACAGAGCTCCAAGGATCTTTTGACTTTCGAATGACGTTGACATGGGGGCTGTTGTTAAACATTTGTGACATTGTTTTGTGAAATGTATTGAAAAAAACTAGATGGCAGCGTTCGTTCTGATTTTGGCCACGTGTCAAAAGATCGTTGAACAGCTGTGAGCAGTAAGTACCTGTTTGATGTATCCACATCGCACCGCCATGCAGAAGCACACGGCGGAGGTGCCGTCGGTGTCAGTGCTCGACCACGTCGGCTCGGACCACTGAGAGTCCAGCCATTTGTGAACTCCATTCCTGACTTGAACTAATCTGCTCAGACAGAGAAATAAATCAAACCAACATTTTATACTATTAATAACAGGCGATTGATTTTTCGAAAAAACCTTTAACCTAGCAACACATGCTACGAGATCGCACTGTTATAGGTCCTCACGCGTTTGGGTTTTTAAAAAAAGAATTATTTACTTGAAGATGATTATATTAAGATTTATCATAGATATTATACAATTGAGGATAATAATACGCGAGAGACCCATGAGCAGGACCGTCTGCCAGGAAGGTTGTACGTGAACTGCCTACCACTACCATGACGTAAGTGTCAGTCATATCAATAATAAGTTGGTAGCGCCGACTAGGCGCTGACTCAGCGTCAGCCCCTACAGAGTTAGGGTATAACACCTCCCCCTTTAAGAAATAACTTCGGGGTTGTTACGAAGTTATGTAATTATTTATATGTAAGATCAAAGTATTCAGGTATTTTAAACTCTAGTTCTAATAGCTGGAAGGGAGGTTTCCTCAATATCGGAATTACTGTTTTCTGTATTAATTTTGCAAATTGATTTCGGTTTTGATGAGAAAGATACTTTAACTGGGGTTCTGCTGCCGGGTCGTATACATTTATAAACTTTAAAACATACAAATGATAATATAAGAATAGTAATTAACATAGTGATAATAGAGTAATGCATCCCATATTTTAAGATGTGTGGTTTACTGTCAAGGACGTTGTCGATATCACTTAATTGTTTTAGAAAGATATGTTTATTAAACTTCAGATCATCTAGATCAGTGTTTAATAGTTTAATAGGGGATACATTATTGATTGATTGGTTTAATCTCATTACATTACAGCAAGTGTCATTTAATAAGTTAAAGTCAGGAAAAGCAATGGGTGTAGATATGTTTAATGCGGTATATTTCGGTATTAAAGTAGTTCCCTTACAGTAACCTATGCAGTTTTTAGGGATTGTAAGTATTCCGGTACCTAAGACATTGATTTCTAATAGTTTTGAGTTTCGGCACTCTATTGAAACTCTATTAGACACTGACTGTATGTAAATCCATTTATTATTTTCTATGGGTTTCCACATATCTAAGTTACCATAAATAAATCTAGTTTCACAATGTTTTGGAGTTTCACTGATCACTTTTGACATATATTCACTTTCACAAATAGGTCTGATGTCTGACGCATACACGATTGTTATGTCGCACACGTATTTTCCCGCAGTGATGATTTTGCAATTTTCCAAATCGTTTAAAGTGCTGTATTGAGTTTTGTCTTTGGTCATTGCAATGTATTTGGAGCTAGGTAGAATTAAACTAAAAGTATTAGGTTTACTTAAATTGTGAGGAGTAGGCAAAGCAATGTTATGAAATAGTACATATTCCTTGATGGACACTAAGGGTATTTGTAATACGAAAAATATCTTATTATTAATATAATAACTAACTACTCTAGATACATTCAAGATTAAATGAATAGAACTTAAATCTAAATTAACAGGTAGTTTCAAGTCATTAGGTAAATGTTGATAGTTATCGGCAAGCTCCCGGAACAATTGTTGTGACGTAATCATTGATGGGTGTAGAATATTTTGATTACTAAATAAGACCGCGTTTGTTATGTCTTCGAGTTGGAATGACATGGTTAAGATTGATACTTCTAGATTATTAAGTATATGGACAATTTCTAATCGTAGCAATAATTCATTTGTTTCATTAGTTACATTTAATAGATTGGTCGAGAGTTTGTCGATAGCTTCGTTTAGGTGGACCTCATTAATTTTAATTTTATTAATGGTATTATTAAATGATGAAATTGTTGATGTGGTTAATAAAATATTCTCCTTCATTAATGAGATCAACTTCTTTTCATTATTTTGTAGTACATTTATAGCGTCATTGAACCTAAGACCATCGTTTTCGTCCAGATTACCAAATATTTGTTTAATCAGAGTACCTAGTCCTCCTACCCAAGCACGTTTTGACCGTTTTTCTAGTAAATGTGAAATAGATACAAATTCTTTGTACATGTCGCTGTAGCGGGCATTTAAGGGTTCTATTATGTTATTGCAACTATTTTCTATGAGACCAATTCTTTTACATAGAAGTTTAGTAGTATTAAGAGCGGAGTTTATATTTTCAATATGCGGACCTATGTGTGAGATATCTATGGGCATCACGACGTTCAGCAGTCCATTGCTGATTTTCACTGTGCCGAGGTAATCGAGATAGAGGCCAGGACTTGATTTTATCTGCTGGACATAGTAGTCCTGTTGGTTTCGAGCCTGACTCGGAGTTCTGTAAATTAATAACTATGTTAAATGAATATAATATGAGTGCTTATAAGGTAACTTACCTAACTATATGTATGTATTAATATTTAACTTTAGACCTATAACTATTTAAGATATTACGAGCTACTTCTGACATCAGCTGGCTTCACCTCATCAAAATGATGGGTGACATGACGCCGATTAATAAGCAAGATAAGTGTGTTATTACTATTAACCTTTACTATTTTATAAGGACCTTTCCAGAGAGGAGAGAGAGCTTTACGTAGTCTCAAATGATTTTTGAGATACACGAATTCGCCGACTTTATAAGTGACAGCTCGAGTATGATTGTCATAGTAAGACTTTGAGGATACCTTGGATTTCCTCATGAAATCTAATGCTTTTCCTCGTGAATGTTTTAGTCGGTTCTGTAACATACGGACATACTCTGGGTAAGTAGCTCCTGGGGATTCATCATAAATAGAATTAGGAATGTACGGTTTACTACCAAACATTAGCTCATAAGGTGTAAAGTGAGTTGTGGAATGAACAGCAGTATTGTAAGCGAGCATGGCTGTGTATATATAACGAGGCCAATTTGATTGCCCTTCGTTAGTATAGGACTTGAGGTATTCCTTAAGGGTTGAATGGCTTCGTTCCAGGGCGCCTTGGGTTTGTGGATGGTAGGGTGAGGACCACAGATTTTTTATTTTAAGGAACTCACATGTTTTTTTGAAGAGATCTGACGTGAAGTTGGTACCCTGGTCGGTTAGAATCATTTTGGGGATGCCAAATATGGATATATAATGAAGCAGACACTCGCTTGTTTCTTCTGCTGTAGTGCTACGAATAGGATATGCGGAGGAGAACTTGGTAAGGTCATCTTGGATTGTTAATATAAATTTTAATTTTGCAGGACCTGCTTCAGGGAGTGGACCTACGACGTCCAGTGCAATTCGTTGACACGGTTCAGTAGAAGTGCTGGTAATTTGCATAGGGGCACGATTGATTTTTCTAAGTGCTTTATTTTCTTGGCACGACTTACATTGTTTTACATATGTTTCTATATCGCTACGCATACCTTTCCAATAATACATTTGTTTTATCCTGTTATACATTCGTGATGAACCTAAATGACCTGCTATGGGGATATCATGGTTATCGTGCAGGATCTTTTTAATTTCAGTTGGAGCAGGATATATAATATTATTATGAAATATATTGATTTTAATTTGGGTGTCGTGGAAAAGGTAAGTAAGGATATTATAAACTTTAATAAATGAATGTTTTTCAAACGGGTTTTTAAAATCTGATATGCCGATTTCATCAACGTTTCCAAATATTATTAATTCATTTCTTATTCTTTTCAGGGTTTCGAAAATTTCCGGATAGGAGGCTTCGTCAAAATAATGGACTTTGGTAAACAACAAATAATATAATTTATTATTAGTTTCTATTTTCAAGGACGAGAAAAGTTCTTTCTCGGAATTATGTGTTCCAGTGCTAATTTCAGGGTCAATCAATATATCTTGGACATATGGGTTAGATTCGTCTAGATCAATAGACGTGGGAACTAGGATTACCTTTGCAGGGCATTTTAAAAGGCTTTCATTATGTTCTTCAATTTCGGTATTAAATGATTTATCTTTATTATTCATAGATTTCAGGAACATGGGATAATCATCGACAGGGGCATTTGGACTAGCACTTGTGGACGGTCTAGGACTATGACTTAGTTGTGGATTAGAAGTTGTTGATTCATCCAGTACAGGATTATGTAATGTAATTGTTTCATTCTCAATTTCTTCTCTGATGGTGTCTGGGATGTTAGAAGGTAAGTTTATGTCGGGTAACGGCAAGAGATCTTCGCTTGGATCGAGAAGATTAGGAGAAGTTTGGATATCTGCATGAGGATTGAACGAAGGTGGGTCTATTAGTAAATCTATTAAGTCTCTATCTGGTTCTTGGGTGGATTCTTCTTCACCAAGAGGGTTTGAAGTTACGGAATCAGTTTGTTGGACAGGATTTACCGGAAAACGAGATAAGGCGTCAGCATTAACGTTAACCTTTCCCTTTTTATACTGGATATCATATTCAAATTCCTCTAATTTTAAGCGCCAGCGAACAAGTCTAGATCCAGGGTCTTTACAATTAAATAGCCATTGCAATGGTCTATGGTCTGTAAGTATTTTAAACCGATGACCGTAGAGATATGGTCTGAATGTTTTGGTGCCAAAGATAATGGCAAGGCATTCTTTTTCCGTGACGCTATAATTGCACTCTGCTTTGTTAAGTGTGCGGGATGCATATGCAATAGGGCGGTCTTGTCCTACTGGGCCTTGGGATAGAATTGCGGATATCGCGTAATTTGAAGCGTCACAGGTAAGAAGGAAGGGTTGTGTAAAGTCTGGATATGCGAGGACTGGAGCGGAAACGAGCTTAGATTTTAAGGATTCAAAAGCAAGTTGTTGTTCATTCTGCCATTCAAAGGTGACGTCCTTTTTTAACAAAGAGGTTAATGGTTTAGCCAACATGGCAAAGTCGGGTATAAATCTTCTATAATAAGATACTAAACCTAGGAAGGACTTTATATCTTTCGGAGATCGAGGGACTGGATACTCTGTTACCGCACGAATTTTATCGGGATTTGGTTTGACGCCGTCTTCGTTGATAATGTGTCCTAAGTAAGCTACTTCTTTGCGAAAGAATTCGCACTTTTCTGGTTGTAACTTTAAATTGAATTTACGGAGTTTGTCGAATACGGCTGTCAGGTTATCAACGTGTGAATTTAGGTCGTATGAGTAGATCACAATGTCATCCAAGTAAACAAAACATTTTGTACCTTGTAGACCCGTAAGGCAATTATTCATTAGTCTTTGGAAGGTGGAAGGCGCATTTTTTAATCCGAACGGCATTCGTGTAAACTGGAAGTGACCTTGAGGTACGGAAAACGCAGTTTTGGGTGCATCATCAGGAGAGATTAAAATTTGATGGAAACCGGAAGTGAGGTCCAAGGTCGTGAAGTATTTACTACTTCCTAATTGATCAAGGATCTCGGATATTTGTGGTATAGGATATGTTTCGCCAATGGTGATGTCGTTCAATTTCCTATAATCGATTACTATTCTCCATTTACGTTGCCCTTGAGAGTCTGCTTTTTTGGGAACTATCCAAATTGGCGAACTCCAGGGTGAGGATGACGGCTCTATAATATTTTGACTCAACATTTTATTGACTTGAGTTTCGACTTCCTTCTTATGACATTCCGGAAATCGATACGACTTTGTATGAATTGGGATATCGCTACTTGTTTTGATCTGATGATTTAGGGCTGTAGTGTGAGATAATTGGTCATCTGGTAAATGAAAAATATCAGAATATTGAGAACAAAGTTCTGTGAGAGCTTCAGACTCTTCTTGATTCAGATGATCAATTCGTAACGAATTTAAAACTTGTGAGGTTCGACTGGATATTTCTTGATTGTTCATGCTGACCTGAAGGGCAGCATGTAAAGGTTTGATTTCAAGTTTTAGATTGGGATTAATTTTTATAAACGACAATGAGGTATTAGCTATCGTTAGATTGACACGAAGGTTATCTTTGACCTTTACGATGCAATTAGAAATTAGGACATATTTTGATAGATGTTGATCCATAATGATACCTTCTTTTAAATCGGTATCCTGTATTGAACACTCGATAACGGTTTCAGTACGTGGCGGGATAATATAAAATGGGTCGTGGAAGTGTAGTTTAACTTCGGATTCTCCCATTTTGAGGGTATCGGTCGTGTAATCAATTTTGCAGCCAAAAAAGGTCAAAAAGTCTGACCCTATGATACCATCATAGGGTAAGCTTATGTCTTTAATAACATGAAATCGGAAAGGTGTGATTTTATTGTCATTTAATTTTAAGTTTAATTTGAAATGGCCTTCGGTTAGAGTCGGTTCATCACCGGGATCAATACCCTTAAGTTTAATTGGTTCCTTTACTAGTTGTGGATTTTCCTGGATACTGGATAGTTTTAATAGACATATGACAGACCCTGAATCTACTAGTAAAGATAAAGGTGTATCCGACACTTGTGAATTTAAAAAGACATATGGTAAAAACTTTTTAGATGTGTCTAAATTTACTTCATATATTTTAAGTTCCTTTCCAGGTTCGCAATTGGATTGTTGATTAAGACTTTCCTTATGGGGCTGGTTACCCTGCGGCGTGGTCTTATTTTTGGAAAGACTGTGAGTTTGGGGCTGGTTACCCTGTCCGTTAGTCTTAATATTAAAGGGATTCAGACCTTCCTTATGGGGCTGGTTACCCTGCGGTGTGGTCTTATTTTTGGATTGACTGTGAGTTTGGGGCTGGTTACCCTGTCCGTTAGTCTTAATATTAAAGGGATTTAGACCTTCCTTATGGGGCTGGTTACCCTGTGGCGTGGTCCTATGAATTAGTTTTTGTTGTTGGGTGCCGATACTTATGTTTCGTCCCGTGCGGCACCCTCGCGAGACTCCATCTCGTTTAAATCATTGGAATCATGAGCATAGGGTAAAAAGGAATCATCCGCGAGTCCATCGTCGGATGTTTCGCGGATATGGTTGATTTTATTATTATTATTATTCCGAATATTATTATTCGGTTTGAATTGGAATTTGTTATTATAGAATTCACGTTTTTTACAATCTTTTAATTCATGACCAGCAGTTTTACAATACCGGCAAAACAGTGCATCGGTTTTATTTGGGTTTGACGTAGTGGATTGTGTGTAGGAGCTTAGTTTTGAAGGCCCCGGTTTTGGTTTGTTATTACTGACGAACTTTTGTTCAACCTGTGGACGCTTATATAGACTTTGTTGAATTCGTTCTTCTGAAATCGCTAAATTAATGGCTTCATTTAATGTTTTGGGAGATCTACACCTCACAATGTTTGATATACGGGGATGTAACCCCATAAGAAAGTGATGGAGGGCTAAGTCCTCCATAGCTGCGGTACGACCGGGCAATTCCTTTGCCTTAGTAGTGGATAAGGATATTTCGGTTAACAGTTGTGAGAGGCAGGTTTCCACACGAAGCGAAAATTGGCTAACATTATCTTGCGGGCTTTGCCTGCTCTCCTGAAGATCGGTGAGAAGGTGAGCATAATGTTTTCGCTCACTAAATTGTGCTTTTAAGAATTCTCTGAGTTGTTCCCATGACACGAATTCTTTTATGGAGCAGGCAATTTCCGCTTTTCCACCCAACTGGCTGAGAATATTATTTAAAAAGGATTGGTCTCTGTGGTTCTGATGCAAGGTCATACGCGTTGTTACAATTTATAATAAATGAGTTTACAGTTTCCCGGTTGCCGTCAAATGATTTGACGAATTTAAACAAAGTATTTAAGTCTAGTTCGGCCATTGTGCCACGTGCTAAAGTAGCCCTTGTAACCCTGGGACTAGAAGATTTGACAGGTGATTTCTCGGTGTCACTTCGGAACTGTTCTGAAGTTGGGATATCAAGTTTTAGTTTACTATCCTCTGTTTTAGGAACTGTTGGCATAATTAAGTTATTTAACCATAAATGAAGGAAAACGGGTCACAGGTAGTATAAGTTCTTACAATGGTAATTACAGTAAATTATTCTAGTTAATAAGTCATAAGATAACCTTGTGTAGAGTGTTAAATACTATCTCAGCTTTAGACTAAACAATGACCAAAGACTCACAGTACTAGAAGTGCGTGGGCGATGGATGTTATGGCGAACAGGAACATTCCGTTGCGATAAGCCGCGTCTCTGCGGCTGGATTTTGAGTCGCTAGGATCTTGAATGATGTGGTCAATTAATTGGTATTGACCTCGGCTTCGGATGCAGGATTAAATTTGCAGGAGTAGCACGGCGACGCGATGCTCAGGACAGTTGACGGTAGATAGTCACTTATTTAACGTTTTCAGGGCACATCAGGATATAGTTCACGTTCACTACACACTTGGTTTTGCAGGATATATTAAGCACACTGAATACCCACACTGGCGATACACTGACTGGTACACTGGTAATGTTTTAAGGACACTGGGGATTTTCGTATCCCACCGCTGCCACCAATTTGTTATAGGTCCTCACGCGTTTGGGTTTTTAAAAAAAGAATTATTTACTTGAAGATGATTATATTAAGATTTATCATAGATATTATACAATTGAGGATAATAATACGCGAGAGACCCATGAGCAGGACCGTCTGCCAGGAAGGTTGTACGTGAACTGCCTACCACTACCATGACGTAAGTGTCAGTCATATCAATAATAAGTTGGTAGCGCCGACTAGGCGCTGACTCAGCGTCAGCCCCTACAGAGTTAGGGTATAACAGCACGGTTTTATGATTTATCACATCATCAAGATTTCATTATTACATGCAACTTAATGTTAATGTAAAAAAAATACATGCACGCCTTCTTCCCATGGGGGTAAGCAGAAACTATAGAACGCCACCTACTACGATCCTTACATCTCTTTTTGCTTCGTTTATGTTCATACTCGCATATCAGACCCGTACGTCAGCTGCGAGTACCACGCACCAGACCATTTTGGAAAACATCACCATTAAGGTCATATATGTCCTCCTACGGCGTCCCCTCCCAGCGTTTCTATCTGTCTAGTAAATACCTTTTGTTAGTCGCCTAACATTCATCCGCTCAACATGACCAATAACTATCTAAGCAAACTCTTTTAATTTTTTGTGGCTAAATCTTCTTTTAAACCACACCGTTGCCTTATCACATAATTTCTCAGCCTATCATTCATAGTCACACCACACATACTTGGCAAGAAACGCATTTCCACAGCATTTATTCTACTTTCTTGCTTCTTTTGGCACACCCAACATACATACAATACTTATCATAGGCACCAGCAAACCATTGGGTGTTCACAATGGTGTGCTAGTGCCTACGATAGGGCTGGCTGGCTGTTGCCAGTCGAGCCTTTTTTTGGATATCGACTGGTTGGTCACAATCGCATGTATAGCAAGCAACATTCACTTTATTTCCCGCATTTACTCTCCTTTCCACATCTTCATCAAACTTTCCATCCCTTGTAAACTTCTTCTTCTTCAATCAGTTCTTCATTGTTGCGGATCATGATAGCTGGAATCATTTAAGCGGATATTCTGCCTCCATCTACTCCGGTCCAAAGTTGCCATCACCACCTGCTGAAATTTGCTTGAAGTCGTAGTTTCTTTTACTTGGTCGGACCATCGTGTTGACGACCGGCCTCGTGCTTTCTTTCCTTTGGTATTGCTAACAATGACCAGCTTTTCAAGGCTGCTATCTCCCCTTTGCATTATGTGACCGAAATATGTTAAAATACGCTGTAGGCAAACTGTAGACAACCGAGTCTTGATATCGAGTTGGGAAAGGACAGACACATTTGTGCGTTTGGTTCTCCATAGAATTCGGAGCATCCGTTTCCAGCAACACATTTCGAATACGTCTATCCTGTCTTTCTCTTGCTCGGATTAACCACGTCTCAACTCCATAGAGGAAAATCGGGAAAACTAGTGCCCTGATCAAACGGGCTTTGGTTTTATAACTTATACCACGATTTTTCCAGATGCTCTGGAGTTGTGTCTTAGCATCTTTAGACATGACTATCCGTCGTTTTATTTCCGGGACGCAGCTGCTTTCATTGCTAATAATAAGTCTTTACCTATGAAATTGCCGTATTGTATGAAAAAATTTAAACTAATTTTTTTCATGTATTTTTATTTGTATTAATCGAAATAATCACCCATGCAATCAATGCATTTTTGCCAACGAAGTGGCAGTTTATTGATGCCCTTCTTAAAGAAATCAGCTGGACGGGAGGCAACAAATTCTTCAAAGGCATTTTGTACTGCCTCTCGGGTATTGAATTTTTTTCCCGCCAAGAAGTTATCCAAATTCTGGAAAAAGTAGTAGTCTCTAGGCGCAAGGTCTGGTGAGTAGGGCGGATGACGGAGAGCTTCCAACCCCAGTTCTTGCAACTTGGAGACCGTCTGCTGTGCAGTATGAGGTCGCGCGTTGTCGTGCAGTAGCAGCGGAGACGAGCGATTGACCAATGCTGGTTGGAGATGTGCCAGCTTCTCCATCATTGTTTTCAGTTCTTCACAGTACACATCTGCAGTAATGCTCACCCCGTTCGGTAAGAAGCTGTGATGAATCACACCGGCGCTAGACCACCAAACAGTGACCATCACTTTTCTAGGGGTAAGTTTTCGTTTAGGGCATTGTTTAGGTGCTGAACCAGGATCCAACCAACTTGCTGAGCGCTTGTGGTTATCAAACAGAATCCATTTTTCATCGCAGGTAACAATGCGGTTCAAAATTCCTACATTTGTGTGTCTGTTGAGCAGTGCAAGGCACGTCTCGACTCGTACTTTGCGCTGGCGATCATTGAGTTCGTGGGGCACCCATTTGTCAAGCTTTTTTACCTTGCCAATTTGACGCAAATGGACCAATATTGTTTTGACGCTAACGTCGAAAGCTGCTGCTAATTCAGCCGTAGATTGTGTATCATCAGCTTCCACAATCGCCTTTAATTCGTCATTGTCGACCAAAGTCTTCGGACGACCGCGAGGTTCATTTTTCAGGTCGAAATTTCTAGAACGGAAGCGAGCAAACCAATAACAGGTGGTGCGTTGGTTTGTAGTGTTAGCTCCATAAACGTCGTTGATGTTGCGTGCCGCTTGTGCCGCGTTGCTACCACGATGGTACTCATATTCCATAATTACTCGAATTTTTAACGTATCCATGATGACGAAAAAGATTGAAATGCGATGAAAATGTAACACTAATCAAAACTCACTAATCACTAATCAACAAATGACTACTTTTGGAAAAAAAAAACCATGTTTTTAAAATAAAATTAATTTGAAATTAGAATTCTTAGCCAAACAAAAATTATTTTGATTTGAAATGGCCAGAACTGCAGAACGGCAATTTCATAGGTAAAGACCTAATATTAGACCTCAAATAAACGAAACTGTCCACAGTATCGATGCCTTGGACGTTATTTATTTATTTATTTATTTATTTATTTATTTAATATGGAAGACTTACAGCTAAAACAAATCAGTGTAAAAGCAACATATAAGACAGACAGCCAATTACAAGTCTTCACTTATAGAATTAGTACAACAAAAAATAAAACTATGGACACAACAGCAACTTACAAAAGAACTCAAAACACCAGAGAGAAGTTATACCTCACAAACACTAAAATGTTCACATCGTAATTTAGTTGCGTTTGTACTTAATACTAAAGTTATGAAATAAAAAAGTCTCGGCTCAAACACTTCCTGACTGCGGACAAGCTGGACACAAACGGATCAATATCTTTTTGCTTACAAATTTTATTTAGACTGCTGCTTGCACGCACAATGTACGAATTCTGCCTATAATTTGTTGCAGAAAATGGCACACGTAAAGGTGGATTATATCGTTTTGACTTTCTGGGGACGTTAAAATAAAATTTAGACAAAATTTCAGGGCAATTTATATTGTTGTTTAAAATCTTTATCAGAAGTACGCAGTCAGAAATCTCACGGCGATCAATTAGCGGTAATATATGATATTTTTTGCAGAGCTTAAGATAATTTTCGGACTGATAGGGTACTTTTTGATGATAACATAGATATTTAATAAATCTTCTTTGGATGCTTTCTATACGATTGATGTATTTGTGGTAGCACGGGTTCCATATCTCTGACGCGTATTCCAAATGGCTTCTTACAAAAGTACAATATAGAATTTTTAGAGTTTTGGCTTGAGTAAAGCACTTGGATAGCCTCATTATGAACCCCAATGATTTCGATGCTTTAGTGACTATTGCATCAATGTGAGATTCAAAGCTTAGCTTAGTATCGTGGTGAACCCCCAAGTCACGAATAAAATTAGATCTAGGTAAAACTTGATCACCTAATGTGTATGATGCAGCTATGATTGAACGCTTACGAGAGTACGTAATAACCGAACACTTGGTGGGATTTAGATCCAACTTGCTTCTTTGACAGTACTCTTCTAGACGACACAGATCAGTCTGGAGAGCCGTTCTGGAGCGTGTTATCAGTCTGCGACGATATTGAGGCATAAATTTTCATATCATCAGCAAAACATAATAAATTGGATGATGTCAAGCAAGAGTCGATGTCATTAACATAGATAATAAATAGCAAAGGACCGAGCAGTGAACCCTGCGGGACTCCACTAGGGACAGGAACCCAGCTCGATATATAATTGTTTAGAACTACTGCTTGGGACCTGTTCTCCAGATAAGAAGAAAACCATCTAAGTAGATCCCCATGAATTCCCATACCAATTAATTTGTTTATGAGGATGCTATGGTCAATTCGGTCAAAGGCCTTGCTATAGTCTGTATAAATGACATCGACCTGCTTGCCGTTATCCATGGCATCAGTAATAAAATCATTAAGGAGTATCAGGTTCGTTACAGTAGATTTACCTTTTAGAAAACCGTGTTGAAACGGACTAAAAGAATTTTTGAGAGCAGTATAAACCTGATTATATATAATTCTTTCGAAGACCTTCGCTATGATACACAATTTAGAAATTGGCCTGTAATTTAATACATTCGTTTTGACACCTTTTTTGTGTACAGGAGTTATAAATGCCGATTTCCATATTTGCGGGACAATACAGGTATCTAAGGATTTTCTGAATAGAATCGAAATAGGTCGCGCTAACGAAGGTGCACATTTTGAAAGAAGTTTAGATGAGATGTTGTCTGGACCTGCCGCTTTAGATGTGTCTAATTTTCGAAGCAAGTTAGTAACCTCATCAACATTAACAAGGACATTGCAAATATCGGATGATAGATTCGATGGCTCAGTAAACAGAAAAGGAGAAGAGATTGGTTGACTAACACTGGGATTTAGAAAAGTAGAATGAAAGTATTCGGAAAAAGCCTGACATATAGATTCCCCTGTCCGCAATGTTTCACTATTATAGTTTAGGGTACTCGGGATTGCATTCGAATTATGACGCTTTTTAACATAAGTCCAGAAATATTTTGGATTATTTTTAATAGAAATTTCAGTTAGGTCTAAATAGCTTTGATAACATTGTGATTCTAAAGTTTTCACCCTTTCACGAAGAAGCTTGAAAGTTAATTCGTCAGATTTATTACCGTAGGTTTTGAATCTTCTAAAGTATTTGTGCTTTTCCTTAATTGATCTGATAAGCGACGAACTATACCAAGTTGGATACAGTTTGTTACGATACAGCTTCTGCGGAATATACTTCATTTGTAAGTCAAAAATAAATTGATTAAAGAATAACACTGAATCATCAATAGACCGCACCGCGAACTCAGTTTCCCAGTCAGTCGTGTTAATGTCTCTGCAGATAGATTCATAATCACCTTTATCAAACAAAAACCGAGTACGCGACGCACTCTCAAGCGGGGGTGTTACAAACAAATTCAAATTTATTAATAATGCTGGATGATAGGTATCAATGGGAACCAGTGGGCTAGAGCATTCAGTTACGTACACTTCTTGGTTGGAAAGAACTAGGTCTAAGATTCTACCATACCTATTAGGCACGACATTATACTGACTAAGGTCAAGAGTACTTAACTCGTCACATAGCAAAACTTCGTCGCTGGTGCTAGGATTCACTGGGACAAGCGAAAGATTATCAGATGGAACCCAGTTAATACCGCTCAAATTAAAGTCCCCAATAATAAGAAAGGTATCACAAGTGTTATTGAGAACTATTTGGTTTAATTTTGTCAGAAAATTTGAAAGTTGTGAAGAAAAAGAAAGACCTAAGTTTTGTTGACATAAATAGATAACACAAATATGCAAGGTAATATTTTTACGAGTGGTACAATTTTTTAGGTATATGGTTAGCCAAAGGTCTTCCGCTGTAGAATTAAAGTTAGGTTGGCAAATAACTGATAACTCCCTACGAGTAGCAATAAGTACCCCCCCACCACGCGACTGTCCAGTTACGACGTACTCACGATCACGGCGCCACACAATGTAACGTTCATCAAAAAACTCAGAATTTAAAACTCCATCCAATAACCATGTCTCAGTAAGTACAATAATATCATACGAGTTAAGTAGCATTTGACGATAGAAAGTTAGAGATTTTGTTCTAAGACCGCGCACATTCTGATAATATATGTTTAAGTGATTATTAGTCATTGTAAAAATGGTCAATAATTGAATAGAAATCGGTGTGATAGATTACAATATAACATTTAATTAGATTATGATGTAAAATTAGGTAAAACAATTAAACGTGTGAGATCTATCTTCCCTACTCCCCTAGGGAAGGCCCAGCAAAGGCCGGTCTAGCAACGAGGGCGTCAGTTTAGGTTTTGGTTGGCGCTCCCCACAGTGGGAGTCTTCCCCGCACCCCACAGTAGGAGTCTTCCCCGCCCCCCACAGCGTGAACCAGATCTAGCCAGTAGCGCTGCGGGGTGTGGAGCGTTCTAGTGTGTGTCGAGCGACTTGAGTTGTATGTGCGTCGCTCGTGTGGTACTTTTGAGTTTTTCTGCGAATGTGGAGTCATGGGTGTGTGGGCCGCGCATGTGACGCCTATATTAACCGAGGTCGCTTTGCGCGTGGCAGGCGTCATGTAGCGAATGTGGAGTTCTATTTGTCATGGGTAAGCCGCGTGTAGACTGAGAGTGATTTACTCAGAAGGGTCAATCCGGTGGTTGTTGCGCTACGTTTGCGATGATGTCGCGCGGGAAGCGCTTGTAGTCAGGTGGGCGCGCGTGCCATGGTGCTATGTCTCTTAGCACTGACATTCTGAAACCTTTATCACATAGTCTGTAAAATTTTAAGTGTTGTTATTATTTAACGAATGACCTGAATGTATTAAGTGTTGAACAAAATGGGATCTTTCTGGATAACTATTCCTGTACGCTGCAATATATTCTTTATATCTTGTTTGAAAATTACGATCAGTTTATATGTTTATGTGTATATGTCGTGACTAGATTTTAAAATTGATCATTTCATGAAATGAACATCATCCACCGGTCACATCATGATGTGGCCTAGCCAAATCATTGACTACTCAACGTTTAATGATATGAACAGTTAAACGCACGATTACTTCATGCCAAACATTAGAGATCATATCATAAAATAGTTAGATTATCCACCGGTAGAGGCGTTGATGTCGCTGTGTTTTTGTTGTGCATCATGGCGGCGGCATACAACAAATCAAACAAAGTAGGGTGACCACGCAAAAAAAGTCGATGGAATTTCATTGGGTTTCCAAATATGATATTATGGAATGCGATCAACTTGGAAGTAGCGCTGGCCGGCCGCTGCCGCGGCGTAACATGCAACATAGCACTTAAAATTAGTTTCTAAAAATAAAAAATTACGCCGCTTATGTGGCATCCCGACCAAATGGGTTAGGTAAGGTTAGAACTGTATTTATTATATTTATAGTTTTAAATAGGTATATATGTATATCTTTATATTTAAATGTAAAAAATCTTCTTTTCTCGCTATTGCACCTACCACTGTTTGTCTCTGCATCACCCGAAGGTTGACTAGTAGAAAATGCCTATGGCATTAAGTCCGCCTCTGTACATTTGTGTGCTTGAAGTATTAAATAAATAAATAAATAAAAGTAAGGTTAGAACTGTGACCAACCGCGCGCGAGCCGAGTGAGCGTAGCGAGCGGTGCCGCGGCAGCGGCCGGCGAGTACTACTTCCAAGTTGGTCGCAGTTACTTGACTATTTTTACTTCACGTTACACCATGGGGTATCCATGGTGTAAGGTGAAGTAAAAATAGTACATTACATTACGTCAAAATATATATCATTAAACGCTGACGTTTAAACGATATGGCCAATGTTAACTGCCCATTTCATGAAATGGTCAATTCTAAGATCTGGCCACGACATATATACTATTACAATCATCGCCATTTTCACCAGATTTTATGGTTTTCTAATCGATATTTTCCATTATAAATCTGTCATAATGAATTATTTGTTTTCCTCTTATTGTATCCGTTACTGTCAGCTATATGATAAATAATGTTTAGTTCTCTGTTATAATTATCTCGAGAAAGTGGTTCTGACATTAATCTATGAGTGAGACGACGTTAAGCTGCTAATTTATGTTGAATCGGATGACAAGATGACGCAGGAATCGTAACATCTGTGTAAGTTGGTTTTCTATAAATCTGAAAATCAAGCTTATTTTTTTTGATCTAGTCAGCTCTTTGACCTTGCGGAAAAGTCTCTAGTCTCGTGTTTCGCAGAAATCTGTTCGAGATGAGCACAGACGTTATTGATGTGGTGGTCATAGTATTTACGGCATTTTTTCTGGACCTCTGCACTGAGTTGATCGTGTAACCTTCTGTTTTGCTGTAAAGTTAGACCTGTTCCCTTCAACTCACGTCCACGAAGAATTAGGTCAGCCGTAGATATAAAAGGTATCATGGTAGGTTTTGGCAGCATGTTCTCTTTGGCAGTTTTCACAATGATTTACTGCAAAGCCTTCCAAGTGACGTCTGGGTCAATGACGTCATCTATGGAAACAGAATCCCCAAATATACAAACTCACTTACTTGTTCCACATTCTTATCATTTATTTTTACACCACAAACCGATACAGTCTCTTCTCTTTCAAACACCATGACCTTAGTCTTATTTAAATTTATATTTATCTTTTTCATCTTGTATGCTTCATCCATCACAGTAACCATGATTTTATTTTACAAAAGAGGGCAATTCGCTCTATCTATAAAATGGGTCCCCGCGAGTCCCTTAGAAATAAATTCAAAGAAATTGATATACTAACGCAACCTTCTCTTTATATCTTAGAAAGTATTTTGTATGTTCGCAAAAACTTGGGACTTTTCAAAATAAGAAGCGATTTCCATAATATAAATACACGTAGTAAACAAGAAATTGTGATACCCAAATTTAGATTAACTAAAACTTGTAAGTCATTTGTAATAAACAGTATTCGATTTTATAACAAGTTGCCAAAGACGGTTACAGAACTTAGCGATGGAAAGTTCAAAACCCACATCAAACGTGTCCTTATCAAAAAAGCATATTATAAGATTAAAGACTACGTTGAAGACAAGGAAGTTTGGCAATAATTCCTTCTGCACATGTGGCTTCCCTGGTAACTCATTAACGGCATAACTACCGTGTTAGCTGCATCTCCGACCTACACCCCTCCGGCCAACCCGGAACATGTGATCGAGTCCATATAAGACCGCGCGCAGCCTGACCACCGATTCATTCCCAACCCGGCGGCGCGCACTTTACTATTCCCTTCGGTTCACTTAATTAGTACTTCTCAAACGTTGTAACTTAATTATTGTTTGATTAAAAAGACTTTCTTTGTTAATTTTAGATTAGTGTTTAATTAAATTCCTATGTATGTAAATATCTATTAACGGCTCCCAAATTAAGATGATTATTTTATTTTATTTTACCTTTTTTCTTTTTTCTTTTACATACTACCTTGACATAATCTCTTCGTTATTTGACATTATATACCTAAAATATTATATATTTTTTTATTTTTTATAATAAATATGTATTGTTACATACAGCTGTAGTGGCAATTATGTCATTTGGTCTAAATAGCTTTTTATTTTTATTATTTGATTTTGCTTTTTTATAGATTCTTTTCTTTTAGAATTTGTGAATGTGAGAATGTTGTAGGCTTAACAGACTGTAGATCTATCGACCATTTTCTATCTTGCTAAGTACCTGGTACTTGTTGATAGGCCTACACTGTCCTCTCATACCTATTAACTCTGTAATTTGAAAGCATTGTAAATACCATTTATTTTTAAAAGAGTAACCATGGAGTTTCTTGCCGGCTCTTCTCCATAGGAAACGACCAATTGGAACCGTGCATCTAGCTTCTGACGTTTCATAAGTGCCCTTATAGGTTTATGTGAAATAAAATATTTTGAATTTTGAATTTTTTTTTTTTTTATTGTTCTGCTGACGATGCAAGTAGAATTTGATCATCTGCAAAGAAAAGGCATTTGACAGCCAACTCATTCATCCTCAATCCACACTCACACTCTTTCAAATCTATCAGACAATTATCCATGTGCAAGTTGGACACCCACGGTATTGCTACATAACCCTGTATAACACCACTATGAGACGTAGAACCAGTCCGTGTATGCCCCATTTATCCTAAAACAAGCACAGGAATTCTTTTATAAAGTTTTCAGTGCCCGTACCAAACGCCAGTCCACTACGAACATGTAGTGTCGACCACAGTGTTTATTGTAGTTAATTTACACAATAATATACACAAACGTTTCGGAATAAATTCTCTAATAATGGTGAAAACCGCATCAAAATCCGTTGCGTAGCTTAGAAGATTCAACTTCATTTCATTTTTTGATTAAACTTTATTAGTAAATTTTATTAGTTCATATAGTCAGACATGAAAAGCGACTGTAATTTTAAACAATAGATAGGAGAATATATTTTCAAAATCCTGTAGCTATTTACCTTGTTTCCTTAATTTCATTCTGACCATTTCCACTTTCTTTTGCTTTTCGAATTTTATTCGTATCAATAGATTGTGCAACGCTTGCTTTACCACGTTCTCTATCATCACCGTTACCGTCAGCACTCTTTTCTTCTCTCTGCTTATCATCTGCCCTCATCTTCTCATACACAGAAGCTTCATCACCATAGAACTGTATCGCTCGTTCTGCGAGAGTAGAAACAGCTGTGGCCTTCACTATGACTCTCAGTCGGAATTTATGACAATGTCTTGATGCTAGATTATCTATTTCTTTTGATGTTTTTCCGCCCCTGAAATGTAATTATAGTTTTGATTTTTTAAAGTTGGTCAAGAATACAAAAACGATATATACATTTGGATACACTTGGCGTTAGGGTGCAGTAGCCCGTCCCGCCATTCCATCACCAGGATCTCATGGACCTGTGACTGACGACGCTCGATCTCCTCGATCGTTGCATCGGTCCAACGCTCCGCGTTTGCGCCTCCTCGCGCCACCGGTACAGTGAAGCTCGACGAATGGCTCGGGAGGAGGCACGGCTCCCTGTCGTTTCGAGCGACCCAGGTGCTCTTGGGGCAGGGCTGATTCGAAAAGTAACTGTGTCACGTTAACAGGGAGCCGGCCGCTTGGTGTCACCACTGCGTCCACTGTCGGGAGGACACGGTGCGGCATACACTGGCAGAGTGTGCCACATGGGAGGAGCCGCGCCGTGTCCTTGTATCAAAAGTCAAAGCTGTCGCTGCCGACCGTCGCTCGTTCGATGGTCGGGAGCGCCGAGTTATGGGATGCGGTGATCTACGACCCGCAAAAGGCGAATCAGGCGTCGGCGGAGGGTGGCAGCGCTCTCTTCTAGTCCCCGTAAACACGTTCCGGAGGGACGGCGGACCCGGGGACGTACGCCGCCCCCCATCCACAACGACACGAAGCGGCGCGCGGGGGCGTAGTGTTCCACGCGCACCCCTATTGGATATCGCGGGGGGAGTCTTACACCTCACTTCCCCCGCGGGCCTGAGGTAGCCCGCAACGGCGGGCCGGCACCAGCCGGGGGTCGTGGAAGTCCCACAAGATCCCATGATTCCCGGTCCAAGTGTGGGGAGAGAACACGGTGGTTTTCCAAACCGGGGAAAAAAAAAAGTATACAATCAATTCATTTATTTTACAGATCACAAAATCTAATTGATTGGGTAGTAATTACATACACAATCTTCACACTTGGCGTAATTTATTCAAAATATTCGCGTTAATTCACTATTAACAAGCAAAATTGGTTGGTAATTAAAAAATATATATGCAAGTTTGGACAAATACGCCAAATGAAGCATAAGTTTTTAAATTAACTCATTTGGATTTATATTTAGATTAATAATAATAATAACCCGCAGGGCAGCATGTGGCGAGTTGTTGGGCAGTAGCGACCCCACGGACCCTATCTCCCGGGAGAAGTCTTGTTCCTCACCTCTGGCTTGCCTTTATTGGCCGGCTGGAGTGAACACTGATGAGGAATAGAGTTCCCACCTCTTTTTTGCCTTTATTGGCCGGCTTGAGTGGAGATTCGCAAGAGCAAACATGCTCGGAGGAAGGAAGTATTCCAGTAAGATCTTGACCGTACTTCCGGGATTGTCCTGACGTGGAATACCTCTCCACTCCCCATAAGTACCTCAGGACATGTTGCTCCTTGTTGCTACGACACTTTGTGCTAGCGACCGTTTCCGGGGCCCATTATTGAGTGTACAAGTCACCCCCTGCCATTTTATCTGTCTATTTTATATAAAACATTGGTCAGGCAGGGGCCATAGTCTTTCCACAGTTCAAGATAACCAGCTCACTTAGCCACCCAGACCCATAATCCAATATCTTTGTTTCCATAAACTGCAATAGTCCTACACCAACCGGAGGTTGTCCTTGGCTGCACTTGCATAGTGCGAACAGGGATAATCGTTGGTTGGTGTCTCATTCCATTAAAAACGTTGAATGGGCCTCTGTGAGTTGGTTTCGGCCCCTCGTACGCCTTCCAAAGGTCCGGGACTCCAGGGTCCCGAGAAATGTCAAGAAACAAATACAAATGATAATACCTAATAATAAATAATGGCAACACAAACGTCAACAAGTCATAAAAATAGTTTTTTCAGTTTTAATATTTGTATTCATTTTAGACGCAGTTTTTATTTATATCAGAAGCCTATAACAAACTTAAAATCCTATAAATCAAAATAAACCATAAAAATAACAAAATGAACCATTGAAATAGACTTTAATGAAAAAATGCCATAGCGGAGGTGAACTGACAGATGTCACCTCCAATAAAACCACGTTTTAAAAATCATTAATCATTAAATCATTTATTTCTTTGCAAACTTGGGTAAATTTGTACATAGGTGTTGGCATAAAAGTTAGTTCTCCTTGTTCTGCCGTCACATGGGCATGAAAATTATAATCAATTACTTAATAATTATGATTCTAAATAACATCTCAAAAAATCATCATAATCCCATTTAACAAATTTTACAGATTAATAATGTCAAATCATTTCAATAAAAATAAATATAAAATGTCATAATATTACATCAAATGTCACTCAATATTAACTATGTCAAAGAAATACAAGGATGTCAATTGAAATAGGTAAAAAAATAAGAAGAAAATAATTTATTTCATCAAGAGGTCAATAATAACGAATTTTTTTTTTATTATTATTTCAAAATATCATGTCAAGAACAATAAACTGAAAAAAAAACAAAAAAAAATACAATAATTTAAAATTGCAACAACATTGATATTTAGGTCCCACATATTACTTTTTCCGATATGAACTCCGAGATATTATAATATGCTTTACATATGAGAAAGTTTTTTAAATGTCTTCTAAACCAATTAAGATTCAAGATTTTAATTGATTCTGGTATGCGATCATATATAGTTGGTGCCATGCAGAAAACACTATTATCCATCAGAGCTGTCTTAGACTGTCTTGCACATAACATATTGACGTGTCGTCGACTCCGGCTATTTGAGTCAGATAGCTTGGGAAACAAATTTGGGTTGGTTTTCACAAATACCGCTACCACAAATATGTACAGACAGGGCAGTGTCAATATTTTATACTGAATATAATATGGTTTACAGGTGTCTGTGCATTTCAAACTGAACATTGCCCTGATACACTTTTTTTGAGTTTTAAATATTAGTTCCTTGTTTGTCGAGTTCCCCCAAAACATAACGCCATATCTTAGTATTGAACCCGCCACGCCATGGTACGCTGTAACAATAGCGTCCGTTCCTATGACTGGAGCGAGCTTATACAAGGCATACGTCGATTTACTAAGTCGCTTTGCCAATTCCAATGTGTGTGCTTTCCAATCCAACCGTTGGTCTATGGTTAACCCTAAGAATTTCGAGGTGCTTTCTTGATTTGTAGGGAAAAATATGACACTGATATCCAGCTCCTCTATAATTATATACTACACAAGGAGCACTTGCCGAAGGATATTTTTGAAAAATATGAGAATTCACAACAGCAACTAAGTGACCGCTTGCTTGAGGCTGGGGAACTACTTGACTTGGTGAAGTGCAATGCTGAGATGTATGAGTCTCTTGCTAATAACGTCTCATGCAGTTGCGCCAACCAACCACTACCTCCTCAGTCTCAGCCTAACTTGCCCCCTCCGGTGTTGGCTCTTCCAGCAGAAACCTGTGTTAATACACAGAAAAATAAATCAATATTTTTTTGTGACGAATTAGGTTCAGGCTTTGGGAAAATTTTACTCAATTACCTTAGCCATAGTTTTACCAATCATAGCATAAGTTTTAAACAAATGATTAAAAGAATTTAAAACACAAACCTAAACAATTATTCTACTATGGTTTTATTATTAGGTAATAGTACTGGTATTACCAGAAAGGACATAATGGATGGTGTGGACACCTTATTAAAATTAAATATAGGAAAGTTGATGTTGTGTGCTTTTCCTTATTCTGATACTTTATCTTATGATGAAAATAACAATATTTTTAAGTTGAATAATGCTATTCACAGGCTGACATGTTGTCATAGTGACAAATTATTGTATTTTGACACTAACAAGTTTGTTAGTGGTTTTAAGTTAACACAGAGAACTTTATCTCTGTCTTGGGAATGTAGACATCTGATTGCTATGTTGATGGCATATAATATTAATGAGGTTATAGCTAATATAACAAAGTGTAGTATTAGTGACGAGTCTATGTTGTCTAGTTTTACAAACAACATAGTGTCACATCACTATGTGACATGTTGTACGAAGGAGGATCCACCTACAATGCCAACATACTTGGAGGCCTCTACCAGTCAGACAGGGTATTCTCTTCCTGCTGGAACTCATATGGGCACTTTAGACTCTTCGCTTGTAGTAACTCTTTAAACTAGGCAGTAAGACAACAGAAGTTACCCCTTCAATTAACCAATTATTATTAGAGAATAATAAAAAGGTATCTTCTGGCAATATAACTCATAATATTAAATCAAAGGGAGTGCAACATACTTTAAAATTATTTAATCAAAACATTCAAGGTTGCTCTTCCAAATTACTCGAAATAGAATTGTTTTTGGAAAATACCAAGTTTGATATCATTTGTTTAACAGAATATTGGTTAAAAAATCATCAAGTGATGTCAATTAATTATGAAAATTATTGTGTAGTCAGCCATTTCAGCCGAAAACGTATGATACATGGCGGGTCATTAATATAAATTTCATTTCATTTCATTTCATTTCATTGAATTGCCCTGTGTTGAGCTCGATATGCATGTTGTAGTATGCGTATATAGACCTCCAAGTTACCAGAATCTATCTGTGTTTGATTCTGTAATGGAAGATGTATTAAAGAAACTTAGTACTAGTAGTAAGTCAATAATCATATGTGGTGACTTTAATATTAACTTGTTAGAAAATAACTCGAATACTGTCAGATTATTAAGTCTTTTTAGGTCATTTGATTTGTCAAATGTTTTTATTGAACCAACCCGAGTGACAGCTTCTTCTGCCACCTGTATAGATAATATTTTTTGTAATTGTGATTACTTACACAAACAAATTGTAAACAAGTTGCCATCAGATCACAGTGGACAAACAATAACATTTTGCTCCTACATACCTTTACAAAAAATTCAAATAAGGTTTAGGGCAATTACATGTAAAAGTTTAGAGAAATTGAATAATTCTTTGGCCAGTAGATTATGTGTTCAAAGTTTTAATAATATAGGTGACCCAAATGACACTTTTCCACTAAAGACTAAAAATATTTACACAAAGTTCTTATTTAGTGATTGGGCGACTGCAGGTATTCGTAAAAGCAGGGAAAAACTATTTGAACTTTATGGCCTAAAGCAACATACGAATAATACAAGCTTTCATAAGTATGTTGCAAAATATTCAAAAACTTTTAAAAGTGTGTGCAAAATAGCCAAAGCTCTTTATATTAGCAATAAAATAAAATCAGCTGATGATAAAATAAAAATTACCTGCCAAATAATAAATAATGAAACAGGTAGGAAAAAACAGCGAAATACTGAATTTAATTTAGAGACTGCACATGGCACTATCAACTCAGATGTAGAAATAGCTCAGGAATTTGAAAACTTTTTTGCTAATATTCCCCTTAAAACTACTGAAGCTTTAAATTCCTCACCAGCGCTTTCTGCTGCCTTACTTAGAAAGAATGTGAAGGCATGCTCTTTGGAGTTCAGGTTTCAGCATACAAACCCCCAGGCTGTTATAAAAGCTTTTAAAGATCTTAAAATTAAATCAACAGAAGATCTCTGGGGAATGTCTGTAAAAGTCTGTAGATCTATTATCGAAACCATTGCGCCCTATTTAGCTTTCATATTTAACACCAGTGTAGACCAAGGAGTCTTTCCGGATCTCATGAAACACAGTAAAGTAGTTCCATGGTTCAAATCCGGTGATAGTAAAGAACCCAACAATTATAGGCCTGTATCAATTCTACCAGTTCTCAGTAAGGTGTTTGAAAGGTTGATGCTCAATCAAATGTTACGTCACTTTAATAAAAATTCCATCTTTCATGAACATCAGTACGGTTTCACCAAAGGGCGTTGTACCACTGACGCCGGTGTCACCCTAATAAAGAACATTTTTAATGCCTGGGAAGAAGCACAAGATGCCATTGGTATCTTTTGCGACCTCTCGAAGGCGTTCGATTGCGTAGACCATGAGACACTTCTGCTGAAACTGGAGCACTATGGGATTAGAAATACAGCTCTTGATTTACTAAGATCATACCTGAAAGATAGAAAGGTTAAAGTTCAAGTAAACGGCGTAAACTCATTGGGGTCTGAAATGGCAATGGGCGTTCCTCAAGGTTCACTATTGGGTCCATTCCTCTTTTTAGTTTACATTAATGATTTACCCCAATTACTTCAAAATCAACCGAAGATGGTGTTATTTGCAGATGACACATCATTGATCTTTAAAATCAATCGACGGTCACAAAATCTTGACGACGTGAATAGCTCTATTCTTCAGGTCCAACATTGGTTTACGGTAAATAATTTGGTACTAAATAAAAAAAAAACCAAATGATTTAAATTACCTAATGTTAGAAGTAGCGAATGTGACATCATATTGAACGGAGAAAAACTGGAATTTATTAATCAAACTGTTTTCCTGGGAATCACATTAGACGAGAAATTACAATGGGGACCTCACATAACATCTCTTGCGGGGCGGTTAAGCTCAGCCGCTTACGCTGTTAGAAAGATGAGACAGTTAACAGACGTAGAAACCGCGCGATTGGTCTATTTTAGTTACTTCCACAGTATTATGTCGTATGGCATTTTACTGTGGGGTCGGGCTGCTGACATTGAATCCATCTTTATTTTGCAAAAGAGAGCTGTCAGAGCCATTTATAATCTACGTCACCGCGAATCTCTCAGGGAACTATTTAAAAGGATTAATATTATGACGGTACCTTGCCAGTTCATTTATGAAAATATTATGTATGTTAGAAAAAATCGACATCTTTTTAATAAAATAAGTGATAGACATAATTTTAATACTAGAAATAAAGATAAAATAGATCAACCATTTTTCAAATTATCTAAAGTACATACATCTTTTATGGGGTACTGTGTTAAATGTTACAACAAAATACCTTGTGATATTTTGCAATTAAATGAAAGAAAATTTAAAGCTCATATTAAAAGTACACTTTGTAAACAAGCATATTACAAATTAGAGGATTATATCCCAGATAAGAATGCTTGGAAACATGCTGGTCCTGCTCCATAGGATAATTTAGAATCAAGACAAAATCAAACTGGTTGCAAATTTAAGTGTATATTTTATTATTAGTTTTTATTATATGACATTGATTTTGCTTTCTATGACCAATTCCTCGCACACTGACTTATTAATTGTGGAATCTTGGCAGGATCGTCTACTTTTACAATGTTTGTAAATATGTGAGCACCATTTGTATCTATCACATATTTGGTTTATCTGTTGTTGCTTCATTTTTAATTCTTTTTACCTATTGTGGTATAATAATTTTATTCTAGGTGCATCGTCCTCACATATAATTATATAACTAATGTACTTATACAAAATATTGTAAAACATTTTAAAAGAGTAACGGTGGAGTTTCTTGCCCATTCTTCTCCATACGAAAACTACCTTTTGGAAGGGGCAACTAGAATCAATTATTTTTTTTTGTAAATTTTTGACGTTCAAAAGTGCCTTATACGGGCCTACTTGAAATAAATGATTTGACTTTGACTTTGATTTATTTTATTATTATCATAATGAATATTTATAGTTTCAATTTGTCGTTGACTGAAGGCCATTAGTTTGGTTTTGTCAATATTAATTTTCAGATTGTTATTGTTGAGCCATTTTATTATTGAATTAATAGTCTCAGTTACTTCATTATTATAATTTTGTTTGTTTGTGCAATCAATGGTAACTGTACTGTCGTCAGCAAAAAGAGTCATGTGATGTTTCGTCACTTTGGGCAAGTCATTTATATATAGTATAAATAGAGGGGGGCCAAGCACGCTCCCCTGTGGTACACCATATGAGTTTGATCTATCACGTGACCTATAGACCCTTTCATGTTTAGTTTTCGGATCTACATGTGGAATTTCTACATATTGCTTTCTGTTTTTTAGATACGATTCGATTAGCTTCAGGATATTTCCTCTTATTCCGTAAGCTTCTAATTTATCAAGCAAGATATTGTGATCTACGTAGTCAAACGCTTGAGTCATATCACAATATGAGGAGCTTGGGACTTAGGGGCCAACCGGCCCCGAGCCGGGTCCCCGCTGCCGGTGGTTGTGTGCAGCGCATGAGATGGACACAGTCTATGAACGAGAACGTCATGCGCGCATATTACGGGTCTACAGAGGGAGGCACTAACCTCACTGCGTACCATGTTAGGATGCTGTCTCTTTTTCAGGAACTAGAGCCAACCGTCAACGTCTCGGCCCAACGACTGTCGGATCAGGTGCGGGTCATCCAGCGCAATCATAGGTTGGACGACACCGCACTTGATAGGCTGCGCTCAGAGGTACTGAGCAACCATATCATCTCAACTCCAACACAAACCGCGGCACAAGTGTCACCTATTGATGTAATCCCGCCGCGGCCCAATCATGGTGTTGAAGAAGAGGATGATTGGGGCACAGACTGTGCCCCAATCATCCTCCATTGGCTACTTACTGTGCCGCACAGTAAGTAGCCAATGCAACGTCCGATTGAGGAACGCACTGGAGGACGCGTTTCGGGAGTATAGGTACACTCCGACCGATCTTAGACCCCGATTACCACGCCTACCTATGCACAAAAAAATAGTGTGCCTTGGACTTGCAACTTTGAATTTTTTTCGAGAGCAGCAAGGATCTCGTTGATACACACTCGATCCTGTACTGCGCGGATGTTGCGGCATGTCGTTTAGCTAACGTCACGTTCCCAAACTGTGACAGAGCTACTCGACCAAAACCAGCCGTGCCAGCCTGGTAGTGCAGGATCGAGCGACGTATCGATGGGGCCAGGGTACTCATCGGCAAACTATACTGCTTCAGGGAGGGCAATACACGACCATGAGTGACGCGCTTTGTGAAGCGGGCATTCTTGGGGACTGGAATCAGCCCTCATGAATACATATCCCGTGTCACAGAGCGCATCGACTTCCTGAAGCAGAAAGTTTGTACATGGGCAAGTCGTATTCGACGGTATAAGCGGCGAGTTGATCGATACACGCATAATCGCATGTTCCAGAGCGATGAGAGGTGGGTATATAGAGGTTGGGAGCGACCTGACAAAATATGACGGACATGTGCCGCCCGGATGATGCCGCCACGAGTGCATTCTGGCGAAGCATCTGGTCGGTGCCCGTCTGTCACGCTGAGGCTGACTGGATGCAGGATGTCGATCGAGTGTGTGAAACTATTCCAGAAATGGAAGCTGTGCTAATCACGCCATTAGACGTAGCCAGAGCAGTCCGTCCGTTACCGAATTGGAAATCACCGGGACCGGACGGTCTGCACAACTTTTGGTTAAAATGGCTGATTAGTTCGCACACTCGCCTAGCATCCCAATTCCAGTCATTCCTGGAGTCTGGGTCGCTACCACAGTTTCTAACAACAGGCGTTACCCACCTGCTCCATAAGTCAGGTGGTCCCGCGGACCCCAAGAATTATAGACCGATCACATGTTTGTCGACGGTCTATAAACTTCTTATATCCATTTTGAGAGCGAAAATTAACACACACATTGATATTAATTCAATTATGTCTGCCTCCCAAAATGGATGTAGGAACGGGTCCCGTGGTACTAAGGAGCTACTTCTCATTGACATGGCCATAAGCCAACAGGTTCGTCGATCCCGCAAGGATCTGTCGACAGGCTGGATAGAGTATAAGAAGGCCTACGACTCGGTGCCACATACATGGCTCATGAGGGTATTGGAATTGTACAAGATAGATGCACCTCTGCGCATCTTCCTGATGTCGTGTATGGGGCAATGGAGGACGGTCCTTCACTATCCAGGATGTCATCAGATCCAGGGGAATGATGAGCCTGTGTGGATTAAACGGGGGATATTTCAGGGCGACAGTTTGAGTCCACTTTGGTTCTGCTTAGCTCTGAATCCTCTAAGCACACTGCTGGAGGATTCAGGTCTGGGCTATCGGTTAAGGAGAGGTGGTCAGGTCATATCTCACCTCCTCTACATGGATGGATTGAAACTCTTTGAACCCCAACAAATTGCGACTGATGGAACTACTGAAGGTAACTGAAACATTCAGTAGCGCCATCAGGATGGAATTTGGTGTGGACAAATGTGCAGTCATGCATGTAAAGCGAGGGGAGATTATGGAATCCGAGGGAACCCAACTCACGGACTCCATAGACCTTAGATGCCTCTCCTCAGCCAAAAGCTATAAGTATTTGGGTATGTCGGAAGCGTTAGGCATCAACGTTGCTGACATGAAGCAATCGTTGAGGGAGCGCTTCTTTGGTCACCTGGAGAAGGTATTAATTAGTCTTCTTTCGGGCGGACACAAGGTGCGCGCCTTCAATGGTTGGGTCATGCCGGTTTTGATGTACTCTTTCGGCATACTCAAATGGACTGAAACCGAACTCGACGCCCTGGACAGGAGGGTCCGTACACTCCTGATCGCAAACCGGATGCATCACCTACGTTCATCGGTGATGAGACTGTACATCCCGCGGAAGTGGCGGGGGTCGAGGCTTTTTAAATGCGAAGACTATCCATAACCGCGAGGTGTGCAGTCTTAGGGAATATTTTTTTAAAGCCGAAGTGGGTATGCACCGTGATGTGGTTGCAGTGGACAAGGGACTCACCTCGCTCTCCATGGCTAAAGAGAACTGGCGCAAACCTGTAATACTTTCTACAGATGACCGCAAGGAGGTATGGCAAAGCAAGGAGCTTCACGGGCGCTTCTATCGGGCTCTTCATGAGCCCGGTGTAGATTTCTTAGCGTCCGTATCCTGGCTACATTTCGGTGACCTTTTTGGGGAAACTGAAGGTTTCGTCTGTGCAGTTATGGATGAAGTTATCTTGACGAATAACTACCGGAGATATATTATAAAGGACGGTACGGTTGACGTGCGTGCGTGTTGTTGACTCTGAGGTACCGTATTACCCAGTTCTTGAAAATGACCTTGTCACGTTGTACTGGGATCGGTCTATCATTACGGACTATTGTAGCCAATAAGCCTGATATAGTGGTGATAGATCGATCAGCGCGCCGAGCAATGATAGTCGATGTTACCATTCTACATGACGAGAACCTCGTGAAAGCTGAGAAAGAGAAACAAATAAAATATCTCGACTTAGCACACGAAGTTGTCGACATGTGGAATGTAAGCTCGGCTATCATTGTACCGATTGTCGTAACGGCCAATGGACTGATGGCCGAAAGCCTCGACCAACATCTTTCGAGGCTCTCGTTAGGCGGTTGGATCAAGGGCCTGATTCAGAAGGCAGTACTCCTCGATACGGCTCGCATTGTGCGGAGGTTCCTGTCTCTGCAGCCCTAACCACCAGTAGCTTACACCCTGCTCCCGACACCGAGAGAACACTATTTATTATATTTTTAAATGTTCTTGTTTTTCTTTGTTTTTATAAAAATATTTAAAAATGTAAAATATATGTATACATATTGAATAAAGATAATAATAATAATAAAAATGTTTGATTAAATCTTCTGTACTCAAACTCAAAGCATTTATTTCAATTAAACCATTTACAGGCACTTTTGAATTGTCAAGGGGTCAGTCAGTCAGAAATATGAAGCTAGTTGCCCATTCCAAAGCGTAGGTTCCTATGGAGAAGAATGGGCAAGAAACTCCACGGACACTCTTTTAAATCATAATATTGTTACAAAATATTGGTTACATCATTCATGTTGAAATTATACATGTGAGACCAATGTAGAAAGACGTGCACGTAAAAAGCGTCCGTTATAAAAAGATAAAAACAATTCAAAAATTAAAATAAGCCGTGGCAGATAAGAGATAACCAGTCCCTACTGACGGCGCCCGTTCACGAACATGACGCATGGATCAGCACCGTTTAGCACAACCATTTTGAAGGGAACTTAACGATCCAACACACACGCCACCACCAGCGAGACATTTGAGTGAGCATGTCATACTCTCAGCCGCCAGGGCACATTCAAGTCAATGAAAGACGTACCCAGTAAATGGTAGCTTCATAGAAGGTACATGGTCACAGTGCTCACACATGTGCTATGCAATTATACAATACTACGAGATTGAAGTTATACAATTCAAAGATAATGTATGCAATCTTCAGCAGCTTCGACAATATTTTCGAATGCTAAAATTAAATTAGTTTATGCGCCCTTGTGGAGCTGGACCAGCGTTGAGCCAAGCATTTTTGTCACCGATATAATCCCCCAGCTTATAATATGCTTGGCAGCATAGTGTGCGTTTTATACAAGATTTAAATTTTGTTTCATTTAGTTGTAGTATGTGGGGAGGTATTTTATTGTAACCTTTTAAACAGTACCCCATGAAAGATGAGTCTACTTTCGCCAGTCTGAAACCCGGTTGAACTAATTGATCCCTATTTCTAGTACTATAATTGTGTCTTTCACCTCTTTTACTGAAAAGATTAAGATTTTTCCTGACGTACATGATGTTTTCATATATATATCGACAAGGTACCGTCATGATGTTAATGTTTTTAAACAGTTCCCTTAGAGAATCGCGCCTGCGGAGGCAATATATTGCTCTAATGGCTCTTTTCTGCAGAATAAAAATATAGTCGATATCTGCAGCCCGTCCCCATAGTAAAATACCGTAAGACATGATACTATGAAAGTAACTGAAATAGACTAGCCTTGCGGTATCTATATCAGTAAATTGACGGATCTTTCTTACAGCATATGCCGCCGAACTTAGCCGTCCTGCAAGAGATGTTAAATGCGGACCCCATTGCAGCCTTGAGTCGAGCGTGATCCCCAGGAAAACAGTTTTATCAACGAAAACTTTGATTTACTTTCTTTGAAATTTAACTAGACACACTATTTGGGTGAATTTCAACAACTATGATTTATTTCCCATACCAGTTCAATAATTTTGTACTTCCTTTCTTTTATTTACTATAGTTATCTAAAATAGTTTAACTTCTTTTTAAGGAACTATCGTACCACCGCAATATATTAGTCTTAAGGAGGAGCGGGACGACCCAACACAAGCATTATTACATGCTTCCTGGGCAGTTCCGGCAACTAAATAGTATTGTTTAAGCAAAGTTAAAGAAATAAACTATTTTTATTTTTATTTTTTATTTTTTTATTTATTACCTAATTTTGTTTTGTTTATATAAGATATTATGTAATGAAATGAATTAATGATACAACATTTCTGTACTAATATTTCTGTATTTATATTCTTGCATACATACAAACTTGGTATACTTTTAGCAATCTTTAACAAACTATTTAATTAGGTACTCAATATAATAACGTTATAAACTTTAGACTTCTTGAAGACAACCTTTAGGTTTTGAGGCTCGATCTGAACTGACTTAGAAGCTAAGCAACGCGACGCTCCAAACATCATATTTCAATTTCGTTCCATTAAAAAAACAGTAATTTTACGGTAACTGTCAAATGAGATACTTTTAAACTTCACGATTACGCTAATACAAAAATAATTTGAGGCAAATCACATACTTTTAGTTTTATATTTAGTATTTAAAATTAGTACAAATCTTATTAATATTTGGATATCATGACAGTTGATATGCAAGAAATACGTCGCAGTCACTCCATGTAAAATTCTGGTATTTAGCTACATCCGGTTAGACAGGAAGCCGACCCTAATATAGTTGGGAAAACGCTAGGCAGAAGAAGAAGAAGATATGCAAGAAATATGTATTCAGTTACATAAAATGTAAGAGAAATTTATTTAATACTGAAAGCTTCTAATATTATATTGTCGACACCAGAATTGGTAAGACACCAACATTTATAGCCGACCCCAAAATTGTTTTAATACACCAAATTATAAATAACATAACAATAAAAACCTTTTTAATAATAAATAAATGTGTTATTATGATGATAAAAACATATTGAGGTCAATAAAAAAAAAAAATTGTCACTTCAGCTTTTTTTTAATGATATCTTTATCTTTCTTTTCTTCGCAATTCCTCTAGTTTGACAGGATCATTCAGTTTATTTTCTTTTTTCCCCCTTTCTGCCATCCTTTTCCTCTTCTAGTAATTTTTCTTTGTCATGCTGGAATAAAAATAACACCCAACAATTTTTTTTTAACGAAGCGACGTCCTGCGTCTCTATGAAATACTCTACTTGCAGACCAAGTTAACTATAACGAAGCGACGTCCTGCGTCTCTATGACATACTCTACTTGCAGACCAAGTTAACTATAACGAAGCGACGTCCTGCGTCTCTATGACATACTCTACTTGCAGACCAAGTTAACTATAACGAAGCGACGTCCTGCGTCTCTATGACATACTCTACTTGCAGACCAAGTTAACTATAACGAAGCGACGTCCTGCGTCTCTATGACATACTCTACTTGCAGACCAAGTTAACTATAACGAAGCGACGTCCTGCGTCTCTATGACATACTCTACTTGCAGACCAAGTTAACTATAACGAAGCGACGTCCTGCGTCTCTATGACATACTCTACTTGCAGACCAAGTTAACTATAACGAAGCGACGTCCTGCGTCTCTATGACATACTCTACTTGCAGACCAAGTTAACTATAACGAAGCGACGTCCTGCGTCTCTATGACATACTCTACTTGCAGACCAAGTTAACTATAACAAAGCGACGTCCTGCGTCTCTATGACATACTCTACTTGCAGACCAAGTTAACTATAACGAAGCGACGTCCTGCGTCTCTATGACATACTCTACTTGCAGACCAAGTTAACTATAACGAAGCGACGTCCTGCGTCTCTATGACATACTCTACTTGCAGACCAAGTTAACTATAACGAAGCGACGTCCTGCGTCTCTATGACATACTCTACTTGCAGACCAAGTTAACTATAACGAAGCGACGTCCTGCGTCTCTATGACATACTCTACTTGCAGACCAAGTTAACTATAACGAAGCGACGTCCTGCGTCTCTATGACATACTCTACTTGCAGACCAAGTTAACTATAACGAAGCGACGTCCTGCGTCTCTATGACATACTCTACTTGCAGACCAAGTTAACTATAACGAAGCGACGTCCTGCGTCTCTATGACATACTCTACTTGCAGACCAAGTTAACTATAACGGTTTTTTTTTCGATTTTATTTGAAGTACGTGCTTCTAAAAACTAATTTTGGTATATTGCGATTGGTAAAATGCCACCAAAAAAAAACTACTGAGAATATAATAATTATATTTTTGAAAGCATACCAAACTTTTTTTATTATTAAATATATAACAACACCGACTTACTTATAAAACGTTGTAAAACATTAACACCATAATTGCAGGTTTTTCGTCCGATCACTACGATGGCACAAGTCTGTCGCTGCTGCGTGTGAGCTCCTTGCTAAACGAAGTGAACGATGGTAGTGTCTTCCTTCTGCGTTTATTCTATACGAGCCACTTAATGATTGCATTACTCCCATCAAAATTAAAATTTCGCGCGGTCTGTTCTTTTCGGTTTTCTCTAGGATAAAGTATCGCACTATATATGAGAATAAAACTGTCATCAGATACAAAAACTAATACTGAATTCAAATAAAATTAGTCATTTCTAGTAAGCTAGTGTAGTTTCGTGTAAACTGTTTTTCTGGGAATTAGCATTCTCAGAAAAACAGTTTGTGGACGAGCCACCAAACTTAGAGTTTAGCTAAATAACATTTTTTTTCTAACTTCTAAAATATTGTCTACTAAAATATTTACGACCTGATCAAGTTAAGTACGTCTACTTTCTTAAAATAAATTAACTTTATTGTGCGTATGGTATATGCTATGATTTTCAGCCGCGCCGCCTAAAAATTACGCTTGAGAAAATCACCCATTTAGAAACCCTTACCTATACACGACGACCCAAGGAGGTATCTTTTCATTCTTCTCCAGCCGGTACAATAGCTGGTCAGCGATGAAGTGGAAGGGCTCCACTCTATTCCAGTCCAGGGTGATAGAGTACTTAGTCTTACTCAGCACCTCAGGCTCTGGGGGCGACCAGCTCGTGAACTTGTCTACTATGAACGCTTGGAGATCCATTGTGAGCTGAAAATGTGCGGTAAGGAGCATGAAAATTGTTAACTGGCTCTAGATGTTCATCCATAATCAAAAAAAGTTGCTTTAACATTTGTTACGCCTATTGCCAAATATGGACATAATAGCTCTAATTTACGTTTTGAATAGAAAATAATCACAAGTTCTCTTACCAATCTGAATCAAAATATCACACGAAACCAAATATTTTCCTGCAAACTTTCCGAAACAAATCCCGCACGATAGTGTTGGAAACGGTCCACAAATAGCAGGAGTATCAATAAGGAGCATCTGTAGTACATTTGTTTGCTTTGGTCGCTGCTCGAAGTTTGATCGATGCTCTGCGGTCGCTCTGCACTCCTGGTACCGTGCTGTATGTAGAAACTTGTAAGCATCATGCTCCACTAAACTAATGGAATGAGTTGTGTCCTGAAATTATCTGGGTAAAGTTAACTTTGGCTAGATTATGTATAAAGGAAATTCCTCAATTTATCTTTTTTTTATCAAGGCATGGTTATGAATTTTCAGTGTAAAATGGCCTAAAGTCCCAAGATATAAAGTAGAAAGCCAGTTTTGGTGTCGCTCAATTTCAGAAGCGTTCATGAATGAAAGTCTGTACATTATATGAAGCAGCCACAGGGCTTTTCTTTTTATGCATCGGATTTTTTATATTTTATTTTATCTGACTACAAAACGCAATTATTTGCAATATCTAAACGCAGAACCTGGGACGGTAGCCATGGAGTTACCATACTTACCGGAATATGGTATTTCTATTTCTATAATTATGCTTATTAGCAGGATTTTGGTGGTAGTGGTTTCATCGTTTAACTTTAAACAGACTATTAAGACTTTAACTACCTCTTTTTTTGAGGAGTAGTACAGGACAAGATGTTAATTATTAGAACTCAGTTCTTTTCCATCAAATCTAAGACATTTTGGAGTAGCAGATTCCTGTCCTTTGAAACACAAGAGTATTATTCTAAGCTTTGGAGCTAGTGCCTATTTGTATTTGCAACATGTTTTATATGAATAAATATGCATTAGCTCATTGTTGATGATAGTTAAATGTATTATATTACGTTTTTTGGAGAATTTAGCTTCCATGGCAACATTAATATCTATAGAAAGAAAGAAAGAATAATAATATTTATTTGGACACAGTTTGTGAAACACATAACAACAAAATAAAAAGTGAAAATAATCATAAAGCAATAATAGTGTGTGCCTCACGGCTGCGCTAAAAAGGATCATTTCAGCATTAATCCACGACAAATGCTGTCTGACGCTGATTTTCTAATGAACCCTTATTTGACGGGGAGTGACGGGGAGTACCAACAGTTTCAACATACCTAATACATCATTTTTATACCACTAAATAAATAAATAAACTACGTAAGGTCTATTTAAATAATTGTTTCCAATTGATGTTATTTCCACTTAAACAAACATCAACTTTATGAAAGGGTCGATAAAATTGATTTCAGACTGACCAGTAGGTACTGCTGAAAAAGTCATTAAAAAATATGTAGTTGTAGCGCAAACTGAACCCTATGTGTAGGTATTACAGTGTACGGCATTTATTGATGTCAGCTTCAAAACAAAAATGTCTTATTTTTCATATTTTAATGTCACTACTCTGTTTTTCTTGACGTGTCGTTGTAAATACTTAGTTGTGTGGATAAGTTTGTTTACCTACTAGTTTAATTTGTCTTGTGAAGTATAGAATACGAGGATTGTATGTACGTAATCTAGGTGTGCAGAGATGATCGAGTCTAATGCAATGCCATAGATTACAAGTGATGCTAGCATGTGTGATGACGTGATGAGCATCAAATGGTGATGCCGACGACAAGCATGACGACCGCGCCGGCTACTCAGTTATTCGTAAAAGTTCTTCTAAGATTAGAATGTAATAATATAATAAAAATGCTTTATTAAATTACCAAATTAATGTTTTATTTTTGATTAATGCATAATAGGTAGGAATAAGCCGCCAAGATCGTAAGACAACATGATGGGATGAGCGGCCTCCCCAGCCTAAATACCTTCACAGGTCTTAAATTCTACATTCGCCTCTGAACCTTGCATAAATATATTAGGTAGGCAAAAACATTTTTAAATAACCTGGTTACCTAATATTGAAAATATTTGTAAATGACATCATGACTAACAGTTGTCCCATTAAGCCCATTGACAAGTATTGACACGACATAAAGCCACGTATTCACTGGACAAATGTGTCCGCGGCACCAGTCGCTTGAAACGTCGGGCGATGTCGATCAACCAACGTCTCTAGATATCCAAACCTTTTTTTTTTTTTCCCGACTAAAAAAAAAAAAAACGACCAATATTGATCCTTGTGGTACACCCATTTTTACTTTTAAACCGAGTGAATCGACACCAATTTTTTAACTTACTGTTGTCTATTATTTAAATAAGATTTTACTAAACTGACCGCAAGTTTTCCAAGTCCGTAATGCTCAAGTTTCAAGATTAAGGTTTCGTGGTCGACGCAGTCATATGCCTTGGAGAGGTCACAAAAAAATCCTATGGCGTCTTGGGCCTCTTCCCACGCCGTAAATATGTGTTTTAATATGGTGACACTGGCGTCAGTCGTACAACGTCCCTTGGTGAAACCACACAGAGCTGGAGAAGTTATTTGATCATTTCCCACCAAAAAAAAGGATGATTATTATCAGTACCATTATTATTAGAATAGTATTACTAAGCTAAAGGGAGGAATAATAATAAACCGCTCACTAAACAACCACACGTCCTGATTGACCATCTAATCACGTGGAGGGTGGACACACAAATGAGAAATTACTGGCGTGGCTAACGTGGCTCTGGAAACCCATTTAACATGGAGATTAGATCGAAGAAAATACGCATAGGACCGCTACCCGAGGGCAATTGTCGGGGCGCACCTGGGGCTGATGCTGGGTGTCTCAGCATACGACCCATCAGCGGTGGGGGACTGAGCAGGTGGGTTCTCCCCGATAAAAATATTATAGCCGAACCGACAGACAGACTAGACAATAGTGATGACAGTAGAGCAGGCACAACCTTGTTTCACAGGCGGCGTCAACTACTCAGCCTGTGACCACTAAGGCGGGAAAACCCAGAGTGCGCATGAAATAGACTGAAGATATGAACATACTCATTATGCGCACATACTACCATATTATAAACCTTGAAGAGGACAGAACAATGTACTGCACACAATTATTCGAACATTTTAAATTACAATACCCAGACATAAATGTAACAGAACAGAGAATAGCAGACCAAAGACGGGTAATTATTAGAAATAAGCTCTTAACAGACGAAACTTTAAATATAATTAAAGTTGAAATAGAAAAACAACTTAAAAAAGAAGAAAAAGAAAATATTAATTTTACACAACAAATAAACACCTTACAAATGTCGCAATCACTCACACACTATAATCCGTCCTTACAACACGACACGAGTCCAGTGACTGACTATTTTGATACTGAAATAACCGTGAACACACCACACAGCATTCAATCAACTACAGATAGCCGAAAATGAGACCAACTCGTAAATTATCGGATATCATTAGCATATTTAACCAAAAAATTATCTCGCTTAAACTTTCAGCTCTAGAAACTTATCCGACACACATTCATGAATTTATTGCATACACTACTTACAGTTGAAAAACACTTAAAATATAGATAGGTCTAGCTATAAAATCAAAGTAATTTTTTGCCATAGTGGTTGGCAAAAAATATTAGAAACGGACATAGACCTACTAAGAAAAGACATAAATATATTAACACAATATAAAACATAACATTCATAAACATTCTAAAGGGTAAGATTGTAGGAGGCAATTACTCAACAGATTCGGAAGAAGTAATAGAAGCAATAAAAAAATGAAGAACTTTATAAATACTTAGGATACAACCAAGCAGGACTTTTAGAACACAAAGCTATTAAAGATAAACTCAAACAAGAATATTACAGAAGAATTCATTTACTATGTAAAATGTATCTAGCCAGTAAAAATGTATTCAAATCCATAAACATTTATGCTATACCTATACTAACTTATTCTTTCGGCATGATAAATATGGTCCAACACAGAATTACATTCACTCGAAACTAAAACTAGGACAATTCTTACACAACATAGATATTACCACCCAAAATCAGCAATAGAAAGGGTAATTATTTCCAGAAAAGAAGGAGGCAGAGGGTTAATTGAAATATCACACCTACACAAAAGACAAATAGTAAACCTTAAACAATTTTTCAATTGGAAAAATAATACCAGCCAATTGCACAAAACAATAGTAGAGATAAAAAATATACACCACTGAACCTAAGCGAAGACAATATTGAAACGATAGATAAAGTGAAACATCTAGAGGAGATACATAAAAAAATGGAGACAGAAAGAACTACATGGAAGACATCCTAATGATTTACACCAAATACACATCGATAAAGAAGCTTCCAACAAATGGCTGGAATTAAGTGGATTATTTCCAGAAACAGAAGGATTTATGCTGGGCATTCAAGACCAAAAATTATAGAAAATATATAATTAAAGATAACACAGTAAGAAGCGATTTATGCAAAAAATGTCACAGCAAATCTGAAACTATCCAACATATCACAGGAGCTTGCACGCTCACCCAAAACGATTACATTCATAGACACAATCAACTTGTTAATATTATACACCAAAAACTCGCAACAAAACGCAATCTAATGCAGGATCCATACACACCGTACTCCAAATACTCACCTAGGGCTGTATTAGAAAACCAAGCTTATAAATTATATTATGACCGCACCATAATTACAGATCATACAATATATAATATAACAACAGACCCGATATAACACTAGTTGATAAAGGAAACAAACACACATACATAATAGATATAGCAGTCCCAAACACCAATAATATAAAGAAAACTATCACCGAAAAAATCAGAAAATACACAGAACTACAAGAAGAAATTACCAGGGTCTAGAAAATGAACAGAGTGACCATAGTACCAATAGTAGTATTAACAACTGGTATCATCACGAAACAACTATTTATTAGCTTAATCAATCTCTTCAAATATACATATCTAACACTACAGAAAGCATCTATATTAAACGCATGTCGCATAGTACGGAAATTCCTACAATTAGATTTAGATAATAATTTCAATGCAGTAGTACACATAATCATCTATCTACTCAAACTTAAAATCTCACCCGTGAGATTTTAATAGAATACCAGGACCTGATATATTTTTATTTAATAAAAAAAAAAAAACCTCACCGCTGTATCTCTCTTCAAAGCAGTACAAAACACATAATCTATCTACTTAATCTTAAAATCTCACCTTGGTTTACACCCGTGAAATTTTAATAAAATACCAGGTTCTAGGAACCTGAGAAAATAAATTTAAAAAAACAAAAATAATAATAATAAGTTCTTTATTTTTCCTCACAATGACAAGCTTATTCTAGGTTTCACATATTATTTGTTTTTTTAGCAATGTGAGGAGCTGGTGTATGAGTTGGGCGGAAAATGCCTGTATGACAAATCAGCAGGTCCCCACCCCACGGAAGAACAGAAAGTTTTACATAAAAAAAAGATATTACAATCTGGCGTTATAAAGATTAAAAACGTTAGTTATTATAATTTTGGGGGTAGAAGTTAAAAATAAATTATAAACAAAAAGTTAATCAGGGCGCCTGTATCTGTGTGTGTGTCCATGGGAGTGTGTAATGTTAGTGTGTAGTGTTGAGTGTCAGGTGTAGTGTGTCGATGTGTACTTGAGAGGGTTTTGGTGGAAGTTGTAAACTTATAACGTAGTCATTTAATTGGAATGGAAAACATTTAGATTATAATTTTACAGAAAGTCTACTTGACTTTCTGTAAAATTATAATCTAAATTTTTTAACCAGTCCGAAACCAAAGACTTACATTTGGTTTTTGGCAAGGGATAGCGTTAATGCTCGATTTACCTTATGAATGAAACTTCGAATGTTGAGTATGTGTACGTGTGACTAAATGAAAAAAATACGTATTATTGAAGCTAACTCAAAAACTACCCAAGCAAAGTTAATAAAATTTATATTGGAGCACCTCTGAAGCATGACCTACCAAACAAAAAAGAATCTTCAAAATGATTTCGTAATTGGCAGAGTAACCGAAAAAAAAAGCGAATTGAGAACCTCCTCCTTTTTGAAGTCGGTAAAAATCTTCGGTAATCATTTGTACAACTGTTATTTAAACATTAGGGAGGTTATTATGATCAGTAGAGAAAAAATTATGGACAGTCATTTAATTTTTCTATGGTTGGTAACTTAGTGTGACAGTAAAATATGAACAGACATATAAAGAAAAAAGAAAATTGGTCGGTTTTTAGGTCATTACAATACAAAAAATATCAAAATAGTATAAAGGTGTGTCCAAACATTGAGCGGCAAGAATGCGCCAGCGACACGTGGCGTCTGCAGAACACATTTGTGCCGCGCTCTAGTTAGGAATAAACTGACGAATGTTCGCGCGGCAGTCGTCCAACCAAGGCACGGCCGGCCGCCCGCGCGCGACAGCCGCTCAATGTTTGGACACACCTTAATAAATGAATGGGCAGTAATAATTGGCTGTAATTTATTGTTTATTTATATTTATGTATTTTTTTCTTCTATTGTTTCACATGTTGTCTACACCTCTTTTTATCTACTTTCCTATCGCAGGTAAGCTGGAAGAGATTTCTTTAGAAATAAGCATTGCCTTTGTACGTACTTATTTTTCTGTTCCTTTCTTCTTGTTTTTTATGTGTGTGTGCATAAATGGGTAAATACCAACATTTTTATTTATTATAAAATTGTTGGTTGGGAAAATAGTTCGACAGTTCATAGGTTATGTTGGAACTGTGACCAACCACGCGTGAGCCAAATTTGTTGCAGTAACTAAGCCAAGGCACCCCAACCAAATGGTTTAGGTTAGGTTAGAACTGTGACCAACCGCGCGCGACCCGAGCGAGCTAACTTCCAAGTTAGATTTCTTACCGACTAATTCCGATTTGTTAACTACCCATACGTCCAACCCATCTACTGTCATTTTTAGGATGCTGTTGCTACTCCCCCGCACATTTTCCAAGACTGTCACGGTTTTCTTCCGCATAATTGCATAGAAATCATCTATATGCGCGTCAGCAAATATGTCCTACTAAAATTATATCCTGCCTCAAAATTCTTATAAATATGACCTATCTTTTGCGTGCTCAACGATTACTCTAGCATTAAAAGTTTTGTAATTACTCCGAGCGAAAAGACGTTTTCACGTCAAAATATATTCAGTTTTTGAATGGTTTTCGACGTCAGCTCATGAACAAAAATTGCATTACGTTTTTTTTTTTAATTTTCGATAACTTTTCATAAATATTCAGAAAAATACGGGCGGTCACATGCCCATGGGCGGCATTGTATAAAACCGTCTTGTCATAAAAGTACAATCCCAAGATTGATTACTTGGAGATATGAATGTAATAATGTTGCAAAAGCAATTTTCCTTATGTCTGTTGCATTTTCCAAATTCGCGCTCATTTGAGTGCCAAAAGCGAAGTGTTGTGGACGAAGATAAATGTTCAGACTTCACTCCCCCTCTGCCCGCCCTTTCTTGCCCCTCTCATCCCCTCCGTGAAATCCCGCGACCTTACGTACCACGGATCCGGAATCCCAGAATTGTTTACACATAGAATTTTTATATCGAACGGAATATTAACTGGTACAACAGAAGAGAGTTTTCAAATAAAGAACGCTGATATTTGTAGCCGTTAGGATCAGTTTGGAATTAGGTCACGAGCAGCGAATTGTTTTTTTATTGTTTTGTGATGCTTTCAGCGAATGATATAAAATATTATTTAAGATTTTTGTCTTGTTACCGAGCTGTACGTACCCTAATTACATAACATACTTTCAATCACAATCCGAGAGTTTTGAAGGGAATTCCCTTTGATTATACTTGTCTAGATAACACATTGTCCGTACCGAAACGGCCCAAATAAAGTCTACTATATTTGGTAGACTCGCTTCTCACCTACGTCAGTGTCATTTGAATCACTTAGGGTTAACATGCTCGACGAAAAATAATTAATTTTGCCGGTTTGTACAGACGCCAGCAGGTCAACCTACCCGAAACTGTCAAATTTTCCCAATCATCTTTGAACCTTATTCTCTAGAGATAAAGTTGAAAATCTATTAAAGAAATTTGACAGATTGTAGTAGGTTGATGTGCTGGCGTTTGTACTGTCAAATTGCGTCGCTATTATGTGGGAAAACCGTTTCATAACAAAAAGATCACTTTTCATGGGTAAGTATTATTATTTAACCACAATTTTTTTAGGAAACGCGATTTTATCATTCGTTTGTTTGTTTGTTACTCTGATTAGCCGGTGTTGCCAGTTTATTACTAAGGAGATTTGGCGAAACCATGGGAGACAAATTACAAATATCATTAACTACATATCTTGTAAATCAGAAAATGATGAAATAATATTAACCCTCAAAATGATTGTTTATCAGACATGTGAAACAGCATATCTGTGAGACAATCGATCATTAAACAAAAAGAGGGTCGATTTTTTTTGATGTACAGTGTATGTTTGCGCACACACTTTTGCAGTTTAATAAATATCCTGTGTAGTTGACTAATGCACTTTAATAAATATCCTGTGTACGTAAAGATTGGCTGCCGTGACCGAAATTCCATCAGGAGAACATTATTATTTAAATAATGACAGTATTTTATGTAGGTGATAACTTAATACATATATCTTAACTCATATCCTCGGTCCACGGCACTGAGAAATTAATCAGGAAAATTCTAGCCTCCACACTGATTGATTTTGATGTGCCGTGCTTCACCGAGGCTATGGATGCCTGGAGACTCGCTTGCCCGAACTCAGATGTACCCAATTATCCATCTTCCCAAAGACGGTGGGATGAGCCGCTCTGCAGAGTAGTACAGAACAATTTACTTAACACGTCTGCTACCACTGCGGAGCGTGCGCGCCTGCTGGCTGTGGGTAAATGGGAATCGGGTCTGTGGCTTCATGCACTACCGTCGTCGAACATAGGCACTTTGCTCGACGACACTACCTTCCGCCTCGCTGCTTCCATACGACTAGGAGCTCCTTGTTGTTCTCCTCATCGCTGTCACTGTGGCGAAGTTGTCAACAGCCTCGGACATCACGGCCTGTCTTGCAGCCGAAGTGCGGGTCGCTTAGCGCGGCACACGAACATTAACGACATCATCCGACGAGCTCTTGTTACCGCGGGCGTTCCAGCTATATTAGAACCCAATGGCTTGGCACGCGACGACGGCAAGAGACCGGACGGTATGTCTTTATCTCCATGGAAGGTGGGTAGGCCTTTAGTGTGGGATGCAACATGTGTCGACATTCTTGCGCCATCCCATCTTCCTGGCTTGGCGTGGACTGTGCTGGTGCTGTCGCTGCGGCTGCAGAAAACCTCAAGCGGCGTAAGTATAATAACCTTACAGGTAATTATATTTTCGAGCCGTTTAGGATTGAAACCCTGGGGCCGTGGGGTCCGAGTGCTCACGGTCTATTCAATGAAATATCAAAACGGCTATTTGACACTTTCCATGACCCAAGGGCTGGTTTTTACCTTGGCCAGAGGCTGAGCATTGCCATACAACGTGGCAATGCGGCCAGTCTCCAAAACTAAAATAAAGTATAGCATCGAAAAATTCATCCGCATCGCTGTCGACTGGTAATGTACCCAACATTACCAGTCGACAGCGATGCGGATGAATTTTTCGATGCTATATTTTAGTTTTTCAATAGTTTTAGTTAAGTTTGTATATAATTTTACTATTTTTATTAATTAAAAGTGATAAATGTATTATAAAAAAAATAAATGATAACTTACCTACATAAAATAAATGAAATCCATGACGTCATGCACTAAATAGTAGGTATATTTTGTTAGTTCTTTCTAATATTTTGGGTTTCAGATTTCCTACGGATTCCGTACTAGCAAATTGCTGGACAGACATTATACAGCGGACACGAAATGAAGACCAGTGGAAACCTCACAAGACTTCAGTCGTGTGTTCCGAACATTTCTCTGATGATGATATATATTTTTCAAAAAAGGGATTACGACGGCTAAAGAATACCTACGATATGTCACAGACCAAATATTTTTTCGTTGTATTTTTTGTTGTTACCAAATTAAATTAAACACTAATATATGAAATGATTATTTTATTTAACCTATTTTGTTTAACCTTCATCTTATTAAATAATGGAGGAAAGGTAAGCTAATAATTTGGAGCAGGCATCCCTAAACACGCACACCTTGACAGTTTGACTACAATAAGTACACGAGCGGTACTCACACATATCACGGAATTGGAGACGGTTTTTGCGCGTCGTTTGTTGGTATTGCTCTATCTAGACAAGTATATATTATAATCAAAGGGAATTCCTAATCCATTACTTTATAGGTCGTCTGCTAAACAAAGGATAACTCAATGATCGTGGATGAACTGTCAAAATGGAAAGTATTACCATCGATTGCCATTGTTTGCGTGTTACGCAATCATCCTGCTGGATAACGTACTCTGGAATCCGTGCCCAGCAGACGCACTGGCGACAACTAGGACCAATGACGCATTCCGTCAGATCAAATCAGATGTTGTTACATTATGTTTGCCTACGTGGTAGATCAATGACGCAATGAATCTACTCGTCCACGTCATCAAGTACTTTCGTGAACGCGTCGCAAATTACAGTTGAACCAAGATAGACTTCTTTTTAGAGTTCCGTAGCTCAAAAGGAAACAAGAGCGTATCGGACCACGCACAATGAAGGGTTCCGTAGTTGGGATGAATTTATCTTAAGAACATAATATTTAACATTGTAGTTGAAAAAAAAAAGTTTTCTGATGATTCTGCCAGATAGGGAACCCATGTGGGGCTGTGCTCTGAGAAAAATCAAGGAAAAGCGCTTAATTTTTTCACTTAGGCTTGAGAATGGACCGATTATGATTGATCAATTAACAATGCTGATTCCAAATTACACATTTGATTTATATAAGTACCTAGATACCTTCTTGTCAATATCTAAATCAATGTTTCCTACGTACATGATACAACAAGGAAAATAAAAGAATGACCGTGTCTAGTTTGTCACTCATTTTAATTTCCTTGTTCGGTATGTAGATAAAGAATGAAATAAAAAAAAAAAAAGGATCAGTGATCGTATATCTACAGCTAAATGCTTAGATAGCCTTGATTTACAGCGAAACATGAAGGAGCTCGTCCAGGGAAGTACTACGCCATATCTATTTCTGTTGCTGTGTTCTGGTTCGAAGGGTACGATGTCCGTGTCACTACTTGCAAGACATTTCAACTTTGTCTCTTGCGATGTCAACACGTCCATGCGGCGCGGCGGCGGTGACGACTTGCCATCCGATGGGCCGAGGGCTTGCTAGCCTCTGTCACAACATAAATAACCACGTGTGTTCTGGCACACGAGGTTATTATATCCATATGTATTCTGTTTGTCCAAAGGTCCGGAACATTAAAATAGCCTTTTGAAATAACCGGTAACTTCTTTTACGACAGCCTCTTCAAAAATATAACCCCATAACAATATTCATCCTCAGAGCCCTCTAACTTCCCCTAATCCACCGATTGGGATAACTTATCACTGCTACTATCACTAACTGGCTCTTTAAGGCTCTATCAGCCTCATCTCTACGCCATGTAGAGCCGATTGCCGCAGTTAAACGGCTCTTACAGTAATTACAGCGACTCTATCGACTGAAATAGAGCCAATTGAACTTGACCCCAAAACACTAACCTTGGTCATATACTTACTCATAGAAAAAGTGTAGACACATTGACTGTCAACATTATAAGTAATTAAAGGCAATAGAGTGATTGTATAACATGCGTTGGTTAGTTATGTATTTATTTATGCATGTACATAAATTATTATTAGAAAGTTTATTTATACAAAATACTATCTTTACTATAATACTATAATTCGTAATTGTAATTAAAATATTTTAGAATTAAAATTAGAATATTTGTACGCCGCTGACGGCAAGACATAGCGATAATTTTAAGAGCACTAACATCTGCATATATGTATTTTTTCACCTATGATCTACAAATAAAGTGATTTGATTTGATTTGATATAAATATTATGAATGATAATCTTATAGCAGCTGTTCTACTAAAATAATCACGTTATCTATCAGAGTGTACAGAAGTAAACAAAGAATTTATTATGTATACTTTATTACAGATACGCTCGGTCTGCTAATGTTATCTCACTTCCGATGCCATCGGGAAGTACTCGCGCAATTCCTATGTCTCGTTGTACTACAATATCGAAATCAAGTAAATGATAATATCTTTTTACTTTACGAGAGCACCAAGCGTCTATCGCTGGCACATCGCAATAATTTGGATGCCACGAAAAAAAATACGTCATAAAAAAGTAACATTGGCATTGGTTCGAAATTCGAAATGATTGGTGTAAAGGAAACGTAACGCGGCGATGGCGGGGCTATCGATCCGCGCGTCCAGTCGGCGCCGGGCCATCGTGCGAAGCGCACGTATCGCGTCGCCACAAACACACGAATAACCTCACTGTCCACTCGCAGTCGATACCACGACCACACGAACATCAACATCCATCGGTAAGTCTATTTACAATACAGCCTTTTGAAGAACTACTGACATATACCGCGCGTGATGATAAACAAAATCATTTTCTATGTAATAGTGAGTGTACACGTAATACATATACAAACAAATATGATCTTCCGTAGTGGATGATCTGTGTGCTACAGTAACGTTGTGTGTTGAACGCTGTAGCCTGTAGTGTACTAATTACATTACGTGATAGAGGAATACTGACTCATACATAATGTTGTGCTGTACAATTTGTACATTAATAATAAGGTAACGTCACAAGGATTCGCGCGCGTTTTGTGAACAACCGCAACGTTTTTGAAGCTGTAAAACGGCAGTTTTCTTGCCGCTTATAAAGTTTTTTTGGAGTATCTTTGTGCGTTAAACTAATTAACAGTTACAGAAGGTTGCATAATATGCATTATCTCATTGAATTTACAGGTTTTTTACAATATGCTATTTACAGCCGTGTAAATATGTCACCACCTCCATATTCTCTCTTGAAACTAAAAACTGCGAATCGAATCGATTTCCCAAAATAAGTAATTAGCCTGAGATCCTAATGAATCGTTGTGAGCAACGTTACGTATGAAAACCTTTACATTCTAAACTTCACTCAACGAAATATGCTATGATTTTCTTTCAAGTGTTTTCCTAAAACATTATCAAAATCTAATTTCATTTGTTTCTCACTAATAATCTGCAATTAACGAAACGAAACTGAGTACCCAATAATGAGTATAAATAAGTACCTCAAGCACCATTACCTTCGGTTTACGTTCGTTTGGGCGCAAAGCAATCGTCCTAATCGCTGGCCATAACATATTTTAATCGGCGACCCGAGTCGTTGGTGCCTTGCCTCGCTTGACCCGACCCTGCCCGAGAGCTGCCCGAGCAATGCCCGATCACTGCCCTGGGAATTCAGCCGAGCAAAGATTTTAAACAAAACAGTACACCCGAACAATTAAAGAGAATGTGTGGCAAGGTTCCGAAGGTCATAAGAATCAAGAACTATTAATGTAGGCAGTTCTATCTGTTATGCAATCAGAAATTTCTCAGGGAGTTCCCGGATTCTCGATTCCCAGGTAATGGCAATAGGCTCACCCCCAAAACATAATTAACATTACGGGCTAAATGTATGTACTTAACACCTCTGCTTACCTAGGAATAAAGGGGTAATGTTAACACAATAGAAGGCAAAGAAAAATGATAAATCTATCTCTGGTACTGTCATTTTCCTTATATTAAGGAACAAAGGATCCTTTAGATACCGCAGTACGAAGTCCTTGAATGATTTAGTCCTTGAAATATTAGAGTGTCACTATGGTTCAGCTGGTCCTTGTCTTTGCCCCCGAGTGTATTGCCCAAGTCGCGCGGGAATAAAACAGCTGACACACACAATAAGGCCTCCCTATAATTTACGGCCTGTACTTTATAGGCGATGGGTATGACCGAAAGAAAGAAGCACCTTTTTGTGCTATAGTTTGATAAACTACAAAGCTATCAGTTTCTATATGTGAAATGGAAAATGATCTTTGATTTCTCAATATTTAACATTTGTATGTAAGAGTTTAGCTTAGAGTTAAGTCCCGCTTTTTATTTCTCGAGTCGCAACTTCACAAGCATGCATGACTCTTGAGAATGAGTTTTTAGATTCAATTCCCAGGTTAGACACAATTACTAGGTCTTCCCCTAAGAAAATTTCAATTAAATTCAATCTGGAGTCTGGGTTTATCTCTGGTTGATGGCAAAGGGCTCGCTATAACATGGGATTTGGAAATATTGTCAGGTTTTATTGAACCTACATTCTGGAGGTCCTAGACGAGTTCCTTTCACTGATACTAGTCAGCCACTTCTTATGAGATTGACAGAACATTTTTAGGAAACCCGAGACAGATTCCGCAGGCCGTGTCTAGGATTATACGCCATTGTAACGCTCAGACGCTCAAATGAAAGGCTTTCACTCAAACTCTGCAATTACTAGGTAATATTAATTATAATAACCGAATCATGCTGATCTAAAGGTTGTCTTACCTAGATGTTGTTTCGATACATTTTTGCATGTGCCGTGCATCTTAATTAAGCCCGCTAGTTTGGAAGGGCACTTGTCTGACCCCAGCATCAGACGATTCGAAAAACAAGTGAAGAAGTGGCTGTTTTAGATTTTAAACGCTTTGTTGGGGAGGATGGCTGCGATAGTGCGGATACTATTCTGAGTTACTATTGTAATATATTATATTAGGTATATAGCATAGCAATCAACACGCTTATAATAGTGACATAAAAATAAAATAAATGTTTTTGTGATGTTTCCCTAATAACAAATATAAACAGTGTTGATAGAGTAAGAGCTCAATAATAATGAATATAGTAGTAATTTTGTTGTAGTAGTATTCGGCGAATATAAGTTTTAATACAGCCCTTTTCAGTCTTTAAAGTTTAGTTTACTTTTTAATAACACAATATTTATAACCAAACAAACTATTTCAGTAAACTTTTGCAAAGACATCATTTTCGAAAGTATGTGTCATACTGATAAACCACCTCGTTGTACAGACCTACCACAAGCGCTTCCTGCGGACAGGCTTCTCCCGCGGTTCTGTAACGTGTAAAAGATGACGGATGTTCTTCGGAAGGTCGTCAAGTTATTGCTCACTGTCAAAGTTTGTTGGATCGAGGTCACCCGTCAGACACGCGCCATTGTTCACGCTTGTAACTAAAGATAATATGGCTTTCAGGAGGATATTGACAGGAATATATCCTCCATGTTAGTAGCAGAATTTTGGCTTTGATATACAATTAGCATTGATCCCGTTCATATATCTTTTAATGGACATGATATAAGAATACTCTAGTTCTGGCTCTGTAGTTTCTTATTGTTATTCTTCTCTCTTTTCAACGAAGAGATAAGATGTTCATTAAAGTTAATAACGGTGACGACAATCCAGGGTGCGCCATACCTACGTCAAATACACCTCAGGGAATTAAATGGTTAAAATTACATACATTCATCCAAATCGATTGAAACTCTTCAGTGATCATAATCATATATAAATTCTGCTCATTAATTTTAATCAGTCTCTTCCCAGAATGCTCACAGCTGAAACATTATGACAAAATTACCTAAATGTATAATAATGTTGGTAAAAGCTAACTAAACATTTTCCACGAAGCGACTGGGATTTTCTTATATCTAATCATATGTGTTATGTTGCATTGTGGAGTGTGTATAGTACCTACCTAGTTATATGCGAAAATATAAATATCGAATACACAAAAATAAGTATAAATCACTTTTCATCTCGAGAGTCGCAGATAAAATGCAATACTTACTCATTGTTACGTACACCAAGATCATTCAGTTAAGGTCATCGTCATCAAAGCTTGCAGAATACGTAATCCTGATGCGTGTGCCAATTCGCATGAAATCGTGTCATAGCTGATGTAATTCTATGCTAAGATAGTACTATGTATACATTGTTCCGTATGAAGAAATGTATGAACTAGACGGTCTTATCACTTAAAGCAATTTATGTAAAATTATCACTAAAGAATGTATGTGGTGCAGTGTACTCATAATATTCGTAACTTCATTAAATTCAATATTCTGGAGAAAATCACACTTGTATTGCTTTAAATGATCACATTTCGTTCCATGTAATTGTACGTCGGGTTGCTTCTGTGAGAAATTGCACGTATTTTGTTGCCATTGGCGGGTCTGTTCTTAAGAATTAAAGGATTAAGGAATTAAGTCGTCAATGCAGTTAAAGTCTTCGTAGCGGAACCCCTTTGTGTCGCGACAGACGGGGGCAGCGGGGCGGGGGAGCTGTGTTCACTTGGCGAACAGTTGGTAATTGGATACATTGAGTTTTGTCTGTTCTTGAAGGTAGGTAATTATTTCTATCAAAATACTGAAAATGTTTATTCGCTCTACGGGATAGTTTCTGACTTACAATTTCAGGTGTCGTTTTTTATAACTAAATCGCAGTAGAAGAAATCTTTTTTTCTGAAGGAGGTCATTCTGATTACAAAACAATGTCAAAGTGACTCCGGAACTATTATTCTCGCCGCGAATCAACATGGTTCTAGATCAGGGAAAAATACAGAAGGCGCTGTTTTGGAACTAACTGGTGCTATTGCAAAAAAATAAAAGAAAGACAAAAACAATTGCAATCTTTCTTGATCTTTCTAAGGCTCTTGACACTGTCTCCGTCCCCCTCTTGCTCACAAAAGTGCAACAAATCGGCATTAGAGGCTTGACCCTTGATATTTTCAAGAGTTATTTGACAGACTGTTCTCAAGCTGTTAATATAGGTAACTTTACCAGTAATAAAGAGGTCTTTAGTTAAGAGATACCCTTTTTCTAATTTATATGACCACTGTAAATTATTTCTAAGACATTCTAAAATGATAATGTACGCAGATAACACTGTAATACTTGTTCATGGTAATGATTGGCTTGAAACTTGTTTTTATGCGGAATCTGCGTTTCAGGTTGTTATGAATTGGCTAACTACCAATCTTGAACCTGGATAAAACTAACTTTATCACGTTTGCATCAAGAACAGCATTCCAACTGGATTTACCCTACAGCCTAACTGCACACAAGTGGTGTTCGATAACTAACACTTCCTGTAGGGGATCCGAGCTACTAGCATAAAATATCTTGGTGTTATTATAGACATGTCGTGGAATGAACAGATCAGGTCAATGGTGACACGGGACAGGAAATTAATATTTGTGTTCAAAAATTTGAGATCTTCTGCCGACTTTCATACTCTGAAAATTATTTACCCTGCCTTGGCGCACTCTATCATAACCTACTGTATTCCGGCTTGGGGTGGCGCTGGTAAGTGCTTACTGACTTACTTGTGCTTAGACTAGAGCGGGCACAGAGGGCAGTTCTTAAAGTTATGACACACAAACCAATTCGTTTCCCTACCATCGAACTCTATGCTCTCTGTAAAGTGCCTACAGTGAGGCACGCATTTTTCCTAAGCAAACACTCAGAACTTACTTTTGACCCTAATCACAGTTCAAAAAAACGAAGGGTGGACAAAGTGTGCCAGGCTGAGCCGGCCAATGTTGTGTTGGTGAAACGGCAGTATCTCTTCTTTGGCCCTGTTTTGTACAACTGAGTAAATAAGATTTTAAATATAATTATATTCACTTACCTCACGGGAGCGTAGAGCGCTCACGGACAAATGGCTCCAAAGCCTGACGTATGAGGAGTTAGAAAATCTGGTGACACATACTTACCTATGACTACTACCTAAGTATACAATACAGACACATACAGTTACACCCTGCATACATAAATACATACATACACACACATATCACATTAGACAACTGGAACATTTTAACCTAATTTACTTTGAATGTTTTGATAATTTCAATAATTTATTAATAATATAATGTTTAAAAATAATAGTAATTAAGGTAATCATAATTATCATATTTTAGTTAAGTTAAATAGTTTTATAACTATTTTTACTTTAGGATCTCTTATAACTATTAATTTTATTTGATTGTTTTTGTATTATAAATGTTGGAACGCCCACGTCTCCCCTCTCGGAGGTAGGCGATAATGGCTGCAACCATTGACATACTAAAATATCCATTGCAACACAGTTTTTTTAAAACTAATGAAGCTGTTAACAAACACAAAAAAAATTGTAAACCGGTTTTTGTTCCAATAAATATTTAAAATAATGTTACTGAGTAGGTTGCTCGTAGGATGATATCAGGGCTCCTGTGACTATAGGCACATGACACAATTCAGCACTGTCTCTGAAGCCCCTAATATTGCAGATGACCGCTTACCATTAGGTGGAATGCCTGCTTCTCTACAAATTTATACGATACTTAAAGAATATTTAAATTTTAGAGCATTAATATTCTCAACTTGTTCTCGACAAAATATTTAATAACCAGCAAGGTACTCGTACCTACTGTAAAATATTTTTATACATATACTTATTATTGATATTGCTTTCTTTAACGACTTAACGTCTTTGACTTTTCCTTTTTTTTCTGTTATACCGTAGATGTTTCCCTTTTTCTTCAAATAGAGCAGTTAATCAAACAATTTCGTTGTTCGTCATGAATTCTGGAATGTATAATTAATTTACTTAGTTTCAATTTCCGCGCATTATTTAAGAAAAGTATTATACAAGTTTTGGCCGCTACCAGGCATTGATGGGCTCACGAATGTGTGTCTCGGCTTCGCCTCGGCCCACTTGCAGGTCGCGACAGTAATGTAGGTACTATCTTTTTTACAAAAAATGCCACTACAGTTTGTAGCAAAGAGTTTTCGTTTGTAGCATGTTTACTCTTGGCTAGGTTCTTAAATTTCAAGAGTTACTGCTCAAAATATACATTTTGAATTAATGCCATCTGGTGGCCGCAACTAAAGTTTTAATGTAATGTTAATAGATGTCGCTACTGTCGTCATTTAATTTTAAAATTCAAATGCGAATAATTATGAATGCAAGAGTGGATTAAAAGTAAGCAGTAGGTCTCATTATTGTCGTCTGGGTTCGCAGACAGTTCTCTTGTACCTACTTGTAGTGCTCTCATCTCATCTGTCCAGAGTTCCAGACTCTAGGCATCGCGGTTGTTTTGTCTCATTGTTATTAAATTAAGTAGTCTTAAATTGTACCTGAGCATTGTCGGAGGCTACCAGAGCTTATCATTCGTTGTTCTCCAGTCTGCGTCTGCTGAAACTTAAATTGAATTAGTTTTTTGAAGAAAGCGATTATTCTTTGTTTTGTTGTATTCAAGTAAGTATTTATATTACAGTAAGGTTAGTCTTGACTATGTATTTTTTATTTACATTATTGTTCACGTCGACCGTCGTAATTGTAACATTTTGTGCAAATAGTGATGCATTAACATCCATAGTAATAAACGTTAGTAACATCCGAGTGGATTTTCAAAGAGGTTTTCTTTTTAATGATAACTTGGAAACTTCTTGTGCATCATTTAAAACTCGGTTTAACAGCTGATTTCTATAGCATGTAACAGAAAGGTGTGGTCATATTAAAGGGTATGGTACAGTACAGACCATCAAACTGAACAACTTTGTCCATGGACACATCACAATCGCGAAAACATTATCAACTGCCCCATATAACTACCACTTAACTATATAACTTCAATACCTACTCTACCCAAATGTTTGCATGCCTATCGAAAGGATGACATGATTGTATAGTCTGTGGTTGCGACGCGTGATGTCGGCATCGGCTGTCGTTGTGAACAGCTGTTTGATCACACACCGCATTTTCAGCACAAATTATAATATTTTGTTAAAATTTATTGCAACGTTCCGCAAATATTTTGTTAAGAGCAAAATTAATGAGTGATAGGTAATAATTTTACGTTTATAAATCCGGTACCACAGAATAGATAATAAAATATTACGTACAGATACCCAATCCCATAAAAAGAAATGACACCTCCCTAAGTCTGGCTGGCAATTTATCTCCCTCCATTTTTTTTACAGATGGCAGTATCAGGGACTCACTAACTCCCAGAGACTATAGTTTTACAACGTCATCTAGGAGTCGGCTTAGATACTTATGGCGTTGTTTTAATATCATAGATTCATTACATTGCACATCGCACGGTGCGATCAAGGACAAGTAATAACAATACAACTAAAATATCTCGAGTTGGCGGAATAGTTTCATTTGTGTGAGTGACATAGCAATTTTCACGCTGCTGCGAATGCTTCTTTATGTGTCTTTAGTATTTCAATGCTTAAATCTAGATATTCTGCTCCTCGTAACCAAATCTACTATTCCCAAAACCCTAAAACTGAAAACACGCCTTTTTCGCCCGAACTCATTTTGACAGTAAATGTTTTTTAAAACATCAAATAAAAACCGGCCAAGTGCGTGTCGAACCCCGCACAATTAAAGGTTCCGTAGTTGAGATGAATTTATCCCAATAAGAAACATAACATTGTAGTTGAAAAATGTTTTTGTAACTGCAAATGGTCGGTTGGTCGATTATTACTCGTTATCTTGTAGAGCCTACTTAGCTGTAATAGTTTTCCTTTTATTTTCATTATACCTATATACTACTGCTGTGAATTTTTTCACATATCCAGAACCAACCATTTAGCTGGAACTTAACTCTAACTAAAATTAGCGCTTTAAAGCTTAATATTTCCAGACGGATCCCTGAACCCAAAAATAATTTTCAAAAACTCACAATATTTTTGAACGAACTTTCCATCGACACCCCTTATCATGCGATAGCCGAGTACTAACAGTCTCTGAGCTAAGTCGCGGACAGACATACGGACATGGTGAAACAATAAGGGTTCTTTTAAAGTCAAAGTCAAATAATTTATTTCAATTAGGCACAAAAAAGGCACTTTTGACCGTCAAAATTTACAAAAAAAAAATATATATATTCTGGTCGCCGCTTCCAAAAGGTAGTTTTCGTATGGAGAAGAATGGGCAAGAAACTCCACCGTTACTCTTTTAAAATGTTTTCACAATATCTTATACATCAATTTATATACCTAATTATACGTGAAGACGATGCACCTAGAATAAGATTACTATACCACGATAGGTAAAAATAATGAAAGATTAAGGAATGACAGATAAATTAATTATGTAATAGATGCACGGTGCTCACATATTTACAAACATTGTAAAATTATACGATATTCCTAACATTTTAACAAGTAATGGGTACTAATAAGTCAGTGTGTGAGTTCAAGTAATCACAGAATGTAAAATCAATATTATAAAAAATAATATTATACAATTAAATTAGCAACCAGTTAGATTTTGTCTAGATTCCAAATTGTCCTATGGAGCAGGACCAGCATGTTTCCAAGCATTTTTATCTTGGATTGTATTTGATTGATTGATTGGAGTGTACTTTTTATATGAGTTTTAATTTTCTTTCATTTAATTCTAATATATCACAAGGTATTCTGTTGTAACATTTAACACAGTACCCCAATAAAAGATGTATGTACTTTAGATAGTCTGAAAAATGGTTGATCTATTTATCTTTATTTCTAGTATTAAAATTATGTCTATCACTTATTTTATTAAAAAGTTGTAGATTTTTTCTCACATACATAATATTTTCATAAATGAATTGGCAAGGTACCGTCATAATATTAATCTTTTTAAATAGTTCCCTGAGAAATTCGCGACGACGTATATTATAAATGGCTCTGACAGCTCTATTTTGTAAAATAAAGATAGATTCAATGTCAGCAGCCCGACCCCACAGTAAAATGCCATACGACATAATACTGTGGAAGTAGCTAAAATAGACCAAACGCGCGGTTTCTACATCGAACTTAGCCGCCCCGTGAGAAATGTTATATGAGGTTCCCATTGTAATTTCTCGTCTAGCGTGATTCCTAGGAAAACCGTTTGATTAATAAATTCCAGTTTTTCTCCATTCAATATGATATCACATTCGCTACTTCTAACATTTGGTAATTTAAATCTAATGCATTTGGTATTTTTTTTATTTAGTACCAAATTATTTACCGTAAACCAATCTTGGACCTGAACAATAAAGCTATTCACGTCGTCAAAATTTTGTGACCGTCGGTTTATTTTAAAGATCAATGATGTGTCATCTGCAAATAACACCATCTTCGGTTGATTTTGAAATAATTGGGGTAAATCATTAATATAAACCACAAAGAGGAATGGACTCAATATCGAACCTTGAGGAACGCCCATTACCATTTCAGACCCTAATGAGTTTGTGCCGTTGACTTGAACTTTAACCTTTCTATCTTTTAGGTATGATCTTAGCAAATCAAGAGCTGTATACCTAATCCCATAGTTCTCCAGTTTCTACAGAAGTGTCTCATGGTCTACGCAATCGAACGCCTTCGAGTCGCAAAAGATTCCAATGGCATATTGTGCTTCTTCCCAGGCGTTAAAAATGTTCTTTATTAGGGTGAAACCGGCGTCAGTGGTACAACGCCCTTTGGTGAAACCGTACTGTTGATCATGAAAGATGGAATTTTTATTAAATTGACGTAACATTTGATTGAGTATCAACTTTTCAAATACCTTACTGAGAACTGGCAGAATTGACACAGGCCTATAATTTTTGGGTTCCTTACTATCACCGAATTTGAACAAAGGAACTACTTTACTGTGTTTGATGAGAACCGAAAAGACTCCTTGGTCTACACTGGTATTAAATATGCAAGCTAAATAAGACATATACACTACATTCAAACAAGACATTACATTCTTTCTAAGTAAGGCAGCAGAAAGCGCGTTTTATTTTGTAGGTAGAATGAAGTTACTTCCCGTGCTCACCTTTAAGGCGATAATCGCATAGCACGGCTTACGACTCGATCACCCAATGCATGCGTTTTAACCAATAGGATGCATGAAGCGTATTTTAGTCGTGTTCATATTAATATATGAACACGACTAAAATACGTGTATAGAAGAGTGACACTCACACATGATATATATTCCATCCACTTTAATATTTTCCTGTCTCCGACACATGGCTATGCTCTGTTGTGTCTATTAACACTTTCACTGCCTCCCCAATTTTCACGATGTCCTATGCCATGCCGCCATACAAATGCAGTGACCGCTCTGCGTAAAGGTAAAAAATGTTCATATTGTAATTTTTTTGTGTTTTATCGGCGTAAGAGGGACTTAAATTATTACTTGTGCGGTTATGCAGCTATTGAAAAGTCAACAACTACATTTCAATGTCCATGTCAATAATCCAACTTTGAAATATTATTTAAAAAAAGAAGGAAGTTAAGTAATTTTGTGAGACATTGACAATATTTGGTACTTTTTCTTGTATTGCTCTGTTTTAATTGAAATAGCACAATTACAGTACCTACGTAGTATTTGAACCAATACTTGGCGCAGTTCATACAATGCTATCAGAGCTATTTGTTGATTGCCGTCGCAACTTTTGCAACTGTAATAAAAACAAGTTCACTATCTGAGTACCATTGTTATTTAGTGGGAATGCACAGAGGTCACGTAATAGGTCATAGGGCTCCGGTGGCAATGATTGACCTAAGCCATGATATCTGGTTCAGTTACCCACTAGTTGTCATACTACCTGAGGGTACAAAAGGTTTTGCAATCTATTGTTTGCAACCCCATCATGACCTATGCGGGAGCACAAGTCTCACACACGTTCTTTGCACAAGCAAAGCCCCACCATATCCATAGGATGCAAACGCTCCAAAATAGATTCCTCTGTAAAATCACCGGTGCCCCCTGGTACGTTAGGAACGAGATCCTCCATCCCGACCTAAAGATCCCCACAATCCACCAATTTCTAAAACGCAATTCCAAGCGTTTCTTTGAGTCCGCCGCCAAACATCGCAACCTTCTGGTTGTCGAGGCCGCCAATTATTATGTCCCCAGTAGAAAAAGTCTGATCCGTCGCCGTAGGCAAATCCTTACCGACACTGATGACCCCATAACCCTCCTCCAGGAGAGCAATAGGGCCACAAGTACAGTGCACAAACAGAGACACTGACCCGCATTCCGACCTCGCCGCCGAGGTCCTCCGCAATCGCGACCCTCCCGAGTAAATAATACTCCCGGACCCCAAAAATTGCTCGACGATGCGCCAGCCCGCGTCGTTGCTGAGCGAGTAGCTTTAAATTTCCCGACTAATAATCATGAAATATCTTTTATCCAGCCTGTCCCATCTTGCTGTCCTCCCCTTAGCGACGCCCTAAGCCGAGGTTCGTACCCCACAGGGGGGTGCCCTTAGCGAGCGCTCGCCTAGTTTTTATTAGTATAGTTTTTGCCCCAGGCTGGAGGCTTTGAGTGTAGCTTAAGGCAGCCACAGGAAAGCCCGGTTAAGTAGTCATGACGTCAGCTACGAGATGCCCTAAACAAAAAAAAACAAAAAAAGTTAACACAAATCTAATAAGTCATCAACCGTGTTATTGCCAAGCATTAATTAGCCTAAGACGCGACGCGTGTGTTCAAGTTCCAACTTGTCTGCGACCTGTTATTTTGCGATGGATATTCAAGTTATAGGTATGTATTATTAATTTACTTTACTATTTTGCATTTTCAATCCACCATTTTTTTTTAATAGAGTAGGTACTACGCCGCAGCATTACTTTTAATGTTGAAGCTTTTACTTATCTTTATACTTACGTTTTTATCTACTTGTGCCATTGAATTAGGTATAAAAATGTCGCTTATAAACCTTATAATCCGAACTGGGCGTGGACGTGGTGGCGCGAGTTTTTCAAGCCCTGAGACAGTTGCTGCCTGATGTTGAGAATTTGATTGCTGATGACTTATAAAAAAGAGTTACTAATGTTTGCACAAGATATGTAGCTATTTGGAAGCAAGTCTCTCGCAAGCATTCTTGCATGGTCTCTAAGTACGAAGACTGGCTGAACGAAATTGAAGTTTGCGTTCTGCCAACTTGTGCAGCAGCAGGGAGCCACGACACTCAACACTCAATGGCCAGCAGCAGAGGCTTCGACGAGCACTCAACTGCATCAGCACAGGAAGGACTTCGAGGAGTGTAGCAAGAGATCAAAACGCCGCAGGCTTGCAGTGTTAAGTAAAGTAGACAGAATAACGCGGCTTTTAAAGAGTATGCTCTAGACACAGCGCGTAAGCTTGTTGCTACCTATCCATGGTACAACCTGCTCTCGTCTGTACATAAGGTCCTCATTCGTGGTTCAGAAGTAATTGACTACGCATTAATGTCAATAGGTGAGCTTTCGGAAGAGGCCGCCGAATCTTGCAAGAAGTTAGTTAAACAGTTTAGACGTGATAACACGGGGAAACTGTCCCGGGTTGTCACAAACACCGACTTGATACATTGACTTCTTCTTAATTCGGATCCTTTTATTTCTGGTTTAAGAAGATAACCACGGAAGCAAAAGTCTTTTCTATCTAAAAAGGTGTTGAATTTGTTGTCGGTATAGAATATAATGTATATAGTTATATAATAAACACTAGATTTACATTATTTTCGATACAGCTCCTAATATGTAACTATTAACATATAAATAATATATTTTTGTTCATTTCTGTGTTTGTAGTTAGGTAATAATTAGGTATTTACTTTATTTTTACTATAAAAATGTAAATATTTAAGTTTATTAGCTATTAAGTTCTAATTCTTTTTTTTTTTCTAATTTAGTATGTATTTCGTCAATTATAATAAATGCATTATTTATTCGAATAAAATAAGTGTTTAACATTATTACGGTTTTTTTCTTTTTATTCGGATTTGAAAAAAATATTTTTGCATTGGCTCGCCTAATTCTTGAGGAAGGTTATAGGCGGACGAAGTCGCGGGCAGAAGTTAGTCTAATCTATTTTTATAAGCGTGGTGGAATATAGCAATAACTAGGGCTAATCTTAATTCCACGTATTTCCTAAATTTCCCGAGTCCCGTTTGCCTAACATTAGGATACTCGTCCTGATGGTAATTGCGTTAGTTTTATTGCACAGTAAGCGCTTTCGAGCGGTTACTGTTAGAGGCTGTTTGTTCAGTTGAGGGTTATGTGTTTAGCTGGTAAGCGTTTCATTCTCACACATAGAGGTACTTTCTCACCGAATCCCAAGGTTTTAATCGATAAGTATTTACTTTTATATTTAAAACGGAGTGATTGTGGAGTTATAACAGTTTTCTTGTTCTTTAGTTTCTTGTCATAGGGAAAATGATGCAAGGTTTGAAACGAAACAAACATGATCATGTTTTATACAAATAAATGTGAGCGTATATTTATGTTTTTTTTATGCTAAGGGATTTAGACATAATAAACAGCATTTCATTTCAATGTTTATGTTTTAGGTAGGTAGGTGCGTTATCAATAAACAAACGTGAATCATCTGTAGGTACTGCGTGATATAGTACATTACTGCCGCGGCCTGCAACAAGGGCATTGATCGACGATAGTCCATCAATGCCTGGTTGCGGCCAAGGCTTTTAATAGTACTTTTCTCAAATAACGCAAGGAAATACAAACTAAGTAAATTAATTATAAATTCCAGAGTCAATGACGAACAATGATAATTTTTCACGTGCCGTTATGTTAATTTGTTTCTTCTTTACTTTAAACAGCTATATTTGCAAACCAAATCGAAATTTGGTTCAAAACTAGAAATTGTTAAATAATTTACCTATCATATAAACTGGAAAACATACAAAAAATTTGATAAAAATTTCAAGAATTTCATATGTTCTCGGTGTCGGCTAAGGAATGGTACCTTAAGGAAAAATATGAAGTAAGAAATGATCAGTTAAACCAGATAGGAGTAAGGAAAACAGTCATTCCTGCCGTTTAAAGTCGCCATCTCCGTGTACTGCATTTAGTTGTAGTTAACGCGGTGCTCTCCGGTGAAAACGTTATAATATTATATGGAACCAGCTTTTCTTGTTTTGTTAACAGAAGACCGTTTCTTGTAAAATAAAGCGGACAAACTTTTAGTAAATACAACTATTTGTTATTGTATCCAGTTTAGTTGTACCGAGCTCAACTGGCACAATAATAGATTAATCTCTCTCACTCCTTACCATGACGGCCTCATGAAGCACAGACATCTATCTTGAGGTCCAACTTACTTGTGGCTATAGATATTGATATAGAAAAATCGGAACATTTTATAAATCCAAAACAAAATCCCGGCATCAATCTCACCGAAAACACAAATTCGTTTATTCTTTATTTAATTACTAGTTATAATACATATTTTGAATAAATTCACTTTTTTTTTTTGGTTGGTAAATTGTCAACTAACTTCTCCCGTTCTAGGTGGAGCGGGAGGGCGTGTCAGGTGTCAGACTCTTACTGATTGAAACCCCCCCGTGTTCCCTCAGTTTCTCGTACGTTGCCAGGGGCCACGGCATCCCTTTCGGACTTTCTCCTGACCCCGGCAGGCATCGGTCATCAGGTTGGCCGGTTTGAGGCGCGCGTGGAACACAACGCGCCGTCGACCCGGGCCTGGGGGTCTACTCCCTAAGTGAAATCCGTAGTTTTGGCACAAGTCACGGACGGTTCCCTCTCCGTCTCACTCACGGTATGTCGGTAAGTGAGACGGAGAACGAAGGCCCCGTAACTTCGGCCGAAACTACGGATTTCGCTTAGGGGGTAGACCCCCAGGTCCTTATCGGACGGCGAGCTACCCATTGCTCACCGTCCGCAAGCTCGCGCCTACGGTGGTCGGGAATCGGCCTGCGATGCCCGACGCCCAGGGCGTCTCCTGCGGCGGCTAGGGGCGCGAGGGCGTGAAATTTGTCTCTCCCTCACGCGTTCCGCCTCCTCCTTCGCGAGCATTACTGCTTCGCAGGAGGTGACGGCCTCCCATGCCCTTTCGCTTCGTACCATGGCCTGGACTAGAGCCGGACGTGAGAGATCACCGCCATCGATCGCCTCCACGAAGATACGGCGATGCTCTGCTCAAGCCGGGTAGACCTCCACCCTATGCTCCACCGTGTCCTCCGGGCGGTCCACGCAATGATGACACCCGGGCGTTTCTGCCCGCCTTATCCGGAACAGGAACCTCAGGAACCGTCAGGCGGAAGGTGAGCACGCCGTGGCGCCTCTCTAGCCACTCCTCAAAGAAGGGGCTAAGAACGGTAAATGTCCAACAATCCGTGCAACTTTCCGCAACTCAGTAGCAATTCCGCAATTTCTGTAACGACCCGACTGTTGCCGAATCCCCCCCGTACAAGCTCGTGATAACATTGCAGCTACTGTTTAGATAACAATGATGCAGCGAGGAATCTGCTACCAGAATTTTGCTTAAATCATTTGAGAATATTCTCGGTGCTTTCTTCTGAGAAAATAGAAGTGTTGTGACAAGATTTTTTGTCTCTCTTTTCTGCCATTACAATATAAATCTATCTACAGAGGCAGCATGGACGTAGGTAATACTATGCTAAAGATTAGAAGAAATTCTCTTTGAGACTTATTCATTAATTTTCTCCAAGGGATTTTTTTTATGTCACGACTTCATTTTCCTCGGAGACGTGACATATTGTAAATATTGTTATTACGGCGTTTTTTTTAATGCCATGTTTTGGGATATCCAAATGTGATCTGTTTTTTGTCAGACTTTCAAAGTCCGTTACGGACACAGTCGTCCCTATGGACTACGTACACTTTTAATGCTGAACTTTCGAATATGCACTCTACTATCCTATACAATTAAACAAGCAATATTTGTATATCTATATATATATATGTATATTTATATTTGTAATCACTTTCTCGAAAATGACTAACGTTTTCGATTAAAGTTGCAATCAAAAAACCCCTATGGTTTAATGGGGCGAAAACTTGATCTAGCTAGGTCTCATATCTGGGAAAATTCGTTTTCTCCGTATTTTCACCCGAGCAGAGTTCGGTCACCCAAAGTTTAGAACAAGATGGCCTTAGAATAATGACATGGCAGCATGGAATTAGTAAGTACCTACTATCATGGCAGCATGGAATTAGTATGAACTATTCTGTACTATTAAATGAGCATTTTCTATTTTCACCAGAGCAGAGCTCGGTCGCCAGGTGCTTGATGTATAATATAGGTTCTTTCTATCATTTGCCCTCTATATCAAAATATAACAATGAACCCTTCGATTATTGTTGTAAAAAAGCTTGGAAACAAATTCTATTTTCGTAGGTTTCTAAATAATAACTTGAAAATAAAGCATTATCTCCGTACTGTGGGAATGGCCGTGGGTTGGGTAAATTAATATCATTAATATTGCTTATGTAAGGTTTTTCCTGTCAGCGTCAGAGCTCGTGGCCCGCAGTCATTGACGCGTGCCGTGAGCGTGAGCCGGCGGACGGCACGAGGGTGGTCTTGTAAAACAAGCATCAATGATATATAAACGAGTACATTTGAGATAATTAAGCGAGGATGTGGATGTTGGATCTGATTATTATGCTAGGTACTTAAATAAGTTGATACATTACATCACGCCTGTATGCCCCAAAGGAGTAGGCAGAGGTGTAAGCATACATGCCGCCACTTATATGTAAGCTCTATAAAAAAGGGTGAGCTCATTGTCCAGGAACAAGTCCAGACTCCACGCAGCTACTCAGCAATTCGGTATGGAAAAACCAAAAAGCACTTTGCCGGATCTGGGAGTCAAACCCAGGACCACATACTCAGCAGTCTCACTTGAGACCAATAGACTAACGAAGTAATCATATTGGTATCTAGAAAGTACAGGTATAAGTACGGCAAAAGCAAGTTTCATACCTAGCTACTTTTCTGCCTTATAAAAAGAACTATATTCTCTCCCGCACTGTGCGCTTTTCTAAAAGCTGGCGCAGGATTTCCCCGCGTCAGAAATGTTTTCATAAACTCTGCTCCACTCGGCGCGGTATTAGCCGATCGTATTCGGAAGTCGCGCCTTATCTGATGCGGGTAAGTACGGCCTTCCCACCTCCGCGAGTGCTCAATATGTTTGTGTGCAAGGTGCAAACATGCAGAAGGTAGTTTTGATAGAAATAAGAACGTTTTATTTTACAACGAATTATGCTGCAATTAATAAAATATTACTTGGACAAGGGTACTCTGACCCACGTAAAACTGGCATTTTATCACGCATTAAATATTAGATTATACAACAAGTGAAAAAAAAGTTGGATCCCGAGAGCAGCGAAGGATTCTAGATTTGAATCCTGAGCGGAGCGACGGATACAAGGACCGAGTTTTTTTTTCACGAATTGTGTACTCTACTTTTTACCATTGACTGCGAGAAAATTAATAGCTACTGTAATAATTGCTGCTTTAGAATGAAATGATTCTGACTCCCGGTCAGTGTCTCATTTTTGTCACTAGAAGAACTCATTTTATTATTATAATTATGTTAATAGATTTTCCAATGACATTAAAACAACCACGAGAATCTAACCAAAATTGGATTTATAACAAAAAAATTGTATAGCTCTACGGTATAGCTCCATTATTGGTCAGCCATAATAGGTACTTTCAGAACGTTTCATTTATTTATTGTACATAATTCGTATAATTCGCGCTTGTTCCAAATTCAAAATGTTTTTATTCACTCAGTGAGTAAAAGAGAGTTCTATTCACGGTTATCGAATAAAATGCCCTTTTTCAAGTCAATGGTAAAATAATATATAATGCAATTAGTGAATAAAGGACGGATTTAAAGCGAGGGTCATAGATGACTCACGAGCAACTGAAGGATTAGTGATTCATGTGTTAGAATCTTGAGCAACGCGAGTGATTCATATGGCCCTCGATATAAATACGTTTTATTCAAGAGTTGCATACTATACTTTATACCATGACTATAAGAAAAAGAAAGATTTAAGCGAAAATAGTCTTTTAATGAAGAAAAAAGGAAGGTAAATTAATTAAAATGCACATTAAAATTGGAACAATTTGTGGTCGTTCAACTTACAGTATTCAAAAAAGCGCCAATTTACTAATGACAGTAAAAGACACAAAAAAGTTTTTATTCTACTGCTAAATTCCTTGTCGAAAATGTCGACCAATCAAATCTCGAGGAGTTATTTGCACAAAAAGTCCTTACGTCGGGTATTCTTTGCACAAGGAGTTTGTACATATCGAGTATTTTTTCGCAAGGAGGTTGTATAGCATCCCGGCTGGGATCTCATGGCGTAGGAGAGTGCGATTGTCGCAACCCAGTGCTGGGCACGCCACTATTGCGGCGATAAGTCCCCTCTTTGAGGAGTGGCTAGAGAGGCGCCACGGCGTCCTCACCTTCCGCCTGACGCAGGTCCTCACCGGACATGGGTGTTTCGGGAGGTTCCTGTTTCGTATCAGGCGGGAGGAAACGCCTGGGTGTCATCACAGCGTGGATCGCCCGGAGGACACGGTTGAGCATAGGGGTACTGTGTTAAATGTTACAACAGAATACCTTGTGATATATTAGAATTAAATGAAAGAAAATTTAAAACTCATATAAAAAATACACTTTGCAAACAAGCATATTACAAATTAGAGGATTATATCCAAGATAAAAATGCTTGGAAACATGCTGGTCCTGCTCCATAGGAAAATTTAGAATCTAGACAAAATCTAACTGGTTGCTAATTTAATTGTATAATATATATATATATATTTTTATTTTTTTATATTGGTTTTACATTCTGTGATTACTCGAACTCACACACTGAGTTATATTACTTGTAAAAATGCTAGGAATATCGTATAATTTTACAATGTTTGTAAATATGTGAGCACCATGCATCTATCACATGATTAAATTTATCTGTCATTCCTTAATTTTTCATTATTTTTACCTAACGTGGTATAGTAATCTTATTCTAGGTGCATCGTCTTCACATATAATGATATAATTGATGTATACAAGATATTGTGAAAACATTTTAAAAGAGTAACGGTGGAGTTTCTTGCCCATTCTTCTCCATACGAAAACTACCTTTTGGAAGGGGCAACTAGAATCAATTATTATTTAAATGTTGACGTTCAAAAGTGCCTTTTTGTGCCTAATTGAAATAAATTATTTGACTTTGACTTTGACTTTGACATACGGTGGAGGTCTGTCCGGCTTGGGCAGAGCATCGCCGTGTCCTCGCGGAGGCGATCGGCGGCGGGGATCTCTCGCGTCCGGCCCTATTCCAGGCCATGGTACGGAGCGAGAGGGCATGGGAGGCCGTCACCTCCTTCTGCGAAGCAGTAATGCTCGCAAAGGAGGAGGCAGAACGCGTGAGGGACAGGCAAATTTCGCGCCCTCACGCCCCTAGCCGCCGCAGGAGACGCCCTGGGCGTCGGGAATCACAGGCCGATTCCCGGCCACCGTAGGCGCGGGCTTGCGGACGGTGAGCAATGGGTAGCTCGCCGTCCGATAAGGACCAGGCCTGGGTCGACGGCGCGTTGTGTTCCCGCCGCCACGCGCGCCTCAAAGAGATGTCAGCAAGTGAAGGGGTCCGATAGGACCGATGCCTGCCGGGGTTGCGGGAAAGTCCGAAAGGGATACCGTGGCCCCTGGCAACGTACAGGCAACGGAAGGAACACGGGTGGGTTTTAGTCAGTGTAAGAGTCTGACACGCCCCGACTTCTCCCGCTCTGGGTGGAGCGGGAGAAGTTATTTAATAATTTCCCACCCAAAAAAAAAAAAAAAAGGTTGTATAGCATTGAGATGCAGGTTGAATATATTGGTGTGTTCTAAATTCAAACATCAAAATAGTGATTAAAAGTGCTTTTTATTCACTGTTTTCAGTAAATTAAATAAGCTTTGTAGAGGGCGAATGGTATAAATAATATTTTTTATTACATATATTCAGAAAGAGCTAGTTTATTCTTTATAAATAGGGACTAAAATAGCTTTTTAATCCCTAGGGACTAAAAGTGATTTGAATTTGTAATGAGTAAAAGTTCCAATCACCTAAGAGATCATTCATAAACATTGTATGAACAAGTAATAGGCTGGCAAGAGAGAAAGTGTAAATTTGGTCAAAATCAAAAACCAAGATGGCGGCTGCGAAAATGTTAAATTTTTTGTCATGGTGTCGTCTTCATAGTTTTCGAGGGTGCTAAAGCCGATAGTGAGGTCAAAGCAACCAACCCTTTTCAACCTTTACATGGACGCACTGATAATTGCGCTCAGCGGTGCCCGTGTCGGCTGCCATGTTGATGATGTTTGCGTCAATAACCTTAATTATGCTGACGACATGGTGCTGCTGAGCGCTTCAGTCTGTGGCTTGAGGAAGCTAATGCAAATCTGTGAGAAGTACCCGAGTGGGCACGGCCTTAAATATAATGTGAACAAAAGCCAGTGCATGGTCTTTGAGACGAGTAGTGCTAAATGCCCGCAAAGTATACCACCAGTTTTTCTCAATAGTGTTCCTCTAGACTGGGTAAAACAATTTATATACTTAGGGCATTTAGTCACGGCTGACCTCAGGGATCATGCTGACATCAAACGGGAGCGGAGGGCCTTGTCAAAAAGAGCGAATATGTTGGCACGCAGGTTTGCACGCTGTTCTGATCAAACTAAGATCACACTTTTTAAAGCATACTGCACTTCTTTGTACACGTGTAGCCTGTGGGCTAGCTATATACAGGCGAGTTACAGTGTATTAGGGCTGCCTCGCTTCTGCAGTGCCTCGGGTATGTTTGCGGAAGCGCGCACTGACTGTGCGCGTTCACACTTGTACTGTTCACACTACAATGCGCAAGCGGTGCGTGTCCTTGGTGCGCAGGGTGCGGGTCAGCTCCAATACTGTCCTAGTGATGATTGCTGGGCGATTGGACTGCCCTTATATTAGGAAGTGTTGCAATAGGCATAGAGCATGCCCATGTTCACGAGCGCTGTGATATTTGCTGTTTTATTAATTTATGTTATTATTTTTATCCAAAATTAAACTTTTATTTTTATTTGTATTTTATATTATTAATTTCTGATTAATTTTAATTTTTTATTTGACGTTGATTTGCTTATTTTTATTTGACATTGTATTTATGATTTGATGACATTGTATTTATTTTTATATTGTGATTTGTATTTATCTCGTGATTCGTAACTTGTCATTGTAATATGGGAGAACCTGAAATAAATGGATTTTATTTTTTTATTTTATATATTTATTTATTAAAATGTAAATCCAAGATGGCAGCTGCGAAAAATTTCAAATTTTTCATCATGGGTATCGTTTTCATAGTTTTTAAAGGTACTAAAGTCGATAAAGAGGCTAAATCATAAATCTAAGATGGTGGCTGCGAAAATTTTGTTTTAGTTTTAAATCATACGTGAGCGACGTGGGTCGCACACGTTTTTTTTTTCTCATAAAAGTTGATAAAAAGTAGAAGGTTCACCTCGGGAGCAACACTATTTTAAGCTCGAGTGACGTACTTTGAATTCCTTGCTGCGCTCTGGATTCAAAGAAACACTCTCGCCTCAAAAATAGTTGTTTGCTCCCTAAGCAAACAATCCATATTAATATTATAAATTCGAAAGTAACTCTGTCTATCTGTCTCTCTGTATGTTACCTTTTCACCTCTAAACCAATGAACGGATTTCGATAAAATTTGGCGAGGAGATTGATAGCAGTCTGGAGAAGGACATAGGGTACTTTTTGTCTCAAAAATAAAGAGGGTGATATAGGGGATGAAAGTTTGTTTGGAAAATCCAGCATTTCTTAAGTTAAGGATATGAAAATTCAAATTTATGCTTTTGGTAAGAAATTAAAATTTCACATTACAGCGTTTTTTTAAAATCATCCCCCAAATGGGTAAAATATTTGATGATTTTAAAATTCACATGTAATATTGATTTTTTTGTGTCTTCTTCTTGGGATTGGAAATAATATAGTCATAGTCCGTATTTTGAATTATGTATACATTAGTCTATATTTCATTAAAATCTGCCCACGCGGTTAAAAGTTATTACAATTCTCAAAAGTAACACTAAAACAAATACGTACTATGTAAAAAGTTCTTTGAAGTTCACTAAAATCTGTTCAATCTTTTCTTAGTTCTCTCCGATTGCTTACTTCTTACTTTCTCTTATCTGTCTACTGTTTCTTGTGCTACCCTTATAATGTCAGTGAAAACTTTTAATTGGCCTTCTTTCACTAATTGTCAACTATCTGTATCCTAGCTGTAAAATTTCTTAAGAAATAAAATAATTTAAATTCAAAATTCAAAAGTCATTTATTCAAACTAGGCTGAGAAGCAGCACTTTTCGAACGTCAACATTACATAAGACAGTCCCCCAAAACGCCCGCCCTTCACCACTTCCTAGTGCTTTAGCTGGGAAGAAGAAGTGGCGCAACAAACTCCCCAGCAGCACAGCTGTCTGTTCAGTTAGTAAATAATAAACTTACCTTACTTACATGATGTCTATCTATATATAAGTAAGATTAGTTTATAAATTTAAAAGGCTGTATTTTTTTATTGCGTTGACTTGGAACTTTGATTTTCGTTACAGCTCCAAGAGACCGCAGATCTAAGTTTTTGATATCTATTTCAACTTGATGCCTCCACGCGTTCCTAAGAAAAAGGGTCTTGACAGACAACGAAGTCATCCTTTAAAGGATTAAACTTTTCATTTCGAGGTACGGAACCCTAAAACAGACTTATTATCTGCCTGTTACCTTTTCATGCCGTAACGGCTGAACGGATTTAGATGAAAGGCATACGGATAGGCCATGACCTGGGTTAGGACAAGGGATATTCTGAATCCAGCGGTGCGTGTTCCTGTGGGATACAGTCCAACCTTTACGAGCAAAGTCGCAGGCAAAAGCTAGTCTACTAATATAGGTTTAGTGAGAATGTACAGTGGATGTCTGTTGCCTTGCCCACAACAAAATGGTAGCTTAAATTCACAACCACTTTCAGTATACCTACTTTGGTGATTCGTTGTATGGTATTGTTATTTTTAACATAACATAACGCCTGTAATCTCCCAAGGGTTAAGCAGAGGTGTACCTATAGGACACCCACATTTCGCTAGTTTTGTTTAAATCTCATGTAATAGGGTCGAGGCTATCACCATTAACCGGGTACGAATCCGGCCTCGGGCTGCTTTTGAGAAATTCCTGATGGGAAAACCCAATAGCACTTAGCCTGACTTGGGAATCGAACTCAGGATCTCCTGCTGAGCGATAGCGCTTGCGACAATTAGACCAAAGAGGCATTGATAGAAGTCAAAGGCAGTCTAAGAAGCAGTTGCTCTTTGTATCTTTCTGTATAGTAGCTTTGGATACAGTAGCTATGGGAGAAACATTTATAATAAGGGCTCATTTACTTTGATAAGCGTTGTGTACTGATCGAGAGATGTGCCACTTTGTGTTTGTTCAGCGACGCGACGGACATATTTTTCGCATGAAGGACTTTTAGTAATTTGTTAGGGGTTTGTCTATATTTGTACATTAAGAAATGGATATGTATATATGGAAAATATCTATCACTATAAGAGAAGAAGTTTTTTTTTATAATGTGAGATATTTACCCAGGCGTTAATAAGAATATGACATATTGAGTTCTAGAAGGTGACAAAGCTCTGCATAGCCGTGCTCTTCTCATTGTGTACGGCCATTTTGTATTTTGCACTTTATCTTGAAGTGGATAGAACATATTATATGAACAAATGTAAATGAAGAACGCGGCACATCATATTTTATTTTTAAATTTATTAATCGTCTTATAATCCCGTGTTCATTACATACTATACGACATTGATCCGGCACGGCAAGACCCGGCAATATAGCCGGCGGCGGCAGCGGGACAGCAAACGTACTCAAAGAGTAGCGCTTGATTTTATTTGTTTCAATTACCGCTTCCTCTTTTTGGCCCTTTTTACTCTATGGTCGACCTGACACGAGTTTATCTGAATAAATTAGTTACGAGTACGAGTTTTGTTTAACGAGTATAATATGTGTAGTACATCATCATAAACTTTATACAAAAAAAATGTTATTTTCACCCTTTGTATCTCCAAGCCTTCAGCCTTCCTTTGCAATACGTAAGACATGCGAGTTTATTTCCTTTGCCTGGATATGATCTTTGACGCCACTACTGATTTTCGTTAATAATTAACCTCTTAAAGGACACGTCCTCCGCTTTCTCCAAGTTCTGTTCTCCTGAAACTTATTTGTCAATAAACTATACAATATACATCAATAATAATTATGAAAGTAGATAAATCTTTGCTGCACACTCAATTTTATTGCCTAGGCAACCGTCCATAGTCCCACTGGATATGTCCCCTTAAACCTACTGCAAAAAGAAAAGTTTTCTTCGTACGACTTTTTTGCATGTTGATTGTGTTATAGATCGTGCAGCAACTGTTCTACCGATATGGTCGTTGTGACATTATTCTCTCAAGGTCGCTTTTTGTACGCTTTGTCTTTTTCACGCCTGTTTCCTTATGTGTGCGGCTTATATCATAAGTAGGGCATCCATACAATCTCAGGGCGCAAACGACACGGTTGGCGCAGTGGTTAAGCGATTGACTGCTGCACTGCGTGTCGCGGGTTCGATTCCCGCACGGAACAAATATTTGTATGACCTACAAGTAGTTGTTCCGGGTCTGGCTGTTTGTGTATGTGACTTTAAATGTTTGTAAACGCACCCACGATACAGGAGAAATTCCTAGTGTGGGGCAACGTTTTTTTTAAAAAAAAAAAAAAAAAAAAAAGGGAAAGAGATGCACAAAATAGGCACTAAAACATATTGTTATAATAATTTACGAGAAACGCAGTGCACTCAAACTTTTATATTATACCTTTACCTGTAGTCGGGAATTCAAGGGGAAGAGTTTATACATAGTCGTTTTGATTATATAAATTCCGAGCGATTTATAGGTATCAATGATAGATATACTTTTGTTGTTGATGTTATATCCAACATGTCCCTTGCGGTAATCTTTTTGTACGAAAGAAAGAGACCAGTCCTTTAATATAAATTTACATAATTCCCAATACTGAACACGTAAGAGAAATAACATGTTGCCAAATGAAATAATAAGAAACGGCGCAACGATGGCAACATTACAAAAGTTTTTTTTTATGTCAGCGCCATGAAAACCTATAAAGAGTCAGAGGGGCAGTAGGGGTGGAGGGGGGGGGGGATCTGAGCCGGCCCGGCCGTGCCAACGCAAAAAACCTTTTAGCCGATACATAAGCACACCCAAGTCTAAAATACACCGGCTCCTAGGTTTTTTGCGCGAAAGCTGTTGGGGTCTGCCTATAAAGTTGCGATTGTTTCTGATGGCAGATCCTGGTAGTATTACCAGCTTTGCGAAGGTCCGTCTGCTCAAGATGGCATTACTTGATGTAGCCAATGAGGCATATGCACGGAAAAGTCTCGCTCTTTATACCGAGGTTAATGCTGCTCGAATTAGGGCTGAACCGAATCTTGAAATCACGCTCATTTAAGCCTTTAAGATATGTGGTAAATTAACGTTTTCAGAAAAAGTTCGGATGTTTGTTACTTAGTCACGTAGTAACGATTTCATGGATTGCGATCAAAGGTAGAATGTAACTTTTCTAGGAAAATAAGTGGTATCACAATTCACATTACATCAATGAGAGAGACCTCACCCCTGAACTAGGGCATTCTGTATGACAGGGGTCGAGATATCTCCAGTTACATGGATCAGTACTTTTTACAATAATTTAAAGAATAGATAATAATAATAATTAAATTAATATTATAATAATAATATTATTATTAATAATTAAATTATTATTTATAATTATCACGCAAAATCTAGCGAGCGTATTTTTCTGAAACCTTCACCATTTTAAAGATTATTTATTATTTATCATATATTTCTGGTACATATGACAATATTTCGATATAGGCATAACATATACATATACGAAACCATCCCTAAGTGCATAAACACCACCGCAAACAACGTATTGAAACGTTGGTTTTCCTATAACCTTACTATTCAATATGATATGCCCATTCAACCGTGGTTCAGTATATGCTTTGATTACAGTGGGACCATAGGTTTCGAAAGTAGCCGCGGCAATAACTTTTACTGAACGATCCTCATCTATTTCAGTTTTATTGAATGGTATTTCTTGATACACATCAATGAACTGTAAAGTTTCAGCCGTTTTCAATACAAAAACGTGCGGCTGTTCGTTGTAAGTTTGTCCTATTAGCAAAGGTACATCTAAAAGTCTATCTTCAACTACTTGACAAACAGTGCTAGCACTAACGCCATCGATATTAATCTCCACTGTCACATTTCCTAAAGAATAAACAATGTCATTCCCAAATCCCCTTATAGGGGTACGCTCGCCATCACACTTGAGCATCAAATTTACAGACTCCGATTTGGCTAACAGACAAACCTCACTTCCAAAATCTATGAAAGCCCTTATGGAAACTCCATTTACCAAGACATCCTTATTAAATTTCGAATTAGGATTAGCTAATGATATGCACATTGTATTTTGTCTACTTGCTATTTACTGTCGCTGTCCTCCAGCTTTGTGGGACATTTGTCGACTTTGTGGCCTACCCTATGACATTGTTGACATCGAATCAGCGGCTTAGGACATTTCCGATATATGTGACCTCGCTCCTTACAGTTAAAACAGAATGCTACGTAATCACTTGATATGTTTGTCCTACTATTAGATGTATCCGTTGTAACAGTTCCGGGTCCTAACCTACCTTCAGCATTGTTATTAGAAGCACGATCGAAGGAATTTGACAATTCCTTGTTGCTCATCAAGAATTGTAACAATTGATCAGGTTGAGAGCATCTTAGCGTTAGAGCACTTGATTTCATTGTTCTGTCGCTTAGACCGTAAATAATACAATCGACCGCACGCTTGCCAACTACATCACACTTGTTCAGTAAAGCCAACTTTTCATAATAATACACTTCAATAGGTTCATGATATTTACTTTTACGCCTAAGCATGTCTTCCAAGGACTGGCCATAATTTTGCTCAAAAGGAAAAGCCTGAGACAATTTCTCTTGCCACTCAGCCCAAGAAAATAAAATTGAATCTAGGCTTTCATACCAAGTCTTGGCCAGTCCTTGCAATTTCTGCATTGAGAAATGGATGGTTGTCTTATCGTCCCAACCATAAACGGTGGCACACTCGTTCACTTTTCTCAACCACACATCTACACGTTGATTTTTAGAGGATGGGTTAAAATCGGGCAAAATATTTTTATGATTATTAACAACGTTACTAGATTTATCGAGTGGGCCAGCCGCCGACGGTTGGTTCCTAATTGAATTCAAAATATTCATAATATCTTTTGAGGAAAACGTAGGACTATGATCTCTAACCTTTGTCCCATCTCGTGTCGCTGTAGCACCGCTTCGTCTGCTCCGTTCCTGACGCAACTGATTTTCTAGGGACCGCAGGCGTTCCTGTGCCGCCTCACGTTCTCGTTCAAGTTGTTCAGCTCGGTGACTCATACGATTTCGGAGGCTCGGACTGCTGCGTCGTTGCCCGGTTTGGCTGCACTTCGGGCTTCGACTGCACTGCGGACTTCGACTGCGCTGCGGACTTCGACTGCGCTGTGGTCGTCGATGGTGCTGCGGGCTTCGGCTGCTCAGCTGGCTGCGACCACGAACATCTCTGGCACTGATGCGTCGTCGACTACGGCTGCGACGGCAACCAGGAACTTCGTCAAGAGGCAGTGATCTTCTATGTGCAGGCGTTCTTAAACGCCGTCGCCCTTGAGCCTCATGGTCGTGCTCCATAGCTGGAACTCGAGATTAAAACAACTATGTATGTGCTCAATTTTTTGAGCTAGAAATAAAATCACAAATATCTCGAAAACGGTAAGTCCAATCGCAAAAATAACAACAATTTGGGCTCCCCTTGCATCCCGCAATAGGCCTCGTAAATTAATGATTATGAATTTAAAAACCCGCTTTAAATAAATCATGTCACGTAATGTAACTAAATTTACAACAACAAAATATCGTCTAGATTTACGAGAAATATTGACAGTAATGATTATAATAAAAAGGCCAAAAACAACAGTTATTTTAAAATTACCGAAAAGTAACCGCCAGATTCAAATTTCAACTGTCATGTAAAACCAAGACTGAAAACCTGTCGGTATCGAATGGAATATCAAAACTATTCAAAACTGTAATTAATATTCATAGTAATCAGACTTAACTGCACCGTTATAATTTTAACCAACATAAAAATACCGACCAACTAAAAAGAACCGTTACACGTAAAAATAATGTAAACTAAAGTTATGTGAGCATATGTGTACTTACCACTTCTGAAATGTAATAAAACTCCTTGGGTAGATAATAATATTATTTAATTATGCTGATCCAACAATCTATTTTACAACAGTTAACTAAAATCAACTAGCTACACCGTTACTCCAGTTTTGTTCAACTTGTAGCACGCTCCAAAACCAAGTGAACGAATCGATTGCCGATCACGCCTTCCATGAACTTCCCAACCGTCACCGCTTGGTGTTGCCACATAAATGCAATCGTTCTCAATAATCGATATGTCAGTTTAGTCGATTATAAAAATACTGATAAATAAACCTAACAATACATATATTAATTAAATAAATCAAAGCACGTCGGTAAGTCGAGAATTGTTGAGTCTAGTACACCATCAATCCGTGTGGTGTCGCGTCGACGCAGTGCTTGCGCGCCGTGCCACACATATATATTGAGGCTCCATCTAACCGTAAGTGAAGCGTTAGCTGTGTCGGCGGACGAACTTCCAGCGTTATGGTCTTCGTAGTTTCAGGTCCAATTCGAGCGTCTTCTCACCGTATGTCAAAATAGTAGTATTGTTGGCCGCATATAGGCAAAAGCTTGTAGGTGTAGCTTTCATACCGGCTTTCTTCGGTATGACAGATGTTTGCGCCGGTGTCGATCAAGAACGATAGACGTGATTGCAGCTGCAGCTATAAAGTCCAAATAAACTTTCTTAGGGGACCATTCTGGTAACTGTTATTTAATCATTTGGAACATTATTATACATATAACTTCGAACAAATTATATTACGGTTTTAATTTTAATCATAACTGTACACTATAGTATTCAAACTTTATATACAGGGAGGATCATTTGAGTAGTTTGACCACGGGGAAAGATCCATGGTCAAATTTCCTTGTGGTCAAATCAGTTGGACAAAATAGTTGGACTACGGGGAAGGACCGAGTTCCTGTCGGTGATAAATAGACGGTGTGATAGTGTTCTTGCGCCGGTTGCCGCCTCAGCCAACGCAGGTTTTAGTTTTCCGAGGTCGTCTTTGGGTCTTCATAATGGCATGGGCGTGTGCATCGTTGAGCTTGTATCCCAAACTTCCGATGGTAAAAACAGATTCCTGTTTGTTCGGCTCGTCGGGGCGTATTACTGCGCTGTGCGCGATATTGATTAGGCCCACTTGACGAACGTGATCTTGAACCATATCTGCTGAATGGTCTGCGATGGTAATGGTTTGATTGACTTGCCTTGAGTTCTGCGATTTCTTTTGTGAGCATGTCGATTTTCTCCTCGATCGATGTAGGTACATGGGCGTCAGGTTTTGTGGCTACTGCAGCAATAGCACCATGTGGTTGCGCCTGCTCGAGGATCTTGTCTGCAATCATCGCCAGCTCGTGGATATCGGAGTGTTTCGCGATGCTATCGCTGACGGCGAGGACTGCTCGTACGGATTGTGGTAGATGGTTGGTCCACATAATACGCAGCATGTTGTCGGTGGCGAGATTCTTCATGCGACGTAACAACTGCGATGGTTTCAAGTCGCCGAGTTCCATTTCGGGTAGTAATCGCTGTACTTTTCGTTGCTCGGATTCTTCATAAACCTGGAACAACCGCTTCTTCAGTGCGTCGTAACGATTTTTTTCCGGTGGATTGAGAATGATGTCTGAGATTTCGTCGAGATCGTGTCGCTCAAGTTGACCGATAACGAGCTCAAACATTGTTTGGTACCCCTTTTTTGTGGAGATATGATGGCTTCAAACTGGGCGAACCACAGTCGTATCCTGTCGCGCCAGATAGGTGGGATGCGCTGTGACGTCGAAACACCAGAGACTTCTTGACCTTGGTCGTTATTGTTCGGCATGTTTTGATACAGCTGGTTTAGTCAGTAGTAGTAGTTTCAATTAGAGTTTCGGATCTTGGGCTCCTTGTTGGTAATCACGTCGGCGTCACCACGATTTATTTGGTCTGAATTGTAAACGTAGTTCATTTTAAATTTAAATCAAAAACGCCGCGAATCACACATCCTCAAAAAAATTAAAAATTGAATAGACGTACATAATTATTATAAAGAATACAAATTCAACAACCCCTAAATACCATAAGTAGTCCACTAACCGTCAACCTTTCTATTTAGACGGATTGTTTCATGACATTGACTGCCATAAATAACATTGTTTGTTACCATAGTGATACTACTACGTTTTGATCATATGAGCCGTTCTCTTTTCTTATTACTGAGAAAGAAAGAAACAAAACGATCTATCGAGCTTACCGTAGCGCCTGCGTAAGACTCCGTCAAACTCATGGTGCGAGCATTTTCGAAATCTATTCGATCCACGTTAACACTTCCGACGCCACACACTTTTGATAGAGCTCATACGCCATGCCGCCATACATATTGGAAGTGAACCCTCCGGGAGGGTCACCGGCATTACGTTTGCGCTAAAGTTAACCATCGCGGACGGTCAACGTCATTAGGTTTAAAACCGTATTATAATACACTGTAAAACTAAGTAAAATAGTGTTTTCAGGGGGTCTTGTCGCTACACGTAGTTACCAACCTTTTAAATATTTAGTGAATATTTGTGCCGTGAACAAAATGTTTTTTTGAAAATGAAAATGCTTGGGTTTTAAAACCAATTCATGTATTAATAAATCTTGTGAAAATATACATCTAATTTTATTTTCATGGTTTATAATGCTGTATTCGCTAAGAAAAACCTACATTTAAAATTAGCCCTCCGCGAGGGCTCCCGGCATCTCATATGCGACTAGGTGAACCCACCAGGAGGGCTCCCGGCACTGAACGTGTTAATACGCTATCGCTAGCGAGTAAGTTTTCGATGGCAACTCATGGTAGAGGTACTGTTCTTTAAGTAAGATGTTAGCCATTCGTGAGCTTTCCCGCGTATTCCTGTACCATACAATTTGTTTAGCAATATCCCAAATTGTACTTTGTCGTAGGCTTTAGTCATGTCTAGGAATATTCCTATCGCGTATTTTTTGTTATTAATAATATTAAGGGCTTCTTGGATATATTTGTAGACTGCCAGGGTGGTGGAACGGTTTTTTCGAAAGCCGTTCTGGCAATCATCAAATATACCGTATTTTTCGCAAAACTTGTAAATCCGGTCACACATGGCTTTTTCAAAGATTTTTGAGGCTGATGGTAAGAGAGCTATTGGACGATAGTTGTTGGGATCTGTTTTTGAATTCTTTTTATGAATTGGTTTTATAACGGATATTTTCAATAAATCAGGGAAGGTACCTTCGTTTAATGATTGGTTCAATAGCAAGTAAAACGGTAGGGTAAGTTGGTCTGCGCATTGTCTTAAAAGCATAGGTGGTATTTCGTCTATCCCATGACTAATTTTGTTTTTTAAGTTTTTGTTCCTTCTCACGTATATATTTTTTTTGATGCAGCCGCCATCTTGGATTTACATTTTGACCTCAGCATCTTCGAAATCTATGGAAACGACACCCATGACGAAAAATTTTAAAACTTTCGCAGCCGCCATCTTGGATTTACATTTTGACCTCAGCATCTTCGAAATCTATGGAAACGACACCCATGACGAAAAATTTTAAAACTTTCGCAGCCGCCATCTTGGATTTACATTTTGACCAAATTCACACTTCTTTTTTTCTATATAGTGTACTCGGGCCGATGTGTACAATTTTATCCCACGACACTGTAATCACTTTACTCTTTTCTTTTGTTTATTCTTTTATTTTTTTCTCTTTCTCGGTCTCTCTCTCTTTCTTTCTCTTTGAATTAGAAGAGGACAGTCGCAAGTATTATCACTTTTTAGCGTAATGATTTCTGAAAGTTTACACGCCGCGTTAAAGAACTTCGTTCCAAAAATCAAGCTTCTAAGTCAACACAATAAAAAATAGGGGCTATTATATGACATATTTTGATACTCGCAAATAAATCAAAACCTTAGGGTACACCTGTTGACCTAGAATCATGAAAGGCAAGAAGCAAGGTCTCACAGGACAAGTAAAGGAAAATCGTTAGTAAACTTGTAGATTTATCACATCAAAAAAAAAATTGCGATAAAAAACCTACATTAATTGCAGTTGGAGATTTGACCGTGACGTATATCGATGGGAGAACATTTTTTCAACTACAAAGTTAAGTTTGATTTTCGGAATAAATTCATCCCAACTAGCACGCACATTAAAGGGCTACGCCCTTTATTGTGTGGTCCGACACGCACATGGCCGGTTTTTACAAAAACATAGTTTTTATAGTGTAACGAACATTTGATACTAATCGATGAAATCGTCTATTAGAAGGAAAAATAAAGGCTCGCTTCCTTCACGGACACGACCAGGCGTGTTGACCTCTTGTACTGGTATATAAGCACGAGGCGAAGGGTCCAGTTGTGTTGGGGACTGTGAGACGGTACGATTGAGTTTGTTAAGCGACCTTATTGCCCGCAGCTCAATTATTTATAGTGGTGGAACATTATTAGAGGGTGCCATTGAAGTGAGCCCATATATCTATGAGTTTTATCGCTTTAATGCATACAGAAGTGGGTAGGAGTTCTGCGTTTAGTCGAGGTACTTAACCGTCTTTATTATAGATGTCATTTCTGACATCATAATATAGTAGGGCTTGCCTGAATCTGCTGTACCTGCTCCCTGTTCCCTGCCTGTACGTGCTCCGGCTTCATAAGGTTCATAGCTCATTTGTTGGGCTTGGTATAACCTTTTATAACAACTACTTTCTTCTTTGCTAGTTTTGCCTTTTAATGCGTTTAAAACTAAAGTCAAATCCAACCTCTGTTCAAAGGCATACTATTCTATCAACGACTACTTAAATGATAAGAAAAGTTGGCCGCTGTGATTAACTCAATAAATTTTTTAAATGTTCTTTCTCCAGAATTAGTTTACCTTCACACTTATGAGAGGTTATATGAGTTTATATATTTTTTTTTATAATTTTACTTTATAAGTCAATTTATTTTAATTTATTGTTGACGTAATCTACTCATTACAATGTTTTTTTTAAGAGTTGTATTGCAATATTTGGTTAGCTAGCGACCTCAAAAATTATTTTACTTCGATGGTCCTAGTTTATCAATTATAACTTCTAGTTACAGCTATATGTAAGCGGGCACGCCCTTTATGCCTGGAGGCTTTTATTTAGATATTGTTTTCGTTTAGTTATTTTTATTTCTGCCTAAGTATAGTTCTCGATGTTTTTGGTTGGTATATTGGCGTGGGCTAGCTGTCATATGGCTATTAATTTATAATTTAAATTATGTTTTGCGTAGTGTAAATTATTTTGCATACTATTAAATCATTTTTTTCTAACTGAATAGACAGCTGTGCTGGTGGGGAGTTTGTTGCGCCACTTCTTCTTCTCAGCTAAAGCACTAGGAAGTGGTGAAGGGTGGGCGTTTTGGGGGACTGTCTCATGTAATTTTGACGTTCGAAAAGTGCTGATTCTCAACCTAGTTTGAATAAATGACTTTTGATTATTTTGAATTTTGCTAAGTGGTAGATCACCTCTACTTATCTCTTCTTGCCATGGGTGGCAAAAATGAGTCCAGTGTGAACTCTCCCTTTCTGAGAACCGGAATTATCAGCCAAGGCCTTGATTGGATCTATTAATAATCCTTCAACTGACAGCTGTCAAACGTAAATAAAAAAGTCTCATGGCAACCTTGGCATGGCTTTTGGGACTGCTTGCGTTTAAAAACTCGATATCTCGCTATTTTACTATGAAATCTATATAAAACTATAATATAAAACTACTGTTTCGTAATCTGTACAATATTTCCTATTGGTTAGACTTATCGCTGTCAGCGGGAAAAGTGCCCAAAAGACTGACACGTTGGATGGCAATGCTGATTCTTTGGCCTAAGGCCTCATTTACGGAGACGCGGGGCGTCGCGCGTTGCGTTGAGCGGCGCGGCCCGCACTGAATTCAAATATATGGCGTTGTATGAGTGCGTTTACGGAGAAGCGATATTAGACGCGTTTGTTTGAATTAGGGCGTTTTTTGCGGCCGAGCCCGCGGATGGCACCGACGCGTCCCACGCGGCGTTTATCGCGGCGGCGCACGCAGCGGCAATTCTCGATGAAGCTATGCCCGCCGCGTGCTTCGCTACACGCTTGAGGATTCGCCGCGGGCGCCGCGGCGGGCACCGCCACGCTTCCCGTCTCGCTTCTCTATGAACATGGTCGTATATTGCTATAAGTTTGTGTTTACGCGTGCGATGATGCGTGCCGCTCCACGCGCCGCCCCACCGTAAACAGAAAAAACGTCCGACGCGCCGCGAGACGCCACGCCACACGCGACGCGAGACGCCCCGTGTCTCCGTAAATGAGGCCTAAGAATTGGCCAACCTTCTGGTCACGTGAAGAGTCAACCAACCGCTTGGCGATGTCCCGAAATATTCAGGACATCGCCATGGGATCGCCAATATGTTATAATGTATAATCATAATTATATTATTGAAATAAAATAGAAGGTATTGACAACTGGATTGCAAAGTAAAGTTTACATTATAAAACCATTTTTCTACGAAATAAGATAACGATATTATAACTAAAACCGTTTAAAAATATGTACAATTAACTAATTGAAACGCGTCATAGAATTTCGCGGCGCCAACCCGACTCACTCAACGCTCTGTAATTATTGTAAACATGTCAAAGTTGTTTATGTTCAGAGATAAGTTGCAAGTTTATGGGATTATCTAAGTGTTACAAATGCTTAAATTCTCCACAAGATTAAATATTACCACTTGACACTACAAACAAAAAAGAACTCGACCACGAAGTAAAATTTCAGTCACAATTTTTTGTAAAAAAAAAAGTATTTTAGTTCATTATCATTTATTAATTTTAATAAACTATATTAAACAACCTCTATATTAAAAGCAGTTCTATTATGGATAGTTTGAGCAATAAAATATAAAAATATGAATTCGCAACATTTGCGAATTTTCGCAATTTTTTATGCAACATCCGGAAGTAACTTCCGAATGCCTTGCATTCGTTTTGATGCTTAAAATGTTAGTAGCATGGCATGCTTTATTGTTAGCTCTGTCTTTCGTGCTCACTATACCACAATAATAGATAAATAGATAGCGCGCTTATTTTCATAGATAATTGCATTAAAGTTCGACCATAATCGAGCTGCTGTGGTACGGCAGCTGTCAGTTGAAGGGCTGAACAATTATGAATGAAGACATTCAGAGCCGTGATTTCACTTTTAGTGAGATTTTTAAGAACACATCAAGATTCCCAACTTTGGAACAGTTCCAGCCTATTCGTGCAATCAAAGTAAACGGCGTTAGAACGTACCTCTAGGCTTCATTTGCCGATTCTACCCGCTTCCCTCACATAAAGTAACAGGGACACATATATTGAGGGACAGTATGCATTCCACGTTCTGCTAACGTGGAAATTGTCCCGGTTCAAATCAGTACCAAGCTTCGATATTCGATATACTCTCCTGGTACCGGAAAGAATTCGCAAACGAATCTGTTGCAAAATAGAAAACTTTTCCCAAATCTTTCTTGAGTTTTTGTGTGGCTCATGCACGCATACATGGATTAGGCCGATAATTCCAAAGTTTAGTGCCCAATTTGTGCCAAACGTCAGAATTTGTGCTAGAATATGTTAAGAAAGAGCATATACACATAACACAACATAATATTACGCGTGCATTGCCCGAAGGGTTGGGCAGAGGAATACCTTTAGTACACCCACATTTCGCCAGTGATGTTCAAGTCCCACGTAACACAGGGTGACCCTATGGCCAGCATCCGGGCACAAACCTAGACTCCTAGTTGCTATTGAGAATTTCCAGATAATAAGAGAATAACACTTCGCCCGATTTTGGAATCGAGCTTCATGCTCAGCAGTAGCGCTTATGTCCAGCGAGGAAGACCATATAAATTCATCATTTAACAATCACAAATATTCTCCAAACAGTCAAAAAAGATCCCAAGAATAAATAAAGTACAGTTTTCTTGTTAATACATTACAATCCAGTTTACAATCCTTAAGGCGACGACAACCGTATTTTAATGATTTTATACTGAAGATCACGTCTAAATGAGTAGTGTAATGATTTGGAAAAAATATATGTTAATTTAGAGCATTTTCTTAATAACTTAATATACGAATATTTCAGATTATGTTTATATAATATTACATAGTGAAATTAATTTGTAAAGTTATGTCTAACGCGGATAAAAAACTGAGAATCCCGCAAAATCTATCAAGCGTATTTTTCTGAAACCTTTACCATTTTACAGATAATTTAAGTATTGATCTTTTAGTACACGTGTTTTATTTAAATACCTTTTGTTTTAAGTTTGATAAATTAATAATGCGTCAAATTGGGGACAGCACTTCTTGATGGCGACTATGGCGAGTCCTATTACTGGCTGGACGTACGACGCGTTGCGTGGGCTCAATAAAGTACACGCAAGCTAACCACTCAAGGGCACTGGCATTATATCTGCGTCTTAAATGCAGAAATCACAACGAAAACCAAAGCTGTTCTCAGTAACTAAAAACACAAAGACAAACAAAGGAGTTTTGCACAAAACTAAGGAGAAGACGATGCAGCGACTTCAATTACAATATACCCTGGGAATGTTCCCGCCAGCCTTTGCAAAGGAAGACATGTAGGTCAAATAGCGATCATTGGATACATGGCATTGAGGCACTGTTCGTGAGGTTGTGGTGCAGAGCCTTTGTCTTTGATGAAATCTTATTACATGCATGGTACAGAGGTTCTTGTGCTGAACTCTACGGTAACTAGGAACTAAACTTTATATTAATTAGAGAAACAGTAACTAATGAATTGAAATGAGAATTCATTTATTCAGTAATCACGCCAATTGAATAAGTTTAAAAAGTATTGACGTTTTTACTTCCACTAGATAACCTTTAAATCTTTCGGCTCCAGATTTAGAAATCCTTATCTTTGTGAGTTACTTTCATTTTTAAGGTTCATCCTTTTCGTCGTTCTTTCCGTAATAAGCATCTGTTTAAAAAAACTTATCATCAGTTATTACAAAATTCTGTTCAATTTTCGCACACCCGGTAACTCAAAACAGCTGATATCGATAGCAAGGTTCAAAACTAAGGCGTTGTCAAGCCATACGTTAGCATTACTCGCCCGGCACCGACCGGCGATCCATTACAACAACTATGCCGTTCACTGCTGAGCTATTGTCACTATGCGTCATTGTTCCCAGGCGTTGCTCGCACATATACTACATGGATATATGAGGACATTCATGAATGTTCCACATTTTGATCACAGGCTTGGATGCTAGCCATGTTAGCCTATTGTTACATTATTTGGAAAATTTAGGGTAGAAAATTATTTTGAAAAGAAATGCTTAGCAAAATCTCGAATACTTAATTCTTTAAATTGTCTACCGCTGACAATTCAAAACCGTCTCGTTAGTGGTTGTCTCGGATCTTGCGCCACGTTACGTCGAGTGAAGCATTTGATTTTCAGTGCTTTATTTCAATTTCCAAGCTAATATTTACATAATTTAAAAGCAGTCTTAAAATAATATTAATAATACGTACCCAAAGTATTTAAAAACACCGGCCAAATGCGTGTCGGACCACGCACATTAAAGTGTTAAGTTGTTAGGATGATGAATTTATCTCAAATACAAACTTAACATTGTATATTATATTTTTCTTATTTGCCTCCCAAAAGTGACCCCCATATTCAAAATTCATTCATGAATATACACGTCCGTGTTTGGGTCACAGAAATAAATAAGTGTACTTATCTATTTCAAAGAAGAAAGGCAGCAACTCCATGTAATTTGGGTGTCGCACTTACACTTCGAGTACATTCGTAAAAACACTCTCAAAAGGTTTATCTCGATCAAATTAAGATAAAAGGTAATCACAGCATATTTTTTAATAATAGGGTTTCGCCAAAAACACGTCGTTTAAAAAGCAAGTGGCTCCGTATAAACAGACCCCATGACAGTAAACCAAAGAGTTTATTATGCAGTTAACCAACGAGTAAACAGTATATGACATTGAAAGATGGCGGAAATTAATAGTTCCAATAATGGTTACTGAATGGAAAAGTGGCCTTGAACTAGTAGCTGACTTTGTATATTAAGCCCTCTACACATTGGACCTCTAGAACAGCGTCATGTCCTATTGTACTCTATACACTTCTATGCAAACCAGCCGTTAGGATTGACAAAATGTCTTTTGTTATTACTACTAGACGTCTTCCTAACTAATATTATAAATGCGAAAGTGAGTTTGTTTGTTACGCTTTCACGCTAAAATGGCTGAACGGATTTGGATGGCACACAGATAAACCATGCACTCGGGGAAGGACATAGGCTATACTTTACATCCTGGATCGCAGACGAAGTTGCGGGTCATTGATAGTACCTATAATATAAAGGGAAATCAATGAAAACAACGCTTTGAGATGAAGAAAATCAAAAATACAGGCAAGATATCTGGAGACGTTGGTTAACGTTTCAAGCGACTGGTGCCGCGGGAATTTGTCCAGTGAATGCGTAGATTTATCGCTGACAATACTTGTCAGTGGGCTTAATTGGACAACTCACAACTGTCAGTCGTGATGTTATTTACAGATATTTTAAATATTAGGTACTAGGCTAGGTATTTAAAAATGTCTTTGCCAATACCTAATATCTTACTATATTTATGCAAGGTTCAAAGGCGAATGTAGAATTTAAGACCTGTGCAGATATTCAGGCTGGGAAGGTCGCGCATCCCATGTTGTCTTACTATCTTGGTCGGCTTATTCCTACCTATTATGCATTAAGCAAAAATAAAACATTAATTTGGTAATTTAATAAAGCATTTTTATTATATTATTACATTCTAATCTTAGAAGAACTTTTACGAATAACTGAGTAGCCGGCGCGGTCGTCATGCTTGTCGTCGGCATCACCATTTGATGCTCATCACGTCATCACACATGCTAGCATCACCTGTAATCTATGGCATTGCATTAGACTCGATCATCTCTGCACACCTAGATTATGTACAATCCTCGTATTCTATACTTCACAAGACAAATGAAACTAGTAGGTAAGCAAACTAATACATAAATATTTACAACGACACATTAAGACAAAACATAATGATGACATTAAAATATGACAATTATGACATTAAGTAAGACAAGTTAACTATCACATTTTTTGCTACAAATTACCCCAAATTCATTAATAACTAGCCGATTTTCAACAGGGGTCATCAGTTATGACTTGTAGATACCCGCTAGTCCGCGCTCCAAGTAAAACCCGGTAAAATTTCCCATAGAAAAAAATTAAATGTTTTTTTTTTTTGCGATTTTCCTTAAAATTACCACATACATAGACTCTCAGTACGATACCTAACAATACCCTTACGGGTCGGACAGGGTCTTTTTAATATGTTGTATAGTAACAGAAGTTTCAAATTCCTAACTTGTTTAGGTTCGTACAAAAATGGTCTGAAACTGACAACTTTTGGGCCCCTATTTCTTCATTTTTGAAGATAAAAAAAAAATTAAAATATATTTGCGCTCTACTCGATGAGTTCTAGACAAGACACCCCACATGCCAGAAGAAAAAAAAAAACAAATTTTTGTTTTTTTTATTTTACTTTATTAAATTTTTACCCCACTTAAATTTTTAACTTTTTAAATTTTTATTATTTGTTGTGTCAACTGTCTACCTATTACGGTTCATGAGATATAGCCCGCTGACAAACAGACGGACAGCGGAGGCTTAGTTTGGTGGTTTCCGTTTGGGGCATCAAAAAATTCGTCCGCATCGCTGTTAACATGCAGGCAAAGTTCCCAAAAGGCTGGAAGCAGGCACTTTGTATGGTAATGCTCATTCTTTGGCTAAAAGAACGCCAGTCTTCTGGTCGCGTGAGTTTACCAACCGTTTGGCGACGAAAAACTAAGTGGGTACTCGGACCCCATGACTCTAGTGTTTCAACCCCAAGCTGCTCGAACATTCCCACTAAGATTGAACGAGTCCCAATAAGATTGGATTATTTGCGCCTTTTGAGGGTTTTTGCACCTGCTGTAGCCGCTCCAGCACATACCGCCGTGCTAGGAAAATGGGATGGCGCAAGGGTGTCGACACACATTGCATTCCACACCAAAGGCCTTTCAACGTTCCAAGGCATTATTGTAATTCCGTCTGGTCTCTTCCTATCATCGCGAACCTAGCCATTTGGTTCAAAAACAGCTGTCACCCCGGTGGTGACAAAAGCACGATGGATGATGTCAGTGATGCTGGCGTGCCGTGCTATCCGGCCTGCGCTCTTACTGCAGGATAGGCTATGGTGTCTGAGGCAGTCGACTCCTTCACCACATTGGCAGCGATGAGGAGCCACGCAAGGAGCGCCCAGACGCAGACAGGTAGTGAGCCGGAAGGTGGTGTCAATGGCCCTGTGTTTTGTGACGGTAGCGCCTGAAGTCAGAGGTCAAGTTTGGCACTTCAGAGTCAACCAGGGTGGGGGCTAAAATTTTTCCGGTCAACTTTTCAGTGCTGTGGACAGAGAATAGGAATACCGGTAAGATAATACTGGTAATTTTGCGGACTACCAGGCCACCAAAACTGATGGGTAGTGTGGCTTGCAGCCACGCTCAGTCGTTTAATAGTGAAATTGAAATTTCTCTAGGGTCTGTCGCTAATGTCAGACATGACACATTTAAATCTATGTCAGCCAATAGATTTAAATTGCTGTTTCAGGAGTTATAAGTCTTTCAAAACAGTGTCTATGTCGCGTGCAATTTGTATGATTCCACTTTTTACAAACGGCGTCGTTCGTTTACAAACGCTCGCTGTTTTGAAATATGCTGAAGGCAAAATTTTAATTACCTTGTCACTTTATAATATGCCACAATATTTGATGGACAATTCAAACGCAGTTTACAAAATGCCGCGGTAAATTGAAGTATTTAGTTATCCGGCACGTAAAACACGTAAGGTGTCTATGGAATCTGGTGCTCGGAGGACTCCTGCGGAGTATTATTGCTACAAAATTGTCGAAAAATTGTGAACTGTAACAAACAATTTACAATTTAACGCATTATTTTTCGATAGTTTATAATCTAACGGAAATATTACCAACAAATTGTGAATTGGAAACAAACTTATTTGCGACGTAACGCACCTTACGCTAATACTAAATAGCCTGCCTAGCTACGAGTAACTTAGAAGTAGCGCTCCCCGGCCGCTGCCGCGGCACCACTTGCTACACTCGCTTGGCTCACGCGCGGTTGGTCACATTTCTAACCTTTTTTTTTTTTATTACGGGGGGAAATCCTCATGGATGTCCTCCGCCCTGGGGAGGGCGGAGGGGTCTGTCAGACTCTTACTGACTAAAACCACCCCGGTGTTCCGTCTCACACTTGCACAACCTAACCTATTTCACAATTTTTCGATTGTTTATATCCTAACAGAAATAATACCGATACATTATTAACAAACGGTTCTCACAATTTTACGGTGACATAACATGTACCTAATTGGTAAACGGGTAAATCAGTTAAGCAAGATAAACAACTGACGTAGCTGAGGCGTTTAATGAGTTTTTGGCCAACATACCTATAACTACGACTCGCTCCTTAAATTCGTCCCCGTCTAAAGCTGAAAAGTTATTTTCATAGCGTTATGTCCTACGGTATTCTGCTGTGGGGCAAAAACGAGCTGTTCGAGCAATTTACCAGCTAGGTGCCAGAGTTCCTCTGAGAGATTTTTTCAAAGATATCGGTATCCCCACAGTGGCATCACAAAATAGGCAAAATATACACTTATACACTAAAAACAGTGATATTCACAATGTTAACACTAGAAATAAGGACAAGCTGCGTGCTTTTCACTGGCTTCATAAGGTTCATAAGTAATTTGTTGGGCTTGGTATAATCTTTCACAACAACAAGCTTCCTTCTTCTTTGCTAGATTTTCCTTTTAATGCGTTTAAAACTCCAACAAAAAAATCAACAATCCAACTTCAAAAATCCAACCTCTGTTCAAAGGCATACTATTCTATCAACGACTACTTAAATGATAAGAATAGTTGGTCGCTGTGATTAACTCAAGACAATGTTTAAATGTTCTTTCTCCAGAATTAGCTTACCTACTGACAGGTTACATGTGTTTATATAATTGTTTATAATTTTACTTTATACGTTTTTTTTTTATTTTTTATTTATTGTTGAATTAATCTACTCATTACAATGTTTTTTTTTAAGAGTTGTATTGCAATATTTGGTTAGCTAGCGACCTCGAAAATTATTTATTTTAGTTCGATGGTCCTAGTTTATCAATTATAACTTCTAGTTACAGCTATATGTAAGCGGGCACGCCCTTTATGCCTGGAGGCTTTTATTTAGATACTGTTTTCGTTTAATTATTTTTATTTCTGCTTGAGTATAGTTCTCGATGTTTTTGGTTGGGATATTGGCGTGTGCTAGCTGTCATATGGCTGTTAATTTTATAATTTAAATTTTGTTTTGTGTTGCGTAATGTAAATTATTTGCATACTATTATATAGAATCAGTTTTTACCAGCTAAAGCACTAGGAAGTGGCGAAGGGTGGGCGTTTTGGGGGACTGTCTTATGTAATTTTGACGTTCGAATAGTGCTGATTCTCAGTCTAGTTTGAATAAATGACTTTTGAATTGCTGGAATAAAGTATGATTTGTCTAACCTGTTTTTTATGATGGTCACCCTAAAATAACAATCAACTAGCTTTTGCTCGCGCCTTCGCCCGCGTGCTTGTCGGAAAATATCCCATGGGAACGTACTACCGGGATTTTATACCTAATAGCCGAGGAAAAGGTCATTGACTCCTAGCGCTGCGCCAAAGCTGCGATATGCTGTCACGGCATATTTTAATCTAAATTAAATGCCTAATTTAAATAAATATGTTGTTTAAATTAGGCATTTAATTTAGATTATTGGATAAGGATACCGGTCAAAATAGCTCCGGAAATAACAATTACATTTATTATCAGATTTTCAATCCGCAGGTATTTTATAATGATACATTTCGTGACATATCGCTGTTATATTGATCTATTTGATGCAATTTATTAGCTTTGCAAGCAGCTATTAGCATTACTTATTAGTTGCACTACAGCCACTCTACTCCATGGTTACAGCTGTTACATTTAAAAAATACTTATAAATAAAAAGTGCAAAATTATTAATTCGCCCGTGGTACTACATATGTACTACTGGTACGAGTAGGTAGATATGCTGCGCTTTCATTCAGTGGTCGAAAGTAAAAACGTTACCGGCGCGGCTTTTGTTAAATAAATGATCAGATGAGCGCCATCGCATCCGGCTCCAGCCCTTCATTCATATCATATGCGTTTGACTTACATGCAGGGGGTATGCCCAGAGACCCGCCTTTTTTTAGAGAAAGTTACGTGATGTCCGATTCGCAAAGTAGTGTCACAGATTACCAGATAAATCATTCCATGTACTTACACGCGCTTACTATCTACCGGCCACCACTGAGACATGGGTCGCGACTCGCGTGCATACGCATATATGCCGTGCCGCGAGGCGCGTACGTACGCATATATTTTGGTCAACCTGACGTACTTAGTTTCAAATTTTTATGATATGGCTGGTTCTGGTGTATTATGTGCAGTTGATGGATGCAGATCGAGCAAGAGAAGAGATAAAAACTTATCTTTTTTCAGTTTACCTGCTGATACAGAAATGTGAGTATCTGATTTGTTTTATTATCGTTTCTTAAATAGGTAAATTGTTTAAACTTGCATGTTTCGTTTTTTGTGTTTGATTGGTAGTTACGTAATTCTTCTACCACGTAATCTGTTCTTCTACTATACGTCTGGCGTCTGAGATAATAATAGAAAGGTCAATAACCTCCATTTGTCAACTGTTATTTTTTTAAACAATAAACATGCTAAAACATTAAAAAGCATTTTATTTTATTTCATAAAGTGCACTACAAATACATACCTAAATGGATATGGATACATACTTATATGGATTTTCAAAGAGATATGTTGTACCAAGGAGAATACACATGTTAATAAAAATAAGAACAACCAAAGAAATCTATTACATGAAATTTATGTATCTTTGGTCCAAGTCTGTTATAGTATAGTGTATTGCTAACTGTTTGGGATTTTGCTGCTCCAAAGGTGATGTACTTTAAAAAAAGAAGATTCTCTTCTGACAAGCTTTACGAATGATGTAATCTGCTGTCAGTGAGGACATTGTATATCCTTCTTATCATTCTCAAAATGTACAAAGAGATATCCGAAGGTGTAGGCTATTATAGCAGTAGGTATTGAAAATGTTGTATGGAGTGATTTATCTGGTAATCTGTGGTAGTGTGAAGACATAGATAGATAAACATAACGCCATGTCCATCATGTTTCCATTACCATTATTGGTGTAGGCGGTAAGAGCGGGTATCGATACCCGATTTGTGCCTGTAATTTCATCGGGTCTTTCATCCTTCAAACCAGAAAGCAGCAGAACAGGACCTACCCGGGCGATAGTATGGCTTATTGAGCTTTAACAAAAGCATGTCACAGAAGTACCTACGAAGTTTTTCCGAAGAGTCCGAATAAACATGACTGTAATTATGTATCTTATACACTGACATGCGCAGGAAGGCCTTGTAAAGGCCTCAGGAATAGCCTCATTGGATGCGGGTAGCACAGAACCGGTCGAAGTGGCGCTTGGGAGAGGTCTATGTCCAGCAGTGGGCGATATAAGCGATGACACGTTGACATGTATAATGTCACCAATCAAATTCTTTCTTTCCGTGTGCCAAAAGTATAAAAGATTGTCAATGTTAGCTACATTGCCTATCTTTTAAACTTCTATGCGGGTGAATGGTGCGGGTAATCAGGGCACGGCCTCGGCGGGCCCTATTTAGACCATAGCTGTAGTCTGGTCTGTTATGCCTAGGTTCAAGTGTTGTAGAGCTGCACGTGCAATTGAGACTGTAGATGCTTATATTTTGATTAAGTTACTGGTATTTTAGTGCAAAATAGAGGATGAAGTCGAACTGCTTCGTTGGTCTAATGCTTTCAAAATAGAATCGTTAATTAATAATCGTTAGTTAATAGTTGATGCCCAGTGTTGTTAGGTTTATTTGGTAGGAAATAAGAATTACTCAATAGCAACCCAGACCCTCGTTTAGTCACCGGTTTATAGCAAAAGGCTCGCAGCCGACTGACAGAATGTGGGGATAGGTAAATATACACCTCTGTTCCCTTTCGGCATGCACCAGTAATATGATTGTTCCACTATTCTAATGTAGGGATGTTGGTCACCTATACAGTACCAGACGCCTTACCATCCGTCGAAACTCTCTTGACAATCGTTTTGTTACGTACAATTGATAACCTAGCTCTCTTGTGGCTTAAAAGCTTTTCATATAGGTACCTACAAGTATACTTTACATAATATACATATACATACTTAAGTATAAATTTTGCTTCTTTACATCTTGAAGTAAAATGGAGTTGAGATATAATTTGTTTTTCTTTTACATTAACTTAACGATCGTTCACAGATGTTTGTGTTGTACCAATCTTTGGGGATTATTTTCCATTTTCTTTGCTGAGTTATAAGACCTCAAAGCTACTTACCACTTTTCTTTATTTTAGTTCACGTATTCGCTTTCCAATTACAAACACGTTACCAGGGCCGATCTCCCTTTAAAGTTTAGTTTAGTGTCAGTTGTTAGTGTAACAGATACGAAAGAAAACAGCCACTTGTCATTCAGTAAACTTCCTAAGTAAGTTAGTATACCGTGTGTGTAAACATGCTGAATTAGTGTTTAGTATGAAGAGAAACGAGAATGTCAGTGCTAGTGAAAGAAACCTATCTTAATTATTTACTTAGCGACTAGATTGGGCACTAATGACAAGTAATAAAATCGTCTTAACTAAGCATACCTCGTCCGTCTAATGACTAAACTAAAAAACAACTGAATACGAGCTGCTTGTAAACGCACCCATAACAATATACGCCAAAATCTCAGCTGCCAGTTAACCCAGCAAGCACAGTGTCATTAGCTGAAAAACGACATGACAAATGGTAGGCAAAGAGCTGAGTACGTGAGTTATGAGTATGGTCGGGTGGCGGTGACAAAGGACGCCGCGACACCGTGCCATTGTGTCGGTTTTTGTGTTAAGGAAGATCTCGTTATTAAGGAAAAGGAGAGTGGGGTATAATAGTAATCTGTACCCAATATTTAACCCGTTGTTGCTTGTCGTCCACGCCGCTACTCAAAAGTAACTTTATTTTCAGTAGCGCCGTGGACGACGAGTTAAGTTTAATAAAATGTGAATGTTTTTATACTATCTATGTATGTCGTATGAAGCTCAACTACAAGTTGATAGTTTTCTGCCAAATAGTCTATTTTATTTAAAGAAATATGAGTACGGCTGGTCTGCTCTCGAATGCCAACAAAAGTAGGTATTTATTTAGACCTAGAAATCTAGACATTTTTACTGGGCAGTATTCCAAATTTTATTCTTCCTATGCGATTATTCAGTAACAATCACAAAATTTGCTTTAGACAATTTGCAACAAAAAAATTGGGACAATGAATGTATGTAGGCATCTGCCGATTTTGCGTATACTAGAGCCCAATACATAAACAGAATTCTTCACAAAGGAAATGAGATTGCATTTTATTAGCCGCCTGTTCTCATCGATAGTTATGGGCAACAAATATCGTGCCGACATTAATTCGGCACACAATCGGAAACTGGAGCAAGTACAGACGATCTTAGATAAAGTTCTGATTGAACTCGACCATGCTTGTACTATTAGCGCCACCTTCCATACTATATACTTTTTCGTTTCGGTACTTAGGGTTCCGTACCCGAAGGGTGCCCAACGGAAAACTATTACTAAGCCTCCGCTGTCCGTCTGTCTGTCTGTCTGTCCGTCCGTCTGTCTGTCAGCGAGCTGTATCTCATGAGCCGTAATAGGTAGACGGTTAAAGATTTCACAGATTATGTATTTCTTTCTTTCTATTTTGCCGCTATATCAAAAAATAATAAAATTTAAATAAATTTAAAAATTAAAGGGGTACAATAAACTTTTGAATTAAAAAAAAAATTGAATTCATGGCATGTGGAGTGTCATTGTCTAGAACTCATAAAGTAGAGAACATTTTTTTTTCTATCTTCATAAAAGAGCAAATAGGTGGCCATAAAAGTTGTCAGTTTTAGACCATTTTTGTACGAGCTCTATCTCAACAACTCAACAAGTTAGGAATTTGAAACTATTGTATATCATGTACCTTACCTTACTGCCTATAATTAAAAAATAATAAAAATGCGTCCATAAGGTATTTTATTAAAATTTGGGTGATTTTCTGCAACTGCAAAAAAAAACTTTGTAATTCATAGTATCATTATGAAATACAAATTTATCTTAGCGATTAAAAAAAATTAAGAAAAAAAATATTAATATTCACGCATTTCTGACTTTTCGGATTCCTGTGCTTATTGTATAATTATCACTTGCTTCAAAACCGGTGAAGGAAAACATTGCGAGGAAACTGGCATGCTTGAGAGATATTTCTCGACGGCATATGAAGCTGAGTCAGAGGTTCATGGGCGGCTTTAAAACTCTGACACCAGGTTAGTCACTAACCACACGAAAAGAAGAAGATAATATTCTTCGTTTAGTATTTTCATTTATTTGCTAAATATTGTACGGTGCAAGCCCGATTCGCAGTTGGCCGGTTTTTAAGCTAAAGTAAATAGATTTTTTGCTGGTTGACATTTTTTACCGTCTCGAAAAAAATATAAGTTAAGTATATATTTTTTTACTTTATTTTTTCAGTAACCTAGAATGAAATTGATCTATCGATAAATACCACAAATTTGAAGTAAACTTTTCATACTAGAACAATAAAAGCAGAAAAAAAAACGGAATTTAAATCAAACGCGGGGTGCGTATGATTTGAATTTCGATATTTTTTATAGTTTTTTTTTTTTTTTTTAAATTTAAATCATACGCACTCCGTGTTTGATTTGAAGTGCCACCCTCAAAGCAAGCGTTTCGGGTTGTGAAAACGTGTTTAGCCCCTACCTCGTGATATAGTACCCACACTATAAGTCAACACACTACAAGTCCTTGGCCATCCACACACATACTTAATTAAATGTTCAACAGAACGTCTTGCCTGTCCTTAGGGAGTTTCATCTGTAGCCCGCTTAAACCTTATCGAGCGTAAATTAGATCGCGCGGTAATTCGCCCCTCCCAACGTCTTGTTATCTCGGAAAATTCGTAAAAGTAATACATATTTTAGGCTTTGATTATAGGATACGCAGTGGACTAGACAATAGAATAATGTATGAAGGGAAATCTTTTTACACATGATTATCTTTGAAAAAGAAAATTAATAGGGTAATCATGTACATGTGATCGTCATTTTCGTTTCTTCATAGTCGTTTTAAAAGATGCTTCTAATACAATTGAGCTATTCAGTACCTACCTAAACGAAATTTGCAAGGACGCTATACGGAGCTTTTCACACGTAATGCTACGTCATAATTTGTCAATAACAGACGAAAGCAGAAAAACTCTTTCCATTAATAGAAGCGTTAAGCTACACCAATTAGTGAAGGGGTAATACAATAGAACAGCAAATGTAGCAGAATGGCTGTTAAGTCTCAAACAGTCGGATAAAGCGCGTTAAGGGGCTGCGAGGGCTGCGTCTGCACTCCGTAATGTTGCGGAAGTCAGTGCTAAACCAACGCCGTGGACTGACGGGATAATCAGCGGAATATACATGGAATAGGAATAACTTTATCATTTTATTTGAGTATTTTTAAAGAAAGATATACTTGTTGGCAAGAAAAGTTCTATAATAATATTGTTATTTTGACATTGCCAATTTATCGCCCTTACTGGTTAGGTACATCTGAATGATCAATTAATGATTTTTGATGAAAGAACATAGCCTAAATGAACACATATAATTGTAATAAACATCTGTTCAAAATATGGCAATGTAAAGGTTACTAAAGGTGGGATGAACTAAGTTTACCCTAGATACGTTAAGGACTAATAAGCCTGGGTTCACATATAAAAAACACATACAAATACTGCTTAAAATACAAAAACAATTATTACATATACGGACCCATAGCAGAAGATTCCTAACAGCATCAGTGGCGCTGTAAATATAGCATATGGAAAACGTTTGGACTTTTAGAGCGTCGTCTCCGTCACTTATGGCGGGTATAAGTGTCTATTCTGTAAAATGTTCGGTATTTTAGAGCGTCGTTCCCGTCACTTATGGCAGGTATATTCTGTAATAATCTCACCGTGAAAACTAAGGTGAAACTGAGCTTGAAGTGAGCTGTAAATAGTGTCAATCCCTAGCATTAGGTAGGATTACAGCTCACTTCAAGCTTAGTTCACCTTAGTTTTCTCACTGAGATTCTAACAGAATAGACCGGCTGTTCTACAGTCGATCATTTTAATGGCATATAAACAAGTTTTGATTTACTCCGGCGGAGTACCTACAGAATAAATCAAAACTCGTTTTGTTATTAGCCCCCGACGCAAAGAGAGATATTGGCGTATTATAAGTTTTATCGCTATGTGTGTGGGTCTGTCTGTAGCACCGTAGCTACAGACAGGCCCACACACTAACTAGTGAACCGATTTGAATGCAGGTGTTTTTATTTGAAAGCAGGTTTTCTAATGATAATTCTTAGACATGTTTTATCAAAATCGGTTCAGCCGATTAAAGATTATCAGCTCTTTTCTAGTTGATGAATGGACGTGAGCGTCTTCCACAGGTCTGATCAATTTGAAATTTGGTATTCTGTTACTTCAATGATATTAGAAGAACATAGTAACCTTAAACTGATGCTGCAGCATCAACTGGAATTGCCACAGCCAAATTGCCATTTACCAAATCCCTTATCAACTTACAGCACAGGTATTGTGTTTGGGCTCATTGGACTGGTCTCAATGAATAGGTTATTGATAGATAATGAACAGGGTCTGGTGATGGAGTAGGAAAGAGAAATGAGGAAATGTTTGTGTCGGGAGTTTTTAAATGTTAATATAATTTCACTTGTTGTTGTTTATATTGTAGAAGTAACGCTTCATCGTAGTAAATACGTTAATCAGTATATATGGTTAACTGACTTAACAATGTCAAAAGGTTTCGTAGGAAGCCATGAAACGCTATTCAATCGTGCGAGCGTAATTTCGTTCGATCATTGAAGCGGCATTACGGCATTATAGTTAAGGCTTTTAACTATTCGAATCCCTTTATAATATTTTGTAAACGGAACCAACAAAAATTGTTGAAAACGTAAAAAAATTGAAAAGGCAAGTTCAATACTCGTACTCGTACACACTCTTTGTAGGGCTGTGTACCCGGAGGGTGCCAAACGGAACCCTATTACAAAGCCTCCGCTGTCCGTCCGTCCGTCCGTCTGTCTGTCGGCGACTGTATCTCATGAACCGTAATAGGTAGACGGTTGAAATTTTCACAGATTGTGTATTTCTATTGCCGCTATACAAATAATAAAAAATAAATAAAGTTAATAATTAAAGAGAGAGTAAGTCACGTTTGCAACCACTAGACAAACGACGCTCTCATACGAGCAGGCTGAAAACAAATAGGATGTGTTTGATATATGGCGGTTTATAACTTTTTGTACAAAATTATGATACATATGGATAAAAATACCCCTATATCTGCAATTTACTGTGATATGACGCAGGCTTTTGATTATGTTCAGCATGATATATTATTAAAAAATCTTGAAATGTATGGTATAAGGGGAAATGTTCAAACACTTCTACAATCATATTTACAAAAAAGGACACAGACAACAGAAATAGCGACGATTAATGCAAGCACTAAACGTGAGGTAATTCATACATCTGGGGAGCGTACCGTTAACTATGGCGTGCCGCAAGGAAGCGTATTAGGTCCGCCGCTTTTTACCCTTTACATCAACGATTTGCCTAAATGTGTAGAACACAGTATGACACTTTTTGCAGATGATAGCACGATAATCATTCCTTGTGATAATAAGTATAATTATGAAGCTGATATAAACAGCACATTAACTAAAGCCATTCTTTGGTTACAAAATAATAACCTTCAAATCAACTTGAATAAAACGGTAATAATGCACTTCAGCCAAAGACAATTAAAATTTCCAAATTTTAAAATTAAATATAATAATAATGAAATTAACGAGGTAAATTGTACTAAGTTTTTAGGGTTAACGGTGGATCGAAACTTAAATTGGAAGGCACACATAGAGGTTATTAGCAAAAAACTAAGTAACAGTGCATTCGCACTATATAAACTATCGCGGATTGTTAATACTGATGTCCTATTAACTACCTACTACGGTATAGCAGAGCCCATTATCAGATATTGCATTATCTTTTGGGGACATTCTACGGATAGAGAGAGAGTTTTCAAAGCTCAAAAAAAATGCCTTAGATCCATATTTAGATTGAAAACGACAGATAGTTGCAAGCCAATTTTCATAAACTATAAAATCTTGACTTTACCATCAATTTATATTTTGGAAATTGCGATATTTGTTAAAACAAATTCTAATTTATTTCCCCGGATGGCAGATGTGTTTCCTAGGAACAGACGTGACAACAGTCAGTTATGTCAACATAGGTCTCGGACTGCACTTATGCGCAAGAGTGTATTTTGTATGGCTCCCATTATTTATAATAAACTTCCGAATAGCTTGAAAGAGCTAAACTTAGAACTGTTTAAGAGGAAATTGAAATCTTTCTTAGCTAATAAAGCATATTATGATGTCAGAGAATTTTTAATGGATTCACTTTAAATTGACATACATTCGTTGAATTATACTGTAATAATGATTTTTTATTATGAATTTTTTTACGAAATATCTGTTTTTGGACCATTTGACATTTATTATAAATTGACATTGTATTATTGATTATTTTAAATTTTGAATGTATAAGTAGAAATAATGATTTTTATAATGATAATAATGACATTGTTTATCGAATATATATTTTTTTTTTTCTTTTTTCTGGACCAATTGACATTATATTATAGATTATTTTAATTTTGAAGTGTAAGTAATATTTTTTTATTTTTTTTGATTATTATGTTAGCATTGACATGATAATTATAATTTATTTTTTGTATTATTTAAGTCAAGAAGTTTAATTTAATGTTGTCATCTGAGTCAGCATTTTCATTTTTATATTATATAATATTTGCACACCATGACAATATGGTAAATATGTTAGTATAACTCTATTGAATGTAACACCTTGCATGCATTGTTTTCCATAATAATTGTATGTACACTCATATTTGAGCAAATAAAGGAATCTGAATCTGAATCTGAATTTGATGTAGCTTAGTAGGCTCAGGCTAAGTGTGAGTCGGACTCGCACACGGAGGCATGCGTACCGTATTAGGAGCGACCAAAAATAACGCCGAAAAAATCACATTATCTATTTGTTTTCAGCCTGCTCGTATGAGAGCGACGTTGGTCCAGTGGTTGCAAACGTGACTGTTGGGCATGAGGGGTCGATATTCAAAGCGGGCAAGGTGCTATAGGGTTTTCTCAGTAGCAGTCCAGAGTCTGGTTGATGGCAGTAGGCTTACTCTCTGTCCTATGGGGCATAAGCATCTGCCAACATATGGCTTGACTATACAATACATCTCAGCTACCCCTTCGAGGAATACGAGTGATGGTATGTTATATAACAAGCCTACAGTCATTCCTCTTTATACATCAGATAAACAGTTACGATCTCTCTTCCCAGTCCGTCACTTACATACAGTTGACGCCCCGACATACCCACGTACTAAAGGTGCCATTAATCAAAAGTTCCTCTCACATGACGTGCCGGTTCTATTTAGCCTTTCTTTAGTTTACTATACTCTAAGCTTCGGAGTTTCAGAACTTATCTCGATATTTAATTTGTTACTTCGTATCCTGTTTTGACAAACTAAAGCTGTATTCGTTAACAATTAGTGAAAATTTACCGTACCTTCTTTTGGATTTGTCAAGTTACGCCTAAACGGGCATTTAAAAAAAACAATATTGAGCTCAGATTTGGGTTTATTCCGCTTTGCCCCACCAAGTTGCCCCACAAGTATGACAAACTGGAATATTCAAAATTTCGACGTCCATTTGTCCCATTAATTGATTTTAGTGGGGCAAATTACACGCTCATAAACTCTAAATTCACTATTTTCCGGCTTAATTACACGAGCAATAGAAGTAAACCAAATATTTCCCAGCATTGAGCAATTATCTTTCCTATATTTCTGGTAATGACTGGAAATATATGGTTGGGGAAAAAGTCTTTTCGCATTATAGTATGTATGAACTTGTAATAAAATCTCTTTGGCTATACTATGTGTATCTGGCTGGTATTGGTATCATTGAAAGTTTAAATTTTAAAGAACATAATTCCAAATTCAAATTAGGAAAATGTGTGATTTTTATTTGTTTTTCGTACTGTCAAGATGAGTGAATCTAATGAAGAAATTCGATACATTTTAAAATTTTACTACAAAAAAGGTAAAAATGCAACGCAAGCCGCGAAAAAAATTTGCGATGTTTATGGACCTAGTGCAGTGTCTGTGAGAGTAGCACAAATTTGGTTTAAGCGTTTTCAATCCGGAAATTTTGATGTCAAAGATGCACGTCGCTCTGGTCGCCCTATTACGGATAAAATGGATGCCATTTTTGAAAAAGTGGAGCAAGATCGGCATATTAGTAGTTACGACGTAGCTGAAGAACTGGGAATTGACCACAAAACAGTTTTGGCGCATTTGAAAAAAACTGGGTACACAAAAAAGCTCGATATTTGGGTACCTCACGAGCTCACTGAAAGAAACCTAATGAACCGTGTACTCATTTGTGATTCTTTATTACGACGTAATGAAACCGAACCATTTTTGAAGAAGCTGATAACTGGTGATGAAAAGTGGATCACGTACGACAAGAACGTGCGAAAAAGGTCGTGGTCAAAGGCCGGTCAGGCTTCACAGACTGTGGCAAAACCCGGGTTAACTCGCAACAAGGTGATGCTGTGTGTGTGGTGGGATTGGAAGGGCATTATTCATTATGAGCTGTTACCACCAGGCAGGACCATCGATTCTGAACTCTACTGCGAACAACTGATGAGATTAAAGCAAGAAGTTGAGAGAAAGCGGCCGGAATTAATCAACAGAAGGGGTGTGGTTTTTCATCATGATAACGCTAGACCTCACACATCTTTAGCCACTCAGCAAAAATTAAGAGAGTTTGGCTGGGAGGTGTTAATGCATCCGCCGTATAGTCCTGACCTTGCACCTTCAGATTTCCACCTGTTTCGGTCTCTTCAGAATTCTTTAGGCAGTGTCAGGTTAACATCACGGGAGGACTGCCAAAACCACTTGTCGCGGTATTTTGATCAGAAGTCCCAAAATTTCTATAGCAATGGGATCATGTCCCTACCTACAAGATGGCAAAAAGTTATCGAACAAAATGGTACCTACATACTTTAGTTAAATGTAAACATACTATGTTAAAAAATGTTTTGAATTTTCTTAAAAAATGCGAAGAAACTTTTTCCCCAACCTATTATATATATATAACATAAGACAAATAATCCATACAATATTATCCAAAGAAAATAACACAAGTGAAACTACGTTATTACGTGAAGATTGCGTGATTATAAATAATTATAACAATGATCCCGCGTGTACATAGACATCCCGCACACTAATCACACCTAAAACACGGTATTGTGTCCGTATCGATTTGTATCGGCGCCTCGTGTGTGGCTAGCTTACCTACATACTGGGATTAGCTGCTTATAATTATTGAGCTCAGTAATTTGGTGAGACACGTACGATGTTCTTTAGTACCATCTGTGGTTTTTATTATAGGTAGCGAAGTTGAGTAATGACGTTTGTCTCTTGTAAGAGTGGTATTATAGTCACAATGTTGAGGTTCAACTGCCTTAATGTACAGTCAAAGAATGACAGCTGTGATTTGAATATACGGACGGTCCATTTAAGTTGCTTGTCAATATACGGACCATTTAAGTTGGTTGTCTGTCAATATTCGGATCATTTAAGTTGGTTGTCAATTTTCTTAACAATTTATTTCCCTGACTTTACAATTTATTGTTCCGCTTGATTTTTTACAATTGCACATGAGATGCCAGCTTGATGTCACGACGATAACATCAACATCTTCAAGAAATATCTTTTCCTTTTTTTATTTGTCGACAGTTTTTCTTTTTTCCACTATCTCACCTGATGGTAAGCGAATATGCGGTCGACAGCGGTGCACGCTTGCCTAGAACTAACCTATTCATTCGAGACATGAAAACTCCCAGAAATCGCAAGGATTTTCTTGTAACTCATGAGTAAGGCACACACGTGTGCTAATTTCTGCAATGTTTAGTATCCAGCGCTCGAGTCCAATTACCCGACGTTCGGCTCCGGACGGCCACAGAATAGAAGGGTACGGAAAGTCGACTCTATACAATGAGCGAAAACGCACGCACATATAGAAAGAAGTATATAATTGTACGTTTTTCTTGATTGCGTTTTTGTCTTTACTTTGTTTCTTCTTTTGTCAATTTGTTAATTTCTCATGTTGTTAAAATTGAACTGTATAACGTCTTACATGTATGGAAATGTATTATGTTGTGAATGTATATCTTAAATTAAAAAGTCGTGTAGCCTATAAACCCGCGGAACAATAACGCTTCCAACGATGCCTTGTTTGTCAAAATACAACGAGTGGTTTAGGAGTTATGAGGGAACAGATGAACATACATACATAGACAATCTGTTAAACTCGTAACCCTCCTTTGGATTTGCCGTAGTCGAGTAAATAGACACACGTTACGTACACCAGCCTTCTGTACCTATTTCGTGGTATAGTGGCGGACATCAGTCGCCTAATGAGTCAAGTTAGTTCTGACCCAGGGGACAGCTTCACTTTGCTCACACTTGCTTATTTATCCTAACTGTAGGTACTGCAGTACTTAATGAGCGAACCTTGTTCGAATAATCGTTTCATTGTCTACACAGATTGGACCAAAGTTTTGTGTTTTATTCACAACATTTATGATATAACATCTCGTTTATATTATATTACCTGAAATGTAAATCTGGCACAAATCTAAAGTGAGAAAAACTAATGAGACTGCCCGACTTTGGGATCGAACCCAGGACCCCGGAATCAGTAGGATTCCGGGGTCCTGGGGCCGATCCTCCGACTGTCTATGTACTTGCCCTTAAACGGCAAGTACATAGACAGTCGTAGCGAGGAAATTCAACATATTACAGTAGCGATCCGCCGCTGTCTCGCACGGGTACTATGACGTGTCAAAACATACAGATTTTTGTGCTATATCTAAGTAAATTGAATATTAATGTATACACATGCACCTTCCGGAATCCCTGAAATGTCTTAATAACATATCCATGGCGTAGCTTAGAAGAACAACGCGGTCACACAGACAGACACGAAAAGGTCTTTAATTTATAATATGTATAGAATCGTCTAGTCTGTTACGACTACCGCCCACGGGCCAGCAGGCCCTCGGGCCGCACCACCCGACCAGCACATCAAATAATGGTCCCTAATATTAAGGTGCGCTTACATTGCCAATTGAAATTACTGAATTCCAGGCAATATTGGTCAAATGTGATGTAGCTTGTAATTTTTGCAAAGCAACTTAATACAATAGGCAAATCACACAAGTAGTATTCAAATACAGAATGTATGGAAAAAATATTGAATGGGACTCACTCACGAGGATAATTACACGTACTAAGTATTCACAAACACATCTAAATGATAATAAAAAAGCATGATTCGGACTCGCACACGTAGGGTTCCGTACCACCGTACAATATTAAATACCGTACATAGCAAATAAATAAAAATACTAAACGAAGACTACTATTATTTTTCATCATAATTTTATTAAATCGCTAAGATAAATTTGTATTTCATACTGATACTATGAATTACAAAGTTATTTTTTGCAGTTGCAGAAAATCACCCATATTTACATAAAATACCTTATGGATCGGCGTTTTTAGTATTTGTTGTATACAGAAATTTCAAATTCCTAACTTGTTTAGTTGTTGAGATAGAGATCGTACAAAAATGGTCTTAAACTGACAACTTTTACGGCCCCCTATTTCTTAATTTTTGAAGATAAAGAAAATTGTAAATTGTTTGTTCTCTACTCAATAGACACCCACATGCCAGAATTAGTTTTTTTTGTTGTAAATCAAATGTTTATTATATGAAAATTGGAGACCCCCTTTAATATTATTGGTTGTTATAGAAATACATAATCTGTAAAATTTTCAACTGTCTGCCTTACGGTTCATGAGATACAGCTCGCTGACGGACGGCAGGCAGACGGGCAGACGGACAGCGGAGGCTTAGTAATAAGGTTCCGTTTGGCACCTTTCGGGTACGGTATAAAAAAATGGCAGATAATTGCCAAAAAAATGTACTTGTATATAGATTGCGCCACCGCATTCAGCGACTGTAAGTTGTCGGCCAATAATTGTCCGTGAATGCGCTGCTTTATCACTAGAGCGACCAGGACATGCGGACTGCCACCCAGACAAGCATATGAAATATTGTCTGTCTACGCAAATGTATGGCAGACGAAGGTAATTAGAGCTGCCGTGCCCTCTACACTCGACGCGGATACACAATAGCTGGTTTGCCAGCACTGTTAATGTGCGTTTAGGGTTGCTAATTGAAATGGACAGATAATTTATTTTAAAGTTTTCGTTCTCAATTACTTGATATATTATTAGAAGGCTTATAAACCCGATTAAGATTTAGTGAATAAATTATAATTCTTTTATTTCACTATAATATATACATATAAATTATATTTTTAAATATTAGAAAAATATAAAAACATTTAAAAATATAAAAAATAGTGTTTCGCCGGTGTCGGAAACAGGTTCCTATCTCTGCAGCCCTAACCACCGGTAGCTTACCGGTGGTTAGGTTAACCTCCTCACAATACGAGCTGTATCGAGGAGTACTGCCTTCTGAATCAGGCTCTTGATCCAACCGCCTATCGAGAGCCTAGAGAGATGTCGGTCGAGGCTTTCAGCCATCAGGCCGTTACAACAATCGGCACAATGATAGCCAAGCACACATTCCACATGTCGACAACCTCGTGCGCTAGGTTGAGATATTTTATTTGTTTCTCTTTCTTAGCTTTCACGAGGTTCTTAAATGATAATTACTATTAGGGAATTTCAATCATTATCTCATAGTTGTACCTATCTAATTATGGCACATGTAGTATTTGCACAAGTTTTACAATACTTAGTAGATTGTTTGCCTAGGGAGCAAACCACTATTTTTAAGGGGAGAGTGTTTCATTAAATCCAGAGCGGAGCGAAGGATTCTAGAGTAGAATCCTGAGCTGATTTAAAACAAAAAAAACATATTTACAGCCGCCATCTTGGATTTACATTTTGACCTCACTATCGTCTTTAGCACCTTCGAAGACTATGAAAACGATACCTATGATGATAAATTTGGAAATTTTCAAAGCCGCCATCTTGGATTTACATTTTGACCACACTATCTATATTATACCTATATTTGGCTTTAACACCTTCGAAAACTATGAAAACGACACCAATGACGAAAAATTTGCAAGCATCAAGCACCGCAGTAACACTGCTAGTGTTGACAGCGGTAATAATACCGTGAAGTCATCGCGCAGTGTTACCGCGGTTGCCGCTTAATGCACTGAAAAGTGATATTGGAATTTTATATTGGAGTAAATTAAATTTATTTTGGGACTGATTCTGTTACGCACCGACTGAGTTGTTATAAAAGTATTGCTATAGAAAGAACTTGATCGCATCGTCGCTTACCATGTGGTAAAATAAATCGACATAAAAAACTTGTTTGTCAAACAAACCTGTGTCTTGTAATAATGTAAAGTAAGTACGTACTAGGTAACGCGTGTGCTATACAATCATATTATAAATCCGTAGCGGAATGTGTCTACCTTTCGTTATCACAATGTTTGTCGACAGATATCAGCTTATCTAGGGTTTACTTTGATATCACTCGTGTTCACTTATTGTGTTGCATCATAATATTATGAATGTACATAAATAAGGTATTTTTTAATGTTATTTCTCCGGTCAGTGCTAGTTTAATTTTCGGTAAACGTCATCAGGAATCAGAAATCACATACATTGATAAAATATGGTTGTTCCTGGAATATCAGATGATTATACCTACTTATGATGATTATATTTACTTGTGTTGTCGCATCTTAATAAAACTGGAAAATATTGTATTCAGTCCTGTAAGAAAGTAAAAGATAAACTATTGCAACACACATCTGTCAATGTATTTCGAACAGCATAATTTGTAGCTAAAAGGGAACACGACGTAATCTTGTAGCGTGGAACGCGCACAATATTCGCGCATATGAAAACGTAAGAACACATTTCATATTGAATATAAGAAAGAAAGGTTAAAATACATAGAGGGTGGAATTAGATCAAGTTAATATAAATTGCTTCTTTGACAACGTTTTGATGTACAATCTCATCACGTTTCTTCTTTGTATGGCGTCTTATTTTCACATGGATACCTCCCTCCCTGTTGTATAATCCAGCGAGTGTCGCACAAATAACAATACAAAAGGTTCAATCTAAACAATATGCGATAAGGAACTAGCACAATGTCGCTAAGGAGTTCTCACGGAATCTTGACAGGAAAATGCATACAGTATTCGGAATTAGTTTTAGGAACGCCTTTTCAGGGTTTCGTACCTCAAAAGGAAAAAAAACGGAACCCTTATGGGATGACTCGTGTGTTGCTCCGAATCTATTGGAACGATTAAAGTGAAATTTAGAACACATGTATTTCTGTGACCCAAACACGGACGTGAAACGTAAATAAATTAATTTTGATTATCACTTTTGGGGGGCAAATAAGAAAATTTAATAAAAAGTTTAGCTAGCTGTACCGTGTGACATATGAGAGGGCTTATTGCAAAGATCTCAATTTTTTTTTTAAATAATTTTAAAAGAAAATACTTTTAAAGCTTTTTAAGAAAATTGATAAAAATGACCATTCCTATCTCCGAAACTACTGAGCCTTAAATTCTAAAAAAAATACAGAGAATGGTTCTTTACTCGAAAAGAGAGATTACAAGAAAACTTATAAGTAGTCTATGGTATTAAAAAAAACATGGTAAATCACTCAATATTGTGCGTACAAACTTACATTTGCAGTTGGAATGTATGGGAAAACATGTTTTTCAAATACAATGTTAATTCATCCCAACTACGGAACCCTTTATTGTGCGTGATCCGACACGCACTTGGCCGATTTTTGTCTCTGCATAGCTCTTCGGAAATGTTTTCCGATAGTTAGCTGAATACCAGAAGTATTATTTATCCCATAAGTATGTCAAATATTTGCAAAGAATGTACTGACCTGATCTTCGTTTCTTTGTGTCAGTAAGATAGAGCTATCATGGACCTGCTATTAGGTACGCCGGTAGAATGGACGCTCTGTACCTCTATCTATTGAATGTCATTGACACCTTGTCAGATGCGCCGCCGTGTCCGCGTCCGGCCGTAGCGTGTGTCGCGCATCGTGCTTCTCCCAACAGTGTGAACACAGCATTACATGACGCTGGTACAGGCACTAGTCTCTTTGTCACCCTAATTAATGACGTCATCATACAAACGTTGATGTACCATGCGAAGTAATTAAATTCCACTCAATATAATATGAGTTTGATGAATCCAATTAATTATAGCTTTATCGGCATGGGTAAATTGGATTTGAACAGTATAATTGACATATTCATTCATTTATTTTCGGCAACACACATATTTTCTGTTTTGTTTCAATATTTTTTCAATTTGTAAACTTAAATTCAGCGTTTCTGTTTCACGTAATTCTGTGTAAAAAAAATCAGCTTATTGTACAGTCAGCAGCATTAACTTGTTCCCTCGTTAAAATCATTTTCACTTGTACACCAACGCGAAAAACAGTCAGGTGTTGTGTCGTAAAGTTGTCGTCGTGTCCGGAGCCAGGACGGTGGCGCGTATCACTGAATGAGTGTGGATAATTAGCGTCCAAGTGCCGCCCGTACCGGACGAGTGCCGTCGATTGCCGTGCGAGTGCCGGCCGACAATTAATCGGCGCTGGATTGACATCCAGCGCCGATTAATTGTCGGCCGGCACTCGCACCGAAACCGAAACCGAAACCGCTATACGTCTCGCGCGTTGACACGCGCGAGACGTATAGCGGTTTCAATAGTATGTAAGCTCTTGTTTTGCCTATAAGGGTACTGCTTTTAAATACAAATATGTCGACTTGTGTCAAATTATATCTGAATGGCGCAATTTGCTGTTATAATAAATAGGACTAAATTGACCGTTATAAACGAAACTTAAATTATTGGTCCTTCCGAAAACAAAAAAATAAAAAAAGACCCTTAATAGGTTCAATAAATTTGCTTATGCTCTTAGACAAGTAAAGAACGTGGAAAATAGAAAAACGGCAATTATTATTCCACGCATATATAGAATTGATTTTACGTTATGAGCTTATTATATGGAGGAACAGTACGGGTAAGGATAGAGCATTTATTGTGCAAGAAAAATGCATCAGGGCCATTTGTGGACTCCGTCTTGATGAGTCCTGCGAACCGTTTTTTAAAAAGCTAGGTTTATTACCAATTCCCTTTTTTTTTTTTGGTTGGGAAATTATCAAATAACGGGAGGGCGTGTCAGACTCTTACTGACCAAAACCCACCCGAGTTCTTTCAGTTGCCTGTACGTTGCCAGGGGCCACGGTATCCCTTTCGGGCTTTCCCGCAACCCCAGCAAGCATCGGTCCTATCGGACCCCTTCATTTGCTGACATCTCTTTGGAACACAACGCGCCGTCAACCCGGGCCTGGTCCTTATCGGACGTCGAGCTACCCATTGCTCACCGTGCGCAAGCCCGCGCCTACGGTAGTCGGGAATCGGCCTGCGATTCCCGATGCCCAGGGCGTCTCCTGCGAAGGCTAGGGGGGTGAGGGCGCGAAGTTTACCTCTTCCCCACGCATTCTGCCTCCTCCTTCGCGAGAATTACTGCTTCGCAGAAGGAGGTGACGGCCTCCCATGCCCTCTCGCTCCGTACCATGGCCTGTACCAGGGCCGGACTCGAGAGATCCCCGCCACCGATCGCCTCCACGAGGACACGGCGATGCTCTGCCCAAGCCGGGCAGACCTCCACCGTATGCTCAACCACGTCCTCCGGGCGATCCACGTAGTGATGACACCTGGGCGTTTCCTCCCGCCTGATACGAAAAAGGAACCTCCCGAAACAACCGTGTCCGGTGAGGACCTGCGTCAGGTGGAAGGTGAGGACGCCGTGGCGCCTCTCTAGCCACTCCTCAAAGGGGACTTATCGCCGCAATTGCGGCTTACTACTTTACATATTTCGTGAATTTGAATGAAATCTGTGAATTTGTGTACAGTAATCAGGGATGGTTCTAAAAAGCGTATGTATTCATCTCTCGACCAACAAGGGATCCACACAGACTTGTATTAAAGGATAATCCTAAGTCAGCCAAGTTTGCAAAAAGTTGCCTTGTGATGTGGGTACGTATGTACAATAAAATACGAAAAGAACTTTAATTATTAAATGATCTTAACTCATTTAAAAACAAACTATATAAATGGCTGAATGGACATAATTTTTATGACATTAATGATTTCTTTAACTTGAAAATATAAAATGTGTGTATGTACAGGTATTAATTAATGAAAATGTTTGTGATGATCTGAATGACTATAATTGTATTTCCAATTAATCTGCGACATTCTATAGTTCACCTTTAACTCGTTATTAATTATTTTGCATGCAATTAATACAATATTCTGTATAGCTAAACATTATATCAAAACCAGACTAACAACTTTATACCGTTTTTAAGGCAAATAAAGACTTATCTATCTGCCTTATTTCGCATAATGTTTAAATTGTTTTGAAGTCTTAGGTATAAGACAAATATTTAACTGCATTAATATTTTGTACATGTTATAATTTTGTAATCTTTCTATGTATGATAAAAATGAAATGCTGTTTATTGGTAGCGTATTACTTGAGAACGGCTGGACCGATGTTGTTATATAATGTTCGCAATATACAATAATTACTGGTTATTAAAGGTTATATAATGTATGTAATGTATCCCTGAATAACTTAAAATTCGGAAAATGGAACGTCCTTTTCTCCATGGGTTTTTTTGGACAACGTCTGTTGGGTCAGCTAGCTAAGATAAAAATCTTCCCAAAGTTGTTCCAAACACACTGATGTTGATATATTCCAAAATAATGATTAACTTTTGGCAGCATGGCTCCGGTGTCTAACGTACCTACCTACTTACGGTCGAATACTTAAACATTTTATTCAATTTTAGGTCGTAAAGCAAATTGTTTGTATCTGCCAACGGCACGGTTGTTGACGGCACGGTTGGCGCAGTGGTTAAGCGATTGACTGCTGCGCTGCGTGTCGCGGGTTCGATTCCCGCACGGAACAAATATTTGTATGACCTACAATTAGTTGTTCCGGGTCTGGCTGTTTGTGTATGTGAGTTTAAATGTCTGTAAACGCACCCACGACACAGGAGAAATTCCTAGTGTGGGGCAAAATTTAAAAAAAAAAAAAAAAAAAAAAAAAAAGTAATGTCATAAACAAAATATTATTATTGTTCTCATCTATTAGAGCATGTAATCAAGCACATTTACGTCATATTACGGTTGAGAACAAGGGTTGTCTGCGGCGTGATTAAAATGTAATGAATAGGGTAGCTGACGACCCTTATCTTGATGTATTGACGGATTAGATTAGATACCTACAGGAAGATGTACAGTCAGGGAAATGTATTGTGTAGCATATTAACGCAATACGTAACGCCGTGTTGTATTGTAGTCATTTGATACGACTGATTATGACAGTTGTGATTTGATTTTATGGACAATTTCAGGAAATTCAAGGCAATTCAACGACTGGTAGCTAAACCATTCGTTGAATTGAAAGCAATTCAACGAATGACAATCAAAAATGATAGTGAATGATAATCCTTTTGATAATAACTAATTTCAGTCAAAGGACTGAAATTAGTTATTATCAAAAGGTTAAACGAAACTTAAACTGAAACTCAAAGCATTTATGAAACAAAACGAATTACAGGTACCTACTTTTGAATTGTCATGGAGTCGGTCAGTCAGAAAGATGAAACTAGTCGCCCATTCCAAAGCATTGTAGGTTCCTATGGAGAAGAACGGGCAAGAAACTCCACGGACACTCGATAAAATCAAAATATAGGCACAAAAAAAATAGATTTTGATATCGCAAACTGATCATTAAGAACCGTGACAAGCAGACATCCTGTTTATACAACCGTAGTTAAAATTTAATTAATAGCAACGTGAGGGGTGATGTGTATTGGCAGCACACACCCGCAAACCCCCGCACACCCCTGCACACACCCCGACCCCGTCAACTTGACGGAAGGGTAGTTATCGAACGGAAGGCCTGTTTTAAAATTATCACGACAGTGTTGCAAATTAATATTCTAAGGATTGCTTAGGCTGGTAAGCCAGTGTTTTATAAAGGGAATATTTGTGGTTTATGTATGTTTTCATAAATAATTAAATATTTCTTGGGACAATTTACAGGCACAATAATCTCGCATGAATAAATACAGACTCGCGAAGCCAAAAATAGTTTTATTATTATTCTTGCTAAACTAAACAAGTTCTTCTGCGTTTGACTTTAAAGTTGAATTTATTATCTACTTCGAAACTACTTGCCACCGTTACTCCGTTAGCAATTACCTTATTGTAAACTTAAATAAGCGTTAAGTAGGTATTAATTAAAGTCAGAAAAAAGCTTCAAGTAACTTGAAACTTTACAAAGTTAGACAGCGAGTTAGAAACTTAGCAGGGAACAAATAACTTTAATTACTAAAAGGAAAAGAATAACATTTTGTGCGAGCTGGGAAATAAACACAGGAATTATTTTTAAATTGAGAGTGATTTCGGCTATTTTTAAATAGTATAACGATTCATACTCCCATGAAGTCTATCGATACCACAATCAATAGATTTTTGGGAAAAAATTATAAAATCATCCTTTTTAAACTCTGGAAATCAAACCCGTGACTTGCCACGCTTTTCAGTATTTAGTAATGCGACCTAATATTATACAATAACAGTCACCACCTGAATAAACACTTCTCGACCATTATTGCCATATTCAAATCTACCTGTGCCCAAAATACACAAAATCAATCAATCAATTTATATATATAGAAAACCATTCAAAACAATCTCATCCAATCACAATTACACAATCGTATTGGTCTTTCAGTCACCCCTCTCTCGATTTCACCCCCTCTCACCCGGTTGTTGGCTTGTTCATCTTAGTTGGTACGGCAAGTGCGGATGATGTCACTTTGACGTTCTTGACAACTTCCCTTTTGACGCCTTGACGTCTGACGTCACAATAACACGTTCACTTTAAAAATTGGGTTCGTATGTGTGTGAGTGTGTATACTGTGTGTGAGTGGCCTAGTTTTCATTTGACAGTTACCGGTAGTGAGGAACAGAAAGAGGGCATGTAGATTATGGAAATCGAGGAATTGAACGTAATTGGTGATGATTGTAAGACTCTGATTCTGGCCCAAAATATTCTTGTAATATTAAGGCGATATGTTACAGATTCTTGGTTTTTGCGATCCATACACCATCAAAAAAATTACAAAGGTATGGAATTGGTATGTATGTATTGCACGTCACTAGTTTTTCCGTGAGAAAATTTACGTAGAGAACAATAGATTGCCATCGCAATATGAAAAAAAGTTTTGTGTTGCACGAAAACGGAACAAAAACAAACCAACGACTCAAGAGGTGAAACATTCCCTATTGTGGTATAATAATTTTATTCTAGGTGCATCGTCCTCACATATAATTACACACATCAACACGGTCTAGGGATATTTTTAAAAAAGCGAATTACTATCAATGTGTTAATTATTTATATGACATGTATATATTTAAAAGATACGTTATTTAATATTCTACCATTTTTTTATAATGGTTAAGGTACTTCGATTAAAATTTCAGGATTTTATGGAAAAAAAATGAAGCATAGACGGAAACCGTATATGAGTTAACTTTTAATTTAAGAGTAAAAACTGAAAAAAATAGAAAAATCATTTAATTTGTGTTTATAAACTTGAAGTTAGTAGTCTGAGAAAGCGCCCATGATGTTCATAATACATCGGCAACGATTCGGCATGCTCAGAACAAGGTGGTCAATGTCTTGCTGCGGAATATTGTCCCATGTCCTTCTGAGGTGCGCAAAAAGTTGATCTTCTGTAGCCAGATTTTCAGGAACTTCCTTCAGAGCTCTTCTTTGCAGCATATCCCACGCATGCTCAGTGGGATTTAGATCTGGCGATTGAGCAGGCCAGTCTAAGGCCCTAACATTGTGTGTATGTAACCAAGCTGCTACCGTTCTCGCCGTGTGTGCCCGGGCATTGTCGTGCATGAGCAGGAAATCTTGCCCCATTTGTGTTCTGTGGGGCAAGATTACGGGCCCCAGCACCTGTTGGACGTATCGTTCTGCCGTCATATTGCCCCGCACCCAAACGAGATCCGTCCGTCCTCCAAGACGAATTCCTGCCCAAACCATAATTGTTCCTCCTTGGTATGGGTGAACTTCCTGAGGGTTCTGAAGACAGCTCCATCGTCCAGGAACTCGCCAAACACGCGTCCTTCGTGAATCTGGATGGAAGCCGAACCTGGATTCATCCGTGAACAGCACATTGGACCATTGCTCACAGCCCCAGTCCACGTGGTTCCGAACCCATTCTAATCGTCGTCCACGATTGCCTCTCCGTAAAGGTGGGACCCGGAGTGGTCTACGAGAGCGTAGATTGCTTTCATGCAGTCGCCTTCTCACAGTTTGGTCACTCACAAGCACTTGGTGTTCCACTCGCAGCCTTTGGACCAATTGAGTCGCCGTTGCATTTGGTTGAGCTCGCGCAGTAATTTGCAAAAATCGATCTTGTCTGGGGATAGTGATGCGCCTTGGCCCCCGGTGCCTCTCCGCTACTTCACCTGTGGCACGATAGCGTGTCCACAATCTTGAAATTACATTTTGGTGGGTCCCTATGGCCTCAGCAACATTACGCTGAACAGACCCAGCTTCCAGCATTCCCACAGCTCGTAACATCTCCGCCCTCGTCAAATGTTGGCGTTGCATGGCTACAATACCTCAATTTTAACTTTATCTTTCGTTTAAAAATGAAAAAAAACTGTAACTAAACGTAATTCGTATTGTTTTCTAAATTTCGCACAAATGAAAATTCCCTCTCCTACACATCAAGACATTTTTATGCCACCGAAACAAAAGAATTTTCAAAAATTTGAATTTGGAATTAGTCTGAGATAAATTACAAACAAATCGGTGTATGAAAGATTACAATGCGGCCAGTACTTTTCGAGTTATTTAATTGAGTATGAAATATCCCTAGACCGTGTTGATGTGTGTATATAACTAATGTACTTATACAAAATATTGTAAAACATTTTAAAAGAGTAACGGTGGAGTTTCTTGCCCATTCTTCTCCATACGAAAACTACTTTTTGGAAGGGGCAACTAGAATCAATAAAATTTTTTGTAAATTTTTGACGTTCAAAAGTGCCTTATACGGGCCTACTTGAAATAAATGATTTGACTTTGACTTTGACTTTGATTCACAATATGTCCACGTTGTTTTGTAGGACTACAGCAAGAACTAATTTAATAATATAACGAACGGCTAACGTAAGACTACTTATTCTTGTAAAATAGAGTACTACTTTTTAATGAGTATACAATTTTAATTTGACAAAATTAATGGTGGGGTAGTAATTCTCCGAGGTACCATAAATAATGTGTACCATACCAATTCAACAAACTTACCATCAAACTACTTGTGGACGATCATACATAGACTAGACAGCACTTGGGTTATTAAAAAGTATCAACCCAAACAAAGGTACTTTTTTGCAAATAATGTTAAATGATTTATTCCCGTAAATTTGTAAAATTGTTGTCGTCACTAACATATACGGTACATAATTATTGTATGGTCAGCAACAGAAGTAGACTAACACTGTACTTTTACATGTGATCTAAATAGACCATTAGTGATTAGATACACTACTTTTCAGCAGATAATAGTGTCTGATAATGTGTTTGTACTATCAAATTAATATTGTGCTCAAAAAATAATGTTTAAAAAAATTGAAGTGTTAGCCGACTTTTAAGTTATATAAATAACTATTATAGGCACGTTCACCTATAATAGTTATTTTGCACTGCAGTAAACCAAAAACATGTTTTATGATTAAAACTTTATTCACCAGTCGTGCACTCGGGTTCGCTCAGAACTTACATTTTATTTTAAAACCGTTCTCTGTTTATTTATTCGTAAATAATTTCATTTTTTAATAATCGAAGTGCAGTAAAAATGGTAGATTTATTGTTTTTCAGTACAATAAATCTACCATATTTTCAGCATTTTAATTTCGAAATTGTTTCATGTTTCAACAACTACACACATCAAAAGTGTCTAGGGATCAAGTAATTTTTTTTTTTTAAATATCCATTTTATATTTACCAAATCTAGTCTTCCAGACTGGCTTCTTACTTTAGTTCCTGTTTAAGTTAACAACTTATTCCTATATTTTGTAAAAATTGCAATTTTTGCAAATTGTGGGAAATTAACCTAAGTTAATGTCGTCAATTAAATGGCAAAAAAAGGCAAAAAGGAAGATCTTTTAAATTTTTATTGTAAAGTTTTAAGAAAATAAACTGTGTGTGTTATTTATTATTATTAATTAACAATCACAGCGACTTGGCATGCTTAAAATCAGTTCATCAAAATCACTTTGAGGAATGGCCGCCCCCGTTCTTTCTAACAAGTCAAAAAGTTGTCGTGGGGTATGCACGGCATCCATACTCGGCAGAGCTCTTCTTTGGAGCATATCCCATGTGTGCTCAATTAATTGGGTTAGGTCTGGCAATTGAGCAGGCCACGGCAGAACGTTGATGCGAGCATCGGCAAGAGTGTGTGTTACGACTCTTGCCGTGTGTGGACGTGCATTATTGTGCATTGGTCATCACGAATGATTATCACGTCTGAAACAATCCTCTCCGCATAAATCTGAGCATTGCCCCGGATTCCTCGTGGAGGCGATCGGTGGCGGGGAACTCTCGCGTCCGGCCCTGGTCCAAGCCATGGTACGGAGCGAGAGGGCATGGGAGGCCGTCACCTCCTCCTGCGAAGCAGTAATGCTCGCAAAGGAGGAGGCAGAACGAGTGAGGGAGAGGCAAATTTCACGCCCTCACGCCCCTAGCCGCCGCAGGAGACGCCCTGGGCGTCGGGAATCGCAGGCCGATTCCCGGCCACCGTAGGCGCGGGCTTGCGGACGGTGAGCAATGGGTAGCTCGCCGTCCGATAAGGACCAGGCCCGGATCGACGGCGCGTTGTGTTCCACGCGCGCCTCAAAGAGATGTCAGCAAATGAAGGGGTCCGATAGGACCAATACTTGCCGGGGATGCGGGAAAGTCCGAATGGGATACCGTGGCCCCTGGCAACGTACAGGCAACTGAAGGAACACGGGTGGGTTTTAGTCAGTAAGAGTCTGACACGCCCTCCCGCTCCGTCCAGAGCTGGAGAAGTTATTTGGTAACTTCCTATCTAAAAAAAAAAAAATGTCGCCCCGGATCCAAATACCGGCTACACCATTATTGTTAATTGTAAATTTTGTCTGGAAGTTCATTCATATGGAGGGGCCATATGAATGAACTTCCTGACAAAATTACAAACGTTTTTGACGTCCAGAGGTCCTCCAAACTCAAGTAGGTACGTCTTGTATCCGGCCTCATACCGAAACGAAATTCATCGGAAAAGCAAATACAACGCTAGTCTTCTTCCTTTACGTCAAAAATAAAAAATATTATATTAAATATTATATTTTAATTTCTGTGTTCACGAATCCATTGTAAACGGGCCCAACGATTTCGGGGTGCTTTAAGTGGAACTCTCAGCGGCCTTCTGGCGCAGTTCACGTAAGCGATTTCAGATGGTGTGGTCGCTTATCAGCAAGCCTGAAAAGCTGTGGAGCTTTGTAGCCAACATCATGGCGGTCATGGTACGATTCCGTCGAGCAGTATTTTGGATGTACCGGTCCTGTCTGTGAGCGGTGATGCAAGATCATTCTCCATGTCGCTCGGCCACGCTGCCCGTATACGAAAGCGTGTCGAAAGGCGGCTTACGACGCTCTCTGTAGTGCCTGCAACCAGCTTGCAACGCTCGCTCTCATCATCTCTTCTCGTGTTAAATGATGTCGTCGCTCCATATCGATGCAATTGTTTTCAGTTCCGATGCACAAATTGTATTGGTTTTTTAAAAACGCACACATAGGAATCCTGATTGATACTTGATTTTTTATTTTTAATCAAAATTTAAAGAAAATGATTTATTCAAATAGTGAAATTCACTAAAAAGAATCAATAACGATCCAAAAAAGTTAAAATAATAATCCTCAATTGCGGCGATACTCTAAAACGTACAGTCACGAGCTTTAATTTGGGACCCATTTCCGTTAAATGTTGTTAGAACAATCATAATGCAATAAGGTCGAAACTTTGAAACTTTGCTTTAAGGTTGAAATGTTGAATGTCAAGTTAAGACATAAAATGTCTTATCTAATCGACCTATGAAATGATAACCTCGTTGCAAAAAGCTATCATTACGATTTTCTAATTACGAACATGTGTCGTGTCAGTGTCATTTAAGAAAATAGTTTAATGTGATATTTTCACAAAATATAATTTACCAATTAATAAAATGCTTGCGGCTAATCGTGAACCAAATAAGGCTCCAAATTATTGATTTGCACGAACAAGGAGTAGGCATTCACGAGATATCGCGACGAATAAATGTGACAAGAAACACAGTTCGCCGCTGGGTTCGACGCCACGGGAACGAGGAAAATATTATTGACTTACGACGAAACAACCATCACCCGCAAGTTATAACACAAGAGCAGAGCCGCTTGATGCAAAGGCAATACCTGATGAATGGATTTACGCCAACGAGGCATTTTGTATCATTATTTCATCGATGAAAAGACTTTTCAATCTTCCCAAACGGGCAGACTACATTTGTGGCGAATTGACAGGACGCGATACACGGAAGACCACGTCATAGCTAACAACGCGTCTGGTCGCATTACAGTTAACATGTCTGGCTGGATTAGTTCAGCCGGCATTGGAGAACTAATAAATTTACCACCCAGGGCCACTGCTCAAGATTATGTCGATTTATTAGACGAGAGTGTCCTTCCAACATTGCAACTATATTATCCACAAGAAGATGTTGCTCCAATAAACTTTGTTCAAGATAACGCAACAATTCATACGGCAAGAATCGTTAGAACTTGGTTCGACAATAATAGAGCAAATTTAAATCGTATTCCGTGGCCTGCAAAGTGTGCCGATTTAAATCCTATAGAAAATTTATGGGGCTTAATGGTTCAAAAATGGTCAAATAGAAACGAAAGAACTAGAGAAGCACTTATGGATCACTGCCTCACAGTCTGGGAAAGTTTAAGGGGTACTGACATATGTGACAAATTGATTGGATCCATGCGTAACCGGCTCCAGGCTGTGATTGACAATGAAGGTGGATATACGCGGTTTTGAATATTTATGATAAAAAAAATACTGGAGAGATTTAAATTAATTTAGTCGTAGCCTTCGGTGATAAGTGTTTATTTTGTGCACCGCTAACCATGCTTTCTATATAATTGTGTTAAGATTGAGGTTTGTGTCATAAATGTCTTAATAAATATAAAGAATAAAAAACTTTGTTTTTCTAAAGATTTTATTAATCAATATTTTAGCTGAAATCTTCTAAGCCCCCATAATCATAAACGGCCTTTAAGCCTATTTTATTTTAAATATGTTGTTTTGGTCCGTCACTTTGATATTTATGTTTGAGAAAGAGACAAAACTTTTTAACTAATATAGGTTTGAAGAATAAGCGGGTTAGTTGACTAGCTATCATATATTGACAATATAATTTTGTTCTTTTTTATTTGTTTCTTTTTTCTTATGGGACCACAGGACCAAAAAGTAATTATTACTCGGAAATCGGTAATGATCGTTTGCCCTCGCTCCAGTTGACGTTAGCCCCTAGAAACGTAAAGTTGTCGATGGTAAACATTATGACGTTTATTGTTTGTGCAGTGACAGCGTTAACATAATAGCTCTAAATGGCGAAAGTTTGCTACACGATATTCAACCTTAGGTGGGTCCCAAATTAAAGCTCGTGACTGTACTTGATCCCCAGACACTTTTGATGTGTGTATTACCTTGGGAATTATTCATGTATTTTATTTGATGATGATTAAATCCTGTAAAAATTGTTAATATCATTCATTTTAATTGGTTTGAGTGTTTGATCAGCTACAAAAATAATAATAAGAATAACTGACCATATTAACTAGTTTAAGAATAACCTTAAGAAAGAACAGGGCCTGCGATTGTCCATAAAAATGTATTCCCCTTTTTCCTTCGTGAATAATGCCTCTAGAGCAATTTTCTTTTTTCATATTTTTTCAGCAACATATTGGTAAAGAAAATATGACCCTCCAAAAATGATAAAAATACCCCATTTTTACCGCCGTGATTAGAGGATTACCAGACAAATTCGAAACGTTTTTAACATAAAAGAAAATAATATAAACCTAGACATACTCTTTTTTTAAATTTAATGCAAAAATTGAATGAATCGGCTCAGTTTTCGAGGAGAAAAAAGGGGAATACGAAACGTCTATCTCGTCAATTTTTTTGTGATAAAATTGGTCTGGGCTTTAGCTGTCCCTATAGCACTCTGCGACTTGAGGTAAAACGACGGCAATAGTTTCTTCAAATACCTATTTTTCAAATTCCTACCAGGCCCTGTTCCCTCTTAAAGCTTATGACAATAATAAACAAACAAGAAATACAATTAATTTAGCGTCATGAGCGGAGCCCACCTGTCAGCCACGGTGTATTCCGCGCTTATATTAATGTAATACCATTTCGTCGAGCTACGCCATAATGAGTTTTGTGATGAAACTCATCTATTTTATACTCCTCATACTTCATATTTGCCTGGTACTTCATGTCTGTGGAACTCATAGCGTTTGGGCTGAGCTTAGTAAATACTTGGCTTTTATAGTATTATTGGTCTAGGGTCCAAGTAACCATAAAGCCAATAGGCCTTCTTTTACCGCAGCATACAACATGATACATTTCGTTTTAAGTTATAAATAAAACTGGGCTCCTAAATATTAAAAACTTGCTCTAATTTTGGCACAGCATTTACCGAAAAGTGAAGAAAGGTATTTTTTATTAGGAACTTGCTTGAAGAATACTACACTTTCCTTGACACACAAAATGATTCTTTAACAACAATAGAAACAAAGATAGTCATTAAGTATGCAAATTCATATGTAGATGTGAGGCGACATATTAATGACAGTCCTCGCGGTATTAGCAAGGTGGATGGTACAACCTTGCCATCAGTTCTCTTCAATGGTACGATCGTTCCTTTTAGCACTGACGTGAAGGACTTAGGCTTGCATTTAATACACTGAACTGGCGTACTCAAATCGCTAGGGTAAGCCAGAAGGTTACTGGAACGCTGCGGGCTCTATACCGATTGAAAAATTTATTGCCATCGAGTACGAAGACAATGCTTGTGCAGTCCTTAATTTTCCCTATCATCGATTATGGTGATGTGTGCTACTATGACCTGAATGCAGATCTCCTCAACAAACTTGACCGTCTTCTCAATAACTGCATTCGATTTGTTTTCAATCTGCGTAAATATGATCATGTCTCTGCGCATCGGTCGCTTCTAAGGTGGTTGCCCATACGCCAGCGCAGAGAGCAAAGGGCGCTGACCACCCAAACTCAAACTCAAACTCAAGGCCCCCCACTTTCAGTACATTTGCGCCAACCACAATAGAAATCTACGTTCATCTCACAATCGTCTTCTTCAATGTCCCACTCACCGCACAGACTTCATTCACTCTTCCTTCTTCATTCAGTCTATCTGTCTGTGGAATGCGCTCCCCCAGGAAATCAGGATGGCGACCAACCGGTTATCTTTTCGAATTAAAGTTCGCGAGCATATTCGCAAGAAGCTGGCAGTATCATCACAACGGTAATGTTTTCCCATTGTTTGTCTTATTTGTACTTATATTTATGTATAATTAGGTGTATTTATTATATTTATAGTTTTTAATAGGTATATATATATATCTTTATATTTAAATATTAAAATCTTCAAATCTCTCTGTTGCACCTACCACTGTTTGTCTCTGCATCACCCGAAGGTTGACTGGTAGAAAATGCCTATGGCATTAAGTCTGCCTCTGTACATTTGTGTGCTTGAAGTATTAAATAAATAAATAAATAAATGACGAACCGTCTTGTAATATCCTACAATTTGCTGGAATACCGTGAGAAAGCGAACAGTGGCGCCATCTATGTCATGTACTTAATATAAACTACTCATGCACTACTTACATTAAACATACAATATGTCAGAATCTAATAATCCTTTAATTAGGGACAGTAAAGTCACGGAAAAGAGGTACATCGAACGGGTCCAATAATATGGAACGTAGAGGTTCAGAAAACGTTCGCTTTTGTAAAGCGTGGTTCCTTTCAAAACCACGCTTAGTATCTCTTTCTGCTAGTTGATGTGTCATATTACCAAGCTGTAGACAACAAAACTATCACATAAAAAAAACAAGCCAATATTATACTTTTATAAATTGACAGCACACTCCACCTAATACCGACGATCGTACAACCTTTTAACCTGAACAACATTCATTTTATCCCTTATCCGATTATAAATAATATGCGAGCAGAGGGTGGCTTCAGCCTACAACGAAACACTTTCTACTTCACTAACGGGAAGGTAATTAGCTTGGCTGAAGAACTTGATGTTGACACGGCTATTAATAGACAGTCTACAGAGCGTTTATATTTACTTTTGTGTATTTTTTACTGTACCACGTGTAAAGTTAATCCTACTTATCTGTTTCTCTGTGGTTTTGACATAATTATATCGGTTAAAGTGTTTATCTTTCGGTAGGCTTTTGTATCTCAATGACACTCTTTAGATCTATCCAATCTTCTTTCTAGCGTGTCGATGGCAATGTAAATTGACTCAGTCAAGAAGTTAGCAACAAGTTCGGCAGCTTCGGTGGCGTCCATCAGTTGCCGTGACGTGGAGGCAACAGGACACGCTGGATATTAAGTGCCCCATTGTTTGTGGAACAGCACCACATTTACACTCCAGGGCGGAGTCATCTGTGTATATCCACCTGAACAGGTTTTCCTACCTGGATCCGGAGTCTATATCTCTATCAATCTATCTAATGATCTTACGAAAGGTTGTCCTTGTCCCACGTCGTCCTTGTCACCCATACCTGTGTGCAGTCTCTTCTGTCTAACGCTTGATGCGCCACATCAGCGCCCAGTCTCTGTCAAATGGGGCGTGAGTTGAGCACGTGTACAACTAGGTGAGCTGTTCTGTTTGACACGTGTAATCTTTATTTCAGTTAGCGCAGAAAGGGTTGACCAATTGAGAATATTGAATGTAACCTCTTATGTTAATACAGGACCCAATTTGCTTGGGCTTTCTTTGACAGCAAACCTTTTGCCCTGTAGTTGGAGTTACAAAATGTTTGTTTATTTATAATTAAAATATGTTTGTTTATAAATATTTTTTCATTTAAGTTAGGGACGCCAAAGTACGCGATAAGGCATTTAAGCGGGGTAAAAATGACTTAACCCTTCCTTGCAGTCACGTTAAAGTAGGTACAAAGTTATGATTTACATTAAAAGTCTGTTTTGTTTGTTACAGTTGCTTTGGGCAGTCGTCGCGCGTCTGTTCCACACCTTTAACATTTTATTAAGGTATGTAGTTAGAACTGCAGATATAAGAAACATTGGTCTAGCTAAGAGAGCAGCGCTTCACCCAATAATTAATATTGTATTTTGCTTAATTCACTGTTAAATTATATTAGTAAGAAATTAAGTACGGGTACAAAAATATTGACACAGAACCTAATCTGTTGGTCTTCTTAATTAAGTCGAAACAAATTCTAATTACCTGCTACTTAATATACTCAACACCGGAAAATGATCTATTGGAAAAAATATTATATTTGAAGTTCGTCTAATAAGACATTTTTATCTTTGTTTGGTGACAATAAGAATCGTAAAGTGATCTAAGCAAGACGAGGTCTATGGTATTTGGCGCATTTAGCTTGCCTTAAACGGAACTATTCTACCATAACTTACTACTGATCACTATCTAACTGCACTGTAAAATTTTAAGTTTTAACATTTAAATTCACTACTGTTAGTGAGGTTAAGAAGTGACTTTATAGATAATTTTCGGAATATCTCAATCCAAACCAAACTGACAAAATACTTTACTTAAGGTCATTCTTCCATACAAATGTAGTATGGTGATTACTCATCTGTTTAACGGTGTACGTTCAAAACTCAAAATAATATCAACAGTACCTATTGTTTTGGAAGTTATGAGCGTCGAAAATTCCATATTTCAACACTAATTTTAACTCTTCTTCGGGCGTAAATGAATAACGTATGTATTATGAAAATGGCAAAATAGAAACCGTACAGAGATAGATAATTTATTCAAAAGTTCAAATAATTTTATTTTGAGTAGATACATCCAGCAGTTTTTCCGTAATATCTATACGCCAAAAGGTCTGTTCATTAAATTTTTCGCGCTCGTTTTCATTATAAATCATCGTCTATTTCACTAAATAAATATGTTAAATTCAAAAGTCATTTATTCAAACTAGGCTGAGAATCAGCACTTTTCGACCGTCAAAGTTACATAAGACAATCCCCCAAAACGCCCACCCTTCACCACTTCCTAGTGCTTTAGCTGGGAAGAAGAAGTGGCGCAACAAACTCCCCAGCAGCACAGCTGTCTGTTCAGTTAGAAAAAAAAGATTCTATATAATAGTATGCAAAATGATTTACATTACGCAACACAAAACAAAATTTAAATTATAAAATTAATAGCCATATGACAGCTAGCACACGCCAATATAACAACCAAAAACATCGAGAACTATGTATAATCAGCAGAAATAAAAATAACTTAACGAAAACAATATCTAAATAAAAGCCTCCCGGCATAAAGGGCGTGTCCTAGTTTATCAATTATAACTCCTAGTTACAGCTATATGTAAGCGGGCACGCCCTTTATGGATCGAGGTAAAATAAAAAAAAATATCGAGGTCGCTAGCTAACCACATATTGTAATACAACTCATTAAAAAAACATTGTAATGAGTAGATTTTGTCAACAACAAATTAAAATAAAATAAATTGACTTATAAAGTAAAATTATAAACAATTATATAAACTCATATAACCTGTCAGTAAGTAAGCTAATTCTGGAGAAAGAACATTTAAACATTGTCTTGAGTTAATCACAGCGACCAACTATTCTTATCATTTAAGTAGTCGTTGATAGAATAGTATGCCTTTGAACAGAGGTTGGATTTTACTTTAGTTTTGAACGCATTAAAAGGCAAATCTATCAAAGAATAAGGTATAGCTTGTTATAAAAGGTTATACCAAGCCCAACAAATGAGTTATGAACCTTATGAAGCCGGTGAAAGGGAGTACGTAGTTTGTCCTTATTTCTAGTGTTAACATTGTGAATATCAATGTTTTTAGTATATAAGTGTATATTTTGCCTAATATATAATATGTTGGCGAAAATGAATTGTGATGTCATTGTGAGGATACCGATATCTTTGAAAACATCTCTCAGAGAAACTCTGGCACCTAGCTGGTAAATTGCTCGAACAGCTCGTTTTTGAAGGACAAATATATTTTGAATATCAGCAGCTTTGCCCTACAGCAGAATACCGTAGGACATAACGCTATGAAAATAACTAAAATAGACTAACCGAGCTGTATCAACGTCAGTGTATTTTCTTACTTTCCTGACGGCGTAGGCGGCCGAACTGAGCCTTCCCGCTAGGCTCGATATATGTATGTTAGCCCCACTGAAGTTTGGCATCTACTGTTATGCCCAGAAAATCTGCCGAGTTTACAGTTTCAAGCAACTCTTTATCTAAGACTGTAAATACATAAATAAAAACTAGATAAATAAATAAATAAAAACTAGATAAATAAATAAATAAAAACTAGATAAATAAATAAATAAAAACTAGATAAATAAATAAATAAAAACTAGATAAATAAATAAATAAAAACTAGATAAATAAATAAATAAAAACTAAATAAATAAATAAATAAAAAATAAATAAATAAAAACTAAATAAATGAATAAATAAAAACTAGATAAATAAATAAATAAAAACTAGATAAATAAAACTAAATGAATAAATAACTATACGAAATAGTATGCATATTAGCCACGCCCACCAACGAGTTCAAGCCATCGACTAGTGCAACCTTAAGCACCTGTCTAAGATTTTATGACTAATGAGCAGTGATCGGAGTAGGTAGAGCTATTTTTTGTACTTGCGATACTTACGTTACGTCTTAATATGGACACTCCCGGAATCCTGGGATTTGAAATATATATTATTAAATAAGTTAGAAATTACTTTGTAAAAAGCTATTCACGTCTTAAGGAAATTATGGATGAACACATCCCACCACCCCTCCGACGGGTAATTATAAGACGGACACGTTTCAGGTTAACGAAATTAAAAAATTAAAAAAAAAGAACTGTAACAATTTTGTATAGACAAGTATCGAGTTCTTCTAACGGCCGCTATTGTATTCTTTTGTTTCCACTAGTCATGTCGCACGCTACACTTGAGCGGAAAAAAAATTGCAACGCGTCGCTGATGTTAGTTTGACAACGTCGTGCGCTCACCTTCTTTTATACTTGTTAATAAAAAATCTATTTATTTTTTCGAATCCCGAAGTTTCAGCTACAATCCCCGGAATGTCCATATTAGTATCAACGTTAGCGATCATTGAACCAAAATACGATCACTGCTAATGAGTCCAACCAAAATAATCTAAAAGACAAACAAAAGACATCAAGGCCTAGTCTAGGCAATACATATATTGCCTAAAGTAGACTTAAAAAAAAAAAGTGAATTAAAGGTAGGTTATAAAACCTGTAGGTTTAATAGAGCAGGAACAAAACTTATCCGTCTAAATAATCCGATGTGAGTGGCAGGGTGAGTGGCCGTATTTTCATCACTTGTAACAAATTGTTGCGAGGCGAATCCGCCACCCTGTCGCGATACAACGACAGAATTGTTCCATATTTATGTTGCTGTGTCAGGTCAGACGCAGCAACGAATGAGGTAGCTTGCGAGCGAGTCGATATATTGTGGAGTTTTATAGGGATTTACGTATTCCTCATAAAATTTGTATACAAGAGATTATTAAGTGTTTTCCTTTATCTTTTCTAAATATCCAATATTCTAACAATTCATAACCATAAAAATAACATCTCGCAGTCGAGATGTTATTTCCCCCGAAGTCTTAGACACATTTCTAGTAACTCATTTTTATTTTTTTTATTTCAATAATGTGTGTAAATGATTTTGTAAGTAGGCTTGTACATGGAGCGCCTGGGGGTTTTGACCTCGGACTTTTGTAACAGTGAATGAATTTTTAAGATCGAGGTGGGATTTTGTTTTTTATACTATAAATTGCAATGTTTACCAAACATTTTTTGTGCCTTTGGGTTTTAGCTTTGAAATTATTTTTCGATCGCTTCGTTAAAGTCCGTTTCAAGAAAACTGCGGCCGGGGGGCTACCGTCCTCAATTATTAAGATAGAGAAATGAAAATTATATCAAAAGATGCGGTCGCACTTTGTGCTTTTTCAATTGCTTCAGTAGGGTACTGAAGCAATCGAAAAATCATTTTCAATGCTAATCCTATCGAAACCAGAATGGTATCATTTTGAAGCCCTTTAAATTCTTCAGGATCATTTCTTTACCTTTTTGATATCTTTTTTCGTTTTTGAGAAGTTTAAGATTCTTTGAAAAAAGTCCCAAAATTGAAGGTCATAAAATGGCGATATTTTTAAATAAAAAAAATGTACAAAAAAAATGCAGTATTGTATCCCTTTCAGTAACGATTCTTTTGATACCATTTTCATTTCTCTATCTTAATTGAGGACGCTAGCTAGAAATATTTGTTTCACACTATTCGATATTTAGACAGTAATATAGAATAAACTGAAGTAACCAAATTCCTAGGGTTACATATTGACAGCAAACTTATATGGAAATCACATATTGACCATTTATGTAAAACACTAGGCAGGTTCTCATATGCACTCCACAGATTGAGAAAAGTTGCGGATACTTGCCCTCTGCCCTCTGCCTACCAGCGCTCTTAACGGCATATCACGCCTATGTGAGCTCAACTCTAAGGTACGGTGTAATATTTTGGGGCAATAGTACAGACAAACAACGTGCATTTATTGCTCAAAAACGCTATGTCAGGGTATGTGTAACCTGCAACAAACAGCCTCCTGTACCATTTTTAACAGTATGAAAATATTGACACTACCGAGCCTATACATATTTGAAAGCGCAGTTTTTGTAAAATTATCGGCACCAATAACTTACTAACGTTAGTACTTTTTAGTTCAACAAAAGCTTGTTTTAAAAAGATTTTTACTTATATTTTATTTATATATATTTTCATTAGCATTTTATTAGTTACATTCCATTTAAATGTTTTTAATTTCATTAAATATAACTAAAAAAACCGAGGTTTTCATGTTTTTAACGCTCCAAGCACTTCGCCATATTTTAAAAACTAGATGAGGTCGGCGTTTCCTATCTGACTACTCTGAGAAGAAAGGCTAATAAAAAACTCGGAGGTGGTCAGTCTCTTTTAAAACCAAACATAATCTTGGTCGATCATGTGAAGACCTTATTATTATATTAGTGTCTGAAATGGTATTTTGGGGAAGAACCACACAGATTGAGTAGACCTGTCCAGTCAGTGCACGTATTTGTGTCAGTAGTCGTGAAGCTCGGTAGATGCGATACCTACCTGCTAGAAAGGGATGAGCTATTTATCATTGTACTCATTGTGGCATCAGTAAATTATTTGAATGTTTCTGACTCAACACTATCTTCTAACTAATGCTCGTAATTTACTTATCTATCATTTATCCGAAGGCTCGAGAGAAAAGATAAATTATTACCAACGGCGGCGGCGGATAAAACTTCGCTTACGTTAATCATTCCTGTTATCTGAGAAACTGTTTTAAGGAACATTTTTTGGACAAAAATACGGTTTTATAATGCAAAATATTTTTTGCATTTTTTGACATGTTGTCTCAGGAGTATTTTTTAATTTTTCGTCTTTTCTTTTACTACTAGCCTGTATTTCGTTGTTCACGAGGCAAGTATAAACTGTAGGTCTTTAGAAAATTCAAACAAATAGATCTTTGCAAGTTTTCCTGGGCCTATTCAGACTACATGCTGCTGTTGTGAATTTCGTGATGTAAAAAACCATTAACACTTTCTCAGTTCCGGGAACCACACGCTCAGTAGTCGCTATTGCGACAACTAATGAATAAATTACAACAACAACCTATTGCTTTTGAAACCCTAACAAGCTTCATTTCCCGATTTCCCCGTCATTGCCGCAGACCTCTAAATACTTAAGATTAAAACTTCCTAAATTACGGCAACGATAAATTCACAAAATCCCTGATCTTATCAACATTTTCTTTTGGGCCATGTGGCGACCAATTTAACTTGACCCGTTATACTCGCACCTTATAAGTACAGGTATAAACAGACTTAATGGGCTTATAAGGGTTCCACTTAAGCTGGACGATGTAGAATTGGGTTACGGAAAGGATGATTATGGCGCGCGGAACTTAAATCAGACGCCCGCAGAAGTCTTTAAATACCTTCTGAATTTTATATGTAACATGGCTTTGAAGATGGGCTTTCTAAACAAATACAGTCTAAAAAGGTTTAACGGTAAGCAAAGTGCCAACTGTACCAGAAAATTGCAAGAACTATTCAACCAAATTATGCTAAGGGTGGTGTTATTTTATCAAAGTACCTTAGCAATCCAATTGATTCGAAAAATCCTTAAGATCCTATCGTCCGATATTCTCACAAAGCTCGTGCGGCATCCGAAGAGTACCAGGGCCGCAGATTTGGCGCGGAGCCAACGCGAGCCTCCGACACTTTGGTACAGTGCCAACTACATCGATCGCTTATTGAGCAGGTCAACGCTCGCACTTCGCGACGCGCCAGAGATGGAAACATTGCTTACGTCTCCTAACTTAGGCTCTAGACCAGAGGTCCCCAAACTTTTTTATGTCTTGGCATGTTTCTCAGTTTTAGGTTGACCTGCAGGCCTAACATGACGCACGCGACAATTACTCGCTCTCGCGTGAGTAATTTTTGTCTATTTTGTCTCTTTTCTCGTTTTCTGACAGCGCTTCCATACAAAATAGTCGACTCCTTCTGTAACTTTATGTTTTGTCGACAAACCCTAACATGGCACCTTAGTTATCTCGATTTTTGACAATTCAACACGAGATAATCTCCGATTCTTCTGTCATTAAGTCGTGTTTACTCGTCCTCAATTTTGACGACGAGAACGACGAGAAGAGTATACAAAATTATGATACAAAAAATATCTCCAAAATAACATGGCAGTTTCATAATTGTAATTATTTTAGTCATCATTTTATTTTACAATATATAAATAATGAAAATACTTAGTTTTAAACTACTATTTATATTGGAACGACGTGTTTTATATGGATTTTTTCGTTTTTTGTATGGAAAATATGAAAAATTATTACCTACATGTTAGGTATTAGGGGTTTATGGGTTTCATAAAGGGGGTTCTAATTTTCATTATTTTTGCGATATGACACACCATTTTCGAGATATAAGCAAAAGATTAAAAAAAAAGTCGAGGTGTTGGTGTGAATTTTAGTTCATGAAAATTAATTTCCACCACACCTTTTTAATCGCAATTAAATACTTGGACATTCAGAATTTTAGATGAAAAATTCCGAATAGCACAATTGCCATTTTCACTAAATTAATAACTCAGTGCCATCTTATTGCCGTCAAACTAAAATATAGTTAAGTTGTGTCACTTTAGTCTATTTCAGAATGGGAAATCGTCGGTTGACAGGAATAATCTAAATTTTGGAAATTTTTAGTCTAGTTTAGAGGTACATGAATGAAACGGAATCTCTAGCCGATGTTGCTATCATAAAAATAATTTGTTTTTAATAACTTGCAACATCGGTTTCTCGTCGCGAGATGTAGAAGTGTCAAAATGCGTTTACGGTCATGTTAGGGATTAGAATGACGTCAGAATCGTAGACAAATTTCGACAAAACGAGAAAAAGAGCGTTCTCGCGCTTGTCATGTTAGCCCTGCTGATATTGAATTTACAAAAATTAAATATTAGGTAAGCAGGGGTGCTTACCTAATATTGTATTTTTGCAAATTCATCAATTTCAAATCTGTTTTTGACAGCTGGTGTAGTGCTACTCAACTTTTTTTCTTGAATCAAGCATATTTATACTATAGCTAAGATTTTTTTTTTTTCGCTACTTACTTATATATAATAATTAGGTAATGTAGGTCTGTTTATTACGTTTTCACGTAAAAACTAAGCAACAAATCTTCGTTAAATCTTTTGCACAGATAAAGTTGGTCTAGCCAGCGAAAAAGTTGATTGAAGCTACTATTTACCGCGGAATAATACGTTTTACAAAATAAAAACGTTACTTGTATAGATAGATCTGTGTTTTTTTATATATTTATAAGAAAGTAACTATTATGGAAGTAAATATGTTATCTGTGTATAAATGGATTATTCCTCTATACCAGTGAATACTGCTCTAGCTAGACGATCATAATGAGGGTATTTTATCGGATTTTTACTTCGTCGTCTGAAGAGCGGATCTTGGTATGGAATTTGTTAAAGTGGCTGAAGTTGGCTTTGAAATATCTTGATTCAATACCTACTGCATTTTGTTCATGACTGCAGACAAGAGTCTCTAGTTCATGACTTGGAATTTTAAGAAAGAAAGCAGAGAGAATATTGTTCTTTAGATATTTACGAGTAATTCTACAACAATACGACACATACGGTAATTTTTCTTGCAGTTTAGACTTGGAAAATTACTAAAACAACATCTGTACAGGTAACTGAAAATAAAGTAACTTTTTACTCAATATAAAAGTAACAAAGCTAGCTAAAAGCATCAAAGGGCCTCACCATAAAATTACAGGCATCTCAATTTGGGGTTAAAGCTCTAGGCTAAAGTGGGCACCAATTAAACGAGATGTTTCTTGCTGCGTACGATCCATGAAAGTGTTAATAAAATCCAAGTGTGTAGTACAGACTGGGAAACAAGTACCATTATAGAGATAGGTACAGACGGTCGGAACACTACAACGAGCAAAAACGCACGAACACATAGACACGATTCATACAGCGAGTGCAAGCGCACTTGAGACTGGCATTTGTTTGAGATCGCCGCAGGTACACGCCTATGTTGTATGGAGCCATCCTTCTGTCCTATTATAGTTTGTGGTAGTACCAACCCTGGCAAATAAGTTCAAATCAAATCAAATCAATCTTTATTGTGGATCATTTCACGCCCCAGGGTAGTGTGCTCGAACCTTCACTATTCCTCATTTATATCAACGATCTGGGTACACTCACTATCCCTAATGGCAAAATCATTAGCTTTGCTGATGACACTGCTCTCTTGTTCAGCGCGAACTCGTGGGAAGATGTCTATGAGTATGCACAACTGGGCTTTAATACGGTATCCAACTGGTTACGCGACAATTTGTTGACCCTTAATACAACCAAAACCAATTACATAGCATTCTCCATAAAAAACAATGGATCCTCCCAAACATTACATAATACTATTGTAGCTCACTCTTGCACAAGCCCACACACTGGTAGTTGTAACTGCGAACCACTCACCAAGGCTGAGAAAGTAAAATACCTGGGAATAACAATCGACAAAAACCTAAGGTTTCAAGACCACATTACCACCCTTAGTAGCAGACTACGGAAACTAATATATGTGTTCAAAACGCTGAGACATGTAGTTGATAAGAATATTATGAAATTAGTATACTACACGCTCGCTCAGTCTATAATATGCTATTGCATCACCTCTTGGGGTGGAGCTCCAAAAACTACCCTAATAGAAATCGAAAGAACCCAAAGAGCTATACTGAAAGTGTCGTCTTTTCGCCCGTATCGCTACCCCACTGAACAGCTATACAAAGAAAATGAAGTCCTGACAGTGCGCCAACTATTTATATTGCACATTCTGTTGAAACAACATACACTCTTGGTTTATAATCCAACGCTGTCCAGGGGGAAAAGACGATATGACCCAGTGGACCGCCATCATCTACGTCACAAAACTATTTTTGCAAAGCGTTTCTCTTGCTATCTAGGTGGCTAGGGCTACTTATATAATAAAACTAATAAGGTGTTACATATCTATAGTCTCACAAAGCATAAATGCAAAAAGAGGCTAACTGACTGGCTACTAAACTTAAATTATAATGATACTGAAAATATCCTTACAAAGACACAGAACCACACACTCTAACACACCCACACACTTACACAACCACACACCCACTCAATCACACATACTACAGATCTACTAACATTTGTCTCGCATACTTAATCTAGATATTAATTAAAATAAAACTATAAAATGTCATACCTTACTACATTCTGTCAGCGCGCATAGTACATTTGTAAAATGAAAATGTAAAAAGTGGGATCCTGGTGTCCTGAAACACAGGCCACGAGCCTAACTTAGGCACCAGTCTCCCACAATATATCGAATTATATTTCAAATAACATGTATATCTGTATGTAAAATAACATGTATATTGTGGTGAGAAAATAAAGTTTATTTATTTATTTATTTATTTATAGGTAGGTACATAATACAGGTGGCAGAAATATAATAAATTGTGAACAGCTATGTCCCGCCTGTAGGGCATACAATAGTAGGTAAATACATAATAATATTACATACACAATACAATTGGAATTAAACAACAGTCAATTTATTAATAGAGTGCAATGTCAATAGGTCACTGAACGCATCACGACTGAGTGGGATTGCTCATATATTGGTGCAGAGATTTGTCTGTTATGAAGTCTTTTATATAATAATAGCACTTGTTTACTAGCAGTTCATGGAGTGTCTTTTTAAATTTTTCCATTTTTGCAATCATTCGAATGGGCCCTGGAATATTATTAAAAATACGAGAAGCTGCACAAAAGATGCTCTCATGCATTATATGAGTCTTGCTAGCTACTGTGCGTAATTTGTCCTTGCGTCGTTCACGGGTGTAATAGTTGTACATGTCAATATTATTTTTAACAAACACTGCGACCTCAAATATATAGACACATGGCAAAGTTAAAACCTTCATCTTTTTAAAAAATGGCTTGCAGGAGTCAGTTTGACATAATTTAAATATAGCTCTAATGCACCTTTTTTGAGCAACAAAGGCGCGCTCCTTGTCTGTGCTGTTGCCCCAGAATATTACGCCGTATCTGAGAGTGGAGCTAACGTAGCCGTGGTAAGCTGTTAGTAAAGTAGACTGCTTTGCTATTTTGCTTAATCTGTGTAGTGCATATGCAAATTGTCCCAGCTTTTTGCATACATGGTCAATATGAAATTTCCAATTTAGTCTGTTGTCAATATGTAATCCTAGAAATTTTGTTGATTCAGTTTCGTCAATGTCCCTATCTAGATAGTGTATTTTTAAGTCATCCGTACGTCTAGTTCGTATTCTTGAATTCATTATTTTTGTTTTGTCAATATTAATCATTAAATTATTTATTTTAAGCCATTCAATAATAAGTAATATTGTTTTGTTAATGTCAGATTCTAAGTCGATTAGATTATCATTAACGAATAAAACAGTGCTATCATCAGCAAATAGTGTGATATCATGATTGGTTACCGAAGGCATGTCATTTATATACACAAGGAAGAGCAGAGGGCCCATAATACTCCCCTGAGGAACGCCAAATTTAGCAGTTCCAGATTCAGAAACATATATTTCTTCTGTTTTATTACTTGGATTGAACGTCCTTACTTCTGTGAACTGTTGCCTGTTGCTAAGGTATGAGTCTATAAGTTTGTACACAAGTATGAAATGTTAAAAAATTCAGATAATAAACAAGAGGTGGTTTACAAGAATTTCATGTTGTTTTTATGATTGTCAGCGGACGACGAAGTTTTTGATGAGTAGTTACTATGTCAGGCTTATACGATTTATTCACACAAATATTGTTTTTATTGTATTTATGGTTTTACTTTTATTTGGTTGCTGTGTACAGTGCTCTTTATTACGTGCTTTAACTTCCATATGAGTGACACGATCTTCCAATTAAATAAACCGTTTAGTAGTAGTTTAACTGTTTAGTATTTCGACGGAAGATGCAGTTATAGCATTCTATGAAAGGTAGCTAAGCACATGAGTAAAAAAAAGAAATGTATCGGTATCTTTCTAGATATATCCAAAGCTTTTGACACTGTTTATCAAAACTTGAGCGCATTGGTATACGTGGTATTGCACTGGATATTTTCACGAGTTATCTTAAAAACAGATATCAGCGTGTTAAAATCGGTGTGGTCGTGAGTGATAGGGCTAAAATTGAATACGATGTTTCTCAAGGTAACATTTTGGGCCCGACAGTTTTTCTTGTCTATATTAATGACTTGTGTTCATTTCCTCTCACAAACTATTCATTAATTACCTATGCTGATGATACAGCGTTACTAATATATGGCGAGGATTGGAAAAAAGCTAAATAAAATGCTCAACTAGCACTGGATGAGGTTATGGATTGGCTTGCGACAAATCTATTACCACTCAATGCAAATAAAACAAAATAATATCCTTCTCGATTAGCAACCAGTCTCAACTAAAAAAAACGTCTTAGTGTCAAAGCCCATAACTGTCCACGGCGCCTCAACAATAGTTCATGTATGTGTCTGTTGCTGACATTCACACCAACATACACAACGTACTTAGGCGTGTTGATCGACAAACATTTAAATTGGTACAACCATATAGACAACTTAGCGGCCAGAACGCGGAAACTAATATAATTATATCTTTAAAAAACTACGTCACTCAGCTGACTCAGATACCATTATGACAGTGTACTTTTCGCTTTGTCAATCACTGCTTACATACTTTCTGCCAGTGTGGGGCGGCACCTACAAGACCTACTTTCTTAAATTGGAAAGATCTCAAAGAGCCGTTCTTAAATTTATGTCTTGCAAGCCTTACTGTATCAGTAACGCTTGCCAGATATAACTTTATGAAGTAATGTGGCTGCTGCACCCAGGATTGACTTCAGACTAGGGTACACCTCAACGGTCAACAGTACAAACACGAAATTTAATACACGTTTTCAATATGATAGTCCGTTCTAAAGTCCATTATGACCTAGCTGCTGCACCCAGACGATTGGCTCCAGATGAGGGAACTCCTCAACGGTCAACAGTACAGACATGAAATATTATATAAGCTTTAATTAAGATAGACCATTCTAAATTCCACCATGATCTGACTACTTTTTTTTTGTTTTTAAATTATTAAATAACTTCTCCCTCTCTGGGTGGAGTGGGAGGGCGTGTCAGACTCTTACTGACTAAAACCCACCCATGTTCCTTCAGTTGCCTGTACATTGCCAGGGGCCACGGATGATCTGACTGCTGCACCCAGGATTGGCTTCAGACGAAGGAACTCCTCAACGGTCAACAGTACAAACTCGAAATTTGATATACGCTTTAATTATGGTAGTCCGTTCTAAATTGAACCATAATTTGACTGCTGCACCCAAGATTGGCTTCAGACGAGAGAGGGAACTCCTGAATGGTCAACTGTACAGACACGAAATTGAATATACTTTTTAATGATGATGGAACGTTCTAAAGTCCACTATGACCTGGCTAATGCACCCAGGATTGATTCCAGACGAGGGAACTCCTCAACGGTCAACAGTAAAAACACAAAATATTATATACGCTTAAATTATGATAGACTGTTCTAAAGTCCACCATGATTTGACTGCTGCATCCAGGATTGGCTTCAGACGAAGGAACTCCTCAAGGGTCAACAGTACAAACTCGAAATTTTACATACGCTTTAATTATGATAGTCCGTTTTAAATTCAACCATAATCTGGCTGCTGCATCCAAGATTAGCTTCAGACGAAGGAACTCCTGAACGGTTATTTATTCAGACACGAAATTTAATATACGCTATAATATGATGGCCAATTCTATATTCCATCATAATCTGGCTGCTGCAACCAGGATTGGCTTCCAACGAGGGAACTCCTTAACGGTACACAGTACAGACACGACATTTTATATACGCATTTAATTATGATATTTCGTTTTAAATTCCACCATGATCTTGCTGCTGCACCCAGGATGGCTCCGGACGACGAAACTCCTCAACGGTCAACAGTTATTACGAAATTTTATATATGGAGTAGCTTTTTCTCCCGGCTTCGCTCACGTGGAAGTTGGAAATTATTCGATGGAAACGTACTACTGGGATAAAACGTATCCTATGTGTTAAACCAGGTTATAAACTATCTGTCTGCCTCATGCAAATCCTATTAGTAGCATAACATAACATAATTATGAAATACTATCGTGAATTCATGCAAGCCTGCCCAAGCCATTTCAATAAAATACGAAACACGTCTTCCATCAATTCTGTTCATCAAGAATGTTTATTCAAAATTTGAAGTAGATTGGACCAAGGATTCGCGTTGTCCCATACAAACTTTGCCCCCGTTTTTCACCACCTTAGGGGTAGAATTTCGGTAAATCTTTTCTGATGCCTACGTAATACAAACAACACGCCCTCTAAGTTTCAGGTCTTTACGATCAGCCGCTTAGGCTGTGCGTTGAGCCGTCAGTCAGTCATTCAGGACAAAGCACTTCATATGTATAGATAGATAAAACACTTACACACTATAAAACTGATTTACATCCGTAAGACGTCTTTATAAAATAAGGTCCAGTTGATAACCAGCGTCAGATGGACTAGTTGTCTGGCATTTATGCTGAACTGGCCCTGTTTGACGCAGTCGTGAGGCACACAATACTATTTTAAGTTATTTTTACCTGAGTCAAATAAATTAGTTTTCTTTCTTTATTTCAAACGCACGATTATGTTCTTAACACGAAAACGCCGATTGCCGATGCTAAAAGTAGCATGTCTGCGAATGTCTGCTGTCTTAAGTTACGTTCTGTACAATCTCACCGGTGAACAAGATTACAGTTTTCGCTATCTCGCGCTCCGAGTATATCACAACGAAGTATTGGAACGAACTGTATTTCTGTATAAAAACTTGATGCAATCGGGTAATAATTTTAAACGAATTCCGTTCTACCCTCTCATAGTGCACTGCACTCCTAGTACCTGGTAATTTATAGTCTGCGGATGTGCACTTTTTATATGTTTATTATCTACAAACTTTACCACTTTGGTGGAGTTTTCTTTGGAGTTTATAATTGCGATGCGTTAGATGTTCCGCCATATTTGAGGATGGAGCTTGTTTTTGTAAATGCCATGTTTGTCTGTCTACTCATTTGACGTTTGAGACATATCTTTATTGCGTTTTTTTGTACTTTTGTCTTTCCACTGAATGTTGAATTCTGTTTGTGTATTTTTTGTTTCATTATTGAGTAATATTTTTATTCACAATTACCTTACATAAATTGATATAAGAATGCGTCTTCCATTTACATTAAACTCTCAATTTATTGCAAGATTTTTATACCTAATTCTTAAATTAATCACAATGGCATTAAAACTACAATAAATCTGCCTAGCCTTTTTCCAACTATGTTGGGGTCGGTTTCCAGGCTAACCGGATGTAGCTGAATATCGTATTTTACATGGAGCAACTGCCTATCTGACCCCCACAACTCAGTAACTGGGTAATACAATACCCCTTGGTAGGATTGGTTGTCAGGCGTTTGGGCTTCTGACGACTCATAACGACTGTCAAAGATTCACGCATGACAGCCGGGACCAACGGCTTAACGTGTTTTCCGAGGCACGGAGGAGTCTCGGTTGGTCAACCATCTACAGACCAACCCCGGCAAGCGTAGCTTAACCTGACGGACCGTGCGGCTGTTATTACTTGGCCACGAGATTAAAACTACAATATGTAACTTTACCCGAATATCTCCCTAACTTTCAATTCACGTTTTCTTTGATCTATTCTATCACTAACCTCATCGAGTATTATTACATGTTCTGTTTCTCTCACGTTCGTTTCCACTAATTCTCCTGATAACCAATAAACCAAATAAAGGCACACAATGAGAAGATAATGAGAAAATCCACTAGCGGCGAAATGTTCCCGCGGAGATTCCTCCGTGATAATAACGCGGTATTCGCGATGCTAGCAATCCCGATGATTGGATAGCTATTTTTATATTAACATATATATTAGTACTTACTTTACTATCAAAAGGGTAAGGGAAATGTAAATGGTTTGTAAAATTCCAGAATCAAAATGGTGAGATATGACTATGGAATACATAGAAATAGGACCATTTGATTATGTAATTAAAAACACCGATATTTCGATAAATTACTGATCACAATAATAACAAACACGGCGGACAATTCAACAATTTAAGTGTTTTAATATCTGATCTGTACTTAAAGAAGTGAGACACGACAACAATAGAATACGAAGATTGTTGAGATGTGATTGATCACTTCACAAAACAGGCAATCTGTATTGGCTTTGTTTAAGACAGTTAAGTTAAGCCTCCGAGAAACTACAATGTTAATTAATAATGAAATCAGAACAGCCATTAAAACAATAATGGATTTAACAAATGGTTCCAATGGTATCTAAAGCAGTAATAAAGAATATATTGAAGGTGTATTAATGCAGTAATGGCTATTTTAAATAATTATGTAAGCTGTAACAAACGCTTTACATATTCTGTGTTTAACTCTGATGTCAACATAATTTAAACCATGATTACTTGGTCGAATAACATCGATATAAAACCGACAGTTAACTTAATGTGGAGTATTTTGTCCGCAGTCGAGGGTCTGATCGATTGAATCCATTGAGTGGAAAACTTTTCGCTTCGCTCGACATTTTCTTATTTTTGTGTAGTTGTCGAGGTTGCTTTATCAGCGGGTAATAAAATTGCCATATTAATAACAGGATCTTTTAGTCAATTTGAGTTACACTAAACATAGTGCCATTTTGTATTAAGTATTCAGCCTTGTTGGTGTGTTTGTGTTATCAGCTTAATTAACAATTATACACTATCCATAATGGGTGGTTTTAATAAATACTAGTTAATGTCAGGCAATTCGATAATAATAAATTAATAATGCTTGCTGTCGCATGTGTTGGTGCGGTTGCGTTGCGGTCGCAGTTCTAACACCTATTAATAAATCTATTTTCATATCCGAATTATCCTAATTACCGGGCCAAGAATTTTAGATGGTGTCATATTGATTCAATATGTTGGTCCTAATAAAAGTAAATAGTTTTTACGGTTACCTGTCAACACTTGCATATTATCGTGGGTGCTCCAAGTATGTCCAAAGGTTGAATGGTAGAAAATGCCTATGGTCCACCTCTGTACATTTGTGTGCTTATAGAATTAAATACATAAATAATAAATATCCCTAGTGCCTCGTTTCATTAAACACGTCTAACGGGTCTCTGCGAGTTGACTTCGGCCCCTCGTACGCCTTCCAAAGGTCCGGGACCTAGAGTCCCGGGAAATGTCAAAGACGTAAAAAATAACCCTTTCCGGAAAGAAGCTTATAACCAGAAGTCAGATTGCATTTCGATAACGATATCCATTCTGTTTACAAGGAGAGGTACAATGTTCTAAATACCTACCTACCACTGAACAATTATTTAAAGCAACCATTTCGAATGATAAAATAATATATGAACAAATAGCTTCACAAGTAAATGCGAAGTAATGAATGAAATACTCCAATTGTATATTGTAGTGTATGATTAAATCCATATGAAGCTTCGCCGACACCCCGCTACGTGCAACTAAATCAGACCCGCGCGGTCGACCGCAGCGCGTGATAATATGTACATTGACAGTTCTCTATGAAATGAATTCAATCCTGTGTTTGATGGAATATTCCGTGTATTTATCATCGGCTTGTTGTAGCTCGTTATGTGGAATTATTCAGTTTAATACATTCTGATTTGTTGTTTGTGTAGCTTTAGTTGTACTCACACAATCAGTTCCGTTAGTAAGGGTTTGTTTCGGCTAATTGCGTTCATATTAAAATTGTATGTTTTTACAGATTTTTTTTTGACTTTTGTTTATTTTCTGTGATCTATACTAATCTATATCTATACTAATACTAATAATTAATAAATTAATCATTAATAATTTAATAATAATACATAATAGACGGATAAACTATCACCGAAAAAAACAGAAAATACACAAAACTACAAGAAGAAATGACCAGGGTCTGGAAAATGAACAGAGACGCCATAGTACCAATAGTGGTATCAACAACTGGTATCATCCCGAAACAACTATTTATTAGCTTAAATACAATCAATCTCTCCAAATATATATATATCTTACACTACAAAAAGCAGCTATATTAAACACATGTCGCATAGTAGGAATTCCTACAATTAGATTTAGACAATAATTTCAATGCAGTACAAAACACATAATCATCTATATCTACTCAAACTTAAAATCTCACCCGTGAGATTTTAATAGAATACCAGGACCTGATAATTTTTTTTTTTAAATAAAATAAATAAATAACCTCACCGCTGTATCTCTACGATGATGTCGTGGTGGGGCTTACGCGCTCCGAACTCTGGGTCTGTGCCGGTAGAGTTTAGCGACCCCACGGACTCGGAGAAGTCTTGTCTTCTGTCTTCTTCCGGGAGAAGTCTTGTTCCTCACCTCTGGCTTGCCTTTATTGGCCGGCTGGAGTTAACACTGATGAGGAACAGAGCTCCCACCTCTTTCTTGTCTTTATTGGCTGGCTTGAGTGGAGATTCGCAAGAGCAAACGTGCTCGAAGGAAGGAAGTATTCCAGTAAGATGCTGGTGGGGATCTTGACCGTACTTCCAGGATTGTCCTGATAGCCGTGGAATACCGCTCCACTCCTCATAAGTACCTCAGGACATGTTGCCCCCTTGTTGCTATGACACTTTGTGCTAGCGACCGTTTCCGGGGGCCCATTAGCAAGTCACCCCCTGCCATTTTATCAGCGTATTTTATATAAAACATTGGTCAGGCAGGGGCCATAGTCTTTCCATAGTTCAAGACACGTTTTTAACCAGCTCACTTAGCCACCCAGACCCATAACCCAATATCTTTGTTTCCATAAACTGCAATAGTCCTACACCAACCGGGGGTTGTCCTTGGCTGCACTTGCATATTGCAAACAGGGATAATCGTCGGTTGGTGCCTCATTCCATTAAAAACGTCTAACGGGCCTCTGCGAGTTGGTTTCGGCCCCTCGTACGCCTTCCAAAGGTCCGGGACTCCAGGGTCCCGAGAAATATCAAGAAACAAATAAAAATAAAAAAATAACCCCACCGCCGTATCTCTACGGTGACGTCATGGTGGGGCTTGCGCGCTCCAAACTCTAGGTCTGTGCCGGTAAAGTTTACTTTTCTGGAACAGGTCTAGGATGAGGAGCCAGACCAAGAGAGATACAGAGCGCAGAGTTGCATCTATCTTGTACAATTCCAGCACCCTCATGAGCCATGTATGTGGCACCGAGTCGTAGGCCTTCTTATAGTCTTTCCAGCATGTCGACAGATCCCTGCGGGATCGACGAACCTGTTGGCTTATAGCCATGTTGATGAGGAGTAGCTCCTTAGTACCGCGGGACCCGTTTCTACATCCATTTTGGGAGGCAGACATAATTGAATTACTATTATTATTGAATTATTATTATTTTTCTTTATTTCATTTTTAATACATATTGTTTACATTTTTAAATATTTTTATAAAAAACACAAAAAAAAAACATTTAAAAATATAAAAAATAGTGGCCCATCGGCATCAGGAACAGGGTCCAAGCTGCCGGTGGTCAGGGCTCTAGAGAAAGGAACCTCCTCACTTTGCGTGCCGTGTCCAGAAGTGCTGCTTTCTGAATCAAGCCCTTGACCCAGCCGCGCAATGAGAGCCTCCTGAGGTGTTGATCGAGGCTCTCCGCTATTAGGCCATTAACCGAAACGATTATCGGTACAATGATTGCAGAGTCCACGTCCCACATGTCGACAACCTCGTGTGCTAAGTCAAGATACTTGATTTTTTTATCGTTCTCAGCTTTCACGAGATTCTCGTCATGAGGGACAGCGATATCAACAATCATTGCACGGCGCTCTCGTCGATCTATTACCACAATATCAGGCTTATTGGCTACAATAGTGAATAGAATAAATAGATTCTGTGGCCCGACTGTCAAAATGACGGTCAGAAAATTTTTTCTCCGTGGTATTTTTTAGTATTTTTACACAATTAACATTAAAAAATGTGTTGTAAAATAAATTATATCTTATACCATCAAAACGGAAACGCATGTACACCACCTGGACGCAAGAAAATGGACTATATAATAATACACGGAGAGAACTGAAATGTTGACGCGAAGTCGGGCACGAAAACTGATTAACACACATCCAACATCTTCGGGTTCGTCGCTCAGCTCCGCCTCGCAGTTGCCGGAACCTGCTCCAGACGTGAGTCCAGTGATACCAGCCGCTGCAGTTGCGTCGAGCTCAAGCGACGAATACTTCTCGCCGCCGACGACACCACCACCAGTACGTCGGCGCGGAAGAGGCCGACCACCGGCCAGCTTGGGACTCCGAGGCTCACCGGCCTCTGACAGGGTCCCCGCTCCCGGTGGAAGTGTGCAGCGCATGAGGTGGACACAAACTGTCAATGAAAATGTCATGCGCGCATACTTTGGGGCTACAGAGGGGGGAAGTAACTTGACTGCGTACCGTGGTCGGATGCTCTCTCTGTTTCAGGTGCTTGAACCAGCTGTCAACGTGTCGGCGCAACGACTTTCGGATCAGGTGCGGGTCATCCAGCGTAACCATATGCTGGATGACGCCGTACTTGATCGACTACGCCTCGAATCACGGAATAACCATGTTACGCCTGCTTCGCCACTGGTCACGGTACAAATACAAAATTCACCCAGTGCTTCACCGCGACCCGACCACGTTGGTGAAGAGGATGATGATGGGGTTATATCCGTGAGTTCCCAATGCAATGCACGATTGAGGAGCGCTTTGGAGGATGCTTTCCGGGAGTACCGCTCCACTCCGCCTGAACTTAGACCACGTTTACCCCATTTGCCCATGCACAAGAAAAACAAGGCGCTGGTGTGTGCTCTAGACTCGTTGCTGTCAAATTGTTTTAACAGCAGCAAAGACCTCGCCGATACCCACTCGATCTTGTACTGTGCAGCTGTAGCGGCATGTCGTGTAGCTCATGTCAAATTTCTGACCAGTGACAGAGATCCACGACCAAAACCAGCTGTACCAGCTTGGCAGTGCAGGATTGAGCGTCGTATCGGTGAGGCTAGAGTGCTCATCGGCAAGCTAATCTGCTTCAGGGAGGGCAATACTCGCCCTAGAGTGATGCGCTTTGTGAGGCGGGCGTTCTCGGGGACTGATATTAGTTCTCGAGATTATTTGACCCGCGTCACAGAGCGTATCGACTTCCTGAAGCAGAAGATCTGTGCACGGGCAAACCGTATTCGACGGTACAGGCGGAGAGTGGAGCGGTACACTCAGAATCGCACCTTCCAGAGTGGTGAAAGGTGGGTTTATAGGGCTTGGGAGCGACCGGACCAAGGTGTGGTTGACACGCGTCTTCCGGATGATGATGCCATGTGTTCTTTCTGGCGAAGTATCTGGTCGGCGCCTGTCAGCCACACCGAAGGTGATTGGACTCGGGAAGTCGAGCGAGCGTGCAAGCAAATACCAGAAATGGGGGCACTTACCATCAGCCCCCAAGATGTAGCTCGTGCAGTCCGTCCGTTGCCTAACTGGAAATCTCCAGGGCCGGACGGGCTGCACAACTTTTGGATAAAATGGTTTCAAAGGTCGCACGCCCGATTGGCATCCCAGTTCCAGTCAGCCTTAGAGTCACGGTCGCTGCCTCAGTTCCTAACGACAGGAATAACCCACCTGCTCCATAAATCAGGTAGTACTGCGGAACCCAAAAATTATAGACCGATCACTTGTCTACCGACGGTCTATAAAGTTTTTACATCCATTTTGAGATTTAAAATTAACAATCATATAGACACTAACTCCATCATGTCTGCCTCTCAAAATGGATATAGGAACGGATCCCGCGGTACTAAGGAGCTGCTCCTCATCGATGTGGCCATTAGCCAGCAGGTTCGTCGTTCCCGAAAGGATCTGTCGACATGTTGGATAGATTATAAGAAGGCCTATGACTCGGTGCCACATACATGGCTCATGAGGGTGCTGGAGTTGTATAAAATAGATGCAACTCTACGCACCTTCCTGATGTCATGTATGGGGCAATGGAGGACGGATATTCGCTATGGTTCTATAATTATTATCTGTTGTGTTCGCTCTGCCCGGCCCTACAAGGAAACAGGCGTGATATTATGTTTTGTTATGTTGTTTGTCTCACGGCGGCGGCGGCGGCACACGCGCATCTCATTGGGCTCGTAAACCAGTATCAACATACTCGTATTATTATATTTATTATTTACAACATTATCCTACAACTAGTAATATCTCCAGTCCATTTTACATTTATACTTATTATTGTTATAACACATATTCACATTATTAACTATCCAATATTTGCAAATACCTGTAGAATTTTTCTATTTAATGCCATACCAATTATATTATTTAGTACTATTATAAAAACTGATATGATTTTGAATGAATTCTTATTAAAAGTGCTAGTAAATCAAGTGATAACTGTAGTTGTAATTTTACATTATAGTCATGATGTTTAAAAGTGGGAAATATCTTAAGGTTGGTTTCCTTAACGCAGGGTCTCTGGGTACAGGGCATGATGATTTGATCTGTGCAATGGACAGATACAGTTTTGACTTACTGGCTATAAACGAAACTTGGCTCCGGCCGGGGGAGGAGGGGCGCGCGCCGGTCGTGCCCGGCTATCGTCTGTGTCACACTCCGCGGCCGTCAGCTGTTCGCGCGGGACGAGGTGGGGGCGTTGGGTTTTATCTACGGCGGGGTCTGAGCGCGCGTATCTGTACTGGCACGGCTGATCCCAGGTTCGATTCCGTCGAACAGATGTGGCTGACAATATCGTTAAGCGGTAAAAAAATTGCCATTGGTACAGCGTACCGGCCACCGTGGTTTGACATAGATGACTTCCTTGATGCCATCACGAACACTTTTGCTACGTTGGGTAACTGTGACCATTATATATTGCTCGGTGATTTCAATGTGAACATGCTCAACATAAACGAGACTAAAACCAAAAAAGTGCAAGAATTTTTAACTTGCGTAAGTCTCGTTCAACTTGTCACGATGCCTACTCATTATACAGATACGAGTGAGACTCTTATCGACCTACTGTGCACAGACCTTAGGGCAAGGTATACGACGGTGGAATCTTTTGGTTCGATTACAGGCCATTCTATTATAGTCAGTGAATTTCACATAAAGCGGGACAAATTTATACCATATATAATCAAATTTAGGCCGATGAAAGACATATGTATGGATACTTTTTATACGGATTTGTCACAATCAAACATAGGTCGTGTTCCTGAATTTACCGATGTGAATGACATGGTTGATACTTTTAACCACTGTATAATATCCTTGTTTGATGTTCACGCGCCACTTAAAACTTGTCGTATCAGAGAATTATCGTATCCCTGGATTACGGACACTATCCAGCTCATGATGCGGTTGCGGGACAATGCATTAGCCAAATATAGGAATACTAAATCGGGACCAAAAAAAGTTTACTATAAACAGCTAAAATCCTTGGTAGAAAGCTCCTTGTATCATGAAAAAATTGCATACTTTAGGTACAATATAAATAATAAAATAAATAATCCAAAATTACTATGGAAGAACATCAAATCCACGTTTGCACCCTCAAAGCAAGGACAAGACCTTCCCCCACATTTTAGGAACCCAGACCTAATAAATAACACTTTTTTGAATGTCCCTGGCAACCCGGTAGCTGGCGCGGCGCTTATAACATTCTATGAGACCCACAGATATAGTGAAGCAATTTTCACAATTGCTCCGGTGGACCAAAATGATATCTCCCGCATTATTTCTAACCTAAAGTCAAATGCAGAAGGCTACGACAACATAACCTTAAATATGCTTACTCTAACTTTGCCGCACACTTTAGCAACTATTACCTACATTATTAATTGTTCCATTTGGACATCAAAGTTTCCTTACCAATGGAAAATTGCCACAGTTAGACCCCTACCTAAGAGTCCAAACCCTACAGAAGTTAAAGACTTGCGGCCTATCAGTATTCTGCCCTGTCTCTCAAAAGTAATGGAAAGGGTAGTGTGCCGGCAATTAACTCGGTTTTTAGAAGAGAACGAAGTGCTACCTGATCTACAATCCGGTTTTAGAAAACAGCGTAGCACTTCTACGGCGTTACTAGATGTTACGGACAATATTCTTTCAGCCCAAGATAAGGGCATGTGTTCACTGATGGTGCTACTTGATTTTTCCCGTGCATTTGACTGCATTAACGTCTCTCTATTACTGTCAAAGTTAAAATACTACGGGTTTGACGACAATGCCATTCAATGGGTCCACAGCTACCTCAGTAACAGAAAACAACTTGTAGAATTGCGATTGTCGGATGGTACTACCTTAACTTCAGCCCTTACTTCTATAGAAAGAGATTCACTTCCGCCCGACATTAGGGACTGCCAGACTGTTGCAGTATTTAAAAGAAGAGTGAAAGAACACTATCTTTCCACTTCGTCATAGTTGCGTTGGTATTTATTTTGTATTTTATTTATTTTAGTATGTACGATTGTATGTATGTATGTATGTATGTAAGTATATTCTCATATAATTTTTTATCTTATTAAGTGAATTGTTTTGATTTTATGTATTTTACTTTCTCTCTACTCTTACACACGGTGTCTACATCTCTTTTTACCCTCTGTCCTATCGCAGGTATGCTGGAAGAGATTTCTTTAGAAATAAGCATCACCTTTGTACGTATTTTTCTGTTCTTTTCTTCTTGTCTGTTTATATAAATGTGTGTACATAAATGGTTAAATAAATAAATAAAATAAATAAAGAGGAGTTCCACAGGGATCAATTTTGGGTCCGATTCTTTTTATTCTCTATTGTGCAGACATAATAAAGTGCCTTCAGAAATGCAAGTATCATATTTATGCCGATGACGTCCAACTGTATTTGTCTTTCAGACCAGACGATTATGAATCAGCCATTAGAGACCTAAACGACGACTTAGTAAGAATCGCCGCCTGGTCTGATGAGAATTGCTTGGCATTAAACCCATTGAAAACTAAGTCAACAACATATGTTGTTTGGTACGAGACAGCAGTTGAAGAAGATACCTTTAAGCCTCAATTTAACTCTAATGGGTGAGCCTATTGACCGTGTGAATGAGGCGCGGAACCTTGGGTTATTTATGGACAACAGCCTTAGATTTGAGAAACACGTTGCTAACTCCGTAAGAAACTGCTTCTATCGTCTGAAACTGCTTTACAAGATGAGGCCGTTCTTGTCTGAAAAGCTTCGCGAACAGCTAGTCAAAACCCTTGTTCTTTCTAAATTAAACTACGCTGATACGGTTTACGGCCCACGCTTGCTGGCTCGTACCGATCGACTTATACAAAGAGTCCAAAATGCATGCGCACGCTTTTGCTACTCTGTCCCACCTAGAAGTCATGTCACCCCCTTTCTTAACAAACACTTTATTCTCAAGATGAAATCGAGACGAAAGTTACATCTAGCGTGCCTGCTTTTTGGTGTCGTTAAGTCCCAGAAACCGAAGTATTTGTACGATAAGCTTAGTTGGATGGCTAGTAGACGGGATTGCGCGCCCAGGCAATGTGCACAACAACTTTCAACACAGTCTCATAGAACAGCAGCTTTCAGAGGCACTTTCCGATACGCTGCATCTAAGGTGTGGAATAACATCCCACCACCATTAAGGGTACTGGGCACTATCCATACGTTCAGATCACGTTTACGGCAGTATCTGATAGATACGCAACAGAAACTAGACATGGTCACCTTAAATGTTTCACTTATATGAAATGCCTACAATACTTAGCTTAAAACATAATTCCTGTTGCGACAAAACAATATTTTTGGGTATGTGGGTGATTGCGCACGCTCGGTGATTTCCCGTCCTTCGCTGCCTCAAATGTCCCCGACTCGATGGCGCTGCTGTGCCATCCGCGGCGCCTACGTGCCGTCGCAGTTGTGAGACCTGCGGGAAACATTAACGGACACATTACTTCTTTTTTCGCAACCATCTCGTACACTGTTCAATCTAACGCGTTGTTTTCGTACTTACCCATTGTGCCTGGCCTACTTGCGACTGTGACGCACAGCCGAAATCGAGATCGTAGCATACACCCTTTTTCTTTTTTTTCTTTTCTTTTTACCAATAAAATCTTGGCCAAAGATTGCCGGAGACGATGTTTTTTGTTTTTGTGTAGGTACAGAGTGGCATCTTTCGAAAATGCACAGCTAGAAAAACGGAAAGGAGCATAAATAAGTTATCTTACACTAACACGAGACTAACAATAACGATAAGCAAACAAAATTATCGAAATAAATGACGCTTACCTTCTTTTATTTACAGTGTACCTATTTCAGCTATTGTTATAGGTCCTTCACTTTTTTATAACACTTTCTTCACTATTTTATTGTTATTAATCTATTCATATTTTTTATTCAACCGCCCTACATTATTTTTTCTTGTCTTATAACTAAATAACAGTCAGTGTATCTGTCCGCCGCGGTCGGCGGTCTGTTGCGCTTTGTGAGTGCACGGACGGTGCACTGTTTGGCTCATCGCTAAGAACAGGTTTTTGCTTGGACAGTTCCTGTTGTTTTCAGATTGTTTTTTCTTTGGTTTTTAATTCACGTTTGCATACTAATCTGCGTTCGCGGTTTGTTTGCCAAACATGTAAGCAAACACGAGTTTTAGGAAGAACAACTGTAATACCTACTCATAGGGTTCAGTTTGCGCTACGACTTCATATTATTTTTTATGACAGTCAGTCTAAAATCAATTTTATTTACATTTTCATAAAGTTGATGTTTGTTTAGGTGGAAATAACATTGATTCGAAACAATTATTTAAATAGACCTTATATAGTTTATTTATTTATTCAGAGATATAAAAAATATGTATTAGGTATGTTGAAACTGTTGGTACTTCCCGTCACTTGTCCATGAGGGTTCATTAGAAAACCAGCGTCAGACAGCATTTGTCGGGCATTAATGCTGAAATGAACCTTTTTGGCGCAGCCGTGAGGCACACACTATTATTGTTTTATAATTATTTTCACTTTTATCTTTGTATTATGTGTTTCACGAACTGTGTCCAAATAAATATTATTATTTCTTTCTTTCTTTTCTTTCTTTTCTTTCTTTTCTTTCTTTTCTTTCTTTTCTTTCTTTTCTTTCTTTTCTTTCTTTTCTTTCTTTTCTTTCTTTTCTTTCTTTTCTTTCTTTCTTTTCTTTCTTTTCTTTCTTTTCTTTCTTTTCTTTCTTTTCTTTCTTTTCTTTCTTTTCTTTCTTTTCTTTCTTTTCTTTCTTTTCTTTCTTTTCTTTATTTTCTTTCTTTTCTTTCTTTTCTTTCTTTTCTTTCTTTTCTTTCTTTTCTTTCTTTTCTTTCTATCCAGGATGCCGACATATCCAGAGGATTAGTGAACCGATAAGGATCGAGCGAGGTATATTTCAGGGCGACAGTCTGAGTCCGCTTTGGTTCTGCCTGGCCTTGAATCCTCTAAGCACACTGCTGGAGAATTCAGGGCTAGGCTATCGATTGAGGAGAGGTGGTCAGGTTATATCTCACCTCCTTTACATGGATGACTTGAAACTCTTTGCCCCCAACTATTTGCAACTAATGGAGCTATTGAAGGTAACTAAAACTTTCAGTAGGGGCATCAGGATGGAATTTGGTGTGGACAAATGTGCGGTCATGCATGTAAAGCGAGGGGGGATTGTGGAATCCGTGGGAACCCAACTCTCGGATTCCATACACCTAAGATCCCTCTCCTCATCCGAAACCTACAAGTATTTGGGTATGTCGGAAGCGTTGGGCATCAATGTTACTGACATGAAACTTCAACGATTGCGTTGAAGGAGCGCTTCTTTGGCCGCCTAAAGAAAGTATTTAATAGTTTTCTATCAGGCGGAAACAAGGTGCGCGCCTTCAACGGTTGGGTCATGCCGGTTTTGATGTACTCTTTCGGCATACTCAAATGGACTCAGACCGAACTTGACGCCCTGGATAGGAGGGTCCGTACGCTGCTAACTGCATATCGAATGCATCACCCACGGTCATCGGTAATGAGACTGTATATCCCGCGAAAGTGTGGAGGTCAAGGCTTTTTAAACGCTAAGACCCTCCACAATCGCGAGGTATGCAGTCTCAGGGGATATTTCCTAGAAGCCGACGTGGGGATGCATCGAGATGTGGTCGCGGTGGACAAGGGCCTTACCCCGCTCTCCTTGGCTAAAGAGAACTGACGCAAGCCTGTAGTGCTTGATACTAACGATCGCAAGGAGGTATGGCAAGGCAAAGAGCTTCACGGACGCTTTTTCCGGGCCCTACATGGGCCTGATGTTGACTTTTTAGCGTCTGTATCCTGGCTGCGTTTCGGCGACCTCTTCGGGGAAACCGAAGGTTTTGTCTGTGCGATTATGGATGAAGTTATCATGACGAATAATTATCGGAAATACATTGTCAAGGACGGTACGGTTGACATCTGTCGGGCATGCCACCGTCCCGGTGAATCAATCCGACATATTGTTTCCGGTTGTTCTCGTCTTGCTAACGGCGAGTACTTGCACAGACACAATCTAGTGGCTAGGATTATCCACCAGCAACTTGCCATGCAGTACAACCTTGTGGAGTCCGAAGTACCATACTACAGGTATGTGCCCGACCCAGTTCTCGAGAATGGTCACGCCACATTGTATTGGGATCGATCTATTATCACTGACAGGACTATTGTAGCCAATAAGCCTGATATTGTGGTAATAGATCGACGAGAGCGCCGTGCAATGATTGTTGATATCGCTGTCCCTCATGACGAGAATCTCGTGAAAGCTGAGAACGATAAAAAAATCAAGTATCTTGACTTAGCACACGAGGTTGTCGACATGTGGGACGTGGACTCTGCAATCATTGTACCGATAGTCGTGACAGCCAATGGCATAATAGCCAAGAGCCTCGACCAACACCTGAGGAGGCTCTCGCTAGGCAGCTGGATCAAGGGCTTGATCCAGAAAGCGGTACTTTTGGACACGGCGCGTATCGTTAGGAGATTCCTCTCTCAGGAGCCCTGACCACCGGTAGCTTGGACCCTGTTCCCGATACCGGTGGGCTACTATTTTTTATATTTTTAAATGTTTTTGTTTTTCTGTTTTTATAAAAATATTTAAAAATGTAAATTATATGTAAATATATGAAATAAAGGAATTAATAAATATAATATATTAATTAATATATTAATTTATTTATTCATATTAATTAATAATATTATAAAGAGGAAAGATTTTTTTGTTTGTATGTTTGTTTGTACCAAATAAACTCCGAAACTACTGAACCGATTTTAATCATTTTTTACTGAACCGATTTTAATTATGTTTTGCATTGCGTAATGTAAATTATTTTGCATACTATAATATAGAATTCATTTTTTTCTACTGAACAGACAGCTGTGCTGCTGGGGAGTTTGTCGCGCCACTTCTCCTTCCCAGCCAAAGCACTAGGAAGTGGTGAAGGGTGGGCGGTTTGGGGGACTGTCTTATGTAACTTTGACGTTCGAAAAGTGCTAATTCCGAGCCTAGTTTGAATAAATGACTTTTGAATTGGAATACTATTGTGTATAATCATTTTTTTCTAACCGAATGGACAGCTGTGCTGCTGGGGACTTTGGTGCGCCACTTCCTCTTTCCACCGAAAGCACTAGGAAGTGGTGAAAGTGGTCTAGTGGAAGTGGTAGTGGTGGTCTTACATGTAATTTTGACGTTCGAAAAGTGCTGATTCTCAGCCTGGTTTGAAAAAATGACTTTTGATTTCGCGGTATAAGAACCAGATGAACGTATCTACAAAATATCAAAAAAAGTTTTTTTTCATAAAACGGTTCACAATATAGTCCTTTATGAATTGCCAAAACGACGTAACGGTAAAGTCAATATTTATCAAATTCCAAAAAAACGAAATAGCTTAAGAATCATTTTCAATGGAACCAGAAAAACGTATTATGAATACCGTTTAAATAGTTCTAATTATCTTCCTACCTCTTTAGAGCTATAAGAACGTATTTCTAAAAACAATATTTTTATTCTTAGAATGTAGTTTCTTTTGGCTTTTTTTTATTTAAATTGTACAATTTCAGGAGTAAAATAAAGATTATTGATTTATTACCTTTTTTATTACTTATTTTATCACTTCATATACATAATAAAACTTAACTTCACAAATGACGTATTTAAGTTTGATAACAACATAAGTTTGAAAATAAGGGCCACACTAACGTATGTCAACCGAATTTTTAAAATATATATATTGCGTCTATGTAAACATATATAAATAAATCATTTCTAATTTTTTCAAAGCTCTAAGAGTATGGCAATACATAGAAACAAAAAAAAAAATTCATACTAGTATTTTATCTGTATTAAAAAGCTGGTAAAGTTTAAAGAGCCGAATTTTCACAGTATTTTTGCTTTCCTGTAAAATTGAGAAAATGTAGATACGTTTATCTGACTCTTACACCGCGATTTGATTTATTATCAACCCTACAATCAAATAATAGCGTGACTTCTGAACCCAAAGAGGTAGCAAACATATTTAACATTTTTTTTGCTTCTATCGGGGAGGCTACGAACAACTCGACCGAAAAACCGAAAACATCTCCAGTTGTATGCCCTACAGAAAATTCAATCTTCCTCAGTCCCATTGATCCCTACGAGGTAAACTTATTAATAAAAAACTTGAAAAATAAAAAAAGTCACGGCGTTGACGAACTTCCACCTACCTTATTAAGACAATGCGCAGATGAATTGACTTTACCATTTTATAAATTATTAAATCAATCGTTTGAAGAAGGAGCTTTTCCCAATATTCTAAAAAAAGCTCTTATAAAACCAATCCACAAAAAGAATGATAAAACCGACCCTAATAATTATCGCCCAATTGCCCTCTTACCGACAGCTTCCAAAATATTCGAAAAAGCCATGTGTAATCGAGTTTATGCTTTTTGTGAAAAATATCAAATATTGAATGACTGCCAATACGGTTTCCGGAAAAATCGCTCCACTACCTTGGCCGTTTATAAATTTATTCAAAAAGCTCTAGATATAATAAATGACAAAAAGTATGCAATAGGACTTCTGCTTGACATGACAAAGGCTTATGATAAAGTACAATTCAAAATATTATTAAGTAAACTTTATAGTATAGGACTCCGCGGTAAATGTTATGACTGGTTTGTATCTTATTTGGAAAATAGGGAACAAATAGTCGAAATCGAACATTGCAATAACAGCACAAATGAAATAGAATTAATCAGATCCAACAGCAAAAAAATCACCGCCTCAATCCCGCAAGGAAGCGTAATTGGGTGTTTCCTATTTCTAGTTTATATCAATGACCTTCCAAATAATATAACTGAACAATGTGTCCTATTTGCGGATGACATATCTATCCTTACCTCATGCGAAAATAGCACCAATGTAAATGATAAATTAATCTCCATATTAGACTCAACAATGAATTGGATGACTGAACACAACCTAGAAATAAATTTCAATAAAACTAAAATAATTCCATTCCACCCTCGCCAAAAAATCCCAATAAATATAAAAATAAACTTTAAAAATAATAAATTAGAAGTAGTTGACAAATTCACCCTACTGGGCTTAGACATTGATACACATATAAATTGGAAGTCTCACATTCAGAAAGTAAGAGCAAAAATATCAAAATTTTCATACGCCCTCCGCGAGATCAAAAAAACCACGGACCTTAAAACTGCACTTGTAATGTACTACGCATACGCCTACGCATGGCTCAAATATGGTGTTATCTTATGGGGAAATAGTACTGACGCGCCCACGCTACTTACCCTGCAGAAAAAACTAATTAGGATTTTAGTAAATATTGAAGCCACCGACAGCTGTAAACCCCACTTTCAGGAACTAAAGATTTTATCTCTACCATGTCTCTATATATTTGAAGTTTGTAAGTTCGTGCGTAAGTACCCAGATTTCTTTACAAAAAGAGAGGACATACAAACAAAAATTATTAGACACAAAAATAGATTAAACCTGCCAACATCACGATTAAAAATGCACTCCGATAGTACCTTTGTCATGTCCGTAAAAATTTATAATAAGTTACCTGCATGTTTTAAGAATTTAGAGAAATATAATATATTTATTAATAAATTGAAAATATTCCTAGAAAACAAATGCTACTATAGTATAGGCGAATACTTAAATGATAAATTATAAATATGAAAAATAATTAAATCACATAATAAAAATAATAATATATTAATAAAACTACCTAGGAATTATAATATTTAAATCACATAATAAATAAATGAAAGAATAATTAATAATTTAAAAGAAAATGGTTTCTTTTTTAACAAAAGTTACTAAATACAAGTACCTATATACTGGTTATTTGACTTCCTACCTATAATAACACCCAGCGTTCTTCCTCCTCTCTCCTACTTTTGATCTATGCTGTGCCCGACAGGGTCCATAATTGAGACTATGTAACTGTTTCCCTACCAACTGTATACATTATGGTACGCAATAAAGAATTGAGAATTGAGAATATCTTGAATCTATTTATCGTTTATGTTATCACTAAGTCCGAAAACGTGTAGTGCTAACTTCACTTGTTTCAGTTCGGTTACTTACATTAGCTCCACTTTTTACTTTATCTTCTAGACTATATACTTCTAAGGTTTACTGGTAAACAGTGGCTGGCCTCCATGCATCACTAGCAGACAAAGACATACCACCAGTCGCACTAATTAGTGCTACTCGAGTCGCACTCTCATCAATTTTAACGCTACTATCACTACAGGCTATATGTGTGGTGAACTTAGAACAAATTGTATTAAATTGCTTTGTAATGACTACTGGTAACAGTGGTTGGTTGTTTATTGTCGTAACATATTTTTGATCAACGTCTTTACTTTTTTTGTTGAATATAAAAACAGCTTTTTCTTTGTTTGTTGTGTTATGATTATTTAGAAAGTTCTTTTGATCTCGTTTGGTATCATCGAGTAATGTCTTTATATCTTATTTATTATGTAATGATAAAAATAAAACACATTACATACATACACATTTGATAACACATTTTAAAAGTGCTATTATATATTGTTTTCTCATTATTATCAATCATAATAAACCTAACCCAATATATCGGTTGTTGTCCCCAATCGATTAAATTGATATACTTACACTATTTGTACGCATATTAAATTGACAGAGGTATTATGTAACACAGAGGGTGACATGTTTACATAAACAAAGCCACAAAACGCTGTCAATGTTTACCTTCAGGTAAACAGAAAAATAAAGATAAGTAATATCGTGGGAAATAAGGTAATAACGATGGATTTTTAGAGAAATAAAGCTATGAGTGTTAGGGGAAGGATTTGAATCCAATGGCATATTATAATTATTATTAACTTGAAGTAGAACTTACCTATGCCCGAAAATGGAAAAAAGTGAGTTCATGAAGTACATCATCAATCTCTTGCCCTTATCCCAATTTATTTGGGATCGGCGCAGCATTTTTTCTTCTTCCATACAGTCCCTTTCTGGTTGCATCTTACACACAGTCCATCCATCGTTTCTTTGGTATTCCCTTACTGTTATAGCCATCCATATTCATGAATACTCAATTTAAAGAACATATTCTATTATATTTGCTCCAGACTCTCATAGACTTCTACTTTTTATAACGTCATATCTTTCGCCATCTTCGAGCTTAAAGTTGGTCCCGTCTACAACGTATCCTGTCGGGTTGAGAATGTACAATATGATATTCTATTAGACAGGCGAAAGGGAAATTGTCTAGCTTTACGCCGTCATAAAGTGGGATCGTGTTTGGCACATGTTTTGATACAGCGCCATCTGCCGGCGGACGCGGCGACTATAAACTAGTTTATGTTTGCACGTGCTTCGAGTCAAAACTATCAATTTATGTGGTACATAGGAAAGGTTGGAATATTTGATGATCTGGCGATTTGTATAAATTTAGTAGCTAATCAGATCGAACTATAAAAGTTACTTTATGCTGCTGATGCGGGGGCTCCGCATTAGCAGCATGTTAAAACTGGAGAGAAGAACCGGTAACTTGACTATGAAGGATTTCGCGTAGTAGACAACCACGATCACGACCAGTGGTCGCAGCAACCAGATATACTATAGAAACAGATACGAATCGCGTAATTGGTCGCAACGGCCAACTAGCCGTAGACCATACAATACCACTAGATGGCCACGATTGGCCGTCTATAGCAATAGGAGTTTATATAGGATCGTAGTGTCGTTCTGTGGTTTCTGCCTACCCCCATGGGAAAAGGCGAGTTTATAAATGTATGTGTAAAATCTATTCATGGAAAATCAAAAATTTCTGATTTGCAAAATAGTTCATTATAATATTTTCTCTTTCATGTGTATCATCAACTGAAGCACTTCGTTTACGTCTAATCCCAACTTAAAATATAAAATACCCAGTCTCAAGTGCTCTACTTTGAAATAAATCTTCAAGTCCGTGTCGAAGGCATTAGGATGGAGAAAGTCAAAGCTTTTAGATGTTGTCAGTCTTCATTTACATTGCGTTCAACACGCGGACGTATTTAAGTTATAAGACGGAATTAACAACGCGATCCGATTGAGTAGGAAACCAAAAATAAAGTGAAATGTAAAATCAGTTTTCTTTTGAGCTCCGTGCGAAGCGATTTAAATGTAAAGAAAAGCGAAGAAAAAATGCCGTTTTATGTGCTACTCAGTTATCCAGCAGTCAATAATAAATTATAAATACATACTACCCACAATCAAAGAATTTCAGTACATGTTGAATCATGACTCGTTGTACTGAAAAAGCAATGTTTGTTCAGCGATATTACGACCAATTCTCTCTTCAACAATTTCCAATATAGTTTCAGAAAATTCTGTTTCATCAGTTACAAAGTAAATAAGAACAAATATTATAATAAATACATTGCTTCAGATAGGTACTAGAAATTTATAAGAAAAACAATCTCGAATCTCCACCATTTTCATGAAACTGTAAGAAATACACTTAACAGACCAGATTTTCTTTAACACTTTAGAATTTAAAAAATCGTTTCTCTATATTCTTGAAATATAATTTCATCAAAAACGTTGCTAAGAATGTTGATTTTAACTGAAATGTTCGCTGTAAACTTAACGGGTTTAAGGTCTGTTATTTTAATTAAGAAGAGTTTTCATTGTGTATTGTATAATTTTGCGCTGAAGGCTGAGTGTAGCGCTGCACTCAGCAGCTGGAAGTTCTGACGACCATCGTAAAGTTGTGGAGGGCTGCATATTGTATGCGATGTTTAAGCTCAAAAATGTTTGATGGGTAATTGTGTTCCCAAGTAGTCGGGGCGTGGATTCGGCGACATGTACAAATGGGGCCGCAATAAAGTCATCACTTTGAGGGAAATGTCGTTAAAAGAAAATGGTTTGGCGTTACGTAGAGAATTACTTACATGTGCAAAGTTTTTTCATTATAGAGTTTTTATTACTGTAGGATTTACAGCTCTCTTGTTTGTGTTCACCGATGTTAGCGGTGGACTATCATGAGAAATCAATATGAAAGGATTACTTCATTTTTATAATAAAATGAATAAAGATTTGGTCGAGACAATGATGGACTGAAACCGAAGGTTACCTTGCTACTCTATGAGTTAAAGTATCTTAAAACTAGCTAAAATTAACAGTGTTGCCACATTACACCCATCTTCTTAAAAAGTCAATGTTCTTAACCGATTTAAAGTTAACTTGTATAACACCTCTTCTACTTGTAGGTACTAGTGTGCTCAAGTAAAACAAGTAAGTGCTCCGCTGCATCGACAAGCTCTCATTATAAAGTAGGTCGTTTAACTCCAGCTGTACAGCTTGTTTTCAACGGAAAATACTTTGTAAACGGAAGTGGTTTATTTTTAGTGCATTTTAAAATATAATTTACTAGCTCTTGCCCGCGTCTTCGCCCATGTGGATGTCGCAAATTATCCCACGGAAACGTACTCCCGTAACGCGCATGCCTAGTCGGCATTAATCATGCCGACTGGGAGCTTTACGTATCTTCAAAAATCATCGTCATATTTCAGCAAATTTACACAAAACTGAACTAACTAAACTATCACTAAAATTCCTTACTTTAAGCTATGAGAATCTTAAAGATCAGCATAAATAAAATTTTGGTGATTTTTAGTCTATTTTAGAGGCATTTGTGACAAGAGAATCGGCACCAATATATCCTTAATTTAGTATATTTACTCACAAAATAATATATTTATGACATTGACATATCAATACACTGCAAGGGAAATTTTTCTGTTTTACATTCACAATTTTTTTAGACAATTATTAGATAAACATTGATGTGGTTTTAATTATGACTAAATAGTTTTATCATAAACCTATTATAAAATAAATAACAAAAATATTAGTAGACTATCTTTAATCAACAAAATATACTATTTAAACATAAGACTAAAAAAAAGTTACACTGTGACTGATCGAAATCTAGTACATAATTAATACTAATATTACAATATAATAAGCTACACTGTAATCGGTCTAGCACTTTACTTGTATATAAGGTCTTTTTATTTTGGGGAAGTTTCCGAAGACTTGTTATATAAGGGTCAGAACTGAGCATGAGTCTACGAATTAAATCAGCGTTTGTTGACTCCCGCGACATTTTTCGAGTATGTTCTCGTCGATATGCCTTGATGTTTTTAGTTTCTGCTACCTCTTCGGAAAGTTCCCCAATCGATAATATTGCGTTTTGAATAATCTCGGGACCATGTAGAAGCACTTTGTGGAAGAAAGCAGGAAGATTATACCACGGATATTCACTAACCAAAAGTCGTGCGGTCTCTAAAGTATATTCTCTAAATTTATCTACATGTATATTGTAACCAGAGGACAAAGCTTGTACAATAACAGAACAATGTTCGATCAAGTTCTTATTTAACCCGATAATTTCAGCAGCTACAGCTGAATTTATGAAAAAAAATCTCGCGGTATTACCGTCGTTCGATGTCTCGATTCCGCCACTTCGTGGTTTATCAACAATATCGCAGGCCGGGAATCGGCCTGCGATATCGGACCTGGTGGCGCGAAATTTGCTTCTCCCTCACGCGTTCCGCCTCCTCTTTCGCGAGCATTATTGCTTCGCAGAAGGAGGTGACGGCCTCTCATGCCCTATCGCTCCGTACCATAGCCTGGACCAGGGCCGGACGCGAGAGATCACCGCCACCGATTAGCTCCACGAGGACACGGCGATGCTCTGCCCAAGCCGGGCAGACCTCCACCGTATGCTCCACCTCGGACACCCGGGCGTTTCCTCCCGCCTTATCTGGAACAGGAACCTCCCGAAACAACCATGTCCAGTGAGGACCTGCATCAGGCGGAAGGTGAGGACGCCGTGGCGCCTCTCTAGCCACTCCTCACAGAGGGGACCCATCCGTACTTTATTCATGTTCCAATATTTTATTGCGTAGCCTTGCATCTGGTTGATCAGTTTTATGTATTTTAAGTAAGATTTTTGTGTAAAAATAATGTGTTTTTCAGGTATGTTCATATATCTTACTCTAGCTTTGTACAAGTTTCAATACAAATAAAGAAAAATAGGGGAAATATTTAACTGATCCTCTAAAAACTTATTGACCTTTAAATGATGTCCATACGCTTTTTAATATTAAATTAATGATCCTCTAAAAACTTTTAGGGCTTCTAATGATGCACACGTTTTTTAATAAATTAGCCTCTTTTGAACTTTCTGGCCTCTTATCATAGTTGGTCGCAGTAAGTAAGGAATGGGTACCCTGATCGAACGGTTTAGGTTAAAACTGTGACCAACTGCAACATACAAGTTGATCGTAGATGCTTGGGTATTTAGTAGCGAACTAATATTTTTAGGACCCCAAAAAGGAATTATTTCTGGTTCACAAAAAGAGGCGCAATCATTATTAGAGCATTCAATAATATTTTTAGGAAAGCAAATGGGAATTATTTGAGGTTTGATTAAATACATGCCTATAAAAAATGCTTAGGAACAAAAAAATACATTGTTACCCGTCCTCACAAATGAATACTATACTAAAATAGAGCAGAATGCTTTTAACTCCTTTACATACTCCTCAGTCACTTAACTGAATTCGTTTGACTAAAAACTTGGGATCAAATTAATATGCATGACGTGTCACTGCAGTTAACTAAATTGAAAACATTCAACATTTCTTTACCAAAAAATTAAGTACTGTGATAAGGGTAGAATTCTGAAACATTGCCAAACACGTTTCGCGACTACCATCTAAATAAATAATGTGTCTGAACTAAAACTAAAATGTGTTGCTCACTGTGCATTGCGGCATCTAAATGGACCTCATTTCGTCGTCGCCCTTATTAAACGGCATTCTATAGCGGTCTTTGCATCTTTGTCGCTGGAAAGCGTGATTTACTTGACTTTTGTAAGGGTTCGTTGTTAGTCAATTTTTATTTAATGTTTGTGAATGTGTACTGTTTTTAAATGAGGTTTTCTTCTTGAATTAAGGCGAGAAAAAGTGTTGTGGCGAAGCATTTCAAGATTATTTTTATGAAAGGGACAAGGGAAAAAGTTACTGTTTATTACCCAAACTTAAACAGTAACACATTTTGTACCTATCATAGTTAAGTATAGCAAATGTGTGTATGTATGCCTAGAGCATAAAATAATAAACAAAAATACCAATAAAACAAACATGAAAACATAAAATTCTGTATCAAATCGACGAACAAAAAGAACATTAATGTGCATCCGATCAACTTCACTGAGTTGGACATATACAGACACAGAAACTATGATCAAAGCGCAGCCACACTTAACACGGTCACGTACAGTCACCGTCAATAAAAGTTGTGAACTAAACTGACGCGAATTCGTGCGAGTTGCGACAGGATTACGGAAAAGTTTCTGGTGAATGTCGCAATATACATACTACTGTAGAGGTTGTGTTTTTACACTGTATGTTTCATTGTGTTTACATGATAACACATATTTCACAACCTGTCATGTATGAAAAACTTCTTCTTCAGTGTGATGACTGCAATAATCGCGAGTTTCTTCTTAAACACATCTGCGGGCCTAGACAACGTGCCATTCTATCAGCTTTCACGAAAAATAAGTATGAAACTGACATAAACCACCGAACAGCTTATGCCAATCCTGTTAAAATATGTTGTGGAAACACGAAACGCTTTGAAAGCGATTGCCGCTTGTCTGGGCCCCAGAGTTTAATTTGTGATATTGCTATTCCTTCAAATTATTACCTTTTCCAAATTGTGACGTATGTATGTGTGAAAACAACATAGAATCATTCAAATAATAAAAGGTAATGAACAGATCCATAACAAAAAAAATTACAAGGTATGGCATCCTGCAAAATATTCTGACAGAACATTCCACATACCTATGAGTTACAAAATGCCGAAGCGAAGGGAATTAAAACTTGTTTTGAACGTTCGCAAACAACGCCGACAAACATGGCAACCATTTTTATTATTTCCATTTTTGTGTCGTGTGTGCTTATGCCTGTATCAATGCTCGAATTCTTTCGCGAATATTTTGTGTTTATCCCAACCAGTCTTTAATTCGATGTATTTTGTATTCAATCAGTAACAAAGGATTTATCGCTTTGCAATGGAAAATATGTATAACAATATTTGTATTTGTTTTACAATTCTTTTGAAGTTTGAAACAAATTTAGCTATTTTTATAACAAACAAGCTAGGCTAATTATATATCCCTGTGTGTTGAAAAATGTTATAATTTAATTGAAACGAGTTAGTTTAAGTGCATTTTATTAATCATAAAGTCAGGTACTGTTGATTAAATGTCTACTACTATATCAGATGATTCTTTCGTTGGCCTAATAACTATGATTGTGATCAAACGAATGAACAACACCTACATATAACTTTGCTACCTTTGTGGCCTTTCATTTTTCTCTCACGGCTGCTGACTCAGTAAATAATCTTAAACTTATTTAAATCTTTTAATCTAAACATATTTTTCTCTTCTCCTTAGTCACAACAACAAAACGCGAGCACAATAACTCAAAAATCCAACGGATCCAATATTCAATACACAACACATTTCTGACCGTTCTAAAATCAGTGTCGTTCTTTCCACCGCTGCGAGTCCACATTGTACGCTGTCGCCACGACTTTTGTCGCGCGACATAAAGCTGCCCGTCTGGCGACGACATTAGCTATTGCGACCTCTTTCATCTCTTTCTTTTATGATTGTGGGTGGCGTGTGATTGCTCTTTTAACGACATATTTTTCAATTAAAACTGTTAATTCACTTGGTGAGCTTTTGTGTTTTTAGCAAGTTTTTTGCATTCGCATAATGTGATATGCATTATTTATTAGACGCCGCCGTTTATGGTTTTTTTGTATTAAGGAGCTCATGACGCTCATTGTTATTATGGCAGTTAATACTGTAGAACATGAACAAACTAGAAACCAGCTTTTGCAAGATGGTGTAAGTCACCTACATAATCTTATCCACTCCTATGCTTCTACTAACAAAAGGCGTACAAGAAGCAAAATATTTTGAAAATCCTAAAGCGCACGCCTCATAACGCGCATTCAAAAATTTTACCCATTAATATGGATAAAATTTCTCACCTCGCAATCTTTACTTACTGTCAAAGACTATTTAGGTTTGCTTTGTTGGTTGCTAGGCAACGGAAGAGGGTTGGAAATATATATAGATAAAGATATTATATTAGTTATTTTTTTATGAATTATAATTAAACTACTTTGAATAAAAGAGCCATTTTTAATAGGATACCTCATATGGCTGAAACGAATGTATAAAAAAAAACTCAATTGTTGATTTTTTCGTAAGCTACAATGTTTTTAGGTTTCATACTTGATTGACGGGAAAAAATAAAAACAATTTTGATGTTTTTTTCGTTTTTACTGCATTAAAGGCTCGTACAGACCAGCGCGACGCGACGGCGCGACGCGACTCGAACAATACAATTTCTAAACAAACTTCACGGTATAACAATAACCGGTGTCGCGTCGCGCTGTCGCGTCGCGCTAGTCTGCACGAAGCTTAAATCAATTTTTGAAAAGTACAGAATTAATATCCATTAAATTATCTATACAATAGTATGTAAATTAAGTAGGTTTTGTGTACTAGCAGGAGTGTAACAATAAAAACAGTTGCAGAAAGGAGGCAAAACAAATTTTCGATCGCAAAGCACTTTCTAATGCCTAGCGTTATGAGTTGAGCAAAATATACAAAAATACTAAAACTATTATGGAATTTGTTTAAAAAAAAAAAAAAAATCTGCTTATAATTTAAATTGTGGCGTTGTCCGTAGATTTAATGTGTCCCCGGAGTGTGATCACACTTCATGGCGCTAAGAGTCAAACGGATGGGCAATGGCGTCAATTTGCATACATACAGTATACGATTGCTGGTCACAGTTCATTACAAAACATTTGTTATTGAACTGTTTTCACTTAGATAAACATTAGTAATAGATGACGACTTTGTAGTATTTGCGTAATTTCTGTAGAACAAAGTAACGGGTATCTATTAACAAAAAAAGATCGCCATGCTTGATTCATGTTGGTGATTTCAGACGAATGATTCCAAATATTCTAGTTATGTTTTTCTTCAACACCTGATATTTGCTAGATTTTCAAGCAATTTAGTGTAAAGCGTATCTTATATTATGCATATCGTACCTTATCCTCAATATCAACAAATCATAAATATAAACTTGAAAGAGAAAATAAGTTCCTGATAAAATCAAATTAAACTCATAAATCGCTGTAAAGCATTACTTATAGCCAAAGTTTTATTCAATATCGAGTGAAACTTTTATCTGTGAATTAAAATATAGTTATTACTTATATCTTGTTCAAGTTTGCTTATAGCTATGTTGATACGTATGTTTATGGATATATCCTCGGTTTAATATGAGTTGTTGGACTTATGAACCTTTGATACAGATTTATTGGTTTATACAAGGTGTCATTGATATTACTGAAAACGTCTTAAAGGGTCACTGTAGGTAAAAAATAATTATGAACTATGAGACAAAAACCTTAAATCGCAAAAATGATAGCTGCGTCATACATTAATCAATGTTCGCGTACCTCGAGAATGTAGGGAACAGTACAAGTCCTATACTATTAAATGAGCAATATTTGTATATTTGTAATCACGTTCTCGTTCGATCGAAAAATCGATCTAGCTAGGTCTCATATCTGGAAAAATTCGTTTTCTCCGTATTTTCACCCGAGCAGAGCTCGGTCGCCCAAAGTTTAGAACAATATGGCTACCTTAGAGTAATGACACGGCAGCATGGAATTAGTATGAACTACATATATAGATATACTATTAAATGAGCATTCTCTATTTTCAGCAGAGCAGAACTCGGGCGCCAGTTACTAGTTCATAATACGAGTACTATAGTACAAGTAATTAATAATAATGAGTATAGGTACTATGACCCCATAAGAGGTTTCAGTTAGTTCTATTCCATCTTTTATTAAAACCACCTTAATATTAATTTGTTGTGATACAAGTGAAAAGGATCAGCGCTTCGGCTTATATTAAAATATGCACATTTAATTCATCAAATAAAGTGCTTCTTCAGAGCAACTCAAACAAACACTACCGACCCAATTCAAAAGCCTGCACAAAATATTTAAAATCCCGTGCATTGTCGAAGTCTCCTTTATTCTTGTGCTGGGTCGTACACAATACTCCACAGTACTATCATCCGCACTTATATGTTAACAAATTGACATTGACAGAACCTTTATGTCCTAGCTATAACGGTGTTTTTTGTAGTTCAAGTTTTATATCTGACTGTACATCTAGGTTTATATCGAGTGCAGTTCAAATGCCTCCACTCACGAACCGTGGTACATCGCTAGTCTCATTTGCATTGTAGGAAATGGAACTTTTTCTTGCGCCAGGTCGTGACCTTTTGCGGTGGAAAACTGTTCGTATACGTACATACATGCATACAGACAGCCTGGTTTATTAAATATATTATATGGGTTATGGGGGCCTGTTGGGCTGTTGTTGCAGCATCTTCGAGTATTGCGTTATTTTGGTTACATATTTGGTTCTGTTTTTATTAAAAATGAGTCAGATGAATTTTTCGACGCAATAAAACAATAACATTAACAATTGTAAACGGGAGTGCACGGGTTCTGAGCGCTGAGGGACGGGTCCGGACGTCCATTTTGTTTTGAGATGACGCAGTGCCATTACTAACACGATGGACACAACGCGCTTTTTAGCTCAAAGTTTTGTTGTCCAATCCTACAGTTTTAAAATATAAATCTTTTCTCAATACGTGTTGTTTTACCTCTATCCACACCCTTATCAAGTACTATGCCTTGTTTAGTGTCGTAAAATATGTGTTATTGCTATATCGTATACTAAAATGAGGTTGTCTTGTTTGGACCTTGAATCGTGTTGTTGAATAAGCTTATGGTATATAAAAAGTGCAATACTTTCAATTTTGAATGTATATGTTGGTGTTCTTAATAAATAAATACTTTGCATAGTGTTGAAGTATCAATAATTAAACTGATCCGCGTTTACGAAATTCAACTAACAAATAAATCGATCAAACTTCAATTATTCCGTTACACAATACAGCTACGGCGTAGCGTGACCGTAGTAGCGTAGCGGCGTAGGCTGCTACGAATCGAATGGTTGAAATGAATAAACAAATTCGATATCTACATACGCGATAACGTCGTTTAAGGCTTTATAGTCGTTATAAGTTAACTTAAACTTTAGTTTAAGTGGGTACATTAAGACAACACTTCAACGTACCTAGCGTTGAAGTGCTGTCCTAATGTTTATATAATAAGGTTATTTTTGGCGTAATTTTCTTGATGTTGTATGGTTTATATTATGACCGGTCTCTTGAAGTCTTTCTTCTGTCTTTATTTTATTTATTTATTTTATTATTTATCTTTCTTCTTCATATGAACTTTAAATTGTACCTGTTTTTTTAACTTGTCCTTACCATACCTTTATCTACTCATAATACACATAACATCATGCCTATATTTCCCGAAGGAACAAGGAACTTCGTTCCAATAAAGTTTTATATTTATCATCTTCAAATTAAAAAATGTAATAATTATATAATATTAATATAATAATAAAGTGTGCAGCGCATGAGGTGGACACAAACTGTCAACGAAAATGTCATGCGCGCATACTTTGGGGCTACAGAGGGGGGGGAAGTAACTTGACTGCGTACCGTGGTCGGATGCTGATGTGTTTCAGGTGCTTGAACCAACCGTCAACGTGTTGGCGCAACGACTTTCGGATCAGGTGTGGGTCATCCAGCGTAACCATATGCTGGATGACGCCGTACTTGATCGACTATGCCTCGAATCACGGAATAACCATGTTACACCTGCTTCATCACTGGTCGCGGTACAACTACAAAATTCACCCAGTGCTTCACCGCGACCCGACCACGTTAGTGAAGAAGATGATGACGGGGTTATATCCGTGAGTTCCCAAAGCAATACACGATTGAGGAGCGCTTTGGAGGATGCTTTCCGGGAGTACCGCTCCACTCCACCTGAACTTAGACCACGTTTACCTCGTTTGCCCATGCACAAGAAAAACAAGGCGCTGGTGTGTACTCTAGACTCGTTGCTGTCAAATTGTTTGGAAAGTAGCAAAGACCTCGCCGATACCCACTCGATCTTGTACTGTGCAGCTTTAGCGGCATGTCGTGTAGCTCATGTTAAATTTCCGAACAGTGACAGAGCTCCACGACCAAAAGCAAGTGTACCAGCTTGGCAATGCAGGATTGAGCGTCGTATCGATGAAGCTAGAGTACTCATCGGCAAGCTAATCTGCTTCAGGGAGGGCAATACTCGCCCTAGAGTGATGAGTTTTGTGAGGCGGGCGTTCTCGGGGACTGATATTAGTTCTCGAGATTATTTGACCCGTGTCTCAGAATGTATCTACTTCCTGAAGCAGAAGATCTGTGCATGGGCAAACCGCATTCGACGGTACAGGCGGAGAGTGGAGCGGTACACTCAGAATCGCACATTCCAGAGCGATGAAAGGTGGGTTTACAGGGCTTGGGAGCGACCGGATCAAGGTGTGATTGACACGCGCCTGCCGGATGATGACGCCATGTGTTCATTCTTGCGAAGCATTTGGTCGGCGCCTGTCAATCACACTGAAGGAGATCGAGCGAGCGTGCAAGCAAATACCAGAAATGGGGGCATTTACCATTAGCCCCGAAGATGTAGCTCGTGCAGTCCATCCGTTGCCTAACTGGAAATCTCCAGGGCCGGACGGGCTGCACAACTTTTGGATAAAGTGGTTCCAAAGGTCGCACGCCCGATTAGCATCCCAGTTCCAGTCAACCTTAGAGTCACGGTCGCTGCCTCAGTTCCTAACGACAGGAATAACCCATCTGCTCCATAAAGCAGGTAGTACTGCGGAACCCAAAAATTATAGACCGATCACTTGTCTACCGATGGTCTATAAAGTTTTTACATCCATTTTGAGATTTAAAATTAACAGTCATATAGACACCAACTCCATCTTGTCTGCGTCTCAAAATGGATGTAGGAACGGATCCTGCGGTACTAAGGAGTTGCTCCTTATCGATATGGCCATTAGCCAGCAGGTTCGTCGTTCCCGAAGGTATCTGTCGACATGTTGGATAGATTATAAGAAGGCCTATGACTCGGTGCCACAAACATGGCCCATGAGGGTGCTGGAGTTGTATAAAATAGATGCAACTCTACGCACCTTCCTGTTGTCATGTATGGGGAAATGGAAGACGGTTCTTTGCTATCCAGGATGCCGACATATCCAGAGGAATAGTGAGACGATAAGGATCGAGCGAGGTATATTTCAGGGCGACAGTCTGAGTCCACTTTGGTTCTGCCTGGCCTTGAATCCTCTTAGCACACTGCTGGAGAATCAGGGCTAGGCTATCGATTGAGGAGAGGTGGTCAGGTTATATCTCTCCTCCTTTACATGGATGACTTGAAACTCTTTTCCCCCAACAATTTGCAACTAATGGAGCTACTGAAGGTAACTGAAACTTTCAGTAGCGCCATCAGGGTGGAATTTGGTGTGGACAAATCTGCGGTCATGCATGTAAAGCGACGGGGGATTGTGGAATCCGTGGGAACCCAACTCTCGGATTCCATACACCTAAGATCCCTCTCCTCAATCGAAATCTACAAGTATTTGGGTATGTCGGAAGCGTTAGGTATCAACGCTACTGACATGAAGCAATCACTGAGGGAGCGCTTCTTTGGCTGCCTGAAAAAAGTATTAAATAGTATTTTATCAGGCGGAAACAAAGTGCGTGCCTTCAACGGTTTTTTGATGTACTCTTTCGGCATACTCAAATGGACTCAGACGGAACTTGACGCCCTGGATAGGAGGGTTCGCACACTGCTGACCGCAAATTGGATGCATCACCCACGTGCATCGATGATGAGACTGTATATATCGCGAAAGTGCGGAGGTCAAGGCTTCTTAAATGCTAAGACCCTGCACAACCGTGAGATATGCAGTCTCAGGGAATACTTCCTAGAAGTCGACGTGGGGATGCACCGAGATGTGGTTTCAGTGGACAAGGGCCTTACCCCGCTATTCTTGACTAACGAGAACTGGCGCAAACCTATAGTATTAGATACTAATGACCGTAGGGAGGTATGACAGAGCAAAGAGCTTCACGGACGCTTTTACCGGGCCTTACATGGGCCCGATGTAGACCTATTAACGTCCGTATCCTGATTGTGATTCGGTGATCTCTTTGGGGAAACCGAAGGTTTTATCTTTGCGATTACGCAACACAAAACATAATTTAAATTATAAAATTAATAGCCATAGGACAGCTAGCACACGCCAATATACCAACCAAAAACATCGAGAACTATACTCAGGCAGAAACAAAAATAACTTAACGAAAACAATATCTAAATAAAAGCCTCCAGGCATAAAGGGCGTGCCCGCTTACATATAGCTGTAACTAGAAGTTATAATTGATAAGCTAGGACCATCGAGGTAAATTAAAAAAATATCGAGGTCGCTAGCTATTATATTGCAATGCAACTCATTAAAAAAACATTGTAATGAGTAGATTATGTCAACGACAAATTAAAATAAAATAAATTGACTTATAAAGTAAAATTATAAACAATTATATAAACTCATATAACCTTTCAGTAAGTAAGCTAATTCTTAAGTAAGTTAACTCAAGAGAATGTTTAGTAACATTTAAACATTCTCTTGAGTTAATTACAGCGACCAACTATTCTTATCGTTTAAGTAGTCGTTGATAGAATAGTATGCCTTTGAACAGAGGTTGGATTTTACTTTAGTTTTGAACGCATTAAAAGGCAAATCTAGCAAAGAAGAAGGTATAGCTTGTTATAAAAGGTTATACCAATATTGAGTTTTTCACCTGCTATCATACTCCCATTTTCGTGATTTTTTGCTATTGTTAACTAATGATTCTTAGAACAAAGTTACTTATGGCACTTTATACTCCGCACATTTGGCGAATGAGAGCTAGACCGAAAAAAGTGTAATATTTCGACAGTCACGACACCACTGTTACACTTTTTATTTTGTCTTATCTTGAATTACTCTTTTGCTATTGGTCATATCCCCAAGTACAGTTTTCAAGCGTGGCTGTTCGAGGATAAACCGACAGAAGACATCCCATCATCTGACAGAATGTGACATCGTCTTGGAGTGCCTTCGATGACCACTGGAGTCTGGATTCACACTGGTCATCCAAGGCGTTCATAAGACGCATCGCACTAGCACGGGTCTGAAGATGAAGAGCATCCTGATCTGCTGCGGAACTGGATCTTGGAAGAAGTCTGTAACACACTCCCGACTTTTCACCTGTTTCACTATTTTGTAATTTTGTATAGTCGATCTCGTAATAGCTTTACCGCCCTAAGGTTGAATGTCATTTGCACGTCATAAAACGTCAATATTATTTTTCTATGAGAAAGTTATATAGTTTCAACCTTAGTGAGGTTTTTATTGATAAAGCACTTGCGAGATCCGTAGCTAAATGGCAAACGGAACCCTTATAATTTCATCATGTCCGTCTGTCTGCCTATCAGTCTGTCCATCGGTTCGTCTGTCCGACCATCAGACGCTTCATCTGACAGAATGTAACGTCGTCTTGGAGTGCCTTCGATGACCAATGGAGTCCGAATCCACACTGATCATCCAATGCATTCACAAAACGCGTCCCACTGCTCTGGATCTGACGATGAAGAGCTCCTAATCTGCTCCTAGAGGAGAGAAGAGGTCCTAATCTGCTTCTGAACTGGATCTTGGGAGAAGTCACCACGCTTCACAGTGTATTAGATTCCGTTGGCCCAAAACTTCGCCACTTCCACTCACTTATTAAATGTCGCAGCATCATGCTGAGATAGGAGCCTTTTGGCCTCGCACAAGACTTTCCACTTTATTTTAATTTTTACTCTGTTTGTTTTTTCTATTTTTATTTTTAGTGAGTGTGTGTTTAGTTTAATTAAGATCTCCTGTGCGTATCCCAATAAATACTTTTTCTTTCTTTCTTTCTTTCTTATGTGTATTAGGTTTGGTCTGAAACAGTGTGCCTTACTTTTCATAGACGTAAGAAGTTCGGGTTCAGGTGTTGATGTTATTTATGTAGTCTTCCATTTTATACTAATACAATAATTACAATGTGAACTGCGAAATAGTTTACTATAAAGCGATATTCCTGGTTTAAAAATATGTTTAAGTTTTTTTTTTTGTATCCGATACTTCCTAAATGTGTATAATTATTTATAAGGCCCGGTGCACACGGCACTGTCCAGTACGATATTTTAGAGTAAAAATCTGGGATCACACGTCAACATTTTACTGAGTGTTCATATATTTAAAAAAAAATTAAAGTGCCTTGTGATCCCATACTTATACAAGTAACTATAGTAGGAACTGATCATCGCCGTGTGAACGAGGCCTAAATATATATATGCTGTAATAATAATTATGTCCCTTAAACATAATTCCCATCTAATACTCCGGTGTCAGCTCGCGCGTTTATCTGATCGCGGCAGTCACGGATGTTCACTTGATGCCCTCACTTAGTTGTAACGTATAATATCGATACAATCGTTACGTGTGGACTTGGCTTTTATTATGTAAATGGAATATGTAAGTGTGATGCAAGGAATTGATTCAGAAGAGATATAGGTGATAAAACGGTAGATGAGTCAGTTATGGTAGATTCGTTCATTGAGTTTTTATTAGCTAACGATTTGGCTTCTTATAAAAACTAACTATATAGCTGTTTAAACTGAGGGTTGAGCAAAAAATTAGGTTGTCGTACAGTCCTTTACAGTATGCATTATAGGTAAGTATGTGTAATCAGCGTTCGCTATTTAGTTCTCAAACAAACAAGTAAATAAGTAAAAGATTTTGAAAAAATTGCTTTAATACTTATACACATAGAGTGAGAAGCTCGTGGCTAAGTAATAACAGCCGCGAGGGTCGATCCATCGGGTTAAGCTACGCTTGCTGTCTTTACATACTGAGACTCCTCCGTGCTTCGGAAAGCTCGTTAAGCCGTTGTTCCCGGCTGTCATTCGTGGATCTTTGACAGTCGTTACGGGTCCTAAGTCAAGGAGTATCATATTACCCAGTCACTGGCTTGTGGAGATCAGATAGGCAGTCACTCTATGTAAAATACTGGTATTCAGCTGCATCCGGTTAGGCTGGAAGCTGACCCTAACATAGTTGGGAAAAGGCAGGCAGATTGATTGACCTATACCGTATACACACAAAGTTCAACTTGCGCTGGAACTCCAACATTTTTTATGAATTTTGTAACTACTAGTAATTCTTAAATCAATTGAATTTACAATCATCATCATCATCATCATTTCAGCCGAAAGACGTCCACTGCTGGACATAGGCCTCCCCCAAGCACCGCCACTTCAACCGGTTCTGTGCCTCCCGCATCCAGCGGATGAATTTACAATGGAATAAAGATATTATTTGTTTCAAGTGGAAATAACATCAATTGGGAATTAGGATTAGAATAGACTATTTGGTGCCCGCCACATTGTACAATGTACACAAGTAACACTTTCCATTAATGTAACGGCGAACTCCATAATATTGCAAGAGTCTAAGAGATAAAGGTGATAACAAAAAAAAGAAAGTGGTTGCACACACTGCATATGGCCGATGCATAGCATAAATAATTTATTATAATCAGTTTACATGGCTTTCAAAATCAATATAACGTATAACCCTCCTACCTTATACCCTAACCTATATCAGGCTACAAAATATCTCTTTCGTTAAATATTTAATGCTCCGCCGACGTGATTCGTTCGAGACGCGCCAATAAGGATGCGCTCATTTATTCACTGTCCGTTCGACTGCGCCTTAAATAAGTTACAGTTTGAAAGATAACAAAATATTACGCCTGCTCCCCAAAGGGGCAGCCCGAAGTGGGTAGCACTCTGAAACGCCAGTTATGTTTATGTTATAGAGGACAAGCCTATTGCCACTAAAGCCAAGATCCTCCAATATGGATTCATTCGTTCTTATGGCGGTCTATGTTATACGAAGTGGCCTCCGCCAACACCACATCTCGAAAGCATCGATTTTATTGCTTTCGCGGCTTTTAATGCACCACGTTTCCCATCAGTACGACGGCAGATTTCCTCAAGGTAGCTGCCCTCGCTTGTGGTCAAAGATCACGAACTCCCTGACTTACACACAGCAGTCAAGTAGATTTGAGGTTGGAAGGAGATGAGCACGGTCTACCACCATATACCACCATATACTAACAACATAGTTAGTAATTGTGAATCAACATGTTGTACGAAGGAGTATCCACCTACAATACCAACATACTTGGAGGCCTCTACCAGTCAGACAGGGTATTCTCTTCCTACTGGAACTCATATGGGCATTTTAGACTCTTCGCTCGTAGTTGTTGTTGCTCCGTATAACTCTTTAAACTAGGCAGTAAGACAACAGAAGTTACCCCTTCAATTAACCAATTATTATTAGAGAATAATAAAAGGTATCTTCTGGAAATATAACTCATCATATTAAATCAAAGGGAGTGCAACATACTTTAAAATTATTTAATCAAAACATCCAAGGTTGCTCTTCCAAATTACTCGAAATAGAATTGTTTTTGGAAAATACCAAGTTTGATATCATTTGTTTAACAGAACATTGGTTAAAAGATCATCAAGTGAAGTCAATTAATTATGAAAATTATTGTGTAGTTAGCCATTTCAGCCGGGCGGGTCATTAATATTAATTAAAAATTCTATTAAATCAAAAGAAAGAAAATACATCATCGAACTGTCTGTTGAACACAACATTGAATTGTCCTGTGTTGAGCTTGATAAGCATGTTGTAGTATGCGTATATAGACCTCCAAGTTACCAGAATCTATCTGTGTTTGATTCTTTAATGGAAGATGTATTAAAGAAACTTAGTACTAGTAGTAAGTCAATAATCATATGTATGTGGTGACTTCAATATTAACTTGTTAGAATATGACTCGAATACTATCAGATTACTAAGTTTTTTTAGGTCATTTGATTTGTCAAATGTTTTTATTGAACCAACCCGAGTGACAGCTTCTTCTGCCACCTGTATAGATAATATTTTTTGTAATTGTGATTACTTACACAAACAAATTGTAAACAAGTTGCCATCAGATCACAGTGGACAAACAATAACATTTTGCTCCTACATACCTTTACAAAAAATTCAAATAAGGTTTAGGGCAATTACATGTGAAAGTTAGAGGTAGAGAAATTAAATAATTCTTTGGCCAGTAGATTATGTGTTCAGAGTTTTAATAATATAGGTGACCCAAATGAGTTCTACACCGAGTTCTTTTCACTATTAAACACGCAATTTGATGACACTTTTCCACTAAAGACAAAAAATATTTACACTAAGTTCGTATTTAGTGATTGGGTGACTCCAGGTATTCGTAAAAGCAGGGAAAAACTATTTGAACTTTATGGCCTAAAGCAACATACGAATAATACAAGCTTTCATAAGTATGTTGCAAAATATTTTAAAAGTGTGTGCAAAATAGCCAAAGCTTTTTATATTAGCAATAAAATAAAATCAGCTGATGATAAACTAAAAATTACCTGGCAAATAATAAATAATGAAACAGGTAGGAAAAAACAGCGAAATACTGAATTTAATTTAGAGACTGCACGTGGCACTATCAACTCAGATGTAGAAATAGATCAGGAATTTGAAAACTTTTTTGCTAATATTCCCCTTAAAACGACTGAAGCTTTAAATTCCTCACCAGCGCTTTCTGCTGCCTTACTTAGACAGAATGTGAAGGCATGCTCTTTGGAGTTTAGGTTTCAGCATACAAACCCCCAGGCTGTTATAAAAGCTTTTAAAGATCTTAAAATTAAATAAACAGAAGATCTCTGGGGAATGTCTGTAAAAGTCTGTAGATCTATTATCGAAACCATTGCGCCCTATTTAGCTTTCATATTTAACACTAGTGTAGACCAAGGAGTCTTTCCGGATCTCATTAAACACAGTAAAGTAGTTCCATTGTTCAAATCCGGTGATAGTAAAGAACCCAACAATTACAGGCCTGTATCAATTTTACCAGTTCTCAGTAAGGTGTTTGAAAGGTTGATGCTCAATCAAATTTTACGTCACTTTATTAAAATTTGCATCTTTCATGAACAATAGTACGGTTTCACCAAAGAGCGTTGTACCACTGACGCTGGTGTCACCCTAATGAAGAACATTTTTAATGCCTGGGAAGAAGCACAAGATGCCATTGGTATCTTTTGCGACCTCTCGAAGGCGTTCGATTGCGTAGACCATGGGACACTTCTGCTGAAACTGGAGCACTATGGGATTAGGAATACAGCTCTTGATTTACTAAGATCATACCTGAAAGATAGAAAGGTTAAAGTTCAAGTAAACGGCGTAAACTCATTTGGGTCTGAAATAGCAATGGGCGTTCCTCAAGGTTCAATATTGGGTCCATTCCTCTTTTTAGTTTACATTAATGATTTACCCCAATTACTTCAAAATCAACCAAAGATGGTGTTATTTGCAGATGGCACATCATTGATCTTTAAAATCAATCGACGGTCACAAAATCTTGACGACATGAATAGCTCTATTCTTCAGGTCCAAGATTGGTTTACGGTAAATAATTTGGTACTAAATAAAAAAAAACAAATGCATTAGATTTAAATTACCTAATGTTAGAAGTAGCGAATGTGACATCATATTGAACGGAGAAAAACTGGAATTTATTAATCAAACTGTTTTCCTGGGAATCACGTTAGACGAGAAATTACAATGGGGACCTCACATAACATCTCTTGCGGGGCGGCTAAGCTCAGCCGCTTATGCTGTTAGAAAGATAACAGTTAATAGACGTAGAAACCGCGCGATTGGTCTATTTTAGTTACTTCCACAGCATTATGTCGTATGGCTTTTTACTGTGGGGTCGGGCTGCTGACATTGAATCCATCTTTATTTTGCAAAAGAGAGCTGTCAGAGCCATTTATAATCTACGTCACCGCGAATCGCTTAGGGAACTATTCAAAAGGATTAATATTATGACGGTACCTTGCCAGTTCTTTTATGAAAATATTATGTATGTTAGAAAAAATCTACATCTTTTTAATAAAATAAGTGATAGACATAATTTTAATACTAGAAATAAAGATAAAATAGATCAACCTTTTTTCAGATTATCTAAAGTACATACATCTATTATGGGGTACTGTGTTAAATGTTACAACAAAATACCTTGTGATATATTGCAATTAAATGAAAGAAAATTTAAAACTCATATTAAAAGTACACTTTGTAAACAAGCATATTACAAATTAGAGGATTATATCCAAGATAAGAATGCTTGGAAACATGCTGGTCCTGCTCCATAGGATAATTTAGAATCAAGACAAAATCAAACTGTTTGCAAATGTAATTGTATATTTTATTATTATTTTTTATTATATGACACTGATTTTACATTCTGTGACCAATTCCTCGCACACTGACTTACTAATTGTAAAATTTTAGGAAAATCGTCTACTTTTACAATGTTTGTAAATATGTGAGCACCATGTATCTATCACATAATTAGTCTATCTGTTGTTGCTTCATTTTTAATTCTTAATTCTTTTTACCTATTGTGGTATAATAATTTTATTCTAGGTGCATCGTCCTCACATATAATTATATAACAAATGTACTTATACAAAATATTGTAAAACATTTTAAAAGAGTAACGGTGGAGTTTCTTGCCCATTCTTCTCCATGCGAAAACTACCTTTTGGAAGGGGCGACTAGAACAATTTCAATTTTTTTGTAAATTTTTGACGTTCAAAAGTGCCTTATAAGAAATAAATGATTTGACTTTGAAATAAATGATTTGACTTTGACTTTGACTTTTAGGTAATGATTGCGCGCGTTTTATTTGAACTGGCAATGCATTCCACAAACGAGCGGCCTCGACTGAAAATTATTTGTAATTTGTTATTTATTTGTTTTGTTGGATTTGCCATTACCAACTTCTGATTGGTGATAAGATGGGTATGGCACATTGGCATGTAAGCTACTTGCGTACTCTTGTGCAAATTACTAGCAGTATTGCTGGCCTAACCGGGTATAAATCCAGACACCGAAACGATATTATGACGTCTGTAATTCTAATGTAGGTAATATTGATTCAGACATTCAATGGAAATGGAAACTCAATTTGATGAACTAATTGGTTCAATTGTAGATAATACAAAGGTGAGAGTTTTGAGAGGCTTTAAGGCTTTTTGTAAAGGGTATAATAGAGGGCATAATAGAATATGATGACAAAAAATATATATGAAAATATTTTTTTTTTGTCATCATATTCTATTAGGTATGTCTCGATGACAGACAGATGGTTTACCCACTAACCCAGTTTGTCGATACATAAAACGCGGCGCTTAAGAGAAACTAGAAGGATCTCAGTAAAGTCAGCGAAATTAATTATTTATCAAATTGACTACCAACATATGGTCCGTATAATAATAAAATAAAATTATAATAATAAAATTGTCCGTATAATAAAACCACAACTGTCATTCCTTGGAAGTTGTATGAAAAAAATATAAGAGTTTAACTGTCACTACTGAGACGAAATAGAATGTTTATTGTCGACTTCTAAAGGCAAATCGACAGTTGAGCGGTATCACAGCCGATTGATTGTGTCAATTTAATAAACAATTAATTTCGCTGACTGTACTATGGAAAAAGTGTAGGTATGTGTGTCTTGTAATAAGTAAGTAAATAAATTAATTTTCATTGATGGTTTACCAAGTAGATAGTGTAGATACGTCTCGAGGTTAATCTGAATTCATAGACGATTTCCAGCATCTTACAGCTACCCATAATGGCTACGGCTCTGTTTGTGCTCTTCACTTAATAAATGCATCTTGACCCGTATGAGCGGGTCGTGAACCCGCGCAAGTGTTCACAGTTGAGTAACTATATTATATAGTCTGTGTAAGGAGTTTAGTTACAACGTCAATAATTATCATCATTCTCTCATGCCTATTAACACTGTAATTTGAAAACATTGTAAAAATCATCGACTTTTAAAAGAGTGACCGTGGAGTTTCTTGCCGGCTCTTCTCCATAGGAAACGACCAATTGGAACCGTGCACCTAGCTTCTGACGTTTCATAAGTGCCCTTGTAGGTTTATTTGAAATAAAATATTTTAAATTTGAAGTGGTTTTCAAAGAACGTTTTTAATTGTTCGCCAAGAAGAAATGTGCTATTAATTGTCATTAGAAATGACGTATGAAAAACGGCATATGAAATACTATTTCTTCAGAATTATCAACATAACGTGGATGACAGTAACCGGGGTCAATTCTAAATGTCGGAGTCTAGAATTGACCCTAGTTACCTGGACCACTGGTGTTGAGAAAACCCTGATGGTTAAACCTAATAGGACTTTGTCCAACTAGGAAATCGAACCCCAATGCTCAGCAAGAGCTATGCTGCCTGAGTAAAAAAAAGTTTTTTTTTTTTTTCGTCAATCACATAATAAAAAAGAAAAAAATAATACGTATCCATTTTTTTATAATCTCCAATTCTACAAAAAAATAATTTTGTAATTTACTTATTATACTTATTACTTACTTATTTATTATTTTTTATACTTGCATCATGTACAGGTAAGCATTTAAAATCCAGCAAGCATTACTGTGGAGCATTAGGTGTTGTGTTCGATTTAAAAAAATCCAATAACAAAATTGTCATTGGATTTTTTCCATCGCCCGGAGTCTGGATTTGTGCCCGGTTAATAGCAATAGGCTCGCCCCTATCATATGGTCGAATGTGGCTGTGCGTACTGTAACTACCACATGGTCGAAGGTGGCTGTGCGTACTGTAAGTCGGTAAATGTTGCGAAGTCTTTTCAAACACAATTACATTTTAACAACTTTTCACTTTCACATCCTCTCCAACATGTTTCCGATTGTGTTACCGATAATAATGTACTCTGACATAACTCAATCTGCCGTCACCCTCGCACATGATAACACAATTCGTACATAACATTAGGGACATGTAATACACGCTGACAGTTTCCTTGAGCTTCAGCGATCCTCCTTGACATGTGTTTCAACGAATTTATTCAATAAGAATATTTAAAATCTTCCATTTAAGCTTTGTGCGTACAACTGACTCAATGAGAATTATAACAGCGCGCAAACTTACAACAAAACAGTCTCATTATCAAAGTTTTTCAAAACTACCTCGTTGGTCTACTGGTCGCAAGCGCTACTGGTGAGCATGCGGGTTCGAGTCCCAGGCAAAGGGTAGGTTTATCTATCTGGAATTTCTCAGTAGTATCCCAGAGTCTGGATTTGTGCCTGGTTGATGGAAATAGGCTCGCCCCTATTACAAGGTACTTAAACATACCTGGCGAAATATGAATGTACTATAGGCAAACCAACTCTTCGGGAAACAAGGCGTGATGGGAACAAAACAGTTAACGAAACAACGTCAATACATGTGTATGATACATGTTACACATAAATACGACATGTTTTTGACAAGTCTTTTACGAACTTGTACAAATTAGTATCTCAACTTGCCTTTGAGTGCTAACGCGGGGAATGATTCACTAAATCAGAATCTTTTTCATGTTCGTCCATAGGTGCACTACAGCACAAAACACGATCGCAATAATTTTTAACGGTATTTTTGTATTCAAGTAACCGAGTAACATAATAAGTGGTTAGTTCTATTTAATGTTTAGGGTTCCATACCCCAAAAGGAAAAACCGGAACCCTTATACGATCACTTCGTTGTCCGTCCGTCAGTCTGTCAAGACCCTTTTTCTCAGGAACGCGTGGAGGTATCAAATTGAAATTAATATCAAATACATAGGTCTATGGTCTCATGAATTAAAAAAAAATCAAGCTTCTTAGTCAACGCAATAAAAAAATACGACCAATTATGCGCCATATTTTGATACTCGTAAATAAATCAAAACCTAGAATCATGAAATTTGGCAGGTAGCAAAGTCTTTCAGCACATGTAAAGGAAAATGTCCGGAAATGGTTAATTTGTAGTTTTATCACACTTTTTTTTTTGTCTACAAACTTTATTGCAGTTGGAGAATTGACCGTGACGTGTATCGATGTATGGGAGAACATGTTTTTTTCAACAAGTTTACAAAGTTAAGTTTGTTTTTGGGACAAATTTATCCCAACTACGGTCAGCGGTAAAAAAACGGTCCGACACGCACTTGGCCGTTTTTTTATGATAGCGGCGACGGGAAGAAAGGATGTGGTATAATTAATAGAATAATTATAAATACCTACATTAACAATATGGAAATAAATATAATATTAGTGGAATAAATCACTAACGAAACTAGTCACAAGATTGGCAATGTTCTGCAAAAAATCCATTCTTTATTCGATCTATTCTAGTAAACACGCAATATCTTTCACCTAGATTTACTTTCTTATCGACCAGCGCCCGGTCAGTGAGGGCAAACCACGAGAGTTATAGGGTTTTTATTCACTAGACTTAAATCCCTAACGCCTATAACATAAGGTTGGTATTTTAGGGGAGCCGTGATAACATTTTAGCCTAATGGTTAGTCTAGGTTGTTTTGTAAAAGGTGTTATAGTGTTGAAGGTGTGTTTTGATATTTGAAGAGCTACGTACTGTTACTGTTATTGTAAGTAATAATATTGCGTAGGAAAATCAATGAGAAAAACAAAGTTTCTTCGTTATATTTATTATATTACCAGCTGCGCCCTGCGGCTTCATCCGCATAAGCATCGATTCCGTGGGAATATCGGGATAAAAATTATCCTATGGTCATGGTTTTTACATGTACCAAATTTAATCTAAATCCGTGCAGCCGTTTTAGCGTGAAAGCGTAACAAACAAACAAACTCACTATCGCATTTATTATATACTAGCTTCCGTGGAAGTCGGAAATTGTCGCACGGGAACGTACTACCGAGATAAAAAGTATCCTATATGTTAATCCAGATTATAAACTATGCTGCCAAATTCGTTCAGCCGTTTTTGCGTGATTGAGGAACAAACATACAAGCACACAAACATAAAAACTTTCACATTTATAATAGGATAGTAGGATATTTACTTACGGGTAGACAGAAGCCCAAAAGTCTGACAATCAGACTTACCTAGGGGTTTTATGTTACCCAGTAACTGGGTTGTGGAGTTCAGATAAGCAGTCGCTCCATGTAAAATACTGGTATTCAGCTGCATCTGGTTATATAGGAAGCTAATCCCAACATATTGGGGAAAAGGCTAGGCAGGTTGATTTACTTAAATGTTTCGGCGCTATAAAACTCATTTAGAGTTTCACATAGATAATATTTCTGTTTTAAAGGTTATTTGTTTTATAGATCTGCGAATTAAACTAAATAAAATTACAAGTGAGGAATAGTCCCTTCTAGATAGTCCAAAGCAATCTTCGCTCTTCGTAAATAATGACGAACAAGTAACCTTAATCGAATAGCAATTAAGTTGTAAACTGCCTAACAAAGCAATTAATGAAGTTTTACTTCAGAATCAAGTAAATAAAGGTTTTGCTGAATTTTAACAAGTTTACTGTTAGTCCTTATCGTCTGGGCACGATCACGGATAATAGTTGTTTATTGCCTTTAAAGATTGTGTTTGAAATTAATTGGGATTGGAATGGCACTGGATTAAAACCTTTGAGAAGTACCTATTAAAGTTTCTGATAGATACAATTCTTTGAAAACAGTTTGGGATAGGTAACCATTTTGGGATAGTTAATGAAATAAACCACTAGAAGTATCTGAAGTAATATTTAATTAAGAAAGATTGTTCCAGTATAAGTTTTCTCTCAAACTCAAACTCAAAACTCAAAGCATTTATTTCAATTAAACCATTTACAGGCACTTTTGAATTGTCAAGAAGTCGGTCAGTCAGAAATATGAAGCTAGTTGCCCATTCCAAAGCGTAGTAGGTACCTATGGAGAAGAACGGGCAAGAAACTCCACGGACACTCTTTTAAATAAAAAAATTGTTACAAAAATATTGGTTACATCATTAATGTTGAAATTATACATGTGAGGACAATGTAGAAAGACGTGCACGTTAAAAGCATCCGTAATAAAAATATAAAAACAAAGAACAATTCAAAAATTAAAATATTAAAATAAGCCATGGCAGCTAAGAGATGACCAGTCTCTACTGACGGCGCCCGTTCACGAACATGACGCATGGATTAGCACCATTCAGCTCAACCAGTTTAGAGGTTGCGTGTTTAAGCTCGGGACAAAATAACAATATGCTATTTGTGTAACCTACTGTTATATTTCATACCGTGCGAGAATCGAATCAAAACAAAACGCATTTATTTCAATTAAACCAAATAAAGGCACTTTTGCCTTGTCAAGGAGTCAGTCAGTCAGAAAGATGAAGCTAGTTGCCTATTCCTGAATGTATATAATATACCTATGGAGAAGAAGACGCGTATATATATATATTTTTTTTTTAAAGTTAGGCCACGCATATCTCCTTACTGAGAAGTCCGATTTGAATGATTCTTATTTTATTGGGGAACCATATCTCGAAATTGGTTCCATGTACAATTGGAAAGAAAAGTCCACCCCTAAGGGTAAAAAATTGGTATTGATTGAGTTTTCACTTACTGAATTTTCAACTGCTAACCGATTCTGTTGTAATTTCGCACACATGTATAGTTCTGATGACACAACCACATAATTAAGATCTCGAGTTGATCTGATGATGGAAGACAGTCGCGAGAGCTCCTAAGCAGTTTACAGCAGCTGCATCGTGTTTGGGCTTTCTTTCATTCACCTCGATAAGAATTTTAGACCTAGCTGGGGTATGACTGTCATCGAGGGTCTGACGATGGAAACGGATGGCTGTTGAAGAAATTCCTTACTTGATGAAAATAATAAAATTAAATGGTAACTCAAAAACTGAAATATAAAAAAACTTTTTCACAAAAAATTAAACCGACGAAAAAAAATAACCTTTTACCACAAAAAATAACCTTTTACCAACAAATTTTGAGGCGACGCCAAACAAACAAATCAATTACTTATAGCTTTGGCGTCGCCTCAAAATTTGTTACTAAAATTAGTTTAGGAGCTTAGTTACACTAAAAGGTTATTTTAATTTTTCGCTTTTCAGTTTTTTATTTCGACGGTTTTTTTTTAAAATCAAAATATAGTTATAAAATATTGGTTACATCATTCAAGTTCAAATACATGTGAGAACGATGTAGAAAAACGTGCTCGTTAATAGCGCATATAGTAAAAATGACCCGTGGCAGCTAAGATAAGATCAGCCCCTACTGACGGCGCCACTTCACAAACATAACGGATCAGCACCATTCAGCTCAACCAATTCAATATTGAAGGGAACTTAATGATCCAAACACACGCCACCATCTGCGAGGCATTTGAGTGAGCATGGCATACTCTCAGACGTCGGGGCACATTCAAGTCAATGAAAGACGTACACAGTAAATGGTAGCTTTATAGTAGGTATATAGTACTCACACATGTGCTTTGCAATTAAACAATATTGAATAGGTAATGACAGATATATCTTGGCTGAGGATACAGTCCTGACACAAACTCTCCGTCTAGGACGGGTCCTTCATTGCCTGAGGCTTTCTGACAAAGTACAGTGACACATTAATAACTCATTAGCAGCAAGAATAATAATATGTACTCGTTCTTTAATTTGGTTCTGAGAGCCCACATATATAATGTAAACAGTGCCCTTAAGCTCTTGTATGTCAGACTGTAAGCGCTGTGTATCAAGTTCATCGATTTTTTTGCTGTCTTCTAATTTCATTTGATAACTATTTAATGTATTGATAAGATCATCATGTTCTTTTCTCAGTGGAATATATTTGGATAAGTGTTTTTGTTATTTCCTATATTGATTACATCTTTAATTATTCTATTCAGTTTTGCATTTCTTTTATTTAATTATCTTATGACTAACTTTATAAAAGCTATATTAAGTCTGTTATCTTCAGTAAGGTCAATAGGTACAATTGCTAGTTTTTTGTGTAACTTGTAAATACGACTATTTGCATGAACTAATTCATCTTCTCGGTCCGTTACTTTGCTAGCCTGCTCATACAAGTTACTACAGTTGTTGAAACCATCCGTGACTCCCTGCAGTTGAACACGTTTATCAGCAACATTCAGATATTTAAGGCTTGAGTAGAAAATAAGTAAGTTTAAGAAAATATAATTTATGATCCAGCCACAAGATATTTTTTATCTACATCAATTATTACTTCTATACCTACTAATATTATAAAGAGGTAAAGTGTGTTTGTTTGATTGTAAGTTTGTATGTAGGGGGTAATCTCCGGAACTACCTCGCCTAATTCTTGAGGAAGGTTATAGGCGGACGAAGTCGGGGGCAGAAGCTAGTCAGATATAAACGAAATAAGAATTGAGACTTGCGGCATTTAGTTTCGTGCTCAAACACGATCAAACAGCACACGCGATATTCAACGTTATTACTGATGACTTAGCGTTCAGCACATAGTGGAGTGGCGGTGCGGGGGGGCCGGTGACAGTGCGTAACCGAACACTGTACTATCCATCTATATTTTACTTTATATATTTTTAAGGATTAATCTTGAGTATTTATACAATTATATGTTGCTTACACAAATAATTACATCTTAATTTCACTTAATTTCGTTGACGGCACGGTTGGCGCAGTGGTTAAGCGATTGACTGCTGCGCTGCGTGTCGCGGGTTCGATTCCCGCACGGAACAAATATTTGTATAACCTACAAAAAAAAAAAACTTAATTATTTATTAAAATTATTAAAAAAATACGGAACAAAAATTTGACATGTTACTCGAGCAGTTTTGGCACTTTTTTTGTCAAAAAAAAATTGTCCGTTGTGTGAGGCTTATCACTTTGCCACCACAGACATAGTAATGATGGCGAAACCCGACAGTTTAAATCGCCTTATCAACAATGTAAACAATTCATCCATGTCAAAAGTACCTACTTAGAATTGTATTCTGAGAATTTAATAAAAGGAAATCAGCACGCAATTCACGTACTTGTTAGTGCCAGAGCTATGATTGATGAGCGCGACCGAGTGAACGAATGACGTGCAACCGAGAGTGAACGAGTGACATGGAGGAACTTGTGCCGTTACCGAAAGGAATGACATGGCACAAGATTCTTCTTGTTATAAGTTTGATTGGTTCCATGTTTTGTATTTGTCAAAGATTTAATTAAGTACAGTAAGCTCGTGGAAAAGAAAGTAATAAATTCTGATTAAAAAAAGCATTAATAAATGAACTACAAATCCAACATGGGTGCATAAATAAACCTGTAAATAGGTGAAGTCAGGTAAAACAATTGTTTATCAAATTGACTACCACTTTAAATTATGCGTACGGTACAGACCTATACTTAAATCCTAACTTTCATTCTTTAGCAGTTTTATCAATTAACTATAACACAGGAAATCCACGTAGTGTGTTAATTTGATGAACAAATAATTTCCCTGACTGTACAACATGGGTGCATGAATATGAGTAAATAAAACAAAAAGAAAACATTAAAATAAGATGTCACAAGATCGTGAACCTGCAACGTGCGTAAATTGTTCGTTAGTAGAACTGCCGTCGCCGCGAAACAAATTCATCCATCATCACCATCAACTAATTGTTACACTAAATTAGTTGAAACATTTCATTTATCTCACGTTATTCAGGCTTCACCATCCAAATTGACGTACTATATAAAAATTGGACACAGTAAATGCATCCTGACAGATTTCAGATTAACTGCTCTGTTCCAGGGAAGTTGTATAACGTTATCAGTAGAACTGTGGACAGCTGCTGCAGTGAATGTAACATTGTCATCAGTGAATGTTAGTGTATGTTAGGGAGCTGAAGGGATTCAGGGAATCTGCTTCATTATTGGTTTGGCTGTTATATAACAGTATCTAACGCATGCCTACACAGTTTATATAAAGTATGCCATTTTATTGAATTTTTAACTTGTTATTTTGGATTTTAACTTGAAATCATGCTACAATGATTTAACCACTAACAAACTTGTAAAATCTTATTAATATTAGAGTAGAGTGCAAATAAAGATATGACTAAGATTTACAAAAAATTGGTTACCTATTAGTAACAAATTAACAAGTGCGACTTACGTGTCCTCAATCTACATAAAAGCACATGTACTCGTAATCAATCGCAAAATGTGTGCGTCAGCGTTTCTCTACACTTTTAACTCACAAACAATCTCCGATTACCCTCCATCGGACGTGTTTCAGCTTCGTTCTACAATTAGCAGAGGGCAAGTACCAGCAGAGAGGAGGGGGTAGTACGTGATCCTGCTGCTGATGTAGATGTACTGTGACATTCGTAACAATTTGACTTTGATATCGCCTTTATTGCATAGCAGTAAGGGCGCTTTTAGTAGTACCAGTATTACTGTGTGTTGGTGTGTGAGTGTCCTGCGAAATTGTAGCGTGACTTGCAGTTTAATGTTGTTAGTTGGTTGTTCTACTGCTTGCTGGGTAGCCTCGTGTTTTCATTGCTATGTGCGACTTGGTTAAGCTTTTACTGGGCTATTAGGGGGACCAAAATAAGTTTATCTGGTCTAATATGGCGCGGGCGTGGCGCAGGCGGAATATGAAGGAGCGGCAACGCCTGCGCCACACCGTCGCCACGCCTGCGCCTCTCGCCACTTGTGTATATCCCGCGCCTAAAATTACAATAATGAAATCCGGGCCAGGCGCCTTTTTATTTTTAAAGCGTCTCAGCGTAAATCTGATTTTGTCTATGGAGGTGGGGTCGAGAGGCTAGAATGGTGTGGTCTTCTTTAGTTTGTGCTTTTATCTTCGTTGTTTATCTCAGCTTCTGTGATGATCGCTGCGTCGACCAGAGTGTCGATGGTTTCTTTCTCACTATTACAACCCTCAATGTGGGGGAGTCTCTGTACTGGAGCCTTCAGGTTGCGTTAGATTTGCCACATCTCGGCTCTATTGTCCTGTAGATCGTTTATTATCCGGGTCCGTTTTTCGCTGCTATATTTCACGAGTGCTTGTTGAACCTTGGATCTGGCGTTTCAGACGATTGTAGGTTCTTCTTTGTTCCGTTATTCTGTCCTGGTTGAAGCGTAGTCACCACGCTTTACTTTTTTCTTGGTTTCTTTTGTCAATCAATTCATTAATCTCTTTTGGAAGTTGATCTCTTCTGTTGTTTTCATGTAGTGGCGCATACTCATCCAAGGTTTCTGTTATGGCTTTTTGTAGTTGTAGTACCTATATATTCCTCGCATTCTGCGTCGATTGTGATTTCTTTTGGAAGGTGCGTGGTTTTATCCCATAGGGTTTGTTGCAATTGTTGTCTGATTTCTTCGTTGTTTGCGCGGGTATTTCTTACCAATGTTTTCTCTCTGTCCACCACTATGTTTAGGTTCAGTAGCCAGTGTATATGATTGGAACCGACTAGTGTTGTTTATCGGCATTTTATGGTATCGAAAGCTTGCGCATCGTGCGAGAAGATGACTGCATCGAGGATGCCAAAGCCCGCACTGTTAGGTCGCGAGGGTAGGCCCGTGTGGTGTATTCAAAAAATTCAAAATTCAAAAGTCATTTATTCAAACTAGGCTGAGAATCAGCACTTTTCGAACGTCAAATTTACATAAGACAGTCCCCCAAAACGCCCACCCTTCACCACTTCCTAGTGCTTTAGCTGGGAAGAAGAAGTGGCGCAACAAACTCCCCAGCAGCACAGCTGTCTGTTCAGTAAAAAAGATTCTATATAATAGTATGCAAAATGATATTTACATTACGCAACACAAAACATAATTTAAATTATAAAATTAATAGCCATATGACAGCTAGCACACGCCAATATACCAACCAAAAACATCGAGAACTATACTCAAGCAGAAATAAAAATAACTTAACGAAAACAATATCTAAATAAAAGCCTCCAGACATAAAGGGCGTGCCCGCTTACATATAGCTGTAACTAGAAGTTATAATTGATAAACTAGGACCATTGAGGTAAAGTAAAAAATTATCGAGGTCGCTAGCTAACCACATATTGCAATACAACTCATAAAAAAAACATTGTAATGAGTAGATTATGTCAACAATAAATAAAGTAAAATTAGTAAAATTATAAACAATTATATAAACTCATATAACCTGTCAGTAAGTAAGCTAATTCTGGAGAAAGAACATTTAAACATTGTCTTGAGTTAATCACAGCGACCAACTATTCTTATCATTTAAGTAGTCGTTGATAGAATAGTATGCCTTTGAAGAGAGGTTAGATTTTACTTTAGTTTTGAACGCATTAAAAGGCAAATCTAGCAAAGAAGAAGGTAGCTTGTTATAAAAGGTTATACCAAGCCCAACAAATGAGTTATGAACCTTATGAAGCCGGTGAAAGGGAGTACGTAGTTTGTCCTTATTTCTAGTGTTAACATTGTGAATATCACTGTTTTTAGTATATAAGTGTATATTTTGCCTAATATATAATATGTTGGCGAAAATGAATTGTGATGCCACTGTGAGGATACCGTATGGTGCAGACGTCGCGGACGAGTATCCCCGCCCCTTCGTCTCTCGTCTGGAGCGCGGTCTTTTAAGGTTGAGGTCTCCGATGGTGATGTTTGGAGCTTCAGTTATGATGTCTTCTAGCTCATAACTAAGCGCCACGGCGTTTAAGTGTTCTGATCTGTACAGTAGGTATATTCCCTTAATTTTTAGGGAATCTCCGGTCAGATGATCATAAGTGAGGTTGATAGCGACGCCTTCGATGAGGCTCTCTCTCTTTCTTCGGTACCTGGGGTTATGTCGCTCTGACTCCAGCGTATTCCTCGCATCACGGATGGTACATACTACCTATAGTACCTACCTGTAGTAGATGTATTTTTTCTCCTTTGAACTCAGTGTATGATCCTGTAAATGATCTCAAACTGTCGCAGTAAAATAACTATTCTGTCATTCTTAAAAACGTTTAAAATTTTGACAAGTATTTGAATGTCCTAATATTTATGTTTTACTTGTTGCAGGTCAGTCGCAGGTTATCATATCCCGCACCGGGCGGAGAATGGTAAGCTTTTGCTTGTTATTATAAGCTTAAAACAATAGGGCACATTGTAATGTACGTACATTACAGAGTTGATAGTCGTGAATAAGAATCCCATCCAACTTCAACCCGAGCTCTATTGACTTCAACTCACTTTTTTCACAAAGATGTTTAAGAATAAGACGGGTTTATAAGAAAAACGAGAGAAAGCCCCCCCAACCTACGGTGCTGCATACATGAAAGAACTCACCTATTTTACACACAAGCATAGTTTAAATGTCTAACTTCCAGAACAGATCTCACAAATTCTTAAAACAATCACACATAAGAGTCGTTTCAATTGAATTACCCTTTCAAATAGTGAGTGTGTAGAGCGTGGTAGAGCATGGTAGAGCGAGGTAGAGCCGCAAATAATTCGGTTTGCTCTCTGCATACGATATATGTTGCAGTGACTATGTATCTTGATTGATAGAGACTGTGAGTAACGAGATACTGCATGCTATGTTAGTGGATTATAGAAAACTGAGTAATATTATGATATTATATATGACAAGATTTTTTAAAAAATTTGTCCAATTTATTTCTTCCAAGAAGTCAAAATTATCTTGTAAACATCGAATAAAATCAAAATTAAATACTAGAAATATTCCGTCGATTTAGTTTTTGTTGATACATTTAGGATATCTTGCACCACAAATATATATTGTTACTAGCCTTTTCTCGCGGCTTCGCTCACGTGGAAGTCGGAAATTATTCGATGGAAACGTACTACTGGGATAAAACGTATCCTATGTGTTAAACCAGGTTATAAACTATCTGTCTGCCTCATCCAAATCCTATTAGTAGCATAACATAGTATGATGATTGAATACTATCGTGAATTCATGCATGTCTAGTACTTTTTGCTCAGAAATTGTGCACAATGCCTTATGATTGAAATACTATATCGGTATAAATATTTATCTACCTACTATCTATAGGGTTAATGATGAAATACTATCGTGAATTCATGCAAGCCTAGTATTTTTGTTAGGTTACTGTTCAGAACGGTCTTGATAAATCAATTAATAATCTTGAATGATTATTTATTTGTATAATTATTTACATTTGGCGTGGATTTTCATTAACTTACATAAATACTGTCATGCATTCATGCAAGCCTAGTACTTTTTTTGGATATATGGCATTTTATTGAAATTGAAATTTCGAATTCTAATCCGTTTTAAATATTCTTTTATATTTGACATTCCAATTTTAAAGAGTATTGCATTGCACCAAGCTTTTATGTGCGTTCAACGTTTTTTTGAATAAAATCGGATTGAGTTTTCAAACATATGTCAAAATCAAATGTAATTTAAATCAAAAGCACCAAAGAGTATTGATATCAACTTCGATGCAAATCACCCCCAAAATAACTTTCTACCCCTTTTTAACCCCGTTAGACGATGAGTTTCAATAAAATATGAAACACATCTTCCATCAATTCTGTTAAAGAATGTTTATGCAAAATTTGAAGTAGATTGGACCAAGGAATCACGTTGTCTCGTACAAACTTTGCCCCCGCTTTCACCCCCTTAGGGGTAGAATTTCGGAAAATCCTTTCTTATCGGATGCCTACGTCATACAAAGAACACACCCTCGAAGTTTCAGGTCTCTACGATCAGCGGTTTAGGCTGTGCGTTGATCCGTCAGTCAGTCAACCAGGACAAAGCATTTTATATGTATAGATAGATAGATTTATAGTATAGTTTTGTCTCGATCATCTTCAAACGATTGACACTAATAGACCAAGGTTTTTTTGTTAAACATATTTAGTCATTTTTGTGGAACAAGCAGCATAAGAGCGGCTAAATTTAATTTCCATGACGATTAACAATCTCGATTCGTAGCCCCTCCACTACGGCGTAGCAGTTACGTCCACGAAATGTCGTAGGCCTTTTGGTATTTTATTCAAACGCTTTTTTCGTTCATATTATAATTTTCCGACACTCGGGACAATAGGTAGGTACACGAAATCGCTCATATTTTCCGGGAACGCGGATTAATGAATAAATCATTTTCACAATCACAAAGTTGAAAAATATTGTCCTTTCTATCAACACACTGACATAATAATATCTTTCAAATAGCGTCAAAATTCATCATAACAACATTATCCACAAGTTCGGGAAGTGTCAATATTATCATCCCCCGGATGTTGAATGGTGGATCGTGGATGGTGGGCAGTCATAAATAAAAAACGCATCAATTATGAAGCGCTCGGAAAGGATCCGCCGCGAGGACTCTTGAGCTCAAGGGCTACGTGCGTTTATCAAGGAAAAACAGATTTTACTATGGCGTTATTTTGTTTATCAATTTTTTCGAAATTCAACTACATGAATGAATAGGTGTTCTGAGCAAAAGAGTTTTTGTAACTATTGAAATGTGCCAATTTGCTTTGCTAGTGCGTCACCAAGTAACTCTTTTTAACTATTTTTGTCTTCGATCTTGATCGAATTTGTTTCTCACGTGTATTTTAATAATACACTAATAGTTATAAAGATAAAGATCATTTATTTGTCCAAAACATGAGTATACACACACATGTCATGCAAGATGTTACAATTCAATTATTATATCACAGTCATGTTTTGCCTTAACGGCGGACAAAATATAAGCAGGTAGGTTATTACATATAATCAAAGAATTTTTTTTTTCCATTATTCAAATAATTAACCGTTCAAATTAGAATTTAAAAATTAAAATGTACTAAAGAATAGTGTCAACAACTCATAATATAATAAAATTAGTCAATTTAATGTCAAAGTAATTAGGAATACACAATTATAAGAATTAGATTAATTTATCATTCATAAATTCGTCAGTGCTGTAGTAGGCTTTCTCTATAAGGAGGTTTTTAGCCTACTTCTTAATATACAATCAATTGGTAAAACTTAAGCTACACATAATATTTTATGGAATATTTAAACATAATCATTGCATTCAATTAAGTGAATAAACATAACGATATATCAAAGACGTAAAAAATTTACCAGCGTGTGTCCACTCTGAAATGACGCGCCTCACTACCGCCTTACGCATTACCGTGTGCGTAACATGCGGGAGTGGGGCGCGTCATTTCAGATTGGACAAGCTTTACACACAAATCACTTCAAGAATTTATGTTCTTAGAAGATCATATTTTTGGAGATATTTTCGACAACAATCTTCAAAAGTTTCGAATCAGCAGATCACTTTGGATTAATTTTCGCGCGACATCAAAGCGTGTCAATAAGTGAGCGGCATTCCTTATCGCGGTGCGTTCGAGTAGAGTATCCACCGCCTTCGTCTTGTCGCCACAGTTCAGCGACACAAAATAGATAGGCACAGAAGGTTGACATCAACGAGCGGAAACGCATAAACACATGTAGTTACGTATACTGAAGTCAAAGTATTTCGAATAAATGCTCCCTACACGTATACGTGTGTGGTGTGGTGACTAATGAATATCAAACTATATTGCGGGGTACATGTTATATTTACCTGATCCGCTCTTCACAGGTTACAATGGGAAACAATCAAAAGTAATGCACTGCGTTACCATGACAACACTTTGTTTTAAAACACACACGCACTCACTTCGCTCCTTGTATAAAGCTGGCATTCTGTACGTATCTTCTTTGTGTTAGGGCTGTCCGGAACCTCGCCGGTCCCAACGGAGGAAAAAAGAATGATGCTTTCTTCCTTCCTTATTTAGGCGACATTTTTTATAAAGTTGATTAACTAGCGAATTGTTCCCACAACGATATTGTCTCATGTTTTTTGTTTAGAGAATTTGTTCCACGTTTTTTTCGTATATTTTTTGCTAAGATGTTGTCTTTAGTAGTAATTAGAAGTGACAAGTTTGTTTTTGCTGATGTTTCTTTTTCAACAGAACGAGTAAATTAATTTGTTGTACATGTTTACTAGGAAGAAAGAATGATTCGTTCGATGTCGTTATTTCTGTAAATATACCAAAATACAAATAAAGAAGAATTCCTGTTTTTAGATCTCTGCCCACGATGAAATTATTATTGGTGGAGTTGATAAAAGATGCGAAGGGTAATGTCGACAACAAATTACCCAATTCCGAACCGAATCAATTATTAAGGGTTGAGTACAGAAATATGTTCCAATCACTTCTTTATTCCCAAGACACCAAACTATTACTACACCGATAGTCCCAGCACCTACAAGGTTAAACTTTACAAAGATAAAAGAACAGATGGCAACATAATGACTTCACTCCACACTCGAGCAAGTTTCCCTCTGATGTAACTCGTATGTATACAGTCAGGGGCAAAAATATGAATGTAGGTACACCTAAGCGAGCCGCAAGCGTCAACAACGATCCATGATATTCTATAAATTGTTATTATTATTCTATTATTTCTGTAAATTAAATTTCTTTGAACAAACACTTTTATACGTCAAAAGAATTAATAGTATTCTATTCGAACTAGATTGATGTTTCATAAACATCGGAAGAAACTCAGAGGTCACAGTCTCTTTTAAAGTCCAGACGTTATCTTGGTAAGATCATGTGGCGATTTCTCCTGTTATTATTATTAGTTTTCATTAAAATTGTAAGGTATCGTGCATGGAGCACCTTCGCAAACACATTTTTATGAAGTGCATTACCTTTCAATAATCTTACCAATAACCGTTTTAAAATTTTGCAAAGTGCGTTCATATTTTTTCCCTTGGCTGTACACCTACCTCGCTTTCTTAGCATGCAAATGTAACTGGGCCCAGCCCTGAACGAGGATGGCACGCCCTCGACCTCAGCTACACCCTGTATAATGTCAAAGTTTTTATGTGATATCACTGAACACCGCGGCTTTGCTCGCCTATTCTGTTATGGAGATCGGCTTGTAAAGGATATTGTGGGTGGTCTTGTAATGTATGTATTTATGATTGTGTTTTGTTTTTGAAAGTTGTAGGAAATAGCGGAAAAAGAACTTAAAAACATGTTTTGGCCCCGCACGGGGACCGGCAGAGGCATGATTTTAATAATGCATGATCCTTCGAACGCTACTTAATATTATGCACTATTTGATGCTGCTGCTCTGGAGTTTGGTCGTCTTTTTATTTTGTGATGGATATCATGAAATTGGGAAGGTATATGAGTTTGAATGTTGCTGATGTCGTTAGGAGGCGGTGATTGCTAAAAATGTGGCTACCAGTTGACTATAGATCGGTCAAAAATGTACAAACAAGATATTGTTTACAGTTCGGAACCAAATTCGTATGTCATTAATAGCTCTAGGCGGCAAGACTCATAAATGTTTTTCTTATTACAAAATCGCTTTATTAAATGTATTGCTCGAATCTTTCCACAGATTACATACCATAATAAAATAATTGTCTAGCCATTCACAACACACACAATTTGCATTGTAATCTTGGATGTTAGCACAAAAGGCCCCAGTAATAACATACGTTCATTATTCTCATCGCTTACCTCGGTACAATTACTGTACCTTTTTTCGATAAGCCGACCCGACAATTTCTCGGTAACTTGCCATTTTTCTGCAAACGTTTTTGTTTTTTTCGTAATATCGTTATATTGGGGTGAGGTTTTATTTTGTAAGCGAAAAAATAGATCAATATTCTAGATGCTGAATATTGACATTGGTATGTCACCGTGAATAATTCAAACGCGAATTCATTTGTTTTTAAAGTAAATCATCGCGGGTTTACATCGCACTAGTTTCCTCTGTTTGAATTTTGAAATGATGTTTGAACTGTTCTATAAGTTAGTTTGAACATGAATAATGCTTCAAAAAGTTTGGTATACTTCTGTCTGTGAAAATAATAGACGATCACGTATTCGTTTTCACAGGCAGTGATTATGTCGATCTTCTGCTTGATCGTTCACTGTAGTGCTGATGTTCAGTAAATGATATAATATAATTATGACTATGCCAAAATGGAAATCTCTACTCATATTCTAGGCAAAGTTAGAATTAGAGTTTAGAAGTAGGTATCTTGGAAAACTGAGTTTTTTTTTAAAGAAAGCTGTCATATATTTCGTATGACCTTTCTTCAGGTGATTTCAACCATAAAGCTGTTGCAATAATAACCAGTCGACTGATATTTTTCTTTCTCACAATTTCTTATTATTAAACTTGATACATCTGTCCCCATCGTGGCCACAATGAAGCGTAACACAGCAATATGCTAGACTAGGGTATTGTTCGCCTTCGGAGTGCGCTATATGTATGTAAATGTGGAGTATCGAGAGATACCAAGTGATGGAGCACGTAGCTAACTGGAGACGTAGAGGTACAATAAGACTCAGAGGTTAGGTTTACATATGTTACTGCCGAGTTCTGAAAGATGTGGTGTGACTGCAAACATGTAGTTATGTGATAGTAAACATTAGGAAGCAAGTTCGATAATATTTACGATCTTCGGTATGGCCAAACCTTTAAGTACGAACCAATGGCTATAGCCTGCCGCGAGAGAAATGTATGAGAGTGAAAAAAAAATTGTGTAATTTTTTTTGCCTGCTCTCTTTGGTCTACGTATTTTGTTTACGCACAATTAATTACTAACGCGTCGCTTATTAACAAACTAGTGAACGAAAACCTTATTACTTGACCGAGCCAACATGATATGCTTTACTTTGCCCGATTTGCCAACAAACAAGTTCAAAACACGTCAAGTCAACTCAGATACCTGTACCATTAAACAAAGCTAACCAACATAATAAATCCGTTAAACTTCATTTAACTTACACATGTAGTAGCTAAATTACCGAAACTGAAGTTGATTCGACATAATGCTCTATTTCATGATGTCCCGAGAGCTCACAGTGAAGCGTCCCGGTAGGGTAGTACCCGGGGCTTTTGTCACATTTAATTCTTTGTTTCGATGGTGCCTTGAAATTAGAATTTGTAGACACATACATTTCAGGTGACAATTTTCTATTGAACGGACATTTCAAAGAGTTTCTTTAGATAACGACTATGCACCCCACACCCTCCTCCTATGTTGTGGCTGTGTTTGCAAATATTACTATTTATAAGCTGTGCTAATAAAGGAGAATGGGCACCCATTTAAGGGTATCTGTCCTGAAGCCCAATAGAAATAAGATATATCAAGGGAAAACTTTCCTACTAACAGGACTTTTGCCAGTTGTTAGTCAGTTCGGAGTTAATGACCTAAATAGGTGTAACTACTTGGGCACCGAAGTTAAGGAATTTTCTTGGCCCAATAGCCATAAGATATACACCAATGGCTTTAGATTTTCGAGGAGAACCACCTTTGCTCTAACATGACAGTTGCCAATTGTTAGTCAGTTCGGAGTTAATGACCTAAATAGATGACTACTTGGGCACCGAAGCTAAGGAATTTTCTTGGCCCAATAGCTATAAGATATACACCAGAGGAAAGAACTTTCCAAGGAGAACCTTTGCTACTAACACGACTTGCCAGTTGTTAGTCAGTTCGGAGTTAATGACCTAAATAGGTGTAACTACTTGGGCACCGAAGTTAAGGAATTTTCTTGGCCCAATAGCCATAAGATATACACCAATGGCTTTAGATTTTCGAGGAGAACCACCTTTGCTCTAACATGACAGTTGCCAATTGTAAGTCAGTTCGGAGTTAATGACCTAAATAGGTGACTATTTTGGCACCGAACTTAAGGAATTTTCTTGACCCAATAGCCATAAGATATACACCAGAGGAAAGAGCTTTTCAAGGAAAACCAAAAAAAAAAAAGGTCAAAACCTACGTCACGGTGCAATCGATCTATTTTTGTTCTCGTGGCAGATCGGCGCCATTTGACAGCTATCTGAAACAGATTCCGTGACAGCAGAGGGGACCACTAAACAGCTCTCCTAATACCTCTCTATTAAGTGACTGACATTTTTTTTGTAATATTTGAACAGCGGTTGCCGTTCAGTACAATGAAGACGAACCATAACGTATGCAATATTGAAGTATAATTTAAAAAAATGTTACGGTTTGCTTTAATGTGTTTAATTTTCTTGTAATTAACTGTTACATTTTTGCCTGAACCACTATTACAAAAAAACTTTGATTAATATCTTGCGCTAGTACAATATGTTTAATGGTTGTATAGCGTATTAAAATATTTAGTACAAAAAACCGGTGTTAATATTTTAGCTTGGAGTATCTACGATTAAAAAGTTCCGTAATTTTATTTTTATCGAAATTTCCGTTGGTAAATACTGCATACAAACATATCTGTTAATATTATATTCTACCAAGTAAAATTGAAATAACATGTTTTCTTAAAAAAACGTACACGCGGGTGAACTTTTCGCGGCATACATTGTAACACTGCCCTATCCATACCTACACGTTAAATGAAAAAAAATATACAAAGTTAGCTTAAAATTCGGCGTAAATTCCCCGAACTAATATTACTCCTAGTTAATAAACCATATGAATGCTTTCGATAACAACTTCACGAAATATTTAGCATTTGAGCTCAGTTTTCAGTACGTTTCAGTCGTTCATTGATTTTATGCTCATTACGGATAATATGATGTCATATGTATATTGCTGTAATCACATAAAATCATTATTCGTACATCGGTCAGATATCGATTTCATGCGATATTTCAGTATAGCTTTGAAGGGTTTATATATAAATGTTGCTTAAAGATTAGTTTAAACGTTAAAGTGTATGGTTAAACAAAGATAAACAATAGGGAAATATACGCACTCTTCTTTAAAAAATATTGGTTAAAATGAGCATAAATATAAAAAAATAGCATAAATATTCAAAGTCAAAGTCAAATAATTTATTTCAATTAGGCACAAAAAGGCACTTTTGAACGTCAACATTTAAATAATAATTGATTCTAGTTGCCCCTTCCAAAAGGTAGTTTTCGTATGGAGAAGAATGGGCAAGAAACTCCACCGTTACTCTTTTAAAATGTTTTCACAATATCTTGTATACATCAATTATATCATTATATGTGAAGACGATTTATTTTAGGTATTATTTTAGGTATTCACTGTAAACTACCTGCCACTACATAACGCAATTTCAGCAACTCTTATTCTCAATATTTATGCTAAACGGGGTCTCAAGCGGTAGTTTGGCACTTTGCCATCAAACTATAACATTTCGATGCACTTGCCTACCCGCTCCGGGTCATACATTATTTCGTATTTAGGGTACGTTATACAGGTATGAGGTGCTCGTAGTTAAATGGCTACGGCGCGGCGTAGAGGGTTAGCTACGCCGTAGAGGGCTAGCTACGCCGTAGGCGAGCAGCGATGGCAAGTTTTAATTACTAAAATTACTGCCATTCACACTGATTTAGGAAAATAATGAAATTTACGCTGGAGATAACTTACATAGAAAAATGTAATGGAAATATAATTAGTAAAATCACAATTTCAAATATTTATTCACTTTGTACTCTAAGCTCAATTTCTTCAATTATTTTATTTATGTAGGTTTTAATCAGCATTTAATCGATTCGCTGTTCAATTAAATATTTTCACTTATTTGAGAAATTGCAGCTCAAGCACAATACCGTAAATCTAGTTTAAAATTGAACGCAATACTATAAAATTCAAGCGAAGCTGCAACCAATCTCAGGATTACGCTCAGCTGGAGCTCCGCGCGGCGCCTGATTGAAGGCTGTGAGCTACTGAGCAAACATTCACGAGAGATGTGCGGCACAGGTGGGGAATTGGGGGCTTAGCTATTGATGCAGTGATGAAGTTTTGGTAAAGATGGGTGAACTTTTTGTGGGAACGGAAGAAGTTCCTGGTTTTGATTGTCAGGCTGCAGATGAAGTGCCTGTTTCATCACTCTCATATGTTTCTGACAACTTCTGGTAGTCTCTGTTCTGGAAGCTGTAAAACAGCCTCTAAAAGTTGTTATTTGGACTCTTGAGAATAATAAATAGATTTTTATATGTGGAGGAAAATCATCTGTTACTTTCCTACCCGGGAAGAAGATTTCCTGATTGTATAAAAATAAAAAACGAGCCTCAACGTAACATTAAGGTTATCTTCACTTAACGCTTGCGTGCTACATAAATCTAGTTACCCACTTCAGACGCACTCGTAACTATAGTTCACATAAACCCTACGTCACGCCACCCAACCCCGAAACGTAAGCTTACAAAAATAAAAACGCTTGAAAGCCTCTCGTAAAATAAAACAATGACGCCGGTGTAAGTACCGCCATCGAGCGGACGGACGGCGAACTAATGACGTCTGCATCGCGTCTGAACATAGTATGACTGGGTAATCGGGTGACGTAAAATTGCTTATAGGGTTAAGCTGTAGAATAAACGGGTTAACTAACATCGAGCTAGAATACATATGTTTCACGAAAGGGTGTACAAAGTTTTAACCTCCTGTGCCATTCACCCGGAATAGCAAATTCTTTCGACAAAATTTGTTTGTATGTATTTAAAAAAGTGCTTTGCAGGATATGCAATTATTTATGGTTTACAGTAAAATCTGGTCCTTCAAATAGGGTTACTGATAAGTACAAAAAACTGATGAATAAAAGCTACTTCTAAATCTATAAGCTTTTATAGTGCTTACTTGGTAACTCCGCATGAACACCTTAAACTAATTTTTACTGTATCATACATACGTGCGATGTGAATGTATGCCAGCGGCGAGAGGCAAATGTAGGAAGTCAAACAATCAGTATCATAAAATTGTGTAAGTAAATCTGTATAGCCAGTGCAGTCACGTATCACACGCGCTTTGGCAATCATTTTTGTTTTGCTCAGCGTTTTTAGAGTAGGTATCCCAAACAAAGATAGCGAACATTAATATGTACGCCCAAAGTAAACATTTTTCGATACACAGTTTGCACTATACAGGCTGGATTTTTGAGATGGGGCAGTAAACCCTTACTGCCCCATCTCAAAATCCACCCTACTTAGCTACCTTAACCGTTGCAGCTACAGGAAAACCGTCTTAGGAGACTGCCCTTAACTTTTTGACACATTTTGATCTGCATTTTAAAAAACACACACACAGTTAAAAAAAAAAGTACAGTCAGCAAGAAAATGGGCAGTTTTTACAAAAACTTTTTTTGATGCCATTCGATCCTGTTTCTTATAAGGAACAAAAAATGTTATCGGGCCAACTGAGGTTTGAGTACTAGTAAAGTCAGAAAGCTGCCCTTACTGCCCCATCTCAAAAATCGACCCTACCATTAGGGTCGATTTTCGATATTGCACATTGTAATAGGTAAGTAGATAGATGTTGCATTATTTAGCGAGAGACTCAAGGGGCTGGAATCCCTTGAGGCTTGCTCCGAACACAGGTAATTAGGTATTAGTTTAGTCTAGTGACTCTAGTGCCTTCTAGTCAGTATATTGTATTAAGCTTATAGCTGCGTCTATATTATATCGACATGTTTGCAACGTACATAGGTTCGTAGGTGAGTTCACTTTGATGCATCGATATTAACATTTTGGCAAGCCAACGATTTCTCTTGATGCTGAATTGTTGAGTTATAGCCAAAACGTGCACTACCTGAACTTTCTATCAATAAGGAACTGTAAAACCCTATTTTTATTAAAAGTAAAAGTACGAAACGTTTCCTCTCTTGCAAAATAGCGTAACTTGAATGCTGGCGACAATCAGTCCAAATCATTAAATGAGTACCTTCCTGATAGTTTTAATGTTTCTAGTACAAAATTCTAAAATTAATTAACACACAACGTTAGTACGCGTGTATGACTTTTTTTTTACCTTAAATAAGATGGTTGGGCTGTAATAGCATAAACTACGAAAGTCAAGTTTGAGTTTAATAAAACCTCTAACTCGATCTTAAAAACGACTTATTTTCAATTCGAGCGTGCTCTAGTCCAAACGTGCTTAAACTAAGCCAATTTGGCTTACCGCCATTGATAGGAGCAGCAAAATATAAGCCAGATCTGCGGTTGAAGAGTCAGCACAAAATCTCTGTCGTTATACAATTTATTAAATGAACAATTGAAGCAGAAGAAAGTCGTGTTCCTTTATTAGTTAATGTTTTTATTTATAATTTTGAATATAAGAATATTTTAAGCAAAAAATTTAAAATCCAGGGATTTTAAAGCTCAGAGCAGGACAGTTGCCATGAAAAGCAGAAAACAAAATTGCACAATTTTCCTCTGCAGAGTATTCTATTCTACGGAATCTCAAACTGAGTGTTGTAGTATTTTCATGGAAATTGCGAATATTCTGAAAAGGATTTGACAAGAAAATTACACGTGCTTTTGCAAGGCAACTGTCTCCTATAACATTATCATTTTTAAATTCGTCTTGGTGGTCTCATACGTATTTATTATGTACTTCAAAGTCTATTAAAATATATAAAACTTTTATTCTCCACTTTAGTATGACGGTGTGTGATAATGAGGCTCGGCTGAAGTGACGTCACGCGCTGAAAAATATAGATGGCGAAGTAAAACCACTTGAAATGCGCACTTTTTACGTTTATTATGAAAAATATGTAAAAAGAAACATAAAATGTTGTGCGAAGTTATGTTCTAGTACTTTATGTGCGTCGTTAGTACGTTGAAGATATATTTTTGTGCTTAAATTGTCTGTGTTGTCGTATGTAGAATTTTGTACACTTTTCTGTGTTTTTGTGTCTTTTTGTGACTGAGAATAATTTCCCTAGTCGGCACTTCTTAATGAAACTCTTTTTACCCAAGTAATTTATAGCTTGTAATCAAACTTGTGACATTTTCACGCCCATCACTGTTTCTAAAAGCAATAATCGTTAAACCTTTCGTGACGATAATTTAAACTTTTTTACAAAACATGGCTGTTTGTATTTTAGATGTATTTTATCGTTTCCATTTTATTTCCTAACATTCGTCCCTTGACGATCGACGTTACAATGATAGTAAACGTGTAATATGCGACAAATTCTATTTAATTCAATGAATCGTTGACGTAAACTGACGTAACTTTCGCGTAAACAGAAAATACAAGATAAAAGTCGCGCCGTAAATCAGAGCACGTAAACTTACTGCGAAGAAACGCAGCAATGTATTTTAGTACCGGTGAAATGGTCGTTTATCTCTAAGGAACATTGTATGGAGGAATGAACGTACATCGCCTTTGCCTTGATTTATGGATTGGCCTTAAAGTTAATGTGATTTAAAAAAAGGAACAGGTTTTATGGCCGTAGTTCAAAGTTACAAAACATGTTATAAATATGAATAAAATTTTAATGATGAATGATGAATTTGAATGAAAACTACTTTATAATGCAAGTAGTTTGAACAACCAACGCCTAAATATATAAATATTATGATTTAAGAAGTTCTATTTGAATTTTATGAGATATTAGTGACTTTTTTATTCCTATCTATTTCTTCACAATTCTCAAGGCTCTATTTCATAAAGGCGTTAATCACGTCTTCACACAGAAATGTTTGATTTAAACAATATCTGAAGTTAGAAATTAAGGGAGCTTCTTTAATTATGCCTATTTTAATTGGTTCAAAAATACTTAATAAAATCACTAATACACACATCAAAAGTATCTAGGGATCAAATACGTTTTAGAGTATCGCCGCAATTGAGGATTATTATTTTAACTTTTTTGAATCGTTATTGATTCTTTTTAGTGAATTTAACTATTTGAATAAATCATTTTCTTTAAATTTTGATTAAAATAGAAAATCAACTGTCAATCAGGATTCCTATAAAAGTGTGTAATAGCGTTTTTACAAAACAACGTTTTCTGCATCGGAACTGAGAAAAATTGCATCGATATGGAGCGACGACATCATTTGACACGAGAAGAGATGATGAGAGCCGTCGGAATGTTGCAAGCTGGTTCCAGGCAACGTACTGTGGCTTTCGCTCTTGGTACTACACAGAACGTCATAAGCCGCCTCTGGAAACGCTATCGTATGATGGGCAGCGTGGCCGAGCGACATGGAGGCCGATTTCACATCACCACTCGCGGACAGGACCGGTACATCCAAAATACTGCTAGACGTAATCGTACCATGACCACCATGATGTTGGCTACGAAGCTCCACAGCTCTTCAGGCTTGCTGATAAGCGACCAAACCATCCAAAATCGTTTACATGAAGTGGGTCTGCGTTCCCGAAGGCCGCTGAGAGTTCCACCTATAGCACCCCGCAATCGTAAGGCCCGTTTACAATGGGCTCGTGAACACAGAAAGTGGAAGGAAGAAGACTGGCGTTACATATGGAAGAAAAAATAAATATATATATATAAATACTTCTTCTTTCTTTTTTTTTTAAACGAAAAAGAAGGAGGATGTTCTCAAGTGGACGCGTATATAGGTATACATTTTATTTTATTTTTATGTATGACTTCGCGTAACTTTTTACTCAGTAGTCCGATTTGAACGATTCTTGTTTTATTGGAGAGCCCACTCGTATACTTCGGAGTTTGTCCCACGTAAAAACTAAAATCCACCCCTAAGGGTAAAAGAAATTGGGGTTGAATGAGTTTTCACCTACTGAATTTTCAATTGCGAACCGATTCTGTTCTTATTTCGCACATAATGTTGTTCTGATGACACATTGACAAAATTCATAATTTAAAAGTCATTTATTCAAACTAGGCCAAGAATCCGACTTTTCGAACGTCAAAATTACATAAGACAGTTCCCCAAAACGCCCACCCTTCACCAGTTCCTAGTGCTTTAGCTGGGAAGAATAAGTGGCGCAACAAACTCCCCAGCAGCACAAAACAGAATTGTCTGTTCAGTTAAAAAAAAATGATTGTTTATAATAGTATTCAAAATAATTTACATTACGCAACACAAAACATAATTTAAATTATAAAATAATCGCCATAATTATGAAAGCTAGCACACGCCAATATACCAACCAAAAACATCGAGAACTATACTTAGGCAGAAATAAAAACAAAGAGTAAACGTAAACAATATCTAAATAAAAGCCTTCAGGCATAAAGGGCGTACCCGCCTTCATATAGCTATATATAGCTGTAACTAGAAGTTATAACTGATAAACTTGAGGGAAGGAGGCAACCCGATCCCCGACGCTGCCGCATGCAGTGACATCTAAGCGAGTATGACGAAGTTGCTGCTGGTTGCTCAGGCAAAAAATAATATGATCAATTGTCGAGGTCACTAGCTAACCACATATTGCAATACAACTCATAAAAAAACATTCTAATGAGTAGATTATGTCAACAAAAAAATAAAATTAAAATAAATTGACTTATAAAGTCAAATTATAAACAATTATATAAACTGGTATAACCTGTCAGTAGATAGGTGACGCCATGTGTTCGTTCTGGCGAAGCATCTGGTCGGCGCCTGTCAATCACACTGAAGGAGATTGGACTAGGGAGATCGAGCGAGCGTGCTAGCAAATATCAGAAATGGGTATATCACTTACCATCAGTCCCCAAGATGTAGCTCGTGCAGTCCGTCCGTTGCCTAAACTATAGACCATCACTTGTCTACCGACGGTCTATAAAGTTCTTACATCCATTTTGAGATTTAAAATTAACAATCATATAGATACCAACTCCATCATGTCTGCTTCTCAAAATGGATGGATAGGAACGGATCCCGTGGTACTAAGGAGCTGCTCCTCATCGATATGGCCATTAGCGAGCACGTTCGTCATTCCCGAAAGGATCTCTCGACATGTTGGATAGATTAAAAAGAAGGACTATGACTCGGTGCCACATACATGGCTCATGAGGGTGCTGGAGTTGTATAAAATATATACAATTCTACGCACCTTCCTGAGGCATGTATGGGGCAATGGAGGACGGTTCTTCGCTATCCAGGTCGCCGACGTATCCAGAGGAATAGTGAGCCGATAAGGATCGAGCAAGGTATATTTCAGGGCGACAGTCTGAGTCCACTTTGGTTTTTCCTGGCCTTGATTCCTCTAAGCACACTGCTGGAGAATTCAGGGCTAGACTATCGATTAAGGAGAGGTGGTAAGGTTATGTCTCTCCTCCTTTACATGGATGACTTGAAACTCTTTGCCCACAACAATTTGCAACTAATGGAGCTACTGAAGGTAACTGAAACTTTCAGCAGTGCCATCAGGATGGAATTTGGTGTGGACAAATGTGCGGTCATGCATGTAAAGCGAGGGGGGATTGTGGAATCCGTGGGAACCCAACTGTAGGATTCAATACACCTAAGATCCCTCTCCTCAATCGAAACCTACAAGTATTTGGGTATGTTGAAAGCATTAGGTATCAAAACTACTGACATGAAGCAATCGCTGAGGGGGCGCTTCTTTGGCCGCCTGAATAAAGTATTAAATAGTCTTTTATTTTTTCGTCGGTTAAATTTTTTGTAAAAAAGATTTTTTTTTGTTTGCTTTTCCGATGAATCTCGTTTCAGTATGAGGCCGGATACAAGACGTACTCGACTTTGGAGGACGTCTGGACGTCAAGAATATTTGAAATTTTGTCAAGAAGTTCATTTATATGAAGGGGGAACAATAATGGGTTGGGCCGGTATTTTGATCGGTGGAAGAACCGATCTCATTTGGATCAGGGTCAACCTCAATGCTCAGATTTATGATTGTTTCAGACGTGATCATCCGTTTGCGAACCCAGTTGGGAGATTGATTTCGACTAATACACGTCCACACACGGCTAGAGTCGTAACATGCACTCTTGCCGATGCTCGCATTAATGTTCTGCCGCCAGAAAGAAAGTGGGCGGCCATTCCTCAAAGTGATTTTTATGAACTGATTTTAAGCATGCGAAATCGCTGTGATTATGTGATTCGTGTAAATGGTAGAAACACAGTTTTTTTTTCTTTACAATAAAAATGTAAAAAGTCCTCAATTTTGTTTTTTTTTTGCCATTTAATTGACGACATTAACTTAGCCTAATTTTCCACAATTTGCAAAAATTGCAATTTTTCTTAGTTTTTACAAAATATAGGGATAAGTTGCTAACTTAAAAATAGGAATTAAAATAAGAAGCCAGTCTGGAAGACTAGATTTGGTAAATATTAATTGGATAGATTTTTTATAGTTAAAAATCTATTTGATCCCCAGACACTTTTGATGTCTGTATTATAAATGCGAAAGTGAGTTTGTTTGTTTATTTATTTGTTTTTTACGCTTTCATGCTAAAACAGCAGAACGGATTTGACACATGGGTAGACATGACATTTAAGGACATAGGATACTTTTTATACCGATATTCCCACGAGATCAAGACTTATGAGGGTGAAACCGCGGGTCGTAGCTAGTATAGGATAAACTGTGTAATTTCGACTACGTCGTTAGTCTACTGGTCGCAAGCACGACGGCTGAGCATGAGGTTGATACCCCGAACTGGCAGGGTTATTGAGTTAATCTATCCGGGATTTCTCAAAAGAAGCTTTGTATTCCATGTAGATTTCTATCCGGTTAGTGGTAATAGAATAATAACATGGTACATAAACATAATTGACGAAATATAGATGGAATATACATTTCAGCCTACCTCTTACAGAAACACACGCTTGATGTTATGATTACTACATAATTATCTGAGTTCAACGCACTCTATACTCTTGTTTCAATTGTCATAGGTCAAGCTGCAGTGCACAATGCAGCCGCACTCACGCTTCATTTGATTCGCCACTAATTAATAGTTCGAATGGCTAATTGATTGTACCACACAAGTACACAATCCAATCAGTGCACAAGCCAATGTTATGTAACGGCAGGTGGAAACTATTATTGACCGCGCGACGCGAGTGAAGCGTCTCTGCTTCAAGTCTGACAAAATTTGCTTTCGTGTGTCAGTTTGTACGTACTCCTCTACAGGTCGTATTTTACAACCGATCTGGACGAAACTTGTTATACAGGTTTTTAGATTTTTTTGACGCCGAGGATATTTCATTGGAGGGGAACTTCCTCCAAAAAGGGGCAAAAAGGGGCTACTGGATATCTCCGTCTTATGAGATTTAATTTCGATGGTTCTTTTTTGTAAGGTAGTAACTTTAAGTGGGTCTCATAAAAAAATCGGTGAAGATTTGATGAGGATCTTTGGCGTGATGAGCAGAATAGCTCCTCAAAATGCAGTAAATTGCTCACTTTTAAATTTCTACCAATGGAATCGGCCCTTTAACTACTAGGTAGGGATTGATGGAACACCTGGGACCACCTTCTCATCACAAAACCAGAGAATTTTCATAAAAATGGGACCAATCGGGAAGTGTATCCTTTGAAATAAAAAAATAATTTTCAAAATTGGTTCATAAATGACGGAGTTATGAGGTAACATACATTAAAAAACACCGAAACAACCGAATTGATAACCTCCTCCTTTTTGGGAAGTCGGTTAAAAACAATTTAATTACGGATTGAAATTTTAAGCTAGCTAAATAAACTTTATTCATAGATCAACATTCAAACATGATTGTGTACCATGTTACAAATGGATAATAGATAAATAATTTATTTAGTGTTACACAAAAGTAACAATAATAAATAATAAATAATTGACTAAGTACATGAATATGAAGAAAACAATTAAACAAACAGGGAAGTAGATGTTTTGTATAGTAACGCAAATCATTTGATTTTGTCAATATCTTAAAGGGTTTGCAGGGCAGGTACCGGTGTTAGTTCCTCCTTGGTCAAGTAAGACCAGTTTAATTCAGTCAAAGTCAGAATTTTCTTTAAAAACAACTTGTAATTTTAAAATCAATAATTGTTTTTGAAACAAAAAACCCTAACCCACTTTGCATGGTCCAGCAATCGAATCCGGCGAACATATTTTGAACTAGATGCTCAACAAAGCGGAAGCCATGCTTTTACTACCAAAATCGGTTTGCTGACATCTCTGTATTTTGTATCTCGAAACTCAACCTCAGTATTGAACGTTCAGATTCCGTATCTTGGCAAATATTTGTTGGAATACAATAGAATATTCTGGTGGAGGTGATATTGTTTACAATCTGCTATGGACAATTCTGGTATAGATAGAGTGCTGTTTGTGCACGTTAATAAATCTGGTCGCGTGCCTGTCAGCGAAACATGTCAAGTAAACGAATCACTTAATAAAATATGCGTCAAATATTCCGCCAGACATTCAATTACATTCATCACCTTATATAATTAATTTGAGCGGAAGAAAAATTAACGGGTTTGGCTTTTATTTTAACACAACTTTAAAGTAGCATTTATAAAAATCTTTTTTATTGTTACAATGTCTTTTTGTTTAAATTCGAAGCTAATTGGCGCACAGTGCTCGCCTGTTGAATAAATCCGGTTAATCACAATGTTGATGGTGTCTCGGTTCCTATTTGTATGTTAATAGACATCTGATGATGGTTCGTTGCCCACCAAACTTCCTTGCTGGCTAAATTAAATTTTTCATGAATATTCTTAGATCGTTTGCGTATATAGTAATTTGATTCTTTTTTTAGTGATTTTGCCTTTAAATACATATTTTCTTATGGTTTCATGAGGTACTTACTCGTACTACGGCCAGTCTATTTTCGTTACTTGCATGGTATTATATCGTACGGTATTCTACTATGGGGACGGGCTGCAGACATCGAGTCTATTTTTATTCTGCAGAAAAGAACCATCAGAGCCATATATGGCCTCCGCAGGCGCGACTCTCTAAGGGAACTGTTTAACGATATTTACTGACTTTGGCAACATGTCGAGAAAATAAACGTCTTATATATACATATACTCGTATATATCTTTCATGGGGTTTTGATTAAAATGTTACAATAAAATACCTCCCTACATATTTCAACTGAATAAAACGAAATTTAAATCTTATATTAAACGCACACTATGCAGCCAAGCATAATATTATAAGTTGGAGGATTACATTATATTTACACACATCAAAAAAAGTTTGCGACCAGTTTGAAAAATCGAAATCTTTTTGTTACGGTATATATACTAGACTATATTATAATTTGTTTTTCTTTTTAGATTCTTTACTTAAAAATATAGAATTAGAAGACAAAAAAAAACAAATATACTTCTAACACTAATATATATAAATTATGTACAAGTATACAGACACAGAAATAAAGGAAGAGCTCATTGGGCATCAAAAAATTCGTCCGCATCGCCGTCAGTGGGAAAAGTGCCCAAAAGGCTGGCAGCATTGCCACGTTGGATGGCAATGCTGATTCTCTGGCCTAAAAATTGGCCAGCCCTCTGGTCACGTGAAAATTTGACTATTTTTTTTAAATTCAATCCAAGCTTATGCTCATTCAAAAATCTGACTTAGTCAATTTTAACTTATTTATAATATTTTTTCGAGGAAAGTTGTTATTGATAAAATGCCAAGAGGATTATCAGAAGTTTTACGAGCAAGAATAACTTTGAGGAAAGAAGGATATTCCACGAGAGAAATAGCACGCAAAGTTGCTGTATTCCAATCTTGTGTCGTGGCCACGTTGCAGAAGCACAACGGCATGGATAATTTAGCTGACTGACCACGCAGTGAACGCCCAACTGTTCTGACTGCTGCTCAGAAGCGCTATATCAGATTGCTGGCCCGTGACCCAATAATCAACGCCACTACAATAAAAGCAGAAGTGCGGGCCACCTCTAAACTTGGAGTTAGCACTCAGAAAATTCGTAATTACATACACCAGACTGGACTACGAGCACAGAGGTCTTGGCGAGCACCTTTGAATTCACGGCAAAATGAAGAAGATGAGGAGGAAAATATTTGCAAAACTGTCTTTTCGTTGACGAATCGCCAATCAGTGCTCATCCAGATAACCGACGTGTCCGTGTCTGGAGAAGAACTGGAGACTGAAAAGCAAAAAACTGCCACTGCTGGAACCGTTCAGCAAACCGGGAAATCGATGTCCTTTTGAGGTGGAATTGTGATTGGAGCTAGAATGCCTTTGATCCCGTATCGAGGCTCCATGACGGCAGATAGGTACAAAACAGTCGCTATTGATGGAATTGTCAGACCATTCCGAGTAAACCATGGGCACCAATTCGTACTGGTCGATGATAATGCGCCCGCACATCGAGCTCAACGAGTCAATGCTGCTCTCCATGAATACGATATCACAAGGTTAGATTGGCCTGCCGGCTCGCCTGACTTAAATTCATTAGAGCAGGATGCTCTTAAGCAAGCTGTTTGGAACCGTCAGCCACCTCTCCAGACAGTGCCAGAGATCAGAGAAGCTGCTATTCAAGAATGGGACATGTTATCGCAAGAAATGCTGGATAACTTGACCCTCAGCATGCCCAGGAGGATCTCCGCATGTGTGCGAGCCAGGGGAGGAGTTATATTATTATATAATACAAATAAAAACCTTCTATTAATAAATAGTTATATAAGTTTGGTTAAACGATCTTTTTCTTTCGATCAAATTTCTGTAACAATTTCATTAGGATTGAATTACTCAATTTTTGTTATTAAAAAATAAAAATAAAGTTTAATTTTTTTAATTTCAAGCAGTGTATTTCTATTTAAAAGAAGATATAACGTAAATACATTTTCTTGATAAAGTTAAATAATGCTTTGAGTTTGAGATTGACTTGGATTTCGTTGTAGTTATTGTACACAAGTTTTATCTGCGGTTATCGAAGAGGAGGCGGAAAAATGCCTTGTCCTGAAACTATATTAAATACCATTTTCCTCTTTCGCGTTTCTTGAAAAGTATAGTTTTGAAATTATAAAGAAATTGATTCTGACTATCTTTTATTCTTTTAGGTATTATATACCTCTTCCCCTTTCTAGATTACCTTTATTCTATAATCAAAATCTTTATCAAACATACCTTTTTTTTTTTTTTTTTTGGGTGGGAAATTATCAAATAACTTCTCCCGCTCTGGGCAGAGCAGGAGGACGTGTCAGACTCTTACTGACTAAAACCCACCCGTGTTCCTTCCGTTGCCTGTACGTTGCCAGGGGCCACGGTATCCCTTTCGGACTTTCCCGCAACCCCGGCAGGCATTGGTCCTATCGGACCCCTTCACTTGCTGACATCTCTTTGAGGCGCACGTAGAACACAACGACCTTCAAAATCATTTAATAATTCACAGCTTCATCCAGAATCAACTTAAAACAATTCACAAAATAATTATCACAAAGTTGAAAGTATTGTCCACCTCGGGTGTGAGTGGGCCCACTGTGCGGTCTCCGCATGACAACTTTCTACACAGATTTATTTTGTTGTTAGTTCAGCGGCCACTACGGAAGTCATTTCGCTTTTTGCGCGTTGAATATTTTTATGAATACTTTTCAGTTCCTGTATTTTTTTTACTGTTTGTTGAACTTTACAAACTAGTTGCTGGTTTCAAACAATCAGCATCTGATTTAATTTTATTGTTAAAAATTAAATGTGGTGTTTTTTGTGTGAACGTGTGAACATCGTTACGTTCTGAATTCATTTCATGCATACCAAATTTTTGGTTGTTAAGTCGTGTAACGATTCATACTACGTTTTGTTTGTGAAAAACGCAATTTTCTTTATTTTTGGTAGAAATGTTTGTATTGTCTTAACAAGTTAGTTTCATGACGTTCGTTATTTTTATTGCAAATAACAGAAACCTTTTTAAAACTTTAAAAATAATATTTCTTCACAAACCCAACAGTGTGCCCACTCAGTGCAGTGCAGTCAAAATGTATCTACATTAAAAGCTTACTTGAGAAGCTCGCCACTCTAACACGCGAGTTACCGACTATGTTTTCAAACTTTTTTCAATATCATTATATTATTACAACCTTGTGATGTCACTGCACTGTTATGTTTCCTCAATTCAATCTTCCGGAAGTATTTAAGAAGTTGTTTCTTGTTTGATTACAAGATTAACGGCTCATAACAATGCATGGTCTGTAAAATTGCAACTAACTTTGGTCAGTGTTTTGGATAAGTTAGCCATCATGTAAGGAAGGTCATTAATATAAACTAGAAATAGGAAAGGGCCAAGAATTGATCCTTGAGGCACGCCCATCTTAACTAGAAACCATGAGGACGTCGCTCCATTAACGTTTACTTTTTTCTTGTGTTTGATAGATAGGAAAAAACAAGACCAGCAGCTTGTCCATGAATTCCGTAGTGGTGCAATAATTTACAGATCAGTGTTTTATGTTCAACGCAGTCAAACGCTTTTGAGGGCTCACAGAAAATACTAATTGCACCCCGGAACTTCTCCCAGGATTCCAAAATGTGACTGATGAGTTTTACTCCTGCGTCAGTCGACGACCTACCTTTCGAGAAACCCAAGCTGGTGACTATGTAAAATCCTATTTGAATTAAAATGTGACAAAATCTAGTCTAGCATGTTTTTTTCATATATATTATTCAATGCTGATAGCACAGTTAAAGGTCTATAATTAGAGGGATCACTCTTACTACTCGATTTGAAAATTGGTACTACTTTACTATGTTTAATAAAATCAGGAAACGTACCGCTATATAAACGTTGATTATATATGGGTTAGGATAGGGACAATTGTGTCAATGATAGAACTCCAAGAACCTTAACGGAAAACGGTTGTTTAAAAGAAGACAATCAATTTTAATGACTGCCCCAATTTTTTCCAGTACATTTCACAATACGGCGCACAGTGCGACGTGTTCTTTTAATCCGTCGTCTTGGGAAATCTAAGATCAGAGTCGTGACGAATTTAATCAAAACGAACAAAACCTTTCTTTTCGTTTATTGCGCATATCTTGTTTAGTTTTTGATGCTTTTTTTTAGGAAAGTTAACTTCTAACCAGTTTGAGAGCATATTCTGCAATTTTATCGAGTTCTTTTAATTTATTAAAACATTATGTGTATTCTCTAAGACGACTTAAACATCTGCGGTATACTTCGTTAATGTCATCTGTATAATAATAATTTATTAAAACAAATAAACACTTTATTCAAATGAAAACGTCTACTGGGGCCTTTCTTAAGTAAATGTTGTCAGTCTTTGTTTATTATAAAGTAGAAGTTTAATATTTGAGACTAAAATAAAAAAAGAAGACTAAAATGGCTTGTGCACGTTTGATCGACTTTAATTTCATAGTCATTTTGTTTAATTTAGCTTTTTTAAACCCTTACAAGAAGAATTTTCATATTGATGAAATCTCTATCCATTATTAGGGTAAAAGTTTTCTGTCTTGTTATCGAGCAATTCTCTTCTTTACGTAAATATTTTGAAGGTATCTTTTCCAATACCCGAACACCCATGACTCTCCTTATCCGAATCTTGAATAAGTAATTAATTCCCTTCGCCGTGTAACTTTGATCCCTATCCTGTTTGAACATAAATTCTCATTATCTTTGGATTTTATCGAAGAATTTGACTTTTAAATGAGACCACAGTGCAGGAAGTGTGCCCTTATCCCATATAGCGCTGTAAAGAGGTTTGTGCCCAAAGATAGAGTGCGGTGTCTTTGTTATAAATAGTGGAGGTTTACGAGTAGCTGCGTTTTATGTAGAGGCAAGGTTCGGTAGGATAAGCCAAATAAAACAATGATATTGAATACCGTCTTAAATCGGATATTTTTTTAAATTAAGGTCTCAGTGCCAGTATGAATGTAGACCGAAGCAGAAAAAAAAACGAAAATCTAAATATCAAGATAACCGAAAAACTAACCCAATTTACTCTAAAATTCTACTTGCAACTGCTTTATAATAATAAGTTAAATGTGAAATTAGTTTTCAAATTGTAATAATAAAAACACAATTTCATATATTATCTTCACCACTCCTAACACTTTGCCTACCTCTACATAATTATAATTAACGTAATTGATCAATCCAAACCCCGCAGGCTATAATATACGACCCACCAGGGAGTCGCTACTTAGGTATCTTTGAATTTCTTTGACTACAATATTCATGTTTAAATTCTTTCCGACGGACTCGGAGGTACAAAAACTTATTATCCGATTTCGGGAAGCCGAATAAGAGGATTATGAGATAATCCTCTTATATCATATTAACGTGTACAAGTACGAATGGGATGTATTCTGAGTTAAATCTCAGACTTGTATTTGCTACACCATTTCATTGCCATTTGATATAATAGTAGGTAATTATTTTGGTTCAGCAGTAGAAACATCCAAACGAATTACCTTAAATGGCCATAGAACCCAAAACCTTGCGCTTACTAGACAGACCAGTAATTAATTTAAAAGCAAAAACAAATAAACTGCAGTGAAAGTTTGATTTGAAGAACCAATTTTGCTTTGTCCACTCACACAAAAACTACACCGTGTAAGGGAAAAAATGAAAGTCCGAAAATCCGCAATTTTTTTTTTAATAGCTCTAGAGTTGAGTCATGATTTTGACCAAATTTCCGCGACTCGGCCCACTGGGCGAGATAATTTTAATTTATTACCGTCCTACTGAGCTTAGAGAAGTGATTGCAAACAATCGAAGTGTACTTTTTACGGGCACAGTTGGGTAATTGGAAAAGTTAAGAAGAATGTTGAGAAAATGGTGAATGTTTAAAATCCCCGGCGCGTGAATTTTAACATTATTGATCGGTTTTTGAACCAGATAGGTAGGGTTTATTAGTTAAGGTTTTAATCATTCGGACACCCTGTCTCGCTCTTATCGTTTAGAAAGTTAAAAAAATAAAAGTAATAGCTCGATATTTTTTGTACTATACCTTCATTTCAAAATAACTTTCAAGCTTTTTCCTCAATATGATTAATGTGGTTAAGTGCTTTTCTTGGCTATAATAAGAGTTCTCAGTTACTGTTAATAAGTATGTACAAATCAGCATACAAATCAAACTACCCAGAATAAACGATGAAGTCCACGCATTTTTATTTAAAAATCGTCTCCTAGCACGCGACCTCGATTATAAACCCTAATTTAAAAACGCATTCACAGATACGGTCACCGCTCTAAAAATGCCCGTCTCAGAGATTGCCAACTTTCTTCCACCGCGACCGAGGAGGTTCTAGTAACGAGTGTGAAGTCACAAGGAGGTTGGACACATTTACTTATATGATTTTCTTCAAGGACGTTTTTGGCCTTCAGCCAGAAATGTTTTAAAACCGTTAGACGTGACTAGTTATTTCATCCATAATTTGGCGGTTTCTAGTTTGCTGATTTACTATCGCAGTTCTCAAGAAACTTCAACGTCATACGCGGGTTTTATTTTCTTTAAAATAGGCTTCTTGATGACAAACTTGCTGGAGGTGATAACAGCAAAAAAAGGCACTGCCTTTTACAGAGAAGTATCCAACAAGCTAACATAGGGTCATGATTAGGATCATGGTCCATGTTATCTTAGCTTGTTGGATACTTCTTTTGTGGTCGGTTGAATGGAAATCGCCGAACCAGGTAGAATAATTACTAGTTTGAAAACAACATAACAAGGGTTATCCTTGACAGTTGGGTAATAAATAACTACATAATAATCATTTAAGTTTGTGATTATGTAGATTTATAGGAGTCAATTTTTCACCTTGGTCACAGTAAAGCGTATACATCTTATTCAGAACCGAGAACACACGTACAAGGCAACTTAAACAAAGATACATGAAAACACACAACCTTTTCAACGAGTTTTGCCTATGTTTAGCGCTTACCACACAATACGTAGATTAAATGTTATGTATAATGTATATGATACAATTTGACATTGCCAGCGCCTTTATATCGTAGCAGTAAGAGCGGTGTTCGAAGTTCAAGTGACGTGAAGTTGACCATACACGGGACGTGAGGTTGACCGTACAAGTGACGTGAGGTTGTCCGTACAAGTGACGTGAGGTTTTCCGTACAAGTAATGTGAGGTTGTCCGTACAAGTGACAAAAGGTTGTCCGTACAAGTGACGTGAGATTGACCGTACAAGGGACATGAGGGTTGACCGTACAAGGTCTAATACAACATTCATTTTCAATGGTCAAATTCTTTGTGCGTTTAAACGAAAGCTGCTCGTCCACTTTACACTTTACTTACAAGTTTATTTTAGACTTCTGTTTTTGGAAATTCGTTGACATTTACCGTATGGGCTGCTTGGCTTGGCTACTATAGGGGTTGAGATTTAAGCATAATAGTAGGTCATTATTACTTTGCGTTTTTATGAAACAGAAATGTGTATTACTCATGACTGCTAAATATATTATTTTCAAACATTAGAAAGAAAGAAAATACATTTACGAGTATTTAGCACAGAGCAAAACGCACAAAATATATATACAGCAGAAAAACATGTATAATACACACACATGAACACACACACATGATAGAAATACCTATGAGTTTTGTAGAAACAGTTTTCTATAAGGTACTGCATACTTTCAAAATATTATTTAAAATGTGATCAACCATAGAAAGCTGACATGAGAGAAAAAAATAACTTGAATGTGCCCTGGTGGCTGTGAGTATATCATGCTCACTCAGATGTCTCGCTGATGGTGGCGCGTGTTGCATCATTTAGTTCCCTTCAAAATGGTTGAGCTGAATGGTGCTGATCCATGCGTCATGTACGTGAACTGGCGCCGTCAGTTGGGACTGGTTATCTCATAGCTGATATGGCTTATTTTAATTACTTTATTTATGTTTCTATTTGCAGTACTCCGGACGCTTTTAACGTGTAGGTGTTTTTTACATCGTTCTCACAAATAACTATAAATTCAACATTAATGATGTAACTATTATTTTTGTAACAATATAATTTAAAAGAGTATCCTTAGAGTTTAGTACCTACTACGCTTTGGAATGAGCAACTAGCATCATATTTCTAACTGACCTGAAAAGTGCCTGTGAATGGTTTAATTGAAATAAATGCTTTGAGTTTCAGTTTGAAAAGTTATGAATGAATGGATGAATGATTATTTGCAAGAATATAGGTAGCTAACATAAGTTCTTAAGATCTAGGGGTTTCACTATATTCCGCATTTCAGCCGTGCAAATATTCAGATTTGATATCTTGGTTATGCATATAGCATATAGTATAGTATACATTTAGTAGTTAGCAATACAATAAAAATATTAATTTGAATTTCGATTACAAGAATCATGAAAATGTTTTAATATTATTTAATTAATGTCAATATGTAGATATCATAATAATTATTATAAGCTGACAACACTGGCAAGTCAACAAACGTCTGAATTTTCATATCCTATATTTTCCATATTTGTGTGTTTCCTCAGCCGCATTTAACCCCAAAAAGTACGAAAAAAATAATAAAACCTTTGGAATAACATTTTACCGTGCCGTGCCGAACACACAATAATAAAAAGACAATTAAAAAACCTCAGAATAATCAAAACAGCAAGAATGACGGCTGTCAAAGTCGACCTACAATGAAATTATGATGATGTGAAACCCAAGTAAAACGTGCTAAACTATGTTGACTAGATCAGCAACGAGACGAGCACGCCTACCACCTCCAGACTCATCGCTCAGCTCCGCCTCGCCACCGCCGGTACCCAGCCCCACTGTGAGCGCTGGGACGACACCAGCCGCGGTAGTTGTGTCGAGCTCGAGCGACGAGTATTTCTCTCCGCCCACGACGCGACCACCTGCTTATCGACGAAGAGGACACCGGCCGCCGGACGGCTTAGGACCTCGAGGCCCACCGGCCTCTGATAGGGTGCCCAGCTCCCGGCGGAAGTGTGCAGCGCATAAGATGGACACAATCCATCAACGAGAACGTCATGCGCTCATACTATGGGGCTACAGAGGGGGGAAACAACCTAACTGAGTACCGTGTCCGGATGCTCTCTCTTTTTCAGGTGCTTGAGCCAGATGTCAACGTTTCGGCACAACGACTGTTGGATCAGGTGCGGGTCATCCAGCGTAATCATATGTTGGATGAAACTGTACTTGATCCGCCTACGAAGTGAAATGCGGAGTAGCCATGTCATCACCCCCCGTCGCAGAGTGTTATAGTACCACCACAGGTCACTACAAGTCAAGCTGACGAGGAGATTGATGACAGGGCTATAAACGTAAGTACCCATTGCAATGAGGAATTGAGGAGTGCTTTGGAAATTCCTGAAACGTACCCTGCGTTTCGGGAATATCGGTTCATGTCGCCCGAACTTAAACCAAGCTTACCTCGTTTGCCCATGCACAACGAAAATAGGGCGCTGGTGACAGCTCTGGATTCGCAGCTATCAAACTATTTTGATGACTGCGAAGACCTCGCCGATACTCATTCGATTCTGTACTGCGCGGCTGTAGCGACATATCGTGTAGCTCACGTCAAATTTGCTAATGACTGCTACACGACCGAAACCAGCCGTACCAGCTTGGCAGTGCATAATTAAGTGCCGTATTGGTGGGGCCCGAGCGCTCATTGGCAAACTTATCTGCTTCGGGAGGGCAATACTCGCTCTAGAGTAATACGCTTTGTGAGACGGGCGTTCTCAGGGACTGATATCAGCCCTGAGGATTATGTGTCCCGTGTCACAGAGCGCATGTATGCATGGGCGAACCGTATTCGTAGCTATAAGCGGCGAGTAAAGCGATACACTCAGAATCGCACCTTCCAGAGTGATGAAAGGTGGGTTTATAGGGCTTGGGAGCGACCGGACCAAGGTGTGGTTGACACGCGCCTTCCGGATGATGATGCCATGTGTTCTTTCTGGCGAAGTATCTGGTCGGCGCTTGTCAGCCACACCGAAGGTGATTGGACTCGGGAAGTCGAGCGAGCCTGCAATCCATTACCAGAAATGGGAGCTATTACCACCTGCCCCCAAGACATAGCTCATGCAGTTCGTCCGTTGCCCAACTGGAAGTATCTAGGGCCCGACGGAATGAACAATTCTGGATTAAATGATTCATAAGTTCGCACGCTCGCTTGGCGGCTCAGTAACAGATTGCTTTGGAGTCTCGTTCGCTACCCCAGTTCCTAACGACAGGAGTTACCCACCAGCTCCATAAATCTGGTAGCATCGGGGACCCCAAAAATTATAGGCCGATCACGTGTTTACCGAAGGTCTATAAAGTCATTACATCCAATTTGAGAGCTAAAATTAACAAACATATAGATACCAACTCCATCTTGTCTGCCTCTCAAAATTAATGTAGGAACGAGTCCCGCGGTACTAAGGAGTTACTCCTAATTGATATGACCATTAGCCAACAGGTTTGCCGTTCCTGAAAAGATCTGTCGACATGCTGAATAGATTATAAGAATGCCTATGACTCGGTGCCACATACATGGGTCATGAGGGTGCTGGAGTTGTATGAAGTAGATGCATTTCTGCCCACCTTCCTAATGTCGTGTTTGGGGCAATGGAGGACGGTTCTTCACTATCCAGGATGTCGAAATATCCAGATGAATAGCGAGCCGATAAGGATCGAGTGAGGCATATATCAGGGCGATATTTTGAGTCTGCTCTGGTTCTGCTTAGCCCTGAATCCTCTTAGCACACTGCTGGAGGATTCAGGGCTTGGCTATCGGTTGAGGAGAGGTGGTCAGGTTATATCTCACCTCCTCTACTTGATGATGAAACTTTCAGTAGCGCCATTAGGATGGAATTTGGTGTGGACAAATGTGCGGTAATGCATGTAAAGCGAGGGGAGATTGTGGAATCCATGGGAATCCAACTCTCGGATTCCATAAACCTTAGAGCCCTCTCCGCATCCGAAACCTATAGGTATTTGGGTATGTCGGAACCATTGGGCATCAATGTTACTGACATGAAGCAATCGTTGAAGGAGAGCTTCTTTGACCGCCTGAAGCCGCCTGTATTTAATAGTCATCTATCAGGCAGAAACAAGGTGCGCGTCTTCAACCCAACCGTTGAAGTCGGTTTTGATGTACTCTTTCGGCATACTCAAATGGACTCAGACCGAACTCTACGCCCTGAATAGGAGGGTCCGTACACCGCTAACTGCATATCGAATGCATAACCCACGGTCATCGGTAATGAGACTGTATATTATAGTATCTACATACTACAGACACTACATCATATACTTACACTATGCATTCATTAATATTATGTATTATACTCGTTTATTGATTTTGCATTATTATTTTGCGAATCGTTCTAAAACGATTAGTTTTCTTTAATTTTCATATTTTTCAATGTTATGACACTTACGTCAGGCTGTCAAGCTGTCATTATTTTTTCTTCTAATTTTCTCTCTAGTTTTCTTACTGCCTTAGTCCATGAAGGTTACTTTTGATTTATATAATTTAAATTATTTTTATCAATATGTTTAGCTCAAATATGGTATTTTATAGGCAATTATAATTGTTTACTGTAAAATATTTGTATCCTAACTTACATTTTATAATAATAATTGAAACGCTCTCAGAATTCATCAAAGAGTTTTTTTGGTACGAATATGTCTGGCCCTTTTCGATCTCTGAATTTGAAATTAAATTCTGTAAAGAACAAGAAAAAGATAATTTGAAAAATAAACGTCGGAGGGACTACGCACCCATGCGGCAGAGCTGAAGCGCTCAAGGAAACATCTCCTCAAGAAAAGTCTTGCAAATTGGTCTACATACATTTCACCCTGAAATCATACTCTGTCTTCACGGTACTACGTTTCTTGCCAGGAGGACCTTCCACTACTAAGTCCTGTCTGGACTGTCTGAGAGACTGGGAAGCGGATCTTCAGGCCTCAGAGCTAACGAGGCCTGACGTCTTCTACATTGCCTGTGAATCAATCAAGATATCTGGGAAACGAATCTGGATGTTTCAGAACTGACGGACGTCTTGAACCTGAAAGCCGTAACATACTTCCTTTGTAAATATTTTCTTTTCTGAGAGCGCTAGGTAGGATAGGTTATTTTTTAATTATTTTTCTGTGTTATTTTTTAATTTTATCTCAAATTATATATTTTTAACTTGTCTGCTTTCCTTTTTATTTTAATAAATAGTACATATGTTACAATATCCCGCGAAAGTGTGGAGGTCGAGGCTTTTTAAACATTCTCCGCAATCGCGAGATATGCAGTCTCAGGGAATGTTTCCTAGAAGCCGATGCGGGGATGCATCGAGATGCATTGCTCTGAAATACAGCCTTGTGGAATCGGAAGTACTGTACTACAGGTATGTGCCCGACCCAGTTCTCGAAAATGGAAATATCACATTGTACTGGGATCGATCCATCATCATTGACGGGACTATTGTTGCCAATAAGCCTGATATAGTGGTGGTGGGTCGAGGAGAGCGGCGCGCAATGATTATTGACATAGCAGTCCCGCATGACAGGAACCTCGTGAAAGACGAGAAAGATAAACAAATTAAGTACCTTGACTTGGTTGTCGACATGTGGGATGTGGACTCAGCGATCATTGTGCTGATAGTCGTATTAGCCAATGGCTTATTGCCAAACCTCGACCGACACCTGAGGAGGCTCTCGTTGGGCAGCTGGATTAAGGGCTTGATTCAGAAAGCGGTACTCCTAGACACGGCTCGCATTGTCAGGAGAGGTTCCTCTCTCTGGAGCCTTGACCACCGGTAGCTTGGACCCTGTTCCCGATACCGGTGGGGTAATTTTTTTAAATATTTTAAAATGTTTTTATATTAAATTTATTCTATTTTTTTTAAATATAACTTATATGTAAATAATGAAATAAAGGAGATTATAATAAATAAGATCTACTTTTGACACTCAAAATATTCATTGATGGAATAAAAACATCTCTCACACAACCAGTTATATAACTTTCTATTAAATTCTAAATCTGTAGCACTTCTTAATTCTTCGGCTAAGTGGATATATATTTTCACTGCCATGGTATAACAATTTTTGTTGCAAACTTTTAGTCTATTACGCGGGATTACTGGTGGCTTTTGTACTATTTTACTCTTTGACATAGCCTTTTCATCTTTTTCAAAAAGCGAGTAATTGTTTCTTACAAATTTACAGGTTTCAAATACATATAAAGACGGGAGGGTAAGCAGTTTTTGCCTAATAAATACAGGTTTACAAGAGTGTCCACTTATGATTGAAAATTGACCTTACACACTTTTTTTGGGCTATGAATGGGCATCTGTTGAATTCCCTCATCCAGTTATTCCATACCTTAAAACAGAACAAACATGGCTGTGGTATACCAATAAGGCTGTTTGAATGTCTGTTAAATTCTTGATCATCTTTAGTGCAAATACGAATTTGTTTATTTTCTTACATACATTATCTACTTGAGCTTTCCAATTGCAATGTTGGTCCATAACTATTCCAAAAAATTGAATATTATTAACTTCTTTTATGTAATTTTTATTGTATCTTAAAATTCATTTAATTTAATTTCCTAATTTTTAGTGGCATATGGCAAATATTATGTTGTAAATTTAGTTTTATTTGTATTTATTTTCCTATCTAGCCAATTGATTAACACTGCCAATGCTTAATTCGTAACTATGTATTTGACTGTTATCTAGAGTTTTCTTTTTCGTCAACATAGTAGTATCATCCGTAAACAATATAGTATATTGGTTCGTGGAGTTGGAAACTTATCCTTATTTTCCTCAAAATGGTTACGATAGTACAGGAAAGTTTCATTAAAAAGGGTTTTTATAACGATGCAATATTCGTAATTGCTTATTGCATTAAATTTAAAAAGATACTGATAAACAAATGCTATTACTCCTTAGATGAATATTTAAATGATAAACATAAATAATGAAAATAAATGAAAATCATGCAATTTATAGGTATGTTTAAAATATATTAATGATACAATAATTATTCATAAATAATATATAATATAATAGTACTAATTAATAAATAACATAACAAAAATAATAATCATATAAAATAGCAATAATAATAAATTAAATAATATAGCAATAATAACTTAATTATCAATTTAGAAAAAACTAAAATAGTCAATTTCGGGCGTAACAACAAAAATAACAACATCAATATTTTTTTTTTTTTTTTTTTAAACTTTACCCCACACTAGGAATTTCTCCTGTATCGTGGGTGCATTTACAAACATTTAAACTCACATACACAAACAGCCAAAATTCATTATAATGAGACGAACATTGAACAAGTTAGCTGTGTTAAATTTCTAGGGCTTTCTATAGATAACGATTTGACTTGGCAAACACACATTGACACAATATGCAATAAACTTAATCAGTACTTACTAATATGCTTTATATAAATTATCAAAAATTGTTGATCAATCAGTTCTTTTGACCGCATACCATGCTTATGTTTCGTCGACACTGAGATATGCAAGTAAGTTAAGTCCGCCTCTGTACATTTCTGTGCTTGAAGTATTAAATAAATAAATAAATAAATAAATATCCAGTCATATATTGGGGCAATGCCACTAATAGGGATTTAGTGTTAAAAGCGCAAAAAAGATGTGTACGTGCGATTGCTGGTATCCGTGTTCCTGATTCATGTGAACCATACTTCAAAGATTTTAAAATATTTACCTTTCCTGCAATTTACATTTATGAAGTAGCCGTATTTATAAAAACAAATGAAAATCTATTTCATAAACTCAAATCGAAAAGACATATGTTAAAAATTTCTAATGTACGGCTCTATTTAACAAAAGCTTCTTTGGTATTGCATCAAAAATATACAACAAAATTCCTATTGACATTCTGAGCACTATGGAACTTCCAGTATTTAAAAATAAATTACGAAACTTTTTAATTGATAAAGCATTCTATACGATCCAAGATTTCTTGAATTATTGATTGATTTGTTTAAACATTTAATTTAACTGGATTTTTACATTTATAATAACTATAATTGACATGTAAAAGAATTTTAAATTTAATGCCAATACATAATTATTGTATGCATATTAGGCAGGACAAATTGGAACTTAAATTTTTTCTGTTAACCGGTAAAGCTGTACTGGTAAACCCGTATCAAACATAATGCCCACAATAAAGATATTTTGAATTTGAATTTGAATAATTATTTAAAGCAAAACAATTTATACAAATTAATAAACAGAATTATGATACATATGTACAGGTATATAAAATTATCTAAAACAGTTAAGTACATTTTGCAGATAAAATAGTACATAAATAATAGATAAGCGAAATATTTAGTATCTTATTCGCGATCTCCTGACTTTGATTATAATATGTAAGTTAAAACTTGTTCCCACAAAAACAACTTAATTATCTCGTAAAACACGTTCCCTACAGGGTCCATAATGATCTAAATTATATAGTTACCACCTAAGTACATATTATGGCAAAGCAATAAAGATATTGAGTAATGAGTATTGAGCATTTATGAACAGATAAAATGGCCGTACCGAATAAAACTTATTTTGTCCGAGGTTACATAACTCTTACCCCGGTAGCACACCTCCGTTGCGAAACCATAGTAGCGAAACCGCATTAGTTAATTCAATAGACTCGCGTCATTTTCCGCTACTCGCATCTAAGAGGTGTGCTACCGGCGTTAGCTGTCAACACGCGAAAGAGCAAAAGATTGAACTGGAGGAGTATATCTAAACTGCAATCACCAAACATGGTGATTAAAAAAAATTTACAAATAATATGTCTTAATTTATGGCCCGAACCGTGCCAGTTTGATATTTAAACATAAGTAAGATTTAAAATCTTTCAGTAACTTCTTATATTTGAAGTAGAAATTTGAATATTCAACGTGAACGAACGTATCGAGGAGTTTTTGCGAAAGGGCAGCAAGAGGATAAAGTTTTCTCGTTGAGCAGCTCGGCCATTCATGAGGAGAAACTTATAATGATCTGATATCGACTTCATACATCCCAATGAAAATATCTTCAACTTTCATTTATTTTCAGACCCTTTGACCACTTTCCAGTTTTCATGATAGGACATAGCTTTGTAGGATTTGAAGCCGAAGTAAGGATAATTTTAGTAGGATAATTGCTACGGCGTAGTAGTTGCTACGTTTTATCTGCAACGCCTGTTAGGGCGTAGCACATGCTACGATGAAATCGCTGCGTCTACTACAGCGTAGGGAATGCTACGGCGTAGGTAATACCTACGTCGGTTAATTACAATAGTAATTAACCGACTTCAAAAAAGGAGGAGGTTATATGTTCGTCTGTATGTATTTTTATTTTGTTATATGTATGTTCATCGATCTTTTCGCCAATAATAAACCGATTTTGAAAATTCTTTTTAATTTGGTTGAAAAAGTTTGCGCGGTGGTCCTATATAATTTTTATTAATTTTGCTTGGGTAGTTTTTAAGTTAGCTTCATAATACGTGTTTTCCCACTTAGTCACAGCAGTAACAGCGCAGCGTTACGAATCTGGCAAACGCCCCAAAAGCTAGATTAACCCGATATTATACCGAAGTTATCCCGGACGCCAGGAGATTAGGATGGCTCTAAAGCAGCTTAAAAACAACAAGGCGCTGGGTGATGACGGAATACGGCTGAACTCTTAAAGGTCTGTGAAAAACCCGTTCACTCCAGAAGCTGTTCGATTCCGTCATACTCTAGGGTAAAACGCCACAGGCATGGAACAGACATGTGATGGTACTCTCTAAAAAGGGTGACAATTCCCTGCTTAAGAACTTTAAGCCCATCACTCCTGACCCATGTCTACAAGCTGTTTTAAATGACGACTTCCAGTCTGACTGACTGTCAGTCCGGCTCCACGACCAGACCTCGAAACCTATCCTTCTGCAGCGAGGTGTGAGACAAGGAGACGTTATCTCTCCGAAACTGTTCACCGCTGCACTGGAGGATGTCTTCAAGGTTCTGGACTGGAAAGGGCTAGGCATCAACATAAATGGCGAGTATATCACCAACCTTCGATTTGCCGACGACATAATTATCATGGCTGAGACCATGGAGGACTTCAGTACAATGCTCGATGACCTCAGAAGAGCCTCCGAAAGAGTGGGTCTTAAAATGAACATGATCAAGACAAAGGTTATGTCAAATGCCCATGTAACACCCACTCTCATGAAGATCGGAGACGCTACGCTTGAAGTTGTGGACGAGTATGTTTACCAAGGACAAACTGTCCAGCTAGGTAGGTCCAACTTCGAGAAAGAGGTCAATCGTCGAATCCGACTGGGCTGGGCAGCGTTCGGGAAGCTACGCAATATCTTCTCGTCTCACATACCACAGTGTCTCAAGATGAATACCTTTGACCAGTGCGTGTTGCCAGTAATGACCTATGGCACTGAAACGTGGTCGCTCACAATGGGCCTTATCAGAAGGCTAAAAGACACCCAAAGAGCAATAGAGAGGGCTATCCTTGGAGTTTCCCTACGTGATCGAATTAGAAATGAGAATGAGAGAATGAGATCCGCAGGAGAACCAAGGTAACCGACATAGCCCGAAGAATTGCCAAACTTAAGTGGCAATGGGCAGGGCACATTTGCTCACGGAACAGATGGCCGACGGGGCCGAAAGGTTCTGGAGTGGCGACGCGTACCGGAACACGTAGCGTTGCAAGACCTCCCACAAGATGGACCGATGACCTTGTAAAGGCCGCAGGAGTCGTCTGGATGCGGGAGGCACAGAATCGGTCGAAGTGGCGGTGTCATTTCAGCCGAAAGACGTCCACTGATCTCCCCCAAGGAGATCAGTGGACGTGTTTCGGCTGAAATGAAGATATAAAAAAAAAAAAAAATATATAAACATCCGAATTGAAACCTCCTCCTTTTGGGAGTCGGTTAACAAAAAACCTTTTTGACAAAAAAATACAACCTACTTACAAAAAAACCCCTACAAAGTGGGAAATAATTTTAATTTCGGAAGTCAGTGGCAAAAAATGCAAAAACCAAAGACTTCTGAAATTAAAGTTATTTTTCACTTTGTTGTTTTTATGTACCGAAACGCGAAAGATTAACAAAACAAAAAATCGCCGATATCACGATTTGCTGACGAAACCCTGAAAAGGAAACGTTCACTGAAACGAGTGCATGAATAAAGCTCGGTTTCATACAGTCTAATTTAGAGCGTTCGTTGAATATTTGAGGCTTATATCTGGAGAGTATAAAATTTTATTCCTCTCCGCCTTCAAGCTGCGATAATAATGTTTATTTAACTACGCGAAGAGAATTTTAAAGATTTTTTCCCAAAATTGAAGGTCTTATTAGATGGTTTGAGAAGGTTAAGGACCAATTTGGTGAAGTGTTAAGAAACGTTTACTGAATTTCCTTAAAAAATATGATGGCAATTTAGTTGGGATTACATTTTATTCTACACCAAAAAGTAAATTATAATAAATGGCAGTTTTCAAGTCAATTAGTCAATTCAAGGGTCTATGATAACCTAAGTATATTTTTCCAGCCTAAAATTGCTTGTTCTTTCATTACTACATGAACTAGCGCAGAAAGCGACACTTTTACATCATCATAATGAAATATACAAAGCCAATATACATAAATATTAGGCACATGACGCCCACATAAACTAATTATTCGGACGTAACAATTTATCACCCACATACCCCATAATTATTGTATCAATTATATTGTCAACATCAGAATTGAACACATTCAACTCGTGTAATATGAAAGAACAGACACTGTCAAAACATTGGACTTGTACCAAATATATTGACCAAAATGTAGAAACATATGACTCACCATACTTACCAGTATGGTAATATCCTCAGTCTAACCACAAAAACGTATACATTTGTCAACGCGCGTCTAATGTCAGTCTTACGACAAACTTCATATTTAAATGTCGTGTTTAACAGTTGTTTATCCTAAACGGTTTTGTAAGGTAAGTGTGTGGTGTAGTAAGGTATAAGTTTAATATATCACAATTTCAATAGATATTTTAGCACAAAAAGACTTTTGAAATTCAATAAACGTAAACAATATTTTTCGCCTTTGACAGTACATCTCACTCACCATTACACGTACACACACATATACAATTACACAGTGGTTAAAAAATAGATACACAGAGAAGGCAAAACAAGCACGGCGATCTCAAACAATAGAATGTCGCGAGTGCGCTTGCACTTGCTGTATGTGAAGCGTTTCTATGTGTGCGTGCTTGCTCGATGTACAGAGCTGGTTACCATTTAAAATGTTAAAAGCCGAACTTTTACAAAAAGGTCCATACATTTTATTGTTAAATCTTTCTTTTTCAGTAATCAATTAATAACTTTAATATATTTAAAAAAAAATAGTTTAGTCGCAGTTCGAGCCCGCGCCGCACAGTTTCGTGAAAACGTGTGGTGAAATAATAACAAAATGTTATTTAATATTTACTATGAATTACAAAAATTAATGTTCATTGCATTCCTAAAGAACGATGGTCTTGGCGAAACAGGTCAGGGCCAAAATTAAAGGTATGGTTAGAGGGAAACCCCCAGGACACGATGGGTTAAGCATCGAGCACCTACAGCACACTTGCCACGAGTACTCGCACTACTATTTAACCTGTGTCTGTCACATTCGTACTTTCCCTCGGACATGATGCGGACTCTGGTGGTGCCAGTTGCCAAGAACAAGACTGATACGTCCGATCGACGTATCGGACGCATCTAAATAGGCATGTCAAGATGCATGATCCTCAGTTCGGTTTCCGGGCAGAGCTGTCAACGGAGACGGCCATTCTCAGTCTGAAGCACGCTGTTAAGTATTAAACGGATCGACAGACACCAGTCTACGCGGTTTTCCTGGACCTATCCAAGGCCTTTGACCTTGTCTCTTACGATTTACTCTGGTAGAAGCTAGGAGACACTACACTGCCGCCAGAGATCGAATTTCTCCTCAAATACCTCAAATACACCAAGAGACTCGGGTGAGATGGGTAGAGGTGCTTTCGGAGCCATGCAGGCCGGAGCGTGGGGTGAAACAAGGAGGACTATCCTCGCCCTTGCTCTTCGGTCTTTATGTGAATGCCTTGGTCGAGCGACTCAACAGCATGCGTGTCGGTTGCTATGTGGATAGTGTTTGTTTCAATAATTTGAGCTACGCTCCCTCAGTCAATGCTCTCCGAAAGTTACTGGCTGTGTTTGTGTCGTACGCGGAGTCTCATGGGTTGATAAACAACACTAAACATACAGAGTAGTCTTCAGGTCTGGTGCCAGATGCCCACCCACGGTCCCTCCTCTGTTACTTAAAGGTCACCCAATAAACGGTGTATAAATTTAAATACTTGGACCATCTGGTAACAGATTCCCTGAAAGACTATTCAAATTTGGAGAGGGAGCGCAGACCGTTGTTAGTCCTGGCGAACATGCTGGCTCGCAGGTTCTCTCGATGTACAGCAGCAGTTAAAATAGCTGTTTTTAAGGCGTATTGCACAACACTGTACTCGTGGGCCCTGTGGTTCAGATATATCCAAAGGGCTTGCAATACTCTGCGTATCCAATATAACAAGGCGTTCAGGGTGCTGTTGCGACTGCCACGCTTCTGCAGGGCGTCGGCGATGTCTGCCGACGCGCGCACTGACTGACAGCTTTGACGCAGTATGGCGCAAGAAATCTGCCTCGTTACTTCGCAGGTTGCGTGTCCCAACATCATTCTGGACTCGATAGCCGCCCGAGCAGATAGTCCGCTTGTGTGGGCGTTAGCCGATCGAACAAGATCTGTTTCAGTTATTAAGTACTAACATAGGCAAAGTAAGATTGTTACTAACACAATGGACCTTATTCGTAGTCTGAACAAATAAATAAATAATAATAAAAATTAATAATGTTGCAAGCTTTCATTGATTGTGATATTTTTCAGTTCTGAGCAGATTTACGGCCAATGGTGCCGATTCTCTTGTACACCGAACTAAACTAACTAAACTATCACTAAAATTCCTTACTTTTTACTATGAGAATCTTAACGCTATTCTGCAATAAAAAGTCTCTAAACTTAAAAATTATTTTGACACAACTAAATCGAATTTGACAATCGCGACTCCACGTGGTACACACTTGTTTGCCCTACCCCGTGAATTTTTTTAGAGCCGGAGGTGCGCTAAGGGGGCAGCCTCGACGTGTTTTATATGGAATTTTTCACGTTTTGCATGGAAAATAAAAAAAAATATTACCTACGTGTTGATAATTAGGGGTATAAGGGTTTCATAAAGGGGGTCGAAATTTTCATTATTTTTGCGATAGGACACACCATTTTCGAGTTATAAGCAAAAGAAAAGAAAAAAATATATATACAGTACTGTTTTTCACCTAAAGTCGAGGTGTTGGTGTGAATTTTAGTAATCGCGATTAAAAATGGTTAGATTTATTCAGGTGAAAAACGTCAAATTCAGAATAGCAAAATTGACATTTTCACTAAATTAAAATCTTAGTGCCTTCTTAGTGCTGTCAAACTAAAATATAGTTAAGTTGTGTCACTTTAGTCTATTTCAGAATGGGAATTCATCGTTTGACAGGAATAAACTAAATTTTAGTGATTTTTAGTCTAGTTTAGAGGCATTTGTGACAAGAGAATCGGCACCAATATGAGACGACGTCTTAAATTTGCAACAAATTTTCTTACGGTTTCTGATACTGCCGTTGCTATTGTATCTGCTCGGCAATAGATTTTTTAGACTCATTGCATTCCTTATAATGCAAGCTTTCTTCATTTGGGATTTCTTTAATTTCTAAGCTGATTTACGGCCGATATGAGTCTTTATATGAAATTATTTTGCTATTGTCAACTTCATATGCATTTTTACCCCTATTTTACGAAATGTTGTCGTTATATCTCTTTAGGTTATGGTAGTCCTTTGTCTTTTCTTGGGAACGACACCAGAATCACTGTTTTAGCTGAACACGTTTTTTCACTATACTAATTGGAATTTCGACATATAGTGAAAAAATAGAATCATAGGCAAATTATATCCTGTTTTAAAATTGTTATAAATATGACCTATCTTTTGCGTGCTTAACTATTACTCTAGCATTAAAACTTTTGTAATTATAAGCGATTGAAATCTTACTTGTTTTTGACGGTCAGAAATATTGAACTTACTACCAGTACTTCGAGCGAAAAGCCGTTTTCACGTCAAAATTTCCTTTTTCGAAAGGTTCGAATAAATGACATGGCCGGTCAACGACGGAAAGTCTGGATGAGGGGCCAAAAAACCCGGACATGTCCGGACAAATCCGAATGGATGGTAACCTTCTGTACCTATCAATTGTGTGGCAGTGTGCCCGACGCAGTGAACGCGATGGAGCTAATGAGGTGCGATAGAATTCAACACCGAACAGTGTGCCGCGCAGTGTGCCGCGCGCCCGCCTGGAAATAATTCACTTCACCGACTTGTCAGCATCCACCACTTTTTACTAAATTTCTCTCTACCATTTTCGGATTTATTATTCAATCGTACGAGTGCAGCCTTGAAATTTTATTGGATACTAGCTAGTGCCCGACATGCGTTGCGCACAAATCAACTTACCAAAGTTTCATCACAATCGGTCTAGCCATTTTCAAGTTTTTGCGAGACTATCGCACGGCAATTGATTTGTATTTATACTACTAGCTAACCTGTCAGACGTTGTCCTGTCAGACGTTGTCCTGTCAACATTTCAATTTCGTTTTTTCGGCTGTTCCTTTGGTTTTTCTAAATATATTTTTTTCCTAAACCTAAATAAATAGAACAATCTATATTCTGTCTATTTATTTAAGAATAGACAGAATATAGATTGTTATTGAATCTTGGTGAATGTACTTTTGATTGAGAGAGAAGATTAGAATATATAGATAGAATACTCTTTATTGTACACCATAAAAATTACAGACATAAATTTACATTTGTTTCAGAATATTTATATAATAAATTTAAAATTGAAGAATTCTTTGAGTAAAGTTTGTTTGTACTTGTTAGTATGCCGCACTAGAATATAGAGATAAGAATTATTTTATGTTGAAGGATAAATTAAATATTTCATGGCTTAGAAATCTCGGTTTTCTACGTCAATGGAAACAGTTAGTGCCGTAGGAATGTTAGCAATAGACTTTCCTAACTAAACCAGTTTTTAAGTACCTAGACCTATTATCAGAATAAAGAATATAATCGTATGAATCTTCAATAAAAAAAACAGTCGTTACGGTCAGCAATAGAAGTACATTGAAACTGTTACTTTTGCACACAATCTTAAGGGACCCAACATTTTTCGATATACTATAGTCAAAGTCAAAGTCAAAACATTTATTTTAAATAGGCAAGTAACCAGTTTGATTTTGTCTAGATTCTAGATTATCCTATGGAGCAGGACCAGCTTGTTTCCAAGCATTCTTATCTTGGATATATCATAGTATCTTCTTATTTGTAATATGCTTGTGAATGGGCTCAATCGGGACTTTATAATAAAAGATTAGTGGACTGTATTAAAATAGGTGTAATACCATAATTTACATGAACAACGTATAGAACAGTAGGTACAAAGGAATGCCCGCAGTGGAGCGCGTCTGTGAGCTGAGTGGTGTGGTGGGCGCGCTGCGGGCGTTGGTAGCGGGTTCGGTACCCCGAGACTCCGCGCTTTCCCCGCAGTGAATCATGCGCATATGTGATGCGCCGACAGCTTGTTTCCAAAGTGTACCTTTAATATGAGTTTTAAATTTTCTTTCATTTAATTACAATACATCACAAGGTATTTACTACTTTTGAACATTTAACGTAATTGCTAAGAGAGCGTATTATCTGAATTTAACACCCGTTTAATTTTTTCAAAATTAAATTAAAAGGTATTTTGCTCAAAATACTCACTAATAAAATGAAGTGTTAGTCGACTTTTGTCGCTGACCGTACCAAAGAAACCTAATTCACCAATTAGAACCCAAACACATCTAATGCCCAATTATAACTATCGAAGCTTATCTCATAATTCTCTCCGCTGATCGTATTACTAAGTATTATGTTTGGGTAGGATATTGAAATGTATCCACTATCCCTTGAGGCTGGACGAGACGTCGTTACGCGCGATTTATCGCCTCGCCACCCCACGTGGGACAGGAGACTTGCTTCACTTATTAAGAGCGTTTAACCTAAAAGTTGGCAACGTCGCAACGAGGCCACGCACTTCATAATATCTATTTTTCGATTATCTCGTTAATTATTAAGTGTATTACGTTGAAAATTTACAGGTATAAAATTGAACTAATGTACTAATTTAGTTAAATAACTCCGTTGCGCATCATGGCCGAACCGAATTTAAATTTCATCATAATTTATTAATTACTTACAGGATACTAATGAAACTTCATATACATTTGAAAGCAAGCTATATATTGTAAGTAAGTCTTTAGAGCTCCTATTCGAAGTGTTAGGACCGATTAAAGCATATTTCTATTTACATAAATAACCTCTAAACGGTGCAATATTTTTGTTTTTTTATTGCTCTACAAATTTTAGCTAATTCATAAGAAGTCGTGTGCAAAAATTATAAAAGTGCGCTTAACCGTTTCAGAGATCCAGCAAACACGTAAGTAAACGTTGCCCCAGCAGAATTTTTAATATTTAATTTATCGTGACCATAGCAGATACAAATACAAATTAATTCGATAAATTACCTCGTCTTATGTACTAATTATGTAGCTAAAATAGATTTTAATAAACCCATTAATAAACAAAACTTCTGGCTGGGGTAACGTTGTTGACAAGTAACTAAAAAACTATTAGCACTACAAATTTTAAAATGTAAGCTACAATTAGAGAAGCTGATGTACTAATTATCTATTACACTCAAATGACGATATTCGACGTTTGCGGCCGGGGTAACGCACGCGGAAGACGACCCCAACATAGTTGTGAAAAAGCTACGGAGATGATGAGTTGCTAACTATGTAACGGTCAAGTAAACCATCGTGAGGGAACTGGCATCTACCAGAACTAAACATTTAGAGAAATGTGACATCCACTAATACGTACTTACTGTGCCCGCGTGGTGGATTACGGCCCATCCTCTCTCACAGAGAGGAAGCCTGTGGCCCCGCAGTGGGTACTTTATAGTATACTGATAATGTTCGTTCATTAAGACAACCTTGACAGATTAGACTGTTTTATTTTCGTTTGATTTATCTCTGAGCTGTCAGTTTTTATTGATAGGTTATTCTTTTGTTTTTGTATTGGTTATTTTTATTCTCTCTCAAAAAAAGGAGAAGGTTCTCAGTTCGTCGGAGTTTTTAAATTTTGTTTGTATTTTCCCCGATTACTCGAAGACGGTAGAACTCATTTGGATTTTTGTTTACTTCCTAGGTGGTCCCATATTATTTTATTAACTTAGCTTGGGTAGTGTTTGAGTTAGCTTCAATATTACGTATTTTTCCCCACTTAGTCTACGTGGATGATGTTATAATAACTTGCTGTCTCTGTTATTTACACAGCAGGTAGTGGTATCCAAATGTGTGTCGGACCATGCACAATGAAGGGTTCTGTGGTTGAGATGAACTTATCTCAAGGACAAACTTAACATAATAGTTGAAAAACCTGTTCTCCCATAGGTACATTCAACTGCAAATGTAAGTTTTTACGCATAATATTGGGAGATTCACCATGTAATACCATGATATTTTAAGACCATAGACTTCTTATAGGCTTTCCTGTGATTTATAAGTATATAACTATTTTCTTAATTTTTTTCCAAATTTTACGCTCAGTAGTTTAGGAGATAATGGTCAATTTTCATCAATTTTCTTAAATAATTTTTCTTTTTTTTAATTTTCCCGTTTGCCCCCGTAATGTGATTCAAAATTCAGTTATTTGCGTTATACGTCCGTGTTTGGGTCACAGAAATTCATATGTGTACCAAATTTCAACTAAATTGGTCCAGTAGATTTGGAGCAAATTGGCTGTGACAAACGGACAGACAGACACCCAGCCAGCCAGCCAGCCTGACACACGAGTGATTCTATAAGGGTTCCGTTTTTTCCTTTTGAGGTACGGAACCCTGAAAGTGAAAAATAAAAACTTTATTACAAAAATAAACCATCGACTTTCAAAAAAAGCACTACAAACTGCAAAATAACTTTATTTTCGGAAGTCGGTGCCAAAAAACGAAAATACAAAACCAAAACTATTCTAAACAGACCGATGAAAAATATTAACCGAACTCTTTAGTCAACTTTAACTTTATTTATTTTCTCATAATTTTTGTTCAAAATTGTCGTCCTGAAATTGAGTTGATCGCAGTGCAGTTGAAACTGTCCACACTTTGATGAAGTGCGTTCGGAACGAAATGCTATTAGTTTGACCAAAACGGAATTTATGATGTTAGCTTCGAAACTCAATTCTGAAGTGAAGTTAGGAAATACAAGTTACATTTTACTACGAACATAGTACCGCACACGTCCGTTTTTTAACAAAAATTGTAATTACTACCGCTTTTAACTGTATCGAGGAGGAGGTATTATTGCCTTTATCCTGAAACCAGACGGTGATTCGTTAAATTATCTTATGACATAACCATTAAAAACTTACATTGGATAATGTTGTAAAATATCTATAATTAAAATATTTATAATATCTGAATAATATCTAAATTATTCTCCCTTAATTTTAAGAGACAGTGCGTAAGATGACCCTCCAACCCCTCTAATAACGCTTAAAACAAAATGTAACATATAGTCTCCCATTCAAGGACCAATTTCGCAAAGCGCAGCTTTCAGACAGACCGATTATTTTCCACGAACCTTCAAATATTAATTCTTGAGCTCTTTCAAACTAACTTAAAATAGGACCTAATCCAGGTAAGGAGAACCATCAATTAGTAGAGGAATTTTTACATCGATAATTAAGTAAGGCTTTCTCAAGTAAAAGCCTTCAAGAGCAATCCCCTGTGGATGAGCCTCCGTCATTGGAGTAATTTATAGCCCCGTCTTTAGGGACCAACCAGACTTATTCTATTTTTATTAAAATTACGTATTAGCGTAGAATTATGTTCTTGTTTTTGGAAGAAAAATGTATTAATTCTAGTGGAGCGAATATTGAGTACTAATAAAACATGTTATTTGACTTTAACTTGAAAAAGCGTTGTTGAAAATGTGATGTTATAATTATCATGTTTGTAAAATAAGGTTGTATTTTTTTGTAAAAAAATAAGCTCGTTACATTTCTGAGAAACAAGTATTAAAAAATAATTGTACTCGTGACATGAACACACGTAATTGACTTGTAAAAGTGTCTTAGAAGATTTACTTACATCAATAAACATTTAATTTCATATTTATTTAAGCCTTATATTTAGCTCTGGAGATCAAACCTGAGACTATTAAGCGGGAAAGTCTCAAGAACCAATCTCTCAGAAAAACGATTTTTAGTACACAGAAAATAGACACAAAGAAAGAAATAAAAAGTAAAATACAGAACTAATCTGTGGTACAGAGGTAATGCTTATTTAAAAAAAAACCTGTGCTAAGAATTTTAAAATGTAGCCACAAATTAATAAGTTGATACACAGCCTGACCGTCACCTAACCCTCTGAAGAGTTCCAATTTAAAATCTTATTGACTGTCAGAAAACTAAACAAAAGACACTCTTTACGTATTATAAAAACGTCGCAGGTACAAATTCAATCAAACTTTTAAATTTACTTCGTTACAAGATTAAAATCAATCATGAATATTCACTACGTCATCTCTAAGAGTCTATCAATCAGGAATATTACACCGGCAATAGTAACGAAGCAATTGAATCTTGGTTTCGTGTGGTGCCATACTTAAAGAATAGCATTACCCTATTTCTTCTTACGGCTGCATGGGTATCGTAAAAAGAAATGGCCCCTTAGGCCATTTGTAATTTGATGTAATTTGTGCAGACCGCATTAAGGACGCGATAGAGCGGAATAAGGGCACCAAGGTCTTTGAACTGAAGACCGATGATGATCGTATCCACCAAACCTGAACTATTGAGAGAGATCGAGAGGTTCTATGGACAGTTAAACACGTCAACGAGTAACCCCGTTATGAATCTGGCAAAGAACCCAAGAGCTAGATTAACCTGACATTATACCGAAGATATCCCGGACGTCAGCTTGTACGAGATTAGGATGGCTCTAAAGCAGCTTAAAAACAACAAGGCGCGGGTAATGACGGAATTACGACCGAATTCTTAAAGGCCGGTGGAAAAGCCGTTCTTAAGGCCTTCCAGAAGCTGCTTGATTCTTTCATACTCGAGGGTAAAACTCCATAGGCATGTAAGGAACAGAGGTGTGGTGTTACTTTTCTTTAAAAAGGGCCCTGCTTAAGAACTATAATCCCATCACACTTCTGAGCCATATCTACAAGCTGTTTTCAAGAGTCATCACGAACCGTCTCGCGCGCATTTTTGTCGACTTCCAGCCTTTTGAACAAGCCAGATTCCGTAAAGACTTTAGCACTGTAGACTAAATACATATGCTTCGGCAGGTTATACAGAAGACTGAAGAGTATCCTAGCTAGCTCTCTGCTTAGCGTTTGTGGATTACGAGAAAGTTTTCGATTCGATCGATACATTGGCTATACTACAGTCTCTTCAACAGTGCCAGATCGACAATTGGTACATCGAGGTGCTAAAGTGTCTGTACGAAAACACCACTATGTCAGCCCGACTCCACGACCAGACCTCGAAACCTATCCTTCTGCAGCGGGGTGTCAGACAAGGAGATGTTATCTCTCCGAAACTGTTCACTGCTGGACTGATGGATGTATTTAAGGTTCTGAACTGGAAAGGGTTAGGCATCAACATAAATGGCGAGTATATCACTAACCTTCGATTTGCCGACGTCATATATATCATGGCTGAGACCAAGGAGGACGTCAACAATAAGCTCGATAAAAAAAAAAAAAAAAAAACCTCAGTAGAGCCTCCGAAAGAGTGGGTCTTAAAATGAACATGGCCAAGACACAGGTCATGTCAAATGCCTGTAACACCCACCCTCATGAAGATCGGAGACGCTACGCTCAAAGTTGTCCAGCTAGGTAGGTCTAACTTCGAGAAAGAGGTCAATCGTCGAATTCGTTCGTTCGAAGGCGTTCGGGACGCTACGCGATATCTCTTCGTCTCACATACCGCAGTGTCTCAAGACGAAAGTCTTTGACCAGTGCGTGTTGCCAGTAATAACCTATGGCAGTGAAACGTGGTCGCTCACAATGGGCCTTATCAGAAGGCTAAAAGTACCACCCAAAGGGCAATGGAGAGGGCTATGATTGGAGTTTCCCTACGTGATCGAACCAGAAATGAAGAAATCCGCAGGAGAACCAAGGTATCCGACATAGCCCGAAGAATTGCCAAACTTAAGTGGCAATGGGCAGGGCACATTGCTCGCTGAACAGATGGCCGTGGGGTCAAAAGGTTCTGGAGTGGCGACCGCGTACCGGAAGACGTAGCGTTGGAAGGCCTCCCACAAGATGGACCAATGACCTTGTAAAGGCCGCAGGAATCCGCTGGATGCGGGAGGCACAGAATCGGTCGAAGTGGCGGTGCTTGTCCACGTCTTTAGCAGTGGACGTCTTTTGGCTGAAATGATGAATGATGAATGGAATCTAGATATATACATATTATATACTAAAGTCGCTTTTCGTAGTCTGTCTGTGTGACCGCGTTGTTTTTCTAAACTACGTAACGGATGTTGATGCGGCTTACACCATCATTTAGAGTATTTATTTCGGAAGGTTAGTGTGTTAAATATTTTCATTTCTTAAACCTAAAGATATAAATGAAATCTCGATGTTTTCTCAAGTCGTGAAAACCGTGTGATGCAGGGGCGGATCGCTAGTATAAAATAAACGATAGAATCGTTGGCTTTGACAAAAGTAACAAGTGTTGTATAAAAATGTTATTTCAATATGATCGCTGTTAGTGTATATGTGTATATACATTCAAGTGGATATATAATTTGTTTCATTTTATCGTACAAATAATCGTAAAAGTATTAATGTAGAAAATTAACATGTTTCAGGACGTCGCGTCGTTACCATTTGGGCTGCCTAACATTAAGTAAAATAATATCGTCACAACGCTTGATTGCTTGAACGCTTGTAAATGGTAGTCCACACAAGTAAACGTAGTATGTATGAAACCTATATCTAATATTAAATCTGTACCATTTTAGTGAACTGTTCTCAGGTAATAAAGGGTTAAGTGAAAGGTAAACAATATCTTTGGTATCCTTAGAATTTGATCCCAAATATTCAATAATATATTATTCAAATAATCCAGCAACAAAATTGTTGATAATATTTTACAGACTAAAATATCAGGAATATTGAAATAGTTTTAACTTGTAGAAACAACTGTCGATTTTACTTAGGATTATTCAAAGCTAAAAATGTACGTAATTGGATCCCTGGGGCTTACCAGTGCTTATACAAGCGTTGCTAGTTTTTGAAACACTCTTTTTAGGGTTTCGTCAAACTCAAAGCAATTATTTCAATTAGACCATTTACAGGCACTTTTGAATTGTCAAGGGGTCAGTCAGTGGGCATGCCATAATTGCGGCGATAAGTTCTCTCTTTGAGGAATGGCTAGAGAGGCGCCAAGGCGTCCTCATCCTCACCTTCCGCCTGACGCAGGTCCTCACTGGACACGGTTGTTTCGGGAGGTTCCTGTTTTGTATCAGGCCCGGAGGACACGGTGGATCATATGGTGGAGGTCTCCCCAGCCTGGGCAGAGCATCGCCGTGTCCTCATGGAGGCGATCGGTGGCGGAGATCTCTCGCGTTCGGCCCTGGTCCAGGCCATGGCACGATGCGAGCATGGGAAGCCCTCTCGCTCCTCCTAATGCGAAGCAGTCATGCTCGCGAAGGAGGAGACGGAACGCGTGAGGAAGAAGCAAATTTAGCGCCCTCACGCCCCTAACCGCTGCAGGAGACGCCCTGGGCGTCAGGAATAACAAGCCGATTCCCGGCCACAGTAGGCGCGGGCTTGCGAACGGTGAGCAATGGGTAGCTCGCCGCCGTCCGATAAGGACCAGCACAATTGAAGGGGTCCGATAAGACCGATGCCTGCCGGGGTTGCGGGAAAGTCCAAAAGGGATACCGTGGCCCCTGGCAATGAGTCTGACACGCCCTCCCAGAGCGGGAGAAGTTATTTGATCATTTCCAACCCAAAAAAAAAAAAGCTAGTTGCCAATTCCAAAGCGTAGGTTTCTATGGAGAAGAACGGGCAAGAAACTCCACGGACATTCTTTTAAATCATAATATTCATACAATATATTGGTTACATCATTCATGTTGAAATTATACATGTGAGAACAATATAGAAAGACGTGCACGTAAAAACAGCCGGTAATAAAAATAAAAAACAATTAAAAAAATATAAGAGATGACCAGTTCCTACGGACGGCGCCCGTTCTCGAACATGACGCATGAATCAGCACCGTTTAGCTCAACCATTTTGAAGGGAACTTAACGATCCAACACACACACTACCACCAGCGAGACATTTGAGTGACCATGACATGCTCTCAGCCGCCAGAGCACATTCAAGTCAACGAAAGGCGTACCCAGTAAATGGTAGCTTCATAGAAGGAAGGAAGGTCACAGTGCTCTCTGTGCTATGCAATTATACAATACTAAGAGATTGAAGTTATACAATTCAAAGATAGTTTTTGCATTCTTCAGCAGCTTCAACAATATTTTTTAATGCTAATCAATTAGTTTATGCGCCCTTGTTAAGCTGGATGAGCCAAGCATTGAGCCAAGCATTTTTCTCAGCGATATAATCCCCCAGCTTATAATATTTTTGGCAGCATAGTGTGCGTTTTATACAAGATTTAAATTACGTTTCATTTATTTGTAGTATTTGGGGAGGTATTTTATTATAATATCTTAAATAGTACCCCATGAAGGATGAGTCTACTTTATCCAGTCTGAAACCCGGTTGAACTAATTGGTCCCTATTTCTAGTACTATAATTGTGTCTTTCACCTCTTTTACTGAAAAAATTTAGATTTTTCCTGACGTACATGATGTTTTCATAGATATATTGACAAGGTACCGTCACGATGTTAATATTTTTAAACAGTTCCCATAGAATAGAGAATCGCGCCTGCGGAGGCAATATATTGCTCTAATCGCTCTTTTCTGCAGAATAAAAATAGAGTCGATATCTGCCGCCCGTCCGCGTCCTCACAGTAAACCGTACGACATGATACTATGAAAGTAGCTGAAATAGACTAGCCCTACCCGAAGGGTGCCAAACGGAAACCTATTACTAAGCCTCCGCTGTCCGTCTGTCTCTCAGCGGGCTGTATCTCATGACCCGTAATATGTGGAACATTAAGATTTTCTCAGATTGTGCATTTCTATTGCCGCTATAACAACAAATAATAAACATTAAATAAAGTTAAAAACTAAATAAAATAAAAAATAGATTACAAAAAAATAATCTTACCCTGGCATGGGGGTGTCATTGTCTAGAACTCACCGAGTAGGACACAATTTTTTTTTTATCTTTTTTGTCTTCAAAAATTAAGAAATAAGGGACCGTAAAATTAGACAGTTTTAGGCCATTTTTGTACGAGCAATATACATATTATACTTTGTTCAAAATGCTAAGTTTAGTTACTGGCTAGTGTTTTTTTTTATACGTTTAGCTTTAATGGCTGTGTTTAAAGGTCGAGTAAGGGTTATTTACAATGTAAGTCAATATTATTTGTAGCTTCAGAAAGTTAGAATACTTAGCGTCATAATGCTATAAGTAGACGACATTATCCCGAGCGTTATGTTTCATTTTTTGAGGAATACCTAGCAGCTCATTTATTGACAGGTAATGCATGTTGCGCTAATCCCAAATAAATTAGGATAAGGGCAGGAGGATGATGGTAAGTATTTTTTTTTTTTTTTTTTTTAGAAAAAACTTTGCCCCACACTAGGAATTTCTCCTGTATCGTGGGTGCATTTAAACTCACATACACAAACAGCCAGACCCGGAACAACTACTTGTAGGTCATACAAATACTTGTTCCGTGTGGGAATCGAACCCGCGGCATGCAGCGCAGCAGTCAATCGCTTAACCACTGCGCTAACCGTGCCGTCACAGTATGTACACTAGGTACTAAATTAAATGGCTAACTGTATAAATAAACATGTGTGTAGGTGTTATGTTTAAATGTACGGTCAATAAAAGAGATAGGTACAGATGGATACAGGTTACCTCGGTACTACAACTTGTACCAGTGTTGTGCTATTGCCTTTGTAAGTGTCTTCGTTATGGGTATTGCTTGCATTCCAAACTTGTTGTAGATTGTACAATCTTGAAATATATTGACAGACTAAACCTAACGCTTCATTCCGCTTCAACGTAGATTGACGGATAGCATTTCATAAAACAGATACATCACTTAGAAAGTTTACATGCTCAATATACATATTTATTTTTCCTAAACTCATATTGTAGAAGTTTTGAGAAAGTTTGTGGAACTCATTCCGCTATTACAGCTCCGTACACACATTTGATTACATATATTATTCTCTGATGTTATTAATTATCTTCATGTATTAAAATACTTACTAGTTTCAATACCCATGACATAACATTACGCCTGTTTGCCCCCAAGGATTAGGCAGAGTCTTATAGTACACCTGCATTTCGCTAGTTATGCTTAAGTCCCGTAAAACAGGCCAGATTGTATTGCCAGTAACCGACATAACCGACTACATATTTCCATAGTATGAATTCATTGATTTATAATCCGATCGACGCCAATTGATATGAAAGCGGAGTTTTACACACTTTGCGCGCACAACTTGGCTTTTACAGAAATAACCTAAAGCTTAATTTGTTTAGTTTTGCTGTTTTCGTCCACGTTACATGTGGAATACATTTAAGTTTCGCGATTCTTAGTTTAATTTATTCGGTAAAATAATAATTATTAAAATCTTTTGTTGCATTCCACTACCGCATTCACGCCTAAAAAATATTAAATATCGGAAGTAATTTTTGTGAAACTTTCCAGAATAACTTCACACCTACTACATCCACGCCAGAAAATGATTAAATATCGTAAATATTTTTTTGTGACTTCACAATTAATTCACTTCTGTTATCTTTATTTCGCTTTGTCACTCTCCTGAATGCAAATATACAATATGTATGATCGTTTTATAATTAAAGTTTTTGGCGCGTAATAATTAATGGCAGTGCACTGTGTAGCCGCCCGTTAATGGACATTACTTAATTAACATTATCATTTAAATTATTTATTTTCTTGTTTACTTGAGCTTTCCAGTTGAGAGTGTTATTAATTTTATATCGTGTTAGTAATAATGTTCTTTTTGTTACAGGTAAGCTATTTAAAGAACAATCATCAGTGTGGTATGAATTAAAAGTTAAATCTATTCTATTTATGTTATAACATCATTTGAAATGCAAATCCAATGTAACACGCGTCGAGTTGTCCATTCTCTGTTCTTTATTTTGTAAGGATTTGCAAGACACATGCCAAATTTTTATGATAGAACTGTGAGATAACAAAAACCAGTTGTTTCTTGATTTCTATCAATTTTATTGTTTCGTTAAATTAGTTAAATTATTATACGATAACAATTGAATGGCTTAGCTTAAATAGAACAAACATCTTCAAAGGTTGTTTTAGGGTGTATACACATACATAACCTCACGCCTATTTCCTTAGTTTGGATGTGTCTGACAAATAATCATAAACAGATAATAGCCAGGCGAAAATACGATATTTCTCCTAATGTACGTCCAAAGGGTCATAATACCAAAAACTCAAAGTCACGCTGCCTTATTTCCAAGCAACGCTTCCAAGCCCAGGTGCTATCAAATCTCAGCACATCACGTATCGTAGACAAGAAACAAACCCCGTGACAATATAAACAAACGCCATTCTAATTCACGTTATTACTCGTATATACTATACAGGATGGATTTTTGAGATATCAATTACAAGAGGCAGGACAAACAATTGGGTACAAATATTTATTTATTAATACGATGAAGGTAATAATGAATGACATACTCGTATTATTCTTAAGATGTCGTGTCGAAGTAGCTCATTGTGTCCAGAATTTTTTAAATCTACCATTTCCTCATCCAAAATATCTATATATGTATATTATAAATTAAAGTTTTTCTTACTGTCTGTGAGACTGCATTGTTCTTTTAAACTAGCCAAAGGATTTTGATGTGGTTTCCACCATAATTTACAGAATTTATTCCGGTTATACAATACATATTATTATAATAAAGAAATATCGACATTTTGCCAAGTCGTGAAAATCGTACGAAGCAGAAGCGCTAGTAAATACATAAACTTTTATTTACATAAATGTACGCAGGAATTTTTCGCCAAAATTTGGCAGCCCTAGTGTGGTCCACCAGTTATATGAAAGGGGATGTATGGGTATATATGAGGAAAGGTCGTGCGATATTGTCTTTCGAGTGCGAGCCTTTGGGAAATTACCGTGAAATGCAATGTACGACTAGTTATTAATATTAACGCCAAATATTATACGATGCGGTAAAATATTACAAGTTTTTAACGAAAAGATATTTCATTAATTTGATTATTGCTGCTGAGAAGAACTGTTATTATACTTGTCTAAAAAATGCCTGATGGAATGGCACAAGGGTGTCGACACACGTTGCATCCCACACCAAAGGCCTACCTACCTTCCAAGGCATTAAGGTCATTCCGTCTGATTTCTTCCCGTAGTCGCGTGCCAAGCCTTTGGGTTCTAAAACAGCTGGCACTGCGGCGGTGACAAGAGCACGACGGATGATGTCATTGATGCTAGCGTGCCATGCTATCCGCGCTTGCTATCCTGCGCTCTTACTGCAGGATAGGCCATGGTGTCCGAGACAGTTGACACCTTCACCGCATTGGTAGCTATGCGGAGCCACACAAGGAGCGCCCAGACGCAGGCAGGTAGCGAGCCGGAAGGTGGTATCACCCGGCATAGTGCCTATGTTGGGTGACGGTAGCGCCTGAAGCCCGACGCCCACTCACCCACAGCCAGCAGGCGGGCACGCTCAGCAGTATTGGTGGACGTATTAATAAGATTATTCCGTACGAACCTGCAGGGCGACTCATCCCACTGCCTCTGGGAAGATGGGTTTACGGGCCGATCTGTATTCGGGCAAGCCGCTTTCGAGGCGTTTTCCGCATCGGTCAAGCACGGCACTTCAGAGACAACCAGGCAGGGAGCTAAAATTTCCCCGGTCAACTTTTCACAGCTGTGAACAGAGGACACACCAGATACCTGGTAGAATACCTATGACGTAAAACGATGTAATATTTTTCAACTTAATGTTCTCGTATTCTTGCAAATAAATAATATTCTATTCTATGAACAGCAACACAATGCAGAAAAAAATACAATTTTGAGATTCAAAACTGCTCGAGTCGCGTCTGACATCATCAATCAATACGCATTGATAACAATCTTCCCAAACATCCCTAAACTTGAACAATGCTTGCTTGAGGCAGCATACATTAAGTAGGTACTTGTAAGGTACGGAAGTAAACTGAAAATAAACTCCGCAAGTAACACTCCGCCTCTAATGACTTTCTGATGGCGCTTGTCAACACAAGCGTGCGGTGCTCCTTACGCTCAATGACGTCTTTCAGGGTATGTTTATATTTGTTTTTAGGCTTGTTGTTTCTTTTGTTTAAGAAATTATGTATTGATCTTGCAAGCTATAATGTTTGTTAAAAAAAATATTTATCTTATTTCACTACAAGCATTTAAATAAATAACAAAATTTTTAGTTTTCTCCAACACTAGGTTTAAACACTTTTTGTATTTCCCATCTTTAAAAATCATCCTGTAAACACTGGTTGAATGCCTTGTATGTTAATCACAAAAATTTTCTTGATATTTCCTATTGATATCTCATATAAACACAGTTTGACACAAGAGTAAAAGACAAAACCACATTAATTTTAACAATGCATCACAGTTTTTGTTCGAACAAAATGCGAGTCATCAATAACTCCGTACATAGCCGTCAATGGACAGCTAAGCCCGCCCAATCAATTGACTCACAGAATCCAATTGATATTTTATCTATATTAATTGTTTGCTGTCTAGGCAGCGTTTAATGGAAAACAGAATGAAACGAGTGGTACGAATGTGGTCAGCGATTGGAATGCTTGATGTGGCCAGGTATACAGTATCAAGTAGGAATGCGGTTTTAAAGCTTGCCTGAAAAGATTGCAAAAGATAAAAATTATAGAAAATGAAAAAGAAAGTCATCATCATCATCTGCCTAGCCTATCCCCTGAGTTGGGGTCGGCTTCCAGGCTGACCGGATTCAGCTGAATACTAATATTTTACGCGGAGATTGAAAATAAAGTATGATTTAATGAATAGACTTAGATGTCATGATGGCAATTTTTAAGTTACAATACTTATTAATGTACCTATGTTTGACATGTCAGCTGTTATATTAAAATACTGTTTTTGGTAAAAATATACAGGGTGACTTGTAATTTGACGTATTCCTTCTAAGACGTGCTATGCTAGTGTGACCCATTTTCAACAATTAAGCACCCAATAAAGTGTAGGCAATTTTTTTAATGTTTTTTGATTATTTCCCAGAATTCTTTAAACTCAACTTACTTTAATAAACCTTTCGACGTAAACAAATTTTCTAAAATTTCCAACATTTAAAAATTATAGGAAGAAGCATATTAACCATTTCAAAAATCATCTACTCGTACGTACTTGAACTTTGACACCAGTTATCTCACTTTTCATATGATCTCAAACATTAAAATCTAGGTGTAAGGTCAAACGACGTAAGTCAAACTATTAGAGCAAGAACGTGCGCTTTCTCGTGCTCGTGTTTATCGTGCTTTTTTTTTTTTAGGACTCCCTAATTTAGGAGTCAAGGTTTACCTTATCCGTATGGCCTTTACTTAAATAAGTTATGTATCCTAGTCTTAAGCAATGTCAAAGGTTTTTGTATGAATAAAGATTTTTTTATTTTTTTTATTAGAGCACTCCGATCAAAAAGGTTAGGTTACGTTAGAACTGTGACCAACAACGCGCAAACCGTGCCGCGGCAGCGGCCTGTGAGTGCTACGTCGAAATTGTTCGCAGAAACAAATTTAGGGCACTTCGACAGTTCCTGAGAGATATTTCTCGACGGCATGTGAAGCCAAGTCAGAGGCCCATGGGCGGCTATAAAACTCTGACACTAGGTTAGTCACTAACCACACGAAAAGAAGAAGTAGAAGTATAATATAATGTTATCAAATAGGTATTGATTTAATTTCCAATAAAGGTCCTTCTCAGCATCATCTGTTAAGAGCCATCCTTTCAAGGGATCACCCTTCTAAGGTCACTTTAAATACCAAAAGTATAGGTACATTCGAAAAATATTCATTTCACAAATCCCTTTAGAATGAAGATACAAATATCAACGTACTTAATGTCTAAGATTCCGCAAAGAACTACTAGGATCACATAGCATCTTGCAGGTGTCTCAGATTACCTCAACGCTCGGTTCAGAATGCCTTGCGTCGAGTTATTCCTGTGATTAGCAATATGAGGATCAAGACGTTTCTAAGCAAAGCAAGCTGCTTGGTATACCAAGTAATATTACAGTTCATTATGTTTGGAATGCGTCATAATTAGAAGTTTTCTTGATTTAATATTTTGGAGGAGGATGATGGCTCGAGGTAGGCTTAGAATGTCAGTGGGTTCACTAAAGATGATTATTAGAAATACAAGAAAATCTTTTGTTCAACATCCATATCTCTTCGGACGTCAGGCCTCTGTACCGCACATGTGCCACAAACGTCGGCACATTTGGAAGTACTTGTTAAGTTAGTTAAGTTGTTATTATCCAAAGGTGTAACGCTGACATTTCGAGCCATTAAATCTTATTATCCATTGGTGTTACGACGACGCTTGAGAGGTGTATATATATATATATATATATATCGTAAGTACTATTAAGGAATAAGGGTTCACGAATAGTCTACACGACAGCTACGGCGTAGCACCTCGGCTACAATATCGTAGCTGTCGTAGTATATCGTCAATTGATTGTGGGTTTCAACTTAAAATACGCCTCTTAGGGCCAGTTTCACGCGTAAACGGATGTGATTGGTTGAATGATTTATCTACAACCAATTGCAGTAGTTTACGCGCTTGACAATTTGTCACATTAATTATTTTTCTATAATATTTTCGCTCGAGAAACTGGCACTTAGCTTGACTCATCATACAATTCAAACATAAATTATTCTCAAATGAACAACAGGTAATTTTTTATTAGGTCTTTTCTCACTAATCACTGGGCACTCAGTATTTCAACAGTTTATGATCTTAAATAATATCTCAAAGTGGCCACTTCAGCCACGGACTGTGCCCGTCGAGGTTTACTGATAACGTGGTGCAAGACATAACCGACGCTCGGAAAACTATCTAGAACAAGTTAAATTGTATTAAAATTATAAAAATCAAAATTACGGATTTTCGTTATTGGTTTGTCCGCCTGCGATACCAAGTTCTATTGATGATAACGCTTGATTTTCTCTTTTCAGTTACATATGTATGGCGTATTAGCCAGTCTTTTAAGTGGCATACACAGTGTAACATCAAGTATCCGCACAGATTTAGAAAGCAATATCTCAATAGCTCTTCTCACATCACATCCACATTTCTTCGCTCCAGGTTCCCGCTCCCAATCCTAACTTCCACCACTCGCTCAGCTGGCCGGTGGCACCGGTTTCGCTCTCAATGCCCCTCAGATAATATCTGCTATAATTTAATCAAAACTTGCCGGTTACCGGTGAAGTCTAATTGATTTAGTGTTATTTTAACTCGACATTATTATAAATTGGGATCGGGCAACTTTGCCGGCATCGCACTGATTATTATTGTAATTAACGGTTGTTGTTGCAGGTTGGGGTTTATATTAGTGTCTATGGCTCTTGTTGGCGCAGCAATATAATTTATGGTTTGGACTATACTGGATGTCGTGATGTCGCAGTGGATATGGCCTCGCCTCTCATCTTTGCAAAGTACTAATGCTACACTTTCAATTCTTATGTACTTTCTTATTTTATCTTGGACATCGTGAGGAAATTCATGAGAAGAGGCTTTCGCTGGCTGGTATTATTTTGATTTATTTACTTTACCTGATACAACTGCCAGCAATGTTTTTGTGGGTGGGATAAGTCAAAGTCAAAGTCAAATTCAAAGTCAAATCATTTATTTCAAATAGGCCCGTATAAGGCACTTTCGAACGTCAAAAATTTACAAAAAAAAATTAATTGATTCTAGTTGCCCCTTCCAAAAGGTAGTTTTCGTATGGAGAAGAATGGGTAAGAAACTCCACCGTTACTCTTTTAAAATGTTTTACAATATTTTGTATAAGTACATTAGTTATATAATTATATGTGAGGACGATGCACCTAGAATAAAATTATTATACCACAATAGGTAAAAAGAATTAAGAATTAAAAATGAAGCAACAACAGATAAACTAATTATGGGATAGATACATGGTGCTCACATATTTACAATCATTGTAAAAGTAGACGATCCTCCTAAGATTCCACAATTATTAGATATTTCAAAGGTTCCATTTAAAATTTCTTGCTACTGGCAATCTGTCAGTCTATCGAAAGATAAAGGATCTTATGTTTCTTTTGTGGTGAAGTATGCTCATGGAGTCTATGAAAGTGCGATCTAAAATAGACATTTTAGGTCGCACTCTCATAGACTCTCACGAAACTGAATCAACGGGAACGAATAACTTTAACTGATATAAGACGATACAAGTCAATTGCTTACAATCAACTTCACTCTTTAGGGCAAATATTTCTTTTCATACAGAGAAGGAAAGGGCAATCATCACCACTGTTTCACGCAATAGAACAGTACCCAATACTCGACCACTTACAGTCATCCATTAGAAAGCTATCACTATAAAATATTGGTCCATTCAGTAATAAAGGACCATTTCACCTTTAGTTTCTGTTGGTAAAAGGGTTCTACTATTCAATCTACATTTCTATTGGTTTTAGACGAAGTATTTCAATTCAATTGAGTATCTTGAGTAATTGGCTCTTTTAGTTTCAATTAAAAGTGGGGTGATATTGCTCGAATGGAAAAGTCATCTGGGTGTAAAGTGCAGTAGTTTTATGTTCTCTTATTTCTTCTGCAGCTGGAAAAAGGTCAAATTTCTAAATTTTTTTTATTGAACGTAAATTAAAAATCCAGTCAAATTATTGTTATCATTTATGTCAAAAACTTAGTATTTTAAGAACTTGGACATTACCAAATTGAAATCCATACTAATATTATTACAAATGTGAAAGTGAGTCTGTCTTTTGGCCTTTCGCCTAAACCACGCAACCAATCGTTAATACAGCTGAGGCTCAGAAAAATTAACGTCTTAAGCAAAGAGACAGATACATTGATAGCCTGGGACTTGGGGGAGGACATAGGCTACTTTTCGCGCAAAACCAAAAGAGAATTCAGTTGAATCACAATACCTTTATAACCCTTTGACAAATACCCGCCCGACATTAAATAGAGGTACCTACAATACCTACCACCCTACTAGGCAAACCACTTTAAACCGAAAACCCAATAAAACATGTGGTACACGTCCCGTTAGTCAAAGCAGGTAAATAGATTTTAAATTTTTCACCCGTTGGTATCTGTCTATTTCGGTCGTGTGTCAGCCCTGTGCTAAAATATTAACGACGCGGGGTCAGGGTTGCCGCTTTAAACATTGTAGCGATTGATTGTTTACAGAAAGTGGGGTTTTTTTTATTTTGGCTGTAGTTTGAGAAGAGTTATTATTTATGCTGTAGTTCATACTAGTTGGTCATAAATCTATTTGCTCAGGATTTTGAGGTTATTATGATGATTAATGGCTGTATTTTTTACACAATCTTATTTCTGATGAACATAATTAGTTAGTTATTGATAACTAGAAATTGATTTCATTCAAGTTAATAATATTAACAAGCAAACTCGGTCTTCAATGAGTAAATTTGAATTTGTGCAAGAAAAAAAGAGTAAAATTTTAAATGGCATCAAAAACTTCATTCACAGACATAAAGTTGTTAACGGGAAAATTGATCATAAGCCTGGCAACATTTCCAAATTAAATGGCAATGCTGATTCTTTGTATTAAAAACAATCGCAGACTCTCTCTTAAATAATAAGTCGATAAGGGAAGTGAACTGAAGTAAGTCGGTAAGTGAAGGAAATGATTAAATTAAAATGCAGTGTCCTATCTCACATTTTTTCTTCATAAATTAAACCGTCAGCTGCTATGTCAACCCTGATTTAAAATATTAACGAGGCGACGTCAGGGCTGCCCCTATTTATAGTAGCGATCGATTGAGGAGTGATGTGCCGGCTGCGTCGCATGAATATGTACCTAACGCACGCACACACCATGGGAGGGTGTGTGTGTGTGCGAAACTTTACGAAAGGGTGACACACCGAGTGACGAGGGGTAGTATTTTGATAAATAAAAACATAACTATGTAACAATAATATCTCGAATCGATATGACGAAGGACTGACTATGTAGCAATAGTTTGACGTTTTGTGACGTAGGTGTTCTGAATTATTGAGTAAAGTTGTTTGACCTTGGCATTATCTAAGCTAGATGACAATGACTTCTTTCATTGATTTCCAAGGCACTTTTTGTGGGCAGTTGGCATCCAAGTGAATCCGCGACTTTGTCTTTTGATTTTTTGTACATTTAAAAATTAAAAACTCATTTTAATTCAGAACCATAATTTCCCTGGCGTGTCGTTCGAGGTGACATTCACATCGGTACCGTAATCACCAGTGTAGCGCTATTGAAACTTCACATTCTTACTCACGTGACCACACTATACGAAGTATACTTTTAAAGTAAACCATCACGGATTCTCTCATCGACACCGTTCGTATTTTAAAGAGATATCTTTTTAAGAGAATATCTCACTGTTTAGAAGTGTTTTAGAATTCGCCAATATAAATAAAAGTACCTAAATGATCAGTTATATTGGTTAAATGAACCACAACACTAGTGAACCGTAATTTAAAACGTACAATAACGTTATATTAAATTACGTTTACTTATTGTTTGTGGTTTATTAAATACTCCTGTCAGTAAAGCTTCGGTAGAAATATTAATTTAATACCGTCAGCAATTAACAGTTTCCACGTATATTTATCAATTCATTTGATTACATATTTTATTATGATTAATAAAATAACTTTATGTTGCATGTTATTATTTTTTTTTAAATCTGTTGAACTCTGGGATTTATTTACCGAGCCATGTGTATCATTTTATTTTGTAGAATTCATTTCCTTTTTGTAGATTTCCTTAATCCCAACCAAAATGTTTCATGAACAAAACGAAATCTTGGGTATTGGTATTGTAAGCACTATTTTACATTACTCACCTTTATAGATATTAGACTGTAAGCTTTATGAAAAATAAATAAATAAGTAAGTCGATAAATCGAGTTTTAAATAAATAAAAAGGGATCACAAAATAAAATAATTTCATATTAAGAGCTGCAGCTAAGTAATGAATGGTACGTATGGAAAAAGACATTTACTATACTATATTATGTTAGCTGTTTTAAAATGTGTTTTATATAGAAGACCCACAATAAAACCAAGTAAGTTCGTTATTACATTCTTTATTCAGATCACATATCCCTTTAATAAGATTCCCAAAGCTAATCTAATTTACTTTTTGTTTCACTCGCAAAGTCCCCGATATTAGTAAACTAGCGAACAAAAACAAAAGCAGCGCGAAAGTCTGTCTCCTATGTTTGTTGTTAGGTAATCACTTGAGAACTTACGTAATCTGAGTTGAGGCAATATGTAAGTTACCAGGGAGTCTGATTTGATGACTGACTTGCTCTTATTGTTAGGTAGCCTGGTCACTTATTATCCTCTGTAGTAGCGTAGCTTGTGAACGAATACATCTGGAAACGTTCAACTACCATACTACATTGCACCCGTCAAGGTTTGCCCAGATTCCATATAATTATTTAGAAGAATATGGGGTGCGCAGTGCGTTATGACTTTTGCCAATTAAAATCACACATTTATAGCTGTACAGGGATCTATTGGCGCGTGGCTGAAATCGATACTAATGCCGCCATCTTGTTTGTTCAATACATTTCACAAAACAATTGCACGAATGTTTACCAACAGCACCAGTGTTGATGTCGTTCATGCGTCAACAACCTTGTAGCAGTGTAGGTGTGAAGTGAAGGATGCATAGACAAAGGTTACTCTTTAAAATCAAGTAGGTAGACCAACAAAGTATCAACTACTTCTGTCACTTCCTCAGAAAAATTGGTATGAAACCTGTTTTAACACAATTACAAAGGTGTTCTCCCACTTTGCTTGAAAAATCCTTAGTAATGCATAACTTTGCCCTTTCATTTGTCACACGGTACAGTTAGAAAACTTTTTTTTTTAATTTTCGTATTTGCCCCCCATAAGTGACTCCCATATTTAAAATTTATTTATTTACGTTACACGTCCATGTTTGGGTCACAGAAATACATATGTGTTCCAAATTTCAACTTAATCGGTCTACTAGATTCGGAGCTAATTGGCTGTGACAGACGGACAGACACACGAGTGATCCTACAAGGGTTCCGTTTTTTCCTTTTGAAGTACGGAACCTTAAAAAGTTATTTACTTAATTGAAAAAGTTTAAATCGGCTAGGAAACATTTCTTACTCGATATTGGAACAGAAATAGTAGAACTAGCTACGTTTGGTAATTGCACAAACTTTTATTAGTAAAGTTTGTTAGCTGGCAAATATACTCGTAATTATGCAAGTACATAAGTCTCTTGATTGTGGTTCCTCTAATGAGGCAAAATTTTGCCATAATTTTAATTTCACCCGAGCAGCTTCTACCTAACAAATAATTTCACCTGAGCAGCTTCTGCCTATCAAATAAAGTAAGATACTGAATAATTATTCTGCTTTTGATATAGGATGAGTTTAATAGAATTTATCTGTTTCTATAACATATCATCCCGCCTGTATAAGTATTGCCCGAAGGGTAAGGCTTATAGTACACCCACATTTCGCCAGTTATGTTTAAGTCCCATGTAATAGGGGGCGAGCCTATTGTCATCAACCAGGAACAAATCGAGACTCCGGGCTACTACTAAGAAATTTCTGATGATAAAACCCAATAACACATTACCTGACCTGGGAATCAACGAGTAGTAAGTTTAATCAAATCTCAAACCATACAAATATCTATTTAAGACAGAGATCTGCTTCAATTCAGTAGTCATTCTATTTTTTAGTTACCCGCATCAATATGACACAACTACAATCACAAGACGGTTAACGAACAAGACAGAACAAGCCATCAAATAACGAAGGCTTCTCATGAATCAAACAAAACTTCAGCCTTTGTAGCTCGAAGGTAACTTGACAACGTAACGCGGGTCTCATCTACGAGTCGGACACTTATTTCTAAAGCTTGACACACAATACTCCCGAAAGTGACACATTATGTGGCCACCGCTTTTTTGGGGTTCTGTAGCTAAATGGCAAAAATGGAGTTCTTATAAATTAATGTTCTTCATGTCCATCTGACCGGCCGCGTGTCCGTGCGGAGGCCACACAGCCATGTTACTGGGAGTCTATTTGCACTATATAGAAGAAAAAACAAATGTGTTGGCGCTCCCCATGCAATACCCGAGGGATGAAATAAAATCAAACAACGCATAATATATTTTAAGCCAACAATACCCAACATCACACATGTCGGGTATTGTTGGATCCCATAATTAAAAAGATTATGATGCTTCTAAGTGACTTTTCTATGTAATCCAATAGTTTTTTTACAGATATGGGATATTTTCGGTTATAACCGCAGAAATAACTTTGTTGTTCACAATTTTCGAGAAATACTATAAAACACAAATTTATTTTTGAGGTCGACAAAAACTGTGCATGCATAAAAATACCGTCCAAGTTCGTGTCGGACCACGCACAATGAAGGGTTCCGTTGGATGAATTTATCCCAAAACAAACTTAACTCTATGGTTAAAAACATATTCTCCCATATATTGATATACGTCACGGTCTATTCTCCAACTGAAAATGTAAGACTTTAATCGCAAAAAAAAAACTTTTTAATTAAGAAAACAAAAAAAAAACATTTTTCGGACTTTTTCCTTTGCTTGTGCTGTGAGACCTTGCTACCTGCCAAATTTCATGATTCTAGGTCAACAGGAATTACCCTGTAGGTTTTGATTTATTTGCGAGTATCAAAATATGTCGCTTAAATAGCCGTATTTTTTTATTGCGTTGACTTATAAGTTTGATGTTTTTAGTGCTCCAAGGCACCACAGACCTACGTATTTGATAAATATTAATTTCAACTTGATATCTACACGCGTTCCCAAAAAAAAGGGTCTTGATAGACTAACAAAAAGACAGACAGACAACGAAGTGATCCTGTATGGGTTCCGTTTTTTCCTTTTTGAGGTACGGAACCCTAAAAACATTCCAACTACGGAACCCTTCATTGTGAGTAGTCCGACACGCACTTGGCCTGTTTTTTATGCTTAGTATTCGCAGAAATCTTTTGAAGATTGATAAAATTAAGAAAAGAAATGATCTTTTCTTTTTCTCTGTCATATTAGAAGATCAAACGTAAAAAGATTGCGTATTGTTACGACTGGGCTAACGTTGTTCTTTTTTCAAATTAAGTATACACGAATTTGCGAATGAGAGCGATATTTTGGATCAGAGATAATATTATTAATTCTTTTGAGAACATTTTATTGTAACTACATAATCTTTTGGCTCGATTCATGCGAATGGCTTTCTATGCCTCGGGCGTTTTAATTTTCACACAGTTAAAATATTTCTACGGATTACAGGCCATTCTTTTGAACTTGTAGTATACGAATGAAATCATTGCACGGGACGAGAATATAGCAATACAGTATTGTATTAAATACAGACGACGGTCTATAAGTCTTTTATTTTCAGATTTGGATATCTCCTCCTTTATTACTTGTGTTGGTTGTGATTGTTTTCGTTCTATTGCAAATTACCAAAGAAAAGAGTTAAATAAATTTAGCCTCACAGCCATAATTTCTAGTGTCCCCTTGTTTCACAGACAGAAATTTCATAAAATTTCGTTTCCCAGGAAATGTTTCATGTAATATTTGCTCCTTGTATTTTTATTTCGAATATTATTGTTTCAAAGACTATTTACTTGAATGAAACATATTTCACAGAAACACAATTCAATGAATTTTTAATCACATTTTTTTGTTTAACTAACTTATCAAACAGTAGAATTATTTTTTAACGAATATTGTAACAGAAATGAATCGCTGCAAAACCGACTGCACGTAGTCTTGTCTGCCCTACCCCTAGAGTGTCATTTAAATCCGCAGCGCCGTATGCATGCAAGTTTGATAAAATGTTATTCTTGGTAATAAGTTTTATATTAAATAAACAATATATGCATAAATAATATTTAATTTGTTATTCTATGATATGATTATTCTAGCATTAAACTTTATGTGAAACAAAAATAAATGATTTGAAAATCTTCAAAGTAAGTATTCTGCGTATTGATTATTCTATGAAACGCAAATATGAGTTTTTTTTTATGTGAAACGAAATTTTATAAAACTATTATCAAACAACGTACAGCCATAGTTATTACTTTCAAATTCAAATTCAAAATAATTTATTTGCTAATATGGGTAATTACATAAAGTTGTTTAAAATAGAAAATAGTTCAACCATATTACGCCTTGAGGCATGCAAATCTCAAGCTTTGATTGTATCACAAGCACAACATTGTTATTTATTATTTATACAATTCATTGCAATAATAATTAATTCCTAAATAAACTCAAACAGCTACCAAATAAATATTTTTTAACATTAATACCTGTACGATGAGATGAGCAGTTAAACAGTAAAACGAAACCGTTATTACTGAACTTTTCTCGCGAGGCTTTCAAGTTGTGTGCTGTTAATTCAGAGCTTTTACCTCCCCTCCCCTACCCCTTACCCTGTCAGTCTCTCCCCTCCCCTTGTAAGTACAAGTTAAGCCGGTATACACTGTTGTAGGTTTAATGGCAAGTTAGGCGGCGTGCATAGTAACGACAGTTTGTATATAAATGACAGTAGGTGTTTATGATAAACAGAAAGTGCACACCAGAAACAACTTACTCCGTCGGCTTACACCCAACAGATCATCTGCTCAAATCCTGTGAACAATGGCACTTCGTTTCTCCGCTGGTGAATATGCCTGTCCAGTATGGAGCCAAATTGCCCACACAAAATTATTGGATAGAGCTCAAAATGAGACATATGTGGCGTCTCTCCACAGACATTGACTCACCTCCCATCTTGCACCGCATGCTCTGCCACCTACGCACGTGGGGACTATTGACTGCGTATTTTTTCGTGTTTGATTTGCCACCGACACGCGATGAAGCCACTTTCTGTAACACATTTATCGTAATGGAAGTATACCTATATTACGTGAAATGCGGGCAACATTTGTAATTCCACAATTACATAATATACGCCACCCTCATCTGATTCAGTCAAGCGTTATCCATGACGTTGCTATACATTCCACGTTTATATAATTACAAGTCTGTCTGTAGATAGGTACATAGATTTGTATAGAAATATTTCTTTATAGGAAATATTTCTATATAGGTAGGTACGTTCTACGAGTAATATAATTATATATGCGTACTTAGGTAATTAGTAACTAAGTAAGCAAAAAATGTCCTTAAACAGTAGTATGACCTTACCAATACTCTGGTGCAAAGAGCATCATTTTATTTGAAAAAGAAAATGCTCTGAAAAAAGGTAAGTTATTATGATGCAAACCTGTCCATTTAGTATTATTCTGCTGGATATATATATATTTGGAAAAGGGTATAAATCCTTTGATAACATGTCGGATGAATAAGTTGTTCGTTGAATATTACATCAACGATGCGTAATTTTAAGATCAAAGAAAACCTAATAGCTACACCGCACCGTAGACATATGCTACGAGGTCGTAGCAGATTGCTACGACGTAGAAGGGTTGTAACTTTCACCTGAATCATAATGATTATTTAATTGGCATTTTCATAACTATGTAATCAAGTTAGAAAGTTTCTCATCAAAAAAATTAATGTGATACTTCAATATTAGAAAGAAAGAAAGAAAATAAATTTATATCTAACAATATTAAGAATATGCGTAGTTGTCGAATTCGTCGACAAATGAATTGAGATCTAAATGGGTGCCGAGTTTTGAAGATAAAGAAGAAGTGTGTTCTTATTTATAAGAACACAACATTCTAAAATAAATGTTAAAGACAATTATTATTTTTTGCTACAACAATATTTGAGAAGCGGATTAGGTTTTTGATCTATTTGCCAGTCAGTCAGTGACAAAAAATACCGATTTTTAGACGTTAACATCTCACTCACTGTTTGAGCTGTATTTTATGAAATTTTGGGTTCTAGGTAATCTAAGGGGTTTTATTAAATAAACTAAATTTCATGTACTTATGTTAAATAGATTTTGAGTTACTAAAGGGTCAAAAGTGGCTCCGTAGGTTCGTGTAATATAACACAATGAAAAGCGCAGCTGGCTTTGCAAGTTCCTTTTTCTTGGCTTGAACTTGGCTTGACACGCCACCGCGTGTCTAGATATAGAGTACTTGTAACGCATTAGACATAACTTACAAACAAAACACACACATTTACATTTATCTACATATACATAACACTAGGAAAATCGCGGCAATACAAGCTAAACTCAAACGACGTATGTACGTAGATATGTATGTACTCGTATATGTTCGTCGCGACAGTTCCACGCAAACTTTATGCAAATGTGGCGTGTGTTTTATGTTAATACTACCCTCGTCGGTGCCACAGTTCAGGGTGGAACAGTAGGCTTACTTCGACTAAGTATGAAATGGAACTCGTATTATTTGTGAATTGTTACTGATATTTAGGTGCTATAGAATAGAACTACTACTGCTGCTAATATGCCAGAGAGCCTGTTGCAATGTACTCCTTAATCGTGTTAACTGAAAGCGCGCAGACAGGCAGCTTTGCAAATACATAGTTGGTACCTTCACAGCCATTTCCCTTTCATATGTAATATTGCTGCCCTGTGTAAACATGGCCGGCCGCTCAGTGTTTATCTTGTCACGTCTTATCTGAGGTTGTCAAAGCTACGACTATTTTATTATTGTATCGTGATTCGCATGAGGCTAGAATTGCCAGCGCTTATCTGCACTATATTATAATTACAAGCGCAGACATCGTCTCATCGTATCTTTAAAATATTCATAAGTTTTTAAAGTCAGAAAAAAAGTATTGAGCAGCAAATTGACTACCAACTTAAATTATCCGTATAACCAAATCATAATTGTCGTTCTTTGACAGTTGTACGAAATCCAGAATATCCAAGATAAAAATGCTTGGAAACATGCTGGTCCTGCTCCATAGGACAATTTAGAATCTAGACAAAATCTAACTGGTTGCTAATTTAATTGTATAATATTTTTATTTCTTTTAAATATTGATTTTACATTCTGTGATTACTTGAACTCACACACTGACTTATTGGTACCTATTACTTGTAAAAACGTTAGGAATATCGTATAATTTTACAATGTTTGTAAAAATGTGAGCACCATGCATCTATCACATGATTAATTTATCTATCATTTAAGGAATGACAGATAAATTAATCATCTTTCATTATTTTTACCTAACGTGGTATAGTAATCTTATTCTAGGTGCATCGTCTTCAAATATAATTATATAATTGATGTATACAAGATATTGTGAAAACATTTTAAAAGAGTAACGGTGGAGTTTCTTGCCCATTCTTCTCCATACGAAAACTACCTTTTGGAAGGGGCGACTAAAATCAATTATTATTTTTCTGTAAATGTTGAAGTTCAAAAGTGCCTTTTTTGTGCCTAATTGAAATAAATTATTTGACTTTGACTTTGAAATGGCTATAACATTTCAAATTGACGTGTGGTGCTAATTTGCTTAACAATTAATTTCCCTCTCTGTATCCACATTCGTTACTATTTTTTTTATTTATGCCTTTATTCATTGTTAATTCATATATAATAGGTATATAAATAATATATTTATTAATTTAATTTTCTTTTATTTCATTATTTACATACAAATTATACTTTTAAATATTAGAATACAAAAATATAAAACATTTAAAAATATAAAAAATAGTAGCCCACCGGTATCGGGAACAAGGTCCAAGCTACCGGCGGTCAGGGCTCTAGAGAGAGGAACCTCCTAACGAGAGCGGGGTAAGGACCTTGTCTACCGCGACGACATGTCGATGCATCCCTACGTCGGCTTCTAGGAAATAATCTCTGAGACTGCATACTCTCGCGATTGTGGAGGGTCTTAGCGTTTAAAAAGCCTCGACCTCCACACTTTCGCGGGATAAACAGTCTCATTACCGATGACCGCGGTTGAAGCATTCGATATACAGTTAGCAGCGTAGGGACCTCTTATCCCGGGCGAGTTCGGTCTGAGTCCATTTGAGTATGCTGAAAGAGTACACCAAAACCAGTAGGACCCAACCGTTGAAGGCGCACACCTTGTTACCGCCTGATAGAAGACTATTATACTATTTAATTATTTCCTTTATTTCAATATTTACATATAAATTATATTTTTAAATATTAGAATAAAAACATATAAAAACATTTAAAAATATAAAAAATAGTAGCCCACCGGTATCGGGAACAGGGTCCAAGCTACCGGCGGTCAGGGCTCCAGAGAGAGGAACCTCCTAACAATACGAGCCGTGTCCAAGAGTACCGCTTTCTGAATCAAGCCCTTAATCCAGCTGCCCAACGAGAGCCTCCTAAGGTGTTGGTCGAGGCTCTTGGCAATTAAGCCATTGGCTGATACGACTATCGGCACAATGATCGCTGAGTCCACATCCCACAAATGTCGACAACCTCGCGAGCCAAGTCAAGATACTTAATCTGTTTATCTTTCTCGGCTTTCACGAGGTTCCCGTCATGCGGGACCGTTATGTCAATAATCATTGCGCGCCGCTCTCCTCGATCCATCACCACTATATCAGGCTTATTGGCAACAATAGTCCTGTCAGTGATGATGGATCGATCCCAGTACAATGTGATATTTCCATTTTCGAGAACTGGGTCGGGCACATACCTGTAGTACGGCACTTCTGATTCCACTAGACTGTATTTCAGAGCAAGTTGCTGATGGATAATCCTGGCTACAAGGTTGTGTCTATGCAAGTACTCTTCGTTAGCTAGACGAGAACACCCGGAGATAATGTGTCGGATTGATTCTCCCGGACGGTGGCATGCCCGACAGATGTCAACCGTGCCGTCCTTCACAATGAATCTCCGGTAATTGTTCGTCATCATAACTTCGTCCATAATTGCACAGACAAAACCTTCGGTTTCCCCAAAGAGGTCACCAAAACGCAGCCAGGCTACGGACGCCAGTGAATCTACATCGGGTCCATGTAGGGCCCGGAAGTAGCGTCCGTGAAGCTCCTTACTCTGCCATAGCCGAAACGTTGACATCTGGCTCAAGCACCTGAAAAAGAGAGAGCATCCGGACACGGTACGCGGTCAGGTTGTTTCCCCCCTCTATAGCCCCATAGTATGAGCGCATGACGTTTTCGTTAATGGATCGTGTCCATTTAATTTATTATTATTTTACTTAAAAATGAAATACGCAGCTTAATGTCGAAATGATGGAGTAAACTTACTTCAGTGATAATTTTGTCCTATATTATTTTTTATCCAACTAAGATGGAACCTAAAAGTGGTGATGATTTTGTGTAACTTTATATAGCAACTAGCCGTGTGCCCGATGAGATCTCACTGTCAAAAATAACGAACTTCTGTACAAACTTTTATCCCCAATTTAACCCGTGTAGGGGTTTTTCAAAAATCCTTCCTCACTTTCGCTATGTAAGGAACTCATGTGTAAAATTTAATGCTTCTAGATCCAGCAGCTTAGACTGCGTTGTCTATATCTGTCGGTGAATCAATGAATGAATGAATGAATTTAAGATTTTCATTATGTAGATTTATTAAGGCCTTTTATCGAAGTATCTGTGAACCTTCTTAACTTATCTACGTTGTCCTCGTGATTCTATAGATTCCCTTCTGCATTCAATGTGACCGTCCTTACATACATACATATCCATTGGTAAGTGCGCGGCGTTTGTATGGCATCGTTACGTCTTATGGTGGATGGCTGCTTTAAATGCTTTTATGTATTCAAATATTGCGGTTTTGTAAGCGTATGGGGGCTCTCTACGGGGTTATAGTAAGATAGCTGATTGTTTTTATGGTTCTTGTTTGTGGTATCATTCGGTATCGAGTATATTCTGTAAAAAATGGAAGGATTAACTTATCTATGTCTTTCTCATGCATTTTTCTTTATTCGAAATTGCTTTTATCGATTTTACCGCACTTCATTCAGTCATTTATTACAGAGATGGTGCATAGCAGTTCTGTCTATGATGGATCATTAGGAAGAATTACAAAAAACAGAAAAAAAGTAATTACCATATAATACACCTAAAACATAAATAAGAACATGATTGACAGGCTCAGAGATGATAAAAGAGATGCCATAAGATTTATTTTTAATTTTTCAGCGCATCAACATAAGATTTCTTTTACAAAAGATAATAAATGCAAAGAAGTCCACCTCCATCTTAAAATAACATGAAATCATAACAATAGCGCACACAGGAGTTATTATTTTCCATCGGTCCGCAAAGCTTGTCACTGAGATCTCAGAAAGGCTGGCTACAGACGATTCGCTCCATTCTAAGATTCAAAGTTAAAACTTGTATTTATGTGTTAGATGTGTGCAACTGCCTGTTTTGATGTAAGATGTGTTTGGATGTGTGTACTTATATAGTTGACGCAAGAATTAAGATTCAATGCATAGATTTCCATCAAATCATAGCCTAGTTTTTCTTATCTCGTAGATGACGTAAGAAACGACTAATATCCACAAGTAATTAAAAACATACTTGAACATTGCCTAAATTAACATTCAAAAAATTTAGCTCTCACTCATTACGTCATACCATTTTCAGGAACCACCCATTTTTGTATAATTAAAGTAAATGCTTATGTTACTAAGAAGTTTACTATATGAAGTTAGTGCTATTATTTGTAAAAACATGCATAATTGTTGCGATTTCTAATCCAACTTCCCTTGCTTAACGGATGTATTAGGTTTAAAGATATTCATTCTCATAAAGACACAAAGTCACTTACATGAGAACAATGTTTCCAAGCTATAGTTTTAAATATGAAGTTCGTCACAATCGTTACTGCATCAATTGTGATACTCCCATCCAATGCATTACATTTTTTTGGGGGTGTTATTTGCCATTAAATATTAGATAGAGAAAGAGAAAACTACTTATTGGGACTCGCACAGGAGATCACCAATTAAACTAAACTAAACACACACATAGAAACATTAATAAAACAAAGTAAAATGAAAATAAAAGCAGAAAGTCAAACTCAAACTCAAACTCAAACTCAAACTCAACTCAGCATGATGCTACGACGGGTCTACCCTGTATAGCAGAACTTTTTATGACATAATTTTATTTTGCATAACAGCGGATAGCATAAACTTCTAACATTTCGCAGAAAATCGTTTGGCATACACGCATTTGTCATACATTCAAAACTCATAATTTTGTAAGTCAGAATCATCTTTAGGCATACATTTAATATTCATGATAATTAAAAAGCAGAACCATCATATCGCAGAAAGTTCACACAAACAAGCATACACCATGCATCCAGCAAGCATGCAGCATGCAAGCGAGCATGCAACACGCAGCAGGCATGGTTTCTGTCACGGCTCCAGCGTTGCGTTACGCGGGCTTAATTTACACTCTAGGGGTAGTCCCCTAGAGTGTAATTTAAGCCCGCGTCCACGTAGTCTTGTTTGCACTAGCAGACAAGACTACGTGGAATCGGTTTTGCAGCTATTCGTTTCTGTCACTAACTTTTTAAGACAACATTTTAATTAAAAAATTAAAAATGCTGTTTTATAGAAATGGCAATATGCCTATTAAAATTATTCCAAATAAAATTCTGCCATCTTAAAAGTATGCCATTGTAAATTCGGACATATAAACATTCGGCTAAACAATAATTATATTAAATAATTTTTATGCCTTTAAAATATTCGTTTAAAGAAGATTATGCCAAGTGTGTTATGCCAAATAAATTTCGGAGTATCAATATTCTGCCAGTTAGAGGGAACCCTTTTTTTATATACCTGAGGGTATTTTATTGTAAAATTGGGATCAATCAAAAAAAAATTTTTTGTTTGCGAACTTAGTTCTCATCTTTGGTAAAATCAGAAATCTAGCCTAGCGAGTGCTAACTTAGGTAACATGTTTTACTTTATTAACGTGTAAATTAGACTGTATAATTATGTTGCGGGCCATATGGATAAAAATACTATAATATGGATGATATTATGAGTGATACTTCTGCACCTTATAGTAATAATGTCTCAGTTCAATAAGCGAGTAAACAGACTGGCGCCGCGACGGCGCGGCGTCGACGTCGCTCGGCGAGTACCCGCGACATAGACTTGTACTGTTGCTGAACTACGTAGGTACCTGGGCATTGATAAGTGATGTCCTACGTAGTACCTACCTACTGTTGATGAACTAGACTAGAAAATATAGAATTTTGAGAGTGCTTTGGTAGTGTTCTTAGATCAGTCGTATCTTGGGGTTGGGATAGTATAAACTGAATTAATTTAGGTACAGTCCTTGAGATCCGAAGTAGAATTGTTGGTTATTGTTTAATGTTTGGCATTGATTTTCAATCATCAATCAAATTGAATACATTTGTGTATCTGTACAAAAAATACGCAATTTGGGGGGAGAGTACTATAAGATTTTCAGATTTGCAAAAGCATTAAAATACAGATTTGTACCATTGACAGATATTTTTTTTATTTTGCAGATCACTTAATGTTTAACAACTAAATGCGAATAAATCTAGACCAAACCGAAACTGGCTAATTCATTCAAATCTATTAAGAAACAGGCTGACTTTATCAATCCAATCAGTCAGTCGTGAATGTTAGTTAATTAAAGGACAAATGACGTAAGTTAAGAAGTCCAATCAATTTGATTGATCACTTCATTAGCCTCAAATTTGGTCTAGACTGAATTAATGGATGTTCAGTCTGGACCAGACAAGGCCATTAATTTTAATGATTAGCAGTATTGACTACTGTTTTGATTTATGCCAAAATTAGGAAAATACGAGATTACTTTGAACGTTTGATTTAGCTACAATGATTAACATGTCGAAGATAATTTCGGCATCTAAATCTGAACGTTTCCAAAAATGGAAGGTAATGCCGAGATTGTTAGAAAAACAGCTTTTTCTATGGATTAATAACTTAAGCACCGTGTGCTCGATGGGCTTTTTCCATCGGCAAAAATGACGAATTTTCAAACAAACTTTCATCCCCTATTTAACCCCTTTAGGGGATGAATTTTCAAAAAAAAAATCCGTTGTGCTCACCTTAATTATAGAAAGAACTCTTGTTCAAAATATCATGCTCAGACCCAGCGGTTGAGGCTGTACGTTGTCTGTCAGTAAATGAATGAATGAATTTATGAAATTTTTTCAGTAGATGCGACTGTTTTTCTATTGATCGGCGCACAAACCACTGATGCGGGGCAATTGCGTAGCACACTACCAGTAGTAATGGGTTTCTTTTTGACAATTTAACAAAATTCATTGCGTTATTAAATTTGTTGAGCAGACAAATTTTTCGAACATATGAAGCAATGGATTAGCAAAATGTCCTAGTTTTACTACTACTATTGATAAAATGCTATTATGTTATATAGATAATAGTTATGAACAGTATAAGTTAAAAAAGTTAGCAAATAAGCTTCCCGTACAAGCGAGTGGCGCTATCTTCCGCTTCAGCGTGAGCGGAGCGGACGCGGTTGAGCGATTTGCAGTCTAAACCGATTTTTGCGTTTTATCCTTCAACCGAAGTAAAACGTCTGAACACAAAATGAATCAAAGGGAAAACAAGAATTTATTCATTTAGGTATTTGTTTCCCCCTTCTCAATTAAAAAAAGAATAAAATTATTATTAATTATTAAAATTAAAAATAAATTCTTTCAATTTGTTCGAAAAATTTAATGAAGGAGTAGATGAACGTCAATTCTTTTAATAATTTTGTCAGTGTCCCGAGAACGTGGAATAAAACAAAAATAAACCTTCAGTCGAATGAAGGTTCATTTTCATTTGCGTCGTTTGCTTCAGGACGAACTTATAGCAAACTAGTATGATCATCTTTATTGTGATAAGAAATTACAAAAATTTCAATAGTATCTGAACGGAGACTATGGAAATTAATAAATATTGACTAAGGTAGTAAAATTCACAATTGTGTGGGACTTTTACAAAACTTCATGTAAAATGTTACCTACAATCAAAGTAAATAAGCCAGCTATTAAGATGGCTGATGACGGCTAGATAGTTTCCTTTAAAAAAATGTTGTTGTTTTTTGTATACTCAAAACAAGTTGTCTACTCTAGACTATAGCTTATTTTAATAAATAATCTAGAAGTTGACAGTTAATACAGCTCTCAAAAATGTCCGCTTTAGACTTAGTAGTAGTAGTACCGTCTCAGATTGTCGTAAACAGATGAGCACTTTGGTAACTCCAGTGGTACCGCGTTGGAATTATAATGGATTAGGTACAACACAAATAGTACTTCTATTTGTTAGTAGGTGCTATTTGTGTTATGAAGTGTAGTTGGGTAATGTCGTTCAACAGTGTTTGTTTAGAACGTAATGTCCATAAAAATATTGAATAAACTACTAGATGCAATAAAAGATGAAACCAGGGATACGACATTTATGAATAAGATAAAACAAATAATAATAAAAAAGCATACTACACAATACCTGACAATAAAAAAATACAAACAGACACCATACACCGTTAGTCGTTTATATACATTCATACATACATAGAAATATTATAATATGACATTATGTTTAATTTTATTGTCCTTATCGAAAAGTTATTATGTACCACAACCTGACAAAACTGATCTCAATTAATATTAGAACATATTTAAAATTTGTTGACTGTTACTTAATTTGCGTTTTAATTTAATTTTTATTTTATGAATTACATTTATACTTTTCGCTGTGCCCTACAGGGTCCGTAATTGTACCTTAGCTTTAAGCCATTGTAATACCTTTATACCTACATTATGGAATGCAAGTAAAGACATGAATATGAATTTGAATATAAACGTACATTAGTTTAAGTGGTGTCCAAAAGTTGTCATCATATTACTATTTTACGCAATAATATTGTTTATTGTAGTCTTACCTAGGGGTATCGTATTATCCAATAACTGGGTTGTGGAGGTCAGATAGGCAGTCGTTCCATGTAAAATACTGGTATTCAACTGCATCCGGTTAGACTGGAAGCTGAGCCTAATATAGTTGGGAAAAGTCTAGGCAGATGATCAATATTGTTTATTGTTATTATGCTATATATTTGTCAAATTTATAGGTGTTTCCCTATAGATAATTTTCATAGGATTCTGGTCAAAGTCAAGTAATTTATTTCAAATAGGCTCATAAAAGACACTTTTGAACGTCAATATTTACAAAAATGATTGAATTGGCACGGTTGGCGCAGTGGTTAAGCGATTGACTGTTGCGCTGCGTGTCGCGGGTTCGATTCCCGCACGGAACAAATATTTGTATGACCTACAATTAGTTGTTCCGGGTCTGGCTGTTTGTGTATGTGAGTTTATATGTTTGTAAACGCACCCACGACACAGGAGAAATGCCTAGTCTGGGGCAAAGTATAAAAAAAAAAAAAACTAGTCGCTCTTCTCCCCACACTGCTTTCACCCAAACAATGTCATCGCCGTGCTCTCTCAGGGCAAGTTTACAGGCCAGTAGCCCGAGTGAACCAATTCTCTGATTTCCGTCCATTTTGTATATTTCATGCTATAAACTTTTTGCCACAGTGATTTTTTCGGTCTGTTCTGCTTCTGGTGGAAAAAATATCCATCCACCGTTACAAAAAAGCGATAGTATTGTAAGAAGTGATTAATACGAGTATACTTATTAGTATCAAGACAATGGACAGCATCTGCCCATTTCAATTTACTGTAAAAACCAAACTCTTCCAACCTATCATGGAAATCTTTTCTGGGTGTCCATCATACAATAGCAAGTTTCTGTTAAAATGGAATTTTGCAAGTCAGTTGGATATTTTGAAAATTTCACTATTTAATGTTGGACTTTTTGTCTACGGCACTTACATGATACAATTTATTAATCACCTGATATACAACACTTTTAAAAAAACCACCAGCGGTTGGGCCCTGGTTGCGTTCTTTGACAGCCCATAAACAAAAGAAAACCGCCTCCTCTATTATCTCTTCACCTCTATAACTCAAGTATAAAAACATAATCTTCCCTCTCAATATTAGTATTTGTGCTATAAATATTATCCGACTTTGCAACAAAGACGTCGGGTAATGTGTTTGTTTTTATTTCAAGGACAGGCTCCGTTGTTTGGTACACAATATTAGGTGAAGGTCAACTGATGTTTGACAAAGAAAATATGTGTATTTTCTGAAGGCTTCTGCAAAACATGGGTCTCCAAAATACTATATTCGAGAAAAGCTACATTAAACGGTAAAAAAAACAAAGAACTTGTCATATTATTCCACCAGTACAAAACCAATCTCAAACAAATTTTAAGCTTTCAAAAATGACTTTTCTCGGAAATACACAGATCTGTGTGTGCTACACGCCTTCCAATGAGAGAATACGTTCCTAACACCTGCCAGTTATATACAGCACTATCGTTGCATAAGTCCACAACGCCTTGCGCAGAAAGAAAGAAAGAAAAATATTATATTTGGGACACGCACAGGAAATACAAACAGTAAAAAAAAAACAAAATTATATTTAAAAAAAAAGGAGCTTAAGCATAAAAAACGAACAAAATAATAACGACCTGTGCGAGGCGAAAAAGGCCCCTATCTCAGCATATGGCGATATCCCTATATCAGCAGCAACAGCATCCAACATGCCTAGCCTCACCACAATAGAAACAGTTTTGACGACGGAAGAATAGACAAAATTACATATAAACAATCACAATCAACATTTTGTCTTTATGGTTGTCATGCTACGTGTGCTGGCTGTTATTGCGGACGGCTGGACACGCGTTACGTCCAGCACTGGGTTAATACCCACATTAAGAAATAAGTAATTAATGTTGTTTGTTTTTTAACTACGAGTACTAACACTAGTTTCATAAGTTTTACTGTACTAACATTCTATGGAATTCAAAGTTTGAATTAAAATCTTTTTTTTTCTTAATAACTCTGAAAGGACTCCAAATGCTAAATACATAAGAATATCTGATGTGCGAGTTTAAACTTTATTAGTTCCTAATCGTGTCAAACTGATAGATGCCAGGAAATTACGAGATTATACTGACTCTTACCTCATCTGAACGAACAGCATCCCGATACGATACGCGTGTGTTCAAACTTAGACCATCAGGCGTTCAGAACAATCACTGTCACTGTTTGAACGTGTCTCGGTAGCGGTGATGTATGAGGGAGATTTGAAACAAGATTGAGTATGTAATACGATGTAATTATAAGGAAAAGCGATTTTACAGTCCGCTTAATTTAAAATGTAAATGTAAAGTCTTCCATGTTAATTGCTGTTCTAGTCCGTCGTAATTACATAACCTTTCCAGGGATATTAGGTAAATAAATAAACAACGTGTGGATATAAATATATAATACATTACCTACCACAGCTCTTTATTGCTGTTAAATAACATAAAACCAAATACTATTGTAAAAAACATTATCACTAGTGATTAGAATAGTTGTTGTAGAATTAACTAAATCTCTCGGCAAACAATTTTGTGTATTGTTATTAGCGAAGAGGAGTCGTTTTTTTCGTAACCTCTTGACATAATCCCGTTGTCATCCAAACTACGTTAGTGCTACTAGTAAACAAGTTTCCGTTCAACACAGGTAAGCGTAGCTCGATGTGGCTCGAAACTACTGTCGGGAAAGCGATTTTTTTATGATGTACTGTTTGAGTAGTTTTTAAAAGTGGTCCATGGATTCGGATGCATTTTGATGCATTTTGGTATTCTATCGATGATGTAAAGTTTGCCTGGAAATTGTCCGACTGCACAGTTAATACACTTCAGTTTACTCAAATTAGGTACGGATTTAAACATGGCCTAGGTTTTACGGCGCCTAGCCTCACGTAAGTCGTAATTGCCTCATACATAGTAAAACACAGGCGCACAAAAGAGGCTTTTTGAATAAAATAGCGAAGGTTCAACAGTTCAGCTGCAGCCACTAGTACTGAATGTATGTAGGTACAGTGGCGTGCAATTACTTGTAGCCTTATTTATATGAGAACCGAAATGTTAATGAGTCCTATAGTTATGTAAATACTACTTGTGTAATTCAAGATTCAAACTACTTACTACATTAGACTTTGTATTTGGTACGTGGATATTCGAATTCTATACCTACTTGAATGGTTTCTGTTACACTGGTGAATTTATGGCTCAAATCCGTAAGATTTAGTAGTTTACGTCAAAGAGCAAAACCGAAAAAATAGTCTATATGACCAATAGTATTTTGTTTCAACATAAAAAGTAAGTTATTCAAACTATTATAGGCTGACAATCAGCACTTTTTGAACTTAATAATTACATAAGTCAGTCCCCCAAAACGTCCACCCTTCTCCACTTCCTATTGGCTTAGTGCGTTTCGTGTGGAGAACGAACCTGCAACCTATAAGTTCGAAAAATAATCGTAACTTTTGACATGGCTCTATTACCACTTTACCACGGAAGAAAGTAACATTATAAAAATGTACCACGTAAAGCTTAGGTTACATTGTGTACCCAACACATTGATATGTAAATACGGCCTACTTTGTATCATAAATAGAGGGATAACTTCTAAGTTATTTTCAGGAAAACAGATTTAGTAGCAGAAGCGATTGTGTTGTAATAAATAAAGTGGTTACATCAACAATATAAGACAGAGCTAGGCACATTTTTGTTGTATCAAAATCTTATTTTGACACAAGTTTTTGATACTTATTCGTACTTATAAGGTAGGTAGTAGAACATACAATATTATGTAAAACTTTCTATAGTCAATTTATTTCAACAAAGTGTCAAGCCGAGTGTGTGCTTATTTGATATGCTGGCAATTACGCATTTTCCTAGTATGCGAATTAGTTACTCTATGACAAAGATGGAGCAATTAGGCTTTTGTTAAATAAAGAGATATTATCATACACACTAATTGGCGATATTATTTAATAATGGGACTCTTGTGAAAGAGCTATTTAACTAACCATAAATATGTCTGTGTCAGTAACATTGTTGTGGAATCTTAAGATTCCAGGAAAATTACAATAGCTAATTAATTAGATATTACAACTAAGTTAAAAACCATAAAGCATTAGTAACTAAATAATTTGTAACTTAAAACATTATTAAAATGGTTTAATATTTGAAATACTCGAATCTAATAAATAATACACTTAATTTGCCACTCCTTATTTCAATACCACACACAAAATACGTACACTCCACAGACCACAGAATGCGACACAGTGTGCTCGCTCAATTGATTAACTGGCAATCGCGGGGCGTCTTTGTTCAGTAATTAGTTCCCCTGTGGCAGCTCGGCCTCGGTCCTTGTTGATATGTCGCTTCTTGCGGACTATTGATTTATTATATGAGATTATGTGATGAAGTTTGTGTGTGGTTGGATTATTATGTAAATTGTGGATAAATCTTCTGTATCATTGTAAATTACGAGTATATTGCTTGTCTATTTTGGTTGTGTTTGAAATTTCCATGATAAGAATTTGATGAATAATGAGATTTTTTGTTAATTTAATCCATGTAACATCTGCAAAACTGCAAAGCAATTTTGTCGGTAGGAGTAAATACAGCGTATTCAAAAACATTTTAATTGATTATTTCCTCACTGAGATGTTACTTTCATGCAATAAAATACTTTAAACTCTTTACTATGCACGATGGTGATAGGTGCAAAATACGGACTTAACGCAAACACTATCTATACGATTCAGACTTTAAAATGGACATATTCTTTTAGAAAGCATTTGTATAATAGCTGGCTTACCTTTTACTACTATCTCGTCGGTTACTAATTAAGCGATAATGTCGCTAAACAATCACGCTCAAACGAATACAATTCCTTCCGTTCAACATCACTGTAGTCTGTTCAAAAACAAAACTCCTTTCACATACAACTTGCGGGATCACTTGCGAGATCTCTTGCGGTAAGATTCCTTAAAGAAAAATCCAGCAGATAAATTGAGCGTCTTCGTAAACTGAGACAAAATACGGTCTCCCGGGGAAATATATAGCGTCGAGTTGGCGCGACTGTCCGTTGGACGCGATAAATAAAAGTAAGAGTTGTCGAGAAAGAGTTACCTCCGTGAACATTGAGAGTTGTTTTATTTTATCGTTTTAGAAGTAGTTTGAATTGTTTTGAATATGTTGATGGCAATTCTTATGAAGCATTTAATTTGTCCTATTTACATTTGTTTCTATGTCAAGGTATCAAAACACTTGACTAAAAATAAATAAAGACGTTTCTTTTCATCCAAATTAGTCATGGCCTTAGCAAGCCACTCCTAAACATCAACAACTACTAAACAACAGCGATTTTCAGTTGTTTTATACACAGACACAATAGACACGGTAGTCAGATCATATTGATGTGCGGCTAACACGAATCTCTCTTACAAATTGCCGGCTACGTTGAGCCGATACTATGATTTATAACCATGGCGAACACTCTTGTTGAGGTCAGGGGTGAGTGATGACGTCATTCTATAGGTTATGGGGTAAGAAATAAGATTTAGGTGATTTGTGAGAGGTTTTTATTATTATATTATATATATCTATGTAGTAAGTAGTAGGAGTGAAATAGGACGTTTTATGGGCAAAACGCGCCCCATCTGAAAATTGACTTCGAACAGTGCAAACCTGTTTGAAGACAATTTTCAGATGTGGATCTTGGTCTTTTACCAGACGCAATCTTTACTAAGATTTTCGAATCATACAACACAACAACGTGTCAACCTGAGACTCAAACATGTAGCATACAACAACGTGTCAACCTGAGACTCAAACATGCAGCATGCAACAACGTGTCAACCTGAGTCTCAAACATGCAGCATACAACAACGTGTCAACCTGAGACTCAAACATGCAGCATACAACAACGTGTCAACCTGAGACTCAAACATGCAGCATACAACAACGTGTCAACCTGAGTCTCAAACATGCAGCATACAACAACGTGTCAACCTGAGACTCAAACATGCAGCATACAACAACGTGTCAACCTGAGACTCAAACATGCAGCATGCAACAACGTGTCAACCTGAGTCTCAAACATGCAGCATACAACAACGTGTCAACCTGAGTCTCAAACATGCAGCATACAACAACGTGTCAACCTGAGACTCAAACATGCAGCATACAACAACGTGTCAACCTGAGACTCAAACATGCAGCATACAACAACGTGTCAACCTGAGACTCAAACATGCAGCATACAACAACGTGTCAACCTGAGACTCAAACATGCAGCATACAACAACGTGTCAACCTGAGACTCAAACATGCAGCATGCAACAACGTGTCAACCTGAGACTCAAACATGCAGCATACAACAACGTGTCAACCTGAGACTCAAACCAAAAACTTTATACTAAACAGCAACGCTTACTACTAATACCAAACCTGTAATTTGCAAAATACCATTCAAATCCGTCACTTTCACGAACCAATGTCTTCATAAAACATACTTTACTCCCGCCCCAAAAAGATTTCTCATATTGCATACATAGGTATAAAATATCAGTGTCAACACATGCTCTAGGGTGTCCCTACCCATCATTTACCCCGATATTACTTGGGAAAGTTTGCAAAAGCGTATAAAAGACAAATTGCCAACACATGGCTAACGAGACCCATTTATTTTTACCTTACAACCTTTTCGATTTGTCACCCTTTAATGAGCGGTTGTACCTATATGGAATCTTTTGAAATAGAATATCCCTGTTTTGCTTTTTATGGTCCCATAAAGGTTATTTTTAAAATGAGGTTTGAGATAATCATTATTTCTTAAAACGTGCTTTGTAAAAATATAAAATCATAAAAATGTTTTTCCTGACCTGACCCTGAATTACCAAAAAAACCAAGTATTTTTGTTTTCAGAGTAACTTGGCACTATATTAGTGAACTATTTTGATACATTCTGGAATCAGCAAGCCTATCGATATTCTTTCGCTATGTTGAGCTCCTTAAGTTCTGAGTTGAGCTCTAATTAATTAATTCTCTACGATTACTGACAAATGCTTGCACTGACTGGACAGGTCCACTCAATTCTGTGTGGTTCTTTCCTCAAAAGACCATTTCAGATACTAATCTACATGGTCCTCATATGGCCTGACCAAGATTATGTCTGGACTTTAAAAGAGACTGTGACCTCTGAGTTTGTTTCGGTCTTTCTTCTCAGAGTAGTCAGATAGGAAACGCCGAACTCATCTAGCATTTTCTTCTTTTTTTTTATATATTTTTTTTAATATGACGTGTAAAAGTGATTGCGATATCCTATTTACAGAATAAACAATTTCATTTCATTTCATTTCATTTCATTTATTAGTCTTTGTTCTGTTGGTTGAGATATTTTTATCAGTATAATAATTATCCGAACTTAAATCGATTTTAAACTTCATTCTAGAACCCCTCTTCATTATAAATTGACTAGACTCTAAAAACTCAATCAATTTACGTAAAATCGCCTTCCTACCTTCTGTTCCCTCATACAGCCTGCCGCACATGTTGTCACCCCATATCTATGCCCATATTGTCCGGTGTACGTGTGTGTTGCAGGCTCATCGTGCTCCAGGCTGTACATCGCCATTTGGCCGGGACAGAGTCGATGGGTGGCATTCGATTATCCAATAATTGCTTGTCTGAGTGGTGCTCCTGTGTGATGCGGTTTGTGTGGTGCGGGGCACGGGAGCTGGCGATAGTTTATGATCGAAGATATTATAATTATTTGACACAACGTCATCAAAGTGACTGGAAATGGATTTTTTTACACAAAATCGTGGAAAGTGAGAGAAATTACAAGAGGCCTAACATAGATTTAATAACACTAGCACGTTAGGGCTGATAACTGTTTGAAAGAGATCTTTTAAAAATATAATGATGCTATCTGCTCAGCTATTGCGACACTAATTGCAACTTAGAATGAAACTTTTCACTGAGCAATGAGCAAATAGTGAACTAAAAAAACAAACGACTTCCAAAAAAAACACTACACAGTGAAAAATAAGGGTTTGTATTTTCGTTTCTTCTTTTCACTTTTTGTTGCGGTACTTATCTCACACAAATTCGGATACCACTACTTGCTATGCTAATAACAGTGACATAAAGTTATTATTATCACATCATCCACATAGACTAAGAGGGAAAAATACGTATTATTGTAGCTAACTTAAAAACTACCCAAGCAAATTTAATAAGATTTGTATGAGTTCACCGCGCAACTTTCCTCTACCAAATGCAAAATAATTTACAAAATCCGTACACAAAAAAAAAATCTGCCTAGCCTTTTCCCAACTATGTTGGCGTCGGCTTCCAGTCTAACCGGATGCAGCTGAATACCGTATTTGACATGGAGCGACTGCATATCTGATCTCCACAACACAGTAACTGGGTAATACGATACCCCTTGGTAAGTCCGAAAGTCTGACAACCAGTTAAGACTGGTTGTCAGACTTTCGGACTTCTGACGAGCCGTAACGACTGTCAAAGATCCACGAATGACAGCCGGGACCAACGGCTTAACGTGCTTTCCGTGCTTTACATGAAAATGAAGGGGTCCAGGTACAGTCCAAGTTCACGTATATGATGAATGAATAACACTCAAAAAGATTACACTTTGTTCAAACATTTCCAAACCTGACCCAATGTTTATAAGACTATCGAACACTATTAGGAATAATGTAGTAAATGTACATAGGGTGACACAACAGTCTAAAGCTATTCATTACAAGTAAACTCGCTGCTTCTTGTGACTTGTACCATATACGGTACGTCGGCGTTGGTTTTCGTCGTCACTATCGACTCGGGAGCCCAATTTATTAGGTGCGGTTGTCGTCATTCATCGAATTATTTCGACTCGGCCCCTAATTACTGACCCTCTGTGCCTCTAGTGTTCTGTTGTCTGTAATAGAAATGTTTAGAAGAGATGTATGAAATGTTTACGGTTTTAGTTAAACGTAAATTTTTCGCACGTTCCGGGTAGTCGGCTCTGTCTCTGTGTCTGTCTAGGTAACCAAGTATGGTACCAAGTCACTGGACATACACACACACATAATACTTCACCATCGGCTAAGTTGGTGCCAGATACCGGGGTAACTGGAACATAAATATCACATATATTTTTCTGTTTGTGTCCTTTCTTTGCGTCATATTTACCGCAAATAAACTTATTTTCTTTCTTTCTATATGAAATTAGCAGATGCTCTTGATGTAAAGATACACTAAACGAAATGAAATGAAATTATTTCATTTCACAAACTTTTAAAGACTTTGTGATGGAACTGTGTTCTTTGCCACTTTGAACTCTTAAACTCAACAACGTGTGTTCAAACACAGGTTGCACACGCCATAGATGAAAAAAATAAAAACTGATCAACCCGGCCCAAATACGGAGGGTTATAGCTGGTTGCCGCCGCAACACTCGAAGAAGAAAATGGTTCTACTCACGAGCGGCATCTTGAGAATGTTTAAGTGGTTCTCAAGTAAAGGTAACTTACATAAACACTAACATAACACTATACGTAATTTACAAGTCCGTGGATGTTAGAGATCGTTTGGTTAGCGCGGAATGTGCGGACACATAGCTGTGGAGTCGTGGGCTGAGCGTACAGCTCATTTATTGTCCGTACATATATAATAATAGTATAGTGTAGTGTAGTTTGCGGTTACACTTTCATTGTTACTAGAAACCAGAATATCTGACACTATACGTATTTCCCTCTTACCAAACTCTAAGGAGATTCAATGTTTATACTTGCGGTACTGTATGATGGCACACCTGCGACAGCTTACAAATTATATAAATTATAGCATATCCATTCGATCAATTATCATAGTTCCAGCGGTACATAATTATTGCGGCCCCTACGACGACGTAGTATATAATATATAATACCCCTTGGCAAGACCGGTTGTCAGACTTTCGGACTTCTGACTAAATATTAATGTAATATTTTTTTTAATTATTTTATTTATCATCGCTGTAATATTTTCAACACAATGTTAGTTATGAAATAAGGACTTATGACTTATGACCCGTAACGTCTGTCAAAGATCTACGAATGACAGTCAGGACCCAGTGCTTAACGTGCTTTCCGAGGCACGACTTGGTATGTTATGGATGGTCACCCATCCACGGACCAATCTCGGCAAGCGTTGCTTAACCTTGAAGATCGACCAGTGCAGCTTATTTAGCCACAAGGCCTTCAAATAATGTTGGACTACTAAATTAAGATACATTGCATTTTCAAGCAATATCTTATAGAAAAATCGAACACTTCTTCCTTCTAAAATAAAACAAATAAACATCAACTTTATTGCGTACACGTGGAACTGGTACAGTCTGCTCTCATGAATTATTGAGAGGCAATATGGGGCGGCGGTAATTATTTGCGATTAACTTAACGATCGGACGGCGGTGGATATTACATTATGTTTGTTTTCTTTCAAGGGAAATTGGTTTTTGATGATATTGGATCATGGTTTGTCCTTTTTAATTTAATGTTAAGTATTACATGGTAGATTAATTTTAGTGTGCTTCTAAAATATTTGATTAGGAAGTATTTTGCTTGTTTTGGGGTTTTCGGAGTATCGAGTTACCCAGGAAATGGGTTGTGGATAAATGCATTTGCACTATGTAAGATACTGGCAATCAGCTGCATCCGTTTAGATTGGAAATCGACCCAAACATAGTCGGGAAAAGGTTAGGCCGACGATGACTTAATTACTTCGTATCCCACAAAAAGACGAATGTGTGGATTGCCCGGAGGACACGGTGGAGCACACGGTGGAGGTCTGCCCAGCTTGGGCGGACCATCATCGTATCCACGTGGAGGCGATCTGTTGCGGTGATCTCACGCGTCCGGCCCATGGCCTGGACCAGGGCCAGAGCGAGAGGGCATGGTTGCGCACGTGCTCTTCGAATGTACGGGCGTCACCCAGATTAGAACAGAAACCCTCGGGTCACCCAGATCATACACAGACGTTCTAAACAGACCAGGAGACCTAATCAGCTTCTGGAGGGAGGTGGGCTGGTTGGAATAACCACCAAACGGCCGCTATGGCCCACGCACAATGGTCCACCTGACGGACTAAGTGCGGAAACCAAACCCCCTAACATAGAACATAGAGGGCATGGGAGGCCGTTACCTCGTTCTGCGAAGGAGGAGGCGGAACGCGTGATGGAGAGGAAAATTTCACGTCCTCACGCCCCTAGCCGCCGCAGGATACGCCGTGGGCGTTGGGAATTGCGGGCCGATACCCGGCCACCGTAGGAGCGGGCTTGCGGACTGTGAGCAAAGAGTAGCTCGCCGTCCGATAAGGACTAGGCCAAGATCGAAGGCGCGTTGCTTTCCACGCGTGCCTCAAAGAGATGTCAGCACAACCCGATCTGCTAGGACTGATGCTTGCCGGGGTCGCGGGAAAGTCCGAAAGGGATACCGTGGCCCCTGGCAACGTACAGGCAACTGAAAGAACACGGGTGGGTTCCAGTCAGTAAGAGTTTAACACGCCCTCCCGCTCCGCTCAGAGTCGGAGAAGTTATTTGATAATTTCACACCCATAAAATTTTACGCGCTCGTTTTCGTTATAAATTGTCTATTATATATTATATAAGCCTTTATGTATTGATACTTTTCTACTGTACCTATATTGTGGTGAGAAATAAATCATTATCTTATCTTATCTTATTTCATTAAATATTTATTTTTTATAAATATCAGGGTTACTGGTACTCGACATATTCCTAGCAGGACGTCATTAGTTAAAATGCAACAAATTAAGCCATCAAATTTTCTACCGAAGTTAAGTGTTTTGTTTACCTTATGATTACAGAGTAGGAGACGGATATCTATGGTAGGAGCTCTAAGTAAGAAAACGCTGGACTATCGGACGTGTCGTCGTGGCATCAAATCCAACTCACACTTTTACGTATTTCAGTATGATTTCATGTAATATTTCGAGAAAGTTAAAGGGTTCTGTCTACTTATTGTGTATGAGCGTCTGTTAGCAGTTTTATTGTTAAAAGGAGGATAGAATACAGATAGCGAATAATATGATGAGGGTAGTGAGTTTACGAAGATATGGAGAGGATTCGTAAAAATAGATCCAGGGGATAAAGTTCATTGAAAATGTACGTGTGAGTAAAGTTTGAGGGTCAGAGAAAATAAAGAATAGTTGAAACCTTAATCCGATAACGCCATTTATATATATATGTAGTCTTTCTTATTGTTTTCAGTTTTTGGTCTGTTTTTAAGTTAAAGAAAAATGAGTCTCGCTTTTAATGTATTGTGCTAACTTGTTAGACAATTATCACCTTTATTGTCGTGATTTTCGACTCAATTTGCTTCCATTTTAGTCATTTGACACGATTTCTAAGATAAACCTAGATACTTAAGAATAATAATTATAAAAACTTTATCCAATGTAAAATGTTCTAAAACAGGTCACAACGTAAACTAAAGTCTAACTTCAAAGTTACCTTATTACATAGCTCTCTGACACATTACTCTTGCACTTAAAAGCACTTTACAAACTATGCACCGTTATTCACGGTTATGCACCGTTATTCACCGTTATAGCATGTGCAATTACACAGGTGTATAAAGGTAACCCTTTGACGTTTGTCACCTATTTAGGTAACCATGTAGTTAAAGCAAGAGTTACCCTGTTAACCTACTTCTTTAGAAAGAGGTTCGTGTGAAGATTGCTAATTACTCTCTAATTAGTATGACGTTTAACGTTTTGGGTCACCCACTTTGGTAGTTAACTTGAAAGTATTCAAGGTAGTGGTCGCAAGCGAGAGTTCTAAATCTCACGTCTTGAGTTCGATCCCGAGTTGATTTTTTTTCGGGTTTTTAATGATTAAATTTTTTGTATCGACCCGAAGTCAGATTTTTACCCGTTGATGGCTCGCTCCCTGTAACATAATTATATGGGACTCAAAATATACTGGCGAAATGTGTGCATAATATTGCCTACTCCCCGGGGACTAACAGGCGTAAAGTTATATATTAATTTTGTGTTGTAAAGTGGATATCGGGGGCGTGAGGGCAAGCATTTTTTTTTTTTTTTTCTTTTTTGTGACTTCTGAGCTGATCCTCCCTAATGAATGACGTCAACAACTGGATATTTGTATCTGTAAAAGCTACGTTAACTGTGATCAATTTGCACCATATTTCTTAAAAGAATGAAGTAATATTTTAATTTCGAACAAAATGCTGCAAGTTGCTACGCCGTAGCACATTATTTGTTAGCGCGTAGCAATGTGGCTACGACGTAGCACGACAGCTACGTTGTCTAATGTATTTTTTTTATTTTACTTTGGAATAAATCTTGCGGTCACATATATAACTGATTTTAATTACAATAATTATGTTATTTTATGTAAATCAATGTTTATTTTCATTTGTTACAGGTAAACACCTAAACACAGAAATTACGGAAACAATTGAAAACTAATTTAGAGGCGTTTTAGAGGTAAGTCGAAATTTCGTGTACTTAAGTAAGTGCTTTAGTTATTGTGTATACTAAATTTATTCAAATTTACACCACTGTGTAAATTAATAATTTAATAACACTTTATTAAAGAAAAACAAACACGCTTTGTTTGCGCTCGTTATTTAAATGAGGGAGAGTTCATAACGCAAATATATACCTCATAAATATTACGTTTTATAATTTTAAATAATATTTTGAGTTAAATTGTTGTGAAAATTACTTTGTATAAAGGTAATAAAACATCAACAATGCTCTTAAATAAAAAATAAAAAAACTATAACAATTACTTCTTTATTACATAGCTATTAATATTATATTTTTATTGCCATCTATTTTCCAAAAGACTCTACGAACATTTAAATTATATTAACGTCTCGTCAGAGTTTATCTATGCATTGCCGAATAATAAGGAAATTATTTAAAAAAAAACAACTATCTGATCAGAATTATCTATCTGTTCAACCAACGAGACTCTTTAAACCTGCTCACTAAATATAAAACCTGTTCAACCAAGAACCTCCTTCCTCAAAACATTACACGGACTTCTAGCTCCTTAAAGTGACCGCCTCACATATTCTCCCGTCGGTAACGGAGCAAAGACGATGATGGCACCACTATGCGCTAACAACTTGCTTGATCTGCTGGTACTTTGATACGAGTGGTTAGTGTAGGTACAACTGAGACTGAGGAAAAAACAAGAGTTCTGTATAAGTAAAGGTAAAAACATTATATTTTAAGGTCTTATTGAAATACTAAAATTCCTATTAAAAAAAGAAACGATTGTTAGAAAACTTAATCAAAGGAATCATTAGAACAGAAGAAGGTTGGCAGATTTTCAATATTAAAACTGGCATAATTATCATCGTAAATATCAATCACTTTTTATTTCCATTCATTTGTATCAACAGTCATTTCAGAATTTACAGGCATTTATTAACTACTTTAGGTATTAAAAAATCTTTGGGAGGCTGCTGAATAAGGGACTTTTAGAAAGATCAATAACTGTCGTTGCTGTATTTCTAATAGTAATATCGATTTCTGAAATACTTATCAACAAAATATAATATTATATGATTCAAAGATTTATACTTTTTTGCCTATTTGTGTAGTAACACTAACTGGGGCTCGTGGCTAAATAACAACAGCTGCACGGGTCGATCAAAGGCTAAGCTACCCTTGCTACGGTCGCTTTGTGGATGGGAGAGCATCCGTTACATATTGAATACCCCTCCGTGCCTCGGAACACGTTACGCCGTCGGTCGCGGCTGTCATTCGTAGATCTTTGACAGACGTTACGGGTAGTCAGAAGCCCCAAAAGTCTGACAACCAGTTCTGCTAAGGGGTATCGTGTTACCCAGTGACTGGGTTGTGGAGGTCAGATAGGCAGTCGGTCCATGTAATATTCTTATATTCAGCAGGATCCGGTTAGACTGGAAGTCGACCCCAACATAGATAGGCAAGGCAGATTGATTGACTCACAAGTACATTATACTTAAATCTGATAATGCAGTTAGTAATTTTTGCCCCATAATACATGGGACTTTAACATCACTTCCAAGTGTTGGTGTAGTATACGTATATATCTGCCTAGCCCTTTAGGGGAAAGGAGGCGCGTGTTTCTGTTATGTTTGGTAATTTTCATACTGTGTTTTTCTAGCGCTCACTGTGCCTCAATTACGTTCAAATACCTTAAAAATCGCACAAAAAAACCACTCAATTTCCGGCTTCGGTTTCCTAATGAATATTTAAATCTCTTTAGCCTTTTAATTCTCACATTCTTCTCGCTCCGATAAAAAAGTCGGTCGATAAATTCCTCGTACTTAATGAACATAGTTGGGAAATCGGACCGGAAAACCGGATTCCTGCCGGCTCCCGCACCCGGTTCCGGACGATTAAAAACTCGTTTTTCAGCGCCTATGCACGGGCTTTTTCAGGTGGAGGCCGATGGTCCAAGATGTCAATGGTGCTATTGTTATTTGATTGATGAATGTTTGGTTAGTTCGATTTTAAATGGTGCCAACTTGTCAAATTTTAAAAAGCCATAAGTTATTAATTTCCAAAATAACACATAATAAAAATTTCTGGACTGGGCTTAGTGGTTATGAAACATATATATAATTAAGTTGGCTGGATTTTTGTTGAAGCAAGCCTCATAACAAAATATACATATAATAGGAAAATTAATTATTTACTTAATTTACTATCAACTTAAATTTTCAATAAATTCAAATCTCTGCTGTCATTCTTTGACAGTTGTATGAAATAGCTATAGTATGACAAATTGATGTAGTGTGTCAATTCGATTAACAATTCTGTCTGTACATGACACAAATGTTAATGGAACGTTTGTTATGATATTTTAAACAAGATTCTGCTATAATTACATTGTCATTGAAACGATAAAAGCAATGTCTAGACATCCCCAACTTCTTTAATATTGACCGACTAAATATCTTAAATATTTATGAGCAGACCGATGTTTATATTTTTATGGCGTCGTAAAACAATGTGTTTGTCACCGTCATAAAGATAATAAACAACGGAATTCTCACTTTAACGAGCGATACACTTGTTCAATCTATCGGAAACAGTTGAAGATATTTTTAACGGGAATATAAGTATGTAATAAAATCATAACACCGTATTTTTATTGCGTCCCACAGCTAAACCAAGTCCACCTCTTTATAAGCATTCATTATCTTTTTCTGACCATTCTTGTTTTGCAATATTTACTGCTTCGATAGTTGTAAAATCACAGGTTACTTCCTATTTCTACCTTTCATTGAACTCGTGACACATTTGAATTACGAATACCGTACTAAAATAATGGCACCGTCAAAGTTAACTAGTCACAGGCTGCAAGGTTGACGGTATCTAATCGAATCTCTGATTCTTATTCGAATTTAGTATCTCTCTCAACAGCGGACACAGGTCTTATTCTTAAGTGATTAGGTTTAAGAAGCTTGTGACAAAATTGGCACAGAATCTTCGAAACATACACTACACAATATCAATACATATACCAGCACATATATACGTACCCTCTCGTAACTTGCACCGCCACACAAAGGCATCGCTTCTCCGCAGTTTTTATTTGAGTTCCAGCACGTTACAGTTCAACTACTGCAATTTTCCACTTGCTGTAATTTGCACGCGTTTCATATCAAACTTGTGTGGGCGCCTATACGCCTGTACTGTATTGTATTGTATTTGTTTGTGGGTAGTTAGAGTTGCACTACTCGATTGAATTGGTGAAAAAGAATTGAGCTAGGTGATATATATAGATAGAATACGTACACTTTAATGTAGGTACTGACAACGTATAAGTAGGTTATTTGAGATTTTAAAAGTTACGTAGGATGTCCCGATGGGTAGTCTAGAGAGATATATAATCAAAGTATTCTTAATAAGAATACTTTGATTTGTTAAAGTTAAGATCGCACATGTACAATAAAGACTGTTATTTTTATCTCTCTATTTCTCATCGACTGTTATTTTTATCTCTCTGTTATTATCACATTGGGACATTCTACGTAACTTTTAAAATCTCAAATAACCTACTTATACGTTTTCAGTACATTAAAGTGTACGTATTCTATCTATATATATCACCTAGCTCAATTTTTATTAACCAATTCAAACGAGAGATTTTTCGCAACGTTTTTACCGCAAACGTTGATTTTTGTCAAACAGAAAATTTAATGGTCAAAATACAATAGCAAACAGAATAATAAGCTAAATGAGCAGTCACCCATTTTAACTTGATCTTATTCTACAGCCAAGTTATCCATCCTTCATCATCAGCATAAAACCACAAAATCCCTCCCGGTCTCCTTCAGCAGTATTTATTTATTTATTTAATACTTCAAGCACACAAATGTACAGAGGCAGACTTAATGCCATAGGCATTTTCTACCAGTCAACCTTCGGGTGATGCAGAGACAAACAGTGGTAGGTGCAATAGCGAGAAAAGAAGATTTTTTACATTTAAATATAAAGATATACCTACCTATTTAAAACTATAAATATAATAAATACACATTCGTTCATTCGTATTCGTTTGTTTTATTGAGCAAACATTTTATGTGTGCCCTTTGAGGGCGAGCGATGAGGGAGGGATCAGGAAATGCTAAGTTAATACTTTTTGTGTTGTATTGTTTGATGATACGCAGAATATCGTATGAGATAACTTGATGTCGTGCATGTTGTGCTATACAGTCATGAATAAATGACGAATGTCTGATTGTGACTAATAAAGTTTTGTTCAAACATACATATACACTTCAAGAAAAGTTTGTGATCACTAGCAAAAGCTGATACATGTTTAAAAAGAAAAGTTATTACGTTATATCTTTTTTAAATAGAAATACACTGTGCGAAATTAAAAAATAAAACGTTTTTTATTTTTTATAACAAAAATTGATTAATTCAATAATAATGTAATTTTAAAATAAATGAGATGGAAAGAAAAAGATCGTTTAACCAAACTTATACAACAATGTATTAATAAAAGGTTTTTATTTAATACAATATAACTGGCTTGCACACATGCGGAGATCCTCTTGAGCATGGCGAGGATCAAGCTATCCAGAATTTCTTGCCAACGAGCTGTCCCATTCTTGAATCTCCCTGATCTCTGGCACTATCTGGGGAGGTGGCTGACGGTTCCAAACAGCTCGCTTGTGAGCATCCCATGCGTGCTGTGTGCGTGTTTGGGTTTAAGTCAGGCGAGCCGGCAGGCCAGTCTAACCTTGTGATGTCGTATTCTCGGAGAGCAGCATTGACTCGTTGAGCTCGATGTGCGGGCGCATTATCATCGACCAGTATGAATTGGTGCCCATAGTTTACTAGGAATGGTTAAACAATTCCATCAATTGTGACTATTTTGTAGCTATCTGCCGTTATGGAGCCTTGATACGGGATCAAAGGCGTTCTAGCTCCAATCATAATTGCACCCCAAAAGGACACCGATTTCCCGCCTTGCTGAACGATTCCAGTGATAGTTCTTTGCCTTTCAGAGTCTCCAGGTCTTTTCCAGACACGGACACGTCGGTTATCTGGATGAGCACTGATTCGCGATTCGTCAACAAAGAGATAGTTTTGCCAAATATTTTCCTCCTCATCTTCTTCATTTTGTCGTAAATTCAGAGGTGCTCGCCAAGACCTCTGTGCTCGTAGTCCAGCCCAGTGTAAGCAATTCCGAATTTTCTGAGTGCTAACTCTAGAGGCGGCCCGCATTTCTGCTTTTATTGTAGTGGCGTTGATTGTTGGGTCACGGGCCAGCAATCGGATATAGCGCTTCTGAGCAGCAGTCAGAACAGTTGGGCGTTCACTGCGTGGTCGGTTAGCTAAATTATCCATGCCGTTGTACCTCTGCAACGTGGTCACGACACAAGATTGGAATACAGCAACTCTGTTTGCTATTTCTCTCGTGGAATATCCTTCTTCACTCAAAGTTACAATTCTTGCTCGTACTCGTAATACTGCTGATAATAATCTTGGCATTTTATCAATAACAAGCAAAAAATTTTATAAATCCGTTAAAATTGACTAAGTCAGATTTCTAAATGAGCGTAAGCTTGGATTTAATTTCTTTTTATATGGAAAAACGATTGAATTTGTTTTGTTTTGTTTTATAATTCTAAGAAGAAGAAATTATAATATAGTCTACAGTAACAAAAAAGATTTCGATTTTTCAAACTGATCGCATTTTTTTTTATGTGCATACATACATAAATTTACGTCTTCTTCCCATGCAGAAACCACAGAACGCCACCTGATGTGACATTTGTTAGTGATGATTTGATAGGGCGTTATATTAAGATCTTCCAAAAATTAAGCGTAACCTGTAAATTGTTTATATTCTAACCGTACAGTGGAGGTTATCAGGCACCACAGTCTTCAAATAACAGATTATAATTGAAATTCTGATCAACTCGATCGAAAATACCAATTTGGCATACACAAATATGTTACAAATTAGACAGTTTTCACTGATTCCTATCTCTTAATATTTTTGATATTCTAATTTTACATTTCTGCCACACAATTTTCCGCCATACTCTCTTTTGTATTCACTAGTACAAAGTGGCAGGTCGCCCTTCGTCTTGTGTGCGCGGATGGTGGACGGCTGCCTAATAGTCCCGCTTCCCTGCGCTTGACCCACATTGCTAAGGGATGACGTACAGCTGACATGGACTGGTTCTTTTCATAGCACCCTTATGTAGGATTTTATGTAGATATTTGTGTTTGGTAGTGGTACAGTTTTTGTCTTTTTACCCGACTGCGGCGAAACAAACCCCTCCCTGGGTTATGATTTTGACCAGTATGTATGTATGTATGTATGTATGTATGTATGTCCATCTGTTACCTCATAACTTCTAAACTACTGATCATAATTTGACAAATGAGGTATCGTTGGAAGCGTCGTCATTTTCCGCTGGTATAATAAGCTAAGTGACGTCGATAAATTGAATATGGCACCTTCTAGAGGACATAAAGTCATGAACTAAAAAACAAAAAAGAATAATGATTAAAGGGCTTAAATAGCACATGTTAAAAAAAAAAAAAAAAAAAACCCAACTACGACAAAAAAAAGTGTAGTAAAGTATTTTTATTACATACAATGAAAAGCTCAAAGCTGGTGGCCAAGCAAAGCAAGAATTTGATCATTACACTAATAGATAATATAAAGTCAAAAATATATTATATTTTTGACTTTACGTAAAGTAAATAATTTGTTCCTTTTATAAAATATCCCAGTTGGTGATAATTTGTCCACATTACAAACTAGCCTATTAACTAATAAATAACTTAAATATAGGTAACTTAAGCTGCTAAGTTACAAAAAAAATAAGAAATCGTCAATAACGTCTTTCTTATTCACTTTATGTAGTTAAGGGGGAAGACACTCGATTCATCTGTTCTTTAAAATCATTTTTATTAACAATATAATAACTTTAATAGGGGAAACAAACAATAAACATTTTACTGTCCATTACTTTAATTAATCTATATTTCCCTCCTTCTCTTTGTAAAGCAATCCATATAATTAATACCATCCTAAATAACATAATGACACAACTCTAAAAATATAAATAACGAAACTCAACTGTAAACAAACGCTATTAGAACTCATTTCCAAACAAACTCCGAATCGTAAAATGTTGACTTAGGTCGCTTTGACACTGTAACCGTATTATTACATAATATTTAATGTACCAAGATACGACGATGTTGAATTAATTGTCTGTTTGTGTCGTTTTATTAACTTTGTTATTAATCATAATTATTTAAGTACTGACGAAAAAATAAACGACAAAAACTGCTGAACAGATTTTATTGAATCATAGCTAAGAACACTCTCAATCAAGACACGTTTCAAACAAAAAAAAATACAAATTCGGTTCAGCCGTTTGAGAGTTACGATGTTGCAGACAAACAGATTTAAAAAACTTCGTTTTTCGTTAAACTTATAGCAACCCTCTGTTTTCGTCGGGATTAAAAAATATACATCGACAATGATAAAAAATCTTGTCACATTTTTATGTTTTTATCACGCATTTTTGTTTCAATATTCATACTCATACCGTGCGCCCAATGGGATTTCCCATCGGCAAATTGTGAACTTGCATACAAACTTTCATTCCCTACCCCGATCCCATCCATCCATCCTATCCCCATCCTTTCATAAGGAAGGTTATAGGTATATTAAACATCATGCTTCGACCCTTAGGAGCCCAGTAAAAAGAAAAAAAAGTCAAGAAGAACGCTAAGCGAAAACGAAGTTATAGAGCGGGCGGGCGATGCAATGCGACGCGGTGGATCGGGGGAACAAGAAATTCCACGCGGATTCGTCCGCGTGAAATTTCACGGGCAGAAGCTAGTTATACATAATGGAATTCTTGTGCAAACATTTATGCTTTTAACCCATTCGGACCCGTCGGGATCGACTGTGTATTGTCCGTCAGTGAATTAATGAATTTAAGATTTTTATGAAGTAGAAGATAAAAACACTATCGGCACCTAATTTTAAATTCAACTAAAAGAACACCCATTACTACAAGGTATCAAGGGAATCCACAAAAACAAATGACTGTTTCCTACTTTCAAACATTCTCACGTCCTTCGCGGTAAAGACGTTTGAAAGTAATTTGAAAGTCTAGACTGCCTGTGTTTGTACTAGGGATGAATCATTGTGCTTAAACTTCATGCACGGCATCCAGTATATTTGACACGTAACATATAGAAGCGCTGCATGCTAAGAAAAATATATTTTTCTCAAACATGCTTTAGAAATTCGAACCTTATTTTGACAACCTTCTTCGAGATAAATCAAACTTGTTGTACTGGTTAAAAACAACCAGCAGTAACAGTAATGTACTATATTAGTTTGTAATTTGATTTTACTGCCACAAGTCATGGAAAATTGGCCTGGGAAAGAAAGAAGAAAGAAAGAAAATACGTTTATTTGCGGTAAATATGACGCAAAGAAAAAATAACACGAGAATAACAAATTGGGGGAAAATATGCGTCACATCCACGCAAAACGGCCATCGCTCAGCATAATGCTGCGACCCTATGCGAGACAGAGCCCCAGTGCTGGTTTTCAGCGACAGCAGGGAAGAAGCACAAGATGCCATTGGAATCTTTTGCTACTTCTCGAAGGCGTTCGATTTCGTAGACCATAAGACACTTCTGCTGAAAGTGGAGCACTATAGGATTAGGAATACAACTATTGATTTGCTAAGACCATACCTGAAAGATAGAAAGGTTAAAGTTCAAGTGAATGGCAAAAACTCATTAGGGTCTGAAATGGGCGTTCCTCAAGGTTCGATATTGGGTCCATTCCTCTTTTTAGTTTATATTAATGTATTGAGACATTATTGATCTTTAAAATAAACCGAGGGTCACAAAATCTTGACGACGTGAAGCTCTATTGTTCAGGTTCAAGATTGGTTAATAACTTGGTACTAAATAAAAATAAAAAATGCATTCGATTTAAATTACCTGATGTTAGAAGTAGCAAATGTGAAATCAATGATATGATATCATCATATTAAATGGAGAAAACCTGGAATTTATTAATGAAAAGGTTTTCCTAGGAATCACACTAGACGAGAAATTACAATGGGGACTTCATATAACATCTCTTGCGGGGCGGCTAAGCTCGGCCGCTTATGCTGTTAGAAAGATAAGGCAGTTAACAGATTAGGCAGTTAGCAAGCAGCAGGCACAAAAGTTTATAGTTAGTCAAATCACAGCTTACTTAGACAAAAATGATATTTTAACCGATATTCAACATGGTTTTAGACCAAACCGAAGTACTGCAATGGCGCTAGCAAGATTTACGGACGATGTAAATAATTACCTAAATGATAAAAACATGGTGGTAGCAGTGTTTATAGATTTCAAAAAAGCCTTCGATACCATGGATCACAAAGGCTTGTTGCAGGCTATGAATGAGTGTGGGATAGGTGGACCAATCAATAAATGGTTTGGTCAGTACTTAGACCAAAGAACTATTAAAGTTCGGGTTGCTAATGCGGAAAGTGTTGAGGGCATTGTCAAATATGGTGTTCCTACCGGATCTGTATATGGGCCTGTTGGTTATATTGTTCACGTTAATAGTATGTGTAATGTTATAAAAAAATGCAAAGCTTATATGTACGCCGACGATACATGTCTCCTATTCAGTGGTAGAGACCAAACCTCCATACAAGGAGCAATACAAGACGATTTGGATAGTATAATCAAATGGGCGCACGATAACGGCATAATAATTAATGTAAGCAAAACTAAATGCATGCCAATATATTCCCCATACTCACGTAACAAAAACATTGACTTGAATATTAAAGGTCATAGTTATGACTGTCTTCACAATGGAAAATCAAGCTGTCAATGTATTAATTTAGAGCAGGTAAAAACTTACAAGTACTTAGGATTGACCATTGATACTAAATTTGCATGGAACATACACATAGACACGGTCTGTAATAAAGTTCGGTCAGTTCTGGGTAAATTGTATACCCTGAAACCCGTAGTTAAGAGGGGACTATTGTATGCATTGTACTATGCACTTGCCGATTCGATTATCAGTTATGGGTTGTGTGGTTATGGACTTACTTTTAAAACATATCTAGATAAAATTAAAATACTACAAATACGTCTTCTAAAAATATTAGTGAGCAAAACAACGAAACCAAGTCTCAACAACGAATATGAAAAATTATTTAAGAAGTGCAATATAGTACCAGTTGACATGAAAGTAAAAATGACTATGATTCTTGAACAACATAATATTAACAAACATAAAAAAGAAAAGGTACATAACTACCCAACCCGACTTCCAAAGAAAAAGAAACTACAGGTGCCAATTGTAAATAATTATTATGGTAAGCGTACGATACGATGGATTACACCTACATTAATAAATGAATTACCTGAGAGAATGATCGATCGAGTCAAAAGTAAAAACCACCTAAAAAAAGTCCTAAGGTAGCATTACCTATCGATGTGTCCGTAGTTGCTTGCGGCTTCGGCAGGCTAAATCCTTGTTGGGCACGCCACTATTGCGGCGATAAGTCCCCTCTTTGAGGAGTGGCTAGAGAGGCGCCACGGCGTCCTCACCTTCCGCCTAACGCAGGTTCTCACCGGACACGGTTGTTTCGGGAGGTTCCTGTTCCGTATCAGGCGGGAGGAAACGCCCGGGTGTCATCACTGCGAGGATCGCCCGGAGGACACGGTTGAGCATACGGTGGAGGTCTGTCCGGCTTGGGCAGAGCATCGCCGTGTCCTCGTGGAGGCGATCGGCGGCGGGGATCTCTCGCGTCCGGCCCTAGTCCAGGCCATGGTACGGAGCGAGAGGGCATGGGAGGCCGTCACCTCCTTCTGCGAAGCAGTAATGCTCGCGAAGGAGGAGGCAGAACGCGTGAGGGAGAGGCAAATTTCGCGCCCTCACGCCCCTAGCCGCCGCAGGAGACGCCCCGGGCGTCGGGAATCGCAGGCCGATTCCCGGCCACCGTAGGCGCGGGCTTGCGGACGGTGAGCAATGGGTAGCTCGCCGTCCGATAAGGACCAGGCCCGGGTCGACGGCGCGTTGTGTTCCACGCGCGCCTCAAAGAGATGTCAGCAGAAGTGAAGGGGTCCGATAGGACCGATGCCTGCCGGGGTTGCGGGAAAGTCCGAAAGGGATACCGTGGCCCCTGGCAACGTAAAGGCAACGGAAGGAACACGGGTGGGTTTTAGTCAGTAAGAGTCTGACACGCCCTCCCGCTCCACCCAGAGCGGGAGAAGTTATTTGATAATTTCCCACCCAAAAAAAAAAAAAAAAAAGGCTAAATCCTTGTTTCCAATTGATGTTATTTTCACTTAAACAAACATCGACTTTACGCAATTGTACAATAGAAAAAAAAAAAAAAAAAAGTTGTATCGCAAACTGAACCTTATTTGTAGGCTTTACAGTTGTTTCTCCTAAAACTCGTGTTTGTTTACATGTTTGGCAAATAAATTGCGAACGCAGATTAGGTAGGGATGGTCTCATGACGTTCGTTGACTGTTGCCGCTGAGTGTAGTAGCTGTGGCTGTAGAATCTGTGGCTGTGTGGGTAACTACTGTGTATGCACATACGGAATGTTTGCCTACAGAGCCATAGCCTTTTAGTTTTAACTTATATTTAGTTTTTAGTTTTTTTATGTTTAGTTAAGCAAAGATTCGTGCTTAGTCCACGAGAACCTACTACCGACAAACTGCTTAGCAGTTTGGCAGGTGTTATGTTAAAAATAAAACTGTAACATGATGGATTAAATAAATATTAAAAAAAAGATGTAGAAACCGCACGTTTGGTCTATTGTAGCTAATTCCACCACAGCATTATGTCGTATGGCATTTTATTGTGGGGTCGGGCTGCTGACATTGAATCCATCTTTATTTTACAAAAGAGAGCTCTCAGAGGCATTTATAATCTAAGTAATATATAGTAATATAATCTAAGTCTAGTCGTCGTCGCGAATATCTCAGGGAACTATTTAAAAAGATTAATATTATGAACATACCTTGCCAATTCATTTATAAAAATATTATTAAAATATTATATTAAGTACATATACAACAAAATAAAATGGTTTCATTCATGTAATTGTAATATATCACAAAATTTAAAACTCATATTAAAAGTACACTTTGTAAACAAGCATATTACAAATTAGAGGATTATATCCAAGATAGGAATGCTTGGAAACATGCTGGTCTTGCTCCATAGGACAATTAAGTCTAGAAATCAAAATGGTTGCTCATTTAATTGTTTAATATTATTTCTTATAACATTGGTTTTACATTCTGTGAATACTTGAACTCACACACTGACTTATTAGTATTAATTGTTAAAATGTTAGGAATATCGTAAAATTTTACAATGTTTGTAAATATGTGAGCACCATATATCTGTCACATAATTAATTTATCTTTAATTGCTTCATTTTTCATTCTTTTTACCTGTCGTGGTATAGTAACCTTATTCGAGGTGCATCGTCTTCAAATATAATTATATAATTAATGTATCCAAGATATTGTGAAAACATTTTATAAGAGTATCGGTGGAGTTTCTTGCCCATTTTTCTCCATACAAAAACTAACTTTTGGAAGAGGCGACTAGAATCAATTATGTTTTTTGTAAAGTTTGACGCTCAAACGCCTTTATGTGCCTAATTGAAATAAATTATTTGACTTTGACTTTGCGACGGAAAAATTTTGTACTAATGGCTAGTTATTAATATTTTTATGACAACTAAAATTTCGTGTGGCTACGTTAGTTTGAAATAATAGAGATCTTTAATGACTTTGCTTAACGATAATAATATCTTTACGCTATATTATACTCAATCTTTAATTAACAATTTTTATTGAATATGAGTAAAAGATTTTTAGTAGGCTGAATGATCTATTTGCTACTTGGTTTTGTAATAATGCCATAAAAATATTTCAAAATTCATTACTCCATTCTCGAAATATACACTTAACAACTAACCAAGCCCTCAATGGATGCTAAAGCAGCCACTTTAATCACTTCACATACTGAGACATCTAATATTGAATTAAACTCAGGAATGTCATCTGCAGCACAAAGTTAGCTCTTAGGCGAGCAGTGCTGGAACTAGGAAGATAGTTAGGAACTCTCTATTTGCTATGTGCTCCTGGTACCTATTGACATAGTTTTGTAATTTCTATTAAGTGGCGAGTGTAAATTCTTAGTCCAGTTTCAGGGGAATTTAGGATGGAGATAAGTTATTCAAAAGTGAGTCTTGAACGGGAAAAGCAAGTGGGCAGTGTTGAGCTTGATTTTATGTAAAAGACTGCTGAAGATATAGCTGATGACTGATGTAGTTTGTTAAACAAGATGTCTTTAATTTGCAAAATTACCACATGTATTTTTGTAAAATATAGAAAATGTTATTGACAAGTAAAAAAATATAACGCAGCACATCAAAAGAACAGGGTCTCGTTTTCAATTTTCCTTAATATAAACAAAATACACCGAAAAAATACGTTCACCAAATTGGAATGAAATGCTTACAAGTAAACCTCAAATAGATACACAATTTAATTACAAGGCGGCATATAATATTTCCGTTGCCTGTCGCTTTCTGTCACCAACTCCCGAACACAAGGCGTTGCGCCAACTGTCAGTCGCACAAAGAATGATAATTAGCTCCTCTGGAGCCTGCCCTCCCCCCTGCCTCCCTCCTGGCGTCGTGGTCGGCTGTAATTCTGCCCGCGACAGGGAACAGCTCCCCATAGAAAACGCGACCGTTTTATCTCCTGGCAACTTTGTAATTTCGAATCTGCTCTGTGATTTCTATTGAGTCGAGTGTTGAATTTGAACTGGTAATTAATGAGGTGGGCTGTTTGATCAGCTTGGATTTTGTAGATTGTATTTTGTTTATAATTGGAGACGTAGTTTGTGGGAATTTAATGAAACTTCGAAATATTATTTAAGTTACCAATTATTTTTGTAACTTATCTTTACCGTTCGTCGCCCTCTTTGATCAGTGTCATTATTTTGACCAATAACAAGATTATTTTGCACTAAAACTTAGATGTTACCATCGACCGATCAATCAAAAAAGGAATATCCCTCTTTCACATTCCGATTCCTTTAAAAGAAAACTTCTATCCTTTTATCCACAAACCTATTAAACTAGACACACCGTTCAAAAACATAACCCAGACGTAGCTTAGAATTCTTGTAAGTATTTCTTAATGGAGATGCGCTCAGGTATCCTACGAAATTAATTTCTTACGTTTTTAGCATTTAGTTCTAGTTTGTTGATCAAAATATGATTCGCGAACGAAATATGTATTTACAGAATTATAATTATAAGAATCATCCATCCAACTGTCGAAGTTAGAATTGGCCTCAAATGTCATGATTTCATTCAATAATAGTCAGTCAATAGATTTGAACTTAGAGGGTACCTACTATTGCATACATATTTACATAATCTCACACCTTTTTCCCATGGGGGTAGGCAGAAACCACAGAACGCCACCTGCTATGATCCTTACTCCTTTTGCTTCGTTTACGTTCATACTGGTCACACACGCACGTCGGTTGCGAGTACGCGTCGCAAATAAGTTGGATACCAGTTCACGATTTGTCGCAATCTACACACTATTAGTCCACGCACTGGCACTGTATGTTTTGGAATAAGGTAGTTAATTAGTTCACTACGAAGTATACGTGCGTACTACTTTTGTATAGATTGGCAGACCTTAGTAAAAAAGTGATTTCCAATCCACAAGCGATTAGCTTCACACCCTTGCGTTCTAGCCTTGTACCGAATGGAAAGGCGCTGCGAGTACTACGCACCTGACCTTTCTGAAGGACATTGCCAATAAGGTCACTATAATACGTTCTTTTATTTCGTCCCGGCGTTTCACTCACATCTGCCTTTTGTTAGTCACCTTTCATTCATCCCCTCAACATGACTATCCCACTAAGTATGTGTTAATGATTATAATTCTGTAAATACATATTTTTTACGTCCGTGATTCATATTTTGATCACATACAACCTAATACTGTCCAGCAAATTGCAAAAAACGTAAGAACATTTAAATTCCGCGGGCTTCACTGGCGCTTTTGCCTTAAAAATAAATTCAGTTCGGATCTCACCGCGCTCCGTGTACAAAGTTCATTGTGAACCGAGCCACGTACTGGCAGGCTGGGGACACTTTTTATTATAGCTGACAAATGATAGGGACATAGACTTGTCCAGGATAATTTGGGGACATTGTCTGTGTTTTTGTGGAAGATTAGGGTAATCTGTTTTGTTTTTTCGTTGTTATTTGCTTGTTATTGATTTTTAAAAGTATCGGATTTGGACATCTAGGTTTCATATACAGGTTTCATTAAGGTCACGTAGAAATAACAAAACGCCACGTAGCTACACAATGATCATGCCTTTGTTAAGCCTACCGCCTAAGCTCACACTGTGGAATGCAATAAATATATTGAGGTATTGAGATCTTTACGTACTCCTTTTGCTTCGTCTACTTTAGTTTCTTATTCGTTCTTGTTTCTACTTTCCTATTGCAAAAATAAAATTAAAAGAACTACAAATAATCTTGTACATTAGCTTAAATTGTATAATATTTCATTCAAAAACTCCTCTAAACACCAGCACCTAAACAACGTCGGACAATAAATTATCTTAAACATCTCCATTGTTTTACACTCAGTAAGTTCTGTTCAAAGTTGTTTAAGTAAGTAAGTACCGTTAAGCGCTGCTTATTATCTCCCGTCGGAACATGACGACTCATCAATAAACTGAATTACAAAATGTTTCAGTTGTTTTCAGTTGGAAAGGGCTGATAACCCGCTAATATTGAGTGGGAAGTTTTCAATGGGTTTGTTTTTGTGGAGGTAAATTCTTGAATAGACCTAAAAATTCTGGTCAATTTTTAAAGCAATAATATGCATCAGTTATAGATTTTAAATAATATTTGCCTCCAGGGTAGTGCCCTTCTTCAGATCGTCCTAAGAACTCTTAGACACAATTCGATGAAGTACAATGCTTATCTAAAAAAATGACGCAAAAAGAAAGGGGTCAGGTAATATCTAGATTTGAAACAATGAGCTGAAATCAACTGTAACTTTCTGTATTCAGTCATAATAAGAGCACAATTTTAATTTAATAAATAATTTGGCTTTCATCGTCGCCTTTTAAAACACAACAAAATTCCGTCTTCTTCTATCAACAAAACCTGCATTATAAATTCCCAACACAATTGTAGAGACATTAACAGCATCAGAAACAAAACATAATCAAGAAAACAATGGAAAAGAATTACTCGGAATCAACTCGGAAGACTTCCCACGGTTTGTTTCCAAACTCTGCAGTCCATTAAATGGGGGGCACGTCCCAGCTATACATTGGGTGTCAGGGTGGGGGACAAACGTGACCCACCAGAAATTAACAGCCAGATATCTCGGAGATATCGCCCAAATTGAAGATGGTGACAGGGAGTAGTGATAAATATGAATTATTGAGTGGACGCTGGATAGCTGTTTGTACCGTGACTTCAATAATGCTCATGTGTTTTATTATGGTATGTGAAAGAAAAATACATAAAATTTGGTAGTATATTGGTAGCATAATGTACGTAAGTGAGAGGGAGGCATTTGCCCAGCGGCGGTGGGACTACAGAATAGATAGATTACAAAGACGTATTTACGTAGCAATAGGCTGCTGTTCTTGCATATTACGTAAGCTATTACTTCAGTGAATAAGACCGTCAATTCTATAGAGAATTAACGGTCTCATTCACTGGGCACTAGTATTCCAATACTAATGTTGCCTAGCATCGATGAAAGATCCAGTCGGTTTAATTTATCTCAATAACAAGACTTAGTGTTCACTAATCCAATACATATGCCAGCTTAGAAATTTGCCCCACTTACTATTTCTTATGAAATTCCACGTCCATACTACAGTTGAATTCAATCAATCAAGCTATTTTTTTTTGTACTAACATATAACACAACATCACGAGTGTAATTCCCCGATGGGTTGGCAGAAAGTTTAGGCACACCACCACGCTAGGGTACACCTTAGCGTGGTGGTGTACTAGTCATTCTAAAATCAACTTAAAGTATACTTGTACAAAGTTGATATTTGGTTAAATGTATCATCAAATTGGTAACAAGAATTTGAATAATGAATAGCGGTCGAGACACTATCAGTAATAATGACATTACATTCAAGTATTGTTATTACTACTGACAGTGTGGTGGCGGGAATCATCATTCCCGCCACCACACTGTCAGTGACCTAAATATTTCATTATTACTGATAGTGTCTGGGGACTTAATAGGTAAGTGGATACCTGTTCTATTAAATTGTTGTTTTTGTTGTTCAATGTATTAAGAACTATGCGTTTAACACACAGTTTCAGGTATTCATAAATGCTTATGCTATGAAAAAGCAAGGAAATTGTACATTTTCAGTGTAAAGCAATATTGCGATTTCGTGAAGTTTAATTTGAAATTTTGATTACATTATCCAATTTTTAAATGAATTTTACTTTGAATTAGTTTGTCAATTAATTTCACAATAATCATTGAACCCACGGCGCCTTTATTAAAAGTCTAGTTAAATATCCATTTCCGGGTATATATAGTACGTTACTGTCGCGGCCTGCGACACGGGCATTGATGGACGATCGTGAAAATGTGGGTCGAGGCGAAGCCGAGGCACACATGCGTGAGTCCATCAATGCCTGGTTGCGGCCAAGGCTTGTCTCGTACTTTTCTCAAATAATGCGCGGAAATTCAAACTAAGTAAAGGAATTATAAATTCCCAAATTAATGACAAACAGCAATCATTTTTCACGCGCCAATATTATATTCATTTATTTCTTTTTAATTTACTTTAAACAGATCTATTTGCAAGTCAAATCGAAATTTAAATAAAAACTTTGATAAGTTACCGACTTTTTTTTTTGGATGGGAAATTATCAAGTAACTTCTCCCGCTCTGGGTGGAGCGGGAGGGCGTGTTAGACTCTAACTGACTAAAACCCACCCGTGTTCCTTCCGTTGCCTGTAAGTTGCCAGGGGCCACGGTATCTCTTTCAGACTTTCCCGCAACCCCGGTAGGCATCGGTCCTATCGGACCCCTTCACTTGCTGACATCTCTTTGAGGCGCGCATGGAACACAACGCGCCGTCGACCCGGGCCTGGTCCTTATCGGATGGCGAGCTACCCATTGCTCACCGTCCGCAAGCTTACGCCTACGGTGGCCGGGTATCGGCCTGCGATTCCTGACGCCCAGGGCGTCTCCTGCGGCGGCTAGGGGCGTGAGGGCGCGAAATTTGCCTCTCCCTCACGCGTTCTGCCTCCTCCTTCGCGAGCATTACTGCTTCGCAGAAGGAGGTGACGGCCTCCCATGCCCTCTCGCTCCGTACCATGGCCTGGACCAGGGCTGGACGCGAGAAATCCCCGCCACCGAACGCCTCCACGAGGACACGGCGATGCTCTGTCCAAGCCGGGCAGACCTCCTCAAAGACCCCGACTTATCGTCGCAATAGTGGCGTGCCCAGCACTGGGTTGCGACAATCGCACTCTCCATGACGCCATGAGATCCCGCCGGAGCTCTGTCCACTGTGCCGCGATTTCTCGCGGCAGCGGAGTTACGCCCCGGCGTTTCGCCTCCTCGCGCTACTCCCAAATGTGCGCGAGGACTTTTGCCTCCAGATCCCATGGCGGTAATCCGGCAAGGAGGCTCGCCGCCTCACCGGAGACCGTGCGGTATCCCCGGACCAGCTGGGTGGCCATGACCCTCTGGGACGCGTTAGACCGGCGGGCTGGCCGCCGCCTCAATGAACGCGCCCAAACCGGTGCCCCGTAAAGGGCCGTAAAGTTATCCCCGGTTGCCATGTGTCGAAGTAAAAAGTTCGTTCCATTTTTAAATAACACGACAGATATGAGTTTTCATAGTCATTTATTCGGCCGCTAAATACGACAGAATATATGGATTGTCATACAAACATTGCCGGCCGGGCGCTCGATGTATTTGAGCAGTATTTCCTACTTATCTCGAAGAAAATTGTCAAAATAATGCTCGAATTTGAGAAAATTAACTTAATTATATCTTTTGAAAACTGTTCTTGTATAACTGTGATAAAGTACATAGGTACCGTCCTCATACAAAGAAACTCTCCTTCGCTTTCAGAATATTAATGACAACGAGAAATACCATTTTTTTAAATCTCGTTTCAACTATCTTCTGTATGAAGAGACTTTAGAGTGTGTATCTAATTTTAAAAAATGGTTTATTTTCAATTTTTATAAAGATTGCTCCTTGAACTCACAATCACAGACAACATCTACAATATGATCATTGTGAGTTCACTTACATAAACTAAACTATTTATTGTATAAGTCCTATTGTTGAAGACCAAATGTTGGACAGTTGAACGTTAACCTACTTCTAAAGTATTGTCACAAATTGAGGATAAAAGAAAACCTATTGTGACAGGCGTCTTCTACGAAGAATAAGGAAAATAAAGGTACGGTCACGATTGATTGAAAAGCTCTTAAAGTAATGTAAGAAACTGAACAGGATAGAGATCTTAAATAAAGTTGAAAGTGATAATGTAACATGACTCCTGTATTCAACGAAAGGGTAGGCTGAAGTGTATAGCACACCCACATTTTACCAATAATTTTTAAGTCCAAGTAATAGAAGGCGGATTTATTGCCATATACATGAATAAATTCGAACTTCAGGCTGCTCCTGAGCTTACCGGCCCATCGTGCTGCTCGATGAGGTGGGCAAGCTCTTTGAAAGAGTCATTGCAGACCGCCTCGTCGGGCGGGTGGGGCCGGATTTGGCGGAGAGCCAGTTTGGTTTCCGCAGGGGGCGCTCTACGGTGGACGGCATCATGCGCGTGCGAGCCCTCACGACGGGGGACGCTGTGGCTCGGGGTGGGGTCGTCTTGGCGGTGTCTCTAAACATCGCCAATGCCTTCAATACCCTGCCCTGGAGTTGCATCAGGGAGGCAATCCGGTATCACCGGATCATCTACCCCGGTCACCAGGGAGAGTGGAACTGGCGAGAGATGTCGTGCGGTGTCCCACAGGGTTCGGCTCTGGGGCCACATCGTTGGGACATCGGATACGACTCGGTGCTGCGCGCCGACCTCCCTAGTGCGTCAGCGTCGTTTGTTACGCTGACGACACGTTGGTCCTGGCGCAGGGGTGGTCGCACCAGGCGGCGGCCGAATTAGCGACACACGGGGTTGCGACAATCCTGGACAGAATTCGGCAATTGGGACTCGAGGTGGCCCTGCACAAGTCCGAGGCCATGTGTTTTCATGGTCCTCGGAACGCGCCACCGTCGGGTTCCCAAATAACGGTAGGAGGAGTTCACATCGGCATCGAGTCGACGATGAAGTACCTAGGACTCGTCCTCGACAGCCGGTGGAACTTCGTGGACCCCGGCTCAGCAGTCGCACTAGATCAATGACGTCAAACAGCAGTAGAAAAATATATAACAACCAATGTATTCAACGCTGAAATCATTGCCCCAGTAAACAACATAAATCCAATGAAACATTTGACTTTCAGTTCAGCTCAAAGAGAAATGACGCCACATTTTCCATTCACTCCTGAATGACGCACATCGACACACTTTAAACGTCAAGCTGTCAACCAGCTGATTACGCGCGCGGTGATACGAGAAATCAATTCCGATAGCATTGTCCTACGGGCATTCATGCAGCTTTAGTTCAGCGTCTATAGTTACTCTGTGGCTCGTGTGGAGTGACATCATCGGATGTAGCTGTCTGATTGTGCGTTGATTAATACCACAAGAATGTACTCAACATATTGACATATTCAGGGTATTTGGCAGATGACACGAAAAAGTTTATTCTATATTCGTCGTTGCTCGAATTTCAAACGTCAATAATTTAATTTAAAAATAACAAAACTTCAATACAATTATTCTAGATGAAAAAAAAAGAAAATGTTGCCAGTTTTGTTATTTTTAAATGAAATTACGAGTATTAACGTTTGAAGTTTTAGCAACGACAAATTACGAATTTTTTTTTTTTAAAGTCGTTAAAAAAAGCCGTGTGGCCTGGGTCTTGTTATTGGGCCTAAACACGTAGCAGACGGCCCCATGGATCCGCCATTTTCGTAAGTTCAACCGTCTGGCTAACACCATGTATATTTGTGATTTCGTAAAATGTTATTTTTCAAAAAATATCGATTTCTATAGCACTTTGACAACAAACTGCCCTCTTCTGATTATTATTACTTAACACATGAAGCGATTTTTATTTTTTTTAAACATGGAACGACCTTTTTACTTCGACGCAACCAAGTAGTTTTGATTTGGCTTGCAAAAAGAGCTGTTTAAAATAAAGAAGAAACAAATTAATATCTTGGCGTGTGATAAATTAACGTTGTTTGTCATAAATAGAAAAACCAGCTAAGTGTGTGTCGGACCACGCAAAATAAAGGGTTCCGTAGTTGGGATGAATTTATCCCAAGAACAAACTTAACATTATAGTTGAAAAACATGTTCTCCCATACATTCCAAGTAAGTAAGTAAATTTTATTTGTTTAAACATGGTGTACATGATACATTGCATGCTGGATTCTTTCAGTTCTTTCAGTTAGTGAACACAGAGTTTGAAATTATCACGTCTATTCCTAGGGACAGCATCAGACAAACGCTGAAATAAATGTGAATTGGATTTAATGAACATTACTGTTTCCAGGATGTATAATGAGGGCAATGTCAATATCTTACGTTCTATAAAATAATATTTATAGCTGTCCGTTGTTTGCAGTCAACATCGATCTAATGCACCTTTTCTGTGCCCGAAACGCTATTTAATTGTCCGTGCTATTCCCCGTAAAGATGACTCCATATCTAAGAATTGATTCGGCTAGTCCATAGTAAGCAGTAATTAGCGCATCTGTGTTGAGAACCACAGCAAGCTATTTCAGAGCGTAGGCTGCACTACTCAATATGTTACTAAGTGCCTCTATTTGAGGTTTCCAATTCAATTTTGAATCTATTACTGCAAATGTAAGTTTGTACGCTCAATATTGAGAGAGAATCTATGAGTAAGGATTTTTTTTTTCTTTTTGGCTCCTCAAAAGTGACCTCCATATTCAAAATTCATTCATTTACGTTACACGTCCGTGTTTGGGTCACAAAAATACTTTATATGTACCCTTAATCGGTCCATTAGATTCGGAGCAAATTGGCTGTGACAGAAACAAGAAAAGTACTATACAAGCCTTGGCCGCAACCAGGGATTTATGTACGTATAGTATCACGTATTTGTGCCTCAGCCCACATTTTCACTTTGGTCCATCAATGCCTGTTGGAGGCTGCGACAATAATGTACAGAAGACTTTTAAGCTAAGTTTTCAAAGTTTCCTCTCTCCAACTCATTTGCTGTGTCCGACAGCATCCACAATGATCTCATATAATTGTAAGTTACCACCTAAGTAGTGGAATGCAAATAAACTATTGAGTATTGAGCGATTATCGAAAATTTTATTTCGTTGACAACAATAACGATTGGTTCCCAGAATTTCAATCAATTTTAACCTTATAAATTCTTTCCACAAAACGGATATTCCAATGCTTGCATGTGCGAATATTTTCAATAAACATTCCATAAAATATGGAATTTAATCTAGGATTTACATTTTAAACCCTTGCATTTGATGGTTCGGAAGTTGGATAGTTTATTTCCGTTAATCTGGTTTCAATATTTCAGTTGAATTTCTACTTCTGATTTCGAAATTGAATTTAGTTTGCGCTCGTAACTTTACTATTTTCGTCATAGAGTATATCAAGAAACTTTCACTGCATTAATGTAGTTTCAATGCTTTCGCTGAGTCCTTCAGTTAAGTCAAGTTTATATGTATCTACGTAATACAGGAAAATCAATCTTGGGACTAACAAAACACTTTGCTTATTTATATTGATACAAAAAAAAAATATTAAGATTTGGCGACTTAAGTAGATATACGTATACCTAAGGCTTGTTTATTTATAGCTAAGTACTCAATATGGATAAAAATTCTACTCCCATAATCCGAATAGTTCTCCGTACCTATTTTTATTGTATTTTCGTCATCATAAACCGTTCCAAGCATAGTTCTGTCCAAATACAAACTTCGAGCAAAACTGTTCACACTCGGCTACCATCAATCTTGTTCGAAATTTCCATAAATGGAACAATGTTCTGAAATTCCTTGGTACTTGGGGTCCCTCAGATCCATCCTCAGGTCCATCAGATTCTCTCAAATACAATTGCTCACTTAGAATACAACTAGTCTCAAACGTCCTTGCACCATCTTGAATAACTTAGAAGATAATAGTACCTCACTGCTTACTCTCGAAGTAATTTTATTAGTCTTAATGTAGCATTCATAGACTTCCCAAATAAAAATCCGCATATAATCTAAACCACATTTTATTCTCATTGACATTGAAATAAATGTGCTCAATGTGTAATATTTTTTATGACAGCATTCAAATATGATATAAATATCTTGTCGATTCAAGCTATTTTTAATGAGCACTTTGATTGCGGCAGTAATACTACTATTCAAGTAATCTAACTTGAAGATAATAAAGTATACAATACGTCAATGAAATGGGTACTTAAATATGCAGAATTTGATGCTCTATAAATTATAAAAACTATATTAAAAACTCAAAATTCTTAAGCGGCATAAACAGCGGGGTGCAGCTAGTAATATATAAATGTAATGCGTTTTTTTATTTTTAGCGACTTCAAAAAGGAGGAGGTGCTCAATTCGACTGTATGTTTTTGTTTCTTTTATGTATGTTGGTTACGTGAGTACTCCGCCAGTTATGAAATTATTTTGATAATTCTCTTTTGTTTGGTAGGTCTTCAGAGGTGGTCCCATATAAATTTTATTAACTTTGCTTGTAGTTTTTGAGTTAGCTTCAATAATAGGTATTTTGCCCGGCTCTCTGCCATATTTTTTTGTCCTTATCATCATTTGTCCGAATGATAACTTGCCCGAACTTAATTTCACATAATATAACATGCCATATAATTGAAATCCCTAAATACAATATGCCCTAAATTTGTTTGTCATAAATATTACAATCAATAATATACAAAAGACTTAAAACCGTTTTCAATAAAAGTTATCAAGTACTAAATTCAAATTATTTAATGTTTAATTTTTTGTTATTAAATTTTATCTGATTTTGTATTACAATTGTTTATTATTTTACCAAATCTAACTGATACAATACATAAATAGTAAAGATGCAAAAGCAATATGGCTTTTGTCACGGCTCCGGCGCTGCATGTATTATCACTCAATAAAACAGTTGATTGTGAACATGTAGTTTTTATTTCCCTGTAAGCGAACAAGCATATGCATGCATGCAGTAATCGTCTTACCCCTCCGCGCCTACGCGATTCTAAATTACACTCTAATGGTACAGCAGACAATCGTTTCTGGCACTAAAACCAAACGTTTTGCAAATGTTTTAGGACAACCAATTTTATTATAAATGAACATTCGGAATAATACACATTATATAATACAATACTTAGGACATATGACTTTATTTCATGCAAAATTAGGAGAAGAAAAGGAGTACTACTTTTGCCACTTAGTCTATGTGGATGATGTGATAAGTTCCCGTCACTGTTATTTACATAGCAGTGGTATTCGAATTTGTGTGGGGTAGGTACCACAACTTAAAAATGAAAAATAACTGAAAATGAAATGAAAAGTAAATTTTACAAAAAAAAATAACCGCCCAAAAAAAACGGCTATAAACGAAAATACAAAACCAAAGACCGACTTCCGAAATTAAAGTTATTTTGCACTTTTTTGTGTTTTTTCAATTTCATGTCAGTTCAATTTTTTTATAAAAAGTTTTGTTGAGTTCATTTTCAATGTACCGTGTAATGTGTTTATTTAGTAATACTTAATTATATATTCGCCTAACAACGCTTTAATATACTTATACAACATTAGTAGTCATTTCGAAGTAACATGATCGTCACAGGCCCTTAAGAAACTTAGTAGTTAGTAAGTTCCTTAAGGGCCTGGCGCCGGGAAACTATCTAAGGCTTCAGTTATATAACCATGCTGAAAATAGTACCTAAGTAGTAACCTTTCTCACATTTCATCATCACCACCAGCCTATAGCAATCCACTGCAGTAAACGGGCCTCACCAATCACAAGCTATTCAACTCGATCCTCGACAACTCTCGTCTGGCCATCCCGAAGATCGTTGCTGCACCTAGCCTGAGGGCGTCCTACTTTTACTTACATTTTCTTATACATAAACTTCTTAAAATTCTCCGAAATATAAACAATTTTTATTTAAATCTAATTCAAAATGACATATTTTATCCCTTCAATTTCATCTGAATATATTATTTCTAGCGCCATTTTTGTTATTTTGACGGTGAGACATATAAATCGTCTAAATCAGCCGAGGTTTGTACCTTCACACCAGTCTTAGACTGATCTGGGATTTGCATCGCATTTGCCTTTGACTTATGTTACTAACAATATTTCTTTTTACCTCAAAATTGCGTCTAGACGTGTTCTTTATTTTGTTTTTATTTACATATTATTTGGTCTGGTATTGTAATTGTATAATTTATTTGCATTAAAATGTCATCTTTGCTGAGAATTATATAAAATACAATATTGTTGACGCTCTATTTATCTATATCAATATATTATACCAAAACGTAATGCCAGTTATTTTCATTCCAACTCTGAGAGAAAATTACAGTGACATATTTCAATTTACTTGCCACGTTAAGCCGACCGGGACAGCTAATCTATTACAAATGTACATACATTACGCTCATAATTCACCCTAGCAAGCACACAGAACAAATAAAACGTTATTGTTCCCCCTCCCTAGAATCCCTCCTCTATTTAATCGCTTCTTTAAACATAAAAGAAATTACTTAGAACAGTATAAAGTTCAAAACGAGCCATCTCATTTACTTACAATCACATCGTCTAGCCAATCTCAAAACAAAACAACTTACGAAGCCATTCGAGATGTTTATAAAACAATTTTTACAGAATTATACCTACTTTAAATATTTATAAAATCTCCTGAATTTTTGAGTAGGAAAGGTCCGAAATACATTAACATAACGTATTCAGAACGTGAGTAGGATTACATTAAGTACTAACTACTAACAATGTTTGAATTGTATAAATAACGTTTTACACATTAATTCGCTCTATTATCTTTGCGTTATGAAATGCGCGATACTAGCCCTTAAAACCTAAGTGCCGCAAATAATAGTGCCTTTAATAATTGTTGAATTTACATAACAAAACTGGTGTAACTTTACCCTGGGTTTGCCACGAATTGCCACTCTTACTCGTGTTTGTTTGTAGTTATTATAGGTAAAGTTGGTTTGTCTAGCGATTTCAAGTGTTGTTTCATAAAGAAACCTTTGTTCTTTGATCAGATGAAGTAAGTATGAAATTGATAAAGTCCTGATGATTCTAAGTACTAGTCGTTTTGAAGCAAAAGTTTTGAGTGTTGTTGTTCCTGTCGTAATTAAGGCATTTAAATAAATATATTTATTTCTTGAATTATTCTAATAGCCTGTTTCATTTGTTTTCATCATGAATACACAAATTATCAAAGTTGAAACAGTCCTTATTCATTTCTGGAATGTTACCAAACAAATAGGTAGGTAGTAAAATTCTTTCAAACTATATTAAATCTGAAAAGTTGATAACACTTCACTTTACACTATCCCACAGCCATACTCCTCACAGCCGCACTCATTCACAGCCGAGATATATCTCGTCTATTCATTTGGTAACTTGGATAGCGTCAAGTCTTCTAAAGACTATCCTGTCATCTAGGTACACAAACCGTTGTAACCGTCGTTCTATAACCACTGTGAGCGTCGTGTTGTCAACAGTATTGAATCTGGGACGTATTCAGACCTCCAGTACTCAAGCGATTCTGCCCCACTTCGTTTGTTAGACGCGTCTAACTTTTGTCTTTTGTCTGATCGGGAGTAACATCAATTTGATAGTAGTTGCGGCATGAATCATTTGATTTCACTATATCAGTGGAGCGCTCCAACTTTTAGTGCACGATTTCCAAATAGATTTTAGTTTAATAGAAATATATTTTCTGTGTATTTCAGTTCGAAATAATTGATTGAAGATTTGAGTTCAAACAATACCGAGGGGCGTTAATGGGAATTCATTAATATTTTGAGATACTTAAAATGGTTACGTAACGCCGCTTCAAATTTTATGAAAATTCGTGCGCTTGGGGCCACCTCCGTGGCAGATGATTAAATCACGATAACAGTCGATATCACAACTAGGTCAAAGCTGCCGAACGTTAACAAAAATGTTAATATATTAAATTCTATTGATCAAACTCAAAATTGAATACGTTTTTCGATAGCATCAAATTACAATTAATTTAATTTATAAATGCTGGGTTGCTATCGGATACCTTAGTGAGATAGAATAAAGAATATTTGTTATAATTTACTGTACATAATGGCTTTTGGGTTTCGTAAAATTTTCAGTTTTAGCGTGGAGTGTGTTCCCAGGCTGGTAGGCGTGATTAAGCCACTTTCGTCTAATTGTTCTAATAAATTCAAAGAGGAAGGCCTTTAATTTCCTCCGCCCCTATTATTTCTCCTGATTAAATTCATTGTGGCTCACAGACAACTTAACTTGTGATACTTAGAACTTCATTACTTGGAGTTATTGTTTCGTCCACTTTGGGTTCCTGGCTTACCTTCTGCATACTATTAATGGTAACTTAAAAAAGTTTGAGAATATATTGTTATCATTTTACGTTTCGTTACTGCGTTATCTTTATTAAAAGGAACGTTCCTAACATTAGTTGCTTATTTATACTTTCGGCATAGGTTATCCAATATTCGTTACTTTAAATCAACAAATATGTCGCAAAATGTATGTGCGCACGTGTGCATTTTAAATGCTTATTACAAGAACACTTTCATTTCAGTTTTTTCTACAATAGGAAAAACTGAAATGAAAGGCAGTTTCTTAGGAAACTGTTGTAGGTTTCGGGTTTGGAGAATAAGAGCTTTTGTTAGCAAAACGGCCGTGTGTGATGGAATTCAAACAATTTATTTTATTCACCGTCCAAATAAAAGGGTTTACTTCTCAATGGTACATAATAGGAACAGAAGGTCAGCCCCATACAATGAGTAAAAACGCAAGCACACATATACATGCTTCACGTACAGCGAGTGCAAGCGGACCGGCGGATATTCACCGAGAGCGTGTAAGTACGCGTTTATGTATGCGTGCGCCTGTTTAGCTCATTGTATGGAGCCGACCTTCCGTACTTATCTATTTTGTGCCAATGGGCTGAGAAAGTTTCGCGTGAAAGCCTTCCTTTGTGTGAATTCCTTAGCTACGGAGCTCCGAGGGAGATGATGTAATTTAATTTGAAGGTTTATGGTCTTAGTGTGAATTGTACTGCTTTTGTTTGGTAAGCAGTACTTGAAGTGGTATGCCTTTTGAAGGTTTGTAGGTTATTGTTTATTTTATTTATTTTTGTTAGTTTAAGAACATCGTTAAATCATTGTACTTTTATGTTTTGTGATATGTAAAACAGTTAATTCGGTGTGCCAGGGAGTTGATGTGCTACTATTGAATATTTTGATGTGCCGGGTCCTTATTTCACACATTTACTCACACACACACACAAAATAAATATCATGAAACGAATATTTATTTTGTGAGAAAAAGGATATTAACTTAAAAATCTATCGTCACCAAGTGATGGAAGACATACGTGATAAGTGGAAACAGTTTTAAGGCCTGAACCTGATACAATCATTAGTATTTTGCAAGTACACATCATAATTATCATGATGCATTTTCTTATACTCCGGGCATAAAGGTTTATACTTAAAATGTATAAAATACAGATAACCCAAAACCATTTGAAGTAGAACTTTACGAGAGAGCTCCGAATTCGACAGAAGATGCCTTGAGTGATGTAATAAACTCAGCGATTTACCCTCATCTCTAGACTTTCTTGTAATTTAACTCGCAAAGCACCAGTATAGTACAGAAGGCTGGCTCCATAAAACCAGTGAAAAAAGGTGCACGCAAAAATAGACGCGTACATACGGCTGTCTCAAACAAATGCCAGTCGCGTGCGCTTGCACTCGCTGTACGTGAAGCATGTCTATGTGTGCCTGCGTCTTCGCACGTTGTATGAAGCTGACCTTCCGTACCTACTTCTTTCTTGTTTTATATTAGTAGGGCTAGTATTGCATGTAGTATAATAAACGGTTGACCTACATCCTCGCTTCGGGTACGGTCCGCTGTTTTTTTAACCAACTAACTGAATAGAATTAATTAAATGATTTTCTAGTTATTCTTTTATTTTTGTCAAGCTGCTTTTTATAATTTTAGTTTTGTTTGGAGTTGTTTTGACTTGTTATTGCTTGTGCTTATAATAGCTGTATATTGTTTCTTTCGATAATAATGTAATTTATGTGGAATTTCTGACTCTCTGAAAGTGGTCCTTCGAAAAGAGTCATCGGCTTACAATCTTAGAACACCGTGATATTAATCATAAACGTCACGCCTGGTTTCCCCGAAGGGTTGAGCAGAGGTGTACCTAGGAGTATAGTACACCCACATTTCACAGGTTATGTTTAAGTCCTATGTAATATGCTCTCTATTGTGTGGTATTAAAATGTTACCTTATTTTAATACGTTTGTATATAAATAGGACAATTTCTTTCAAACTTTTACAATCCCTGACTCCGTGAAACGATTTTAAGGTGAACTTTTGAATAAGGAAGCAAAAGCATTTATTTCTCTTCGTTTCTTTGTTTGCATAAACAAAATTATATTGTGCTGTACAAAATATTTACCTTCGATTGTCTTACGAACATGAGTAAAATGGAACACTGTAAAGTTTGATAGAATCACGTAGATAATGGGTTCCTGAGAGTAAATAGTGGCTGTCGGGATGGTCCCTACTCCATGTTGGCAGGGTGGGAGTACTTATCAAACCCTTTTGTTTGTGAAGAATTGTAGGGTATATTGTGACTTGTGTTTAATTTGGTATGCATGTGATAATATTAAATCATGAAGGGCTAACATGACAAGCGTGACAAAGCTCTTTTTCTCGTTTTGTCGAAATTTGTCTACGATTCTGACGTCATTCTAATGCCTAACATGACCGTAAACAACGAGTAAACTTGAAAAAAGCATTTTGACACTTCTTTATCCCGCGACGAGAGAGATCGATGTTGCAAATGATTAAAAACAAATCATTTTTATGATCGGCTTGAGGTTCCGTTTCATTCATTCAATTTTACGTATTAGTATGTACTATATAGATTATACGTCCACCAATTTTAATTTATGTTCAGTTACTTGTGTAACCGACTTTCTTATTAAAATTAAATGTTTTTCTTTGGCATGCTGAAATTCAAATACAATGAAAATTAGTGGCCCATAATATACTCACTAGATAATCACCACAAATGACATAGGTATAGGCCGACGATCGCAATTTGACAAATCGAAGTTTGATATTGTAATAATCACCTTAAAGCCATTAGCCACATTGGAAATTGTATTAATCACCACACTTACCAAGAGGACGTTCAGATAAATATGCAGCTGGAGTTGATTTCACTATTATAACCATAAAACACTAAGCGTTATGAAGCCCTAGCTGTCGCTTATAAGCGACATCGGGGCCGACAAGACCGTCTAGCCCCACTGTCGCCAAATGGTGATGGTGACTCACGCGGTTTAGATCTCTGTTTTAGTGTTAAATAAGGGCTAATATAATCTGTAGGTAGTTTCATTCTATGGAATATAATCAAAACTATGGAACCGAAAATCGTGAAAATCGCCATGCGACGCGATTTTCGGTTCGATATTTTTACGGGGCCTTTACCGATTAATCACCAGCGATTAATAAACTGGTGATTATAGTAATTATGATGCGAAATTTCTTTAATCATCATAATTGGCAAAGTGACTGGTTATTACTGAAAGTAATACTCATCTACGTCATAGTGCTCCGCTCCACCACAGTTTCTCTCGTGGACGCCGAAACGAACTCCGTTCCAATGTAAATAGTAGTTTACTACTAAGTATTTTCATTATTAATATTTTGTAAAATAAAATTATGACTAAAATAAGTACAATTATGAAACTGCCATGATATTTTGGAGTTTTTTTTATGTATGATAATTTTGTTTACTCTTCTCGTCGCCAAAATCGATGACGAATAAATACGACTACATGATAGAAAAATGCAGATTAGCTCGTATTTAATTGTCAAAAATCGAGATAAATAAGGTTTCATGTTAGGGTTTGTCGAGAAAACATCAAGTTTGACAGAACGAGTCAAGTATTTTGTATGGCAGCGCTTTCAGAAAACGAGAAAAGTGATAGAAATAGAGGACAATTACTCACGCGAGAGTGAGTAATTGTCGCGTGTGTCGTGTTATGCCTGACGGTATGGTTATAAGATATAGGATTTATGTCATAGTTAGTTATTTTTTTTGTTTTAAAACAAATATTGGCTAAACAATAGAAAAAATGCCGTCTTACATAACACAAATAAAGTTGCGATTAAACACACGACACACCACGCCACCACTAGTACACCTTTGCCTAATCCTGCTTCGAAAACATCGACGACGCGACGCGTGACGTCATGTGTTGTAACACAACAACGTTGTTAAGTAATCCAAAAGACAGTTTTTTGTTTAAGGAAGTACTTTTTATAAAAACATATCACATGATAGTCACTCCTTTTGAATAGTATATTCTCAACCAAACCTTTAACAAAATATTTTTCATACAAAACCACTACCTTCTTGATTCGATCTCCTTAACCATAACTCAGCTGAACGATAATCCCTTCACCTCCACAATACCTGGTAGAAGCTCGGAAGGTATAACGTATCAGATATCGGTTCCCGAAAAACATATATCGTAATCGTCCGGACCCGGATCCAGAGCATAATTCGCAGCTTCCAATGCCTTCCGGCGGCTCCCGATTACGATATCGGCGTAAATCATGAATTTTGTCATCCCCTTCAGCCCCCCTTATCCGTTCAACCCCTTTATCCCTGGGTGTTTCATCCCCAACTGGTTTAGATAGAAGCCTTTTTTTAAAGTTCGGTTCTGCTGCTGCTTTGAAGATTAAGGGGCTGGTTTATGTGTAGTTTATAAATCAGTTTTTGTTATTTTGAATTTTTATACATCGGAAAATGGTGATAAGTCAGTATACACTTCTGCATAACCAGGGATGCAGGTGACGTTTCAGATAACTTTATTCTCATACATTCATTCAATAACATGAGAATATTTAAAACTAAACATAAATCTAATTGTTGGGCGTACTGGAAAAACAAGACATAATATTATTTTGTTCGTAGATAAAAAAAAACCGGGCATGTGCGTGTTGGACCACGCATTGTTTTTTTAAAGTTTAGGCTCAGTAATTTTGGAGATAAGGAGGGGAAATGGTAAATTTTCATATATTTTCTTAAATATCTTTAAAAGTATTATTTTAGAATTAATTAAAAAAAAATTTAGATCCTTACAAACCTTTTCATTTGCCATTTCACACGGTACAGTTTGCAAATTTGCCCCCGAAAACTGACCCTCATATTCTTAATGCATTTATTTACGTTACACATCCGTGTTTGGGTCACAAACATTCATATGTGTATCAAATTTCAACTAAATTGGCCCAGTAGATTCGGAGCAAATTGGCTGTGACCGATGGACAGACAGACAGACACCCAGCCAGCCAGCCAGACACAGACACACGAGTGATCATATAAGGGTTCCGTCTTTTCCTTTTAAGAAACGGAACCCTAAAAACTATTTTCTTTTCTATTTTCCCTTGATATACGGGCTATAAGTAATTATTGGTTAGGCGTAATGATGGTTCCAAAACGGAGCGAATAAAACCCGCCAGGGAATAGGAAGAAAACTTGGTGTAGCGGTTCACTGTGGTGTACGCTTGTCTGTAAGCAACTTATTTACTAGGGACTTGAAAAGTTCCATTTTATTATCGGAAAACCGATTTATTTTTAATAAAATTCATGATTGCTTTTACTAAAGGAATTTTGTTGAAGGTTAGCTTTTTCTGCATGCTCATATTGTTTTGAGTATTGAGTTCTTCTATATTTATCTCTTTATACAATTTTAATTACGCATCATTGCACAAAAGAGAACTCACAAATACAAAGTCTATTTTACTTGAATAAAATGGAATTGGGTCATAAAATGGCTTTCAAGCTCATTAGTTACTAGCGCTATACTGTTATTGGTCGACACCGAGCTGTTGGCCGCCCTCGGGCCGAACTGTAGTATTGACAGGGGCGTTATTGGTATTGCTGAGCTTTGCTTTGTAATGGTCACATGGATTATTAAAAAATATTGGATACGTATTTTTCTTTTTTTACGTAATCAAAAGATTAATAAAATGAGCAATACAATGAGTTGAGCAATACAATGAGTTAAAATGTGGCATGACGTCACTCTCCGGTAAATTTTATACCGACTTGTGACGTAACGAGCCCCCACTCCCTAACTTTAATGCGTTTTATCTAAATATTTTTATATTACTATGCTAAAGCAAAAAATACGTGTCTAATATTTTTTCATTATCTGACTGATCGACTAAATAGTTTTTCAACATCCCTATTAATGATCCGAAATAAATAATATTACATAACTGTAGGTTTGTACCTATAGGAAGTAGAAAATAAAAGTTCCTGAATACAGGAATGATTTTTTCAGATAAGGAGCGGGTTTAAAAAAAAAACGCTCTAAATCTCATTATAATATGAAGTATGAAGAAAAATCATAAATAAATAGTTACGTCACCGTATGCAGGGATTTAACGGCTATTATCTCCGTTCCGGAAATATAAGCATTCGCTCCATAATTTTTTGCAAAAAAATATAAGTTGCCAATTTGCCTACTAGATTGTATCCTATGATATATTTATGCATAATATTGGCTATCAGAAGCCAATTCAATCTAGGCTATCAGGAGCCTCTTTTCGGCAGACCTCAATCCAGCCCAACTAAGATACCACAAAATGGTCATAACGTGAGCACAGCATCCCACTGTCCGATTACCCACCAAACAATTGCAATAATAAATCAAAATCAAAGTCAAATCATTTGTTTCAAATAGGCCCTCATATGGCACTTTTGAACGTCAATAGGCACAGCATCAGCGGCGGCGGTATCAGCTATTGAGTTCCATGTAGCCCTAATTAACTAAAATGAAGTCGTAGTACCCTTTTTTTTTTTTTTTTTTTTTGGGTGGGAAATTATCAAATAACTTCTCCCGCTCTGGGTGGAGCGGGAGGGCGTGTCAGACTCTTACTGACTAAAACCCACCCGTGTTCCTTCCGTTGCCTTTACGTTGCCAGGGGCCACGGTATCCCTTTCGGACTTTCCCGCAACCCCGGCAGAAGTCGTAGTACCCTTACTGCATGTCGTGACTTAATTATTCCCCATACTAATTTAGATTAGATTAGATACTACATTAGACCTAGATTTTGAAAGAACTCGTCTATTTTAATTAAATGACCAGTTTTTTTTATATTTCATAACAAACAGCTCATTCGTTACACTTCAAAAAACTATTGATCGCTAATCATTTTCTGTCAGGCGTTTCTATACACAATTAAGTGAATATCTTATTTCGATTTACATAATAATTGGCGTATTAACCTAATAGGACTTGACTAGATTTAGCAATGTCATGATGTCACAACACAAAATGTACCAAGACTGTGGTGAGAATTATGTAGGTACCTACCTGTATTCTTAAAACCTGAGAATTAGGCTCTCTCTGGGAATTAGGTCTTCTTAAGGAATGTATGAAATTGTTAAGCGGCGAAGCTAAGCGACAAGACTACGTATGTGTAGGTACTTCGTTTTACTTAAAACCCTTTTCGAGCAGAATCAAACCATAGTATGGTTTGATTCTGCTCGAAAAGGGTTTTATGAAAATCAAACGATCCTATTAGATACACATCATCATCATACCATCGCTAAGCAGCTTAGCACATCTCTGGTGGAGAGGCCGACGTAGGATCGTTAACTAGATGCTTGTAACTTATGGGAGAATTCCACGTACTAGTAAGGCGATCAGTGTAAAGGAAAATAAAGTAAAATTCTCACAAACAACGTAGGTACCTCTTTTTTATTCAATCACTAATCATTTATTTAAAAAACTAAATAAATATAAGCCATGGTACTGTAGAGACGGCCAGTCTCAGATCAGCACCATTTAGCTTAACCATTTTGAGGGGGACTGAATGATCCAACACATCATGTTGTTTTGTTCATCAAGATGCTTTACAGTTGCACGGATAATTCATTGACTGCACGTCTCTAAATACGTTGCACGCGTAAAACACATTTGATGCTCCGATACTTTGATGTACGATTTCAATCATCTGACCACCGCAATAACATATCCAATTACATTTCACTGATAAACTGATAGGTACGCATCGTAAGTCTAGTAGGGAAACCAAAATGGACCATGAGATATCGCTTTCAAGAATATGTATATCGAGCTTAAGTTAAGTGTTTAATAAACAATAAATAAACAAACAATAACACACACACAAAGAGCACATCGTTGAACGTAACAGTAGGTTTCTATGGCGACGAGTGACAACTACAACCAGTGTTTTCAGAGAGTTATATTTTTTACCCACAAACCTTTCAAGAATGTGCTTTTGAAAAAATACATTAAAAAAGCATTCGTACAGTACTTATTACTTATTTACTGTTGGCCTCTGTGGTTTTACTACTTCAAAAACAAGGTATATTCCAACCGCTCATCTGATCACATTGACCGAATGAACGAATTGAACTGTAATCTGTCACGTATCGTTGCCATTAAACCGAAAATGCAACCGGAACTACAAATAATATATACCATATATATAATAGTCTAGAGTTAATCAAAGCATTTGTTTAAGATTAAATAAAAATGTATTTAATCTTAAACAAATGCTTTGATTAACTCTAGACTATTATATATTTATATTCATTAATACTCTTTGTTAGAACAGATGCTTCACAACTATATCGAGGTCACACTGTGGTGTGACCTAATTTGATCTAATTTGAAAACTGATAAACATTTTTAGACCGCGACTGTACTTGGGCACCTGACCGCCGTCGGTGCGTATGAAAGCTTGTTGCGGTGACCCGGCGACCGGTTGCCGGCCGGTACGTGTGAAGATAACGTTCATGCCCATACACCACGTTGAGTCCGGCCACCGGCCGTCACCGGCTAGCCGGCAACCGGGACATGTGTAAAGGCACTTACACTTTTGACAGTTCACCTTTGACAGTGCTACCAACAGTTAATCTAAATCACCGTCTTCAAAACTCATAATCACTCTCTTAATCAGCCCTTGCACTATCCGTTAAGACCGATTATGGGGAGGTTCTTAAAATTGGCAACACCGCTTCCCCTAAAATACGCCATTAAAAAAAGTATGCAGTAAAATCGCATAAATAACTAATTAAATACAAAATACCCTCATATGATTTCGATCAAATGAACTAAGAAAGTAAAAAAAAATATTTTATAATTTTTGAGTATATTTTTATGTTCATACTTTTTTACTTCAAAGCGGTTTTGATTTCGGGCAATCTCGTTTATTTGACCCAGGTGAAGGTACACAATGAACACACAAAAAAAAAGTAGTAAGCTTAAAACAGTATTGTGTGCCCCACGGCTGCGCCAAATAGGCCCAGTTCAGCATAAATGCCAGAGAACTAGTGTCTGACGCAGATTTTCAACTAGACCTTATGTAACGAGTACGTCTTACAGATATAAACCAGTTAATGTACCTATGTATATTATGTGAAACATTATTGGGCCATGTTGTTCCGGACTAACAACCAGCAAATTCATATTATGTTCTACCTACTTACTAACCTTTTTGAAACTGACTGTTGTACAGTTTTACTGACATGTCTCTTTAGAGAATCCCCGACGAGCGTCAGACTCAAACGAAAGTTTTATCTATGAGCTATCATTCTGTTAAGCGAGTTGAATTTACACGTGAGTAAATTCATAAACGTGGGTTTTTTTATGATCTTGTCCTATGCAGTGCAGCAAAACTATAATTATATCGTTACCAATTATGACCATTTCCAGTTTTATCACGGAGTGTGGTGTATATGTCCTTAGGGCTTTGAAGGTAATTCTTACGGAAAGTTTAGCCTCTCTAGAATAGGTATACATTCTAAAATAAAAACAAGTTCTAGTGCCATTTCCTCCTAGACTAAATGAGCATAGGAACGGTTGTAAGCACCCATAGATATAATACTTTTCATAAGAAGTAATGTCGTAAGTTTAGCGTCATAACTCGCTTGTTCTCGCCTTCTCCATATAATACGTTTTTTGAGCTACCTACATACTGTTGAGCTACCTACATCAGTATGTAGGCAGCTCAACAGTATGTAGGCTGTAGTTCAACTGTTGAACACTAAACTTCGTGAGAGATGGCGCCCATCATGTCAGACTTGCTGAAAGTTCAGCGTGTACGGCAATCTTTACAAAAGTTTCACGTATTCACAGACTTAGCAGAGATAACTATGTATAAAGATTAGACGTACTTAGTCTAACGATTTATTTTATTTATAATGCTCATAAGATATTTGAGGTCTGAAATATTTTTTCTAAGAACTGCCTTAAGAAGTTATTAAGTTTAAACAAAATTAGGCTTGAACTGGATGAAACTAAGCATTATTTCAAAATCAACCGAAGATGGTGTTATTTGCTGATGACACATCATTGATCTTTAAAATAAACCGACGGTCACAAAATCTTGACGACGTGAATAGCTTTATTGTTCAGGTCCAAGATTGGTTTACGGTAAATAACCTGGTACTAAATAAAAAAAAAACCAAATGCATTAGATTTAAATTACCAAATGTTAGAAGTAGCGAATGTGACATCATATTGAATGGAGAAAAACTGGAATTTATTAATCAAACAGTTTTCCTAGGAATCACGCTAGACGAGAAGTTACAATGGGGACCCCATATAACATCTCTCGCGGGGCGGCTAAGTTCAGCCGCTTATGCTGTTAGAAAGATAAGACAGTTAACAGATGTAGAAACCGCGCGTTTGGTCTATTTTAGTTACTTCCACAGTATTATGTCGTATGGCATTTTACTGTGGGGTCGGGCTGCTGACATTGAATCTATCTTTATTTTACAAAAAAGAGCTGTCAGAGCCATTTATAATCTACGTCGTCGCGAATCTCTCAGGGAACTATTTAAAAAGATTAATATTATGACGGTACCTTGCCAATTCATTTATGAAAATATTATGTATGTGAGAAAAAATCTACATCTTTTTAACAAAATAAGTGATAGACATAATTTTAATACTAGAAATAAAGATAAATTAAATCAACCATTTTTCAGACTATCTAAAGTACATACATCTTTTATGGGGTACTGTGTTAAATGTTACAACAGAATACCTTGTGATATATTAGAATTAAATGAAAGAAAATTTAAAACTCATATAAAAAATACACTTTGCAAACAAGCATATTACAAATTAGAGGATTATATCCAAGATAAAAATGCTTGGAAACATGCTGGTCCTGCTCCATAGGACAATTTAGAATCTAGACAAAATCTAACTGGTTGCTAATTTAATTGTATAATATATATTTTTATTTTTTATATTTTTTTATGTTGGTTTTACATTCTGTGATTACTCGAACTCACACACTGAGTTATATTACTTGTAAAAATGCTAGGAATATCGTATAATTTTACAATGTTTGTAAATATGTGAGCACCATGCATCTATCACATGATTAATTTATCTGTCATTCCTTAATTTTTCATTATTTTTACCTAACGTGGTATAGTAATCTTATTCTAGGTGCATCGTCTTCACATATAATGATATAATTGATGTATACAAGATATTGTGAAAACATTTTAAAAGAGTAACGGTGGAGTTTCTTGCCCATTCTTCTCCATACGAAAACTACCTTTTGGAAGGGGCAACTAGAATCAATTATTATTTAAATGTTGACGTTCAAAAGTGCCTTTTTGTGCCTAATTGAAATAAATTATTTGACTTTGACTTTGACTTTGACATTCCATATGTAAGCATAGGTTTTTTTTTTGGTGCGAAATTGTCAAATAACTCCTCTTCTCCCGCTTGGAGCGGGAGGGCGCGTCAGACTCTTACTGACTTAAACCCACCCGTGTTCCTTGAGTTGCCTGTACGTTGCCAGGGGCCGCGGTATCCCTTTTGGACCTTCCCGCAACCCCGGCAGGCATCGGTCCTATAGGACCCCTTCCGTTGTGGTGACATCTCTTTGAGGCGCACGTGGAAGACAACGCGCCGTCGACCCGGGCCTGATCCTCATCGGACGGCGAGGTACCCAGTGCTCACCGTCCGCAAGCTCGCGCCTACGGTGGCCGGGAATCGGCCTGCGATTCCCGACGCCCAGGGCGTCTCCTGCGGCGGCTAGGGGCGTGTGGGCGCGAAGTTTGTCTCTCCCTCACGCGTTCCACCTCCTCCTTCGCGAGCATTACTGCTTCACAGAAGGAGGTGACGGCCTTCCATGCCATCTCGCTCCGTACCATGGCATGGACCAGGGCCGGACGCAAGAGATCCCCGCCACCGAGGAAACGGCGATGCTCTGCCCAAGACGGGCAGACTTCTACCGCATGCTCCACCGTGTCCTCCGGGTGATCCACGCAGTGATGACACCCGGGCGTTTCCGCGTCAGGCGGAAGGTGAGGACGCCGGACTAATCGCCCGAGGGGAATAAACCGCAATAGTTCTTCCCAGCAGCCCCCACCACTTCGCGCTCCGAGCTCTGACCCGAGCTCATTGCGCCAGATGCAGCGTCGGCCTCCGACCCTACATCACTCCCCTCCTTTTGTTTTTTTTTTGTTTTCTGTGTTTCCATAATTGTTCCTACGAGTAAAAACTTTGCATTGTCTCAAAAATAGTGGTTCGCACCCAGTGACTAATTAAACTACCCATTAGTCAAGCTATCAACCTCCCTCACGGTGCGCCGCCGCTTGGAGGTTTGGGATGATTCTTTATAGAGGTTTTTTTCCTCGCGGCCCGGGCGGTTAAGCCAAGACCCTCGGCCCCCGTCAAATGCCAGATACATGACCTTGACACTCTTCGGGGCTACAAGACCAACGGTGGCAGAAGAAAAGGCTTTCTCTTGCCTGCCCGACGGCAGTGTTAGTGCACGCCGAGCCCGCACTCAACGCTGCTCAACGTGTGCTCTCTCAGAGTACACGTTAGAGCGTTCCTCCGACAGCATATTGGCATGCGGACAACGAGACCCCTTAGGCACACAGTACCTAACAGGGAGACATTGCCCGTATCCCAGGGTGCACCGTCCCGCAGACTGATCTTCCCCCCGGACGCATTCATAAAGGAACTCCAGCCCACAGGCACACGGGGAGGTTTCCTGTCCAAGCACCCCATGTAAGCATAGCCAAAGATTAGACTAGCTAAAATACAATTATCGTCAATACTATTTGAGTTGAGTAGAAATTGGAAAGTTATCTACATCATTATTAGGTTTCTTAGGATTCTTCCATTTTAAGAAACATTTAATGCCCTCAGAATTTCTTGAGCCTACAGTAAAATCGTCCACACAAACGAAGTCACGATTCCTTTTCAGTCTAACAATAAGAACTTAATGAACATTTCTATCAGTATTAAAACTGGGGGATTACTCCTAATCCCCCAGTTTTATGCCTCCAGGAGTCCAGGATAATGGATAATGAGCGAGTTTCAGTGAGGGATGTCTTGTTTCAGCTGCGACCGACCCTCAGACATTACTTACTTTAAATTGATGGTCCGCTTCTGTTTCTCTGTTACTGCCGATGCTTTTTGCAGATCGGCAGATCTTGTATAATTTCATTTGGATAATTAAAATTTTTCGAGTTTGTTTAAAGTGCTTTTTGTTTTTCTTGTTTTTGCGTAAAGTTAGGTTGTGTAAGGTTTCGTGGAAATATTTTTTCCAATGTTCATGTTCATTAATTATGTCAAAGTTGAGGAATAAATCATGTTTAAAAGTTCGTCGCTTCCACAAGAAAAATTCAAAACGTACCGTATATTATAAACAACAACGCGCAACGCCTAGCAATCTAAAGTTGCGCACTTATAAATAAAAGTTGAATAAAGTTTTTATTATTAATGCTTCAGCAGTAAAAATTGTGCTCAAACATCCGTGTTTATAATTCTCATATTTTGACGCTTTTCCTTCATTCGCAATACACTTTACAGACTATTTAGGGGCATAAAATTACACCCGAAAGCGCTGACGAGATAAAACGCATGACGCTACTTCCGCCATTGACGTAAACTTTTCAGCAGTACCAACACGTAAGTCTAGTGCTATATCCATAAAACATGTACCAAGTTTACGACCTTATGAAATATTTTGCAGTTTGAATTGTGCCGAGTTCGCAAACTGCCTCGATATTGATTCACGCGCAAATGCCTACACGCAAAAATAGACTTTAAAAAGACCGACGTACAGTTTAGAGCTGTAAAAAATTAGAAATAAACTTTCAGTGAAAGACGCGTGTTCCCAGTTTAGAATACTTACGTTTTAAAGCAAAATGTCTTGCTTTACAAGTTTGAGCTTTAAAGTGCCCAAATAAGGTTGGTATCGCGTTGTGATGAGATTATTGGATTCCCCGAGACGGTCGCAAATTGAAAGGCGCATGTGTTTCGTTTGTTAACATTGTTTCCTCGTAGTGTTTGCGGACTCCTAAGGTTTTATTTTAAACATGAGGTTTGCATTTTAAACGTTTCCTTTAGCTGTGTTTTGCTACATTTTCACTTTTATTCTTACGCTGTCTGCGTTATTTATTTAGCAATTACAGTGCTATAAGCTTATGTTACTAGCACTATTTTGTTACTTAGCACTCTTTTGAATGTTCTGTTTTTATCCTGATAATGGTTACTTATTCTTATATCCGTTCATATTCGATTTTAAAACCGAAAATGAATGATCGATTTTTGATTTATATTTATATTTTTCAGAAATGATAATGTTTAGCAGAAGTCAATTTGCCGTGTTACCTAAAGTCTAAAATAATCATAGTTGTGATTTAATTTACGGACAATTTTAAGTTTGCCGTCGATTTACTAAGTATTGATTTTCCCTGTCTTTCAATCAGTACAAAATATTTTAAATAAAAAATATTAAAATAACTTTTATTAAAAAGCAACCGCAAAGCTTAAAATTCGCTGTGTCATACTAAAAAAACGTATTAAAAAAAGTAAATTAGTGTGCCCAGAAACTCTCTGCGTCTATGAAGTGTCCCGAACGAGCTGACCTAGTTGAAAACCGCGCGGTTATTACCCGGTACCCGACCAATTACTGGCGCTCCCTTGAGCGTAGCAGGGAGAAGTCTAACGAGATAGTTCATTTCTAGATCTTAGTATCGGTTCGTATTTGTTTTGGGTTTTTTCATTCATTTAAATTGCTGTGATAGTACATTTTCTTCTATAAATACCTATAATAAAATAATTAACGTCGCTTTTCGTGTCTCTCTGTTTGAGCGCGTTGTTCGTCTAAACGGCGCAACGAATTTTGATGTGGTTTTCGCGATCATTTACGAAACTTATTCCAACGTGCGAAGCAGGAGCGGATCGCTAGTTTATAATGTCAAATGACTGCGGCTTTTCGTGTGTTGCATTTTCACACTTTTCGTTTTAGGGTCCCGTACTCTTTGACGTTCAAAAGTGCCTCATAAGGGCCTATTTGGAATAAATTATTTGACTTTGGCTTTGACTTTGACTCGAAGGGTGCTACGCAACTTCCACAGTCCGCTGCCCGTCCTTCTATCTATCAGTGGGCTGTATCTTATGAACCGTAATATAACATAATTAGGTGGACAGTCGAAATTTTCTTCCCTTTTTTTTACCAATAAGTTTAAAAATTAAAAGGGCTACCCATACAAGAAACGTGTTTCTTTTGTGTGTGTTAAATATTGTACGGTGGTACGAAACCTTCGTGTGCGATTCCGACTCGCACTTGGCCAATTTTTTTCTAGAAATAATTATATTATAAAATCTATCGTTATTAAGAAAACGATTTCGGAGAGATCTGTATGTTTAACTGAGTTTTAGACAGATACATTTTCAGTTACATAATGAGGTCAGAATTAATAATTGTTTAAAATGAACAAGATGCAGATTATGTTTATGCTTTAACTAACTCTTCTATGACAATAAACTCAAAAGAGAAGCTCTTATAACTTGCAAGCATATTCTACATTTAATTTCACCCCCAAGTGACCGAAAGTAACTTGGTCTGGCAATAAAAGTGTAATTTAAACGAAACGCCAACACTCATTGTGGAAACTTTTTAAACTTAAGAACAATATTTGTCTTGAAGTTAGAAACAAGTTTATCTTTGTAAAACAATTACTAACTTTTGTTGCAGTTTTTGTTTTAGTAATACCTCGTTGGTTGCAAGCATGAAAACTGTGCGTGGTGTCCTGGGTTGTTATTATTAACAAAGAGATAAAATTATGGGTAATCTTCCAAATATTCTGGTTATGCAAATAAATGGTACTCGAGAGAAAGTGCTGGTGTTGGTAGAGAGCCAAATTGTTCCTATTTGTCGTTGATTGTGGACTAAAGTAGCAGGTTTTAGAACAATTGTGTTATTTTAATAATTTGAATGCAGAGTGTGATAAAATTGTACAGAAAATTACGAGATTAAGGTATCTGTGGTCAATGAATTTTATAGCAGATAATTATAGCAGATCTATCGTTTAAAAGTCTGTATCTTTTAAAAGATAACATTAAGTTAGTGAAGTACACATCAATCTCACTGATTTTCCGTTTTATTTATATTAATCTTATCTCTTTGCCAAAATAGACATCCGAAACATTAATGACTAACATTATAGGTTGGCAAGAAACCGTTTAAAAAAATATATTGGCAATGAACACGGTCCATATCAACAACGTACTGTGTCAATATAACCCTGCCAGATTGACCGATACATCAACTGGAACCCCTACAAAGCTCCGGAGATCCTCTCAAAATGGCCGGGTAACAAATTAGTTCAAACTTAAAGGTGGGATTTGAAGTCAGTTGGCAGGATTAATTACATCCCTGGGACCTGGGAGGATAAACGACATAGGACAATGATAGCTCAGATGTTAGTGCTGTGTAATTATATGTATGGACTTGGACAGTTTCGGAGCAATCTTCACAAACTGTATTTGTAATGAGGTTAGGAAGTGAGACGTAAGAGGATTTTGACGCCAAGTTCGAAGTACAGTCAGCGGTATTAATTGTTTAGCAAATTGATACACTACGGTAGTTTGCCGTGTTATAACCATTCCATACAACTGACAAAGAGTGGCAATTTAGGTAGGTAATTGAAAGTATTTTTTATTTTTTTTATTTTTTAACAATCGGATTCCGTGACTGTACGGATATCCAAGAGCTTTTAATGAACGATAAAGGTAAAGTGAGACTGAAATACTTCTGGAGTTATTTTGAGAAAGGGCGCCAATTATAAAAGAGTTTTACTGGGGAGAGTTGGTTTCAAAGGATCACTAAGATCGTATAACAGTTCTTACTCCAAATATAATCAGTGAAAACATTGGCGAACTTCGTGAAAAACGGGCTTTTATGATAGATTAGCTCTTTATGAAGTCAAAGTCAATTTTTTTTTTATTCAAGTAAATCTTGATGTCCATCCACAAAAAATCTACTTGTTCGATGCTTAGTCTGATATAATCGACCAGCTGCGCCTCGCGGTTTCACCCGCATAAGTCTCGACCCCGTGGGAATATCGGGATAAAAAGTATCCTATGTCCTAATTCAGCTCATAAAGCAAAAGTAAAAAAAAAAAAACATTTATTTCAAATAAGCCCTTTTACCGTGGCCCAGGGGCCACGGTAAAAGGAGACGTACAGGCAACATACAGGCAACTGAAGGAACCCGGGTGGGTTTTAGTCAGTAAGAGTCTGACACGCCCTCCTGCTCCACCCAGAGCGGGAGAAGTTATTTGATAATTTCACACCCAAAAAAAAAAGTGTGTGAGGAAGTAATCACAGAATGTAAAATCAATATCATTAAAATAATACATTATACAATTAAATTAGCAACCAGTTTCATTTTGTCTAGATTCTAGATCATGCTATGGAGCAGGACCAGCATGTTTCCAAGCATTCTTATCTTGGATGTAATCCTCTAATTTGTAATAAGCTTGTTTACAAAGTCTATTTTTAGTATGAGTTTTAAATTTTCATTCATTAAATTGCAATATATTACAAGGTATTTTGTTGTAACATTTAATACGGTACCCCATAAATGTATGTACTTTAGATAATCTGAAAAATGAATGATCCATTTTATCTTCGATTTCTAGTATTAAAGTTATGTCTATCACTTATTTTATTAAAAACATGTATATTTTTTCTTACATACATAATATTTTTATAAATGAATTATATCATATATCCAGTCCAAATCCGTTCAGCCGTTTTCGTGTGAAAGCGTAACAAACAAACAAACTCACTTTCGCATTTATAATATTATAGTTAGGATTACATATCAAACAAAACGGCCTCCGTGGAATCATATACTTAAATTATTCAAATAAAAACAATAAAGTGGGATCCCATTAAAAAGGCACAGTCCGTTTTATACTCGCAATACTTTAAGCACCAGTAGCCTTTTCTGTTGCTTTTCTTTCAACAACTTTCAATCTACAGATACACAATAGAAATTGTTTTCTCTTAAAATCGAAAACATGCGAAATTGCAAAGCGCTCCCAATACTCGATATCAGTAAAAGATCAAATAAGCATACAGCAAAAAAAATGGAAAAATATCGTTCAAGACGGAAATACGATAGGAAGTACGATCTTCTGAAGTGGTATTACGATTCAAAATTGCATAAAGTATCATCTCGGGAGGACGCTGGAGGAAATCAGATCTTATTATGATAGTGTTTGGGTGTAGATTCGAGCGCGGTTGGCGTGCCTGATTCAATAAGGTTGAGCTTGAGAGGTAAGGTCAGACACAGACGGATTGAATTGTGTGTCGTGAGGCTTTCCGTGCCTCGCTCCGCTTTTAACATTCAGTTCAGAAATGTGGATATTTGCTGTGCAAAGCCTGACATCTTGCCTTTTCACAAGTGTCTTGGGACTAATTCTAATGTATACGCTTTGAGCGCCGCTTTTATGAAGACTGCTTTTTATTTCTTTGACATTGCCTGCGTCATTAAAATTTAGTCTACGATATTGCGGTTGGTTTGTGTTTATTCAGCATTTTGTATGAACTCGCCATTGAATATAATAGCTTCCGGTTTTCTATAGGGTTCATTAAAAATAATTAAGCAATTATAACGTGTCTTTCTTTGCCGGTTTTTGAAGACACTTAGGTACCAACACCAATATGAATCACGAATCATAATATTTCAAGCAATCTGTAAATAAACAGTATTTTTCTTCCACTAGACATACACATCATTTTCAACATAGATTACCTCTTCGCCTATAAATACCATAATATCCACACTAAACCACTTCAAATCATCAATCCAATAATGATAAACTTGTCAGAACTAAAAACCTCACAATGACGTCACATAACCATTACTCACAGTCACAGCCTACAAAAGATAATAATATAAGTTACCCTCTCAAAAATGATCGCACACTTTTGTGGGACCAAACAAAAATATATCCCCGACCTTTATATAATAGACATTTAACCTTATCAGAGTCATACATTACCCCCGTACCGCTCAATAAATCCCTTCCGATCTCATTACAGACTCGCGCCGTTTGTTCTGATCGTTTCACGTTACATTGCGTTGTTTGCACGATTCATTCGTCTGATATACTACAGTGAGCCAGCAATGTATACTTAGTACCGCAATATTGTATTGAAGTTTTTCGAATTGTGGTGCGGGACGACGAATTTAATTCGAAAATAATGGGTTCTAAATTGAGTATGAAATGTCTGTAGCAATATTATTTTGATGGGTATTGTGATGTTTGTAATAATATGGTTTACTTCGGAGAAGACAAAATATCTAATATAGTAGAGTAAGAAATTAATAATGTTGAACTTTCATATGTTATTAATTTTGAAGGAGGCAATTTGGAAAGTTCGTTATTAAAGCTAGATTAAATTTTGTGTGATACAGAAGGCAACTGTGTTGTTGATAATATTACTTTTAAGGGTTCGGGGTCTACTTGTCACACCTACGGTTCGCTGATCACTTGTTAGTCATGAAATGCATAATCTCGAGTCAATGCTGCAGGATCTATATAATTTATCCTCTAAAGGTGGGCCAAGATGACCAAGACCAAGGCGATGACTAACATCACCAGCGGCGTGTTACCAACTGTTAAAATCGGTGGCAAGCCGCTGGGGGACGACCGTTACGTATATCTGGGACATAGTTTGTCTTTTGAAAGAGACTACCAAACTAAGGAGATCTCGAGACGCATACAACTGGGCTTTGCGGCATTTGGCAAGCTGGATGATGTTTTTAGGCATCGTAAGATTGCCTGAAAACGAAACTGTATGAAAAATGTGTCCTACCTACCATGACATATGGGGCCGAAACATGGACGCTCACTAAACAGACTGTGTACACAGTCCAAGTAACTCAGAGATCTGACCTAGGACTAAGGTTCAAGACGTTGGACTACGGATAGTACCTCAGAAATGGAAGCGGGCAGGACACTTGGCTAGACGTGGGGATGACAGGTTGAGCAGAGATCTCATGGAATGGTTGCCTAGAGACCGTAGAAGGACCGTTGGCAGACAAACTGCCAGGTGGGCGGACGACTCTCAGATGCTCACGGCGAAGACCTGGACGAGACAAGCACGGACCAGGGACGTGTGGCATAATACGGAGGAGACCTATACTCAGCAGTGTGTGGAACAAGGCTGCAAGGTGTCAAAGCTAGAAGAAAGAGAACAAAAACAACTTTTTACAAAATAAAAACAACCGACTATAGTCGATGTTTTTAGTTTTGAATTTTCATTTTTTGCCACCGACTTCCGAAATTAAAGTTATTTTTGACTTTGTAGTATTTTTTTCGGACGTCGGGTTGTGTTTATTTTGTAAAATGTTTTTATTTTTCACTTTTTAGTTATAGAACCTACCCCACACAAATTCGAATACTACTGCCTGTTATGTAAATAACAGTGACAGGAACACAATTTATATGAGACCACCTCTGAAGTATGACCTACGAAACAAAAAGAATCATCAAAATCAATTTATAATTGGTGGAGAGTGGAGAAAAAAAAAACTATTGAATTGAGAACCTCCTCCATTTTAAAGTAGGTTATAAATTTGTGTTAATTGCGTTTATCTCAAACGTTGCCCAAAGCCTTATCTTCGACTTCCTATATTTTCCTAACTTTAAAATAAGACAACAAAACCGCGCTAATACATACATAATTACATCGTACACAAGCAGACATTTTTTAATTACTTCCAGGGCCACATAATTGCGGTGCCTTTAAACCGAACGCAAGATCCTACTCTTACAAATGGGTGAAATTAAAAAGGGCATAAAGGGAGAAAAGGGCCTTTCTTTTGTGAGTTTTTTTAACAATCCGTGTAAAATTACCCACATGCGGCGTTTTGTCGTATACAATATTTTATGTAACACCTCTCGTTAATTAACTGCCATTGTCTCTTGGTTCGCTAAACTGAATTATTTACGCTGTGGATATGAATTTTGTGTTAATTTTGAATTGTAGTTTGTGGAGGTTTTGATGGTTTTAACTTGGACTTTGGGGCCTTTATTACATTTTTGTGTTTAGTTCGGGCAAAGAAAAACACAAATGTTTACAACTGTTTTATTTTTGTTACAGTTCTTATTATAAAAATAAAAACCATACACAGAAGTGGGGAAAAGTATAACTCTATTATACAACATGTAAAAAAAAACTCTGTCCGATCCGTGATTGCACACGCAGGGCATTAAGCATTTTTTCCGTGTATCTGGTCCACAGACTGCAGATATAATAAGCCTGGCAATATGCCCTAAACAATGTTATCTTTACATTATTGTTACACTTCTGCAAATCTGCGGGCCAGCATGTTGCATCGTACGGCTAATGCCCCGCGCTCTCTCTTCATATCACAGTATCAATGGCATCCTCTGTAACTCAGTGACCAAGGTATTTAAACTGCTTTACTCTGTTGAGAGTTGCATCACATACCGAGACTGGTGGTACCAACTCATAGGTCTTGTTTTGTGCCATAAAAACTAACAGCTCGCTTTTCTTAACATATTAATTATTTCTGGGGGCAGGCTAGCTTCATTCAACAACTTTTCCCAAAGTATTTCATATGAGACAAGGTCAAAAACCCTGGATAGATCCAAGAAGCATGCATACGCAGGTGTCCTCCTCCCAGTGTAATATTGCTCTGTGCTCTGAGTCATTATCGCAGTCTCGGTTGATAACCTCTTCCTCCCCTTATGACCCCTGTTGAAAATTTGCAATTTTTTTATGGATTTGAGGTAATTTTAGTACTAAAAATGTGAATTTTAAATAGCAATAACTTTTTTATTTTCAATAATAATAAGATTTTTTATTATATGTTCGTCGAGTATTATGTTTCTTTTTTCATGTATGTCCACCGATTTCTCCGTCAATTGTGGACCGATTTTGAAAATATATTTTTTTTAAAGGTTATGCTCTCAAGGTGGTCCCATATAAATTTTATTAACTTTGCATGGATATTTTTTGAGTTAGCTTCAATAATACGTATTTTTCCCACTTAGTCTTTATGGATGATATGATAAGTTCTTGTCACTGTTATTTACATAGCAGGAAGTGGTATTCGAATTTGTGTGGGGTAGCTGTACCAAAACTTAACAGTGAAAAATAAAAAGTTTTTACATAAAAAAACAATCTAATTCCAAAAAAAACACTACAAAGTGAAAAATTACTTTAATTTCGCAAGTCGGTGGCAAAAAAAACGAACATTCAAAACCAAAGACACCGTAATTAAAATTATTTTTCACTTTGTAGTGTTTTTTTTGAAAGTAGGTTGTTTTTTTGGTAATGATATTACAGTTCCTTTGTGCCCCTTTCCGATCCGACAGGGTTTATTCTACATATTGTATAAGACTAGAGAATTAGAAATAAAAAAAAGGTAGGCGCAGTTCGTAGAGTTTCGTGAAAACGTTTGGTGAAATAATAACAAATTTCTTTAACGATGTTATTTAATATTTTCATTTTTTTTATTAATTGCATTCCTTATGATGCAAGCTTTAATCGATTGTGATATTTTTCAGGTCTGGGTAGATTTACGGCCGACATGAGACGACATATAAAACAAAAAAAAAAACGGATATTTTTAAAATGTTTTTTTATTTGGGAAATTATCATATAACTTCTCCCGGTCTGGGCGAAGCGGGACGGCGTGTCAGACTCTTACTGACTAAAACCCACCCGTGTTCTTTCAGCTGCCTGTACTTACCAGGAACCACAGTATCCCTTTCGGACTTTCCCGCGACCCCGGCACGCATCGATCCTAGCGGACCCCGCCAGTTCTGCTGACATCTCTTTGAGGCGCGCGTGGAACACATCGCGCCTGGTCCTTATCGTACGGCGAGCTACCCATTGCTCACCGTCCGCAAGCCCGCGCCTACGGTGGCCGGGTCGACGATTACGATTCCCGATGCCCAGGGCGTCTCCTGCGGCGGCTAGGGGCGTGAGGGCGCGAAGTTTGCCTCTCCCTCACGCGTTCCGCCTCCTTCTTCGCGAGCATTACTGCTTCGCAGAAGGAGGTGACCATGGCCTGGACCAGGGCCGGACGCGAAAGATCACCGCCACCGATCGCCTCCACGAGGACGGCGATGCTCTGCCCAAGCCGGGCAGACCTCCACCGTATGCTCCACCGTGTCCTCCGGGCGATCCACGCAGTGATGACACCCGGGCGGTTTCTGATACTGCCGTTGCTATTGTATTTTCTCTGCACTAGATTTTTTAGGCTTATTGCATTCCTTATGGAGCAAGCTTTCTTCGATTGGAATTATTTAAATTACTGAGCAGATTACAGCCGATATGAAATGATTTAGCTATTGTCAATTTCATATGCATTTTGACCCCTATTTTACGAAATATTTTTGTTATATCTCTTTAGGTCCTGGTAGTCCTATGTCTTCTCTTGAGAACGACACCAGAGTCACCGTTCTTGCACTAAACTAATTGGAATTTCGACATAAAGTGAAAAATAGAGGGGGCATAGGGGAAATTATATCCTGCTTAAAAATTGTTAGATATGTGTATCTATCTTGTGCGGTCAGAAATATTTAACTTACTACCAATACTCCGAGCGAAAAGACGTTTTCTCGTCAAAAACGATAAAAATATTATTAAGTATTTGCGGGAAAGTCCGAAAGGGATACCGTGGCCCCTGGCAATGTACAGGCAACGGAAGGAACACGGGTGGGTTTTAGTCAGTAAGAGTCTGACACGCCCTCCCGCTCCACCCAGAGTGGGAGAAGTTATTTGATAATTTCCCACCCAAAAAAAAAAAAAAAAAAAAAAAAAAAGACCCACATTAATTCTTAAGAATAGGAAAATAAAGTAAAGACACGTTGTCATTGTTTTTTCTTTTACTGCTTTATTTGACAGCAAGTTTTTTGGCATTTAATAAGCAATTCTAGGCGTTGCCATTATTTCGCCAACATTCACCAAATATTGCCCAACAAACATTATTAAGGAAAAACATGTTCTTCAAACAACCGTTGTGAGTAAATTAAAAATATTTGTATGATGTTCCAGGAATATAAAAGTACGGTCGCAAGTCATGAAAAAATAACATAATAACGAAAAATATTTTTTTAACAAGCTTATAATACATAATAATATTTGTATTATTACGTATTATACTGCTACGCTCGAATTGCAGACATGATATTATTACGTTTGACTACTGAACGCTAACGTCTATAAATTTTGGTATAAGTATCATCTTTCAGTAAAAAATATAAAAAAACTATACTTAAGTATTTGATATTTTGGTGTACCTACAATAAAGTACAATCTATCTGTATCTATCTATTCTTATACCCTCACCTTTGTCATCTAAGTGAAAGAAACAGGAGCCGTATTATTAATGCCACAATTATTCCAGTGTGAGTGAGAGACGGAGCTATACAAGGCAGCTAGCACCATCCTTTTTTCGCAGTGGAATAATGATGGCATTAATACTTCATAATAAGGCCCTTGTCTATTGTATGACTCAAGCCTAAAAACATAAAAACAAATAAGCTTGTTCAAAAGCTAGAATCTTATTTGCTACGCCACTCGTAGCATATATGCTACGCTGCTACGAAATCTCGTAGCATTTCTACGCGGTATCTTTCTTACACTAAAATCATATGACATTATCATTTATCTCAAAATTAAGCCGCCTGTCTTGCATTACTATACTCACATATCAATAGCATAGACGTTTTTGTTCGCATTAAAATCGCAGTTAGTATTCAAAGCAAACAGTTTTGTTTGAATGGCAGTTCTCAAGTGCTTTGAGCTTGCAAGCAGTTCTGTAAACCTTAGTGCTTTATAATAATATAATAACTATATTGGATTGATGGTTAGGATTAAATTGGATGCAGTATTCAATCTGCTACGGACTTCGTAGCCAGTGCTACGAAACTTGGTTTTGTCATTAATGGTTGTGGTAATTAATATAATTAGTATATTTACAAAACAACTGTTTATGCTATAACAAAGACTGCTCATTATTGAAAGGGCGTCAGTCAAGTAGAGAGTCATTGTAGATGCCATTTAAATTACGATTTTTATGGAAACCGTTATTATTACGTGTATTAAATAATAGCACTTTTGATATTTATTTACAACTATACAGCCGCTTTCCTCAAGGCATTGAACGTAATATTTCATCGTCATTTATAACAATTTGCTAGCCTTCTTCTGATATAAAATGATTGGAGCAAGTTATATGTACCTATACAGCGAGTAATGAGTTTTAGCATTCTCAACTAACATGATGGCGTTCATTAATTACTTACAAGAACTTTTGCTGTAAGACAGATCAGTTTAATAGCATAAGCGAAAAAAACAGAATACCCAATTTCAACTAAAATTGTCAATCCATCTATTCAGAATCAATCGACGTTCCTGTGAGTCCCAAACTGTCGCACACAATGGAGGTGTTGAGCCACTAGCATCACATCACGATACACGTCACACGTGACTCACAGCTCATCAGCCTTTGAGCTTTGAGCTCACAGCTCAAAGAAACATCGTAAGAAACTTTAGTGAATATAAAATAATTAATATATATAAAAGAATAATATAAAGATTATTCAAAGCCTTGGCTTCTGCATTGTAATTAAAATTGTATGCAATTGTTTGTGGAGATTGTCTGAAAGTGTCGAGTTTAGTAAATGCACTTACAAGTTTAGTAAATGTATTTACAAGTTTAGTAAATGTTTTTACAAACTGCACAGACTTGGGATCGCCTGTGGGAATAGAATGACAGTTAATTTATTTTTATTTTGTCGAGCTATTTGTTAGTGCTTTTGTGAATTTAAGCATTTACTAACTTCATCACCATAATCCACTGCTTGAATGCTCCCACAGCTAAGCAGCTGAGCGACTCACAGCTGGCCACAATCTTTATGCTTCTGTGCCAATTTCATCAAAGTAGTTGACATTGTTGCTATAGCATGACTCTATAGCAACAATGTCGTTACCATGTTTATTACCTTTGACCTTAGAATCCAAACCATACCAGAGCTACTTAAAAGCTGCTAAGAATTCTCTCAACACAAAACCCAAGTAATTTCCTTTTAAAAGTATGTACTACTAAACTCTTACAATCACATAGCCGATCCCTTTAAATAAAACCTATAGTGACGGTCGGCAAAACGTTTGTAAAGAAGACTCAACTTACACACCGCAGGATACAGAGTGTCCGGCAATAAGTCTTCGCACAATAGGGGCAGCCCTAATGAGCTCCGTGGATTTATTACACACACACGTGAGCAGACAGCTGTGGGGTGTGTGTGTGACAAGGAGGGAAGTAGTGTGCGTGGTATTGAGCTTGACCTGTTAAGGTTGGCTAATCAACATCAAGCTATGCTGCGCTAGCTAAGCTTACTTTCTCGTGGCATGTGTTTTAAACAAAGCGTTGCCGTATCGCAGAATCACATTGTTATGATTGCTTCCTGGTTATAATCAACTAGCGACCCGCCCCTACTTTGGACGGGAGATCTGCTGATGTGGCCACTATACATGTCAATACATCCAGTTGTATGTATGAAATTATATCTATGTTACATTAAACCGGAGGTTACCGGAGGCTCAAAACTGTGATCTAAACCACGTCAAAATCCAATGTGTAGTTTAGAAGAACTGAGCAGGCACAACCAAATGTTCCAGTAGACAACATGCAAATACAAAAAGAGACTTCGTTTTTAGGAGCGAGTTAGTTAGATACAGCTCAGTATAGCTTGATGTTAGTAAGTTACCCTTAGGATTCTGGTTGTGTTTTAGTGAGTTAATGGATTTTCTTTTTGTATGTGTGTGAGAGTGTATTAGCAACCATGACCGTGGTCTTTATTGTATTGTGGTATTATTTTAATGTTACGTAGGTTGTGGACATAATGTAATATAAAAGGTATAATCATAAATACACTAGAACGGTATTATTGTTTTATGTCACAGTTTGAAAGTATTGTTTTTCCCTAAGTATAAATAAAAAAACGAATTATAAAATTAATAAATGTTTTCTTTTTCAGGTACGTGGTGACTTTACCAGTTTACAACCAAATACTTTTCGGGAGTACGAAATAGTTAAGTCAATTATAAGTAATTATTTAAGTAGTCGTAGTGTCTGATATAGCATTTTACTTCAACTTTTTTTAATAGTCGAAATCGAACCTATTTAACCCTTTCTTTTGAAAGCGGTGCTAACAACAACGAGACCTTCGAACAGTCTAGTGAAGAATCGAGTGATAATCACCGCACTTAGCAGAAGGTTTCTCCCACAGTTACACCGCATACAAATAAGGGTAAACACAGCTACTCATTCCCGTGATTTACAGCTTTATTCGTCAGTTACGACACCCATGGGGGGCTGAATGGGGTTCTACGTAACCGGGACTTCGGCATTACCGTCGTTAGTGGGTGATAAGTGGTGGGTTAAAAATTGTGTGTGTAATTGGGGATAGAAACTTGATTGTCATTACGAATTGTATTTTGTTTTTCGACAAACGGTGAAGTAAGACTAATGATTACAACACCGTCAATTGCACTAATTATGTTTAGGAACTCTTCTATCCAGGATTATTAACTAAATGAAGCGTAGTTGAAGGGTTTCACAGAAATACTGAAAGTATTCAGTACAAAAATACTTTTCATGCAATCAAAGTCAAAAGTCAAAGTCAAATCATTTATTTCAAATAGGCCCGTATAAGGCACTTTTGAACGTCAAAAATTTACAAAAAAAATTAATTGATTCTAGTCGCCCCTTCTAAAAGGTAGTTTTCGTATGGAGAAGAATGTGCAAGAAACTCCACAATATTCGTATAATCGACAAATTTGAACTTAGAGAGTTGTATTGATGATTTGAATGATTATACTTCGATAAATATGGTCGGTTCCAAAAGTATCTAATCAAAAAGTAAACAAATAAATCAGAAAACATGCTTGTGGAAGCCAATTTGTAATGCAACTTACAAGTTTAGTGCTTCGATTTGATTATTTGAATAGTTCCGAAGTTCTGATTAGGTGATTGAAAATCAGAACTTTAGATATAAGAAAGATGTTTATCATTATTGATAACTGAGGTTAATTTTATCACCTGAATTTTTATCGATGATTTTTAAATTGTTATTATTGTTATTCAAACAATAATTGTTGGAAAAAGTGTTGAAATACAATGTTGAAACCTTCTAAACACAAATGAATGTGTTACTTGATTGAGTGATTGCGTAAGAGTTTAACCTGAACAGGGTTTATTTACACTTTCATTAGGTACACAACACACAACAGACACGCTATAGAACAGAGTCTATATATATATGTTATTTTCGCGTCTGACTTTTTTAACCGACTTCAAAAAAGGAGGTTATATATTCGTCTACATGTATTTTTTTTATGTTTGTTTTTTTGTGTGTAAAATGATGATGTGTATGTTTATCGATATTTTCGTCAATTGTGGACAGATTTTTCATTTAGTAGAGGAAACTAGCGCGGTGGTCCCATATAAATTTTATTAACTTTGCTTGGGTAGTTTTTGAGGTGGCTTCGATTATACGCATTTATCCGCTTTATTTATCTTGATGATATTATAATGTTTCCTGCCACTATTGTTTACATGGCAAATAGTGGTATACGAATTCGTGTGGGGTAGGTACCATGACTATAAAAACAACCGACTTCCAAAAAAAACACCATAGAGAGAAAAATAACTTTAATTTCGGAAATCGGTGGCAAAAAAACAAAAATACAGATCCAAAGACACCGACTTCCGAATTATAGTTATTTTGCAGTGATTTTCTTGGAAGTCGGTTTTTCTTTTTTTTAATAGCATACGTACAATCTGATAGACAGACCTGCAACTAGCCACATCCACCTTAAGTTTTACACTTTGTACTGTTATATTATTATGTATGTTCTTGTACTAACAGCTGAATTTTATACATAAAAGGTTAAGTGCCTTTTAAGTGATGAAAGGAGTAATTAGCAAGTTATTTAATTATCAATCTCTTTACATTTTTTTCCTGAAGGAAAAAACCTCTTTGAAGTAGTTTTTAAAAGTTTAAGGAAAATATTATTTGTTGCCGAAATTGTTGGTGTATTTTTTTTTATATTGAGTTAATATTTGCTATTATTAATAATTTTACTTTAATATCTATTTTTATCTTGACTTTGTTAATACAGTTGTGAAAATACATTTTTTTATGGGCAAGAAATTCACATTTTCATTTATCTTTTAAATTGAGATTATATTGCAAAAGCATTAAATAGCAATCAATCTGCCTGGCCTTGTCCCGGCTATGTTGGGGTCAGCTTTCAGTGTAACCGGTCAAACCGCCTATCCGCCTACCTATCTGCCTACCTGCCTATCTACAAGGTAAGACTGGTCGGCAGACTTTTAGGCTTCTGACGACCCGTAACGATAGTCATAAGATCCACGAATGACAGCCGGGACCAACGGCTTAACGTACTTTCCGAGTCACGGAGGAGTCTCGATACGTAAAGATAGTCACCCATCCACCGACTAACCCCGTACCTGATGGATCGACCCGTGCGGCTGTTATTACTTAGCCACGAGCTCCTTAAATAGTAAAGCAATTAGTGTTAATTACCTTAAGGCTTGCGTGTATTAATCTTAATAGCCTTAACGTACTAGGTACATCTTTATATATTTATATTCTATGCCTTACTAGGAATAATTGTTATTATAACCCCATAAACTATTATCACTAAATACTGCTTTGATAAGACTGCCAATATCACCACTCTTCACCAACGGAATGGTAATAGGCATAACTAATGTTGTTACCTACTGTAGAACGGTGTTGATGATCCAGCTAGAGTCTATACCTTACATGTGAACCCACAACAAGATTAAGAATCCCTTAGTCGTTCCTCCAAAATAGCAATTTGTTCCTATTACTTCTACAACCAATACATTTCAACATTCCTACAAATGCACCTGCACCCTACAACTCTGCCCACCCCACAATAAACATAAACTATCAGCGGTTAAACGTAAATCTCGCCACCCAAGTAATTTTACGTCCCTCTCCAACACCAACATGAAGCCTCGAGAAAGAGTGAGAGAGAGGGTGAAATGTGTTTATGTCTTACCGTAAAATATTGCGTTTGGGAGAAAAAAATCGAGTTTTGTAAAATAACGTTCAGTTGTTTTAAAAAGTTTGTTTTTTGCTGCCTCGGGGTTGGAAGGTGTGCGTTTTTTTCACTGCGATGCGAGGAAAGATTTTTATTTTCAGTAAACGAATATTTTTCATTGTAGGTACTTCAGAGAGTCAGGGTAGGCATTATCTCCGGTAGATATACATCATTATGACAAGAATGTAAGTAGGTATATGCTAGTTAAGTAAACCATAGCTTTGCAGGAGATGGTAATACAGTCCTTAGACAAACAGTGACAAACACATATATAAAACCGTTCACATAAACTGATATATCGCCAACGACACTCAAACCAAACTATAGGGCTTTCACCACTCTATGAAAATTATAGATATTAATAAATGATGAGCTCACTTTCTAACAATAAAATCCACATCTTTATTACTCTTACATTTAAGCTGCCACTTAAAGTTAGATCACTTTAACTTTCTCCCAAGTACAAAAGTACAAGAAGTACAGGTATACCTCAGTGTACTCGAGAACACTTGGTAAAGTGAATGTGCTCTCACTTAAAAGCTTTGAGTTCCCACGGAAAGCCGTGACAGTTGAATTGTATTGCATTTTACTTTTTAACAATCGACAGGTTTAAATGTGGTTTAAGAGAGAGCGGTAAAGCTGTCAGAAACACTAATGGAATTGTGGCATTTTAAGTTTAAGACAAAATCAAACTGGTTGCAAATTTAAGTGTATATTTTATTATTATTTCTTATTATATGACATTGTTTTTACATTCTATGACCAATTCCTCGCACACTGACTTATAAATTGTGGAATCTTAGGAGGATCGTCTACTTTTACAATGTTTGTAAATATGTGAGCACCATGTATCTATCACATAATTAGTTTATCTGTTGTTGCTTCATTTTTAATTCTTAATTCTTTTTACCTATTGTGGTATAATAATTTTATTCTAGGTGCATCGTCCTCACATATAATTATATAACTAATGTACTTATACAAAATATTGTAAAACATTTTAAAAGAGTAACGGTGGAGTTTCTTGCCCATTCTTCTCCATACGAAAACTACCTTTTGGAAGGGGCAACTAGAATCAATTAATTTTTTTTGTAAATTTTTGACGTTCAAAAGTGCCTTATACGGGCCTACTTGAAATAAATGATTTGACTTTGACTTTGACTTTATGCGTACTTATATTTCAAACTGCCGTTCTTTTTACTGCCTCGTTGGTGTAGTGGTCGCAAGCTCCTACTGCTGAGCGTGAGGTCCTGGTTTCTATTGCCAGGTCGGGCAAACTGTAATTGGGTTTTTGCATCAGGAACTTCTCAGTAGCACCCTGGAGTCTGGATTTCTGCCTGGTTGATGGCAATAGGCGACCCTATTGCCATCAACCAGGCAGAAATCCCTCTAGTTATTATATGGTTAGTTATTATACATACTTAAACATAACTGGCGAAATGTGGGTGTAAGAAAGACAATAAGTTCATGTGCGCGTAATATGACACAAATTTATTCTGAAACATTAAGTATCTACTGAATATATTTAGCTTTAGATATTGGTTCCAACTAGGAATAGAACCCAAGATCCGTAGCGCAGAAACCAATCATAACCACTACGCCAATCGAGCCCTAGTCCATTTCTTTAGATAATATTTTACTCGTTGTGTTGTCCTGTAGGTAGCTGGTTATTTTCAGAGACCCATCTCACACAACACGTTGTACTCAACATGGGTAAATTAAATTCACACTCTTCTTTAGAGACGCAGCAACATAAAAAACAAAAAACAATCTAACACTATTTTATTTCTAATCTAGCTAAACCTTAGAAAGACAGCCACAAAACATCCCTCGTCTGTTTTGTAACAGTCGGATAACTCGACACGTGCCGCGGAACCCCGGAGGCACCACCGACACTACCGACGTGTTCTCGATAATGTTACACTAACCGTGAACCGGAACACCTTACACGTGTCTGCCTGACGCGGGAGCACGGTTTGTGAGTTCAAATAATTTAGGCCTTTGATGAGAACATTCGTTTTATTGTGAAAATTAATTTTCCTTATTTATCATGTTTTTTTTTTCTTTTCTTTATTTAAACTACTTAGCTGGTTAATAGATGAACACAGTTTTAAGTTAACCTTCGTTTTTTAGGCAATAGGTTAGACAATAGCGGCCTTCCTATATCGTGATTGATAGACTCGCATTCGAAAAATACCTCTTCTGATGGCAATCTCTTTACCGGCGCCTATAAACAATTGCAAAACTCAACCTGAGAGGCAAAGTTGAAACATCTCGAACGCCTGTGATTTTACAGGAACCGGTACCATGCTAATCAAAATTTAGCATTTATGCTTAGAGGTAGAATTATGTACTTACTTAACCCGGGCAAAAATATTATACATTTTTTTTTTTTTTTTTTTTCTTTTATTACATTGCCCCACACTAGGAATTTCTCCTGTACTGTGGGTGCGTTTACAAACATTTATACTCACATACACAAACAGCCAGACCCGGAACAACTACTTGCAGGTCATACAAATATTTGTTCCGTGCGGGAATCGAACCCGCGACATGCAGTGCAGCAGTCAGTCGCTTAACCACTGCGCCAACCGTGCCGTCAATCATGTTTTCATACATGTCATCATACATATTTGGAACTTTTTCCAAAACTAGATTTGACATGTTTTTTCACCTGTATTGTCCCACTGCTGGGCAAAGGTTTTCCCACAGTTTGTCACTCTTCACTTTTCCTCTTCCGATGTGTCATATTAATGGCTTCGTACTTTGAGCTACTTGTGAAGAGCCCTATATTTATTGTTTCTTTTATTTGTAAATTGGTTAAAAATAACACTTATGTGTATAAGTGCATTTTTTTAAAATTCATCTTGTTAAAGTCGGTCTCAAACACACTTTTACTCTACCTCCTAAATCTCTTTTCACTACAAGCACAAACCTACCTCAAGGCTCCAGTCCAGTACATGGGCGTTCCAGCCAGTGATTAATGAGACGAGTGATTCAATTCGCGCCAGACGACAGGTGTCAGGAGCTGCCACTGTAGACTAGGCGGGCGTGATGTTTGGCACGTGGAGTTCGCTTTTATTTGTGTGTTGTGTATATAAATAAAACACGAATGATTATGTAGAAGCAGTCAGGGAAATTAATTGTTTACAAAGTTAAACACACTGGGTACGTCAATTTGCCGTGATGGAGCTATTTCTTACAATACATTGGCAAAGAATAGATTGATTTGAATAGATGGGCCATTTAATTTAGTAGTCAATTTGCCAGCTCAGGCTGAGACAAGACATTTTTAACCTTGCATCTGACGTGGCAACGCACCTGTGATGTCACTGGTGCTGCATATTGGCTGGGGTTGTCCATACACCGGTGAACACTTACATATTTCACTATTTCTTTGGCGACGTTTAATACACCATTTTTGTTACAAAAAAGGTTTTTTTTTCGTTTTACATAAAAGATTCGTTAATTCAACTGATATTGAAAGTCTTTTACAGAATATTCTAATCATTCGCTATTTTGTGTCATAACTATGTCTTTAGGACACCATGGCATAATTATGCATAAATAAAACAACCATTCTTACCATCCATTACAAAACCCTTTCCTTCCCTTTTCTATCATAACTCTCACTAAAACTCAATAAAATTTCACCAAAAAACACTTCAAACTTCAGTATTAGGCTACAAACGAATCGGCAATCGGCAAAACAATCAGTGATATCCGACGGCTATTAGCTGGTGACCGGTCCAGGGGTGGGGGAGGCAATTAATCTTCGCCGGAAGGGGCGGGGGCTGTCGGCTGTCGGCAACACTCCCCCCCTGATCAGCTAGGCTGTAAGGTATTGATGTGTGGGGAATGTAACTTTGAGGTTTTGTTTATGTGTGTCCGATTTGGCACAGTGTATCAATTTTATGACACTGTGTGGTTGTGGTGGCACATGGCAAGCAGCTTTTCTGAAACGAAACAATCTGACTTCTCATTGTAATATTTTTATTGATGTAGATAGGAAGACTAGTGCAGCTTTATTGTAAAACCAAACAGTAACGTCGGCGTTGATACAAAGTTCATTTAAATAAATATTGGTACTTTGACGGTCTTATCGCTAATAGCGTCATCAACCAGAAATGATGAGCCTCACCAGACTAAAAATGATCAAAATTACTTACAAGTCAATTCCACTGATCAATTGGGATCGCTTTGCACAAGTAAACACCTAAGTAGTAAATGATCAGTTAAACAATACTGATCATTTACTCATTTATTCAGAACAGCGCCTAAAGTTATCATGTGCATATGTGTATACATATGATGGTGATGGGTGTGTGTGTTCGCTGCGAGTGAAAGGTGAGACAAGATTAGCAATCAAAACACTATTAGCAAGTTTATTCGTTGTCAATTTTGTACGTGTAGCTTCAGAGCTCTGAAACTAGACGTGTTATTATTAGATATTACTTTGTGTCGTTTAAGGAACATACTATCTGCTCTACCTATTAGAGCCATACCCGTTGCTAGGTCGCGCTGCCAACTAAAAGTATACAGCTACACACCGTGACATTTTATTCGTCTTACAAAAGCAGCCCACTTCATGTATCCAATGACTACTAAACATTAATACGGCACGGTTGGCGCAATGGTTAAGCGATTGACCGCTGCACTGCGTGTCGCGGGTTCGATTCCCGCACGGAACAAATATTTGTATGACCTACAAGTAGTTGTTCCGGGTCTGGCTATTTGTGTATGTGAGTTTAAATGTTTGTAAACGCACCCACGATACAGGAGAAATTCCTAGTGTGGGGCAACGTTTTTTAAAAAACAAAAAAAAAAAACATTTAAAAATATATATGTATATTTTGAAACAATTTTTTAATTGCTCCTAGAGGTATTTTATGTCGGGTACATTGAGTAGTCCTTTGTAAGATATTTCTACGGGGACAACGGGAATACGGGTGTATTCCCATTAAAGGGAACAAAGGGAATTAAATAAAATAATTAAAATTACTTCCCGTTGTCCCCGTTGTTCATGTACGATGTCCCCGTAAATTTATTTTAATATATGGACAACGGGGACAACGGGAAGTAATTTTAATTATTTTATTAAATTCCTTTTGTCCCCTCTAATGGAGACATTTCTACGGGGACAACGGGAATACACCAAGTGGGCTGCTTTTGTAAGACGACTAAAATGTCGCGGTGGCTCACCTGGCGTCCGCTTGGTTACGCAGCCTACCATACATTTTGTTGGCGACGCGACCTGGCTGCGCCGCCTTGGCGTCCCGGTGAGGGAATGGCTCTTAGTCTTGCATTGGGACGAGATATGATAAGAAAATCTCGTGATAAAAGATTGATTAGTCTATAAGGTTGGTCGCATGGTTGACTGCCTATGTTGCGTTTGATGCACCTACTTGAGTTTCGCCATATTCAAAGGCTCCTCTAATACATCATTTTATAATCTGTCCAAACATTATTAAAACAATATTTGCTTATTTACAAATAATTTTATTTCGCTGAGTGCCTTTCAGTCTGTGCTAAATACATTTGTTATATTGTTTTTTTCTTCTTTAAAATAAGGTTTTTGTACATAATACAAATATAATAATAACATTTAATTCCTATTACTTACTAAAATATTGGAGATAAATAAATAGTACATAATTCGTAGTACGTTTCCTTATTGTTTAAAAATATTTCGATATTAAAAATTCCATCGCAGTTATAATGGAAACTGCGTGCCACACTGCGTCTCGATAATAAATTCCAGCCAAAATGAATAAATTCAATATTCTATGCCAGAAATTTGCATATTATCTGTAATAGACAAATCAAACAACCGTGGCTGATTATTATTATTCACAATATAATATCGATTCTGAATTAATTGAATCGAGATAAAATACAAATTAACTTCGATGTCTGTATTTGAATTCGAAATGAATGTAATCGTTAAATTATCAGAATTATCATTTTCTCTGCGAAAATACTGGATATTGGGCACTAAAAAGGTACATTTTGCTAATGACAATAGAATTAGAGATTTCACGTCTTCATCTTCTATGCACAAGTAAAAAAAAAAATACTGTACAAATTCGGACTTAATGCCTGAGGCATTTTCTACCAGTCAACCTTAGGGTGGAGCAGAGACAAAACATGGCAGGTGCAACATGAGTAATAGATAACTTAAAAATGAATACTGACTAATACATACATACATACATATATTATAAACCGGATAAACTTTGTCAGGAGAAATAACGATAGGTAGAGAAGAAAACAAAACCAGCAAATCAGCGCTGCAAAGATTCTGCCAACTTTTCACGAATATATTCACGTGCCTTCAGTTTGAAAGATAACCGACTGGTTGCCATCTTGATGTTCAGAGGAAGCGCATTCCAAAGAAATACCGCCTGGACAAAGAAAGAAGATCTTTTCCATGTACCCTATTCAAAGTCCTAGGTGCATCATTTATAAAAAATATAACCCATCTTTAAATCCCAAACAAGGAAAATGGGTGACGTTACCTAATATATAAAGTTAACCTCAAAATGTGACTCCTACTTTTCCTGTTATAAGTAACCATGGAAAAAACTTATTCACAAGAATTCTTCCTATTGGAGACCGTACTTGATAAAATAGCATAAAAACACAAATTACAGTCCCTGAAAGAAACATTTTCGCCTAACTTGCCCAAACCAAAAGTAACTGCCAACACCTGTAAGCCATAAATACTTATGACCCACTAAACTTGATTCATATCAGTCCGAGGTCACCTATAACTTACAAATAGGTCTGATTCGAACCGACGACCTGGAAACTGGCGACCTGCAAACACTGGCGACTTGCCAAAATATTAATACGATCAATATACTACTTTGGCACTGCATTACACTGTGATTTAAATTCAATCAGGCTTTCAAGCATTTGGCAGCGAAAGAATTTAAATCGTAGATTTTAGCGATAAAAAGATGGATGATTCAATAGTTCAATCTAGGTTCAAGTAGTACATTCTTGATTTAGGTACTAACTACTTGTCGTAGAACTTCTTCCGAAATAATCTGCAAAATAACTAAAACCATAGATGTTTGTTTCCGTCGCTAATCAGCATTGCTGATATTCGATTATAAAAGTAAGGTGCCGCTGAAATGACAGTGAAATGAAGTATTTTATTTGGACGAATCACTTAAATCTTTAAAGCAATGCATTATATACATGTCCGTTTATTAAAATATTTTTTTAACTCACCACTGTTTTTTACTCTTAACCCGAATACGAGTCAAATACTGTATTCTTCTTCCTACCTAGTTCCACTGGAGTAAAAAAAAAGCATCGCTTTCCACGCTTGGGAATGTTGTTGTTTATCTAAAGCCTTAATGGCTGAACCCGTTCAGATAGATGGCAGCTAAAATGTTTAAAATTCAACTATGCTTTGTGAATTTAAATGGGAACACGCTATTTGGAATGCATTTCATTTCCGTTATCTATTGCATAATGCAAGGAAAACCTATTTCAGTCACGCTGACTCAGACTTTTTTACAAAATCACACTACGAAATTTGACAAAAAATTACCATCACCCACATACCCTATAGATGGCGCTTTTATCAAAAACCATTTACCCTCGATTCCCTGCCACTAAATTTTCCTAAATGAAAACGTTTTCTACAAAGAGGTTTTAGTGAACGTAATGAACCGTCAAACTTGAACGTGAATACATTAAAAATAATCCCAGTTTACACACGTAAGCCTCATTTGCTCGGTTCGGCGGTAAATGGGACACTACATCATTTTCAGCCGACATTTTCAGAATAAAATAGGTATTATAACCGTAATGTGTTTTGTTAATTCGCTCGAACGACTGCGGCATTTATTTTGCTTGAGCAAAATGTCTGTATATTTTTTTCTTTATCTTTTATTGCTTTCTTCTATTTGAAGGTTTGTGTTGTGTGCCTAAATTATCACTGGTTTTGGTAAAGAAATACCTAAATACTGAATTTTCCTACGTTCCTATATGTTCATGTGGGTTTTTAACTAAGACGTTTATGAACCAGTTTTTCCTTGCAATTACCGGTTTTTCATAAATTATTAACATCATTACGACTATAGGAGGAGGAAAAAGATTTTTCCTCCTCCTATAGTCCTACTTGCTAATCCTAAGGCTTCGTGTACAATTGACGCCGGAGCCGCACCGTGCCGCCGCCGCACAGCAACGGGGGCGGCACCGCGTAGGTTTTATATTCATTCAGAGATATACTGAATTTGTTTCATCTTGCGGTCCTGTGTTGTTGCCGCTCCGACTTCATGTACATGAAGCCTTACAGCTATACAATTACTTTGAATTTTCTTCAGACCGGATAGTATCACGGAAGAAAAATCGCCATCTTTCCCATCACTGTTTTTCAATATTTCCCCAAACTTTTAAAAATAAATAGAAACAGAAACATACTTCCCGTATTTGGGTTCAAATTATACTTCCTTTTGAACGTACCATCCTGTGAACCCCATAAGAGTGAGCGCGCACTATATATACTTTTTATCGCGCTATTATTTTGTCGCAGAAATGCAACGTATTGGTTTATATGGTAGCGCGCGCATACACGAGAAAAACGTTGACGTGATTTTAAACTTAGACCATATAAACCAATACTCTACATTTGTGCTCGCCTTAAGAGGAAGACCGCTCCCATGTAAGAAAAGTTCTGTTACCAAAAAGTTCCATGCACACCATGCGAACTGTTTCCTAACTGCCATTTAGATAATCCCACGCCACAAGTTTGTGTTAGTTAGGTAACTTTTCTATGTATTCGTCTTTGAATTAAGACTTTGATCTCATTTATTCACATAGTATTCTGAATTCACAGACTTAATTAGTTTTGCCTGTTTAATGGTTTAAGGTAATTTTCTAGGATTCTACATTCATTCAGTTTTTTTTTTTTTCTTTTTTTTTTTTTTTTTTTTCCTGTGGCAACACTACAGCTAACAGCTGATTTAAATTAGTTCTTGTAATTTTAATCTTAAATATTAATTTTCTTTGTTATTAAGGCCTATTTCCAATTACTCATCAAGTAAATAGGATAATAATGTGTATTTTGTATTAGATTCACATACCAATTGCAAAATAAGTGTAAATATTTCAATGTGAATCGGTGACAGTTGCCGGCACAAGTGAATTTTGCATTGTCATCTCGGTATCAGGTACAATTCTTTATATTTTACTTGCTATTTGTTTGTTTACGTACTAAAATTTACGTTCAATAATATTGTTCACTTTTAATACGGCTACTTATTGATGCCAATGACCTTTAAACGTAAACATAACCTTACTTTGGTTTGGTGACAGAACTCCTTTAAAATTCATTTTTCCTTGTAAACTAATCGTCTCTTAATTAATCTGCTGCTACAACTACCATCTTTCTCTCTTTCAATTTCTTGTCGCTTCCTTAAACATATAATCATGACTTTGACTCGCAGCGCCCGTGCTCGCCTCGAAGAGTCCAAACTCAATCAGGCCTTGAGCGAATTAAAGGCGTCAAGGGAGTCCTGTGACCAACTGAATAAGGAAATAGATGACAATGAAAGAGTGCTCTTTGATGCCCATGAAAAGAATAGGAAGTTAAAAATTGAAATGGCTCAGATATATACTCAATACACTGATGCCATAGAAGAACGGGACAGACTTCAACTTGTTGTGGACGGGTTCAGTCAGTGTAGCGTAGAGTATGAACAAGCTCTTAGTCACAAACATTTACTACAACAGCGGCTACATGAGGCTCAAAGTCAAATATCAGAACTTCAGACCACAAATCATAACATCACTGCCTCGCTGAATCAAAGTCTGTTCAATGAGTTGATGCCTATTGCCCCATCAATGGTTTCTGCCATAAACCCCTCGTACACAATAGATTTAACAGGTAATGATGATTCAAAGTCATGTAATTCATTGAGGGTAGTCACCAGTAAAAATAAACTCAAAAAGTATATTAAAATTAATAAATACATTACTAAAACACAAAAGATGGTTAAAAGACAAAAGTTCTTTATTAAAAATGTTAAACTTAATAGAGAAAGACTGAATTTACTAAAACAATTAGATATGTATTCTTTTAATTTGGAGCAAAGTACTAGGAGATACAACATTGACACGGAGTACTTGCAATCTGAACTAGACCATTTACAGGAAAAACTTAGTTCAATGACTAGCAAATATAATACCTCTGAAGATCTGATGAGGGAATATGTGTTGGCAATGAATGAGCTGGTAAACTCACAAACAAACAACTGTGAGCAGTGTCAAACACCATCCAATGTACTTACACCGGACTATTCATTGACAACATGCAATACCACCTTACCGCAGCCCTGTGTTAATTTGAAATTTCCTGCTATTATTGGTTCCAATAAACAATGTAAACAAATTGTAAGGAGTGATATAGTATTGTTTTGCGATGAGATTGGAAAGGACTTTGGCCACTTGTTGACAAATGAATATCCGGGACACTCCATAATAAATTACTGTATGCCTGGTTGTTCTTTATTTCATATTATGAAAGAAATTATTAAATGTAACTTTAACCAGGACACTACATTATTAATTTTTATGGGTAACAGGGGAAATGTGAACAAAGGAGAATTGCTCCAATACTATAGAACATTATGTAATCTTAGTTTAAGAAAAATTGTATTGTTTACATTCCCTTACAGTAACAGTTTGCCACAGGAAGAAAATAACTTAAGATTTTCAATGAATATGACATTACATAACTTGACATTTAATAATAATTTATTTCATTTAGTTGATACCAACAATTATGTTGGTAACAATTTGTATTTGACAAAAGATAGATATAATATTTTTATGTACTATCTTTCCAACTATTACAAGAGACAGATAGCTGAGTCACTATCATATTTTTTTTGTATTTCAGCCAAAAACTTGGCTAAACAACTTGCTCCTTTTGAGCGATGCAAAGACATTCTAAACAATTCTGCCAATAATTTGGCAACAACTAATGACATTGATTATTTAAATTAGAAATTAGGACAATAGAGGAAACCTCTTGCTTCATAAATGAAGAAAATTTTAATACTGGTTTAATATCACACCCATCAAATTGTAGTAACTTAAATAAATGTAATAATAATATTCTAAAAATAGTTCATCAAAATATTCAGGGTGTGATAGGTAAGGAATTAGAATTGGAGCTGTTCATGAACTGTAGTTATATTGATATTCTATGTTTAACTGAACATTGGTTAAAAGTCCACCAGTTCATGTTCAGCTTTAACAACCACCAGGTTGCCAGCTCATTCAGCAGAGTTAAAATGATACGTGGTGGCTCTCTAATAATTGTTCGTAACAATATGAAATTTAAAGAACGTAAGGACATTGTGAGCCTCTCTGTTGAGCGAGTTATTGAAATAGCTTGCATTGAGCTTGAGCAGTTCATTGTAATGAGCGTGTATAGGCCCCCATGTGCTTCATATGATATTTTTGAGAAATATTTGGAAGAAGTATTATTAAAGACTAGTAACAGTAATAAAACAGTTGTTGTCTGTGGAGATTTCAACATTAATATACTGGAAAAATCTGCTATAGTAAATAAATTTATAACTTTATTAAAGTCATATAATTTGTACAATACATTCTTTGAGCCGACTAGAATAACTGCCACTAGTGCTACCTGTATTGACAATATTTTTACGAACTTAACACCTTCTAGCCATTTAATAATAAATGAGTTGGACTCTGATCACTGTGGCCAGTTGGTCACTTTCCCTCAGAAAACAGTCAGAGCTCAAAGAAAACTAGTGAGTTTTGTTCCTGTAAATAAAAGTCGCCTAGGGCAATTTAAAAATAATGTAATGGAAAAACTACCGGGTTTGCCTTATCACAACGACCCGGATCGAGCTTATACTTCACTATTTAACCTCATCAATTGTGAGTTTAGGAAGGTTTTCACCTCAAAAACATTGCCTGTTTGTGACCGCGTCATATTTAGTGATTGGGCAACACCAGGTATTTACAAAAGTAGGCAAAGGTTATTTGAATTGTACCATGAAAAAACTTATAACCATGATGAAACTTTTAAAGAATTTCTTAAGAAATATTCTAAAACTTTTAAAAGAGCCTGTTCCTCAGCAAAAGCCATACACATTAAAAATAAAATAATATCTTCTGGGAATAAAATTAAAACAACTTGGAATATTATTAATTCTGAAACGGGAAGAACGACAGTACGGAATCGTGACTTCCATCTAAAAATCAATGATGTAGATATTAAGGCAGACGTGGAGGTGGCAACAGAGTTTGAAAATTTCTTCACTAATATTCCCATTTTAACAACCAAAACTCTGTCATCGTCGTCCTCAACTTCTGCTTACTCAATATTAAAAGAATGTGTACCAGAATGTGAAAAACTTTTTGAATTTACAATTGCTACTGCTAAAGACATAATAGAATCTTTTAAAGACCTTGATGTAAAAAAAACTGCTGACCTTTGGGGATTGTCAGTACATACCATGTCTTCAATAATTGATGTTATTTCACCCTTTTTAGCAATTGTTTTTAACTCTTGTATTGCATCTGGTGTATTTCCTGATCTGATGAAACTAAGCAAAGTGATTCCACTGTTCAAGTCTGGCAGCACAACTGATCCTACGAATTTTCGGCCTATTTCGATATTACCTACATTGAGCAAAATCTTTGAAAAATTAATTTTGAAACAAATGTTAAGACATTTCAATTCTCATCATTTACTACATCTGAAACAGTTTGGTTTTACAAAGGGTCGTTCAACCACAGACGCGGGCGTGGAATTACTGAAGAGCATATTCGAGGCCTGGGAGGAGTCGCAAGATGCTCTTGGCATTTTCTGCGACTTGTCCAAGGCCTTCGATTGCGTACATCATGATACTCTCATCAGGAAACTTTACCACTATGGTTTGAGGGACAGGGCTCTCGACCTTCTGACTTCTTATCTGAACAACAGAATTCAGAGGGTCGATGTTAATGGCAAGAGATCTGCAGGATCTGCGGTCACCATGGGCGTTCCGCAGGGTTCAATTCTAGGTCCTTTCTTGTTTTTAATTTATATAAATGACTTACCTTATCACATAAGGGATAATCATAAGATCGTATTATTCGCAGATGATACTTCCCTTATTTTTAAAATCAAACGTCAGTTAGTCAACTTTGAACTAGTGAACGATGCGCTCTCTAAAGTTGTGCATTGGTTTAATGTAAATAATCTTCTCCTGAATGAAAAAAAGACTAAACTCATTAAATTTGCAACGCCAAATGTCAGGCAGCTAAATACCAATGTTCAAGTTAATGGAATAGAGCTGGACCCTGTTGAGTCGACAGTTTTTCTTGGAATCACTATTGACAGTAAATTACAGTGGGGCCCACACATAGAAAAATTGTCAGGAAGGCTAAGTTCGGCCGCTTATGCTGTTAAAAAAATTAGGCAGATAACTGACGTAGATACAGCCCGAATTGTTTATTTTAGTTATTTTCATAGTCTTATGTCATATGGAATTCTTCTCTGGGGAACTTGTTCGGAAATTAATACTATCTTTGTTCTACAGAAAAGGGCTGTTCGAGCCATTTACAACCTAGGTCCGAGAGATTCCCTACGAGAGAAATTCAAAGAAATAAATATTCTGACTGTAGCATCACAATATATTTTTGAAAACCTATTGTATGTACACAAAAATATATCTAATTTTAAAAAGATTTCCGATATTCATAGTTTAAATACGAGGAATAAACACAACCTCGCTGTACACCGCACTCGTCTCCACAGAGTAGGCAACTCGTTCATGGGTCAATGTATACGCTTTTACAACAAACTTCCCATCGACATTCGAAACTTACCCATTAAACGATTTAAAAGCTGTATTAAAACCAAACTTTGCAAAAAAGGGTACTATAAAATTTTAGATTATTTAGATGATAAAAAAGCTTGGGATTGAGCTGCTCGCTCTGCTAAGCCTTGTGCTAAAATCATAAAATCAATACCAGTATTATATAAAAATTACATACAAAATGACATTATTACTTTGTAAAGTATTTTTTTTTTATTTTTAAAATTTTTGTGAATGTGAGGACTATGTGGATTTTTTAATTATTATTATTTTTTCTTTCTTATTTAGTTTTAATGATAGTCTGGCAGTTTGAGTAGTTTATGAGGCCTACCCAAATGTCCTTTCTTTGGTATTGTTCGTCGAGTTGAGCTCCTTAAGTTCTGGGTTGAGCTCCACGATTACTGACAAATGCTTGCACTGACAGGACAGGTCCACTCAAATCTGTGTGGTTCTTTTCTCAAAAGACCATTTCAGACACTAATCTACATGGTCCTCATATGGCCTGACCAAGATTATGTCTGGACTTTAAAAGAGACTATGACCTCTGAGTTTGTTTCGGCCTTTCTTCTCAGAGTAGTCAGATAGGAAACGCCGAACTCATCTAGCTAATTTTTAATTACTTATTTTTTTAAGATGACGTGTAAAAGTGATTCCAATATCCTATTTACAGAATAAACAATTTCATTTCATTTCATTTCATTTCATTTCATTTCATTTCATTTCATTTCATTTCATTCGTGCATTTCGACGTCCTGGAAATTTACTTATATTTTTGTAAATTAGTCCTGTATAAACCAAGAAATATGGCTATACTTCCATTATGTTGAGTCTGATAGGATCTGCTTTACAAAATGGGCTGAAAATATGTGCACTGTGAACATTGCTCAGTGATTTCTTTCGATTTGGCCAACATTTACCTGGCTTTTTGATTTTCATGGTCTATTGATTACGAAGATTTAGGCCGCAAACCGGGACGCGTAGTCGCCGACAGAGGGCGCCTTCCGGTTTTCCGAACAAAAAGTGACATATGAGTGTGACGACTGCGTGCTCGCGCAACGATCGCTTTTGGTTAGGACGCGAGGCTAGACGTCAAACCATAGCTTGGGTAGCCATTAGTATGCAAACTAATGGCTACCCAAGCTATGGTTCTTTCTCTTTCCAGTGCAATTTTTATTAAAAACCGCACAAAAGCTGACGTTAACAAAAACTTTTTTTTGTTTCTGCTCCATAAAGTCAGCGATATTTTTCGACCGCTAAACTGCCAGTGAAAGTCAAGAAGCACTCACCAGAGTAAACAGCTGATAGCAGCTCCTGAAGTTGAGTGCTGTGAAACTAAAAGCATTTTTCTTCAAACTAAATATTTTGAGCTGTTGGAGGCAACAGCTTATAATATTAAGTACAATCTTGATAATGTTAAGTTTAAGTATACTTATTGAGCGTAAGTTAAGGGACACATAACAGATACCTTTTTGTATGTTATTTTTGTGGATTGATGAAAAAGTGGTAGTTCTATTTGTTCTAGCTTTTAGGTAGGCAGGTAGGTTCCAACATTTTGGCAAATATCTAAATAGGTAAAGTACCTAGTCCTAATACCTGCAGAGGTGGACAACTGGCGCCTTCCGTGTAAAAAAATATTTCCTGTTAATTATAACTTACTTCTCTTTCTAGATTCCTTACCAATATAAAATTGAAAGTTCACACAAAGAAAATTACCATTACATATATTTATTTATTTATTTTATTATTTATGTACACACAGTAAAATACATAGAGATACAACATAAATTTAAAAACCACCCAAATAAAAGTAGGCGAAAAATCCCCAGAAAATTCTTTTGACGTGAAAAAAAAAAGAATCCTTGAAGGTTGTCTGAAGGCAATAGTCATTAATTTTAATTGTCCATCGATGAGGAAGTGACAAATTCGTTACATGTCATAGGGGAGGGGGAGAAATCACACCCTGATGATAGGGAATACAGTTTAATTGATTTATTGTTGTCATGGAGTAATGAGTTTTAAGTTTTTAGTTGAAAATAGGTTCAATTGGGGTCGTTCCTTTGCAAAGATACTGTGTAACAATATTTTTACACTGTGAATATGCTGTTATAAGTAATAAATAATTATTGCAATTTAATGTCGTGATGACCCAGTTGCTAAGGCCGCGCCTCTCAAGGACGAGGTCGTGGGTTCAAAGCTGGACAAGTATCAATGTGACTTTATCAACTAATATGTATTTTCTATGTTGTTGTTTATGATGATGGAATTGCTCCTGATGCCTAGCCCATCCTAAGTAGTATAATACGCTCATGACATGCTCATGACATGGGCGCAACAGTCCAACATTCTCCTCCCATGAATGCGGGAACAATAATATTCGGATATGCCATTCCTACCATCTTCCCTTTTATAAAGAATGCAGGTATAATACGTTCTGCTTCTTGCGTGTCTCGATTGTGTGCGACACCTTATTAGTGCATAGTTTTCGTCACTCATATGGACGACCTTAAGATGACGAAAAACTTCAAGTTGCTAAAACGACAAAACGGATACAAGCCGATGATCCAGACCTCGCAAGACAAACGTTACGAAGATTTCATTTCAATTACGGTGAGCACGCATCACTTGAAAATCGCCAACTTTTATTGCAGTAAGCATATCAAGCAAACAAGTTTTTCGTCATTCTGAGGTCATCCATATAGCTCCTTTTAGTAATACATTTATATGACCCCTGTAAAAATTCAAATAGCAATTTCACACACCTAGCCATCGATTTTGATGATGCCCTCTATGCAGTATTTAATTACTCATTTTTCCTACATTTTGAGATACATTTGGTTTGCGCCGGGCCTGGGCTTTTTTTCCACTCATTATGAGCATTGTCATTTGTTTTGGAAAAGCTCGTTGCCCATTGCTCAAGGCAACAAAAAATGCACCCCTAATTTAATTAAATAGGGTGTGTAGGGAAAATAATTCATCATACTAAGTGCCAAATAATAACATAGGCATATGGCATTATATTTTTATTTTAATAGTTAGATAATTTAGTTTATCCAATGTATATATTTGTATCCTCTGTAATAAACATTAGTACATACTACATAGGCATAGTAATCATTAATAGAAATCTCGTACAGCCCTCCGGTCTAAATTTTACTAGATGTAACAACTTCTACTTCGTAGTGTTTGTGTGCGAGTAAATTATTACCAACGGTTAACTTTAATTAGGTAACAATCTAGACTAATTACAGTTCTTGACTAGCTTCAGTACTTTTAGTAGGTCCAGTTCTTGTGGGACCGTTTTATTTTAATCGCTAAACTTATCGTGTACTTTGTTTGTAAAAGACCTTGTTACAATTTTCGAGCATGGAAAAGTGTAATGATAGGTAACGAACATAATTTAATAATAAATATCTTGTAGAACTATTCATTGTTAACTTAGTTTTCTTTATCAAAATATTGTATCGAGGTGAAGAAGATTCTGCTATAGTAATCATTTGGAATTGTATTCCTACCTATTTATTTCATTTACGAGAACACATTAATATTTAAAACACTCCTTGATGTCCGGTACTAAAACCAGCTTAGCATATTCGTAGCACTTCCATACCATATTCGTAGCACTTCCGTAGCACCAACGTAGTAGTTCTAGGAACATTCGTAGCGAGAATTTGGAGATCGAATTCTGTGTATGCTTTTATCGGGCTGTAAACCCAATTTTCCGAACCAACGATATCTAACTCGATGGTTTATAGGATGTGTATAGTTGTAGCTGGTTTTTTGAGTATTCAAAAACATAGTTGATATGGTTTCGATTTAAAATGTCATATTTCTTTGAATATTGAGTTTGAGTGACGCTGGTAATTGAAAATCTCCATTTTCAAAATCCACATCAAAATCCGTTGCCTAGTTTAGAAAAACAACGAGCTCACACAGATAACCACGAAAAGTGATTTTAATTTTAATATGTTCAGATAATATAAATTATTTATTTAAACAAAATAAACTAAAATACTGTTCGGCTAATCTTTGTGCAACTAATATTATTACAATAACTTCTCATATACGAGTATTATATATGTCGCAGCATCTGGTTAAATTAGCCAGCTAATTGGACGCCTAGGCCAGTCTTTCCCAACGTGGGCGATAACGCCCCCTTGTGGGCGCTGCAGGCCTAAAGGGGGGCGGTAAGAGACCCAGAAAAAAAAGGGGGCATTGTGTAGGGCAGTGATGTCAAACCCCCGTCCCATGGGGCCCTAAGGGCCCCATGGGACGAGATATTTCTTGGCCCCACTTATCAGTTAAGAATCCCCACTTTTTTGTGTAAAAGGCCCCACCAGTCGTTTGAAATTCCCTCTTTTTTGTGTAAAGGGGCCCCACCAGTCAGTTTAAAATTCCTATTTTCCAGTAAAAATGCCCCACCTTAGAACCTCACGTAAGATAGCATACGTGAGGTTTATTAAAGATGAGAAAATACGTGAAGAACTATTGTTTGCCAGAAATTTGGAGACAGATACAAAAGGCGAAACCATATTCAATACATTGGAAAAGTTTTGTGAAGAGAAAGAGATTCCTTTGAAAAATATTATATCAGTTGCTTGCTACGGATGGCGCTCCGGCTATGACAGGGCGCCATAAAGGCTTCATAGCATACTTAAAGAATAAAATTCCAGATGTCCTTGCTATACATTGCGTTATTCATAGACAACATTTGGTTGCTAGAAACTTAAGTGAACGACTATTTCAATCACTGCAATATGTCATCAAAGCAGTCAATAAAATCCGTAGCAGCTCATTGAATGATAGATTATTTCATCAGCTTTGTGTTACTAATGACGAAGATTTCAACCGTTTGTTGCTTCATACTGAAGTTCGTTGGCTGTCAAGAGGCAATTGTCTGATTCGATTTTACAACCTGTTTGACTCTATGATAGAGTTCTTGGAAACTAAAGATACAGAACTGCGCAACAAGCTCATAACATCAAAGAATGATATAGCTTACATGACAGACCTGTATAAAATGTTCAACGACATGAACCTCCAACTGCAAGGCGATGAACTAAATTTAATTAAAACAAAAAATGTCGTTGCTGCTTTCGCAGCCAAGCTGCTTCTGCACAAAAAGAATATGGGCAGACGTGAGTTTCACAATTTTCCGAATTTATCAGTATACTGCAGTAACGACGACTTGTTTGCCTACTGCCAACATTTGGAAAACCTCCACATTGACTTCACCGAACGATACCAGGACATTTTAAACTTGGAAATACCAGACTGGGATCCGTTTTCAAATGTCAACACAGCAATGTCACCTCAGCTGGAAGAAGAACTTATAGAATTGACAACAAACGACGAAATAAAAATCAAGTTCAAAAATGGATATCAAGAATTTTGGCTACAAAAACCGATCCCGCAATTGTACCCTGGATTGTGGTCAATTGTTCAACGATTTTTGATAGCATTCCCATCGTCATATTTGTGTGAACGTGGATTTAGTGCTGTGGCAACGCTGCTTACTAAAAAGAGAAATCGTTTGTGTGTTACCGAACGTGGCGATTTGCGGCTATTTTTGAGTAAATTGGAACCTGATATCAACAAACTTATTGAACAGCATCAGATTCAACCTTCACATTAGTTTTTATATAAGAATTGATTATGTTTGTTTTATTTTCAATAAAAGATACTCTGTCCGAATACTATAAATTTGCGTTTCAATAATCAGTTATAAGTACTTAGCGGTTTTTAAGTATGTTTAAAAAGGAGGGCGTTAAAAAATAATTTATTCTTAAAGTGGGCAGTAGACAAACAAAGGTTGGGAACCCCTGGCCTAGGCCGTTCATTAAACGCCGGCATCCAATTAAATAGCTGAAGGACAACCAGCCAAGTCATTGAGCGAAACGTTTAACTAGATAGCTGAATGTCGTATAGTCATTTAGTTAAACTGAGGAAGGTTGAAATAGGTTAGGTTGGGTTAGAACTGTGACCAATTGAATTTTTTTCAACATTTTAATCACTTGGCTGAGTATTGTATAGTATTGTCCCTATCGCACTTTACGGGGGCAGACTTGAGGTAAGACGACGGCAATAGTTTCTTCGAATACCTATTTTTCAAATTCCTCGCAGGCCCAGTTCCCTATTAAGAAATGCTACACGAATCGTAGCGCTCGTAGCACTCGTAGCACTTGCTACGTTATATCGTAGCACTTGCTACGTTATATCGTAGCACTTGCTACGTTATATCGTAGCACTAATATGTGACGTAGCACATAACGTTAAATCAGTGCTACGAGAGAAAACTTTTTTATGAGAGTTCGCGAAACAGTTTGATCCTGTCCCTACTTGTGGTAGGTACTAGGTTTTATGACTCTTTAGTCATAATGTACTCACGTTGTAAGGCTTTAGTTACATTAGGTATGTTTTTAAGGCTTACAGTCATGCTTATCTTTTATATGTATACTTTAACCTCAAATTGTCGATTAAATCGGATTTAACAAACATGAATCATGTGATTTTATCCAAATTCTACTCATTAAAAAAAACTACGTTTCAATATTCTTATTATTATTTTAAGTCTGTTAGCTTATATATTATGTAAATATTTGTTTACGACTAATATAATTTATGTTACTACTATTATAATTTATGTAATATTAAGTTAGAAAGTAGCAAACAAATGTATGATATTGAGATACAAAACCTTCAAAAGGAATTACTGAGCAGGGAAAGTACACTTAAGGAAATATCTTGTAAGTATGAGTCAAGTCAGCAAATGTTAAATGAGCGCTTGCAGGAGGCCTGTGAGTTGGTAGATTTGGTGAAGTACAACGCAGAGAGGTACGAGTCGCTGACAAACAACCTCACCTGTAGTTGTGCTCCCACTCCGCCACCTCTCATGTCACAGCATGTTGTTCCTGCCACTTCACCCACTTTAACTCATACCATAGAATCTGCCAATCCCACTCAAAGTAATGTTTTGGTATATTCTGATAGATTAGGAGCAGGTTTTGGAGCCTTGTTAAATAACCGATCTAAACATACCATGGTTAACTGTTGTTACCATAACCTGCATTTTAATAAGCTTGTTCATAAAATAAAAAACACACAAATGAATGAGCAGACTACTGTAGTTCTTTTAATTGGAAACAGTCTGAACATCACAAAAAGGGACATAGTTAATGGTGTCGAAACCCTACTTAAATTAAAATTAGGTAAATTAATATTATGTGCATTGCCTTATTCAGATAATTTGTATGCTGAAAAAAACGATTACATTTGTAGTTTAAACAACCTAATGCACATGATATCACTGCTTGCTCTGTTGATCGCTTATGTGAGGTAGCATGTGCAGAGGTTGAGGGCCATACTTTCCTATGTGTTTATAGACCACCAGCCTCAAACTTGTCATCATTTTTAATAATTATGGAAGAAATACTAAGCAAACTTTTTAAAGATAATAAATTAGTTTTTGTTTGTGGTGACCTAAATATTGATCTATTAGTTAACTCACCCGATAAATGTAAGCTTATATCATTGTTTAAATCATTCAATTTAAAATGTATATTTAATGAAGCGACTAGAATAACAGCAACCTCAGCTTCATGCATTGACAATATATTTACAAATTGTAAAGTACAAGACTCGTGCTTAATTAGTGGCGTCAGGTCTGATCATACTGGTCAACTTGTATCATTTGACTTAGATAAAAAGTTGCATCTAGATAAAACCATTGAATTAAGACCTCTCACTAAAAATAGATTGAAGAGATTTAATAATAATGTTCTTAGCAATCTCTCAACTGCTAGTTTTGATTCACAAGACCCCAATATAAACTACGGTACATTATTTTCTACAGTATGCCATGAATTCAATAAAGCATGTCCTGTAAAAAAAGTAACCATCAATGCTAAACCAAAATTCAATGAATGGGCCACTGCTGGCATTAAAAAAAGCAGAGATATTTTATATAATTTGTACTACGAGAAATCATTAACTTCTGATCAAGCCCTTCATAATTATGTCAGAAACTATTCTAAGATATTCAAACGAGTCTGCGCCCAAGCTAAATCTAAATTAATAAGTAACAAAATTAGTATTTCAAATAATAAAATAAAAGCTGTGTGGCAGGTAATTAACAAAGAAACTGGAAACACAAAACAGCGAGATCAGAATGAATTGTCTCTAAAAATTGATAATGAAATCATTTCAGATAAGTTAAAAGTTGCTGAGACACTAGAAAATTTCTTTACCAACATTCCAATAGAGGTTACAAAATCTCTCCCCTCATCATCTATATTAGCTGAATCTCTTTTAAAAGAAAACTTCAGTAAGGACATTCCAAGTTTTGAATTCAAGCCTATTTCTATTGACACAATTAAAAAAGCATTCCAAAGTCTTAACATAAAAAACACAGAAGACTTATGGGGGATTTCCGTTAAGGTTCTTAGAGATATTATTGACACAATTGCCCCTGTCCTAACAGGCATATTTAATCAATGTTTAGATAGCGGTACGTTTCCTGATTTAATGAAACATAGTAAAGTAGTACCAATTTTCAAATCAGGTACTAAGAGTGATCCCTCCAATTATAGACCTATATCTGTGCTACCAGCATTGAGTAAAATATATGAAAAAATCATGCTAGACCAGATGTCGTCACATTTTAACTCAAATGGAATTTTACATAGTCACCAGTTTGGTTTCACGAAAGGTAGGTCGACGACTGACGCAGGAGTAAAACTCATCAGTCACATTTTGGAATCCTGGGAGAAATCCCAGGATGCAATTGGCATTTTCTGTGACCTCTCAAAAGCGTTTGACTGCGTTGACCACAAAACACTGATCTGTAAATTACACCACTACGGAATTCGTGGACCTGCTGCTGATCTTATTCTTTCATATCTATCAAATAGGCAGCAAAAAGTAAACGTTAACGGGGCGACGTCCTTGGGGTCTCTAGTAAAGATGGGCGTGCCTCAAGGATCAATTCTTGGCCCTTTCCTATTTCTAGTTTATATTAATGACCTTCCTTACATGATGGCTAACTTATCAGATATAATTCTATTCGCTGATGACACTTCTCTTATTTTTAAAATAGATAGAAAAGATAAGGATGTCACACATGTCAATGATAGTCTGGCAGTTCTTTCGAAATGGTTCGCAGCTAATAATCTTTTACTTAATGCGAACAAAACTAAATGTCTTAAGTTCTCATTACCAAATGTACCTCAAGTAGGTCTAAATTTAAAACTTGATGGCAAGAAACTAGATGCTATTACGGAAACTGTATTTCTAGGAATTACTTTAGATTCGAGATTGCAATGGGGCGCCCACATTAGAGCTCTTTCAGGTAGATTAAGTTCAGCTGCATACGCTGTAAGAAAAATAAGGCAGTTGACTGATGTAGCCACAGCTAGGTTAGTATACTTTGCTTATTTCCACAGTATTATGTCTTATGGCGTTCTGCTGTGGGGATCGGCAGCTGACGTAGATTCAATTTTTATTTTACAAAAGAGGGCAATTCGCTCTATCTATAAAATGGGTCCCCGCGAGTCCCTTAGAAATAAATTCAAAGAAATTGATATACTAACGCAGCCTTCTCTTTATATCTTAGAAAGTATTTTGTATGTTCGCAAAAACTTGGGACTTTTCAAAATAAGAAGCGATTTCCATAATATAAATACACGTAGTAAACATGAAATTGTGATACCCAAATTTAGATTAACTAAAACTAGTAAGTCATTTGTAATAAACAGTATTCGATTTTATAACAAGTTGCCAAAGACGATTACAGAACTTAGCGATGGAAAGTTCAAAACCCACATCAAACGTGTCCTTATCAAAAAAGCATATTATAAGATTAAAGACTACGTTGAAGACAAGGAAGTTTGGCAATAATTCCTTCTGCACATGTGGCTTCCCTGGTACCTCATTAACGGCATAACTATGTAAATATCTATTAACGGCTCCCAAATTACGATGATTACTTTATTTTATTTTACCTTTTTTCTTTTACATACTACCTTGACATAATCTCTTCGTTATTTGACATTATATACCTAAAATATTATATATATATATATATTTTTATAACAAATAAGTATTGTTACATACAGCTGTAGTGGCAATTATGTCATTTGGTTTAAATAGCTTTTTATTTTTATTATTTGATTTTGCTTTTATATAGATTCTTTTCTTTTAGAATTTGTGAATGTGAGAACGTTGTAGGCTTAACAGACTGTAGATCTATCGACCATTTTCTATCTTGCTAAGTACCTGGTACTTGTTGATAGGCCTACACTGTCCTCTCATACCTATTAACTCTGTAATTTGAAAGCATTGTAAATACCATTTATTTTTAAAAGAGTAACCATGGAGTTTCTTGCCGGCTCTTCTCCATAGGAAACGACCAATTGGAACCGTGCATCTAGCTTCTGACGTTTCATAAGTGCCCTTATAGGTTTATGTGAAATAAAATATTTTGAATTTTGAATTTTTTTTTTGAATAAAATATGATTGAAAAAAAAAAAAATTTCGAGTATATTTCAAAATACTAAGAAACTAGGTCAGAAAGTTATAAAAATGTTCATATCTTTAAATTTTTCATTCATAAATTACAATTTATCACACAAATAACCTAAAAAATACTCTTTAAATGTACTCCATCACTTTGACCCCAATAATAACCGTCTAATCATTTCCGCTACCGATTAAGGATACATTGAATCCTGTTGACGTCGCTTAAGTAATCGTTTAAGATGGCGTCCAATTTTCTGCGTCGTCGCGACTCGTTTTTATATGGCGAGAGGTTGTGACGTAGCTTGTGTTGTGTGGCAGGAATGTGGACGGTAGGTTCAGTTACAACGAATTTTCAGGAAAAACTCGTGAGGAAACCGGCATGCCAGAGAGATATAAATCTCTGACACCAGGTTAGTCACAGAAGAAGAACGAATTTTAGTTTAGTTGCGAAGGTTTTGATGTTAATTAAGTAGTTTTCTTGGAAGTCATATAGTGTTTGTAGGCTTGCTTTATAAAATGCTTAGACATGACAAAATAAAATAGAAAATGTTAAAATAAACCGCCGAATTTATTTTATAATGCAACTTGTAACAAGATCACCTAAGTCCTAGATCCATGTGCCAATACCAACGATTTTGGACTGCTCCACTTACAATTTACGAGCACTGTGCAAAAAGAGACACGCGCCACAGAGCACGGCTAACTGAAAAGCAATACAATGCTCATAACTCATTTCATTGTGCATTTTGTATTGTATTTTATTGTGGTCTTACCTTACACAACAGAGGATCCCATACATGGTGTATCCACTCACCTATGACGTCACCCAACTAACCATCTGGCCTCCCCCGCGCAGCGCTGCGGTCGCTTTCAATTCCTCTCAGCGTCGCGCTCCAAGTTTTTTGAATATTAACATGAATGCTCTCCACCACCGCGCGAGATGCGCTGCATCATTACTCTAAGAGCTAAAATTAATATTCCGTAATAATGTCGTGGAGGCTGGTGATATACATTAAATTGTGGGAGGAAGTGGGTTTTTAGGACCTGTTGGTTATGGATAAGTTTTATACAGGTAAGGCAGAAGCGTACCTATACCTACCTACACACATTTCGCCAGTTATGTTTACGTCCCATGTAATAGGCGGCGAGCCTATTGCCATCAGCCGGGCATAAATCCAGACTACGAACCGCTATAGAGAAATTCTTGATGGAAAGACCCAATTTAATAACGTTTGCCAGTCTTGGGAATAGAACCCAGAAGGTCAGCAGTAGCGCTTACGACCACTAGAGCAAGGAGGCAGTCGGTTTACAATTATTATTGAAAAGTGCGGATGAATATTGTAAGTTCTCGGCCCTGCTTAGTATCTTCAGTAACAACAAATATTAGAGACTGGAGTTGGTACAAGTGTCTTTGCTCAATTTTAAACTTACACTTTATACGATAATATTAATTACACGTTACAGTAATTTAATTGCTAGTAGTTTTTATTTAACTCGCTCGGCCCGTGATCACTTTGGTGACTGGCTAGTATTTTTTGCATGAAAATTTACCTTTTCTCATGTACAAGGTGCAATTGAAACGAATGAAAACCTGTAAAAGGGTAATGACCCCTTAACAGGTTTTCATTTGTTTCAATTCATTAAGAATAGTTGTTCATAATGATGAAGTACAACAACAACAACTATTCTTATGGGTTGTTATGCGTTCAGTGTATAAGCAGCAGATTTTTTTTTTGTTTGTGAAGCAATCTATTTGAAATAGAAGACCCATTACGGTACTGAAGTAAAGTTATAATAGCTTGTATAATTTTCATAGAGCATCCCTCAATCGCGCCGCCTCCTATAAATAGTGGTAGGCAAATAATAACTGGTCGAATAATATGAGGTCTTTACTGAAAAACATCTTTTCAGTTTCCAGTCGAGTAGGTTTTCACGAGCCACTGGCTCTTCAGTATTTATGTACATAACGTTATGTAGCAAATAATATGGAATCATTGAGTATTTATGAGAAGGGGTGGAAGCACTTATACATCTGTGATTGATACGGTTGCTGCGACGCTTTTGAAGTTATAATATTTTGCATTGTTGTATATGTTTATGTTTGGTGTAATACCGAAGTGTTCGTTTCCTTAAAATTGATAAAAGAGGGATTTCCTACAGTTAACGGCTGTTCATTCATTTATGCGTTCAAAAATAATTTTCCTTTCAAAGGTTAGCGTAAAGTATAAAATTTAAGAATATTAGTTTGATTGAAGGCCTCTTCATGCAAAAATACGCAAAATAGAAATGTCACAAGAAAAGTATTTAAATTCACGTTTTAAATCGAAGTACCTACTTCTTAAGCTTACGCGAAGAACCAATACTATCCAGAATTTAAAAAACGAATAAAAAAACAAATGACTTCTGGATAGCGTAAAATTTATATTTACGCTATTTGTTTTAAAACAATGTTTATAAGGGTCGCCCCTTGTTATTATGCTGTTACTTGTGGGAAATAAATACTTTTCCCTTTTTATCTTTCTTTTTTCTTGTTAGTTTAACCTCTTTTATTAAAGAAAAAATAAATACACACCGCAATTTAATGTCTCTACAGCCATTTATAAATTGTTCTACCTAGGTAAGTACTAATAAGATCCTGTTTCGATTATTAAACAGTTTTAAAGAAAACTGTTAAGTCTACATAGTCAAAATTACTATACAGCAGAACCACAACCGAAAAATCAGTAGTAACTTAATTCCTACAGTTACCAAAATGACCTCAAACACAATCACAACAAAGCCTTTGTTACCGCCGAAAGAAAATACATTCCAATCAAAAGCTCTTCATTAACATCCTACAAAGATATCAGAATGGCACAAAAAGTACCAAAAGATACCGTGGCCACTTCATTAACGGTGACGTCATCACAATAAGGTACCTCCCATTGTTAGAGTAAGAAATTGCTCGCCGGCCGGTTAGAAAGAGATTTTTTGTGTTTTTTGTCGGGTAGTCGGAGATTTTGGACTGCTTGAAGGTGTTGGAAGCCGTGTTTGTTGTGTACATTGGAACCTTTCGTTTTGTTGTGTACATTAGAACCTTTCCTAATGAATTTAAAGTTAATATTGTTTCCCATACGGTACATGGTATATCTACGTTTCACCTCTGTTCTGGATTACATGATTGATTCCATGCATTCGGCCTGGAACACTGTGTTATGGACTCCCAATGTTGTAGCTATGCGGATGTTGAAGTCCTCCGAGAAGACTCCAGCACCTGTACCACTACCTGTTTTGGATCTATCCGTGAAGATGCGCAGCTCTTTTGAGCGCAAACCCTCTCATCGGCGATGCTCGTGAAGTTGGATTCTGTATTTTTTATCAAAGATAAATTGTTTGGGTACCCGGTCGTTTATGGCTTTCGTAATGAGGAACACCTTGCGCAGCGCGGTGTGTTGTGTGTCTCTCTTACCCCAGAGATTTACTGCATTTAGACGCACTGCCGCCATCGTCGCTTCCTGCTGTGTGAACAGGTGCAGCGGTGGTAGTCCCAGCAAGACTTCAATTGCTGCAGTCGGACTAGTCCTCATGTAACCTGTGGTCACCATGCAGGCCAGTCTTTGCATGCGTTGTAGTTTGTTGGAGGCTGTAATCAGTTGGGCCACTAGACCCCGGCCGAGTAGGCTATCATGGGGCGGATCACTGCGGTGTACAGCCATAGTATTATTTTGGAGGATAGATCGGTTTTAGTGGGGTTCACCGATAGATCAAATTCCCTGCACCAATTTTCTACGATACATAGTGCCTGCTGAGTGAGGTTGCAGATCGTTCCCGTCACCTTCCCCGAGACCAGGATTACGAGGTCGTCTGTATACCCTATTGTGTAATACCGATTTGCGTTGAGTTTGGTGATGAGGTCATTAATCACCAGATTCCATAGAAGGGAGGACAGCACCCCTCTTGGGGGCAGCCTCTGGCTATCATGGCCAGCTGCTGCTCATCCTCAAGGCGAACCACTCGCTTGCTAGCATATTCGTAACCCATTTTTGTGGTTTTGCAATCGCCGTTTACAGGCTGCACATCAAGCGTATTTCCCATCTAAGTTAATTTCAAATACACCTGTAACATAATGTGATAGAATAATTACAATATTTTTGGATTCTGACTACCGTATGTAACAATTGCTGTCCGCTAACATGCTATTTCTCTTTTATTTACCTAAGCTTTAATAATTATTTAGCTTCTTCTATACTATAATCCTTATCATTATCCTTACATCCCTATCCTTATCCTTACATGTCAGTCCCCCGCCGCGTCTGTCTGTCTGTCTGTCTGTCTGAACGCGACAAACTCAAAACCTACCGAACGAATTTTTAAACGGTTTTCACCAATGGACGGAGTGATTCAGAATTAGAATTTTAGAATATTTATTTATTTGTAAGAATGTAGTTTTACATAGTATGATGTTAAAATACTTTTGTTAATTCTATCCATTCTACCACAAAGTATATGGTGTACAAATATTCAGTTGTCATTCATAACTAAGTACAATATTAATTTTAAGATTTGTGATTTGCAATAAGTCCAATGTGAATTAGAGTTATTATAATTTTGTAATCGTTACTTTAAAATGTCAAAATTAAGTCTATGTCATCTTGGATGTTTACAATATTCCATATATTCGCCAACGTCATAAAAGCAATTATCTATTAGCCAACTTGTCAGTTTTTTATTGAATATGGGAATGAGAAGTTCCTTAAGTGAATTAGGTAACCTGTTATACACCTGAATGGCATTAACATTTACATTCCTCCTAAACATTTGTAATCTACATTGAAGTACATTTAGTTTGTATTTATACTTATTTCTAGCAGTAGCCTTTTTGTGACTGACTTCTGATTGCATGCGAAAATAGTACGGATATTGTTTTACTAGCATACATAGTTATTTGATGTACATGTAGGGTAAAGGTAATATATGAAGTTTTTTAAATAACGGTTTACAGCTGCTGCTTGCTGTGCAGCTTGCTGTACATCGCACACGTCTCCACAGAGTAGGCAACTCGTTCATGGGTCAATGTATACGCTTTTACAACAAACTTCCCATTGATATTCGAAACTTACCCATTAAACGATTTAAAAGCTATATTAAAACCAAACTTTGTAAAAAAGGGTACTATAAAATTTCTGATTATTTAGAAGATAAAAAAGCGTGGGATTGAGCTGCTCGCTCTGCTAAGCTTTGTGATAAAACCATAAAATTTGACATTTTCATTATTATGTAAATCATTAAAAATACCAGTTTTTATATACATATTGACATTGTTGAAAATTATATACAAAATAACATGATTACTTTGTAAAGTATTATATTGTTTTAATTATTGTGAATGTGGATATTTTATTTTTATTGTTTTTCCTCTTTCTTTATTTTTTTCTTTCTCAGTTAGTTTAAATGATGGTCTGGCAGTTTGAGTACTTTATGCGACCTACCCAAATGTCCTTTCTTTGGTATAGTTCGTCGAGTTGAGCTCCTTAAGTTCTGAGTTGAGCTCTACGATTACTGACAAATGCTTGCACTGACTGGACAGGTCCACTCAAATCTGTGTGGTTCTTTCCTCAAAAGACCATTTCAGACACTAATCTACATGGTCCTCATATGGCCTGACCAAGATTATGTCTGGACTTTAAAAGAGGCTGTGACCTCTGAGTTTGTTTCGGTCTTTCTTCTCAGAGTAGTCAGATAGGAAGCGCCGAACTCATCTAGCATTTTCTTCTTTTTTTTTAAATATTTTTTTAATATGACGTGTAAAAGTGATTGCAATATCCTATTTACAGAATAAACCATTTCATTTCATTTCATTTCATTAGCTGTCCAAAAACCAGACGCCAGATATTGCCTTAACACACTTCTTTTGTACCCGAAATGCTATTAAAACATCATCTGAGTTGCCCCATAGTATCAGACCATATGATAGCACAGAAGATACGTATCCGTGATATGCAGTGACTGCTGCGTCTACGGACACTGTTGATCGTAGACGTTTTATTTCGTATACGCTTTTTTCTAGCTTATTGCATACGTAATTGATGTGCGATTTCCAGTTACAGTTCTGGTCCACTATTATCCCCAAAAATTTTGTCATTACTACTTGTTCTAGGATACTGTCTTCATATTTTATACTAAGCGTCTGAAAGTTTAATTTATAAGTTTGAAATTGAATTATTTTTGTTTTGTTTATATTGATTTTTAAATTGTTGTTATTAAGCCAAGTTATTATGTCTTTGATTACTTCATTAATTTCCTGTTTCAATTTATTTTTGTAATTACTTTTTATTATTTTAGTGTCGTATCGTCAGCAAATAAGATTGTTTTGTGGCGTGTTGCATTAGGAAGATCATTAATATATATCAGAAATAAAAACGAACCCACCACACTGCCTTGGGGTACTCCTACTGCATTCGTTTTAAAATTAGATTTATATTCTACTTTGTTTCCATCAATGACTTTTGATATTTCCACACATTGACGCCTATCATTTAGATAAGATTTAAGCCAGTCATTCGTTTTGCCCTTTATTCCATTTTTATCCAATTTGCTTAGTAATAGCTTATGATCAACGAAGTCAAAGGCTTTACTCATGTCCGGAAAAATAGCTACTACAGGTATGCTGTTATTCATTGCCTCAGTTATTATTTTTATTAAATTAAAACAAGCTAAAGAGGTGGTGTCCACATAATCATATAGTCTTTTTAATATTGTCTTCTCAAATATTTTTGATATTATAGGAATTAAGGTTATCGGTCTGTAGTTCGTCATGTCAGATTTAACACCATTCTTAAATATCGGTTTGACTATTGAGTTATTTAATGCGCTTAGAAACATGCCTTCTGAAAACAATATGTTAAATCAAGTAGCTCAACGGTTTGCATAAGTGATTAGCACAGGCTTTTATAATTTTGGCATTTATTTCGTCAAACGCGACAGACGCAGTATTTTTTAGGTTTTGGATTACCCTGAAAACTTCTATAGGATCGTTAGGATTTAAGAATATTGTATTATTGTGATTACTGTCCATAATTCTATTTATAGCGTCAATTTTATACGTAAATTCATTATTATTTGTCAATTGGACATAGCATTCGTTAAACATGTCACAAATTTTTGAGGGTCAGTGATGTTGTTGGTTTTAAATGCTATTTGTTTTATGTCATTACTTTTTTGTGTGTCACCAATTTTTTATTGATAATATCCCAAGTAGCTTTGCACTTGTTTTTCATATTCTGAATATATCTTTTATTGTGAGGAAGATTTTGTGTAAATTGGCTGAAATATGACGATATTAAATATGTTGAAGATGTCGGCAAAAATCATGCCGACTGGGAGCTTTTCTGGCGTGCACTGCGTAAACCGTGAGAGATAAATAAAATTTATGTTCTACAGGATTGTATATTTTAAAAAGTTCAACAATAAATTTGCGATGTTATATGTCTATCTTCTAAGGATGATCTACAATAACCATTTTTATCTTTCAGAATTTGATAAAAATTTAATTATTATTTCCGAAGCTATTTTGACCGGTATAATATTGATCTTTATCCAATAAAATATGTTATTCAATTTAGGCATTTAATTTAGATTAAAATATGCCTTGCATCATATTATTTAAATGAATAGTTTAAAAGATGTTTCAGATTCAAAATTACACGAAACAAAGTAATTATGGTTGACGGCAACGCGAGTGCAGCGGTAGGAGTCAATTCCTTTTCAAGACCTTTTCATTGACTCCTATTAGGTATGAAATCCCGGTAGTACGTTCCCGTGGGATATTTTCCGACATCCACGCGGGTGAAGTCGCGTGTAAAAGCTAGTATTTTATATAATATTATAAAGTGGTAATTTTTTTTTGTTTCTTACCAGTAGATTTGAATATTTTTTTTTGTATTGGATAGCCCAATTCTCGAGGAAGGTTAAAGTCTCGAGGACTAAGTCGCGGGCAGAAGCTAGTACTTTATACTGATTGATAATTTATTACAGTATTTATGCACTTCCTAGCATGAAGCACAAGTTCAACCTAATTCAGGCAAATAAGCAACTGTGGTCTGTTTTAATTGTTAAGTTATTAATTTTAAATGTACCCCTTTTATAAATAAACAGTTATTATTATTAACTTAAATTTATATTTATAAGGTATCACTTATCACTTCACCATAGCCTCCATTGAACTCACACAAAGCCCTTAACTACGTAACTCATAAAATGTGACCTCCCCTCCAAGAAAAGACTCGCGGTTATCCGAAGAACTATTTCTTACAAGTTTGTAACAAGGCACGTCAAACTGCGGCGATAAAACCGAACATAAATTCTTACTTTATTTGACTATTTTTATGGGAGTTATCGGTATCATCATGAAATAATTAAGTAGCTAAGCAAGTATTGTATGTGTGGCATACTTAAAGTTAACTTATTCTTAACGAAAATGACAAACTTTTAGGATTTTGCGCTTTTCATCATCATCATCATCATTTCAGCCGAAAGACGTCCACTGCTGGACATAGGCCTCCCCCAAGCACCGCCACTTCGACTGATTCTGTGCCTCCCGCATCCAGCGGATTCCTGCAGCCTTCGCAAGGTCATCGGTTCATCTTGTGGGAGGCCTTCCAACGCTAAGTCTTCCGGTACGCGGTTGCCACTCCAGAACCTTTCGGCCCCATGGGCCATCTGTTCTACGAGCAATGTGCCCTGCCCATTGCCACTTAAGTTTGGCAATTCTTTGGGCTATGTCGGTTACCTTGGTTCTCCTGCGGATCTCTTCATTTCTGAATCGATCACGTAAGGAAACTTAAAACTTAGGCCTCTCCGTTGCCCTTTGGGTGACTTTTAGCCTTCTGATAAGGCCCATTGTGAGCGACCACGTTTCAGTGCCATAGGTCAACACGCAGTGGTCAAAGACTTTCGTCTTGAGACACTGCGGTATGTCGGATGAGAAGATTTTGCATAGCTTCTCGAACGCTGCCCAGCCGAGTCGGATTAGACGATTGACCTCTTTCTCGAAGTTGGACCTACTTAGCTGGACAGTTTGTTCTAGGTGAACATACTCGTTCACAACTTCGAGAGTACCGTCTCCGATCTTCATGAGAGTGGGTGTTACATGGACATTTGGCATGACCTTTGTCTTGTCCATGTTCATTTTAAGACCCACTCTTTCGGAGGCTCGCCATTGCAATATAATATTTCATTTCGTCCAACTTTAATAATTACGCTGTACCTAACACAGGATAGGGTAATATTACACAGTCAAAAACTAAAATCAATTAATGTTTCAACAACACACACACTCACACTTTATGGGTCGATCAACTTTTTCTTGTTCCGTGGCTGCCCCATGAGTATACGAGTGTGGACTCAAGAAGAAATACTAACATTTACGGTTTAACTTCTTAAACTACTAATAAGATAAACTGGCATTATATTTACGAGTCAGTAAAGCCAATATTAATATATTTTTCTTTAAAAAAAAATGGTTACCCAGGGGATGACACTGTGCTTCCCATACAAATCAGAAATGTCCCTTTCAAAGCTAAAATGTTTACGCACTGTGCTTTAAAAATTGTCAATGAAAATCTCTAAATTAATAATAGATAATGAAAAACAATATTACTGAGTAACTACTACGTTCGTCATCGTTATTAAATTATTAGTTGTATTCAGAATTTTTTAAATTCCAAAATATCTTTACGTCTAACTGTGTCCTTGATGGTTTCAATTATTAGGGGTCCCCTGGTAAACTACCTAACATGCAACAAGTGCAAGCGAGACAGCGATGTTAGTAGGCTCGATCAATCAGGAAAGAGACTAGGTATCATACGATCACGGCCAAGGTTGCTGTTCTCTTGATTACGCTCGGCCGTTTCGTCCGCGACTGCGTTGGAGTCAACGTGTGTTAATTGGGTGTCCGCGGGGAGACCCACCAAAAACTCGTAAGTATGTTACATAATAATGGTAATTTGTACCTATTTGTACCTGGTATTTGTAATTTGTTGTGTTGGATCATTTAGCTCCCTTCAAAATGGTTGAGCTGAATGGTGCTAATCCATGCGTCATGTTTGTGAACGGGCGCCGTCAGTAGAGACTGGTCATCTCTTAGCTGCCATGGCTTATTTTAATTTTTGAATTGTTCTTTGTTTTTTATATTTTTATTACGGACGCTTTAACGTGCACGTCTTTCTACATTGTTCTCACATGTATAATTTCAACGTTAACGATGTAACCAATATTTTGTAACAATTTTTTGATTTAAAAGAGTGTCCGTGGAGTTTCTTGCCCGTTCTTCTCCATAGGTACCTACTACGCTTTGGAATGGGCAACTAGCTTCATATTTCTGACTGACCGACTTCTTGCCAATTCAAAAGTGCCTGTAAATGGTTTAATTGAAATAAATGCTTTGAGTTTGAGTTTGAGTTACCTTAATGCAAGGTAATTGTTCTAAAAATATATCAAGATGTATTTTTTTACAATTTCCTCAATTTCTTCCTGTTCTGGTTAATATATCGCCAAATATCCCTTGGGTAACCCATCCCTTGGGTCACTATAGCGGTTACCCAAGAGACGTTTCGGTTACCCAAGAGACTTGATTATTTTTGTTTAATGTGTTAACAGACAATTACACGGATACCTAATAATTTATTACTAATAAAAAAATATCCAAACTCTTATTTTTATTTTTATGGGTTGTTATATTAGGTTGTTATTATTATTTTGTTAAGAAAAAGGCAAACCTTCTTAAACGCCATATGAAAATCTAAAACTCATTTTGTTTTAGGTATAATGCTTTTAACCAAAAAGAAAAACAAAAGCACTATAAAGAAAAATTGAAACAGAATCCAGATAAGTGTGAAGATTATAAAAAAAAGAAGCGGGAAAATTATCACGCGAAAAAAAGACTAGTGAACGATATGACACCTAAAGAAAAAGGAAACGCTAGATTGATTTGGAGGCTAAGAAAAATAAGTCGAAGAACACGGAATAGAAATCTGAACAGGGTTCTTGAGTTTACTCCTCCTAGCTCACCAATAATACAAGAGGAAAATATTTTACATGACGACGTCGGAAATGTTCCCATTAATAACGACAATGGTGGCATCTAGGTTCCTCCGCAACTTATTGCACCTGATTCTCCTGCAGCAATAAGAGGAAGAAAGAATATAAAAAGAAATAGGTCAAAATTATACAAAGAAAACAATGCAAAGCTCAAGCAAAGGTATGAAAAGTATAAAAAGAAACAGCAAAGATACGCTAAAAAGTTAGAAGAGATAGAAAAGAAGAAGGTGAAGAAAGGAACTACAAAAAAAAAGTACCAAATGCTGAGTAATGTAATAAAGCAAATGTTTCTAAGAATTGTTTAATTTGTCCGTCTGCTGCTTCTTAGTGCATGTTGCCTACTATACAACGTCTAGAGCTCTCGTTAGTTGTTGCCGTAATATATTGTCTCTTGAGTCACTCAATTTGTCTCTTGGGTAGTGACCAAAAAAATAGGTAGCTAATTATTTTTGTAAGCAGCAGTTATTTATATTTGATACATTTAAAAGCTAAATAAAACAATTTGAGTTTAACAGCAGAATCGCAGGTAACTTAATAAAAATTGTTTTTAAAAATTTGTTTTTATCATTGGTTACCCAAGAGACAGTAAATTAATAGTTTCTAAAAAATGAAATAGCTTTTTGACATATTTTTTTCTGTATTAGTAGTTTTAGAGTCTTATTAATAATGTAAGTGCGAAATGTTATTGCAAAAGACTATTAACACAGTAGAAAATTTTTGTTTTCAAACTGGTTAGCCAATGGACATAATTCGAGGTTAATTTTTGATTTCCATGTGAAAAAGGTATAAATTTAAGGTTTACTTCACGGCACCATATTGTCATTGAAATATTTAATACATTTTTATTTATTCTTCGATAAAAAAACTAAAACATATTTAAATTATATTATTTTGGCTTTTTGGACGTTTGATACAAGAAAAAGTTGATCGACCCTTATAATATTTGCCCCTCAATATCCACCCCCTTTCTAAAATAAATTAAACATATATTTGCTGAAACCTGAGTACCTACAATTGTAACAAATATGAGTAAATTGTGAGCATTGAAAATATGTTAAAATTAAAAACTAAAACAGATCATCACGTTCATTTTCCATCTCGCATAATCCAACAAGTAACGTCAAGTAACTCGAACTCTATAAAGCAATACACATCAAACATGTTATTATTCTTAGATAAATTATCTAAGAATATATTGCTTTATAGGTACCTCCTAATTATACCACAACACCTACTCCACTTTGTAAATTCGTATTATTATAAAACTTCACAGTTTAGCATGTAAATTGAAAATTAATTACTTGCCACACAACAACAACATCACTGTATCCCGGAGTCCGGGATTATGTAACAAAATCCCGCCGTCTAATCCCGGTGCTCGAAGCAATTATTATTTTATGTTTATAAACTGTCGGCAGTGTATTAGGCACTTGCAAATCTGTCCCGGGACTAGCACGGGAGTGCTTGGGGAGGCTCGTAACGATCATAGTAGTAAGTAGAGGCACCAATAGTGCCTATATAACTTATTGTGTACTTTATAATATCTATTGGAGTAAAGAGAAGTTATACATTATGAACACAGAAGGAGGCAAAAGGAGTATGTAAAAATCGTAGCAGGTGGCATTCTGTAGTTTCTGCCTACCCCAGTGGGAAGAAAGCGTGAGTTTGTGTGTATTTAATGGCTCTTCTGTAAGTAATTTATTACAATAACATTCTGTAATGCGTTCGCGACTTAGTTTGGAAACATGTAAATAAATATGTGTTCTTGGAAAAACAAATAAAAAACCCACAAATAAAGTTCAGCTTGCGCTACAAGTTCTCTTGATTTTTTTAATAGTACTACCTACTTTCTGAACTCAACTTAATTTATACTTGCATATAATTGATAATCGTTTAAGTGGAAATAACATCAATATGACACAAGGATTTGAAAAGATTTTCTTAAGCACTTGAACTTTTAAGCTTGCGACGACCAACTCTCAGGCAGGTGGCATTTTTACACATTGAAAACCTTCCATGCGTTGTAAAAATTAAATTAAAAACATTGCTATTGTTGGAAATTCAATCGTTACGGGTAATCGGGAAGCCCAAAATTCTGACATGACAGAAAAAAAACAAGATTTTTGCTGGAAACAACCCTTGTTTATTTCCTAAAAATAGAGGCCAAACATAGCGCAGCTCTTTCAGTACTGAACCGAAAATCAACTCCTAATTAAATCCAACATTGACCCCGAAAAAGCAATAAAAATTCTTCCCAACTTTGAAAATTTCAAACCCTCGACACAAGGGTTGAGTTTGGACCCTAAAGTTGTGGGTCCAAGTGGCCCCAATTGTTTATGAGGCATGCTAATTAGCGGTTGACCTCTATTTACAGGGCTCTTGAGAGTTTTACAACGTGTACCTGCAATTTGAACACTTCAAAGTATAAGTAATAGTTTAAAGTGCTACGTAGGGATTAAGGATTTCTAGGTAATGGTGATGTGGTCGTTTTGAAAACTTTCTTTTGTTTGAAACCACTGGCTTTTCTGCGTATTTAATTTGTTTTAAGCTTAAGAGTATTAAGATGTTGTTCCAACTTACGTCAACTTATCTGATTGGCCTAATTCATATGATACCTATTCGATAGCACTGAATTAAGACAAGACTAATTTAATTGTGATGTTATAATTAGCACAGAAGGACATTCAATTGAATTCATTTCTTAGTAACTTCTTACTTTAGGTGGTATAGAGAGCGGTGACGCAACTTTTAAATAATACCTATAATGTTTTTCTATTCTACTTTATCTGAAAAGTCGTTTAGGGAACTTCGGTAATTTCCAACAATTTCACAGCACTTCTTTTTCAATATAAAACTCTAATAAAACTCGCAAAACTTTCTTTTCGCGGTCTCAAATTCTCAATTCTTCGTAATTCACCGCGCCATCTGCGGAGCGGCGATAGTGACAATCCGGCTAAGCCTTCCCACGCATGGCCTTGGGTGTGGAGCCCGTAGGCCAGCATAGGCAACCACGCGGCTAAGCCGAGCGGAGCCGAGCGAACCCGACCTAAGCCGAACGGAGCCCACATGTGCTACGTCCAGTAGGATTTGATAGTTCTACAGTTACGATTGAAATATGGAGGGATTTCCAAATGAAACAGTTTCTGTAGTATCTCAACTACAGAAAATGTTCTATTATTCAAGTTTCTCCAAATTCTTGGAGGAAGACTAATGGAGAATAATAATATGTCGCTGCCAGAACACCTGTGTTATAGAAACTAATGCAAATATTGATTAGATCCTAACGGAAATTAGGTTTTGACTCTAAAGCCACAGTTTATGCGATCACAGAATAATAACCAGGCTTTATACTTCCATATTTAAGCTATTACAACGATGCTTGGCATTGACAATGAGACATTAAGTTTAGGTACCATAACAGTTGGTCAGTTATTAGAATCCAGGACCCGTTACAGTTGAAGTATACAACATATTATATCAAACATAACAATCCGCATTACAAATTCATGTTCCTATATTATGATCCACTTATGATACTGTCCGTTAAAAGCCTTTTGTTGTCCATCTCCACTGCTCCCTTGTCATTTACCATTATTTATAGACGTTTTAACATACCATTATGTTTTAGCAATATTTTGTTCATTGTAGTGCAATATGCATGAGATGTTTTTATTTATTATTTATTTATCTAAATAAAAATTTAAAACCGACTCAATAGGACACACTGAAATGACTGTTGCATGGTAGGTAATGGTAATAAGATAACAAATAATAGGCGATATCTTTAATTTACTTATTTATTCAAAATACATAATAAGCTAGTATTTCAGTTTCAACAACTATTATTGAGTAGTGCAATTATGTAACATTCACTTTAAACCTAACTCTAATGACGGTACAGAATTAGAAAGCGAAGTCACGCGTTTTAATATCATCGCGGATTTGCACCTCAACATCGTTCGAGTTTTGAAGTGATGTGTAGAGAGCATTATAGTTTATTGTTACAAGCCTCCACGACTCTCACAGCATTGTAAATTTAAATCAACAACACAACAACTGCGGTAAGCGGAAGCCATAAAAATTTACAATAAAAAACAAACCTTATTTAACTTTCAATTTCCCTAAACATTGAACAATCATCGCTTTTCTAAAAACAACCCTAACGGATTATAACACCTGAAACACTTCAAACAACGCAAGTAATCCTTCTCAGAAAATACTTGACATTACCGGGAAATACCTCGGAATCTTTTCAAGGAATCCTTAAAAAATCCGCGCGGAAAGTTTTCGATCGAACGCGGGGCAGATCGCAACTTTTTGTTCGACGAGTTTTCGACCGCAAGCGATTTGTTTAGACCCAAAGTCCGTGTTATCGCCTCAGTAGTGTGAGGCGAGGCGGTTATACGGTTAGACTACTTTTAAACAATGTTCGCAACAAGGGATTTTAAATGTTTTACTGTAGCGTTGCTCGTTGTGTTTTGACCGTTAAGTCGCAATGCAGTTGTGTTTAAGGGAATTAAATCGGTGAAGCAAGGAAACTAACGGGTTGTTAGTGTTGTCTGACGTTAGAACTAACTGCATACAATGCTGGAACAAATATTTTTTGTTTAAAAAAGTATATAGCTAAAGTATTTATTGTTGTAATTACTGTGTCCGACCAATTAGATTGTTTGGTTAACTATGGTTAGCGTGAGCTTAATAGACTTTTTGCAACAAATAAAAGACAACTTCGTTAGCTAAAACCCCATTAAATTTACCTGTAGTATGTTATTTGTTTAGTTGCCAACCACTGCTCACCAAAATTGAACTTCTAGTTTAATCATCAGAGATTTTACCAACCTTTCAGCATGCAGAGCAGAGTGTACTTTTCACACCATGACAAAATTAACAAGCTATCTAAAACAGTCTCAAGATGCGATGAAGTTAAAGCTAGCGGCTAGTTCAACCAATCCAATTCCCGCGACGATTGAATTGCGTCCAATCGCGTCCAGTGGTAACGAATAGTAGCCAATCGCGTCGCTCCAATCGCTGCTGATTGAAACTCAGACCGACTACAATAGAATTAGGGGTTGCGAGGAAACTGATTCAATGTCTTTTGTTTTTGTCTTAACATTGTTAAGGGTATGTTACTTACATGTCGGATCGTGTTTTGTTTTGATTTCTTTATGTTCTACCGAACGTAAAAAAAATTGTTCTTCTCTCGAGTTGCCAAAAGATTAATGAGCATGAGGAGTCGATGAGAAGTCATAACCCTCACGTCTGGCGATAAGTTCTAGCTTGTTACAATAAACATTTTAAAAAATACCACTGTAATCTAGTGACAGGAATCCGTAGCACGACGTAGCAGTCTCGTAGCCTCGCCTAGTGTTGTTACAGCAACAGAAATATAAATAAAATATGCTACAAAGAATTTTAAAACTATTTTTGTCATTATAAATAGCGTGTACATTTTTATCTCAATCAATTTGGTTTTTGTTTACACCATTGCTAAAGTTGATAGGATTAACCACCCGAAGGATTGCCATAATTCAAGAAAAATATTAAATGTGACATGGAAAATGTTACTTATAGAAATCCTACAAAAAAAACAAGTTGTTGAAATCTAAAATCCCCATACCAAACACGACAGCTAAGCCGTTAACGCCTCTTTCTTTCGCCACAAAGAAATCACCAAAAAGAAACTCAAACAGATTCAACTTTTACCCTATCAATCTAGCTCATCTCCACACTATCGAATAACCGATAAATTCTCAAATAACCGTTAAATTCTCGGGAAAAACGTCAAAATCCGAATTGAGACGCAAACAGTTCGATATCTGGGCAGCTAAAATGCCGTGAAAAGCGTTTCTGCTAAAACCGTTCGATTCATCCGGGCAGCTAAAATGTTCTGAAAAGCAATTCTGCCGCGAACCGTCCCGGGATTCATTGCCGGCAATTTGTAAGCGCCTACGTAAGCGTCCTTTGTTCGGCGGTTTTAAACTCGGATCAGTGGAAAGAGATGTGTTGTCACTTTAATATACGGGTTCTCATAGATAGAGGTGGCGAATCTATCTTATTAGCTTGGACGGGTAAATATGTTGAGTTGAAGAAAGAGAAATGGATGTTAAGTTTTTTTCTAGCTCATAGTTTTGGTGAATGTGGGTGTGTGTACCTCTGCCTAACCCTTCGGGGAAATCAGGCGTGTAAATACTGGACCATAAAAAGCATTTAAAGGTTCATAAACGATAATCATTACATATAAGGCCATACTACTGAAAGACAAGTCAGTGGCTCATCATCTCAATGACGAGAGTAGATATCGAGTGTGAGTAGTCATCTCAATCACGTGGAGTTTTACTTGAAAATATATAGAGTGGACTAGATTAAGATATTAATTTAACTTAACCGTCAACAAAAAAGTATTGCTTCCGTGTCAGCACACGCTTCACTGCTTTCTAAAGTTTACCAAGGTTCAATAATAACTCATAATACCAACTTTATCATCAACCCATAAAATATGAAACAACAACTCAGCAACAAACACAAAAAAACAACAATAAATTCAAAATGTAAACATCATATCGCGATCGTCACTTGTTTTACGCGCCACATCTGCGCAATTTTACACGCGTAGTAAACCGGTCGCGTAAAAGTTCTGCGATACACCGTATTTTACCGTAAATCGCATAAAGTTGCGTAAAACCCGTAAACTAACGGTGTGAGCTCGTGTGTTGTATTTATTGGTCTCAGTATATTGTTTAGTTAGTGTATTGTTTTATATTTCAGTTTCATTTTGTGGTCGAAATAGTCTCGAGTATACGGATATTTTTATGTTTTCTTTTATAACTAAGTTTATAGTTTCGTTTGCGTCACAACTTGTAACAAGATCTGAAAAAGGAAAATTTAAAAAATTAAGAAAACAAGCGAAATACGAATCGAAAACCCGAAAACTATTTCTACTAGAATGACAAACCACGCCTGGGATTTTAAATAATGTCCTTTCTTTGTTATTGTTCGTTGAATCGTTGAGCTCCATAAGTTCTAAGTTGAGCTGCACGATTACTGACAAATTCGTACACAAATTGAGTAGAACAGAGCAGGCAGTCAGGGAATTTTGTATGAACAAAAGACCATTTCAGACACCAATCTAGATGGTCTTCACATGGTCTGGACTTTAAAAGAGACAGTGACCTCTGATTTTTTGACGTTGACGACGTTGTTGACAGTTAATAATAGCACCAAGGCGTAATATGGTTGAACTATTTTCTATTTTAAACAACTTTATGTAATTACCCATATTAGCAAATAAATTATTTTGAATTTGAATTTGATACATGTCGGCCAATATTTAAAAAACTTGGTTTGCTACCGCTTCCATCGCTGTATATTTACGAAATATGTTTGTTTGTGACCAAGAATAAACAATTATTCAAGACAGCAAGCGATGTATGTCCTCGGAGCAGACGTGATCCTTATGGACTGGTGTTAAATGATTTACCAAAGCTAACCAAATATAATAAAAGCTGTCTAGCAATGTGTGTGCGTATTTATAATAACATACCAAACAATCTCAAACGATTAAATGTAAGATTATTTAAAAACAAATTACACAAATGGCTAAATGAATGTAGCTTTTATAGTTTCAAAGAATTTATGGATAAAAAATATTGACATTATATTCTAACATTTATGTACTTAATTATAATAACCCTGTAACATTAAATTTTTGCATGCTATGTCTTACCTTAGCTAAACATGTTTGTGCCACTCTGACCTATGCCTAACACCATTGTATACCATGTTTCACGCAAATAAATTATTTGATTTGATTTGAATAAATTACCGGTAAAAATAAATCAAAACCGGTAATTTACCGATACATAAAATAGTACATAGTTGTTATAATATAGTGCATAGTTGGTAGTTTTAAAGTTAATTTTACTAGATTATTTGTGTATACCCAGTAACTAGGGCTTCTCGCCATCAAACTGGAAAGTTTGGCGACTAAAAATGTAAAAGCTACAAATAATATACCAAGATTAAGTGTCGCATTAGGGTTAACCCTGTAATGATACTTTAAGTTATTATAAATAAATAAATAAATAAGATCTATTAAAAAAACAGAAAAAAAAGTCGCTTACTGTCAATTGTTCCCATATCAGTAGAAGCCGAAAGAGCTGTTTCAGCTGCAGAAGCTAAAACATTTTTGGATGCATTATGTTTCCAACAAAAACAACAAAAGTTCAAAACATAATGAATCAAAAGTCTGATCATTTTGTGACATGAGGTAAGCGTTGATTGTTAATTACTATTTGATCTCATTATACAATGCCGCCCGTGGGCATGTGACCACCCGTATTTTTCTGAATATTAATAAAAACATATCCAAAATTAAGTTTAAAAGGGGGGTCTATCTTTAATATTTTTCATGTTATTTAATTTTAATTTTTTGAGTAGCGTTTGTGACCTTGCTTTACATTTTTGCCATATATACGATGTTACTGGCTCTATTTGCAACTGCTGTACTTTTTAGCGTACTTTTAACTACTATACTTTTACTTTTTTTAACTGCTGTACTTTTACTTTTTTCCTGCACGCGCGCTTGCTATGCGTGCGCGCAGGCGACGTGACGGCGAGGGTGAATATATATATGAAAACATTATGTATGCCCGAAAAAATCTACATCTTTTTAGTAAGATAAGTGACAGGCATAATTTTAACACAAGAAATAGGAACAAATTAGATCAACCACGTTTCCGATTGTCTAAAGTACACACTTTTTTTATGGGGTACTGTGCAAAATGTTATAGTAAAATACCACTCGATATTCTTTAACAAAATGAGAAGAAATTTTAAACATGTATTAAACGCATACATATATACATGTATAACATGTATACATATATAACATGTATACATGTATAACATGTATTATGTAGACAAGCATACTATAAGTTGGAATAATAATGTACCCAGGATTTTGAAACATCTCTATTTAATGAGTGTCCTTGGAGTTTCTTGCCCGTTCTTCTCCATAGAGATCTACGTTTTGGAACGGGCAACTAGCTTCATATTTCTGACTGACTGACCCCTTGACAATTCAAAACTGCCTGTAAATGGTTTAATTGAAATAAATGCTTTGAGTTTGTGTTTGAGGTGGGAGCGAGACAGAACACTGGATTTATTCATATTTATTTACTGACTTGATTTCCGTACGTGTTTTTCGGGTGACCACTGAAAATCAGCGCTGTGCTGTGGGTCCCCCATAGCACAGCATCATGCTGAGTGGAAGCCTTCTTGTCACAGTCACAACGTGCAGCTGCCGAATATTTCCGTTGTTTATATATGTTTATATTGTTGTCTTTTTGTATGCACGTGTTTCTGTGACAAATAAACCTATTTTTATTTTTCTTTCTTTCTATTTGGATTCTGTTTATTATTTCTAAAAGCTTATGAGTTAAGCTTTTAATAATAATAAACAGAATACCGGTCACCATGCGCGGCATTGTATAACTCATAATTCCGTGTTATTTGATTTTTGATTCAAGTTCCGATAATTTTATAATAAAAAAATCAAATTCTGAAAAATAACAATGATAACTGTAGGTCATCCTTTTGATAGACATTGCAAACTTTTTGTTGAACTTTTTAAAATATTCAACTGTAGAACATTCATTGTATGTGGGTGTTTCTTCAAATGAGCGAAAAACTATGTTCAAGTCTAATAAAAAAATGTAGGCTGTAATTTTTTTAGAAAAAAGGCATAACTTAGCTTCCTATTATAATTTTAAAAAGAGGCACTTCCTCTCTGTGAACATAAGTAGTTTAATTCTGATTCTATTTTATAAAATATTTACCAAACGTCATCGCCCACAACGTTCAAATCACGCACATTCTTAGTTTATCAAAAATAATTTAATAATGGTGCCTGAATAACCAATTTAATGTACGTAAGTTTTAAAATAGTAATATATGTTCTTATTTCATGCATAAATAAGGGCCGATTTAAAAAACCGAATATATTATTTTAGTCGAAAAACGTTTGGCATTTGTTTTCTGTCATTACACGCAACAGGATAAAAAAGTTTAAAAAGTGACACTTTGCTCTATAACCCGCAATCCTGCGCGGCGTCCCCCCGCACCCCCTTTCGATAGTTAGTCGACCTTGAGTACTCGTCCGGCGTGCGCGTGTATTTTGTGAATAAAATTGGAAAAAAGTGTTTCTACGCAGCCTTCGTCAAGAAAAACATCATTACCGGAATTTAGGATTACTCGGTGAGTTATTTATGTATGCAATTTCATTATTTCAGTGTTTTACACGTAATATGAAACCTAAAAAACTTCCACTGAATATATTATTCCTCATGAACATTTTAAACAAGTTCAGGCATGTTTCAATTGAAATCGTCATTACCAGTAACGTCATTGCCGGGATATTTCATGTTGTGGGTAATGACGAATTGTTGCGGGTAATGACAAATGAGTTGAATTTATGTTTTAACCAACTTCAAAAAAGAAGAAGGTTGGTTTATTCTATGTTCAACTGTATTTTTTACGTATTCGGTTATTATAATTCGCCTTGAAGTCATTAAACTAGAGAGTGGGTCATTTTATTCACAGATTTATGGCGAAAACAAAGAAAGGAAAAGAAGAGCGCCTTGCTCAGCAGAGGCTGTGCAAAAGACGTCGTTACGCCGAAATCAAAAATGATCCTAGATTATATGCTATTGAAAAAGAAAAACAAAGAGCACGCTATTTGAAAAGAAAAGCAGAAAAGAATATTACTTCAATTACAGAAAAAAATAAGAATAAACAGAAACTACAAAGAACGAAATACGAAATGGAAAGAAAATTCAAGACGTTACAGGCAAAGCAAGAAAGAAGAAAGACAGAAATTACCAGAACCAGTACAAATTGAGATCCTAGAAAACCAAGAAGTCATTATTGAAGAAAATTCAAGAGATCCATTGAAAAGGGTTGGCGATCGTTGATTCGAATAAAGGAAAAACAATACCACCTAGAAAAAGGATACACATTTTATCAGATATAACAATCAAGGATGTCAATCAGCTAAATAAGAAGAAGAAGATTAAAGAATAAATAAAAACTAGAATGACTCCAAACAACAATGAAAGATGCAAATCAGCTAATTAAGAAGAAGAAAACTAAGATTTAGAGAATAAAAACAAGAATGATTCATGAAAACAACAATCAAGGGTGTATCGGGCATCGGCTAAATAAGATGACTTGAAAATGAAGAGAAGTAGAGTGATTAAATCAAAGATATAGTAAATCAGCCAAATATAAGAGTTTAGTTAAGAAATTTTAAGAAATAATATTAATTTAATTTGGGTGGTTACTGAAAACTGATTAGGTAATACTATGTTGATTCAATACTTTAATATATTTTGGTTCTACAATAAAAACAAAAATTTGTTAAATGCTTTTCTTTTTTATCGTCATTCCCAGGAACATAAAATCATTACCAGCAACACAAATTTCATTACCAGTAACATAATGTCATTACCATCCCCAAAAGATTTCTTCGATGCTATTTTTCTCAATTTGTACTGCGGAATCTTCAATGCCCTAGACACATATCCTCACTGCCTCCACTGTAGATTTATATCCGACTACTCTTACTTTTAAATTAGACAAAATTATAAAATTACAGAAAAAAGTGCAAAATAAATGTAAACTCGAAGAAACACCCGTGTCTCTTTTTACGCGGCGCACGCCAGTGAAGCTCCCGTCGGCATAATTTTTTCCGACATATTCAACAACCATCGTCATATTTCAGCCAATTTACACAAAACCTTAATGAATTATACACCTATATCTTTCTCGTGAATCACTCCGTCCATTCGTGAAAACCGCTTGAAAATCTGTTCGGTAGTTTTCAGTTTATCGCGTTCAGACAGACAGACAGACGCGGCGGCGGCACTTTGTTTTATAATATGTAAGGATTAGTACAGATTTTCTTTTTTCGTACAAAAACGTTTTATAATAATTGTTTGCTTGTCTTTTAAAATGAATCACAACTGTAAGTTAATTTAAAATAAATAATAACATTAACGCGCCTTTCCATTCAGTACAAGGCTAGAACGCGAGGGTGTGCAACTAATCGCGTATGGATTGGAAATCACTTTTTAACTAAGGTCTTCCAATCTATACAAGAGTAGTACGCAAATACTCGCGTATACTTCGTAGTGACCTAATAAAAATACTTTATTCCATAATATACAGTGCCAGTACGCATACGGACTAATCGTGTGTAGATTGCGACTAATTGTGAACTGGTAACCAACTTATTTGCGACGTAGGTAATGCAGCTTGCGCTAATACTAAATACCCTGCCTGGCTGCGAGCAACTTGGAAGTAGCGCTCGCTCGGCTCGCGCGCTGTTGGTCATAGTTCAAACCCATTTCACCCAGTTCACATCTTTAAAACTCTTGTCAGGGGTAAGTGATGTAGTATAGTTTGGAACCAGGACGCGCGCGTCAACAGTACGCAAAATTCGGGATACATTGTAATTAGAGATTTAAAAATAGCATTACAATGTATACGCGAGCAGTTTCCTATGGCTGCGTTCTGGCCTTGTATAGATTGTGAGCACGCGACGTTTACGTCAAAGTTTCTTTATTCCTTTACTTATTTTAGGCTACTGATTCAGTTTATTTATTTATTTATTTTATTTATTTAACCATTTATGTACACACATTTATATAAACAGACAAGAAGAAAAGAACAGAAAAATACGTACAAATTACTACAATTATTATTTACTTTATTATCAAAACGAATTAAAAAAATACATCCTTTACCGGTTTTACGGTAAAAAAATATCTGTTACTGTTTATTTTACCGGTAAAAAAATCTACGGTAATTGCAAGCCCTACATCTGGTTTTTAAAATATGATTGACGTGTAAAAGTGTTTTTTTACAAACCTACTTACAGAAATAAAATCATTAATCGTTAAACCCCATTGGCTTTCAAACTTGAGAGTGAGATGCAAGATCGTAATCAGCTTACGGTCTGTTCATGTTTTCCATCCAAATTGGGATTGCTACCATCCCATGTAAACACACCACCACATTCGCAGATACCCCAAAATTTATAGCCTCCGTGTATACAGTTTATCCGACACATCGAACCGGATTTAACCGACCAAAACCGGCTATATGCGTTCCGATCCGGACGAATTTGGCACTGAAATTCCATTTTACTTACCCCAATTAATATTTTGCGGTTATGCAAACAAAAGGCAAGCGAATTTGACTTTTATTGGATGAGAAATAAGAGTTGATGTGTCTGCTTGTATGTGTATGAAATTCTAGTATATTTTAACGAAGTGTTATACGTAATATCGTTTTAAAGTTCCTCGATGATAGGGGCTTATTGTCGAATGATAAATGTATCGTATTTTGTATTTCCTTTGGACAATGTTCAACGAACCAGTTGATCAAAGAATTTGCGATTGTCACTTTTATTATTGAATCAATTGGATACTTGTCAGGAAAATTCTGATACCATTCACATTGTAATCCTGAAATGTATAAATATTTTCAGCGTCAATATAAAAATATTAAAGCTCTCATTTTTTAAATGACTGGTGTTTTTAGGGTTCTGTACCTAAAAGAAAAAAACAGCACCCTTATAGGATCACTTCGTTGTCCGTCTGTCTGTCAGTCTGATAAGACCCTTTTTCTCAGGAACGCGTGGAGATATCAAGTTGAATAATATCAAATACGTCGTAAGTCTATGGTACCTTGGAGCTCTAAAAAAACAACTTTCTAAGTCAACGCAATAAAAAAATACAGCCATACTCGTATATGCGACATATTTTGATACTCGCAAATAAATCAAAACCTACAGAGTACTTCCGATTGACCTAGAATCATGAAATATGGCAGGAAGCAAGGTCTCACAGCACATATAAAGGAAAAATCGTTAATTTGTATTTATTCACATTTTTTTTTTTTGCATTTACTCACTTACATTTGCAGTTAGAGAATTGACGTGACGTGATAGAATTTGACAATCGCGACTACACGGTACATACTTGTTTGCCCCACCTCGTTTATTTTTTTTTTAGAGCCGGAGGCGCGCTGGGGTGGCTCCCTCGACGTGTTTTATATGAAATTTTATACTTTTTGTATGGAAAATATTAAAAATGATTACCTACATGTTGAGTTTTAGGGGTTTATGTGTTTTATAAAGAGGGTCGAAATTTTCATTATTTTTGCGATAGTACACACCATTTTCGAGATATATGCTAAAGAAAAAAGATACAGTACTGTTTTTGCACCTGAAGTCGAGGTGTTGGTGTGAATTTTAGTTGTATTCCACACCATTTTTAATCGCGATTAAAAATAGTCAGATTTTGTTAGACAATCAAAATTATAGGTGAATTAAGTCAAATTCAGAATAGCAGAATTGTCATTTTCACTAAATTAAAACTCAGAGCCATTTTAGTGCTGTCAAACTAAAATATAGTTAAGTTGTGTCCCTTTAATCTATTTCAGAATGGGAAATCGTCGTTTGACAGGAATAAACAAAATTTTGATGATTTTTAGGCTAGTTTAGAGGCATCAAGAGAATCGGCACCATTGTGCGTGGTCCGACACGCGCTTGGCCGGTTTTTTCTGTAATATTGGTGACATGAAAATGAAAGCAGAGATTATGTTAAGAAGGTATTTTCATCTAACAACCCAGACAGCAACATAACTATTCCTGTGCTGTCACAATAGACTGCAAAAACCAATTCTCAGTAGCAGCCTCAGTATAGATTTGTGCCCTGTTAAACAATAGAGTCGCACTTAGATCTCATAACATAACAGGCGAAAGGTAGTAATTCTATACCTACATCTTTGTCTACTCTTTCTGGGAATACAGGCGCGATATTATATAGATAATCAGCAGTATTAAGTTTCGATAAAAATCCAAGAGTTTTTCTTTTTAAAACATTTCGTTCTGAATTTGGCATAAAACACGAACAATGTTGTGTACATCTTTACTTTGGCCTCGATTTCAGATACATGCAAATATCCCTGAACATCGCGAATATCCCTGAACATCGCGAATGTTCCTGAACATCGTGGAGGAAACACACTGGGTACTGTTAACGACGTCAGGGATTTGGGCAAAGCGAGACGTTTTTTTCTGTACATCGATAGAATTGAAACTATGTTGACTCTGCATATGTAGATAGGTGCCGTTTTATGGGGTCTGTCTTGAAAGCTTTTCTAAAACTAATCAGGCGATAATAATATCCTGGTTTGTCTGTTCATACATTTTGAGAGCTTTTTTTAAACCCGCCTACCCATTGAATTAACAGTATATCTGGAACCAGGAACTCTTCATTATAAATAAAACTTTTGTATGTATGTGTGTACCGCTACCGTATCCTGAAAAAAAATCCAACACTGCAACGACTAACTAACGAACCTGCAATACTTTTTCTATGTGCACTATGATTTAGAATTAAATACTAATAACATTACTAGCTTATACAACCTTTGAGGAATACAGGCAGTATGTAATGGTATATTAAAAAGCTTACAATTACCGAATCATTCAAATAATTTCGAAAAGCCACTTTCAGATACTCGCAACTGATATTTCACTAGAATTTATAACAGATTACATAATCTCAACTGTGGTATAGAACACATAATAAAGCTTCACTACCATAATTAAGTTTATTCAGTTGAATACTAGTTAACGAATTTGTGTCTAGTATGTAATCGATAGATCGTCATACATACTTTGCGGCAAAGCTTTGTTTTATGCAAAACATTGAAGTTAGGTGAACACAATATATTGCTGCTTATCTACTATTTATTGCTCTTACAAACCGAGATACGCGTTATGTTGTTCCTTCCTTCGCAATACGCAATTTTTGTTTCGAGCGTAAAAATAAAAATAAAAAAGTAAGATGGAAATCTGCAAGTGATTAGGTAGGTACCTCTTTGTTTTGATCACATACTTGGTTCACAATTCATTTTGGAAAAAAAGAAATGAATATGTGCTAAAAAGGACGGCTTATTAATTTATTACCAATTTACCAAGCAATGCTACAATAGTTGTAATCTATTTTAATTATAAAATCGATTCTAAAACATGTAAGACCATCAACATGACAATTTTGTTGGTAGTACCTTTTAGTCGAAATGCGTTTATAACCCTTCTAGCCCAAGCAGTTTTGTTAATGATGTACCGTGATTGACCAATAAACACGATCAAACAGTAAGAAGTAGTAAGTTTACAGTATAAACAGCTCTACAATGCATTACATAAGCAATGCATCGTTGGAGAGAGATTACATCGCATAGCAGTACCGGTTGTTGTTTCATTGCTACAGTTTGTAGTTAATGTATTAGCTGAACTGTTATGCAACGCTTATTAGACCGTTAACTCGAGATTCTGCAGGTGTACTCGTAGAATTCAGTTCGACTATTTTAGCGCTGTATTTGGCAGTGTTGTGTTTTTTGTCTTTTGTTAACTTGTTTTTTTGCTGTGGAAAGTGAGGTTTTTGCCTTCAGTAACGATTGTGTCATGCCTATTGTGAGTGTCACCCTATGTAGGGTGGCAGGGATATCAACGCGCAAACTGTTACCATGAATTCAACACATGATTCAAGACCCCTTGCGTAGAAATTTTTCGTCGGTTATCAAAAAAAAACAGCCATTTCTTAGAAAAGTACAATACCTACGTGGTCAAAATGTATGGAACAGCATTTTAAATTTTTAATATCCTTCGAAAACTTTCAACGCAGGGGAGTTAAGAATCATGTACTGAATTCATGGTAATAGGTTGCGCATCAATTTCCTTGCCACTCTTTATAATATGTCTACATTTATATATGTAATTTATATGTGTATCTATAATAAATGCTACTTTAGTCGACCATAAACGATGAGCTTTTCATTTATATACCTGAATTTACGTAAATAATATTCTATGAAAATTTAGCTACCTTTTCATTTAGCAAACGTTTGCAATTACAAACACTTATCAACTGAAAGCTAAAAGCTAAATTATGTTTCAGTGCAGTCAGCACTAATACTAAAACTCGTAAATACTCGTAACAACCATCACTATTCCAAAATCGAACGACCGTCGTATGGTAATGAGTCGGCTTACAAGTGCAGTCGCAGTTGGTAACAGTGGCCGAGTTGGCGGCCAATTTAGTGAAGTCGGCGGCCAATCGGGGGAGTTTGCGGCCGATCGGGAGCAGCTCGCGGCCAATCGAGCGCAGTATTAGCATACTCCTAGTTAGAACTTGTCGGGGAGGTCTTTGTGTAATCGCTTTGTAATAACTATTTAACAGGTGCTGGGGATTGAATTAGGAAACTTAAGGAAATGAGCTCGGGAATTAGATGGCAGTGTAACGTGGCCGCAGGGTCATTTATAATGTAGTATTGCGAAAGATCCTGAAGATACGGCTTTGAAATGTTTTAACTAAGAACATACGTGACTGCCGCGGTCGCAACTGCGAGGTACCGGGGTTCGAACCCTAGGCGTGTGAAAGTGTTATTGGGGTTTTTCATTAGGAATTACTAAACATGATTCATGAATTTATGCCTCATTGATGGCAATAACCCCCAAAATTTAAAACAGTTCAAATACAACGGCTAAGTGTGGAGGCACTGTTCACCCCTGCTTATCCCTTCTTTCCAGGAATACAGGTGTGATGTTTTGTATATACAATACATTTGCCACGTCCACATCGGAATTCCCTAAGCAGATAATAGCAAGCTATATACGTCTACAACAATTATTCAATAACACATTAGCATTCCTTGTCCACCAACAGATGGCGCCACTAACAAAGCGCGTCCGACTTGTCACCGCGGAACAATAAGCCGCGCGACACACGCCACGCGAGGTGACAAATTGACGCGGCATAATGACGCCAGCTAGTACTCGTGGACGGCTTGCGGGTGGGGGATAAATCTTATGAGACAGGACAATTATATTGTGTGGTGGATGGTCATGGCTTTGTAAATGTTTTGTCTTAATGTTGATCTAGCACTCGTGAACGGATATACTATCTATCTGATAGTGAAGTTTGCTTAGCACTACTGCATGCAATTCCGTAGGGATGGCCTATGATCAGCAGTAGACGGAGGATACATAGGGTAATGATGACGACATTATTCTTCGTCTCTCCGGTAGGTAATCCTACTAGTTTGTTGTTTGCCTAACAAAGGAATAGTGCGCACAGGCAATTAGTAGTATTGGTCTTCTGTTGATTGGTTGTCGCCATTTCTTGCGATAGTCAAGTTATGGTGCCATTCAAATGAATGGTCATTATTATAATATATATATGGCTAAAATCCTAGTTCAAAATGCAAGAAATTAATAATTACGTATACAAATAAAAAAGTTATTTTTAACTTCAAAGCGGCAAAAAGAAAGAATGTCAGACTCAGAGGCAAAAGTACTCAAAATCTCTCACAAAGCAAAAATGTACGAGGTTTACAAAAATCCGTCGGAAAAACTGAAACATTTTCATGGAAAATATAATAAAAAATAAGGTTACACTGAAAAACGGGAATATTTGTGACAGCTTGTTAGTTCTGTTTTGTTTTCAGTGCTCGAAAAGGAAATTATGGCAATACTCTAGGCGTATATTTTTAGTTTCAGTTTTAATTGAACTCGAAATTCCTGATGTATTAAAACCCGACTTTGCTGGTTTTGAGTGTGACCAGTGCAATAAATAACTTTTGAGTTGACATCAGTGCAATAAGTAACTTTTGAGTTACATCAGTGCAATAAGTAAGTTTTGAGTTGCCACTAGTGCAATAAGTAACTTTTGAGTTGCCACCAGTGCAATAAATAACTTTTGAGTTGACATCAGTGCAATAAGTAACTTTTGAGTTGCCACCAGTGCAATAAATAACTTTTGAGTTGACATCAGTGCAATAAGTAACTTTTGAGTTACATCAGTGCAATAAGTAAGTTTTGAGTTGCCACTAGTGCAATAAGTAACTTTTGAGTTGCCACCAGTGCAATAAATAACTTTTAAGTTGACATCAGTGCAATAAGTAACTTTTGAGTTACATCAGTGGAATAAGTAAGTTTTGAGTTGCCACCAGTGCAATAAGTAAGTTTTGAGTTGCCACCAGTGCAAATAGGTAACTTTTGAGTTGATATCAGTGCAATAAGTAAGTTTTGAGTTGCCACCAGTGCAATAAATAACTTTTGAGTTGACATCAGTGCAATAAGTAACTTTTGAGTTACATGAGTGCAATAAGTAAGTTTTGAGTTGCCACCAGTGCAATAAGTAAGTTTTAAATTGCCACCAGTGCAATAAGTAAGTTTTGAGTTGCCACCAGTGCAATAGGTAACTTTTGAGTTGACATCAGTGCAATAAGTAAGTTTTGAGTTGCCACCAGTGCAATAAGTAAGTTTTGAGTTGCCACCAGTGCAATAAGTAAGTTTTGAGTTGCCACCAGTACAATAAGTAAGTTTTAGAATTCCACTGTAATATTATTGTCATAAATAGGTTTAACCACTTCCGGAAAAGTTACGGTTAACGTATCTATCTATCAGATAATTTCAAACAAATGCTGTTACATTTACAAACTTGTAACTTTGATTATGGCCGGCTTTTCCTACTACTTACTGGATAAGTTCTACTTAACTTACCTGGAAAATAAATACAAACAATTCGGCAGAAATGTTAGGTACAGGCTGCTTTAACAGTTTTAGAATTCTTGCTTTAAAATGTAGACCATAACAGCAAATGCACAAGACTGGAACTAGGTTAACCCCCCACAATACTAAATCCGTTCGGAACTAAGATGAATGAATACGGCTCACAAATCTGTAACCATTAACAAATTGAGCGGATCGGATCCGGGTCGGATTCAAATCAGAATAATTGATCCTCAAGCTCATTCTGAGTCATTTGCTATTCTCATGAGAGCAGACCTGCTAAAGTTACACGTATTGTGCTAAAATTGTAGAGAAAGGTTTTGGTAAAATGAATTTAAATAATGAGTGAAAACCTTTTGGCAAATAAATACAGGATTTTATTTCGTATACGTGTCTTAACGACTATGGTAACAATTAGATATACTTAAATAAGATCTTTTTCAAGATCGATCTTGAAAGATATCATTTACCTAATATAATTAGGTACCAATCTTCCGACCGGCGTGATTATTAAGACCTATGTTTAATAACTTTTGCCAACTGGTTAGTCACCGACATGTACTATAAGCCTCTGCCTACCCCATTGGCGTATACAGACGTTATATTCTGATGTGTTATATTTCAAATTTAAACTAAATGTACACGAAATCAAACAGGCATTAATAACCAAAATTACGGAAATTCCCAGCATCCCCAATACATACAGAATACGGTCGGTCGGTACTACGCGCTATGCCAACTATATCGCATTTCATACTAAACCGCAGCGAAACGCGCTCGGAACAATACATGGAGAAATAATTACGATTCCAACGCAAATCGAATTAAATGTTCGTTGCGGTTCCATCATATTATGAGTTTTAGTAATAATACAATATATGTATTTAGTTTGCAGAATAAGCCTTGTTTGATTATTTTTTTGCTACTTTATCATCCTTGTTATTGTTATATAATATAATGTTGTTATAGTGCTCGTTTGATAAATGATAATCTTAAATGATATTTATTTCTGTAAATTCATTAAAAAAAAACACATTTAAACGTCAATAACAAATAGTTTTTGGTCAACACAGTAGTTTCTATCACTAGTATTACTGGGCAGTACCTATTCATTTGTTTTTTGAAAGCCTATGAAATTACAAACATGTGGCATTTAAAAAAAACTCTGATTAAACACACATGACAAAGTTATAGTTATAAGAAATGGCATAAGTGACGGTAATCAATTTCCATAAGGACAACGAACTCACCCAGTTGAGGCAGCAGAAAAAGTGAACTTATCCAAGTCCTATGAACAGATCCTTATTTGCCAATGCGTTAAAGTATACTTTTCTTTTGAAAGACAATTATGCGTAGGGACAGATTGTCGACCCATTCCCAACAACAGCCCATCTCCAAAACGACGTACAATCAAGGAATTGTCTAAAATAGCTGTAAGTAATACTATCACCGTAAGGTGTTAACTATAATAAATATTACAAACCAATAATAGGTATATTTATATTTGTACTCTTAGTGAGATCCAACGATTTTCTCTAGTAAAGGATTAATTGAAACGATGAGGTGTTGTGCTTATAGCAGCTTCGTATCCATAATTGTATACATTGTATTACATTTCAACATTTAAACCGATACCCTATTAGAAATTTGTTTTTTGTTTTTATCAGTCGCGGCTGCACTCTTTATGATAACGGCTTTTTGGTTTTATTTTATTGTAGTTAACGGTTTGAGAGAATGGTGTACCATATTAGAGTTTTTAAAATGACCAAAATTATAACTTAGTTAAAGAGAATTTTCCAAAAAATTTGCTAAATGGGGGAAGGAAGTTATCTACTTTTAATAATTATTATTACGATCGAAAGCAATATTCTTTAAAAATAAACAGTTTGATAAATATTATCTTCTAGCTTAAACTAAATATGACAATATAAATGTTCTCAAGTTTCAATCACCAAAAAAGTTACAATTAATCTTATTTCTCACAGTAAGCTTTTAAAAATATTTATCGTAACAAATAGGTTAAAATGAACATGACCCTGTAAAAACCAATCAAATATCACATTTCAAATAAAAAATCTCTTCACAACATCTTCGATGAAAAAAATAAGTATTGAAAAAAATAAAAGAATTAGCGCCAGAATGAAAATAAAAAGAATTGTCACTGGAATGAAAAATGTTTTGCACCTTTTTTAGGGCTCCCTACCCGAAGGGTACCAGAACCCTATTAATAAGCCCCCACTATCCGGCCGTCTGTCTGTCAGCGGGCTGTAATCTCATGAACCGTAATAGGTAGACAGTTTAAATTTTCAGATTATGTATTTCTATTGCCGCTATAACATAATTTAAAGCTATAATATAAATTAAAGGGGGTCGCCATACATTAATCATCTGTGCTTGAAAAAAAAAAAACTTACCTTTGCATGGGTATCATTGTTTAGAACTCATCAAGTAAAGTATAAATATAATTTTTATTTATTTTTTATCTTCAAAAATTAAGAAATAGGGGGCTGTAAAAGTTGTCAGCTTAAGACCATTGTACGAGCTCTATCTCAACAACTAAACAAGTTAGGAATTTGAAACTTCTGTATATCATAAGGGATTTTATTTAAATATGGGCGATTTTCTGCAAATGCAAAAAATTACTTTTTAATTCATAGTATCATTATGAAGTGCAAATTTATCCTTGCAATTATTTAAATTTGGGATGAAAAATATACTTCGTTTAGTATTTTCATTTAACTGAACTAAAAAAACGGCCAAGTGCGAGTCGGGCTCGCACACGAAGGGTTCCGTAGATGGGATGAATTTTCTCAAAAACAAACTTAACATTTCAGTTGAAAAACATGTTCCCGCATACGGAATGTATGAGAGATTTTTTTTATGTAACTGCAAATGTAAGTTGGTCGATTATTACTCGTTAACTTGTAGAGTCTACTTAGCTGTGATAGTTTTCTTTTTGATTTCGTTATAAAAACTACTACCGTGAATTTTTTCACATATCCAAAATCATCCATTTAGCTGTCACTTGACTCTAACAAAAATTTGCACTTATAGCTTAATATTTTGCAAACAGATCCCTGAAGCCAAAAATGGTTTTCACTCACTCACAATGTTTTTGAATGATTTTCCGACCATACCCCACACCATGGGATAGACGAGAAAATAAAAACATCCCCACTTTACGTGTAAGGGAGGTACGTTAAAAAAAGATTTTTTTCATGATTTTATTTTACCACTCTTTTGACGTGATTAATGTGTATACCCATGCCAAATTATAGCTTTCTAGTACTAAGAGTCTCTGAGACAAGCCGCGGAGAGACAGACAGATAGAAGGACGCCCTTGGCGAAACTCCTTGGTTCCTTGTTGACTACGGAACCCTAAAAACGTTCAAATTCAAGTAACAATCTCATCTCACTGACAATCAATGTCAAAAAGATGTCAAAAATGTAGGTAAATTGATTGTATTTTACTATATTATTAATTTTTTAAATAAGGGAATTGCCCCACAGGTGTAATTTGAAATGCTTCATGAAATAATAAATACGCTAGAGGTAATGAAAACCTTTAGTTAGATTAAAACCTGTGGAATCGAATGTTTGTCGTAATAAATAAGCCATTTTTTTGCTGGTTTGTGTCCGCACGAGTAATTGGATCAAAGATAAAATGTCAGAATTGAATACCTACGGCTAAAGTATACTTAAGTAAATAATTTATAAGAAAATTTAACTTACTGGAAGGCAGCTTAGAATAAATATATATAATTATATATAAGCATGAATAACGTTATTATATTTCGGTCCAATAATTTCAACGGCTCAACCATAAGATAAGATTTTCATTTATTTGCTCAAACATGAGTACAATACATACAACACAGATTGTCAGCATGAAAGAGATGTTAAGCGTCGAGATAAAAACAGATCATCACATTTGCCTTAAACAATGGCATGCAACTATTAATACAATAATTTAATAATGTCATTCCGAGTCATATTATTTAAAAATGCCATGATAGTAAAATAACACTAAAAACAATAAATTAGTAAAACGTAATCAATATCTCTCATCTAAAAACTCATTCAAATTATAATAAGCTTTATCTGCTAGAAAATTAATAACTTTCTTTTTAAACGATACGTTACTTAACTGCTTGACAATTCCAAAGTGCCTGTAATTGGTTTATTTGAAATAAATGCTTTGAGTTTGAGTTTGAGTTTGCTTCCAGCTTTTAGATAGTTTATTATAATTTTTTGGAGCCTTGCAAGAAATAATTGCATAGACATTTTTCGCATAAGTGCCGTTCTGTATTGATGTAGGCTTTGACTATTGTCACGTCTAAGAGGAGAGGGTTGGATCCTAAGAACATTGCACTTGCCGTGTAGTAGTATTTTCTTACTCAGGCTTTTTTGATTTCCACATGAGGCAAAAACATTTTTAATTGTTCCTACCTTCTCGTATTCATTCAGTTCTGAGTTTCTTCGAATATGCAGATTACATAACATCACGCAATAAACGAATAGGCAAAGGTAAATTGTACACCAACATTATGCTAGTTATGTTATAAGTCGTGGAAAACCCCAATAAAACATAGCCAGCTCCGGGGCTCGAATCCAGAACACCACGCATAGCAGTCACTATTACTACAAAAACCTAGGCTAAATATTTAAATGAGAAATATCACGACCGACCGGTCTGACCGGTTGACGTCATCACGTCAACGCCGGCTGTCGCTGAAAACCAGCGCTGGGGCTCTGTCTCGCATAGGGTCGCAGCATTATGCTGAGCGAGGGCCGTTTTGCGTGGATGTGACGCATATTTACCCCCAAATTGTTATTTTCGTGTTTTGTTATTTCCTTGCGTCATGTGTACCGCAAATAAACGTATTTTCTTTCTTTCTTTTTTCTTTACATATGAGAAAACAAAAAGTACATTTAAATTTCTATTCAAGCACACCAAGCTCTTACTTCATTATGTATTACATTTTTTTTATACGATCTAAAACTACGATCTAGTTCACAGTTATGCAACAGCGTCCACCTATGTTACTACAATAATCAACCTGCACTAAAAATAATAACCCAGGCGGTTATGGCTATGCAGCTGGAATAACATATATGCAAATGAAGCCATTACAACAAATTATAGAAGCGGTTAACCGTAGCAGTGTGTCTGCTATTTAGATCACAATCACATCGACTCACAGTCTAAGCAGATATACATTAAGCTTAATTATTTTTTGAATATGGATTTCAAGAATAACAAACATCAATCCTGTGTTCCTCAAAGAAGTAAGCAGAATTGGATAAGTACACCTATATTTTGCCAGATTATTTAAGTCCCACATAACAGCCAATTGGCACTACCCGGTCACAAAATATTCAGATTTCAGACTTCTGAGAATTTCTTCATCGAAAATCCCAATGAAACTTTCAGAATCGAACCCTAGATCCCACACTGAGCGGCTGTGCTTGAAACCAATAAAACAAAGTGACTACCTATCATTTCTTAAGCTAAGCTAGATTCATTTCACAAAAGACGTCATTTCATCATTTTCAAATATCTTCTTATTTCACCATAAAAACAATAAACAAAATTTACATTATCCTAACTTGCAAATATTGAGGGACTTTATGAGGCTAGCGATTCGCCTTCCATTGTGTGAGTTTTAACTGATAACAACATAAACTCAACACACAATTATTATGATGGGGGACAATAACGCAAATTATTTAGTTATAAATTTACTAATTGCATGTAGGTGCCTATATCACAAATTATTTAAGTAATCTGCTGATCGCACGATGTACGTATGTCAATACTAGAAACCGCGCGACATCACCGGTATATCAAAGACCTAAAATAACCTAAACGAATGACCAAATAAAAACTAGAGCCACATCTTACACAAACTAATGACATTCGGCCACTAAAGGAGAAACAAGACAAGTTTCTCCGTGAATAATAATTGTGCCTTTTTTACCTTATTTTGTACAAGATTTTGCCCATAAAAACCCCTTTTTGTCACCTTATTTTACTCCTGACAGTTTTTCGCCTGCTTAACAAAGTGTATTAACAAGTTGACGTAGATAAGAAAATGTATACGTAATAAGAAAGAAAAAAAAACTTTAATTAAAGTATTTTAATAAGCAAAACTAGATAGCACAAACCTACAACTTTAACACTAGAAAACATTGTACAAAAACCAAAAAACTTGAAAACAAAATTGTCTTGAAGACTTCGCCGGTATCTTCCCCGTTTCAAAACACTATTCAGTAGTGACATCTATTGCTGATAACTACAAAGAAGGTTGCCTGTTAGCGACAAAAGATGTCGCGCATTGCGCTTTGAACTATTAGTTCCGGTTTCTTTTACAAGATGGCGACAAAATTTGTTTGATTTTTTTTTAAATAAGTATGTAAATGTTTATGGTTTACGGAGTAACAATCGAGAGTTTGTAGTGATGTGATTATACCTAGTAAAATTGAACTAGTGCTAACATTGTTAAAAATCTTTTGTCCACGACACCTACCATTTTAGTAACTAAAGCTCACGGAAAGATAAAGAAAATCGTAAAAAAAATTCGGGACACGTCAACGTAAATGAGTTTACAAGCCTCACGGGTCACGGCAACACTCAATGGTCAGTATTGCCATAAACATGTGCCTTTATGTCTTTATTATGACGTCACTTGTTGTTCTGGGATTTGAATTTACAAACATTGCCAGTGTAAGTTGTAAGCACCTACCGTAAAATAACTTCGTCTTTCGTTACGATTGTTTTGAAGAGATCTTTCAAGGGAATATATAGACATTATACGTGTTGGAAATTAACTTTAATGATATGTAACTAATTATTACGTTTCAGAATGTTTCATTTGTGAAGTTTATGACATTAAAGATTGATGATATTATAATACTGTATGTGTGTGGGTCTTATTCAAAAACTTGGGAGAATTTGAGAAAGTATATTCTGAAGAAATAAATAACTTTTACAAAACTCTCTGCCAAGAAACAGAGGCGATTGATACAGAGTTCCTATACCTTACATTCGTTGATGTTATGTAAAGTGACTATAAATACGTAGGTTTTTACCTTAGAAAAAATAAATGTATATAGACATAAGGATCTCAAGATTCAAGGCAACTTAATTTAATTCCCATTTCAGTATTTTTCACGCGTAAGCTTTACTTATTCAGCGGAAAAATTTACACAAATACATGTAACATTTATGTTCAGTACTTAATTCCGGCCACGAATTCAACATTCCGAGAAACTCCGACAATGAGAGCAAAGCTAAATCGTTTACCGAATTTATTCGACATCAGCAAACCGTATCAGCAAGCGCGATAAACAATGAAAAATGATCTCTGAAACAACAACCTGAATCACACCTTTTCTCCATCACAATAAGACTGAAATCACCTCGGAAAGTTACAAGAAAAACGCTTACAGCAACAGCGTAAATATTCAAAAGACATCAATCCACATGCCAGGTGGGAGAAAACAATCAATCTCTGATTTTCCGTGACGATATCTGTCTGTCTCTTTCTTTAATATAGTGTATTGACGGGTGTGAGCAAGAGGGTTGGTGATGTAGAAATAATCGGAGCAAGTTAAGCACGCGAAGTTTTCTATACATTTTCTTCGTTTTATTTGGTGAATGTTGGAGTATTTTATTTTGTAAGGCAATTACGAATTTGGAGGTAGTTACGAGTAGACGTTGCCTACTTTGACTTTCATGAATATACGATGAAACATTCAGGTTTTACATTATTGTTTTTTAATTTTACTAACATTTGGAAACAATAATTACTTTGTATTTTTAACCGACTTCCCAAAAAGGAGGAGGTTATCAATTCGGGTGTTTTTTTTAATGTATGTTACCTCATATCTCCGTCATTTATGAACCGATTTTGAAAATTATTTTTTTATTTGAAAGGATACACTTCCCAATTGGTCTCATTTTTATCAAAATTTAGTTCTTATGATGGAATCCATGACGAATTGAGGGAACTCAAATATTATAGGCGCACATACACATATATTCAATTTAACCATTTACATGCACTTTTGAATTGTCAAGGAGTCATTCATTCAGACAGATAAAGCTAGTTGCCCATTACAAAATGTAGTAGGTTCCTATGGAGAAGAACGGGCAAAAAACTCCATAGACACTCATTTAAATTGTATTGTTACAAAAAATTAGTTAGATCATTAATCAAAATAGTTCAACGTAGTTTTTCGTTCACAAAAATTAAGGCTAGATTTCCACAACCTTATTTTAATTTCTTATTATTCAAGGATCAAACTGGATGTCAATATTTCCAGTTTATTTGGATAAAACTACCAAATAGGAAATTCTGAAAAACTTGACACTAACCACCTGACAACCGTAGGATCAATTTCAAACCACGGCCACTCACCAACCTGGAATGAAACAGGATGACAATCAACCCCTTTGGGATGAAACCGTGATAATACTCGTTGAAATGCAAAGTGTTTCAGTACGTGCAAACAATTTGTTAGTAGAGCGACGTCAGCCGTTGATAGAGTCACGTAATAAACGGAGAGAAGACTACATCTCTCAGACGTACTCTACATACTTTGTAGAGTTTTCCTTCAAATTCTCTTGGATTTTCTTAGGATTCAAGAGTTTTTGTTTTAAGGTTTTACAGACGAGAGATAATTTAGAATAATAGATGTAATATGCTGGGGAATTTGCAATTTTAATACTTGTAGATATGGTTTTATTTTCATTGCAAATAAAATAATTTTATGATCTTATGAACTCACTTGTTATTCGGAAATCAGCAAAGTTCAAAATTTGTCATTTGTATCTTGTAATAATAGGTACCTATTTCTGTTTGTTTAGTTGAGTACAGAAAACTCGCAAATATTAATTAACTCTTAAATATGTTACTAACTGCTTTCTCTTTTGTTTTACAGGTAAACACATCAACAACATTGAAGAAAGGGTTTGAAAAACTTTAAAATTGTCAATTTTGTGAAATCGATTTATTAATTCAAGTATAACCTTTCGGTTTTATTTTTTACTTTGAAATTATACAAGCCGCGTGTCCGATGGTATTTACCAAAAGCAAAAATGACCAACTTCTATCCCCGAGTTCTACGCCGAGTTCTTTTTACTATTAAACACGCAATTTAATGACACTTTTCCACTAAAGACTAAAAGTATTTACACAAATTTCTTATTTAGTGATTGGGCGACTCCAGGTATTCGTAAAAGCAGGGAAAAACTATTTGAACTTTATGGCCAAAGCAAATTAAGAATAGTATAGGCTTTCATAAGTATGTTGCAAAATATTCAAAAACTTTTAAAAGTGTGTGCAATAGACAGAACTCTGCAATCAGCTGATGATAAAATAAAAACTACCTGGCAAATAATAAATAATGAAACAGGTAGGAAAAAACAGCGAAATACTGAATTAGGCCCTATCAACTCAGATGTAGAAATAGCTCAGGAATTTGAAGACATTTTTGCTAATATTCCCCTTAAAACTACTGAAGCTTTAAATTCCTCACCCTCGCTTTCTGCTGCCTTACTTAGGCAGAATGTGAAGGCATGCCCTTTGGAGTTTAGGTTTCAGCTTTTAAAGATCTTGAAATTAAATCAACAGAAGATCTCTGGAGAATGTCTGTAAAAGTATGTAAATCTATTATCGAAACCATTGCGCACTATTTATCTTTCATGTTTAACATCAGTGTAGAAGGAGTCTTTCCAAATTTCATGAAACACAGTAAAGTAGTTCCATTGTTCAAATCCGGTGATAGTAAAGAACCCAACAATTATAGGCCTGAGTCAATTCTACCAGTTCTCAGTAAGGTATTTGAAAAGTTGATGCTCAACCAAATGTTATGTCACTTTAATAGAAATTTCATCTTTCATTAACAAACAGTACGGTTTCACCAAAAGGCTTTGTATCACTGATGCCAGTATCACCCTAATAAAGAGCATTTTTTAATGCCTGGGAAGAAGCCCAAGATGCCATTGGAATCTTTTATGACCTCTCAATGGCGTTAGGTTGCGTAGACCATGAGACGCTTTTGCTGAAACTGGAGCACTATGGGATTAGGAATATAGCTCTTGATTAACTAAGATCATACCAAAAAGATAGAAAGGTTAAAGTTCAAGTAAACGGCATAAACTCATTATGGTCTGAAATGGCAATGGGCGTTCCTCAAGGTTCGATATTGGGTCATTCCTCTTTTTAGTTTACATTAATGATTTACCCCAATTAGGTTCGTCAAAATCAACCGAAGGTGGTATTATTTGCAGATAAAACATCTATGATTTTTAAAATCAACCGACGGTCACAAAATCTTGACAACGTGAATAGGTCTATTCTTCAGGTCCAAGATTGGCTTACGGTAAATAATTTGGTACTAAAAAAACCAAATGCATTAGATTTAAATTACCTAATGTTAAAAGCAGCGAATGTGACATCATATTGAATGGATAAAAACTGGAATTTATTCATCAAACGGTTTTCCTAGGAATCACGTTAGACGAGAAATTACAATGGGGAGCTCGCATTATATCTCTTGCAGGGCGACTAAGCTCGGTCGCTTGTGTTGTTAGAAAGATAAGACACACGTAAAAACCGCGCGTTTGGTCTAGTACAGCATTATGTCGTATGGTATTTTACTGTGGGGTCGGACTGCTGAAATTGAATTCATCTTTATTTTGGAAAAGAGAGCTCAGAATCTCTCAGGGAACTATTTAAAAGGATTAATATTATGACGGACAATCTTGGCATTCTCATTAATAAAACTGAAATCTGTAGCAATTATTATTAAAACACACTTGCACACCTTTAAATATAATTTTACTTTGTACTATTTTATAATTGATAACACTATATGTATACCGCAGTATAGTTATATGAAAGCGGTAAATAACTGTCGGAGTGCCCTAATTTTGTTACTGCGACCAATTTCGACCTAGCGCTCGCTCGGCTCGCGCGTAGTTGGTCACAGTTCTAACCTAACCTAACCTACTTCACCCAGTCCACATTAACCTATTTGGTCGGAGTGCCCTAATAGTTATATTACTAGATCGTGCTCGTATCATACTGTTAGAAGATTGAAGACTTTTTTATTTGAATATTATTGCATTTGTTTGTTGTCCAATACAGAACTTTGATTAGCAGAGTTGATTGATTGAACTACTAAATAACTAATCTAACTGTATAAATAATCTACGTGACCGTACATCAGGGCTTCTAACCGTTTTTGATTATCACACATGATCATGATAATGAAATTGCCAACTTACATGATTATTTATGTAAAACTGACGATCATAATATTCATATTCATTTTTTATTATATTTACGTTAACTCGTTGAAATATCAAACAAATTTGGATATAGGTAGTAGGAAAAACATAGGTAGATTGGAAATTATATTAGGTCTTTACCTATGAAATTGCCGTTCTGCAGTACTGGCCATTTCAAATCAAAATAATTTTTGTTTGGCTAAGAATTCTAATTTCAAATTAATTTTATTTTATAAACATAGATTTTTTTCCGAAAGTAGTCATTTGTTTATTGATTAGTGTTACATTTTCATCGCATTTCAATCTTTTTCGTCATCATGGATACGTTAAAAATTCGAGTAATTATGGAATATGAGTACCGTCGTGGCAGCAACGCGGCACAAGCGGCACGCAACATCAACGACGTTTACGGAGCTAACACTACAAACCAACGCAACACCTGTTATTGGTTTGCTCGCTTCCGTTCTGGAAATTTCGACCTGAAAATGAACCTTGCGGTCGTCCGAAGACTTTGGTCGACAATGAAGAATTAAAGGCGATTGTGGAAGCTGATGATACACAATCTACGGCTGAATTAGCAGCAGCTTTTGACGTTAGCGTCAAAACAATATTGGTGCATTTGCGTCAAATTGGCAAGGTAAAAAAGCTTGACAAATGGGTGCCCCACGAACTCAATGATCGCCAGCGCGAAGTACGCGTCGAGACGTGCCTTGCACTGCTCAACAGACACGCAAATGAAGGAATTTTGAACCGCATTGTTACCTGCTATGAAAAATGGATTCTGTTTGATAACCGCAAGTGCTCAGCAAGTTGGTTGGATCCTGGTTCAGCACCTAAACAATGCCCTAAACGAAAACTTACCCCTAGAAAAGTGATGGTCACTGTTTGGTGGTCTAGCGCCGGTGTGATTCATCACAGCTTCTTACCAAACGGGGTGAGCATTACTGCAGATGTGTACTGTGAAGAACTGAACACAATGATGGAGAAGCTGGCACATCTCCAACCAGCATTGGTCAATCGCTCGTCTCCGCTGCTCCTGCACGACAACGCGCGACCTCATACTGCACAGCAGACGGTCTCCAAGTTGCAAGAACTGGGGTTGGAAGCTCTCCGTCATCCGCCCTACTCACCAGATCTTGCGCCTACAGACTACTACTTTTTCCAGAATTTGGATAACTTCTTGGCGGGAAAAAAATTCAATACCCGAGAGGCAGTACAAAATGCCTTTGAAGAATTTGTTGCCTCCCGTCCAGCTGATTTCTTTAAGAAGGGCATCAATAAACTGCCACTGCGTTGGCAAAGATGCATAGATTGCATGGGTGATTACTTCGATTAATACAAATAAAAAATAAATGAAAAAAATCGTTTATATTTTTTCATACAAAACGGCAATTTCATAGGTATAGGTAAAGACCTATTATTATTGATTTATCAATTATCAACTTAAGTGTATGATATAAGTAAATAATACTAATAAATAATAAATCGTTTATTTATAAAAAATGTGCACATTTACAATAATTAACTTAAAAAAAAAAAAAATATATTTATTTATTTACTAACTTAAATTAAATAGAGCACAATTGCTAATTTGTCTGAACCAGGTCGAACCTGTGATTCAGGCTAGGTTGTGCATAAATTAACACGAGTAGAATAGACTAAATGAAAATTAGTTAAATCAAAGTAAAAATAGCATGTTAGCGATTCTATTTGCAGACAACAAGTAGATCTTCTGTCTGTGCATAATAAATGGTTAGTAAATATTCAAATATATATTTTTTACAGCTACAGTAATTTAATGTATTAATACTAAGTTTTCTATTAATCTATTGTACAGAAATGGGCCTAATGTAAAAACTCTTTCTACAAAGACATGGGTTGCGTTAGATGTGCATACTATATCATTCCGTCTCTTGTTAGTATTGTCAGCAGTGTAGGTAAGCATGGTGTGCTGTTTTAATACTAAGTGCATAATGAAAAGTTGGCGAACAGTCAGCACGTTGCAGGATGTACTCGTATATATATCATATCTGTGGGAAAGAAAAAGGAATGGAAGTTTGCTACCTTTAAAATTGATCTCTGAGCTCTTTCAAGAGGAAGTAGATCGGTTTTTTGTGTGCTACCCCATGAAGTGATGCAGTAATTAATTATAGATTGACATAGGGCCAAATAAACTTGTGTGATTAATTTTGAATCTGCAAATGTTCGCAATGTTTTTTAAACATATATTAATTTTGCGCACTCTTTTAACTAGATTTTCAAAGGGTTTTCTGAAAGACAATGTGTCGTCCAATATTGCCTAGAGGTATTATGCTGCTCGTTTCGAGGATAAAAGGGCAATTACCCATGTTGACTGAACAGTTTCCACATTAATGGGCATATAGATGAGGGTTAGTAATGTTAAGTTGAGGCTTGCGCATGGAGAACTGAATATATTCCGTCTTGTCGGCATTTTATGTTAGTAAATTGCTTTGAAGCCAATCAGTCACAGTATTAAAACCAAGTTGAGCAATTTCGAACAGTTCACTACTGGTTTTAGCGGTAAATATTAACGCCGTGTCGTCGGCATATGATATTATTTTACGGTCTTTAATATTCAGATTACATAAGTCGTTAATATAAATCAAGAATAGCATAGGGCCCAGAATACTTCCCAGGGGAACACCAAAACCAGTACATTTCTGCTCATCGCTCGTGATATTATCTATTCTAATACATTGGTATCGGTCATCTAAGTAGTCCGCAAATAGTTTCAGTGGCGTTCCCCTTATTCCTATGGCCTCTAATTTGTTTAGAAGAACGGAAACAGACACCGTGTCGAAGGCCTTGGCTAAATCAAGGAAGACTCCCAGGGTCTGGTTACCTTTGCCGAGTTCTTCTGAAATATAATCGGTCAGGCTATGCACCGCACCGGCTGTGGATAATTTGGCTCTAAAACCAAATTGCACACATCAGAACTTATTTTTTTCTAGATATTTAACTAGTCTACTGTTAATAATTTTCTCTAATATTTTTGACATTAAGGGGAGTAACGATATTGGCCTATTATTATTTACTAAGTCTTTACTACCAGATTTAAAGACACCCTTTTTAAGACAGCTAGGGAAAATTCCTTTGGATAGACAGATTCGAAATATATGCATTAAGGGAGGTACCAAAATATACTTAAAGAGTTTAAGGATCTTATTTCTTATATTATCCCAACCAATAGCACAGTCATCTTTTAGTCCTGAAATTATTCGAGTTTTCCCAACATCGACAAAAAAGTTATTAACGTTATTAGCTGACAAGAGTGGTGAGGGATTAATAAGCAGTAAACTCGAATTAAATTCACGCTGTTTAGACATATTGGTGACGTTTTTGATACGTTTCCAAAGTTGCTTGCTATTGTTACTTGCTCTATTTAATTCATTTTATCGAAATTATTTTTTAAATTCTTTAGGAGATTATTGCAGAAGTTCCTGTATATTTTATAAGTGTTTTGAATTATTAGATTATCAGGGTATTTCTTAGTTCTCTGAATAAGTTTATCTCTGTGTCTTATACACCGATTTAGTCCAGGAGTAATCCAACGTTTAATATTATAAAGTTTCTTATTCCCTGTAGAAACTGTCGTGCTACGTAATATTGCTTATTGGACATGTTTTATAAAGTACGATAAGGTCAAATCAGCGTCAGCAATATTGTAAACTTGGCTAAAATCTAGGTTGTATAAATCATATTCGAGTTTATTTGTGTTTAATTTGCTTTTGGTCTGGGGACGATTTAGCTTAGGCAGCGTTAAATTTATGGTAAGTAGGACGGTATGATGATCAGTAATTGTTGCATTAGTAACAAGCGTAATATACAATAGGCTGGTATAATCATCATATGATCGAGACAGGAACCGCTCTGATGAGTAGGCAATATGTGAGCGGGGAGAAAACCATGTTATGAGCAGATAAGATAATCTTGGGTCCCTGTGTCACAGTTTTCGGAGCTAATATTTATATTTAAATCACCTGTTAGTATAACACTCTTAAACAAGCTTAACGTTTGAAAAATCTGGTTTAAGGAATTATGAAAAGAATCCAAGTTTCTACCGGAAGGGGACCTGTACATAGCGATTATCGCTGTGGTTGTACTAATTTTGAACTAAGCAATTAATTATACAGTTTGTAGATTAGGCTCCTCGACTGTTATCTTTAATGATTCCTTAGCAAAGACTATCACACCATCATTTTGATTGTGGTTTCTATTAGTATGCAATAAGTTGTAACCAGGTATTACTGGGAGGTTATCGATGCGGTTAGCTAGCCAGCACTCGGTTAGTACCATTATATCACAATCAAAGTTAAGTCTATGAATACATTTTTTAAAGCTATCCATGTTCTTATAAATACTATGAATGTTTTGGGTCAGTGGATCAGGTCAGTGAATGGTCAGTACGGTTAGTGACTTTTTACAATTGGAAAGATATTGTCTGCAATCCTCAATGTCACGTCTTTGAGACAGTTAAAAATGTGTTATCTATGTCGGTAATTAAGTTATTATCCATAACTAAACTAGAAAAATGACAATAATAAATTACGTCTAAAATATACACAAGTATGTTCCTGTATTCGGCAGCTTTTTTAGCCAGGCAATCTGCGTCTCCCGTCTTGTGGTTGGCTTGTTTTTTAAAGCGCAAACATGTAGCACATTTTGGCGCACCGGCTTTCTTTGCGCAGTCTTGTATAGTGTGTCCTTCTTCACCGCAATATCCACATGTAGGGGCAGCAATTTTGCATGTTTTGGCTGCATGACCGTACTGCTGGCATTTGTAACATCTTGTTACCAGTGTGAAGTCACTCAAACTCCATTAGACAATCTGATAGGTCTCGAGCTTCGGTCATGGTTTTAAGGGAGGTATAGGTTTGTATGGCTTTTTGTTTTAGTGACTGGTATTGAACAGCCATTTACAAAACTCCATGTCCAACTTCCAGGCAAAAATTGTTTATTTTTAGCTTCTGATCAGCGTTTAGCTTACCCTCAGAAGCAATAGCCCAAACCTCATTCAGGCACTGCTCAATAGACCCCATCCAGTTCTGAATCTCCGGATTGGACACAATTCAACTTTCTCTTCTTGGTCCTGTGTTGGTTGTTAGGGCGAGGTCGTTGCTGGTGTCGACGCCGGGGTCAGTGTCGGTGGAGGGCTGCGTCGCATCATCGCGCTCCGATTAAAGGGTTTTTTATTATTATTCTCAAACATTGTTTGTTCTTTTACAAATTTACTCGACAAACTTTCAAGTTTGATGGCGAGAAGCGCTTGCTACATACCTACAGTAAAAATAGCCTTAAAACTATCAACTAAGCACTATTTCACTCAAGGAGGATCGGCCACACCGCCACGGACAGATCGCGGACGAGCCGTTGACACCGGACACTGACAGAGTCTAAGTATGTATCTGTATATATGTCTGGAGGTGTCCGTGCTCGGAGACGCGCGCGCCTGCACAAAAACCTTAGTGTGAATCTAAAATTAATAACCTGTGATTCACACCAAGGCCCGGCCGGAAAATTAAGGAGTTTTTCCACCGATAATGAGGACTCCGCCCCCACCGAGAGACAAACTCACACCCTCCATCACAGCATCATTAACTCATTACTACAATTTTTTTAATAATAATGAATCAACGATGCCCTAACAAAAGGTACGAATCTATCTCCCGGCCGGGCGGAGTCCCCGCCATCGAGAAACAAATTCCTCAACTTTGATTTTAACATACCTTTACTTAATTTCGGGTTTTGTCGTAACAGATCTATTTTATTAAATATTTTTGGCACTAAATATTTTGAAGTTCTTTCCCCGTAGTAGTTTGTTATTTTCGTTTGAACTAGCTGTCTGCCATGTGTCAGTTTATAAAACTTCAGTTCATTATTTTAACTTATCACTATATTGTTTATTTGTATAACACGCTAATACACTGAAACTAGGTCATTATTTATGCAAGCGTTAATTTATTTTATTGAAATTATGAATTGATGAGCACGTCTGCATACGTTGAATGCTAAATACTGTGAAATATCATACTGTGAAATGTTGACATTTTTAGTCATTCGATATTTTCATTTTTTAGTCATTCGATATTAATCACTCGGCATTTCACTCTTAGACACTTTAAGCTCAGATATAACAATTTGCGATATTTCGATACAATAGATATTACAATAGATATTAGGTGTTTTTAACATTGACATTTTACCCGTAGGTATTTATGTATCCATATTAATTTATAAAATTATGGATAGCATAACATCTATTTTTACATTTTCGTTAAAATAAAATACCATGAAAAAATACACCGAACCAACAATATTCGTTAAAAAATAATTCTACTGGTTTTAAGTTTGTTAAATAAAAAAATGTGATTATAAAATTGTGTTTCTGTGAAATATGTTTAATTCAAGTAAATAGTCGATAAAACAATAATATTCGAAATAAAAATACAAGGACCAAATATTTTATGAAACATTTGCTGCGAAATGCAATTCTATGAAATTTCTGTTTGCGGAACAAGGGAACACCGGTTAAGATAAGATAAGATAAAGTAATTTTATTTTGCAAATCTGGGTATACACTATACAGGTTAACAAAAATAATACACGATCAGCCATATTTTACCATGTAGGCATGCAAAAGATACACAAAAAACATACGAACTTGAAAAATATTTTTCATTAAAGAACTCACTTAAATTATAATAACCCTTCACCACTAAAAAGCCTTGAAGTGCTTTTTAAATAATTAAATCGGCAGCTCTTTCCAACTCTTCGGTATTTTATTAAATATTACTGGAGCCATGCAGTAGACACTTTTTTCCATAAGTGCTGTCTTGACTGATTGTAGACATAGCACGCTATTATCACGTCTATTGCGAGGAACTACGTCATCCAGACGTCTAAAACGACTTGGGTTTGTCTTCACAAACATAGCTACTTCCAGTATGTACAGACAAGGCAATGTTAATATTTTGTATTTTTTGAAGTACTGTACACAGCTATCCGTTGTGTTAAGTGCGCTGTCTGTCAGTGCATGAATAAATTTAAGATTTTTATTCAAAAGATTTGAAAAATAAAACACCTATTACAGACAGGTGTATTTTTTTTTGCAAATCTGTTTCGCAGTCTCCATAAATTATAATCCCGTAAAAGTTTATTAAGAATTTAAATACTTAAATCTAATTGACATTTAGATAATTTAAAAGTCAAAGAAATTAGAAAAACATCTGAGAAAGTACTTGAGAAGCTTTGCAAACTGCGAACTGAGTGCTGATTAATAATTAATTAGATTTAACTTTATGTTAAATAGTTGTTTGAGCAAACATTTAATAGGAAAGTTGTTACCTTCAGAATAGTCTAGGTTTGAACCAAAGACTGGTTACGTAAGACACTGGCATTATGTGTCATATTGACAGTTCAACAAATTACATTGCGTCATATATTATTTTAACGATTAGTCTCCTCGACTACAAAATCTACGCAATGATAAAAGTTATGAATAAATAATAAGCACGTGATATGCACACTAACACCTGTTTTCTGAATTGAAATTTTTTTGTTGGTTACTTGTCACTCTACTCAAACTTTCTAATTCTTGCCAATATTATTAAAAACGACACACTTCTTGTGATTTTTTTGTTGAATGTGAACTGCGGGGCTCTACCCTTTATAGCAAAACTTTTTATGGTATAATGCAGCAAGAATGCGGCATGCAAGCGAGCATGCAACATGCAGCAGGCATGGTTTCTGTCACGGCTCCGACGCGGCGGGGCTCCGGCGGTCCCACGCAAGCTTCTCGTCGCAGATGGTTTTAACGCTCACCACTGCAGCTTCGCTTTGCTGGCTCCAAGCCTCCAACCACCTGCTCTTCAACTCGCGGGCCGCCTCGCCCCTCCGCGCCTACGCGGGATTTAGTAATTAAAGCCCGCGTAGGATAAGGGTACTCTAAGGGTAGGGCAGACGAAGACTACGTGGAATCGGTTTTGCAGCGATTCGTTCCTGTCACTAACTTTTGTAACAAAAATACAATATTTTAATTTTAATTTAAGATTAAAATTAAAAACATTCGGCCAAACAATAATTATATTAAATAATTTGTATGCCATTAAATTATTCGTTTAAAGAAGATTATGCCAAGTGTGTTATGCCAAATAAATTTCGGAGCATCAAGATTCTGCCAGATAGAGGGAACCCGAACTGCGGCTATTAAAATAAAAATTGAAGCAGCTTAAAAGACGTTTCATAACAAGTTAAACCCAAGGAAATTTAATAACCATTCGGCGGCCCATTTTAATATCATATCTTATTGCCTTACTTTTTCACCGCAATGCAATTCTCAGGAAATTCCGACGTTGCAAATCTCAACGTTGTCACTTCCCAGATATTCGCTTAACTTGCAATCATTCCTAAAATGTTCAGCTTTCCCTTATTTCATGGAAACCTTTATTTATTTCTGCTGAAGTTGGGAAATACGCAGTTCCTATCTGTGGCGCAGGAAAATCTAATTACTTTTTAGGGGTTTTAAGCCTTAATTGGAAAACGGATTACTTACAAAACATCCTAGTAACGGATTTTAGTTTACTTTTCCGGTTTTTCAGACAGAATTGAGTTGGATTAAATTGAAAATCGACAAGGTAAAGTGTAACGGTACACAAAATGTAACATTTTTATTATCATTGATACTTGTATATATATTATTTGAGCAATGCTTTTAATCGTGGAAAGAAAAAATCTGTAGGCAGCGTCTTTCGGGTATAACTCGTCTTTATCAGCCTTCAGGTACCTATTATTCCACCGTATACTATATTATACCACCGATTATAACAAAGTTACTGCAACTAGCCTGTAGGCGAAGCCACATTGCGTTTGTCGTTTCTTGGAACACAAGAATGGTTATTATGCTACTTCGTTTACTACGCTTAAATGTAACTTGACCGAAGCTGTTCTAAAAACTGCCACACAGTGTGCAACGAAGCCTCTAATCCCTGAACTTTGAAAACTTACCTGCGGAAAATGTCCGAGCCTTCAGCTAACCAGTTTCATCAATGTTACACTACGAGCCTTCTATAAAACTGAGTCGGCTTCAACTTCAGAAAGGTGAAAAAGCCCAGTTGTCGCAACCCGTGATAAGAATGTCAAACACAGTATTCGTCATAATTGCCCTTTACTTTGTTTGATAAGCTTAATGAGAACATCACAATGTTATGTACCGTGATTACACGGCAAGACCGGTACATATACAGATATTCTTCAAAAGGATCGAACAGTGGCGTCTTCTTGTGTGCATATCCTACAAACAACAGATGTGGAACTTATGTCACTGACCTACTTGGTAGGAATAGACCTGGCGTTTAAAACTGACACAGTGAGCATTCGAAGTGATTAATGGTCAATATGCTCATTCCTTATCCAAATGAAAAGAGGCTTCCCCCCGCAATTACCGGCCCATGTTAGAATAATGCCCATGTTAGAATAATGCCAACTACCGGCCCATGTTAGAATAATGCCAACTACCGGTCCATGTTAGAAAAGTGCCAACTACCGGCCCATGTTAGAATAATGCCAACTAGCGGCCCATGTTAGAATAATGCCGACTACCGGCCCATATTAGAATAATGCCAACTACCGGCCCATGTTAGAATAATGCCGACTACCGGCCCATATTAGAATAATGCCAACTACCGGCCCATGTTAGAATAATGCCAGCTACCGGCCCATGTTAGAATAATGCCAACTACCGGCCCATGTTAGAATAATGCCAGCTACCGGCCCATGTTCGAACAGTGCCAACTACCGACCCATGTTAGAAAAGTGCCAATGTTCCCAAAAACTGCTCGTACACCAGAGCTCGTTTACATACATTAGTGTCCCTTCTGCAGTAAGGTATCAACATTTTTACGTCCACCGATGTCGCAGGGTTCCTATATAAATGCAAATGTGGTGACCCTTTGTTACGGGACCTTACAAAGTAAATTTGATGGTACATTACTTTTATTGGCACTGTAGGCTAAATGCGGAATATTTTTGATTTTATTTGACCCGTTTTGTGTCCAATTGCGTTAGAATTTAATGTTCGGTTTCTGGTGCAGGTGTTAGAGGTGATATTTTAACGCGAAAGTGTAAAGAAAGACGGTGTACTTTTACACTTTTAATTAGGCTTGAACTTTATGTTCTTTTTATAATATGAGAAATTGCAGAGGTGCCATAGGGATGAAAAAGATGTAATAAACTGAAATACAGCAATGGGTCCAGCTATCTAAATACGCAACACATTTTCGTAAACGATTACGACAAATTTGTTTCATTTTGACAGTTCAATAAACAACAGTTGTTGAGCAGATTTTTTTTTGGAACTTATGAAACAATGGACTGGCAATTTGTTTCAATACGATTGAAATTCCGATTACTCGTGTGTAACGTAATTAGGGTACAGAAATAAGGCACTTACAAATTGGATTATTAGCATAGTCACCTCGCTTAGTAAACAGATAAAAAACGCAAGAAAAATATAGTTCAGAGTTTACATATGATACCATTGAAACCAAAATAGAGAATGAGCTGTCGCTGTAGGAAATAATCATATTTATCAATCCGAAAAACCCTAAATTCAAACAAAATTAAATGAGATAAAAAATGTACAGCATCAACCCAAATAATTGGCACGCGCCGACCCAGTTTTCCGGCGAAACGTTCGGAAAATGTATGGAAAGAGTAAAACACTGAAACTGTGGTTCCGCACAAATGCTGTCACAGTGGGACAACATGCTAGCTTGTTTCATTAATTCACTTTTTTGTTGAGTTGATTTTTGTGTGATTAATGTGTGTGAAATCCGAAACGTGTTCTTTGGGACTGAAATTGAGAATATATTTAAGCGAGTTTGATTAGAAGAAGAAGAAGATTAGTTTGATGACGGGTAACACCTGAATGAGACTCGCGCAGATCCGGGGAAGCATGCGTCACAAATTAGAGGAAGCCTATACTCAGCAATAGGTAGAACAAGCTGCCAATGATGACAATGAATAGTTTGAAAACAGAATGGCCACTACCTTGACCAAAAAGACCAACCCGAAGGCCTTACTGCAGCGATGCGCTTAAGGCGCTTAATATTTTAAACCTTTCAACAGTTTCAAGACACCAGGTTCCCGTCACGACTTTCACAAGCAAATCATGTTTGACAGTCGAGATGGATAGCTCAACCTACTCCGCAAAGCATGTACAAAACTGATTTCTGAAAACAAATAAACACGCACTGAAAGGTGGCTTTCAGTCACAGACCACGAAACTCATAAAGCATTCTAGGCTAAATAGCTTTCAAAATAAAACAATATTTTCATAACCGTGTTTTCAATTCCGGTTCAGAACACTAAAAGCCCACAATCCATATTGCTCGAATATCACCCGCTCACAAACTAGCGGCAAAACAACAGATGTGCACAAAAAATGGCCGCCAGCCTGCGGTAGATAAAAACTTCGATTTCCCGCATACTGATGGTACGTTAGATACGTTTGTGTATCATGTATCTATTTGTACGGGGATGGTATTGGTTTTGGGGGCAGAAAGACCTATGTATGTAGGTATTGTGGCAGTAGAGGATTGTTAGGGGTGTATTAAAATAGGGCCTAGGAGTATTTGACAGCCCCGCTACCAACATTACTGACGGATAATCACCACGGTATGAATATTCTTCCGTAGAAGAAGTTAGTCGCATTACCCAGCTCGGTACCTTGGAACCTTGTAGTAAGCTTACGACAAGGTTCTGGGAAACTATAGCCCATGTCACACCTTTTCCTTCCTGCCCATACACCTGCACCCGGAGGAGGAATAATTAATTGATGAACGATGACGAAAGCGCCGTCCGTGTGGAGTAGGTACGCGGTGCGCGGCCTGGACCGGGGCATTGCTGGACGAACGTGAAAATGTTGGTCGAGGCGAAGCCGAGGCACACATAAGTGAGTCCAAGGTTTGTACCTATAGTACTTTTCTCAAATTATACGCGAAAATTCCTAAATCAATGACGAACAACAATCATTGAAAGACAAGTTTTTTATTATTTTTATTCTTTATTAGAAAGAACCAGGTTCCTACTAATCAATTACAATCTAGCCTTTAAGACTAATAAGCAATTTTAATTTAACTTAATTTTTTACGTGATAATTATTTAAAAACTTAGAATAGTGTTTATTGCACTTTACACAAGTCCGTTTCAATTTCTTAGAGTCTGATATAATAATAAAAACACGTAATATAAAAAACAAAACATTTTTGTGTTTTTTTTTTTGCACGTGTGTTCGCTATACTATCGCGGGTACACGGGAACGCCCTTCGTTCGTTAACATACTGTATAGTATTTAATTACAAAGCTGTTCTTACATTAAATGCGTACAGGCGTAAATCCCTTGCTAATTAATGACGCATTCAAGGCTGCGGTGACTCTGCCCGGTTTCGGCTCTGCAGTGCGTCGCCGATGTGCAACGAAGCGTGAATGGACTTACTGTAACGGAATGCAGACGCGGTCAAAGTTGTATTGTTGCCTTGGACGTGCGGTTGACTGTAAATGTTAAGAAGCGATGATCACGCCATCTCTGTGATCTCCTCATTGCTTTATGCTAGTGGTTGAATAGTGATTTCAATAGCGAATGCGAGTAATAGTTTGCCACGCTGTAAAATTATGAGATTCTATAATTTTCTGACTACTAAACAGTTGAAATAAAGCTCTTTATAAATAGCGGGGATGAAGTAAACATTATGAACATTTGCCGCTCAAAGGTAATGACTATGTGTTTAGCAAAACATTGCCACCCTTATTGCCGAATGATTCTTTAACAAATATGCGAAAGTAACTGTCCAGTTACTAAACATGAAAATAGGTAGGTACATCCAACACAAGTTTAAAAGCCCACGAAAACTGCATCAAACTGGAAAAAAATCCGAATTAAACTTTAAGTACAAACAGCTGTTTTTGCACAGTATTTAATTCTTTACTTAACGATGAGTTTTAATGGCTGAAAGTAAATGCTGAAACCGATGGTTTGCTTTCATGAACGTTGTTCAACAGACTACTGATCATTATTGGGGAAGAATTGCGAATTGTTGCGTCATTCATGCAAAGGGGGGGTTGGTGATTAATAAAGTTTTGACAAACAATGCTTCTCATTCTCTCGCCCTATCCCAATTTATTTTGGGTCAACGCAACATGTCTTTTTCTCATCTCGGTAGTCACCCCCTTTCCAAGCCATATCATGTTTCACATAGTCCATCCAAGTTTCTTTAGTCTTCCCCTACTCTTAGAGGCATCCATATTCATATTGACATTATTGACAAACAATTTTTTATTTTACATAACAACATGAACGTCGCGAATATTTTCCCCGAAGCTTTAAGCAGAGGTGGTACCTACAGTACACCCTCTTTTACCATGTCAAAAAAGTTTTTTTTTTATAAAACTGCAATAATATCTGTTATTGTTAATTTCTTGACGTAAAAGCTATTTTTTGTGCTTTTTCTTTTCTAATTGTTTTCTTTCATCTTTGGCTTTCAAGGAGCAATTAAACTGCTCCGTGTAAACGGGTTTTCAGAAACCCCTTTTATATACCGCAGACTTTTATAATTTTCTTTTAAAATTCAGTTTTTCAAGACCTTTGCTGTACAAAAAAAAACGGTTTTTACTGCATTGCAGTAATAGTGGCCAAGCCTTTTCAAGAATGAAAATTCAAACTATTCAGTTACAATAAGCCAAAACCCAAAAACGACTTACTTAATTCGTTACTTTAAGGCGATAAAAAAAAGTTTGTACACTAAAAACAGACAGTGGTTTGCATCTGTCCCATTTTTTCCTTTACTTATTATCCTGAACTTAACTGATACGGGAATTTGGAACCTGGGGAGATAGGGCATCACCCCATCCTACATTATCTTCGTATACACCATCACCATTTTATAGTTTAAAATGTACACATAAATGTACAGGTCAACATAAAACGCAAGACGTGGTCGGCATCGGCACCAGTGTGGAGCAGAGCGTCGCGTCGAGAGCAAAAAGTGTCGAACGTCTCTTAACGACATTTTAACGACCCGGACGGAATGTTTTAAGTGATTCTTTAGGGCTCACAGTCGTCACGTCAGTGGCAAGATAGAATAGGTACACATTTCTCCAGTTTTTTTTTCTTTTTGCAGACTTAAAAAGTATTAATTGTGGAAGGAAAACTATCGCTAATGCTTTTCTAATCCCATCATCCTAGCTTTCCAATTACCGTACAGTCTAACAATATGTACGTAGCTGAATATTAGTACTTTTTAGTGCGAATGCCATAGATACCTCGATATTGTTTCATCAACATTGAAAGGGAGAACGGTTTAGGTCACACCCAACTACGTCGGGGTCGGCTTCCAGTCGTAATGCAGCTGAATACCAGTATTTTACGTAGAGCGACTGCCTATCTGACTTCCACCATTTTAAAGTTAATTTAATTATTGTTCTTTTAGTATACGTGTTTTATTAAAATACCTTTTGTTGTATGTATAATAAATTAATAATGCGTCAAATTGGGGACAGCGCTCCTTGATGGGCGAGTCTAGCTGGACGTACGACGCGTTGCGTGAGCTCAGTAAAAAGCACGCAAGCTAAGCACTCAAGGTCACTGGCATCATTCTGCGTCTTAACGTGCATCTGAGGCATGAAAGGATCTCGATATGTAACGGACGGTCAACCATCCACGGACTTACCTCGGCAAGCGTAGCTTGGATCGACCCGTGCGGCTGTTTTTATTTAACCACAAGCCCCTACCCAAGTTTTAATTATTCAATGTTAGATTAATAAATGGTCTTCTACCATACGGCACAAAGACAAAGTTAAGTATTTGTAAGACGGCTAGGGACACACATTTGACAACTGAAAATGAGGCGTAGGACGCATTTGTTCCAATCTACCCGCTAAAACCAGAAAATATAAAATTTATATTACTACTGAAACAGAAAGGAATTACATACATCCATCCATTCATACAAAGAATCTGTAACAATGTGTAAGTTACCTCCCTCGTTAAAGTTGCTCGCTATTGTTACATCTACATACAAAGTTACTGAGGTAACTGCCGCTGAACAATAAGTTCTTTCATAGTTTATGACTAGTTTTCAGTCGGTATGATTCCTTGGTAATGTTAGAGATTTAGGGCACTCGCAGTCTTTACATGGGTGTTGTCGTGAAAGGGCAATTAAGTAGGTATGCTGCGATGTTTGCTTTATTTAATATTTAGCATATTAGTATGCCCCTAACATAAGTAGGTACCTTTCTTTAGAATTGCTAAGTAAATATATTATTCAAGATCAGTATTTGTTTTTACGATGTAACAAAAAAAGTAAAATAACGTTTTAAAAAAACCTCATTTTCGCTCAAGAAAGTGCCGCCTCCATTTTTCTAATCAATTTCGGTTACCATGGTGACTCGTGGCGTCTTAAGTTGAAGGCAGCGCCAATGCGGAAATCGGCACCAACTACGGACACCCTTTTCTTCCATCTTAGTTTACATTGCTCACAATAGATGGCGCTGCCATACATTTTCTAATAGTTGTAAACGTAGTTTTACGACTACTTCTTACTATTATTTAAAAATAACAGTAAGACTTTTTGCGCCATTATTGGATTAAATTTTAATCTGCTTTAAAACTAATTAATATTGTTTTAAAGTATTATCCCATTATCCTATTTTTGGGTAAAATCCGGGTAACCAACCCGTCCCTTGAGACAAAGGTTCGTGTTTACTTTTTGGAAATTATTTATTTAGGTAAATAGGTACGTCGGTAAGGTACGTAAGTACCTTTGAAGCGCTTTATTAAAAATGCGGCTACTAATTCTAGGCCCATAGTTTATGTCCTAAGAAAATAATTTAAATTCCTTGATTTGTTTGAAATTATATAATAATTTATATTAATCAGTAGGTTGATGGTGCATGGAGTTCACAATTTTGTTATAATAGACTGATAAGTATTTTAATTCAATTTCAAATCTAAACGATCACTCACCTGAAAGGAACCAGTTGATTACTATCTTCCAATTCACAATATAATGTTGCTATCACTATCCCAACATCTTCTAATTAAACCAACCTCAGAAATCAGAGCATCTTCAATTAAATCGCGAGTTTAATTGCATTAAATTGGTTCCAGTCCCGGCCGCTCGGCACCACTGTCGCAACTGTACTTGACAACTACACTAATGACTGAAACTTTGTTCCATTAATAGGGTACAGAAGTAGTTTAAAGAGTGTTGTTAATTTCTTATTATTTTTCTAGTAGTTAAAAGAAAGGAAAGGCGTTTTTGTTTATCTTCGGCCGGAAACTGACCTCAACTGATCTGGAAAAGTCTTCATTGGGTTAGGATGACACTAGGTAGGTTTTTCTTGGTATCTGTATCAGCTTAATGTCCGGTCAATAAGTAAGCCTCTCAGCAAAGCAAGGTCAACAGCACAGGGTATGCTGGACGTCCAGTGTCATACTTCATTCAATACCTACCTACTTTGAATGCACCATAAAAGTCTAAATGGAAAACCCATTTTATGCTAAATAGTAGGTTTAACCTCCTTATACTTAGTTCTTAATTAAATTAACTCCACCTGCAGAATGTAACACTCCCTGGCGCATTATCTAAATACAAGAGTAGACACAAGACATCGGTCTAGCCGACCTTAATTATAGGTAAAATACCTACCTTAGGTGAAGTGACCTCGAAGTGAGCTGTCTTTCCACCTGAGGACTCGATTCACAACTCACTTCTCAACATTTTGTCACGGTCATTTATTTACAGAATAAACCGGCTGTTATACAAAAAAGTGAGGTGACGTGGCGTGGGAGGGTTCCCTCAATCTGGCAAAATCTTGATGCTCCGATATTTATTTGGCATAACACACTTGGCATAATCTTCTTTAAACGAATATTTTGAAGTTATATAATTTATTTAATATAATTATTGTTTGACCGAATTTTTATATGTCCGAATTTACAATGGCATACTTGGCAGAATAGCAGGCCGATTCCCGGCCACCGTAGGCGCGGGCTTGCGGACGGTTTTCAATGGGTAGCTCGCCGTCCGATATGGACAGGTCCGGGTCGACGGCGCATTGTATTCCACGCGCGCCTCAAAGAGATGTCAGCAACTGAAGGGGTCTGATAGGACCGATGCCTGCCGGGGTTGCGGGAAAGTCTGAAAGGGATACCGTGGCTCCTGGCAACGTACAGGCAACTGAAGGAACACGGGTGGGTTTTAGTCAGTAAGAGTCTGACACGCCCTCCCGCTCCGCACGGAGCGGGAGAAGTAATTTGATAATTATCCACAAAAAAAAAAATGACAACTATCTCGAAAAAGAAACACAAGGCGTGGGTTAAGTGGAGGAAATGTCATAACATTTCAGACTACAATACATTTGATAACTACAGAAGACAATTTAAGGACGTGTGTCTAAAATGTTTCAACTCATACATTAGGTCTGTGAAGGACAGTCTGTGTGAAAACATTAAGCATTTCTGGACATATGTACATTCCAAATCGGAAAGAGAAACCTGGGATACCACCTAAGCTTCAATACAAAAAATCCGAATCTAATAATCCGAGTTCGGTCTGCAATATGTTTTCTAATTTCTTCTTCTCCGTTTTTGAACCTGCTTCACCGTCGTTGCCTCAATGGAAGCCTCTACTTGACAATGCATCATGCATCTAATATTGTATGATTTCATTTTATTTAATTGTGTTTTAATTTATGTATAATTTTATTTCATTTTATTATTGAATTGTTGTAGCATAACATATAAGCGTTTTGGGTAACTGTTAGCTTGTACTGTTCTCGAGAAATAAATAAATAAATAAATAATAAATAAATAAATAAAATGCGCTACACGAAACTTCGATCTGTGATATAGATTTTAGTGAAGATAAAATACTGAAAGAGCTAAAATCTCTAGATGCATCAAAAGTACCTGGACTAGATGGACTTTCTCCTTATTTCTTGAAGAATGCCGCCGTTTCTATCTGCAAGCCTCTTTTTATTAGTTATTACTCTATAAATTAGCGTTTAACGGAATCAGTGGTAATCTAATGAGGCGGTTTGCTTCCTACATCACTAACCGTAGTCAGTTAGTTGTAATTAATGGTCATTCTTCTTGCATTGCGCAGGTCACCCCTGGCGTACCATAAGGTTCTATTCTTGGTCCCGTTTTATTTATTTTGTATATTAACGACATCAACCAGGGTTTTCTTAATGTCAAATTCCTCTTATATGCCGATGATCTTAAGGTATACAGAACAATACGCGATGTGCATGTCTGCCTTCTGTTACAACAAGACTTGGATAGACTGTCGAACTACTGTCGTAGAAATAAGTCGCAACTCAGTTTAACTAAATGTAATTTTATAAACATTACAAAAAATAAAACTAAAATATACATACACACTGTGCGATGTTCCCCTAACAAAAGTGGACTCTGTCCGTGATCTCGGCATTATTCTTGACTCCAAGCTTTGCTTAGACTTGCATATTAGCAAAATACTTAATAAAACGTACCAACTTTATGAATTTGTTGCGCGATCGACATTAGAGTTTAAGAAGCCTGTTTCATATATTTGCCTATAAGTCTCTCGTACGCTCGCAACTGGAGTATGTCGTGTCCGTCTGGAGTCGATATTATAAAAAATACATTGAGGCGGTTGAGTGTGTTCTACTGAAAATCCTACGTGCTATGCATTTTACATGCTTCGGATATTATTTGCCATGTCAGGATTTACTTAATAAGTACAAACTCACAACACTTGAACATGGACGTAAGTACTTGGGAGCCATGAATCTGTATAACATTGTTAGTAATAAATTTGACTGCATTGAGTTAACTATATTGAAATTTTTTCATGTTCTCCCAGGTAGTTCAAAGGTCTTATACTTAAAGAAAAGAAAGAAGAACGAAAATACGTTTATTCTGCACAAATAAAACGCACATTTAAATAAAAAAACAAGATACACAAATACAAAAGTAGCCGAAAGCCTCGTATTTAGCCAACAAATAAACGCTATTTATAAAATGATTCTTCATCGGTTGATGTCAAGGCCACAGACAAAAACATAACAAAAACAAAATGCCGATTGCAGAGTAAACTACTTTTGTAATAAATAATAAGAAAAATTAAGCTGTGCGTCGCATCTGTGCAAGAATAGGTCATTGCTCAGTGAAATGCTGTGACTTCGGACGAACCTAACGTCAACAGCGCTGGTTTACAGCAATTACTTAAGGAGCTCTCTTGATTTATGTGAAAAAATATGAATAAACATGATAGTTAAGTAAGTAATAAATCTTTATTTACACAAACGTACTTACATGATTTAAAAATTAACAGATTTAAAATAATAATTATAATATATACAAATATTTTAAAAAGGGGGGGGAATAATTATAGGGCAATAAAAAAATCGTCCGCATCGCTGTCAACAGGAAAAGTACCCAAAAGGCTGGCAGCATTGCCACGTTGAATGGCAATGCCGATTCTTTGGCCAAAGAATAGACGAGCCCTCTGGTCACGTGAAGAGTCGACCAGCCGCTAAGCGATGTCTTGAAAAACTAAGTGGGCACTCGGACCCCATGGCCCTAGTGTTTCAACCCCAAACGGCTCAAATATACATATAAGATTGGAGTATTTGCGCCGTTTGAGGTTATCCGCACCTGCAGCAGCAGCCTCAGCAGAGCCCACCGTGCTAGGAAGATGGGATGGCGCAAGGGTGTCAACACACGGTGCATCCCACACCAAAGGCCTACCTACCTTCCAAGGCATTATGGTCATTCCGTCTGGTCTCTTCCCATCGTCGCGTGCCAACTCATTGGGTTCTAAAACAGCTGGCACTCCGGCGGTGACAAGAGCACGACGGATGATGTAATTGATGCTGGCATGCCGTGCTATCCGGCCAGCATTTTTACCGCAGGATAGGCCATGGTGTCCAAGACAGTCGACACCTTCACCGCATTGGCAGCGAAGCGGAGCCACACAAGGACCACCCAGACGCAGACAGGTAGTGACCCGGATGGTGGTATCACCCAGCATAGTACCTATGTTGGGTGACGGTAGCGCCTGAAGCCAGAGGCCCGACTCCCACTCACCCACAGCCAGCAGGCAGGCACGCTCAGCAGTATTGGTGGACGTATTAATAAGATTATTTCGTACCAACCTGCAGAGCAACTCATCCCACTGCCTCTGGGAAGATGGGTTCACGGGCCTATCTGTACACGGGTAAGCCGCTTTTCAGGCATTCTCCACATCGGTCAAGCAAGGCACTTCAGAGTAAACCAGGCAGGGGGCTAAAATTTTCCCGGTCAACTTTTCAGTGCTGCGGACAGAGGACAGGAACGCGGGTAAGCTAATACTGGTAATTTTGCGGACGCCGAAGCCACCAAAACGGATGAGTAGGGTGGCTTACAGCCACGCTTGGTCGTCCAAGGCCACATTTTTATTTTATTTTTTTTATTTTTATTCACGGGTACTTCCCGAAGCAACCATGCCCCGAGAGCACCTGCGTCACCCGAAACGACAGGGAGCCGTGCCTCCTCCCGAGCCAGCGCTCGAGCACCGGCCGGACCGCCCCGATAGTGACGGGGCCGGCGGTAGGGCGTGAAAGCCTGTCCCGCCATTCCGCCACCAGGGCTGCGCGAAGCTGTGACCGACGCAGCTCCAAATGTCGCTGCGTCAGCCTCTCTCAGTTAAAGAACTTGGAATTCCAAAACTTCCGACGTTAGGGTCAGTTCACACCGAGACGTGACGCGACGCGACGATGCTTGAAGTGGCCAGTGGTTTCGCCCTGCGCAGCGTGATGTCGCGAGGCGCATCGTAAAGTCGCTGGCAGCCCTACGCCTCGCTGCTTCATGATACGTTGCGCTACTCCGCGAGGCATCTCGAGGCGCAGCAAGGCATAGCGAGGCATTTTAGAATTATCTCAATTAAAAGGGTATCTTTTCGAGTAGTAAAGAAAGTTATATTTTGTACCGCTATTTTAAAAAGTGTGCGCAGCGTCGCTTCGTGTCACGTCTCGGTGTGAGCTGACCCTTAGGCCCATTAATCTGATATTTTCAGTACCTAACTTTATCAAAAGACGCACTAATCGAGGGTCTAAAGCATTTCTTAGCACTAACTATAATAAACGCAAAAAAACACCTATTTTCCTGTAGCAATTAGAGAGAAAGCCGCTCTCATAAGGAACCTACCCTTTTTTTTTTTTTTTTTTTTTTTTTTTTGTTTTGGGTGGGAAATTATCAAATAACTTCTCCCGCTCTGGGTGGAGCGGGAGGGCGTGTCAGACTCTTACTGACTAAAACCCACCCGTGTTCCTTCCGTTGCCTTTACGTTGCCAGGGGCCACGGTATCCCTTTCGGACTTTCCCGCAACCCCGGCAGGCATCGGTCCTGTCGGACCCCTTCCGTTGTGCTGACATCTCTTTGAGGCGCGCGTGGAACACAACGCGCCGTCGACCCGGGCCTGGTCCTTATCGGACGGCGAGCTACCCATTGCTCACCGTCCGCAAGCCCGCGCCTACGGTGGCCGGGAATCGGCCTGCGATTCCCGACGCCCAGGGCGTCTCCTGCGGCGGCTAGGGGCATGAGGGCGCGAAATTTGCCTCTCCCTCACGCGTTCTGCCTCCTCCTTCGCGAGCATTACTGCTTCGCAGAAGGAGGTGACGGCCTCCCATGCCCTCTCGCTCCGTACCATGGCATGGACTAGGGCCGGACGCGAGAGATCCCCGCCGCCGATCGCCTCCACGAGGACACGGCGATGCTCTGCCCAAGCCGGACAGACCTCCACCGTATGCTCAACCGTGTCCTCCGGGCGATCCACGCAGTGATGACACCCGGGCGTTTCCTCCCGCCTGATACGGAACAGGAACCTCCCGAAACAACCGTGTCCGGTGAGGACCTGCGTTAGGCGGAAGGTGAGGACGCCGTGGCGCCTCTCTAGCCACTCCTCAAAGAGGGGACTTATCGCCGCAATAGTGGCGTGCCCAGCACTGGGTTGCGACAATCGCACTCTCCATGACGCCATGAGATCCCGCCGGAGCTCTGTCCGCTGTGCCGCGATTTCTCGCGGGAGCGGAGTAACGCCCCGGCGTTTCGCCTCCTCGCGCCACTCCCAAATGTGCGCGAGGACTTTTGCCTCCAGATCCCATGGCGGTAATCCGGCAAGGAGGCTCGCCGCCTCACCGGAGACCGTGCGGTATCCCCGGACCAGCCGGGTGGCCATGACCCTCTGGGACGCGTTCAACCGGCGGGCTGGCCGCCGCCTCAATGAACGCGCCCAAACCGGTGCCCCGTAAAGGGCCATGGACCGCACGACCCCCGCGTATAGCCTCCGGCAGGAGGCGTTTGGACCCCCTAGATTGGGCAGGAGCCGCTTCAAAGCAGCCCCGGCCCGCTCCAGTCTGGGAGCCAAACGTCGGAAGTGCTCCACGAAGTTCCACCGGCTGTCGAGGACGAGTCCTAGGTACTTCATCGTCGACTCGACGCCGATGTGAACTCCTCCTACCGTTATTTGGGAACCCGACGGTGGCGCGTTCCGAGGACCATGAAAACACATGGCCTCGGACTTGTGCAGGGCCACCTCGAGTCCCAATTGCCGGATCCTGTCCACGATTGTCGCAACCCCGTGTGTCGCTAGTTCGGCCGCCGCCTGGTGCGACCTCCCCTGCGCCAGGACCAACGTGTCGTCAGCGTAACAAACGACGCTGACGCCGCTAGGGAGGTCGGCGCGCAGCACCCAGTCGTATCCGATGTCCCACAGATGCGGCCCCAGGACCGATCCCTGTGGGACACCGCACGACATCTCTTGCCGGTTCCAGTCTCCCCGGTGACCGGGGTAGATGACGGCCCTGTCCGTCAAATAGGCCTCGACCACACGACAGAGGTAGGTCGGCATCCGGTGATACCGGAGTGCCTCCCTGATGCAACTCCAGGGCAGGGTATTGAAGGCATTGGCGATGTCTAGAGACACCGCCAAGACGACCCCACCCCGGGCCACAGCGTCCCCCGTCGTGAGGGCTCGCACGCGCATGATGGCGTCCACCGTAGAGCGCCCCCTGCGGAAACCAAACTGGCTCTCCGCCAAATCCGGCCCTTCCCGCACCAGCCGCCCGACGAGGCGGTCTGCAATGACTCTTTCAAAGAGCTTGCCCACCTCATCGAGCAGCACTATGGGCCGGTAAGCAGACGGAGAGTCCGCAGGGCGCCCCGGCTTCTTGATGAGGACCAGTTTCCCCGTCTTCCAGCGAAGTGGGAACTGGCCCCTCTCCAAGCATGCGCTTAGGAGCCCTCTTAGTCGAGGCCCGAGAGCCTCCAAGGCCAGGACCCAGGCTTTTCCAGGTAAGCCGTCGGGTCCTGGGGCGGTATTTTTGGCATTCAGCCTACGTACCGCCACTCTCATCTCTACCTCGGTCACCTCTGGAGCATCGTCGTCGTCGTCGGCGGTGTGATCCGCATCGGGCACCGCAGTAGGCGGAGCCATGGGCGGGGAGGCATGTTCCCCTCTCGAAGGGAACAGAGCGCTCACCACGTCCCCCACAAGCTGCGGCCGGAGACTCTGCGTCAGCGGGGGAGCCCATGGGCGGAGTTTCTCCCGCACCATCTTGTATGGGCGTCCCCACGGGTCCCTGTTCAGAGTCTCCAGCGACTCCTCGCGGGCCACTCCCCTGGCCCGCAGGATCTCCGGTTGGAGGGCGGTCTTCGCCGCTCTGTCTGCCGGACCGCCCCGATAGTGACGGGGCCGGTGGTAGGGCGTGAAAGCCTGTCCCGCCATTCCGCCACCAGGGCTGCGCGAAGCTGTGACCGACGCAGCTCCAAATGTCGCTGCGTCAGCCTCTCGCGTCGCGCCCTCGAGTCCTCGCGCCACCGATACAGTGACGCGAGTACCTTCGCCTCGAGGTCCCAGGGCGGGGATCCGGCCAGTACACAAGCCGCCTCGTAGGAGATCGTGCGATACCCCCTGAAGTTTACTCCTACCTACGGCAACCCTCGTTAAAGAACTTGGAATTCCAAAACTTCCGACGTTAGGGTCAGTTCACACCGAGACGTGACGCGACGCGACGATGCTTGAAGTGGCCGGTGGTTTCACCCTGCGCAGCGTGATGTCGCGAGGCGCATCGTAAAGTCGCTGGCAGCCCCACGCCTCGCTGCTTCATGATGCGTTGCGCTACGCCGCGAGGCATCTCGAGGCGCAGCAAGGCACAGCGAGGCATTTTAGAATTATCTCAATTAAAAGGGTATCTTTTCGAGTAGTAAAGAAAGTTATATTTTGTACCGCTATTTTAAAAAGTGTGCGCAGCGTCGCTTCGTGCTTCGTGTCGGTGTGAGCTGACCCTTAGGCCCATTAATCTGATATTTTCAGTACCTAACTTTATCAAAAGACGCACTAATCGAGGGTCTAAAGCATTTCTTAGCACTAACTATAATAAACGCAAAAAAACACCTATTTTCCTGTAGCAATTAGAGAGAAAGCCGCTCTCATAAGGAACCTACCCTCCATTTGCGATTCCGCTGGCGATCGAGATCATAAAGTTAGGCTATTAAGCTGATTTACTGCAGAAGCGTTCCACTTCAGGAGTTCTGTAACATCTGGCACTTATTTGATAGTAATGGATAGTTATTCGAGAACAAAAAAGGGTATATAATTGGCATTATTTTTTTATTTATCAGCTCGACATGAAACACGTCCTGAACCTTGTTAGGTTCACGACGTGTTTCATGTCGAGCTTGGAATCCGAGTCTATTGCCATCAACTGGGCAAAAATCCAGACAAAAAATTTGACTCTGGATTTGTGCCCGGTTGATGGCCCGGCTGATACTGCCAAATTGAAAAACCCGATAACGCTTTGCCCGACCCGGTAATCGAACCCAGGGCCTCATGCTCATCGGTAGTGCATACGACCAATAGACCAACGAGGCACACGTTGTGAATTCTAGCAGTAAGGATATGTGCTTGGATGGTTACTGTGGAGCTGAACCTTCGATCTACCCGTGCAGCTGTTATCATCATCAGCCACGAGTCGATCCTACAGATGAATTTCCAAATTTATATAAATAACTACTTTTGAACATAAATAACGGGCGATATCAAACTGTTTTTTTTTTAAAGTGTGTTCGCTTCCCGACATTAAGATTTACAATCGAAGTAAAAACTTTTCTTCACCTAAAATACGACGAAACATTTTGTTATGAAATATTCTGTTGTTTCTTTTTTTACGATGACAGCTCACTGAAGAATGGGTTCAGAACTGATTATATTTCTGGTTGAAGTATGCTGGATGAATGTCGAGTTTCATATATTATCGGTTGGCCAACATTGGCTCTGCAGCATGTATCAGAAAGGTGTGGTCTTATTAACAAAAAATTATCAACTGTCCCAGACAAAACTTCAATAACCCAAATGTATGGGACGGCTGAGAATACTCGTATTTTGGCGATTACGATGTCGGCCCCGTGGAGAAAGTTGTTCAGACAATCAAACTGAAAAATTTACTGAACCCTTTTAATAAGATCACACCTTTCTCATACACGCTGTACCTATATCTACACAGAAGTCCCATGTTTGTCCCATAAGGTTGCAAGCTTATGGCCACTAACCAGGCTCAAATCCACACTTCAGAGTGCTATAGAAAATAAATCTTGATGAAAATCCCAATTATAATAAAACAACCCGACCCGGATCGAACCCAGGACCACACGGTCAGCAGCCAGTCTTTTGCTACTACTAGACCAACGAGGTAGTCTACAACTAAACCTATACTTAGCTATTAATATGCATCCGTGAACATACACTTCTAGAGAAATCTTGTTGTGTAAAGAATGGTCACTCATCTACGGACTGACCTTGGGAAGAGCATTTGGAGCATTCAGACACTTAGCTTTACGAATCTATTAATCCGTGTCTATAGTTGTAACTCGGCTCAATCCGCTGAAATTGGAACTACACATAAAATACAAAGCGTGCTCCTATATCTACGTTTTAATTGTGTCCCAACAATAAATCGCTTTCAGCGCTTAAAACGTAATCCAACTCCCGATTGATTGCTATTTCATCAACCAATTCTCGATAAAACGCAGCTTTTTATGCGACAATAAAGAATTATGAGTTTTGAGCGTTAATTAAGATTTTTCATTCTTTTTTCACCTATTTATGAAATTAATTAAAGTGGATTATTTTTCCCGGTTTAATTTACTACGAATAATATGCATTAATAATATGCATTTGGCCATCACCCTAATTCGTTACTGTTATTTCGGCCCTAAATTAACATATTTTCTTCGCGCTTCCCATTTATGGATGCAGACTCACCTTTTAGAAAAAATGGACCAAATTATCAGACACACATTAACTTCAATTTTAAATGTGGCCAAGCTACTCTTCCCATTCGTATGGGAGGCCTCGAAGTCCGCAAAATTTCTAATATTAGGCTTTCATATCCTCGGTCCCTCGGTTGAAACCCTCGGGCCGTGGGGTCCGACTGCTCACGGCCTCTTCAATGAAATATCAAAACGGCTATTTGACACTTCCCGTGACCCAAGGGCTGGTTTTTACCTTGGCCAGAGGCTGAGCATTGCCATACAACGTGGCAATGCGGCCAGTCTTTTGGGTACATTACCAGTCGACGACAGCGATGCGGATGAATTTTTCGATGCTATATTTTAGTTTTTTAATAGTTTTAGTTAACTTTGTATATAATTTTGCTATTTTTATTAAGTAATTAGATATAAGATATTATATGTAAATAACTTTCTGAAAACAGTGAATAAAAAGTACTAGTAATAAAGGTACAAATCTTCAAAAAAAAAAATACTACGGATTGTTTTTTTAAACTATTTTTAGGGTTCCGTACCTGAAAAGGAAAAACTGGAACCCATATAGGATCATTCGTGTGTCTGTCTGTCCGTTGGTCACAGGCAATTTGCTCCGAGACTAATATGAATTTCTGTGTACGTGTAACGTAAATAAATGAATTTTTAATATGGGGTACCGTCACTTAATGATGAAAATTAAAAAAAAAAATAATCTGTACCGTGTGACATATTAAATAAAAGGGCTTACTGTGAGGGTCCCAAATATTGTAAAAGCCAATTATTTTTAAAAGAGTAACCGTTTCTTCCCGGATCTTCTCCATAGGAAACGACCAATTGGAACCATACACCTAGCTTCTGACGTTTCATAAGTGACCATGTAGGTTTATGTGAAATAAAATATTTTGTATTTGAATATTGTGCGTACAAACTTACATTTGCAGTTGAAATGTATGGGAGAAAGTGTATTTTTAACTATAATGTTAAGTTTGTTCTTGGGATAATTCTTTCTCTTCTTTCTTCATCCCAACTACGGAACCCTTCAGTATGCGTGGTCCGACACTCACTTGGCCGGTTTTTTTTTATTAATCGTAGTTAATAATGCTGGACGAGCTCCATACGACATAACATGCTTGTAGGCTCTGATCCGGTAGGTAGAGGGGTACACTCGCATTTTGACAGTTTTTTTCACCGACACCGAACCTATGTACGCTTTTATAACTTTTAAAGTAACGATAGTATCATGGACGTACACGTCCACGTCACGGCATCACGATTACACATGAAAGTAAAAATGAATGGAAACATATGAAGACGCTTTTTTCCCGTCCCGACGATAACGTAACAACGTGTACGTTTTTCCATATATTTTATGGTCGTAGACGTCTACGATAATATATACTTAAGAAATTATAAAAGCGCGCAATGCCACAATTTGTTACATATCCAGACTCCGGGTTGCTATTGAGTCCCCAACACTCTCAATCTCTCAATAATCAATAATAATCAATCTCTGGCAATAATTAAGAAGACTTTTACTTTATATAATGAACATAGTTGTTTGTATTGTTTTAGTTGTGAAGCAGAGCAGTAAGCAGCTAAGATGGCGGCGTTCGTGGCGAAGCAGATGGTCGGCAACAAACTGAGTGCTGTCAAAGGTATGTACTGCTATAAATAAATAACCCAAAGAGATAGGTACAGGACACATAACATTCATAATAATAGACAATAATGAATAATACTAATATCAACGATCGGCGCATCATGTGCCCGGTTGATCACAATATTGGCAATATCCTCGCTTCCTATTCTAAGCATTGTCTCTGGTATTTCAGATGTCTGTAGACAATAACAACGGTAACCACTTACAATAAAATTAAAAAACTTGGACTTAAAATTAAAACAGCACTGACATAATATTATGACATTTTATCTCTGCCCAGCCCTTCGGGGAATTCACGCGTGATGTTATTACGTATTGATATCAAAGAGTCGGAAAATATTTAGATCCAGGATATTATATGTTGATATACAATTTGTTCAATAAATCTTTGTAGCTCAGATAATGATGTATTCAAAGATAGGAGAAATCTAAAACAGTCCATTTAGATTTAGTACCCATTTTATTGTTTGGAACAATGTAGTCGCCATAGAAATGTCTCAATTCACGTGAAATGTAAGATTTAGGTCCTATACAAACATACAATATTATTGTGGAAACAAAAACTTTATAAGAACCGTACCTACGTTTATAGACAGCCACACATTTTCCCAAAGATTCATAAATCATAACATAACAAAACCAGCCAATGATGTTTACACTGCTAGAACCGCGCCTCCTCTCTGTGAGACATAGTGGGGCTGGGCCGAAAACTCCTATACTCTAGGCCGAAAAATACCAACATACTGAAAATGCAACCTTTTTCTTCTGACTGCCTCCTATTTAATAAATCCGACAGGCAAATGGTGACCGGCGGCAATCCAACAATCTGACAATGCAGTTTAGTTTTCTGTTCTATTATACAACACTTGTCGTGAAAATGTGAACTTTTTTGTCAGTTTTAGACAAAATTAAATATATCGCACTGTCAGTGTCAGTTATGTTAAATCCATAGAGCCCTGCAATTATAAACCTGCAATACTTTAATCCCACTTCCCCAACAAAAACTTCATGACAAAACTTAACTCTTCAACCCAAAATCAAACCACATTTAAAATCTTCAGCTACCATTAAAAATCATTAAGAAAACTTTTAAAGTATCGCTAAAAGCCGGTGTGAGAAGTCGCAAGTCGTAACAAGCGCCACGCGCCGTGCCGCTGGCATTATTTAGCCAATAGAAAACTTGCCGTGTTGTGATCTGTGCAGGAGCGTTTCGATATTGCTGTAGTTTTTTGCGCAGATGAAGGAAGATTACGTTTTGTTCTGTGCGATAAAGATGGTTAGTGAAGTAATGATGTAAAAGGTGTTATGATAACTTGCAAATATTTATCGTGTATTCCCTTTCGTCCCACTGCCATCGTCCCACTGGTGGGACGTACGGGAATTTAATCTATTAAATTAAATTTATTCTCGTTCGTCCCACTGATTTTGTTAGAGTTATTCAACTAATCACCATTAACAATTCCCCATCAATGGGGATCTGTGGACAAAAAGTTCATAAATCGCCATCAGTTTAAAAACAAATACAAGGAACATATTATTTAAGAATCACGAAGTCTTTATTTCTTACGGACGTAAGGAGTCATTGATTATTTTTATAATCAAACAAATTAAAGTAATGGCTAAATTAATAGCAGTGTCAAATATTTCTGTCAAGTCATATTGCAGTCTAAACTTTGCTACAAAACATAATATTTTAGAGATCAACTTTTAAATTACTTTATGGTTACTTTTTGATTACATATTTTAGAACGTTAGTTTACCTTTTGTTTAGTTGAGTCTTTATCTAAGTCTAGTGGTGCCCCTTTTATTAAAAAATTATGTCTCGAGACTAAAGATGCTTATTTAAACAAAATCTATCATTCAGTCACTGAGAGAGAGAGACATTCAAGTAGGTACGTAGTTTTAAGACGCTCATAATAACTTTATGATAAAATAGTTTTCTGTAATGATGAAAAATAGTGACGGAAATAAATGAAGAAAAAATTAATATGTGTATCTGGATGCCTCAAGAAGTGGAAGAGATTTTTTTAAACATTCAAGAGATATTAAAATAATTAACAAAAGTTGCCCCACTGGACCTACGCATTAATAATAATTGTAAAGCTATGTCAATATATTATGAAAATAGGTTAAGTCCTACGGGCCGTAAGGACTTTTTTTTTCTCTGGTGAAGGCCGGCCGGCTGCCAATCGGAGCGCCGAACGCGGTCGATGCGTAAAGTCGAGATGGTTAAAATAAACTCACACTAGGGCCTCTGTTCACGAGACATTGTGCACAATTTCTGAGCAGTAACTGAACAAAAAGCATTAGGCTTGTATGAATTGACTATATTTCAATGAATTGATAGTATTTCAATCATTAGTATGTATCCAGGATAAGAAGTATCTGATTGTAAAGATCTCCAGATGACGCAAGTGCCTCACCTGAACGTTGTAAAGCATAGCGCCTACCACAAGTCATTAAAAATGTTCAATAAACTGCCGATAGAAATAAAAAGTCTAGTACGAGTATATACAAGTGGGTTTCAGAAAAAGCGGTTCTTGTTAAATAAGTGTCTCTATTCTATTGATGATTTATAAATTAATACAAAAGTCGAAAGTAATATAATTTTATGGATTTGAAATGATTTTATTTTTTAATAGTATTTTTATTTTTAATATAATTTGGATAATTTAAATAATTTAAATACAGATTGCATGCATGATGTGTCTCATATATTATATTTAGTTATAGAAATTCAGACACGATGTAAACATTTTTATTGAATAAATGAATTGAATTTAGGTTATAAACTATGTGTGTGCCAAATTTCATTCAAATCCTATTAGTAGGATAATACTAATGATTGAAATATCATCTTGAGTTCATGAGCGCCTAGTACTTTTCGTGCAGTTTCAAGTTTATTAACTGGAATAAGATTTTTCATACAAACAAAATCCCCTCATTTCACCCCCTCTTTTTTTTTTGGTGGGTTATGAAATAAATTTTCCTACTCTGGGCGGAGCGGAAGGGCGTGCCAGACTCTTACTGACTAAAACACACCTGTGATCCTTCAGTTGCCTGTACGTTGCCAGGGGCCAAGGTATCCTCTTTTCACCCCCTTAAACGACGAATTTCCAAAAACTCTTTGTTAGTGCTCCTCTACATTACAAAAGGAAGCCGTGTGCAAAATTTCACGTTCCTAGTCCCAGTAGACAGTGCGGGGATAGATCTCTGTCAGTCACGGTTTCCTATTATATTATATAAGAAAGAATAGATTAATTAGGATAAATAAGTGTTTTATACCATGGAACAAACAGACTCAAATAAATGAATGGGACCAACGGGAATTAAAAATAAAATTACTAAATTAATCCCGTTCGTCCCACTACCAAAATCAGTGGGACGAACGGGAATAATAAATTTATTCCCGTTCGTCACACTTATGACTAGCGACCTGCCCCTACTCGGCACGATTTTTTCGACTTGGCAAAACATCGTTATTATATAAATTCATATATATTATGTATTTATTTATATTTATTTAATACATGGAGGACTTACAGCTAATAAAAACAGACAAAAAAGGAGACCAAAGTCACCAGAGAATTCTGAATTCCGCATCAAAATCCGTTGCGTAATTAGAAGAACAATGCTTCTTTCAAACTTGTTTCTTTTTTTTAATTTTGTGTTCTGTTTTTGCGTCATGTTTGCCGCAAATAAACGTATTTTCCTTCTTTCTTTCTTTAATGCGGTCACTCACACCAAAAGCTTCCGAAGAATGTCATCATAATTTTTTGCAAGTTGCAGGACCACTAGACTAACGAATCGTCAGTGTAGTGGACCCGGGCTCAAACCCCGATGTTATTGTGTTCTCCCATTAAAAAATTCTCAGAAGCTGATTCTGAGATCTGGATTTATGCTTTAGCCACCCCCTATTACATGGGTCTTGTCCTACACGGGCACAATTTACACGAAGAAGAGATGAGACAACATAATCAGTCTGTAATATTCCCACAGCTGGGACTTACGCCCCTTTCTGTGAGAGCGACCCGGTTGCAATCCACGCGGATCTCGTGAGGGTTGTTAGATGATAGACAATCAAAGGAAATCACTCTATTGACTTATAAAAAACGGCCTACTTCTATCTTTTATATAACGAGGCCTATCAACAATCACCTTATATTGATACCAGTGGGGTATCACTCCCCCACTCACAAACGGTATCGGTATTAGTATTGTGGGGTATTATTTCACTTCCCCGGGGGACTTTGAGACTGCTTTGTAACCGTTCTTCTTTGAGTCCAGGTTATTTATTATACTAAAGTTTACTTGTAATTGCAAGTTGTGGTTATACTTTTTATTTAAAAACTGAGAACAGTGAATTAAAAGCACTTTTAATCACTATTTAGGTGTTTGAATTTAGAACACACCACTAAATTCGACCTCCATTTCAATGCTATACAACCTCTTTGCAAAAAAATACTCAATACAAACTCCCAGAGCAAAGAATACTCGACCCACAAACTCCTTGTGCAAATAACTCCTCGAGATTTGATTTGTCGACATATTCGACAAGAATAAAAACTGTTTCGTGTCTTTTTCTGTCATTAAACTGGCGCTATTTTGAATACTGTAATTTGTACGAACACAAATTGATCCAATTTTAATGTGCATTTAAATTAATTTAACCTTCCTTTTTTCTTCATTAAATGTATATTTTCACTTAAATCTTTGTTTTTCTCGTAGTCATGGTATAAAGTATAGTATGCAACTCTTGAATAAAACGGATTTATATCCAGGGCCATGAATCACTCGCGTTGTTCAGTATTCTAACACTTGATCTTGACTAATCATCACGAATCCCCTACGGTCGTGATTCAGTCGTTAGAATCCTTCACTTGCTCGTGATTCATCTATGGCCCTCGCTTTAAATCCATCCTTTATTCACTAATTGCATAATATACTATTATTTATTTGAAATGGGTATGATTAATCACGTATTTTAACAGATGAATACTAGCAGAAATATTAACTTTTCGTTGTTGTTTGGAGGTGCAAACTTGGAAACATCTTATGTCCAGCAATGCACTGAGATGATCGATTGTCCCCAGTGACACTAAACGTTGAAAGTAAAGTACTGGGTACATGAAAATACCATAAATAATTAATATTTTATTGAACTAATAAATTCGATATTACACTGAGTAAATTGATGTTATGGCACGTAATATTTTATTTAAATAAAATAAAAAACTATCTTAATTCTACTCTTATCTCTAACATGAATAATTACAACTAAGTATATAGCACATTTTTACATGAAAAAGTATTTATCAGGGATAAAATATAATTTAAAAAAAATTACATAGTAACCTAATTGATGATGTTCTTCAGAAAGGCCATGACCAGATTTATGAACGTAAACGAAGCAAAAGGAGTATGTAAGGATCGTAGCAGGTGGCGTTCTGTGGTTTCTGCTTATGGGAAGAAGGTGAGTTTATGTATGTAAAAAAATATAGAAATAAAAAATTACTAGGGGAAGTATTAAGTAGGCGGTACAAAAACATGAATGTAACAATTCCATAAATAAAATTCGATACACTGAAGAAAATAGCTCGAGTCTGAATACATGCTGCTATTGTACAGACGCCAGCAGGTCAACCTACCCGAAACTGTCAAATTTTCCCAATCAACTTTGAACCTTATGCTTTAGCTATAAAGTCGAAAATCTATTAAAGAAATTTGACAGATTGTAGTAGGTTGATGTGCTGGCGTCTGTACAAGCAGTAAGAATAAATGCTTTTCTTAATTTATTTCTACTTATATAATTATTTGTAAGATATGATATTTCCAGTCGAATTGGCAACCTTTTTAAGTGAGCAGGACTTACTTATTATTGAATGAAAATTGATAGGCCAATATGAACTTTACATAATATTGCAATATATGAAGTAAACTATACTAACTTAAACTATGTAACATAATATTACCATCGGACAGCCAAATATGGCTTTAGGGTATTTCATTAATTACTGTGACCCTTATCAAAATATTGGTTTACCAATACACCCACGAAATATTTAACATACATTGCTTGCCAGTTATAATATAGATCGAATATCGATAAACATAAATACGCAATGTACTTTAATAATAAGGTTCCAAATTTAATTCAACTGCCAAAATCCATGCAGTATTCCTTATTATGAAAGAGGCTGATTAAAACTCTCTTTCTCATTCCGCCATGTACGTCGGGGCTATATCCGTCCTGCTCGCACTCTTTCACATACGCTCTTTTGATTCTCTCACTGTTATCGGGTATGAGTATTTGTTTTCGCTTTTTCGCCTTTCTGCTTCGTTTCGTGGTGGTCCAAGTCAATGCGGCTTCGTTAGGACTGTCGGCCATCGGTGAATGGAATAGCTTTTTGCTGATTGGCTGTCCGCTTGGTTTTCTTATTGGTGAATCCGTCTCCATCTGAAAGGAGATAGTTTTTCGTTACGATTTATGTTGTTAGTAGTTTTTTAGATCGTGATAGATGCTCTGGGTTCTGTTTATGGGGAGTTTATGCGATTTAGGGGACCTTGTTAGGTGTTTATTTACATCTTTTTATCCTATTTGGGGTGGAGTATTCTGTGGCTGTCAATATTGCGTTGCTGCTTGCGAGTGACAGTAAATTAATTCTAACCATCTTTATACACGTTAGATGTTTGCTTAGAAGTAGGACTAATACCTACGATCTTCTTCTTCACTTACAATAATATACCTATAATTACGGTACAAAACTCAATGACTAGCAAAAGGTAATTATTTAGGTACTTAATTGTTCTTCTAAAAACTTTTTGGTTTTCTAACGACGTACGCTTTTTTTTCAAATTCAGGGTTTTTCTCACAGTTGGTCGCAGTAAGGAAGTTAGGACACCGCGACCAAATGGGTTAGGTTGGAGCGGTGACAAACGCCACATCCATATTGGTCGCATTTACTTTGCTATTTAGTATTTTTAGGACACCACAAAATTATATTAGAGTGTTCATTAACATTTTTAGGAAAGCAAAATGAGAATTATTTGAGATTTGATTAAATACATGTCCTAGCAAAGTAGCAATCCGAAACAGAGACCGTCACCGACTTCTGCGGTACGGGTGGGATTTAATATGCTTAAAGAACAAATATTTGTTGTCCTGGGCTTGACAGTCGCCTCGTGTGAATATTATCGCAAAGATATTCTGGAGAAAAAAACGAAATAACTATTTAGAGAGATTCAACAACAATGAATATCCTGTCCAACATGTACAATAAACAGGTGACATTCATTCAGAACGTTGTCAGGAATTCCAGTAACACACTGTATCAAAGCGACCGCTTCCCGTTGTGGAAGCTACCTGAGCTTTAAAAACACAGGTAGGTTTGTTTTTGACCCTGTTCGACCAAAATTGTCTGAAGATAGACTGTAAACATTTTAGAGTTAATGTGAACGCTAAAATAGAAATGGCAATAGGCTCGCCCCCTATTACATGGGACTTGAACGTAACTAGCGAAATGTGGATGTACTGTAGCTGCACCTCTACCTAACCCTTCGGGGAATACAGGCGTGATGTGTGTTATGTGAAATAGAAATATTAACGCGCCTTAAATATGCTCATTAATGAAAATAATATAAGGCATTGTTAGCGACACTAAAATTATCTTTAATGAAAATCATTGTTTTACGGGATGAAATTGAATGACCACCAAAAAAACAATCGTTACCCTAAACAGCCTCATCCAAAAAAATATATAATATGTACAAATATATGAAACCTGTACCAAAATCTTTCGGGCTATTTAAGTCATGCCTGCAATACTAAAACTTTTCATAACCCAAAAAGGCCACGCGTGCACCAAATTTTAACTAGCAAAGTTTTGTGTCATTACTACCCAAATATTTTGATTGATTTATTCGTTAAGATTTTAAAACAATTGTTGCCATACAAAGGAGTGTGTTGTTATGTTATTTGAAGACTGATTCTTCATTAATATTTTTAAATAATTCTGACCATACAAATGACTGTTTTAATTTTGGTTGTTTGAAGACTCATTTATCACTAAGATTAAGTTTTTTGAAGATCAACTGTTCATTAAAATTTTAAAATTACACTAAGGACTGCCTTATTAAGTTTTAAGTTTATTTGTATGTAGAAATAAAACATGTAGTTTATAATGTTTTTTTTTTGTGGCCGTTATTTTATTGAAAGCTCTAAGAAGCTCAGCCTTTAGTAAACATTTTACGGTAGTATCGGTGAACCTTTAGAACTTCATTTATATTTTTTGGGTAAACAATGATTTTTGTATATTAATTTACTTTATTAGGATAAAATTGTGTAACATATTTGGATGAAATTTTTAAATAAAATGCGAGTACATATTTGGTGCATGCGTGGCCTTTTAGGGTAGCTCAGCAATTATTCTGAAGATACTTGCCTTTTTTAGGTTAGCAGACTTTACGTTTTTTGGTGATAATTTCATATTAAAATGGGGATTAAATTCTGGTAAGTACTTACGATTTTTTGGGCGTTATATTTCATTATATCTGGTGATTGCTTAAACCTAAGCCTTGTTTTACTAGTAGTTCTGCGAATAGCAGACCTTGCGAGCCCAAACTTTTTTGCATCAATTAATATAGTAATATTCCACCAATATATTGACGGCAAAAGACCTCTTTCTTATATAAAAAATATGACAACATTCAATAAGTCAAATTAAAAATCAAAACAATTATTTGTTAACATTTTGTAAGCCAGCTAGAAAAAAATACTAATAGGTTTTAATTGGCAAAGGTAACGTTGCAGCCTAGTTTTGTGATGAGAAGGTGGTCCCAGGGGCTCCATCAATCCCTACCTAATAATTAAAGTGCTGATTGCACTTGTAGAAATCTAAAAGGGAGCAATTTACTGCATTTTGAGGAGCTATTCTGCTCATGAATTAAAGATCCTCATAAGATCTACACCAAATTATTTCGGATCGGTTGTAAAATACGAACTGTAGAGGAGTACCACTTCGCTCGTTTCGCTCGGTCGGTCAATTAACAAAATTAGACCTTGTTGATCGACCACTGAATCTACTTATTAATTTATATTATTGTTTCTGAATAGTCATTAATTAACGCATGTTAGACTTACAACATAAAAGATAGTGGGAGCTAAAATGATTGTGTGAAATAAATAAAATGATGTTTTCATCATAGTTCTATCATTCCTCACTACATAATGCCACTTATTATTTACTTAGAACTCATAATGCTGACCTAATTTTAATATATAATAATAAATATAATTATAATAACACTGACCTAATGAATTCACTTGATAACATAACCCAAATCCTACAGATCACTAACATGAAAAATCCTCCTTATCAACAAACATTCAATAACAAAACTTTGACAGACCAGACCGTTATTTAAAAGTTCACAGACACAACAAAACACCACATATTATTAACACAATAAAATTAAACTCACCGTATCACAATCCGAAATGAATTCTAATGAATTATTAAGTATATTATTAGCTATCAACACTGTTAAGTTCTCTCTGGTAACCGTGTTGATTGGTGTTGACATTACGTCGTCCATTTTGTAACAGGTTATAAATCTGACGTTTAAGGGAGGAGCGTGCGTGCGCGCCGCTTCGAGGTTGGCGCAAGTATGCTTACCAGAGATAATAAATGTAGGTTCATACTTCATAGGTTGATTGATTGACAGTGGGTAGTGTTGCCAGTTGATGAATTGTGATATCTACTAATGATATTGTGTAAATCAATTCGTAGAACAATAAAGTAGGTATAACTGATATCGTATATTTATTTAGTGATATTTTCTATATATGTAAATTAAAATTAAATGCTTTTCGTTGGTAAGCGCATCACTTGAGAAAGGTTGAACTGATTTGGCTATTTTTTGTTATAAATGTTCTAATAGTCCGAACTATTTTTTGTGGAAAGATTTTTTTTTATGGGATTTTTCTATCAAAATCAAGCTACGTCTGTCGACAACGTTTTTCGGGTCAGCTAGTATTTTTATTAGAAGAATTGTGACGTTTTGTAAAGATTTAAGTACTTGTTTTTGTTATGGTTTTGTTATGGTACAGTGAATAAATCAAAGAAAGATGTTTATTTTTTGCTAAATAAAACAGTTATTTGTTATTGGTATAATCGATTTTAATGTCCGTATCACACAAAACATCTTGCGTAGTCACTTATTTACTAAAAAATAACAAAGTACACTTATATCTGTAACTAACGTCTTAATTAATTATAATAAAAAAATACCAAAATCAATTGGCTTTGGAAGAATTAACCTACTAAAAATTAAACTACAAACAATTAAATTGCACAGAGAAGGAATATAAAATTTTGGTAACATGGCCGTCTATGATATCTTAGACTCAACAATCACATTTTACGAGCAAAATCAGCATATAGTACACTACCATTTTTTTGATTTTGCATTTTCGTCATTTTTTCTGCTAGTACATTTTGATAATTATTAGGTATCATATTTAGAAGTTCTTTTCTTCTAGACTCATTAATCAATATTTTAATTTTATTGGCATTTTTATTTGCAGTGAATGTGTGATCTACAGTAAAAGTAGGACTTGCACCATCTCTCAAATCTTCTGTTTTTGTATCACCGACATTACCTTTGTCCGTGTCTTCCAAATTATCTAAGAAACTGAAATTTCTCGGCATATTGCTCCAAGTCTCTAATTCATCTTTCAAGTATTTATTTTTGATATACATTGTGATGTTATCTACAGAATTTGCAGCTTGAGTTTTTTTGGTAAATTCTTGAAATTCTGCGAGCAAAACTCTTAGGGATTTCGAATGAGTTTTACAATACTTTCTGATCATTTGACTGGTTTTGATAATATCTTTAGTTGTTGCACCTTTTTGTATCTTCATATCGTGGAACCCTTCGAGGTTGAAGACACAATTTTCGAGTGTGATCTCTTGTATTTCTTTGACGTTCATTTTGTTGTGTTTGTTGTGTCGGTATAGCTTGGGGTAGTGTTCACTGAGGTATTGTGATGATGGTGGAAGGTTTGAGAGTAGGTTGAACTCATGAGCGCGACTCGTCGAGCGGTCCTCCGCTGATAACTTGTCCTCCTGGAATTTAAAAGAAAAAGAATTAGTTCTATTGTTTTTCTTTGCAGCACGGTCTTTTATATTTAGATATTATAGCTGTACTAGTTTCCCAGACACATTCAAAATGGACTCCTACTTCTAAGCATCTCTTCTCCTCCCCGTGTCTTTCTCCTCAATACTAAAAGTGGACAGTGTGACTGCGCCATCTCCAGTTCTGTTTTAGCTGTATCTATCTATCTAGCAGGCTACAAACAGGCTATGTTTGTCACACTGCAAGGCGAGGCCCTCCCACTTGCCACATACTTATGTTCTCTGCCAATATGGGGATGTCCTTCCAGTTTTGTCTAGATAATTTATTAAATAAATTCATATTGTTGAGCTCACCATAGACTCGAGGCGGTGGAAGTAGTTGCAGACGTGTCGGAACTCGTTCTGCTGACCACACTGCAGCCACACGATGAAGGCTCTTCTGATGGTCACGGTGGTGTATGCTGGTGATGGCGGCTCCAGCAGCAAGTGGCAGCTGCTGTCGTTCGGCAGGAAGGAGAAGTGGCCCATCATTGTGCTGGAAAATGTTGAAATTTATTGTGATAATCAGTAAATTCCTATTAGTGTGTGTGGCACATGTGCCACACACACTAATAGGAATTCAAAAAATCAAGATAAGAATATATCATATCAGTAGAGAAACGTTGACTGCTGGACATAGGCATCCAATACGATACCGATGTGTTTTACGCATAATCAGCCCATAATGTTCCCGCAGCTGAGAAACAGGTTTTGTCTGTGGGAGAGGCATTGGAATATAACACGACGACACGACGCGTATCCAGTGCGGGTGGGATGTCACATGTCTTAAAATGTTTGTTGTATGACATGGCGGTTTCCTCACGATGTTTTATGGTTTTAAGGATGGTTTAATACTCCTTGTAAATGCAGTCAAGTTATGTCATGAATGATTCCATACTAAGTAATTTCAGAACATTATTTTGTATCTCCAAGCTACCGTGGTGTAAGACAGGAGATTTCACGTTGTCCTAATTTTGAAGATGTCAAGGGTACGACCGGGATTTTAAAAGCGTCCGGGTGAGATTTTACGTTTTCAAGTGTGAATTCATCGCACTTAAGTGCCTGCAAAAGATCAAAGAACCCAATAGAGCACTTTCAGTCTATAACCTGGCAATCAAATACAAATGAAAACTGTTTGAAAGACACGCAACCACTGAACCAAGGCGATAGTTTTAAGTATTTCAAGATCAAAGTAGCTAATATAATTACAATACCTACTAAAAACAAGAAGAAATATTTACATAATATCACGCCTTGTTTCCCCGAAGGGTTGGGCAGAGGTCAAACTCAAATTCAAACTCAAAGCATTTATTTCAATTAAACCGTTTACAGGCACTTTTGAATTGTCAAAGAGTCGGTCAGTTAGTCAGAAAGTTGCAGCTAGTTGCCCATTCCAAAACATACTATGGAGAAGAACGGGCAAGAAACTCCAAGGACACTCTTTTAAATATAGAAATTATAAAATCCTGGGTACAATATTCTTGTTGCTTCTATATGTGAGAACAATGTAAATAAAATATATCAAAAAGATTAAAAATAAGCCCTGGCAGATAAGAGATGACCAGTCTCAACTGACGGTGCCCGTACACGAACATGACGCGTGGATCAGCACCATCCAGCTCAACCATTTTGTAGGCAACCGAATAATCCAACACACTCGCCACCATCAGAGAGACATGTAAGTGAGCTTGACATACTCTCAACTGCCATGCTCTTTCAAGTGAACATACAACATAATAACATAGTAAACGGCTCCATGGTAGGTACTCATATTTACAAAAATAAAAATAAAAACTTCTAAGTTATAAAAAACTATAGTTTGCAATGTATTAGTGAGATTAAAAGAATTTTACTACCAAAAAGAAAGAAAATCATTATTATTATAATCATTATTAATATGCAACAATCATTACGATCTATATGCAACAATTAAAACTTGGTTAAATATTATTATTATAATAAAATATAATAGAAATTTTAGATAGAAGAACACAATTACACTTTGCCCGACCTAGGAATCATGCTCAGCAGTATCGCTTGCGACCACTACACCAGCGGCCGTCAGAAGCGATAGCATAATCAGCGTATGATGTTCCCGCAGCTGCCTCCACTCTGTGAGGTGGAGTGGGCTGTAACCCACCACGCGGGCCCAGTGCGTGTTGGTAGATGTCACATGTCTTCGAATTTTTGGTTCTAGGACATGCCGGTTTCCTCACGATGTTTTCCTTCAACGTGTTGAGAACAGTGCAGTGGTGTGAAAGAATTTACACATAATAAAGCGCCTGTCAAGGTTCGAAGTCAAATAAGTCAAAGTCATTCAGTACCAACCATCAAAGGCTTATTTTCCTTTTACGAAATTATTAAAATCTACAAAATAAAACAGCAAACGGTCCACAATAAAAATGAAAGAAAATAGGTTTTATAAGCAAATAAACTAAATGAAAGTTTGACACTAAAAATTATCGGTAAGATCTATTGTAACAATTCTGAAAAATATTTCAGGTACGGTCATAAAAATGAATGATATTTTCTAACACTTACAACCGTTATTCCCAAGTAGTAAAGTTGAGAATCGTGTAACAAGTTATTTTGCGAAATTAAAGGGCGATCCATAAATTTTGTTTATAACTTTGGCAGAGCTTTGACCTCCTTGTAGAAGGATTTCGACTATTCTTAGTAAAGATAAAGATTATGGATTCTGCCGAAAGGAATGGTATTGTTTTAGAATACTGCAGATGTACTTACTTGCTTACTTGCATATAGGACCCTTTTTACACTTTCAAATTACTTTCAACGATGTAATTGTATAACATAACATCACGCCTGTAACCCTCAAAAGGTTAGGCAGAGGTGTACCTATAGTTCATTCACCTTTAGCCAGTCAAGTTCGTCATTGTATGTGCGTAAGCAAGCGTGAGGTCCAAGGTTTGATACCCGATTTATTTATTTTAAAGAAATCTTACAGACTAACAAACCAATGATATAAAGAAAAATAAAAAAAATATTTAAAAAATTGCTAATAGGAAGCCTCCACATATATATTTAAACACTCTTATTGGAAACTAAAGTATTAACTGGAGTTTAATTGTGCTCAATAAATGGCCATGATCAATAAATGAAATATTATTTTCTTTTACTAGATTACCCTTGTCTGTTATCATTAAGCAGATACATAAAATATTCAATAGCTTAATAGTATAATTTTATTATTACTATAGTTGATTAAAGTTTTACTCTTTGAACTAAACTTACCTAATAAGATTGAGGGTCGTGCCAAAATATGATTACAGTTCAATCTACTAATCAAAAATGGTAAGATCTATTAAGTCGTTGAAAATATATTTTTTGATTCATTTTGATATTACTTACTCTCTTACTATGATTGAACTTTTTATTACTTTTATTTACAAACATAAACTCAAGCCTTCTTGCCATGGGGGTAGGCAGAAGCTACAGAACGCCACCTGCTACGATCCTTACGTATTCCTTTTGCTTCGTTTACGTTCATACATCTGGCCATAGGGCTGCGAGTACTACTCACATGACCTTTCAGAATTTTTTAGAAAATTTATCATTGAGTATTTAATACTTTAAAAGTTTTGAAGAACGTAAATACCTACCTATAATAATCTACCTTAAGTCATTCACTAATAAAACACTTTTAGGTCAGCGGGTCGTCTTAGGGGCGGAGAGCATAGAAAGTAAACACATTGTATGTGTTTACTTTCACAAACTCACGCCTTCTTTGAAAGGGGGTAGACAGAAACTACAGTACTCCACCTGCTAAGATCCTCACGTAATCATTTTGCTTCGTTTACGTTCATATATGTCATACACGCGCGCCGGTTGTGAGTACTACGCACCTAACTTTTTGAAGAACATCACTAATAAGCAATGATCGGAGTAGGTAGATTGAATTGGGGTCATTGATCCGAAACGTATATATTAATATGGACATTCCTCCGCAATTGGTTGATTATAAAAAAAATCCTTAGGTAGGAATTGTATTAAAATGAGCAATATTATATTCTTCATATTTTTTTAACGGCAAACAGTCACGATTCCAAGCTTTGGTAAGTAATATTTTACTTGTTACAAGGAGTTTAAACCGATGTACTATAACAATATTTTTAGTATTGTGTTTGTTTGCTTAAGCTGTTGAACATACCATCACCAACTTTGAATTGAGTAGTAATAATATCACTACCAACATTAACAATATTTAATTGAATCCGGAAATACCGGAATTGCTTTCCGGAAAAATGGCTTATCCAAGTTATTCTTTCTGTGTGCATTTATGATACAAGTACCAAAAATCAATCTACCTACTCCTATCATTGCTAATAAGACACCTATGTCCTCCTAGTCCCTAGGGAGACATAGGTGTCTAGACCCTACGACATATGGCATCCCCAAAGGCACACAAAATACGATGCCTGCTGGGGTCGCGGGAAAGTCCGAAAGGGATACCGTGGCCCCTGGCAACGTACAGGCAACTGAAGGAACACGGGTGGGTTTTAGTCAGTAAGAGTCTGACACGCCCTGCCGCTCCGCCCAGAGCGGGAGAAGTTATTTGATGATACAAACCATAAAAAAAAGGATTGTCGGCCAAGAATGACTTGGACATCATAATAGTTATATGTATATCACCTTGTCTTATAATATCACTACATAATTATGCAGTTTGGAAGAATAGCAAGAAACCCTACCTCACTATATCAATCAATCTGCCTAGCCTTTTCCCAAGTATGTTGCGGTCGGCTTCCAGTCTAACCGGATGCAGCTGAATACCAGTATTTTACATGGAGTGACTGCCTATCTGACCGCCATAAGACAGTCACTGGGTAACACGATACCCCAACAAACCCAGTCTCACTATAGAATATAAATGACTTACTTGTCTCAAACATATAACTCGAACCACCTCACTTCAAAAGACGTAATTAGTTTATTAACTATGAGTGTAATAAGTAAATGAAGTAATTACATTAAGTAATTAGTATAAAATGTTGTGTCTGTAACGTGGCGGCCGCGCGACGCAAGCTCTGTCTAAAACGATCACCTACTGATTTTGTGACGAAAATATTTTATTCGTTTGCAAAATACCCACGGCTTTTGAATATTATGTAAAAATATAAATCAATTGTGGGTGAAATTCTCGCACTGCGTGGTGTACCCTTCATTGATGATGATTATAAAAAATATCGACGGTAGGGTTGATCTGTATTTTTTTTCCTAATTACTGGTTTTTCCAGATTCTTAAGCCAATTTCCGTAACAAAAACATCTAGTCGCAATCTCATCTCGGCGACAATCAATGTCAAAAACTTGTCAAACATGTTGGGAAATTAGATGTATTTTTGACAGATTGAGACTGAGAGTAGAATGCGAACGTTCCTATAATACAGGTATTGTGATTGATGGGTAGTTCAGGTCTGACGTTCACAGTCTGATGTCAGTCTCAATCTGTTGAAAACACCTATAATTTACGTATATTTTTGACAAGTTTTTGACATTGATTAGCTCTGGGATGAGATTGCTACTTGAATTTGAACGTTTTTTAAGTACGAGAATTAGTCTTCGGATATAATGCGTGTTAGTGTAATTTCATCTACTAAGTACCTGCTCGGCCAAGCTCTACGCGGGTGACAGTAGATAAATATCGCTTGCCCGCAAGAATACTGTATTAACTCTAAAAATGTACTTTTTCAGGAGAAGCGATTAAAGCTTTTAGGTAGAACGTACTTTTTTTAGTCGAACTGCATCATTAAGTCAGTTAGTGCCAAATTTTGACATAGGACAAGCGATATATCGTCATTCCCGAGAATGTGATACAACGTCGGTATATCTGAGGCTGGGAAAATAATGAAAACTAATTTTCCCAGATATGAGATCTAGCTAGATAAATTTTTCACCCCTTTATAACACCCTTTTTTCATCGAAATCGTTAGAGCCGTTTTCGAGAACAAATATATATATACAAATATTGCTCTAGTATAGATTAGTTTTGGATTTGGAACATGCTTAAATGAAAGAAAACATAAATGTTGTTTGATAAATCTTATATATATCGTCATAGTTTCTTATATAGTCATAGTTTCTATTAAGAGTTAGGACAGAACTCATACATACAATATATTCTTAAGTCATACAATTTAAAAAAAAAACTATCATTATAGGTCGACTATTGTATTTTAAACATAGGTGTGATTATTATTTTCTTATTAAAAATAATCTTGTAGATTTACAGATTAGGTATCATTATGGTTGTAATATTAACAATGCATTTTTATTGTTTTACTTACAAAAAGAGTAAGAATCAATTTTATGTATTTTTTTTAATTTTTACTTACCAGAATGTTAAGATTTAATTTCGTCCTGTTTTTGTATTTTCTTACTCATTGTAAGTTTTTATTTAGTAGTACACGATTATGTTTCAAATCATTCAGTCAGTAATTCAGTCAGTTATTAAATATAAGATATAATATAACTAAAATAGGATTTTATATTATAATATTTTTTTTTTGTATTTTATTAAACTTTTTTCTATAAATTAAACATTTTTAAATTAGCAGCACCGCCACCTAGGAAGTGCCTTGGGAACTATCAAGGCTGAGCTAACTTAAGGCTAGTTTACATACACAAGTAAAAGCACCTTATTGTATTATGTACCTACCTAATTGTATACATTGTAATACATCATTATTGTAATGTAATAATGTAGCTACACTCAAATAAAGTTTTTACAACATGATAAAAATCGATTTTTTTATAGTTTTAGTAAAATTTTACAAAACTTTTTTATTGCACTTTTAATTTTTATGTAATTATTTAAAGTGCAATGTTTTTAACAGTCTTTAAGTTAAATTTTTGCTGTAAGTAACTTATAGTTTTTAAGGACTCACAAGTTAATATAAATAAGTTGCTTCACTTATAAAAATATACACGTAGATATTTTAAAACAACATGGTCAAAGTCAGGTTTTCCAATCACCATTCAACGTAACACCACCTCAAAACCGTAATTTACAACACTTTACTAATACATTACGTAATATAAGGCCACTCTTGTCAATCACTTTATAAAAACAACGCAATGTACTTCGTAATCCATTTTTAACATTAACCATCAACATGCGAACGCGGTCTTAGGAATTGCTCGATTCCCGATAAAGTACTTGAAGAAGGCCTCGACTGAATTATTGCCGTCCCTTTCTGGCTCGCAGCAAAGGATCCGCTCAGTCGCGGTCGTCTCTTTCAGGCTTTCGTCACTCCATATTGACTTCGGGAAAGGGGGCCATGAATAATTGACGTGATCCAGCACTTTTCTCGGTACGGGGAAACTAACCCTCGAAGTTGATTGGGTTACGTTAGGTATGGAAGCCCTTATCCAAATGCTAAGAGAGAGAGGCGAGGCTTTATCTAAAGCCGCTTTTGGACGTTCATTGCTGGCTATGTTGTCGGGCCAACGCGGTGTTGGTAGCGTATCTGCTGGTGGTGCGGCGTTGTAGTAGATGTCATTAGATGCTCGGTCGCTATCGTTTGGGAAGGCGCTGTCACTGCTAGCAATGGATACGGTGGTGCTTCGGAGGGAGGATTTCCTTGAGCACCGACATTTGAGTCGGTTGCAAGCAAAGCAGTCGTGGAACTTGTATTCTTCTAGCAGTTTCATCAGGTCCCGACGAATGGTTTGTAAGTTTAACTCCTGTTGGCAAGATACCAAAAAATATTAATGGTTTGTTGTAAATAAAAGTTTATACAGAATGGGAAAATATTTAATAAACGTATGTATATAAACAGGCATAGAAAAAATATTTACTTTGGTTTCAGAAAAATACAATATAATTATTTAAACGTTTTCATTTTATAAGGCTGGTAAGGTAACATACATAAGGATCGTTTATGTAATACATTTATAAGGTTTTCTAACTCGCTACGTGTGCTCAAAGAACCACAAAAAGTTTAATGTATAGGTACGTGACTTAAATCAGCTAACTTGTTGCGATGTCTTAGTGTAACAGGTCAACTACATACATACCTACCTAGGTCTTACAAGATGAACTGATACTTTATCCAGGGGTTATAGGGGGGATACGTTATGGATCGTGTTAATAATTTATTTAAAAGAAAGCTATAGATTATTATTCAAGAAAAAAGAAATCATAACATGTAAATATATTGCACAATTATTTACAACAATATAATGTTCATATATTTATTATTAATTTATATTAAAAACATAATTATTATGTATATACTTACCAACTGAAACATCACGTCGTCATAATTATAAACTTGAGATTTCTTCATTTTCACCAAAAAACACAGAACACTAAATACTTAGTTTAAACACTGCATATCTGTCACACTCGGAAATCAAATTAAAAACTAAAAACAAAACTAAATTAAAGTAAAAATCTCGAAAGTAAAATATATTTTTTTCCTTCAAAATCGTCCCTCAGTCCCCGTTTTCGACCACCGGGTAACTGAGATCGATTTTTGTTTTGGCAATGGTTTTATGCCTTTGCGCATCCCCTAATGAGTCGCACTTCGGTTGTTTTCGTCAATGTTCGGAGTTCCCACCGCCCTTACGGAGACTTACAGAAAAACAACATGTTACTAAGAAAGTGTTAGGGATTATTGTTACTTGTTAATGAGGGGAATATTGTCAAGTAATGTGCTGATGAGTGATTAGTAATTCTTGTAATTAGGTTATTAACCTTGAGACTAAACTTGTTATTGTAAGTACTTTAGTGTCAGTAACACTTAGCATTCTGTGCTAATGTAAGTATCTAACGACTTCAAAAATGTCAATTACACTGTATTTAATTTTGTTTGAATTTCCTCTTGAACTGTTTACCGAGTCTGACAGTATTCGAATAAAAAAAACCTTGCCCAGGATTACCACAAGCCTTGTATTTACTTTTAATTCTATTAAAGTTGATATTAGAAATGAACCACTTTTTAAATCGCAAATCCATGATTTTAATCCGAGCCCATGAAAATTGCTCCAAATACAACCAATTAGATCCAAGGATTTAAAATGTCTAATTTCGTTATAACAGAATCGTGATCATGCCTATGCAGACTTAGAACAATTTTCCTGTCTGGCAAAAAAAAAAAAAAAAAAAAAAAAAAAAGTTGGTGGCTGGTTTTAAAAAAAAGAAAAGAAAGAAAGAAAGAACTAATAATACCAGCGTATTAGTGTCCCACTGCCGGGTAATGGCCTCTCCTCATACAAGCTAGGCCGCCAGGGGTTGGCGATTTCAGACTTATGTATATTAACTATAAGTCCACCTGGACTTAGAAGAACAAGGACGTTAGGAGGAGCTTTAGGTAAAGAATACATCGTAAGGAAACCTTCCCTTACGATGTATTCTTTCTCCAATGTCAGTAATGTCCAAGATAAACTCAGAAAGTACATACGAATTGAAAAAGTCACATTGGTACTTACCCTGATCCGGACCCACAACCTCATGCATGAGAGGCGAGGCCTTAATCATTACACCGTCACGAACATTTCTTTGCAACTTAAACTACTTAGCACATTTAATCCTTAAAAATAGTTCCAAGAACTAAACAATTGTTTGTAAACGATTATTTACTCGTGAAAGTTGAACTTCTAAAATAACGGGAGAGATCAAAGTCGCCGACTTAAAAAGTTAAAAACAAAAGATTTGTTGGGTTAGCGTGACTTGCGATGCACATGTTGCTTGCAATAATCATTCTTTACTGGTTCGGAATGCAGGCTGCAAAGGGAACAAAAGTTATTTTGGGTGTCCTTATAAAATGTCAAATAGGCCGAAACTTCTTTAGTGGAACGAACTAGTCGTTATTTTATAAGCACATCCTTTAGGAATGCTTCTAGATGGTTTAAGTTCATACTATTGCGTGTCGGTGAAATAAAACCTCGTGAGACAGACTGCACTTGCCACCTAAACATTTTAAAATCGCCACCACGTTATGAGAAGGTTTGCATTCTATTGTAGTATTAAGAATTACTGTTGTTGTTGTTACGCAATTAGGGTTGCTACTGAGAAATTCCTGATGGAAAAAACCCAATAACACTGCCCGACCTGGGAACTGAACCTAGGACCTCATGCTCATCAGCAACGCCTGCGAGCACTCGGCCCACGAGTGCGGCAACGACGGCACGGTTGGCGCAGTGGTTAAGCGATTGACTGCCGCACTGTGTGTCGCGGGTTCGATTCCCGCACGAAACAAATATTTGTATGGCCTGCAAGGAGTTGTTCCGGGTTTGGCTGTTTGTGTATGTGAGTATACATGTTTGTAAACGCACCCACGATACAGGAGAAATTCCTAATGTGGGGCAAAGTTTTTTAAACAAAAAAAAAAAAAAAAAACTTACAGACAGTAAGTATATGGGATGACATTGTTATTTGAATCAATCTTTATTTGTGAACATAGGTATACATGGAAGGTCTTAAATATACATATTATTGTAGTCAAGCTCTATGTTCTACCAATGAAATTGGTGTACAAATAGTAATTTTTGTGTTATATATTTTTTTTTTTTAATCGGGTTTAAACAGTAATTAAAAATTAAGTATCTATTTGAATATTGCTTACTAAAAGAATGACCAACTACTGTCTAAACTTGTATGAAATGTGTTTTTAAATAAAATCATCCTTTCACGATACCGGAAAATGATATGTAAAAACCGTTACGCAAGGTTCGATGTAAAAATAGAAGGGATGGATGACAGAAATATTAATTTCAATCCCTCTTTTTTTACTAAACTGTGTAACGTAAGTTAGAATTGATGGCACGTCGGTGGTATGGATAACTGCCCATCTTCAAGTCACGGGTTTAATTAGATACTCATATTATATGATACCCATTTAATACCCGCTTTTTAATACCCATACAAAGATGTTTGACTATACATTTCCAACATTAAAATACATTAGATACATAATCCTGCCTGTTTCCTACTGCAATTTTTAGGATTTAAGATTTACTTGTACTATATTCCATTCTGTTTTTCGCTTGTGGTAATATCCTTTCATGCACTATTCAGCTATACCTACCTACTGTTCAATTGCTGAAGCCTAAAGATAAACTAAAGGTAATAACCGTGTACAGTTTGAAGCTATCTTAAACATCATATACCACTATTGTATGAAGTTTAAATAAATAAATAGGAATCATACAGCTACCTTTACCAGTGGCCCGCATGCTTCACATTTCTACAAAACGTTCCAATGAAACGCGCCGAGAAATAGCGGAATACCAGTATCTACACTATATCTCATCTAACTTGACATTTCAATGCCAAGGATTCACGTAGTAGATATTTTAAATTATTATTTCAAATTAATTGGCAAAATAAAGAAAATAATTCAGAAAAAAAGTGAATTTACAAACACCAAAACCGAAATCGAGACCAATTATTGTATGTCTTACAAATAATAAAACTATACCACGTGGGAATTGAACGCCCGACCCATGGCGCAGATGCTTTCCTGAACCATCCGTGCTCCAAGTGTTACGTTTGTGGCAAAAATAGTACTCTAACCTAGCTCTGGAGGGTTTCACATATTTTGTGACCCTGGTAATGCCAATTAAAGAATGTATTGTTATAATTATTTTCTAACATTTTGAATTGGTATAACGGCAGCAGAGCAATGATGGTGATTTTAAATCCCTCAACAAAGTTCACTCAAACCAAATAGCATCATCGATCGGCAAATATCCACTGGTTATGGCCTGCTGCCTTCCGATCTGACCTATCTACTCATCTGACGCCATTCGGGACTGACTGCTGCAATCACGCCACCGCAACTTGTCTGACCAGTGCGATGTGCTATCCGTTTATATCAATTCATATAATAATGTTGTAACACGAAGGTGTCGATACTTTTTGCTGCATTATAACAATTTGTTGTTGAGGAACAATAACAATGTCTGGTAAAACCTGACACGTTTTAGAGCTGTCAAACATGATATTTTGTGTTTCTTGCTCGACTATTGCGGAAGGATATCCCAGCAGCTGACCTTAGTTATCTTTAATAATTAATATAAATGGTAGTAGATTCACTTCACAATAAGCTGAACTTAAAATTATAGAAGGAAAAAATCGGTTTGATGAATACAAAAATGTCATCTGTATTATTAACTTAATATATTTTCAAATTGGGCTGCACGAAACGTCAGTTTATGTTACTGTTTTAGTAATATCGACTTCTTGTATGAACCTAACGGTGACAATCTGCACTACTCAGCAGTCAACTGTATCTGCAGTTACTTTTAAAACTTATTACGATTTTAATTTACTAAAGTAATGTTTTTCTTCTCTTACGGGTTAGTTTGTGATTATAAAAGTCTCCGAGCAATCGTTACGTAATTTCTTTCTTATAAGGTACTTAGTTTAATTAAATATTTTGTTAAGAAATCTAATTAATTTTCACTGAATCGTTAGTAATGAAATTACTTTGAAGTTTTGCCTTAAATAACACTAAGTAAGAACCACGAGGCGTTTTCAATCATTAACAATAATCTAGGTCATTTCAGCCTATCGTAGTCCACAGCTGGACACAGGCCTTCCCCAGGCTGCGCCCCACCCCTCCGCCTTCCGCATGCAGTCTGTCCCAGCCACCTGCTTAAGGTCGTCGGTCCATCTAGCTGGGGGTCCGCACTACGTTTGCCGGTACGCGGTCTCCACTACAGGACTCGTCTGCTGCACCAGCTATCGGTCCATCGACTCACATGGCCAGCCCACTGTCACTTCAGTTTGCTTACTCTGCAAGCTATATCGGTAACTCCGGTTCTTTTCCGAATAATTTGATTCCTGATGTTATCCTTCAAAGAAACTCCGAGCAAAGCCCGCTCCATAGCGCGCTGAGCGACCTTGAATTTGTGGACCAGCCCGACCGACAGGGTCCACGTGTCGGCACCACATATCCTAACGGCAGGACGCACTGGTTGAAGACCTTAGCCTGCAAACATTGCGACATAAGCGATGAGAAGACTTGACGATGTTTCCCAAACGCTGCCCAAACCAACTGGATCCTTCTGTCGGCTTCTTTTTCAAAGTTCAGTCTAAGGAGGATGACTTGCCCTAGACATACTCCTTCACAACTTCAAGAAGCGATCCTTCGATGCGGATTAAACTAATAATATACGTAAGCAATAACAAAAATAAATAGAACACAACATGTGAATACTTAAAAGTTATGGGACCATTTCTTATGGAGACAATATTCCTAATCAAATTATTCATACATTAGATATCCTATGATAATAAAAATCTATGTTCATAAAGATCACAGCCAAACACCTTCGTACTGCTAGACACGGATGATGCTGAAGTGAATGCAGTCCTGATGAATCTGAAGGCAGATAGTGCCCCTGGATGGGATAATTTAACCACAAAATTCTTAAAATACATAAGGAAAGAAGCAGTTCCCATCATAGCTCACTTAGCCAATCTCTGCTTTCAGAGGGGTGTTTTCCCGGCATCATTAAAACAGTCAGTTATTACGCCAGTTCACAAGGCTGGGGACAGTGACGATGTTAGCAACTACAGGCCTATTTCAGTCTTACCGTCAATTTCAAAGGTGCTGGAAAAACTTATGAACGTTAGAATAACTCATTATTTCAACAAATTTAATATAATTTCTAATTCTCAGTTTGGATTCAGGAAAGGCATAAGTACTGAAGATGCAGTAACTGCGTTAAGTTCTCTTGTAGCTGACCACCTGGATAAGGGAAATAAATGCCTGGCTGTATTCATAGATCTCAAAAAAACATTCGACACCGTTTCTGTCCCAATCCTTGTGAACAAGCTGGAAAAAGCCGGATTAAGAGGGACTGCGCTAAGTTTATTCACAGATTACCTCTCAAACAGGACGCAAAGAGTAAAGATAGGACAGTATTGCAGCAGCGATGTAGATGTATCATATGGCGTCCCACAGGGTAGTGTCCTAGGACCTACCCTCTTCCTCCTGTACATTAATGAACTCTGTAATATGGAAATAAAAAATGCTAAAGTATTCTCGTACGCCGATGATACATCTATCGTGTTCTCTGGTTCGTCCTGGCACGAAGTTAAATTGAGTGCTGAGGCAGGACTGGTTAAGGTATCTGAATGGCTAAAACGTAACTTGCTTTCCCTAAACACGACCAAAACAAACTACATCTGCTTTAGTATCAGTAGTCGAACACAGCCTAGGAACGATTTAGGGCTAAAGGTTCACACATGTGGGAACATACCTAACATGGGCTGTACCTGCGCATGTATTGAGAAGGTTGCCCAAACAAAATATCTTGGAGTTATAGTAGATCAAGCACTGTCCTGGTACCCCCAACTTGAGCAAATCTCTGGGAGAATCAGAAAACTCAGTTGGATATTTAAAACTCTCAGATATAAAAAACAAAATTTTTAAATGTTGAACGAGCGCAGCGTGCATTAATAAAAGTAATGTATTTTAAAAATAAAAGATTCTCCACTGATAGGTTATACCAAATTAGTGATTTACTGTCAGTAAGAAAACTTTATGTAATTCAAAGCATACTAAAGGTACATAAAACCCGACCATCTAAAGACAAGGTTATATCAAAAAGGAGGAAAGATTTAATTGTTGCAGTTCCCCAGACCAAAACAAGATTTGCAAGTAAACAGTTCAATAAACGCTCCACACAGTTGTATAACAAAATCAACAAACATATTTATGTATACAATAAAAATTATCAAGACTGTAAACAAAGTATCAAAAATTGGATAAAAACACTTACCTATGAGGAAACCGAGGCACTCCTGGAACACGTTGGGTAGCTAAAAAAATAAAAATCTAATACATAATATATAAAATTACACATACACACACACACACACACATACACACACACACACACACACACACACACAGACACACATACACACACCACATTCAACTTCATACACTATCATCATAAGCATGCACTAGTTATATCCTATACTTTTAGTTTAAAATTTGTATTCTGGAAAATATACTTACGTTACATACTTATCCTTAATTCACTATATCGGCTCCGGTCGGTATATTGTACTATTTTGATGTGAAAGAGCGGAGCCTTCTAATACAGGCATTGTTTGCTTAAAAGGAGGCTCCAAACACGTTTATGTAATGTAATCTACTATTTTCCCAATAAAATATTTTGTATTTGTATAAATAGGGGCCTTCCTGTAACCATACAATAGCCCACAAACACACAACCCATTATCCCAACACTAGGTTCAATAAACCCCATTATCCTTCCATTTAACTGAAAAGCACATCACGGATCGATATCTCATATAGCCCAGCATTGTCTCCCAACATTGCGAAGAATGCCATCTTAATATGCGAGCGGCAAATATCGAGCGCCGCACTTCACTATGCGAGGAATGCCGCTGACGCGTAGGGACGTGACCGGATTATCGATACCGATATTGCGATGGAATATTTTATAAATTGGAGAAAAATTCGAGGTGTCTGTTGGTTTTATAAGTGGTGCGTGTTAATGGAGACGTTAGGATCATTTTTTGGGTGGTAGGCTGTTTGTGACTGGAAAGATAGAGAAAATATTTCCAAAGCTTTGAAATGGTTTTGAAGATTAGTTTAATCATGATGGCTAAGAAAATTGTATTAACCATAACCATTGTATTTTTTTATTATTTTTTTATTTCAATAATAATGGCTGTAATCAAGACACAGAACAATAAAATAACCTTGACTAGAAAGAAAATAGAAAAATATGTTACTTCTTTTACATAAAAAGCTGAACTCGTAAACGTAATGATTGAAAAAAAAACTTATTGCCGCCGCACAAATAAGTAAGTCATAAAACATTCCTTCCTGCACTGTAACTACCGTGTAATTACTTCTTCCACACAATAGTTTTCAAAACACACGCAATTCACCGACTATGCGCGATTATAAAGGCTCATTTACATACGTAGGTCGTGCGACTGCGTGCGAATACCGCATTTCAATTTAAACTCATAGTATTCATAGGCTCAAATTTAATCCCCTTCATTAGTTGCAAATGACATTTGAGTAAAGTTGTGTAGTTAGTAGTATTTATTTACATAGGGTGACACAATGGACGGTATTATCGCTTAAAGCGATCTTTTAGAGAGCAGATTTGTAATACGAGATAGTCTTTATGCTAGAAAACAAAAACAATATTTGGTGACCTTGACTTATATTCCCTGTAGAAACAGCAGGAGTGTTAATATTATGGTTACCTACGTAGTTACATAGTATAAAAATATTAGGTAAGATAACAACACAAAATTAATCATGGCCAGTCAACAACAACAAGTACTAAAGAGATTATGAAATACAGATAAGAATGCATCACACCTTCCACCCTTTCACCCAACCCCAGTTGATATTCTTACGGCGTCCTCTTCCGGTATTCGGCCCCGTTCCGACCTGTCCCGAGCCGTTCCGATCCGCCAAGACACCGCACATTCCTTGGCACGTTATGAGCCATAAAGTGCTTTGTAATAAACCCCTTTTTATATCATCTAATCATGTAATGTAATGTATTGGAGGGCGATAATATTTGATAGGTAAAAGGTGAGGGTGAAGTGTACAGGATTTTTGGTAGATTGGTCATCATGATTATGTCAAGTTGAGGAAAACATGATGAATCAATTAAGGTTGTTGGATATTATTTTCTTTGTGACGTCTATGAATTTTTTATAAATAATTTTGTAAATACCTGTGTTATAGGGTTTATCGAAATAAAGAATCTAAGTTTAAAATTATGGTCAAAGCTCTTGTCTTAATTTTTTTTAAGTTTGAAACTAGAGATCGTAACCGATTTTAATTTATATCATCGTTGCTGTAATTTTATACAAAATAATAAATCATTTCAAACATGTTATGTGTGAAACTATTATTATTTTCTACATTAAACTAATAAATAAAGCAAACAATGATGAGGAACCAAGTAACTAGGAAAAAAAATCCAACCTCAATACTAAACAATATCGCTCGCTAAACAAAATCTTATGCCGACACAGTAATAGTGCAATATTGCAAAATATTTACCATCGATATCTTAAATATCGATGTCAGCCCATCACTATCCATAACGAGGGGGCGTGGTTAGACGTGTCGTTGCCATGACAACCAATGCGACTCACCCGCGTTCCTGAAACATACGGGAGAAGGAATTTGAGGCGGGCGCGAGCGGTTTTTTGAAGAAGGTATTTTTGTGTGATGGTATTCGGAGCAAACTGGAGCACAATATGCTTTGAGCATTTTTTATCGATTGGCAGCCATCTAAAATTATTCATACCGCATCATATGCATAAGGATCATGATTTACTGTAATGATGGTGGAAGTCCATGACTGTATTATTAACTTGATTGCACAAGCCCTTTCATTTGTACAGTTTGCAAAACATTTTTTTATTATTTCCAAATTACCCCCGAAAAGGGACCTATATTCACAATTCATATATTTACGGTACACGTCCGTACAGGGCTCATCAGCGACGCATAGCGAGCTCGGGACTTGGGGCACCCCGACTCGGACAGGTTAGGTTAGAAGGGGATGGCGGGGTCGTAGACCCCGCCATCCCCTTCGTGGTTATTTTTTTTTAAACCACACAGAAGTAGGAGCCCCGCGAAGCGGGGCTCCGTCGACAACGCCTTACAAAAAACATGAGCCTGTCGGCGAAGAGTTCTGTCGGCGAAGTGTCCTGTCGGCGAAGAGTCCCGTCGAAGTAAAGTCTTGTCGGTGTTCAGTCTGTCGGCGTAGTGTCTGTCGGCGTTTAGTCGTACACTCGAGTTTACTGGCTGCTTGACCGGGTTGTCCTGTGGATAGAAGTGATTTAATATTATTAGTAGGTAGGTAATAGTAGTGAGGAATATTTATTTATAGGTAACCTTGCCGGGCACTGGTATCCCAGGTAATTTAAGAAGATGCATTTAACTATGTTGTAGTTGTCACTATTGCCAACTGGTACTATCTAATGTAGTCGGGAAATACGAGAAAACAATAACAAAAAACGCTTCTATTTTGCTTCGGGTCAGATAATAACGGGTAGAAATAACACTTTTTAGGTCTAATGAACTATTTCTATGATAGTTTAATAACATTGCAAAAAAAAACAAGCTCACTTACCGATGAAAGGAAATGTCTTAATTTTTGCGCTCTGTGCGATTCATAGATCCTAATACACAGCAACGCCCCATAATATTACTAATAATATTGTGTATTACTTTGTATCCTATGAATTTTCACTGAATTATGAAATATGCGCCACAAAATCAGTTTACCGAAAAAACTGTGCAGTGACAGCAGTTGACAGCCGTTGTCTGTTGGTTGGACCACAGTCTATAGCTAACCAATGCGGTTTTACAAAAAGTTCGCATACGCAAATGAGATAGAGAAAATAAATGTTTTTATCTCGTTTTCTTTTTTTGTATGCAAAAGAAAACAAAATAACGAAATAACTATTGATTTATAGATGCTCTAATTAAAGCTTGTTGCTTCTTTCAAAGCGACCAAACTCCAATTTCCTCGTCTTTTGCAAATTCGTGAATTCAAATTTGGAACAATGGTGATGCCAAAATGATGGCCAGTATGTCAGCTTCTAAACTGCATAAAAACTTTTTCTCTGACTTATCATTATTACTTATCATTATTTTAATGTTTTAGGCCTATAAACAAATAAATATAACAATGCACGGTGGCTACATTTAGGAGCCCGGGAGTGTATATTGTGCCTTTTACCTACCGTTTGTATGTGCTACAATAGAAATGAAAAAGCGCGCCCATCCCAAGTACTTGTCCGCATGTTCTCCTATAAAGTGATACCGTGCACAATGTACACACGCTTGTATTTGATCGCGACACAGCAGTTCACACTTATTTTATTTTTTCAACGCATCGGTATGTAGAACTATCACTTAATATTTATTTCTTTTCTTTTGCAAATGTCAAAGTTATAGTAAAGGTGTAAAAGAAAGATGGTTTATTTTTTGCTCGTTAGTGATCTGTCGGCATTTTTAAATACATTTTTCATATTACAGAGGTATTTTTTGTAAAAAAAGTTTACCGAATATTTTGTTGGTTGTGGTGTCTTTCATATTTTTCTTAGAAAAATTTGTTCCTAAATGGTGCTGTAACTATGAAAATCATATTTAAAAGATCACGTATATTTTTATCCCGAATTTATTTTCACTAGTAATGGTGTAGGTACTGTAGAGGCTTTACTCCATAGGGTTTAGAATAAAACCTCGGTGTGTTCTAGTAGATGGCATAAATGCGAGACAGACTTTTAATTTATATTAAGAATAGAAAAAAAATTTAGACAATCGCCCCCTGAGCTGTCTACAGTGTACAAATAAATAAATACATAAATGAAGAATAAATGTCACCTAAATCTATCTTAACAATCAACTGCCGTGCATCAGTCCGGTAAAAACTCGTAAATGGCTCGACCGATATTTTTTTTTATTCACCTCCATTCTGGGTTTCCTAATTTTCTTTTTTCCTAAACCATTAGGAAAAAAGAAAATTAGGAAAAACCCAAGGGATTTTTTTTGGTCATCTAGTTTAATATGCCAGGTCTACAGCCAGACCTGGCATATTATTCTTCAAAAGCAGTTCGATATAGAAAATATTAAAATCTAGATGACCCGGTGAACTACATACCACGTGAGAATGAGAATAGGATGTTTTTTTGTAACTATCTTAAAAAATTAAGAAATAAAGAATTTAAAAGTCTAAATTATACTTTTGGATTTTATTAAGTTAATCCTTTCAAATCCTCTAGCCTTGCTTACCCTAGCTTATTTTATTTTTTATAATTTATTGCTTATAATAAGAATATTGTAGTAAGTGTTTAACTAAGTCAAGAACTAAAACGAATTATTTATTTATTTAGAAAAGAAAGAAAGAAAATACGTTTATTTGCGGTAAACATGATGCATAAAAAAAAAAGAACTCAAAATTAAAAAAGAAACAAGTTTAGGGAGAATATGCGTCACATCCACGCAAAACGGCCATCGCTCAGCATAATGCTGCGACCCTATGCAAGACAGAGCACCAGCGCTGGTTTTCACCGGCGTTGACGTTATGACGTTGACAAAGAAATATAATTATATTTAAAAAATAAAATAAACATACAATAATTAATTCTACATAAATAAATAAAGTATAATATTTAAAAATGTCAACATTCCGTTAAGTCGGCAATCCACTCGCGCGCCGTCAGCTTAGAGTAATCTGTGCGCGCAGATGTCAGAAAATTACTTGTATCACGTTTTGACATCTCGTCACATAACAATTAGCATGGCGCATTCGTTTATACAATGAATATTATGATTATGATAGAATATGGAATTGTGTAATATCGAAGGAGGTAGGTATTGGGTGATTGCGTAGGTGCTGCTTTCCTAAACAGTCTGTGAAATTTGTGTAAGATGGTGTATGACACACTTAGTGACTTATCCTTTCTTAAGTAGATACAGACGAAAGGTCTCACAAGATATTAAAGAGATCAAACCACAGATCAATGACAAAAAGGTAAGTGTTAAATTAATTTAGATTACGCATCGTGATTGTAATGAATTTTGTTACAATTAAATAAATTAAATTAGATTGATTAAATTAAATTTGTTAATTCGATTTATTTTATTATTTTATGTACACACAAAAATACATAGAGATTAGAAATTGTTATTACGTGGCGTCATCATCATCATCTCCTGCCGAGCCTTTTGTCTGCTACATCGGGGTTGGCTCGGCTTTCAGTCTAACCGGATGCATCTGACCTCCACAACCCAGTAATTGGGTAATACGATACCCCTTGGTAAGACTGGTTGTCATACTTTAGGGCTTCTGACTGATAGCCGGGACTAGGGTCACCATCTGACAGGCATTTTCCGCATTTGACAGGCATTTTTCGGTTAAGACAGGCGTGCGGCCGGCGATTAGCTGAGACAGGCATTTTTGAATTTCCCTAATAAATGCACAGTTGAATAAAGAAAGGAATTGCCTGACAATAGAGTCGATAAAAGCGTTATTAGTAACCCAAGAAAACTTTTAAAATGAATCGAGTGAAAAAAAAAAAGAAAAATTTTAGAAAAATAAAAAGTATTGAAAAAACAAATGTCTTCGGAAAAATTTTACTCATTGTAGTAAATTCGTTTTTTCTAAATTAGTTTAGTGCTCGTAAATTGATCAAACTTTTCATTTTAAATAAATGCCAGTCTTTAAAACTCTCTCTTGCGTATTATTTGTTTTAAGACTTACAGTTTTTTACAAATAACAGGCATTTTTCTGAAAAATCAGGCATTTTGTACATCCTAGACAGGCATCCTCCCTTACATAGATGTAACCCTAGCCGGGACTAACGGGCTTATCGTGCATTCCGAGGCACGGAAGCGTCTCGGTATGAAAGAGATGGTCACCCATCCACGAACCGACTGCAGCAAGCGAAGCTTAACCTTGATCGATCGTACTGTACGGCTGTTTCTTTGCCACGAGCCCCTCCTTGATAAGTAACTCTTGGAGACAACATATAAACAGTACAGTCCTATGTATTGTTTATACAAACAAAATAAGAGGTGAACAACATCTGTCTGTGAGTCTATCTTCAGAACAGCATCCATGTTTTATAATACCTTGTATTTTTTATTATTATATTTTATAATACCTTGTATTTTTAAACATGTACCTATCCAGTTAAAACTGTGGATAGATATTGTAGACAAAATCAACCGATATTTCTTCTAAAAGCATCTAAAACCCCAAAATAAAATACAGTTGAATTGAAATTTAATGCATAAAAACATGTCACCGTATTTACAAAGATATATTCTCTTCTGATCCGCCCCGATATAAAAATTTATACGTGGACAATCCTTAGGTCATAAACAGGGATTATTTCGGATACCCGCGGATATAACTCACGGTTTGCGAGCGATAAGGTCGGATACTAAGCGGATATGGGTCGGATACACGGATATCGCGACTGTGAATAGAGCGACGAGATTTGTAAGGCAATTGTTCGACGTTCAAATGGCAGTTTGTATGTATTTTTTCGATATAGTGGAGTGAATGTCTTTAGAGTTGTGTGTGAAAGAAAAAAAATGTTTTATTTTGTTAGTGTGTTCAATGAATGAAAATGGACTAGTTGCGGCGCGGTTTTGTGTATTGTGTCACTAGTTTTTTTTTATTGGCAACATCACAACAGAAAAATTACAATTTAGAGACAACGTAGATCCCAAGGCACAGCCCTTCTTAGGCAGTATTCGATAAAACGATCTACTGGGATTGTTATTGCTACGCCGTAGCAGCAAACACAAAGCTACGGCGTAGCAATTGCTACGTCAAAGCCATTCAAATTCTTAAACAAAGTTTAAAACACCAGTCAGTTAAACGAAGAGTTCCAATGTCATTAAGGTTAAACAAGTAAATATAAATGTAGGCAGTGACAGGCTATATATCTTGCACAAGCCGTTAAATACAACTAGTTGCGGCTAAAAGTTAAACTTAATGGTCTGGCGGCCGTTAAATAAATCTTCTGTCAACTACCTCTGTGACTTGAGTTAATAAGTAAACTAGGTTTAATTTAACAAGTAACTTGTCAGCGTGAAGCATGACCTTAATCTTTTCTTAACGTCACACACTAGTATTTCTCTTGCTTGTTACGTTTACAGGCAAAATAATAACGTCATAAATGCACTTTTGTTTGACGTAGAACAACTATCAGCAGTTCTTCAAAATACTTTCAATCGGTCGTTAATTTGACGTTGTTTTTATATTGTACAGTCGGCTCCAAAAATTACAAGAAAACTTATGTGTTGATCGCGTTTTGTTTCATTGGTGAAATTGGCACTAAGTTTTCAAGTATAATTTTTCGACCAGTTTATTTAAGATGTCGTATCTCTCAAGTCCCAAAAAATCGAATCAAACACCATATCCGTAATTTTAAAAGCAGAGCGTCAGAACCCTAAAACAATTACGTTCGGCAGTGAAGCACGCAGGGCTGTCGCGGGCGATAGCGCCGCCTCGCCGCGCGCCAATGTGTTGTGACACCCCTGCTATTTATGTACCAGTAATAATGTGGACCCTGTTGACGGTATTTGTTGAAAAGTTAAATGGTTGCCGTGGCTTTAATGGGAAGATTGTGCTCATGGTTTTGGTGAAAAATCTTGTCGGAAAATGTCTTGAAAGATTTTTTTGTTCGAAACTTATCTCAGGAATGTTGCTTATGATTCTGTTTGTCTGTTTATACTCATTTCATCATATGTTTAGTCTCAGTAACCCCAGTAGTTAGTAGCCAGTAGTAGTTAGAACTGAACTAGGGTTACTGAAAGCCGTCGACTAGTCGAAAGACGTAGCGGTACCTACAGCGTGACACATCGGTGTAAGCGCAAGAGGTTGCTGATGTTAAACAGGCTATACCTACTGCCGCATTGATCATGTTACTTCAAATCTTACTACTTTTTACAAATGGATGATTATGACCAGACCTTGAATTTATCGTAATCCTATAATTTACAGCATTAACGACAGCCACGCGTAGATAACGTCAAAGTCAAAGTCAAATCATTTATTTCAAGTAGGCCCGTATAAGGCACTTTTGAACGTCAAAAATTTACAAAAAAAATTATTGATTCTAGTTGCCCCTTCCAAAAGGTAGTTTTCGTATGGAGAAGAATGGGCAAGAAACTCCACCGTTACTCTTTTAAAATGTTTTACAATATTTTGTATAAGTACATTAGTTATATAATTATATGTGAGGACGATGCACCCAGAATAAAATTATTATACCACAATAGGTAAAAAGAATTAAGAATTAGAAATGAAGCAACAACAGATAAACTAATTATGTGATAGATACATGGTGCTCACATGTTTACAAACATTGTAAAAGTAGACGATCCTCCTAAGATTCCACAATTAATAAGTCAGTGTGCGAGGAATTGGTCATAGAAAGTAAAATCAATGACATATAATAAAAAATAATAATAAAATATACACTTAAATTTGCAACCAGTTTGATTTTGTCTTGATTCTAAATTATCCTATGGAGCAGGACCAGCATGTTTCCAAGCATTCTTATCTTGGATATAATCCTCTAATTTGTAATATGCTTGTTTACAAAGTGTACTTTTAATATGAGCTTTAAATTTTCTTTCATTTAATTGCAAAATATCACAAGGTATTTTGTTGTAACATTTAACACAGTACCCCATAACGAGCTTCCTACTATATCCCAGAATACAGATGATGAAATAATTTTAGATAAAAATTTACCGAAGTCATCTTGTAAAAGCTCCAATGCTCTACAAGACAAGAAAAGACCAAGAACAATAACATCCAAAAAAAAAAACACTTAATATCCATAACTTAAGGGTCCGAGAGTACATAGCCCATAGCCCGATAATTTGGCGGGTTTCCGGTCGGCGGGCAAGATGGCGCGGGCAATTTCCGTTTGGCGCACTTTGAGTCACAGTGCGTCTGACGCGCCTCGAGTGCCTTTGCTCAGATAATTGGAGCTCTCTGACTACACTTGGCATATTTCATTTTTGCGGGCGAGTGTACCGGTCGGTCCACGTATTGTTTGTTAATTAGTAGTGGGGGTTATTTGTTATTGTTCTAATGTTATGGGAGTTGTGTGGTTTTTGTGTGTTTTGGTAATCGAAGAGCGTCTCTATAGGAATTTTGTAACTTTTTGAAAAGGACTTCGTTACGTACCAAAAGGCATATAACCCATATTTATATAATATCGATTGATAATATATAAATATGGGTTATTTGATTTTACACTGACTTATTAATTGTAATTTTTTTGTAAAATTGTCTACTTTTACAATTTTTGTAAATATGTGAGCACCATGTTGTTGTTGTTTTATTCTAGGTGCATCGACTTTACATATAATTATATAACTAATATACTAATACAAAATATTGTAAAATATTTTAAAAGAGGGATTATCATTTTAACGGTGAGGTTTCTTGCCCATTCTTCTCCATGCGAAAACTACCTTTTGGAAGGGGCGACTAAAATCAATATTTTTTTTTTTTTGTACATTTTGACGTACAAAACTGCCTATTTGTGTATTTGTATTGTGCATAAGGGCCTATTTGAAATAAATGATTTTACTTTTACTTTGGCCATAATTCACCACGCGGACCCAGTGCGGGTTGGCGGATGTCACATGTCTTTGAATTTTCGGTTCTAGGACATGCCGTCTTCTCACGACGTTTACCTTCACCGTCTTGAGAGCAGTGGTGATGAAAATATTTTTTACACAAAGTAAAGTACCTGTTTGGGATCGAACCCATGACCTACAAATAGTAAGTCGCAGCCGTTACCACTGGGCCACCACTGATCCACGTCTCAATACCTTCTCGACCCAAATGTATGAAACGGCTAATAATGTATTCGCGATTACGATGTTGGTCATGGAGAAAGTTGTTCAGTGTGACGGTCTGTACCACATCCTTAAATTTAACCACACCTTTCTGATATAAGTAAGGATCGTGATTGGGCGGCATTGCTGTACTAGCTTTGTAGGCTATAAAAGCACAAAACTATCAACATATAGATACAACCAAATGATTAAAAAAAATCTAAGCTGATCTAAACTTAAAAATCAGTCAAATATATTTCCTAGAAAACTCAATCCCCAACCATATACCAATTGTACCCTTCACAATACCGAAATCAAAAGCCCAGTGATCCTCGCTTGTAAAGTTTGGTTACTAAATAAAAGGAGCCTTCTCGTCGGTAATCCATTTAGACGCTCTTTGATTACGTAAATCACTGTTCTTAAGGCGAGTACGGTTGCGCTAATTTCATTATGTCGCTGCCTTCTTATATTATGCTGCGTTTAAGATGGCGAGTGGTTACGGGAGGATAGTGGGAGTTTGTTAAAGAATTTATTTATATTTAATCTTGATTTTTCTTTTAATCCACGCCCAAATGCGTGTCGGACTCGCACACGAAGGGTTCCGTACCACAAGGCAATAAACGCCGAATTAAAACACGTTTCTTGTATGGGGACTTAAGGACCCCTTTAATTTTTTACCTTATATTTTTTTTTATTATTTGTTGTTATAGCAGCCATAGAAGTACACACTCTGTGAATATTTCAAGTGTCTGCCTATTACGGTACATATGATACAGCCTCGTGACAGCGAACGGACAGCGGAGCCTTAGTAATAGGGTCCCGTTGCCACCCGTTGGGTATAGAACCCTAAAAACTATAACTTCAGTGTGTTAAATAACCGAAGTTAAAGTGACTGAAGGCTTACGTCAAAATATCGGTAAGTAATCCCTAAACCTAATCATAATCTATGCTGATTATGATTAGGTTCTGCTTATCTACTACAGTTATTTCAGTTTTCATTCCTTAATTTTTTTATAAACTTACATAGTTTCCAATTTTAATCTTCGTTAACAAAAAAATATAATAATTTTATAATTGACCGTTACAAAAAAAAACAATATCATATTTATCAAGTCCATCTGATAACAACTTTATTATTTTGTATATCACCACTTTGCTGCGTATAAAATATTACAATAGTGTACAACAGTTACAATACCAGTAATTTACCCATTATTTATCCATTACGAGGCACCATTTTTTGCTATAACTTTATCGTTTTCTATAAAAAATATTACAGAAAACATCATAATAATTAAAAAAATACAATAAACCACGTATATTTAGTAACCTAATCTGCTTAACTTTTCTTAAAGAGTTATAAAGAACCCTGTAAGAAATCGACACGTGTTTCACCTCCTAACGAGTCATCCTCAGGTTGGCTTGTTGCGAACCCGGACACGACGTGTTGCCACGTCAAGCGCCGAACGCAGTGTGAGCCACACTGGAGATGTAGCGACGCCCCTGTCAGGGGGCGTAGCGAGCGGGGTCGGGGCTTCGCCCGTCGCCCGCGTAGGCTATACATTGGTCCGCTTATACGGGCCCCTCAACGTGGTAGCCGACTACGGCTCACAGATCTAGCCGTTTACAGATTGAAAGATAAAATGTCATGTATGTGGGAGCGGCTTGTGTTTTAGAATAACACCGCTCAGTGTAACGCGCATCGCGGCCCCCGTCTTGCATGGGCGCTTATATGTATGAATGCTTGTTAAGTAGTTGTTGTCTGTGTTAGTTGCGCGACATGCCTATATTAACCTAGAACACGCCACGCAACGGATGTATGTGTACATCTGTAGAGTCTCATTATATCGAGTAAGCCGCGTGTAACCTGGATGCGGCGTACTCGAGGCGTCAATCCGGTGCGATGGGGTCAGAATCCGCTACCGGGTCACGGGGCAGGGGTAACGCGTAGGGGGGGGGGCATGCATGCAAGGGCGCTATCTGCTTGACATGGAGCCAGGCAGATGCGTCGGCACGCGCGAACAGTCCCTTCGCGAGCCACTTCACAAACTCGTCCAGGCTCTCGATCCCGAGATCCCGGTGGAGTACGTCATTCCTCACCGAAGGAGAAGCGTCAACAATGGTCCACAGCGCAAGGTTTTGATGCGCGCGGAGCAGCTTGTGGCTCAACTCCTTTGTGAGAGCGAACCACGATGGGGCGGCGAACGTCAAGATTGGGCGCACGTCAAGTTTGTATACGCCTAACTTGACTCGCCGGGATGCGAAATGAGAGAATATTTTTGAGCAGGTTGCGGGCGACCCTACCCTGCGCGGCGACCTTGCGGGCATGTGGCTCCATCGTAAGCCGGCAGTCGATGGTCACACCCAGGTGTTTAGCCCGGGGCGCCCAATCAACGTCGACTCCATGCAGTTTCAAGGGAGGTGGGAGGTCCGCGGATCCAGTGATCAGCGCCTGCGTCTTACCCACGTTAACTGAAAGCCGCCACTTCGACAGCCACTCGGGGAGCAAATTGAGGACGCGCTGCATCTTGACTGCCGCGTACTTCACGTTAAGCGATGTGGTGATGTACGCGACGTCATCTGCGTACAGCGCGAGCATTGAGTCTGAAGTGGTGGGGATGTCGTCGGTGTAACGAGAGTAACACACCGGCGACACGCAGCTGGTTTGCGGCACACCTGCGAGCACGGAGCGGGCGCCAGATAGCGCCCGTCCTGTGGGAGAGAAAACTAGACACCACCTTTACAACGCGACGGGGCGCATCTGAGGTGGATAACTTATAGATTAGGCCGTCGTGCCACACACGGTCGAAGGCCTTCTCCATGTCGAGGAATACTGCCGCCGAGTATTCCTTCTTGCTTCTTGCGGCTGCGAGGTAGTGCAGCACCCTCGACAGCTGGAGCGCCGTGCTATGTTCCGCCCGGAACCCGAAGTGCTCCGGACGTGGCTCGACAAGAGGTTGGAGATATTGCAGCAGGAGTACCTCGAACACCTTGGAGACCGTCGGCAGCAGCGTTATAGGCCGATAGCTCTCCGGCTTCAGAATGATCTTACCCGCCTTGGGCAGCATAATGACGCACCCCTCCTTCCGAGAAGCGGGAAAGGTCCCGGTGCGCAGTATCGCAGTAAACAGGCGCGCCAGAGCCACTACTGCACGGAATGGCAGATGGCGCAGCACTGTATTTGTAATACCGTCTGCACCGGGGGCCTTTCTAGGCTGCGTTCTTAGGATGGCGCGTCTAACTGCGCCAGGCGAGAAGAAGATAGGTTCTTCATCGGGGCTATCGGTAGTGCGAAGTAGTCTCCCGTGAGCCACACCACCCGACAACCCCACTTATAAATGATGACGGCTCGGTCCACCTCGGCTAGGATCGTTATCGGCGCGATAAGGGGTTGCGAACAATAGCAGCAAAGGTGACCTTGGAATACTCGTATTTAATTCTTTCAACAGTGTAACGTTTCCTGTATTATTTTTTGCAATGTCTAAACTCTCTAGTACTGACATATTGAAACCTTTATCACATGCGTGTGAAATTTTGAATGTGTTATTATAATTTAACGAATGACCTGATAAGTGTTGTGCAAAATGGGATCTTTCTGGATAACTATTCCTGTACGCTGCAATATATTATTTATATCTTGTTTAAACATTACGACCAGTTTGACCTATGTATATACCATTACAATCATCGCAATGTAACTTGTAAACACCAGATTTTTTATGGTTTTCTAATTGATCTTTTCCGTTGCAAATCTATCTTAATTAATTATTTGTTTTAAAAGCTACCCTAATTCCATTTCGAAACAATGTTTTTGAAACTACCACATATTGACCCTCAGTATGTCAAACTACCTATGTATTCATGTGGTCTTTCCGGAGGCAGTGGGTACAAAAGGGAACGAACTATTAGAATTAATAATTAAATTAATATGAACAGATACCTGGCGTGCTACTGTCTTATGTTTTTTACCTCTAACGATAGTCACTTCTGAATCTACCACCAAAAGCTTCAAAAGTTTTTGTGACAAGTCGGGCTGGATATTAAATGGAAGTCCTTTCTCCAGCAAAGAAGTTTCTTCATTTGAAAATTGAATGTTCCTAAGGTTTTTAACACGTTGATGAACGTATGGGGACTTGTTCGCTGATCCCTTTGTCTACCACTATTAATAATAATGCCTTCACTACTGTGACTTATGTTTCCTCTAACTAATATTTCCAACTTCTTAGACTGTATCCAATATTTTTCGTGTGCTGTAATAGATGCAAATTCCCGCGCTTTGTTGTTTGTGTTTTTTTATGGCTCTTTAAGAACTGCTAAGTGGATTAGGTTACTAAATATACGTCGTCTATTGTATTTTATAATGGATTTCCGCAAAGTCATGCCTGATTCAATTAACTATCCTATCATAATAATTTATGTTATTGAATAAAATGACTAAAAATAATTGGTTCCCGGGTGGGGCTGTAAATTACGTCAGTTTTAGGTAATGCATTGAACTTAAGTATCGATTTCCTTTCAGTTCCGAATCGTATGTGAAGGTTTTTAATTAATATATCTCCTATGGTGCATGGCCTTTTAAATCACGCTCACAGAAGTGACCTTATTTTAATTTAAAACAAATTCACATAAAAAGAATAACAAAGTACCTACCCATAAACTAGTATAAAATACAGAACGCAAATAAAACTTCATTCTATCTTAAAACTTTTCAAAGAAAATGATTCAATTCTCCACTTTCGTCTTAAACCAAACCAAGGCACTGGCTGAAACACAAATCTCTTTAACAAGCCCCATTCACTCGCACTCGCTACTTGCCTCTGCACTAACCCAATTGAACGCAGCACAATACAGCCAGCAGATTTATTAGGGTTAATCAAAATGTACCAAAGCGTCGCTTCCCAAGTCCTATTTGATTTAGTTATGATAAACATTTTGTACTCTGAGACTAGCGAGCGTCTTAACTTGAATTCAAGTTGAGAATGGCTCAAAAGAATGGGGTTTGTATTGTATCTTAACATTAATTACCTAATGGAAAGCATGAATACGTGTTTTTATTAAAAGTTAACTTATATTGTTTATTACATTCATTTAAATAAAAAATCTTATCTACATCATCATTCCAATTCTCTATTAGCCATCTCAGTAATCAACATGTCTTCTTCCGTACTTCTCTGTTAGTCACCATCTCATTAGTCAACATTTATTTATTTATTTATTTACTATCACCACTTACATTTTTTTTTTACAGGTAGGAACCCAATACAACAATGTAGTCACAATTTCCACACTCAGAGACGTTACACAAAAACCGATTAAACACCACCACCAACAAAAATGAAGTCTTTTTAAACTGTCCTATTTTGACTGACAGGGTCCAAATTTATATCTATCAATTAACATGGATAATCAATTAACAAGTCCCAAGTAACGAGTCCGAGTACTGACACTAGTTATACAGAGGACAATATGTTAAGTGTCACCCTCTGGAATTCCGCCAATGAGCATGTAAAGATATCCACTTGCAAAGAGACGCTGTTGAGTATCTTTATTGCCCGCCCCACTGGTGCAAACTTTAACAAGTTTGTACAGGCCAACGGGACTTTAAACAGCCTCTCTCTCGGCCCTTGCCACAGCCTACTGTTTGGAACGAGCAATCCCAAAGATTCTAGTATTTGAGGATTGTTCATCATACCACGAAACACCCATAAAAACATACCTATTTAACCAGTGCCAAATTGCGCCTTACCTCCAACTTATAGTAACCAACCATCCCTATTACAAAGAGGGTTGGATACATAAGTGGATAGAATGGGCAGACGCCAAATTGCTTCATATAAAGGAACCGGGTAAATTTATTTTGCATTTTTTCTACCATCAGACAATACTTCGTTTCAAATGGATTCCAGATGATAGCACTCGTTTCCAGGTTACTTCTTACTAACGCATTATATAGTGACTTCACAGCTGCTGTGTTAGTAAACTCACGGGTTTCACGCATTACAAATCCAAGATTTTTGAAGGCTTTCTTACACACCTGTGCGATATGTGTGCGAAACGACAAATCTTCAGAAAAAGTGACCCCAAGATCTCGAACCGACACTGCCCGTGGTATCGCATGTCCGTCCATGTTATATTCGTGATGTCGGGGAACCACAGCCCGCGTAATGTTCTCAATACTCCACCCTACTACACGATCAATGTCCCGCTGCAGCAGTTCGCAGTGCGACTGATTGGTGATCCGCATGAACAACTTCAGATCGTCGGCAAATAGCAAGCAACCAGCATCTTTCACAATTTCAGGAAGGTAATTTCCATTATAATAAATTCCAACGTCATAATTTCAACATGTCTTCTTCCGTACTTCTCTGTTAGTCACCATCTCATTAGTCAACATGTCTTCTTCCGTAATTCTCTGTTAGTCATCATCTCATTAGTCAACATGTCTTCTTCCGTACTTCTCTGTTAGTCACCATCTCATTAGTCAACATGTCTTCTTCCGTACTTCTCTGTTAGTCACCATCTCATTAGTCAACATGTCTTCTTCCGTACTTCTCTGTTAGTCACCATCTCATTAGTCAACATGTCTTCTTCCGTAATTCTCTGTTACTCATCATCTCATTAGTCAACATGTCTTCTTCCGTACTTCTCTGTTAGTCACCATCTCATTAGTCAACATGTCTTCTTCCGTACTTCTCTGTTAGTCACCATCTCATTAGTCAACATGTCTTCTTCCGTAATTCTCTGTTAGTCACCATCTCATTAGTCAACATGTCTTCTTCCGTACTTCTCTGTTAGTCACCATCTCATTAGTCAACATGTCTTCTTCCGTACTTCTCTGTTAGTCACCATCTCATTAGTCAACATGTCTTCTTCCGTACTTCTCTGTTAGTCACCATCTCATTAGTCAACATCTCTTCTTCCGTACTTCTCTGTTAGTCACCATCTCATTAGTCAACATGTCTTCTTCAGTATTTCTCATTAGTCGCCAACTCAGTAGTCACTCTTTTTCTGGATATAACACTTACATTTTTAGGATTCCGTACCTCAAAAGGAAAAAACGGAACCCTTATAGTTAGGAACACTTCGTTGTCCGTGTCTGTCTGTCGATACCCTTTTTCTCACTCGTGGAAGTATCAAGTTGAAATTAATAACAAATATGTAAGACGGTCCCTTGGCTCTAAAAAGCTTCTAAGTCAACACAATAAAAAAATACGGCCATTTATGCGACATATTTTGATACTCACAAATAAATCGAAACCTATAGGGTACTTCCCGTTGACCTAGAATCATGAAATTTGGCAAGGAGCAAGGTCTCAAATAAACGATTTTCGGACTTTTTCCTTTACTTGCGTAAAAGAAAAAGGAAAATCGTTAATATGTAGTTTTATCTTTTTTTTTGCGATTACACACTTATATTTGCAGTTGGAGAATTGACCGTGACGTATATCGATGTATGGGAGAACTTGTTTTTCAACTACAATGATAATTTTGTTTTTGGGATAAAGTCATCCCAACTGTGGAACCCTTCATTATGCGTGGTCCGACACGCACTTGTTTAGTTTAATTTCAATAGCATTTCCAATAAATGAGGAAAACCGTCACATTTTTAATCGCTATAAATCATTCGCTGTTTGCTCTGAACAAAACAAGAACAAAATGAATAGCTTGAAACTAATATAAGTTATCAACCACAGAAGCAGCCGCTGCAGTCTCGGCGCTATTGTAAAATAATAAAATCGTAGTTTTACAAAAAATATTTATTAAAACCTAAGACCAAACTAATTACAACATCACAACGTAATCCTAAGTCTCATAAATCAAAACCTAACATAGTCGTAACTAAAACAAAATAGGTTCCTAACAAATCTTATCGTCAACCCTCTCTCCGCCGACGTCATCTATCAGTCATGTCCTGATTAATCGTGCGGTAATTAATCAAGGCGCGAGGAGGGTTAGCTTGGGTCGTTGCGGCTACTTTTATGAACATGTGGCTGAGATATAGATGGCGGCGAAAGAAAGGTGGAAATATTAATGAGAATGTATTGGGGTTAGGTTTTTGAAGTTGCTATTTAGTTTGAACTAGATTGTCCCATTGATTCCTAGAATCTTTTTAGGTTTACTATCCAAGAGAAATCTATTATTCACCCGTGTCAAACGGGTGGCAGTTTGTATTTATTTGTATAGTTAGTTAGTCATTCAATTTAGTGTTACATTGTATATAAGATTTGTCATCTATGGTAAAAATTAACATCATTGAAAAAGATGAATTTATTCTGAGAATTAACAAAAATTCTGTAAGAAACAAATTGTCGCTGCAAATCTTCTTAATAGTAAGTATTACAACATTGTATTCCACCAAATGCTACGTCTATTTTCCTGATAAAACTGAAAAATCGAAATCGTGCCTCCTTGTCTTCCTCGTCCTTTTTTAAACAAAATATATTCTTAGATCACTCTGTATTAGTAATAATAATTCAGACTTTCTATGAATATTCTCACAATTAAGAATACGCCCAGATATTCCAATCTATCACTACCCACAGTCACACCAAATGCATACAACTTAGCGATAATTTCTACTTATGCATATAACTTGGCAATTTACTAACGCTTATACCACAGCGATCATTTCTATAAGTGATCTAGGATCCGCTGAGAACTGCTCCGCTTTAGATCCGCGGCGACAGTCACGCGCGCCCCTTTCACGATGCATTACGCTTAGCACTACGATTGTGTGGTTCGAGTCATGAGAGGGAGCAGAGCGAGTTGAAAGCTTGGAGGAAAATGGGCTTTTTGTATTTCATTATAAAAAAGTATTTATGTCTTACAAGAGAATGGACTTGATTCAATACTGCGTGTTACATAAACCAAACAGGTTACTGTCTGTTTGATTTTATCTTTTAGATTTACATCAAAAGGATTTTAGTAGTCTTTCTCACACCAATGTTTATCAAGTTCAACAAATATTTGAGTATGCATAATATGATGGATAAAAAATTATATTCGTTTTTTAACCTGTTTTCAATATTATTCAAGGTTAATCTCGCGTCCTGTTATCGTAAAATTCACACAATTTTTTATCTTGTTTTTAATTATCTCAGCAGTTTTACTTTAATGTCCTTATAATAGCTTATTAACCTTTAGGCATAAGATAATTATCATTAACTGAAAATACTTTTTGTTTCAAAATAAAAATTCGAAAATACAATATTCTCAAAAAGCGAAAAATGTTACTACGCTTATATCAAACTCGCATCCGCTTTTATCTCAGACCACGACCCAAGACATCTTGAGAGCACGGCTAGTACAGCAATAAGTTAGAATTTTCCTAATAACAGCAGAGTGTAGGTGCGAGTAGAATGAGCGCGAAGAGCCGGATAATGGCGGCTGAGATATGGCTGCCATGTCTCTGTGCCGGGCTGTCTTAGTTGCGGGCTGTTTGGAGATTTACTGGAGGATAGTTGGGATTTTATTTAGGAAATAAAGATGGTGGGGGATGGTCTTAGCCAGTTTTAATTCGACTTTTAAATCCTATGTATTTTTATTTTCAGAAGTGATTAATTATTCTGCAGTCTTTTATTTCAGTAGGTTTTGCCAGGATTTAAAAAACAATTAACTTACATCTATTAAATGAGCATTCTCTATGATAAAAACGCACACCTAAACTGACTAATAAATAGTCGGAGATGTGCGCTTTTTAATCTCATCAACGAGACTTTAGCCTTTTTGTGCCTACTGTGTAAATTAATAAAATATGATAAATTTATTATATACATATGCTTAATAAGCATATCCAGTTCCTAGTAAGTCACTACAGTGACAAACTTATATTTTTTGACACCAACAATTTTGTTGATAAGTTGAAATCGACAAGGAATACAGTGTATCTGCCCATTAGGTTTAGACTTAAAATAGCGAGGCTATTAGCTTATATAAACTCAGACATAAGTAGTATGTCGAAGTATAGTTCTATAATTAACACCGCAATTATTAGTAATAATAATGTACAGGTGGCCACCAGTAACTGTAGCACTAATGCTATAAACCTTTACAACAATTGTACGAAGGAGGATCCATGTGTCACTATGGCAAATTCTTGTCGTAATGTGGGGTCCACAAGTAGTAGGATCTCATTGCCTGGTGATGGCATGGGAGTCTTGGGGCTCACTCTGGATGTTAATTTAAACTAGATAGTAAGACAACAGAAGATACCAGTAACACTATAGTTATACCTACCAAGAACAAGGTGTCTTCTTGCTCTCAAATAGTTAATTGTAAAAAAGAATCTAAGCAGAATACCTTGAAATTATTTCATCAAAATATTCAAGGTTTTTCTTCCAAACAATTAGAAATTGAATTATTTTTAGAAAAAACTATGTACGAAATTATTTGTTTAACTGAACATTGGTTGAAAGATTATGAGATGCTAATTAATTATAAAAATTATAGTGTGGGCAGTTGTTTTAACCGAAAATCTATGCTGCGAGGGGGTTCACTAATCTTAGTTAAAAATTCTATTAAATCTAAGCCTCGTAAAGATGTACTTGATCTGTCGGTTGAACATAACATTGAATTGTCTTGTGTTGAGCTAGATAAGCATGTTATAGTGTGCGTTTACAGACCCCCAAATTATCAAAACTACTCCATATTTGAGTCAGTAATGGAAGATGTTCTAGCAAAACTTGCAACGGGTAAAAAATCGCTAATTATCTGTGGTGACTTTAATATTAATATCTTAGAAAATAGTTCAAATAGCAGTCGATTATTAAGTCTCTTTAAATCATTCAATTTGTCAAATGTGTTTTCAGAACCAACCCGCATAACCACAAATACTGCTACATGTATTGATAACGTGTTTTGTTGCTGCAACTACTTAGATAAAGCCATTGTAAATTATCTCCCTTCTGATCACAGCGGTCAAACCGTTGCTTTCAAGTCCAACACACCATTACAAAGAATTCAGATACAATCTAGACCAATAACAACCAGCAATTTAAGCAGATTTAATAATAACTTAATTAGTAAGTTAAGTATACCGGGTCATATTATAAACAATTTAAATGAATTATATGAGGAATTCTTTTCGGTAGTGCGCACCGAGTTCAATAATACTTTAAAAAAGAAAACTAAAACCATTTGCCCAATGTTTTTGTTCAGTGACTGGGCAACTAAGGGTATTAGGAAAAGCAGGGAAAAATTGTTTGAGCTGTATGGCCTTAAGCCTTATATTAACTCTGAATCTTTTAATAAGTACGTTGCTACTTACTCTAAAACTTTTAAAAATACTTGCAAGGTAGCTAAAGCCTTGTACATTAGCAACAAGATCAAATCAGCCGATAATAAAATAAAGACGGTTTGGAAAATTATCAATGACGAAACAAACAGGAATAAAAGACATAATAATGATTTCACACTAGAAACTTCACGTGGTCTCATAAGCACTAACAAAGAAGTTGCTCAAGAATTTGTAAATTTCTTTACCAGTATCCCAGTTAAAACTACTGAATCCTTAAATTCCTCGCCCTCGCGTTCTATTGATTTATTAAGAGCAAATGTTTCATCCTGCCCGATTGAATTTAAATTCAAGCATATAAACCCCTTAATAGTACTAAAAGCTTTCAAACAAATCAAGATAAAATTAACCGAAGATGTATGGGGAATGTCAATTAAAGTTTGTACCTCCATTATTGAGACTATAGCGCCGTACTTAGCCTTAATATTTAATTTGTGTGTGGATCAAGGAATCTTCCCTGATCTGATGAAATATAGTAAGGTAATACCACTTTTCAAATCCGGGGACAGTAAAGACACCAATAATTATAGACCTGTATCCGTGTTGCCAGTTTTAAGCAAGGTGTTTGAAAAGGTAATGCTTAACTAACTGCTCAATCATTTTAACACCAATAAAATCTTACATGATCAACAGTATGGTTTCACCAAGGGACGTTGTACGACTGACGCCGGTGTCACGTTATTAAAACACATATTTACGGCGTGGGAAGAGGCCCAAGACGCCATAGGAATTTTTTGTGACCTCTCCAAGGCATTTGACTGCGTCGACCACGAAACCTTAATCTTGAAACTTGAGCATTACGGACTTGGGAAACTTGCGCTCAGTTTAGTAAAATCGTATTTAAATGATAGACAACAGCAAGTTCAAATAAATGGTGTCAATTCACTCGGTTTAAAAGTAAAAATGGGTGTACCACAAGGATCAATATTGGGTCCTTTCCTCTTTTTAGTATATATTAATGATCTCCCCCATTTGTTAAAAACTCAACCACAAATGGTGTTATTTGCTGATGATACTTCCTTAATTTTTAAAATTAATAGACGTGCATCAAATCTTGACGACGTAAATAACACCCTACAGCAGGTCCACAATTGGTTCACTGCTAATAATTTAGTATTAAATGGGAAAAAAACTAAGTGCATAAGATTTTCTTTACCAAATGTCAAAAGTAGTCATTGTGATATAGTATTGAATCAAGAGAAACTAGAATTCGTCGATAAAACTGTTTTCCTGGGGATCACGCTCGACTCAAGGCTTCAATGGGGTCCTCATTTAACATCCCTTTCAGGACGGCTAAGTTCAGCAGCATTTGCTGTAAGAAAAATCCGTCAATTTACTGATGTAGATACCGCGAGACTAGTCTATTTTAGTTACTTTCATAGTATTATGTCTTACGGTATTCTACTATGGGGACGGGCTGCAGACATCGAGTCTATTTTTATTCTGCAGAAAAGAGCCATTAGAGCCATCTATGGCCTCCGCAGGCGCGACTCTCTAAGGGAACAGTTTAAAGATGTTAACATCATGACGGTACCTTGTCAATATATTTATGAAAACATCATGTACGTAAGGAAAAATCTACATCTTTTTAGTAAAAGAGGTGCAAAACACAATTATATCACTAGGAATAGGGACCAATTAGTTCAACCGGGTTTCAGGTTGGCTAAAGTGGACTCATCTTTCATGGGGTACTGTTTAAAATGTTACAATAAAATACCTCCCCACATACTTCAACTGAATGAAACGAAATTTAAATCTTGTATTAAACGCACACTATGCAGCCAAGCATATTATAAGTTGGGGGATTACATCGCTGATAAAAATGTTTGGCTCAACGCTGGTCCTGCTCCACAAGCATAAACTAATTGATTAGCATTTGAAAATACCGTTGGAGCTGCTGAAGATTTTAAAAACAATTTTTTGCATTGTATAAATTCAATGTCTTAGCATTGTATAATTGCATGGCACACGTGTGGGCACCATGTACCGACTATAAAGCTACCATTTAGGTACTGAGTATGTCTTTCATTGACTTGAATGTGCCCTGGCGGCTGAGAGTATGTCATGCTCACTCTAATGTCTCGCTGGCGGTGGCGCATGTGTTGGATCATTTAGCTCCCTTCAAAATGGTTGAGCTGAATGGTGCTAATCCATGCGTCATGTTCGTGAACGGGCGCCGTCAGTAGGGACTGGTCATCTCTTAGCTGCCACGGCGATTTTAATTTAATTTATAGTTTTATTTCTAACGGACGCTTTTAATGTTTTGCATCGTTCTCACATGTATAACTTCAACTTGAATGATGTAACCAATATTATGTAACCATCTTATTTTATTTAAAAGAGTGTCCGTGGAGTTTCTTGCCCGTTCTTCTCCATAGGTACCTACTACGCTTTGGAATGGGCGACTAGCTTCATATTTCTGACTGACCGACCCCTTGACTATTCAAAAGTGCCTGTAATTGGTTTATTTGAAATAAATGCTTTGAGTTTGAGTTTTGAGTTTGAGTTTTACATAATATTTTATCAAATTATATATTTTTCACTACATATCAACCTTAATTTGCGTATTCAAAACATTATTTTGAGTTTATTATATTTTTTATATAGGCTGTTTTGCTAGTGCCTTTATTTACACTTGCGCGCGGAAAAACAAACTTTGTGTGGTTAATTATTATCAAAAATACGAAATCTAAAGTATTGTCACCACCTGACGTTGAAAAGTTTTTAAAAGAAGCTCCGGATAGTCAGCACCTGGCAACAACGGTCAGTTGAACTTTATAAATCTAAATATATCATCTCTATAGTTACGTTATTGTAGCTTATGTTCTTACAACAAGTATGTTTTTTTCCTCACAAGTGTGTTGAAAAACGTCGTATGAAACACGTGTGCATTAATCATTACACAGCACACTAGTATCATAATGTACTATTATGTCAGTATTTTATAGTCTTTTTTTATTTTCCGGTTACGTGCAAGAAGCATAAGTGAAAAGGAAATGCAATCCTTTGTGTTGCTATCGAAAGGACACCTGTTGATGCTACTCAAAGTTCTATCACATTGTAAAAGAATTTTATTTCATTCATATTCATATAAAATAGAGAATGTTTACTGTAGCAAAGTCCAAGGTTAAAAGGGATGAGAGATAAATACATAATAATCAATATGTGACTAAATTTTGAGGCATAAAAGCACATACGAGTATGTATTTAAAAGACATTTATTGTGAAATCAAGTATGTATTGCATTTGTACAATTATTTTCTTAAACTGATGACATGGATCCATTTTGCCCATTTTGTAACGCATAGTATACTAAAGACTTGTAACTTAAATTGTGTTTGTTGATACCCATATCGGAATGTTTTGGCACAAAATTCACCACAAGAAAGTCTAAAATTGAAGACAACCCAAGAAACAAAAGCCGACTAACCCGAATAATGTACCCCTCCCCTCTATAACACCTACCTATAGAATAATTTCAGAAAGCGTTCTCTCATTTCTTCACGCTATCACTACATATGTATGAGACACTCGCCCGATTGTCCGCGCAATTAATATGTATGGACTTAACCCTTGGCTCGCTGTGTAGTAGCGTTTGTAGTGTAATTGTAGTCTACTGTTTAGGGTTATAGGTACTCTTTGTAAATGTTGGTGTGAGTTTTATTTTTGTTTGATTGCATGGTGATTTCAGTGAGTGGTCGAGATACTCCGTTTTGGGTACACAGAAATAATCTATGTTGCACTACTTTGATTTTTCTTAATTCTAATTAATTGCGTATAATAAGCATTTTTAAGCGTTAACGTCAGTATTTAAGATTTTTTCAAGTACGAGCCGTATTTATAGAAACAATACATATTTTGCAGCAAATACAGTTCGTAATAGATGACTTCGGATTAATAAGGAAATTCTTTTCTTTAATTCAGACGTGTCAGTGTGTCACTAATTCGGTTTCATTAGGAACGCGATACATACACAAACTCACGACTTCTTCGACGCATAGGCAGACACCGACCGCTGCCTGCTACGATAGGAACGTGACGTTAGTTTTAAATCATAGATATGTTCTCTGGACAGGTAATTTACAAATATTAGTATATTCATTGTCCTCTGATTTCCCGCTGGACAACAGTAACTAATTGTTCAATACCATTTGATTGACTGACTCCATTGATTCGTTCAATTAACTCATGTTTTGTATGCAGCCCGTATTTTACTATGCGAGTTGAATTCTAAACAACTGTGATTACTTTGTTTGTAGTTTAAATCAATACCTAATTAGTAATTAATTAATTCACCATATATATTGCAGATCATTTCTGAACTAATCTCTAAACTTCCACCGCAATTGTGGATGTAAGTAATATAATAATGATGAAATTAACGTAATAGTAATCAAATCGGTCTCATAACGATTTGTAATGATAGCTTAATTAGCTTAAAAGATTTATCATAATGGTTCAGGGACCCGATACATCATACCTATGTATTCACCAGTAACGTTGAAAAAAGAAAAATGAGATTCAGATCGTGTTTCAGAGACACTGAAATCAAGCTGATCCAGGTTCTAGCTTACATTATAGGTAAGTGTCTAAAATTCAAAAGAAGTAGAATCTGAGAAACTGGAATTATTTTTAGGCTTTTGCAGGACAATAACAGGGTCTCTTCAATAACAACAACAACACCTTACAAGCCACTTATTTCACAATATATTTCATAATTAAGGGCAAGTCATTAAGACGTATGTGCAGATCAATCTTGTGAATGAGCGGCATTTTCTTAAGGGCAGCAACCCTTTATTAATCGAAGAACATTGCTGGGGCACACCCCACCCCAGAGATGATCAATGGGAAGTAGGAGCCCATTGTTGGGGCGGACAATCGACGGTGATTGGTCAAATTGACTGCTGATTAAGTTATTTTGAATTAAATTGGGATGCTGTTTAGGAGGAAAAGTAGATCGTGGAAAATCATTTTTTAGTAAGTAATATTTAAGTGTTGTGATGATTTTTTAAATAAAATAATACCATAATTTTATTGTCCCACTACGAGGCAAAGGCCTCTTCACATACACAGAGAAGGCACAAGCATTAACCACCAGGCTTGCTCAAGGAGAAAAATAAAAATGAATGGTTGAAATATATTACAAAAAATAAAACAATTGATCTTATAACAATGTGAATCAGTTATGTAAAAGTGATTTGCTACGATCACTTTGCTTTCGTAACTAAAGAGCTACACCGTAGTAACTTCATAACTCATTGCCTACTGTAGTCGATGAGATGCGTCAAATAATATGGTAGTACGGAAGTTGATCAAATTTCGTAAGCACAGTTTACAGATCCAAAGCATCATGTAGTCAAGTTTGATAACTTTTCAACTCATCCTTCAAGATAAACTTACACATAACTACTGAGTATTGCTGAAAGTAAATACTTTGGTAATACTTTGTGAGCAAGCTGTTTCCCAGTTTGAGAAAAGACCTCGCAGTAAGAGTAGGGCAGCTACAGGCAGATACGAGTATATATCTCTTTGAATTAAAAGTTGTATATTTATTTCCATTCTACCATTCATCATTACCTGCCTAGCCTTTTCCAAACTGTGTTGCGGTTGACTTCCAGTCTAACCGGATGCAGCTGAATTCCAGTATTTTACATGAAGCGACTACCTATTTGACCTCCAGAACCCAGTTACTGGATAATAGGATACCCCTTTAGTTTCAGTCTACGATTATCATAAGTAGGTATTGATCATAGATTTCAACTTCCCTCCTACATCTTTTCATCTCGAACCTTCCCTACTACAAAATAGTCTTTAGCCTATAGTCTTTTATCTAGGTCTTAAAACATCCCTCGCCCCCGATCGCACCCCATTGATCACTGAATACGCAAGTAATTACCAAGTATGAAGTGAGCGTCATCGTGCAAGTACCATCAACCACAAGTCAGAACTACGAAAACAGCCCTAACTGCCTCGACATAAATGCGCTGTCAAACTGTTACCATGCACGTGCGGTTGACTGTAGGTGAAACTCCTACAAGTCACTGTGCAAGTACTTTCGATAGTCTGCAAATCATTGTGGCATCGTTTGCAGGCTCGTTGGGCAGTCTCACACTAATTAATTGTGCACTGCTTTGAGTGTCGGAGATAATTATTTATGAGGTTCACTTTAGAAGAGGAGTTTTTGAAGGCACTCGTTATGTAAAACATCGTCGTTAGATAACAATAGATATGGGGAATGTGATGCCTCCACGCTAGCTAGATTATTATGTATATAAGTATTCAGTATTAAAATGAACTTTATAGGACTCTTTGGCATCAAAGTACTCCTCCAGATTGTTGTCATCCAGAGACGTGCCAACAAGACTGGCAGCATTGCTACAGTGAATAGCGATGCTAAATACCATCAACGACCAACCTTAAAGTAAACATCATCACGTCTACTTATTTGACCCCATACTACATACTACATAAGCGTCAGCAATGTTAACAGACCTTCGGCCTGATAAGTTTTTCTTATCGTGTGTCAAAAACGTATAGTTATGATTGCTATGTAAGCATTACTAGTTACACAGTATTATTTATATTTAGCTGCTCCGTAAGTTCTATAAACGTGTGTCTTACCAAATAATAATGAACTTTCATTACCTCACAATAAAGCAGTAATTGTGGCTATTTAATTTCATCACTCTACGTACCAAAATCAAAAATTCACAAAATCAACAAAATTAGATTCGTAGCTTACAAAACCATCAAACAAATTCACTTCACCACAAATAAAAATAAAAACGAACACAAACAGTCTGTTTCAGTGTTGAAAAATTACACCGAAAAAACATTTAACACACAAAACCAGCTCGTAAAATATTCCGGTTATACATCAGCCAGAGCGGGCCGGATCCGTCACGGTCCGGATCGGACACGGCATCCGTCACTCCGTCGATGTATGCTAATCATTCGGACTCCATTCGTTTGGCCGGTAAAAAGCCGAGGGTGTAAGAAATGGGATGATTTCGTTAATAGGAGGTGGTGAAATAAAATAGCGTGGGGTGCTTGTATTGTAGTGGGTAGTTTTATTTAAAGTTAAATGATTTATTTATTTAAAACATTATTTTAAATAAACACGTTATTCTTTCTTTCTTTTCTTTCTTATTTCTTGAAGTATATTCGACCTCGTGATCGACAACACTTTTGACAACAATTCCCAGTCAAATGAAACTTCACTAAGGTTGACACTATCGAACTGTGACGTAGACAAAAAAAATATGGCCGTCACGGGACGCCCGACAGATGTGAAACATCGATAAGAGAGGCGGCATGACGGCATAAAAGAGCGTCATGCCATTTGCCGTCACGGGCATACGAGTCGGTCTTACCCCCAAGGCGCGCCACTAGATGTTTCACATCAAAAATAGACATTGTCGTTGTTTGACGTGCGCGTGACAATCAACCTGTGGTGGTAAAGCTACTTGGTCGACTATACATGAGGCACCATTTACAGAAAAACGTAGAAATATATTGTTGTCAGTGCCCGTGCAGGTTTCGATACGAAACAACTACGTTGCTCAATATCTGAATTTACTTGTTGGCAAACTTTCACCGTTTACTTGTTGAAAATGAGAAGGAGCAAACAGAAAAATCTTTAAGAATTCTAACATCTTCGTTATTAATTAATATTTTACCCCATTATCATGCAATGCTAAGCAAAGACCTTTCGATAAAAGATCAATACATTCTACAGTTCACTCCAAGAATTTAATCTTAACCCTCGAACATTACCAAACGTCTGAACTTCTAACTACATCACTAGAGGCGTTCCCGATATCCGCCGATATCCGCCAATATCCGATAATATCCGCCTCTCAATAAATAATAATAGTCGATTATCGAATGTCCGCTGTTTTAGCTTATTTCCTGTTCGCACGCGGCTGATCGATATCAATTTGTGATTATACTCGTATTGGGAACTAAATGTGTAATAGTGTTGAGGAGTATTGGAAACAGTTTTTCCTCTTTTGTAATTTACTTTTTATTAAGCAAGCAGTTTTTAAGCTTGCAGACACACTACTCACAACCAAAATATTAAAGAACTTTAGAGAACTTTAACATAGTTCAGTTCTCACATAAACTTACTTTGTCAAGAAAATCGAGTTAGTCACGGCGTTGTAATTGAACTTTTTGAATGGGCAAACCCCTTCTTCTCGACGATTCAAAACTAAATTTAAGTAGTCCCATTAATATAATGCTTTACTTTATCAACACAACTGCTTCAAAGATTAACAACGTGTAAGAAACAGTCGCATGATTGCAATGTGCTGTGACTAGCAGTCAGGAAGATGCTGCGTGCTGCGATGTGTGTGCTGGTTGCGACAAGCGGGCTCCTTCTTTTTAATGTGGAGTAGAAGAAGAAGAAGCCCGCTTGTCGCAATCAGTGCGGTAGGCACTGCGTCGACTGGACTGTTGCAGTGCGGTAGGCACCGCGTTAACTGGACTGTTGCAGTGCGGTAGGCATCGCGTTGACTGGACTGTTGCAGTGCGGTAGGCATCGCGTTAACTGGACTGTTGCAGTGCGGTAGGCATCGCGTTAACTGGACTGTTGCAGTGCGGTAGGCATCGCGTTAACTGGACTGTTGCAGTGCGGTAGGCATCGCGTTAACTGGACTGTTGCAGTGCGGTAGGCATCGCGTTAACTGGACTGTTGCAGTGCGGTAGGCATCGCGTTAACTGGACTGTTGCAGTGCGGTAGGCATCGCGTTAACTGGACTGTTGCAGTGCGGTAGGCATCGCGTTAACTGGACTGTTGCAGTGCGGTAGGCATCGCGTTGACTGGACTGTTGCAGTGCGGTAGGCATCGCGTTAACTGGACTGTTGCAGTGCGGTAGGCATCGCGTTAACTGGACTGTTGCAGTGCGGTAGGCATCGCGTTAACTGGACTGTTGCAGTGCGGTAGGCATCGCGTTAACTGGACTGTTGCAGTGCGGTAGGCATCGCGTTAACTGGACTGTTGCAGTGCGGTAGGCATCGCGTTGACTGGACTGTTGCAGTGCGGTAGGCATCGCGTTAACTGGACTGTTGCAGTGCGGTAGGCATCGCGTTGACTGGACTGTTGCAGTGCGGTAGGCATCGCGTTAACTGGACTGTTGCAGTGCGGTAGGCATCGCGTTAACTGGACTGTTGCAGTGCGGTAGGCATCGCGTTAACTGGACTGTTGCAGTGCGGAAAGCATCGTGTTGACTGGACTGTTGCAGTGCGGAAAGCATCGTGTTGACTGGACTGTTGCTGCATCCCACTACTTCATCCACGCAGCTGTACGTTTCACGTTTACGAAGGTGCAGGAGTTCGTGGAGTACATCAGGATGAAGACCAAATTCTCTTGAGAGTCGAAAAGTTGAAGTCGTACCATAAGATTAACTTCAAATCTTTTGTGTTGCGGGTTCCGACTCAAGACCTGGAAACTTTCATGAAGGAGGAATTTTGGCCGACCGGTGTCGTGTATCGGCGTTTTCAAGGAAGGCTACACACCACGACTCAGCGCTATACGTCGTTGACCCAACGTAGTTAAAAGATTTTGTAGTAATGATTTTAATTATGTATTAGTTTATTATGTATGTTGTGTATTGTATCTATGGGCATTATTTGCCTGAAAAAAAAAAATTAAATTGTTTTATTATTAAAACCTCTTGAACCATTTATTCACCTTTTACGACTCAAAAGAAACCCCATGAAAATCAGTAATGATTTTTTTAGTTTTCTCCATGTCAGAGCTTAAATATAACTGTAAATTAAAACAAAAAAATAATATTATCATCTGTGCTACTTACTGGAAGTGGCCTGAACTCACATTTGTCTGTGGAAGGCTGTCAGTCGCAGGTGGAGCTCAAAGCTTTGTCTCTCGCCAAAGGATGTCAGCGTTATACTCCTAAAACTGTAACAAAACAGTTTTGGAAGTCCGGACTTATAACTATGTTATTTAAACTTAAAACTGTAAGTAAATGTGATACCCATGTGGATTAACTACATGTAGGTTTACCCAAATTTAGGTAAGCTATCATTTTTAATTGTTCAATTAAAATTATCTAACTGTATTCATTTATGTTCTAACTTATAAAATACCTTAAAAATTATTCGTTCCATGAGGCAGCAATATACGGTGTTAAAAAAATAACTTAAGAAACTTTAAGAGGTGCTTTAGACCATCGAACTGAATAACTTTTAGTAAGGGACCAACTCCAAAATCGCGAAAAAAAACAGCTGTCCCATACAGTTATAACAATAGTATAAATTAAACTTTACTATGGAACAGCAGATATTTTTTTATATATATAAAGTAAACAAACTATAGTATAGTAAAAAAAACATTCAGTTCGATGGTCTAAAGCACTTCTTAAAGTTTCTGAAGTTATTTTTTTAAAACCTTATATATTATTTTAAATATTCTTAAAAAAACTGAAATATAATCATATTTGGCAGCAAGAAAAATTTGGTCTTAGTAATTTTCCGGGTGAGTTAATTCACAAGTACCTCTAAAGCTGCGGTCCCACTGCCCGCTTTCTCACAGACCAGATCGTGCCTAGCCAGGCCGACAGGCCGTAGAAACCGCCGCATCCGATGAGGCCTCCGGTAACCTGTCGTTGCTCGCCCGATCCGGCGAGAGTCGGTAAATTCAAAGGAGCGGCGTGATGTGGCGCGAAGGCGCTTGTCGCGGCCTGTACGGGCGCGTTTCTTCTACTTTCTTTTTGCTTTGTTTATTAAATGTTGACCATTGAATCAGACACACGCAGCCATGTTCTCCGTATCACTTGACATGTTGGAATAGCGGCCAACACACGTCGTTGGAATGCTCGGCACGGGCTGAAACAGGCCTCGACAGGCGTAGCAGCGTGTGACCTTCCAGTTAACTGGCCGTGGGACCGCAGTTTAATACGCAATGTGAACGGATTCATCCGACGTGTTAAAATAAATAAATCATTTGTGTTGTAAAATGCTATGCATCTTAGAAGGTAAATAGTAAAAAAGCAAACAGTCTCCGATTCAACTCCAATTCTTCGTCTACGGCAATAAGTGAAGCTATTGTAAACATAGTTTAAGGCGAGGTGTAAGTTACAAACTTATTTGTATATAGTGTAGACTTGTTGTATTTTCTTTAAAAAAACAGTAATATTACATAACGTCTCGCTTGTAAATTCCCCGAAGAGTTAGGCAGTGGATACAGAAGTACCTATAGTACACCAGTAAACCCACATTATTTTAGAACGCAATCGAACTGCAACAAACCAACCACACATTCCACTCCCACCTATCACTTAAGCCACAGCCTCCAGCCGGTCTGCCCTGACAGTCGGGACTGACAGTCTAGATTGACACAGGGATTGGACGTAAGACGCAAGCTAATAGCCGCCGATCACTTAGTTAGCCGTTACATGCCACGCACAATTAACTTTCATTTGTTTGAAAAGGAGAATCACTTCGATTGTCTTGATGTGGCTCGGATTAGGGAGAAAAGTCTCGGGTTTACTCCTTAAGAATCGACTTCCATATAAGGCTCTCGGTATGAAACTTTTTGTATTGTATTTTATTAGTAAATAACACGGCTTAAAATTTTGAAAAAAACACACTTATTACATATTTCACACTTCGATCTAGATATTTCGGCCGTGCGATACACGATTACTTGCACTTTACCGCATTCAGTTAAATCGCAAAGACAAGTCTAAATTATGATCTAATTATTGTTCCATTTGAGTAATATTAGGTTGGGGTGTGTTGTATGTGTATACTTATATACAGGGGGGAGGGGGGGTGAATGCGAGGGTTTAAGAGATGCATTTATTTACCCTTTATGCCTATTGCATATTCAAAGACAAGGATTAAACTCCAGTCGTGCGTCGAAGTTGACACACACAAACACACTTTTTTTTGCTGAAGTGAATACATTTAACTTTTAGGCCCGTATTACAGAACCTTACTCAACACTAAGGAAGCATTACTTAAAACTAGTTTCGACCAATCAAAAGACTTTAAACGAGTTTTAAGTAATGCTTGAGTTGAGTGCGGTTCTGTAATACGGGCCTTAGTATATTGATTGAAGTTTTTAAAAGCATGTTGCATCTTTCAGGTTAATGATTTGTAAGCCAGGCAACTTGGAATGGTGCAAAGTTTTAACACATCAGGGTAATTTTCAGCGAAAATAGGTACAATAAAAACTGGAAAGAATATCCGAAAAACTATTTTGACGTTACCAATAAGCTGAAAAAAATAATAAATGGTATTCTTATTCAAGTATAATCACAGTACAGTACTGTTGAAATTATTGAAATTAGTTTGTTCGTATATTTATTCTTTGAAATCTATTGTAAGATTATTTATATTGACACTTTTCATTTCCAAAACATCACAAATTTATGAAATGACAAGTGGTTTTTAATTCTGCTTGTAGATTTTTCCACGTCAATATTATATTTGTTCAACCTGTATATTTTTACCATTTTCCTGCCCATCAACACATAAAAAAAACCAAACACACCTTTCACACAGTCCTGCACTATCAATTCCCCCATATTACCCTCTCGATACGCTGAAAAGCTCCTAATTACAAATCCAAACAAACCATTAACACTTACTGGAAAACCGTTTCCAATGTGTACACGTACTCGAGGGTCAGCAGAGGAACGAGGGGGAACGGGGGGGGGGAGGAGAGAGGAATAAGAAAACGTATTTACCCCCGGACCACTTGCGTTCAGACGTAACTTTATACCTAAGCGGTGGTAGGGCTGTCGAGGGTAAGGTTTTTGTAGTGCGTAGGGTTTTGAAAGTTATTTTTTTATTGTTGGATCGAAAATGTATGTGGATTTATTTACGACTAGATTTTGAGCGCGACTGAAATTTCGGCCCCCGACTCCACGCGTCGCATCGCATCGCCCGCCCGCACTATTACTTCCTTTTCGCTTAGCGTTCTTTCTGATTTTTTTCTTTTTGCTCGTAAGGGTCGTAGCGTGATGTTACATAGCCAATACCTTCCTCGAGGCAACCCAATGCAAAAAAAAAATATCCGACTGGTAGTGCAACAAACATGTAAACAAACAAATTTTACCTTTTTATAATTAATAATAAGAAATATAACATCTGTCTGAATCAATCCGAAATATTGTTTCCGGTTGTTTTCGTCTTGCTAATGGCGAGTACTTGCACAGACACAATATAATGGCTAGGATTATCCACCAGCAACTTGCTTTGCAATACAAACTTGTGGAGTCAGAAGTACCATACTACAGGTATGTGCCCGACCCAGTTCTCGAGAATGTTCACGCCATATTGTATTGGAATCGATCTATCATCACTGACAGGCCTATTTTAGCCATTAAGCCTGATATTGTGGTAATAGATCGAAAAGAGCGCCGTGCAATGATTGTTGATATCGCTGTCCCTCATAACGAGAATCTCGTGAAAACTGAGAAAGATAAAAACATTAAGTATCTTGACTTGGCACACGACTTTGTCGACATGTGAAACGTGGACTCTGCAATCTACAATGATTGCAGAGTCCACAGCTATTTTTATTATTATTATTTTTATTTCAATCAAACACAAATGATTCATATTCTTGCTATAAAACTATGTCAGTAACACTTCTCATTAAAATAAATAAAATTAAACTGCAACAAAAATAAAATAAAACTAAAACTAATTCAAGAAACTATAACTATGTCCGCTTCTCACTGTACCAGACCTGCAGCTGTGCATATGGGTCCAGTGCCCCAGGAACGGGCAGTCAGGCTTATTCACTTAAATTGCTGTTGGTGCTCCCCCGAATCCTTCGCATCAGGGATGCTTTTACGCATAATAGCTTGAAAGCTATCTGTATCTGCTTCAGCAAACATGCCCAATGCGCTACAGAACCGCGGGAGCCCCAACAGCACCCTAAAAGCGTTATTATACTGTACACGAAGAACGTTGTAGGCCCTCTGCGTATGTCTAACCCACAGGCTGCACGTGTAGAAAGACTGGCAAAACGCCTTGAACAGAGTAAGTTTTACTTCTCTAATACATCGTGCAAACCTACGGGCCAGCATATTACATCGGATCAACAACTCTCCTCGCTCCCTTTCTATTTCACAGTCATCATTCAAGTTCTCACTTACTATGTGGCCAAGGTACCTAAAATATGACACTCTATTTGGAGGTACACCATAGAGAAATGTCGGAGGAACTGTCTTAGGCTTTTTAGTACCTACCCTAAATATCACAACCTCACTCTTCCGTACATTGTACAATAAACCATGAGACGTGGCGTTTATCTCACATATCTCCAGCAACCGTCTGAGTCCATCAATCGCGGGACTCAGCAGCACCATATCATCTGCATAACTTATACTATTAATAATCTCACCATCAATAGAGCATCTGCTGCTGAGCTCCTCGATCAACTTATTGCCGTATAGACTGAAGAGCGCCGGGAAGTCAAACCTCCCTGTCTCACCCCACACTTCAACTATACGCCCCAGACAAAGCACCCGACGATCTGACCTGGTTGATTTGGTGGTCATACCAGTAGTCTAAGAGCTTAATGAGCTCATTAGGAAGACCTTGCTCACGCAATTTGGACCATAACATATTATAATCAACTAGGTCAAATGCTAAATGAAAGCAGCATAAACTGGTGTGTTTCTATCAGTATAGTACCTGACCGTGTGCTTGAGCGCCAGAATAGCAGTTTCCGTGGACAGCCCAGCTCTAAATCCGAACTGTGTGCGTCATGTAGATTGAGCTGACCCGTCACTCTCCGCTCAAGCACACCGTCAAGAACCTTTGCTGTTACAGAAGCTAACGATATTGGCCTGTAATTATCCTTGTCCGAGACATCGCCAGTCTTATTCTTAACTATGGGCACAACTATTGTCTTCATCAGATCAATTGGTAGATACGAGTGCCTCACACAAAGATTATACAGCATAGAAAGGACTCTTGGGAGATGCGGACCGGCATATAGAAAATGTTCTATGCTGAGGCCATCGTGACCATCGGCGATTTGCCCCTGGTCATTGACTGTATGATGTTCCGTATCTCTTTTGATGAGATAGTAATCGGTACACCAAAAAATCTACTCTCAGCTACTTAACCCCGTTCCTACGACTGAAGCCGCGAAGTTACTCAGAAGTGCCTCCTAAACATGTTAGCAATCCTCAAGCTCAGTCATGCCATTAACGCTCACCGGAACCGCAAGTTTTTGAACTCAATCTTTGTGTGGATTTCCAAAATTTTTGAAAATGCTTGATCCTAAGTTCCGTTGCCAAAATGTTCATCTTAATTTGTCCCTCATTATTCTGACAAAACTTTAACTTTTGTTTAAAAACTTTTCTTATCTCTCTCATTTCCACAAACTGCTGCCCCGTGCGAGGTTTTCTATGCCATAATCGAAACGGTTAGTGGCCTAATAGTGGTGAGCCTCGACCAACACCTCAGGATGCCCTCATTGCGCGGCTGGGTCAAGGGCTTGATTCAAGAAACAGTACTCCTAGACACGGCGCGCATAGTGAGGACGTTGCTCTCTAAAGCCCTGACCACCAGCAGCTTGGACCCTGTTCATGATGCTGATGGGCCACTACTTTTTATATTTTTAAATGTTTTTTTATAAAAATATTTAAAAATGTATTAATATGTATACAAATGTAATAAAGGAATTAATAAGTATAAGCATAATATAGATTGCCTTATATAACAATTGTTAACCTACGAGTAACAGTAGACTCATACTTTTTATTATAAAATTAATAAAGAGATTGATGTGACGTCTTCACTATTAAGTATTTGAAACTCTGATGACAGATTTTTTAAGTAGGTATTCCTATAGTGAGGCGCGCCTAACGGTTACTAAATCATGGAAATAAACTAACAGAATAAGAATAAGATCTATCTACTTACAAATAATCTCAAATTCATTCATTCGCTGACAGTCGACGCGCATCGTAAATCACTAGGTCTAGAACCATGAAATTATGCACAAGAGTTCCTTCTATAACAAAAATGAGCACTAAGGAACGATTACTGAATTTAATAATAATTAGTAGTATAGTAATTTCTGCCGATGGAAAATCCCACCGGGCACACGGCTTGTGTCGGTAAGAAAAGTCTATAATAAATTGTAATTTATTTATACCCACATACCAAAAAAATCAAACAAAATTAAATCAAACGCACCTCATCCATATAAACAAATACCTTCCCATTTTATTCACCCACTTCAAACCTCCCGCGTGGCATCCCTAACGCGTCCATCAAAGATCCGCGTTAAGTATATCAAATGAATTGTAAATGAAATCAGACGCGAGTGGGCCCCGGTTTATCGCTCCAGTACCGCTGACCTACCGTCTACCGCTTGTGTGCCGCTTACGTGCCGCATACCGCTTGTGTGCCGCGGTAGGTAGTGTTCTACATAATGTGGTGTGTTGGGAATGGTAATTATAATTAGTTGACGGAGGGAGATGATATGTAATCGTACTTTTTTAAATTGTAAGTCGACGCAAAAATTGTTCTAAACTGCAACAATAAGTGAGAGAAGCGTGTCCATTGTTGTCGACCTTGCTTTGAATTACACACATACACAGTTGACTTCAATATCATGTGTCATGTATACGACCGGCAAGGGGGCTCTTGGCTAAATAATAACAGCAGCTCGGGTCGATCTTCAAGGTTAAGCAACTCTTGCCGAGGTCGGTCCATGGATGGGTGACCATCCATTATATACCCAGACTCCTCCGTGCTTCGGAAAGCACGTGAAGCCGTTGAGACCAGATATCATTTCTAGATTGTTACGAGTAGTCAGAAGCCCTCAAGGTCAGCAACCAGTCTTACGGAGGCGTATCGTATTTCCCAGTAACTGAAACCAAAACATATTGGTAAGAGTTGTTCGAACACAATCCCTCGCCAGTCTTCTTGTGAGGAACAGTACTACCTTCTACTAAATAAAGCTCGATGATGCTGGGGGCGTCATAAGACAAACATTTTAAACTAAGAACTGCCTGATGTCATCACGTAGGTATCAGATGAAGTGATCATTTTTATTACGAGCAGCATATAAAAATATTAACATTTTGGCCAGCGTTTTTTGAAATGAAATGAAATTTATTTGCAAGAATTGTAGTACGTTACAGTTGGTCGGGTTATTTAAAAGTTTCTAAAACAATTCGCTAAAACTAGCATGCAAACATTACATTAAATAAATGAAATTATGCTAATAAAATTGGAACATACATCATAGATAATAAATTAAGAATAAGAATGTCAATCATTTGTCAAATTATAAAAGTAAAATGTCAGTGTGAGTGTTTAAAGTTTAGGTACTCATTCACAGAATAGAATGACTGTTCTGTGAGCCATTTGAATAACGCTGTTTTAAAACGATTGATTGGCAGGATAGATGGCAAGATAGATTTATCTTTCAAAAAACACTTTGCTTTATAATACAAACAACCATAATACTTAAATTTACATACAAACGTAGTTACATACTAACTACAATTAAAACTATTTAACTTCAAAAAACTTTACAAAAAACCGCTTAAACAAAGACCCTTCATACCTCAACTTGGAATTACCGTTTTAAAAACTACCCGCATCTTATGAAACTTCAAAAAAGTCAGGAATTGAATAGAACAATCTGAATTCTACAGTGTAAAGGCAGCGAAGTGCATTGCATTATTCTTTTGTACGAGCGCTACGCTTTCGTAGCGTCTGCTACGCCGTAGCTACGTACTCGTAGCAATGTAGCCACGATTCGTAGCAGCGTAATATGGATTGTTGCATCTCTTTTGGTTTTAATGAATAAGTTTACTTTCGTGATTGTTTTATGTTGGTTTATTTAAGAGAGAATTATTTAAATATGGAAGCTGAACTCGGAAATAAACCATTAACTTTTTTATGAACTATGTGAGACTGAAACTATATCTATCTGTTTACAAATACAATTGAATTAAAACAGAAGATGCACACATATTTATTTCGATATTAAAAATAGTGTTTGAATGACTGACTAATGATATTTTTTTATTTTTTTCAGGTAAAGGCTACGTTCATTCAAAATCATCATCAAACGTAAGACTGTTTCCTAAGAGCCGGTTTATCAAACGTCAGTTAACTTAAATCTAAATAAAAATATGGTACTTTGACATATTCTTTTGTATACAAATGCTGTCAAACCGTCATATTTATTAGGAAGTGTAAAGAGTGCCGCCAGCGGCATTCTATCACTATCGGATAGTGCCGCAAGCATTACATTGTCACTTATTATGTTGGTTGCGTGTTGACCTTAGCGCAATAAAATTAACATTTTGAGTATGTACAAAAGGCAATGTTACTACTGCTGTTACTAGGAGAACTTAGGATGCAAGAGCGAGCGAAGCGAGCTTGGGACTTGGGGCACCCCGACTCGGTCAGGTTAGGTTCGAAGGGGCTGGACTAGTGAGCGAACGAAGCGAGTGAATATTTTTATATATATTTTTTCTAAATACAAAGTTTCTTTTAACCATTCCGAAATAGAAGACTACGCCGTATTATTGCTTCGAGAAATATTTAGACCAACTACGTGATCTTCCTCAACCTTAATACTCCCACTATCCCACAAATCTCGAAAAAGACTGGCGATTTTTTTCTCAGCAATATAGTATAAAATCCCAAAGTGCGCAACACTTTTGGATTTTTCGTACCGAACTATGTTACCTCTTGCGGCTTTTTAAAATAATGTATTAGAGTGCCGCTTGCGGCACTCTATACACTGCCTATTTATTATTGAAATAAAAGTTATCTGTATCAGCCCTAAGTCAATTAAAGTCCTCTGCAAGTATTCCAATAATTCCATCTTCCTGGTTCCACAATCTTACAGCACTGTATAAATCACTATAAAAAGCCACGATTTCTCTTAAAACTAGTTATATTCAGTATTACAATCACGCGCTCGGAATCTTTTCCTTTGTCAAAAATCACTTACTCACTACAGCCTATACGATTTCCTGCAGTGAGAAAGAGACAGACATATTTCCGTCAGCACCGCGGCAAGGACAATTTGCGCGTACAACCCCGGTAAGAGGTTTCGACTTTTATTTTTACGGTAATGCATACTTTCTTTGGCGGGACTTATTGGGTGGGCTTGAGTGAAGTGGACCGGTTGGTTTTATGAAAAGCATAATTCTTGAATATTGCCCCCTTTCAGGCTTTTACTTGTGAACGATTGGAGGCGCGGATTAAAAAAGTTTATATGACTTTTTTATGATGATGATCGTTTTTGATTTTTTTTTAAGTGGCCCTTTTTGTTCCTATTGTTGGTAGCAAAGGGTGGTTACCCGTGAAATCTGTTTCCTGCCGACAATCGTTTGTTGTTGTTACTTTACTTTGTGAAGAACAAGCACTTTATATTTGGCATTTCCCCCTGTTTTTGGATCTTGTAATCTAACTTTTTTATCGGCATTTTTTACTCTGATGAAAAACATTTTCAAACATTTGTGTTGTATCTAGTGGTCGCACTTCCTTCTCCATCCACTGAGTCTTATTTATTGCCTGGTTTCTAAACCCAGAATCATTAAAATATCATAAGCGAACTTCCTGTTAAGTGCACCACATCTTAGACTAAAACCTATAGACTGATCCTATTGGAAAATAAAGGCACACACAATAAAACTACGCACAGTAAAATTATACCATTAAAACTCTAAAACCAATCAAAATTCCGTTCCCTTACTCCATCCTCCTCCACACAACAAGACATAATAATAAATGGAGAAACTATTTATAATATCCGTGTTTATGTCACCGTTTAATATAATATTCAAATGAGTGCAGAACGCGGGTAGTTTGAAGTCGGGCCTGAATCCTAATCATGGATTATGAGGTCTCCTACTGAGCGCAGGAATCTTGAGAATGTCAATATTGTGGATGTAGATGGTGGGGAAATGAACTGTTGGATGAAAGGAACTAAGTTTTAATGGGATTTTTAGGTTTTAGAATATTTTGAAGTGGTTTTTAAGGTTTTGTGTGTTATTGTGTTGCATATTTTTTGTATAGATCATCGCTTGTTTCAATTGATTTCCTGAACAGCTTATATACTCGTACATCTTGTTTTTTTGTTAATATTGAAGATGACTTCGCTTCAAATAGATAAAAAAAGAACATTTTCCTCCAAATAGGTTCAGAAAAATGTTTCTTTTTTTAAATATTGTTTAAAGGACTTCCAATTTTCCAATCATAACATAGCATCACGCCTGCAATCCCCGAAGGGTGGGGCAGAGGTGTATAGTACACCCACATTTTCAAACAAGTAGATGACTAAAATGACCGGTAGAATAAGCATGAATACTATAATAAAGTTGAGTTTGAAAATTACATAATGTGTGTTATTTAGCACTAGCTTCAGTACACGTAAATTGGTTTATAAGTAGATTTAGGCCAGACATTAAACTTAAGCATAAGTTCTGAATAATAATCTACATAAGATTATTTAAAAATATTTTATTCAGAACTTAATAGCATACTGCAAGGTTTTTACTTCTTTAGTAAAGCATAATGGAGCATGTTACTAAGAAAATAAGCATTGTTACTCAGATAAGTCTCACGACAGTCATTAGAAAGCGCCCTATATCTTTACAAAGCGTATCCAACAATAGAACAAAGTCCTAAGTAAACGTCCCCGACACGGAAACGGTTAAAAATACGGAAGCGAGCCGTGCCCGCGTGCCGGCCGCAGGACGCGTATTTCAACCGGCCTCTGTCAAATGCAAGGTATAATACTAAATTACTTAATGCATCGACCTATAAAAGATTGAACACACGCACACTCGCAGCAGGCCACGCCCCCACCGCGCACCCTTTGTTCTTACACCCCCACACATGCGCAACCCGCACCCACCACCCATGTGTGCGTTAAGGGGGGTGAAATACGCATCCAATTTTTCTTACTTACATTTTATTTATCGTCATTCCGCTGTATTGGCGATTGAATTTTAGATTTTAACGATTATTTCATGTTAAAAAATACGCAACATTTATTCCTTTCACCAGAGATAAGCTTTGATTTCTTAAACTGGTACTATCTTTTCCCGAAGGGATGAGGATTTCACTCAAAAATCTAGGAAAAAAAACCTCAATAAAGATAATTACGATCATTATTAAAAGTACAATTTGACGGGAATCAATTTTACCATTTCCATTACGACGACAATGGCGGAACGATTTCCCTTGTGCGCCCTCTTAAGTGCTGCGGGTGTGTGAGGGGCCTGTGAGTGTGCGTCGGTGTGCGGCGCCGGCAGCGCGCACAGGGCTTAAATAGGCGCGCGGCGCTCTCCGGGCAGCATTGGCTTGCCGCCGCTCGCGTCGGCCAGACGTACTCTCCGTTCAAACATGTCATAGCTTCTTACGTACTTCTCTTTCTTCTTCTTATAACGATACGTATCATGTATTTTCTAATGTAGGCTAAATTTGGTGCTCAATATTACAAATTAAAAGTATTTTTTATATACGGACTTTATGGCGACTTGTTACTAGATTGTAGGTATAACATATATTATATTTTTGGTACGAAAAGTGTGATAGAAGAAGCAAGATGAACTTCATCGGTAAGTTTAATGCACTTTTGAACGCTTATCTTTTATGTCATGAGTGTCTGCTGTCATTCTTCGTAGCTTTTCTTCTTTGATTTTTTTTCTGAGCTTTGTTTCAAGTTATCCTATTCTAAGCAAATCTGTGTATATCTGTTCTTTGTTCAAGCATATTTTAAAGCCTTTTCTTTAACTTTTCCGGGTATATATTTTTATTTCAACCCTTTTTTAACGAAAAACCCTTTTTCCGCATTTTCGCTTCGGTTACATAAAATGCGGGTTTTACATGTTCACTGAAGTATTCGCAGCACGTACTGCGCCTTCTTTTTATAAAATAACCTCTAAACATACAAAGCCGAGCCGACATTATATTTTTTATGTAGTTTTCCTCGAAAACCACGCTAGTTTCCTATTCGTAGGCAAATATTTTCACCTACTTTGCAATAAGGAAATTACTAATTCTCTGCAACTGAAAAGATATAATGCACAAACTAAAAATTCATTATCTAGAATTAGCAATTCAATCAATGGAAACATATAGTCCACTGCAGTACTTTTTAATCGATAAGGGTTCCAGTAACTGGTTTCATTATGAAGATCCTTTAAGCCACACATTAGTCGCACAATGTTTGCATTTCTTTTATCTTAGAAAACATTCTTTCTCGTCATTCTAGTAAGATAGCAGATATTATAGAAAAAAACTCTGAAAGCTAACCTTTACTTTAAAACGTCCCTAGCCAACGTTTACAAAGACAAAGTCTCGCCACATCTCCTACGACCTTCACTACCCAAATCCTCCTCGCCCCCAAAACAAAACAACATAAATTTTCTTTTTTCTTTCCCCTGGAACCCTTCGAGCCCTGCTGACGCGGCAATCCTGGGCGAGCTTTAAGCAGCCATACGCGTTGACCGACTTCTTTCAAGGCCACTGGCAACGTGCCAACTGGGTTGGCCCAGCCAGAACCCGAAATAGGTTGACAGTAGAAGCGGGCGGTAGTCAGACTATATAAATAATTTAGCCGAGTTAGGGAATGTTGAGTTGAATAGTTTAGTGGAGGCGAGATGTATGAGAGTTGGGGTAAGTTGGATGTATTGAGTTTTGAGAATTGAGTATAGGGTTTTGGGGATAGTTCAGTGTAGTTTTGTATCTTCGGGACTCTTTTTAACAATTGATGGTAAAATGAAAACCTTATAACTTCAAAACTAAAAATTAAACGAAATACAACAAATTAATTAAAAACACTCGTCGGGAATAGTGGCTTCATATTATGTTGTTTTTAAAATAAAGATATAAAAGACGCATTAAAGCGTGACACACGCATCTCTCAATTGACCTTTTACTATGATAAGAATCTTATAGATAACAAGAGATAAGCAATTTAAATTACAATTTTCTAAACCAAACTACACTGTTTCTGTATATTACACTAAACGAATGCATATACGAGTATTATCATCAATTAAATCGTCTAAACTAAACCCGTTTATTTATTTATTTAATACTTCAAGCACACAAATGTACAGAGGCGGACTTAATGCCATAGGCATTTTCTACCAGTCAACCTTCGGGTGATGCAGAGACAAACAGTGATAGGTGCAATAGCGAGAAAAGAAGATTTTTTTCATTTAAATATAAAGATATACATATATACCTATTTAAAACTATAAATATAATAAATACACCTAATTATATATAAATATAAGCACAAATAAAACAAACAATGGGAAAACATTACCGTTATCTTTAAACATTTGACTTAAATTATAGCCAACTAATCTACTAAAATCAGTTGTAGTCCAAATCGGCACAACTCTAATAATTACCGCAGTTATTTCAGTCGGTTGAACGCGACTAATTCGCGAGGCTTTCATTGAAATTTACACGAACACAAACTTCAGGAGGTATGTGCTATTTACAATCAGTTTCAGCGACCGAGTTGAAGGGAACATTCTCTTTTAGTTCACAAAAACATGCTACTTTGAAATAATGGTGGTTTTTTTTTTATGCTCTTATTTTGGAAAATATAGTTTTGTGCTTGAAACGAGTTTCTGAGAATGGTGATGAGAATGTTAAATATTTGAGCATGAAGCTGGAAAATGCAATTATATTTTTTACTTGGTTGTTTCTTCCGGAAATAATTCGTTTAACTTAAAAGAAACGGACTTGCATTCATTAAAAATCACACTACAATATTTTTTTCTTGATTTTACAATAAATATTCCATTGATTCTTCAATGGAATATTAGACGAAGAATTAAAACTATTTCAAGACAATTTAAAGTCCAAACTATTCTAGAAGCAAGCAAATTACTCTATAAGCTAAATATTTTTCTCAATGAAACAACAACTTTAAAACTTTGTTCTATTTAAATGAACTCGTCAAACACTAAACTTGAACACCATCAAACGTTTCCAAATAAAAACGATTACGACAGTTCAACGAGTAAAAAAAACCTTTTCCGGCACGTAACACTTGCTACGAGCGCTACATTAAATCCGTAGCAGCTACGGGTCTACGCCGTAGCAGCTACGGGCCTACGCCGTAGCCTTGTAGCCAAGAATTTAAACATTAACATAAAAATTATTGCTCTTTTACCAGAGGGGTCACCCGTTTTATTGTTTTATATAAAATTGTATGTATTCATGGATTGCACAATATAATATTCAATAAATACAACTTTTACATTCGGACGATATATTTTATGTCGAAACATTTTATGACGTTCTGAATTTTTAGTATTACCGACGGACTGGGTCTGGTTGATATGTCACTCTTACTACTACTACATAGATACTACTAAATAGATACTACTCTACATAGATAATCTTCACGCTCGTAATCCCAGAAAGAGATAGGCAGAGATCCCTACTTTTTTATTATTCATTATTCATTTCTCTGATACAATTCAAACTCAAACATTTATTTCAAATAAACCAGTTTCAGGCACTTTTGAATTGTCAAGGGGTCGGTCAGTCAGAAATATGAAGCTAGTCGTAGAATTTATATTGACACTTTAAAATTGTAATACTGGGTAGAAGCTAAAGACCTCTAAAATTATATTTGTATATACAATATATACATATATTTGTATATACAGTATATACAATAGTAGGCTGGTATGTTTACAGCCTACTATTGTCCCACTGGAAACCAAAAGCCTCTCTCATAAGAGAAGACATGAGCATTGATCACCACGCTTGCATGTTGGCCATTTCAGACTTATATTTACTTTGGATCCCTCATGATGCCGCGTTGTCTTCCTTCATCGTACAGTGACACCCAAGATAAACATAGAAAGACTTATAATTTGAAACCTTATTCCAACTGAAGATAGATCCCTAATATGAGAGGAAGAGGAATATAAGAGAATCATCGCATCATCGCATTATCATCATCATATCAGCCGAGAGCCTCCACTGCTGGACCCCAAGTGCCGCCACTTCGACCGCTACATCAATCATCGCATATGTACAAAATTTCATAACTGACGAAATTAAATAATTTATTAATAACCAAATTATATACACAATACACAGTTAACAACACACTTAAAAGTGAAGAAATGTGTGTGTACTGGTCAGCTCTGCCTAGCCCTTCGGGGTATACAGGCGTGGTACTGTTTCGTCCTAAATTATTTTCTAAATCATAATTCTTATCCAAAAACATAACATCTGCCCCTTTGATCTTCCATGCTACTGTACCTCCCGGTCGAACACAAAGCCTCCAATGGTCGGTAACTGAATTACACCTCGGAGGCTAATCTAATGAACATGCCAGTATTGCCAGTTGATCCCAGTATTGCCAGGATGGCTGGCACAGTGCCAGGTTACTTCAGGGAGGTTTCATATTTTGTGTAAGTTGGACGCGTCTTGTATTTTAAATGAGGGTTTCTCTTGGAAATAAAATTATTATCTTGGGATGGTTTGTAATTTTCGTTTTTTAGAGAAACTTGGTAGCACTTACTTGGTGGTGGAACTTGGCATGACAACTCATTTTAAATCTCAGAAAATTGGTATGTGTTACACATACACATAGAAGGGTTCTGAAATAAAATACACGTATTCACACTACGCGCTATACAATGAGTCTAATCTGGCTTATTTATCGTACAAGAAGGGCTTATACTAAGTTATTTTATGTTAAGGTGTACAAAAGGTAGCTGAAATCAATGAACTGAGGTAACTTCTGCAATTCATTGCTAGACATATCAGTAAGGCCAGTGAAATTATGAGAAAATGAGATTTTCATTTGACTGTGCATAAGGAAATCTTCTGCTTGTGAAAACATCTATTGACACAAATCACACCTGTCGTTAGTTAAACAGTTACGACTATTCACAAACCCAAACAAAAAAAATTGCTCCAGAAAACTTTTATTTTTTCGTCTAAACTTACTCTTAAACTACAAACTTTTTCCTTACTAAAGTACATGTACTTGTACTCTAGGGTGCTACCCCCCCCCCCCCTCCCAGTAAGACGCACATCCTTCCACAAATCTTAGAGACGGCGAACTTTTTAACGACAGCGTAAAAAATACCCTCTTGCAAGTACTAGCCATTACCGATCTTCCATCTCTCTCATTCGAATAAGGCGTGAAAGGAACAGAGATACACTCTAAACGAATGGTGTGCTGACCAAACATACATCGTTATGCTTTTAGATGGCCAGTGGGATTATGTCTGGGATAATGTGCGAGTACTTCATAACAATGCTGGATTATTTTTTTGGATTAAAAGCTGTGTTTTTTTGAGTTCGGTTTTATTTGATGTGGAGAAATTGTTGGGTTTTTAAAAAGGTGTCATAAATTGTAGGCTTAAATGAAATTCAGTTTTACTTTTGTTAATTTTGACCAATTTTTAGTTACAGACCCACTTTAACAATGATATAATTTAGAGATCGACGCTGTATTTTAATTACAATAAATTGTATTGGAGTAACGGTACAATCCTCTCTAGGAATAAAAAAGTTGTAACAATCAAAAATACGATTCAGTTATTCACGTCACATAAATAAAATTTAGCTCATTTTTTTGCCTACCTAGTTCTGTACCCAATTTATGAACAGTTCACTGAACTTGTTGTAAACGCACAAAACTAACGAACACTCCATAAACTTACTAGGAAATACTTTGTTATTTATTGTTTAAAACCATAATTTCAATAACTAATCCATACTTTTAGTGCACTGTTGATGCTGCTTAATGGTTCACTTACTGATGCCAGTTGAGCCAACATATAAAACTTTATTGAGAAATTAATCAACTAATCGAAATCGTTGGACGTTATAATACCAGCTTATTACTGTTTCAGTGCAAGGTAAAGGTATCTTCTCATTCTGAGAAGGCACGAGCATTGATCACTAAACTTGCTTAAGACGGGTTGGCGATTTCAGACTTATATGTATTATCTATCATTCCAGTTTTCCTCACGATGTACTGGACATTGGCTTCTTCCAAGTTGCGATACAACACCCGGTTATTATAATATATTACATTGTAGAAGTAACATATTTTTCTTTGAAATTTCTTGTGTAAACTATCGCAACCAGAAACAACCATTTACCTAAACTGTTTACGACGTTCGGAGGGCAGGAATACTCGTATATCTTTTGCGTAACAAAATAAATTGTATATTGCAACAAGCTCATGTGCAATAAGAACTGGCGCGAGTTACCATTACCAATTATAATATATAGTTTACAGTCTGCGAGTGCGTCTGGCAATCTTCCTCAAATGAGCCGCAGTTGCCAGTTAGTGTTGCCAGGCTTCTGGCATTAAAATGACGCTTTAATGCCACTGTGATTGCTTTAACACTAGTAATTGAAATTCTAACAATGTTATATTGCTTTGCGGAGCTATAACGTACCTATATTGGAAACGTAAACTAAATAGACTTCTTAATAGGAAAAAATCAGTTATTAACATTCCACATGTCAACAGCGTCGTGTATAAAAGTTCTTGAACTTTTAAACCTTCTTTTTTCCCTGAACTTGAGTCGAGACATTTCTAAAATTACACCGGTAGATATACATATAAAGTATATAAAGAAAATTATCTTTACTTTTACTGCAAGCCTTACTACACTGCGGCAAAAATCTTTTTCCACAACTTTCGAATATAACGGCAGAGCTAATATGGACCTTACTTATTCAATCTAGGTTATCACAAAATGTTATTCAAGTTCTGTATTATAAATTACGAAATAATAATATCATTTAACCACCCCAGTGCGGGCTAAATACCCCTTCTCAGGCAAGGAACAAGCATTTTCGAAACATACAGTCCTGTTATCCTATTTGCTCTGGTCTCGGAGGTGTAATGTAGACCAAGCGTCTCTACTACAATAGCTATGCAAAACGTAAATGTTATTCTAGGTGTAATTATAGCGGTACGCCTTGCATTCGAGATAAATCTCTTGATTTATAGTTATTGCATATTATGGTTGCTAGTTGGAGAAGCTCGTGGCTAAGTAATAACAGCCGCACGGGTCGATCCATCAGGTTAAACTACGCTTACCGGGGTAGGTACGTGGATGGGTGACAATCTTTACATACCGAGACTCCTCCGTACCTCGGAAAGCACGTTGGTACTGGCTGTCATACATGGATCTTTGACAATGGTTACGGTCGTCAGAAGCCCGAAAGTCTGACAACCAGTCTTACCAAGGGGTATCGTAGTACCCAGTTACTGGGTTCTACGATACGTAGAGGTCAGATAGGCAGTCGCTCCATGTAAAATACTGGTTTTCATCTGGCATGCGGTTAGACTGGAAGCTGACTAGTTGGGTAAAGGCTAGGCAGATTGATTGATTGCATGTTATAGTTGCTAGATGAGGATTTGAGACTAAAGTGGACTTGTATGAGCTAGTTTGCAATGTAGGGGTTTATTTTTTTGTAAATTCCTGAAGTGCCAGGTAGTATATTGTTTATATATTTTTTTAAATTAATTATCGCCCAAATTATTGCAATATTAGAATAGTTATTACACCGAGAACACTCCTGAAAGGTACAAAATAATTTAATTGGTCCTCGCAATTAATGACAATGAAGTTATTTATCATCATCAGCCTAGAGCAGTCCACTGCTATATTATATAGCCTCTCCAATCCAAATGCTGTGTCGATTTTTTCCAAACGATTTCGGAAGAAAATTTAAAATACGAAACGTAAGACCTAGCCAGCCAATGACAAAGTCAATAACCCGCTGTAAATCCTCACATAAATTTGGAGCCTTAAGTCTAAGAAACCGTCCATCAATACAAAAAATGTTGCCATCCATCTATTTACCTACCATCTTCGCGTGTTTGCCAAACATAAAGCCTTTAAATAAACCAAAAACAAACCTAAGTCAACAACAATAAAGTCCAAATTCAATTAACATGCGAAAAACAAAAGAGCGAAATAAAATTCTATTTTATCGTAGCTTGCTGGCTACATACAATGAACGTTAGTTGTTCTTTTTATAACTGTTCGTTGTACGCCGAAAATCAATATGTGGGTCACGAATTGGCCGTGAAATCGTTTTAAATCATCGTGGCTTGCGAATACGGGTTTACTAAATGTACGCCAATATTCAGGATGTCAGTTGAGCTTGTGCAACTGATTTATTGGTTGAAGTACGCCAGTTTATTGTTGCTGTCAGATTTTTTTTGTAAGAATAAAATTACAATATTTTCCTTGTTTTTAGTAATTGCAACAACTAAGTACTTGTTCTAGTGGTTACGAGTGCGACTGCTGAGTGTTTTCGTTCTGAGTTCGAACTCAGGGCCGGAGAAAGAGTTAATGAGCTTTTCCATTAAGAAATCCTCAATAACAGCCTAGGGTCTGGATTTGTTCCTGTTATGGCAGTAGACTTGCGTCCTATTACATGAAACTTATAACTGGTTAAATGTTATGTACTTTAGTAGGTACACCTCTGGCTACACCATCATGAAATAGAGGTGTGATATTGTATAAGAAAAACAGATTTTGAATTTCATTTTTAACAGCAAAAATCGCCTGCAGAGACAGCTAACCCTTTCGCATTATCCATTCACGTAACAGAACTGTGCTGCTACAGTCGCTCAAATCTTCTTATTTTTGTATTTAAACTAAATAAGATACTAAACATTAATCAGTGTACAACTTACTCCCCTAGCTTCCGCAACAATTTACATGTAGCAGTTAGAATCGCGTGCACTTTGCTAACACCGCGCTTGCTAGGAGCTCAGCCGAAGAAAACTAGGCTGATCGTAGTTAACACGCTACTGTAATACTAAGTTTACAGGCAATTCTTTCAGTATTTTTGTCCAGTTTCAGTTGCCGGAGTTAATTTCTAAAAATCGCATTGTTTTCGGCAATGTTAATGTTGATTGCTCCATATATTTTGTAATAGCTTTTGCCTGCGCCCTCGCCCGCGTGGAGGTCAAAAATGACCCCACGGGAACATACTACCGGGATGATATTATCCTATTTCCTATCCCAAGTCATGGTCCTTCAAGGAGTGACAAGTATCAGACATACAGAAAGAGTTACTTTTGCATTAATAATATTAGTACGAACATTCCACCACTCAGTTGAATGTTGCCTGGTTTGCAATATGGTGTAGCGGTATCTCTAGCAAAGATTGCTACATACTGTCATCGTATTCAGCATATTTATTCAATATCTAAAAAAACCAACAACAACCAACCACCAAAAACTTATTTTCTTTCTTTTCTTATTTATTTTTCAATATTGCTTGAACAATTTAAATTTCCCGTGTAAGCGTACCTTCAGAGTTCGGCAGAGGAAGAAACTAGGCTGAGTCGTTGTTAACATGCTAACGTTACACTGCTGCGGGGAAACATAGACGGGCAATAAATAATAGGTACTATGATTGGTTGGTATTATTTTGTAGTAAATATCAAGTGTAGGTACACCTCTGCCTAACCCTTCAGGGTATACAGTAGTGATGTTTTATGTTTATCAAGATAATGATGGAGTATAAGTAACTTTATCTTTCTGACTGATTACCTCCTTGACAATTCAAAAGTGCCTGTAAAGGGTTTAATTAAAATAAAGCCAGAGTTAAATTTAGTATGCAACTTTGTTGTTGGCTGTAGGTATAATTTTTGATGATAAATGCTGTGAAATGATATTCATTTCTGCAATTAGGTTTAAAAAAACACTTTAAAACTAGATGTATTCGTTGTTTCCTAACCGTCTACTCTGAGGAGAAAGACCGAAAAATTTCAGAGGTCGCAGTCTCTTTTAAAGTCCAGATATAATCTTGGTCAGCACATAAAATTTTTAAAGTCCAGACATATTTTAGTTAGATAAGCCTATCTAACTAAATCCTATTTATGGCTTGACCAAGATTAGGTGTATGTAGAACAGCGGTTCCTATACAGTTTGTTGTTCCTAATTCTTGTTGATTTTACTTCATATAAATGTGGATTCACGTTACCTGTGTAGTGTGCATGCATCGGCTTTGAACTCTTGACCTCTGAATCACCAATACGACCTCAGATGTTGGTATACGACCTCAGTTGTTGGCATACTCTCTCTTAAAATTAGATTTGGTGGTCTAGACTTTGGCTAATTTCAGAAGGCTGATGTAATAAACAAATAATTACAAACAACCAAGCCCAATACAAAGTTGAATTCGAGTTCTTTGTACGAAAATAATTTATTTTAAACTTCTATTAAACTCAAAATCTCTTACAAAATATAATGGAACCAGTTCCTAATCCAGATATAACATACAACATTACATGTCAATGTATGATAATATCTGTAGATTAAATGGGTCGTTCGCCGTCGTTATCCTAATTAATATCTTAATAAGCCATTATTAATGTCAAAGCCTACATGTAGGTACATACTATTATTATAATTATCTTGTTATTCCTCAAGTTTTATACGCAACAGTACTAGGTAAGTACATTTACCCGTATTGCCCGAAGGGATGGGTACATCACCTTTCGCCAGTTAAACGAGTATTTTAGTCCCATAAAGTAATAACACCTATTGCAATCAATCGAGCACAAGTCCAGACTCCGGCTCCTACTGAGAAATTCCTTAAACAAGAACTCATTAACAATTTGTCAGACCTACAAATCGAACTCGCGACTTCAGCAGTCATGATAGTGACCATGAGGCAGTCTATTTACATTTAATATTGATGAGGGTAGATGTGACTGCCTATAGACTAGTGATTAGTATTACCAAAGGGGAACTTTCCTACTTTTTCACACAGTCACGCAGCTATGATGTAATAGGCCCTTACCACACTTCTTACTTGGACCGAATCAAAAAAGCATAGCTGTTGTATTCGTAAACATTAAACAAATAATGACAAGCATGTCCTAGAACCGAAAATTCTAAGACATATTGTGACATCCCCCCACCCATACTTGGCTCACGCGGCCCGCTTCCAGCCCGCTTCTCATAGAGAGAAGGCCCAGCAGTGAGAACTTAATAGGGTGATTATGATAATTATTAACTGTTCATTGACCTCTGTGAAACATAACACCTCCTTACTTGACAATTAAAAACCCGAAATGTTACCACGAACTAAACTAGCATTCTTTATAACAACTCCCCCAAAATGAGAACCAGAGCGAGCATGTTCCCCACGTGTACCTACATAGTAGGGGTACAAGTTACAACTAACTGTATCATAAAAGACTTGCTCGCCGCGAAAACTTTTAATTAAGTAAAAAGTCGTGTGGACGTGGAGACTAGAAGAGATTGCGTGGGATTTTTAAAGTAAACTGATTTATTTAGAGAAAATTGTGAAGATAAACTACTACGATTAAAGGCCAACTTGTTATTTATTTATAACAGTATAATCAGCCTATACTGTTCCCACCGCTAGGACACAGGCGTCCTCCCTGTGAGAGTGACTTTATTTATTTAATAATCAAACTCTGAAGCAATATAATTTTACGACTTTTAATACCGTACGTGTTTCAAGCCCTTAAAAGTTTACGATTTAATACTGTTGTTGTAATATGTAAAAGCACTCAAACAAATTCTTAACTGTTTTAGCCATGGTTAGCAGTTTAGCACATTGTTTTTAAATCTTTTAGAAGAATATAAAAAATACTCTTCAATTCTTAATGGTTTATGATCTTTATTGGGAAACAATAATTTCTCGGCCACACACAATAACACTGGAGTAAGTAAATCGAGTTTCTCAAAGAAAATATTTCAGAATAAACAGAAACTTTGCTTATTTTGCTCGTACTATAAAACTATTTTATAAACTCGCCCCCATTTTTCTCAACACATAAAAATGCAAGCACATCTAGCACCTCCTATGTCACATGTTGTTTACTATATCCTTGTCAGGGAAAATTAAAAAACAAGCACAGCAGCGCCCTCTCGCGCTCACCCCCAGATTAATGAACCGTGTTCTGTCTTGTTGGGGGCGAGTTGACGGGGGGTGAAAACTATTCCGAGATTCCAATTTTGTTGGTCATGTGTTGAGTTTATATGGCCGCTCCGCTCAGCTTAAGGTTTTTGTGCCTTTAGACAATATTAAAATTGTTATATTAATTTATGTGGGTGTATACACATATAGGTGCACCTCTACCTAACGCTTCGGGGAATACAGGCGCGATGTTGTGTCAGTCGACGAAGGGACGCTTAAGGAATTTTTATGATGATTCTTAGGTTGATTTTAATGGTTAATCGTGAGGCATTCTCTCAATTTTATAGTTTCCATATGCAAGAAAGTGATTTTGTAATACGCAACGTATTTCGCATTTTATCTTGCACATCGGAATATCTAAGAATTGATCGTCGAGTTATTTTTAGAAACACAAAACTATCAAACTAGCAAATCTTCTATCAATAGACAAACATCAAATATCGATAGATATCAAACATAGATGTTTTCCAGTAATTTTAATTCCAAAAAATCTACTTCAAGCAATGAAATAAATTCTGATTTAGCGATTCGCCTGAAATAGCCACAGTATGTACTATGCCTTGCTCTCTACTGTATTGTACATCTATGTAGGCTCATTACTAGTAACACGCGATTTCCAGTTACTTGGTATCTGTTCTATTAGTGAATTCTGGGAAATGGTATCATTATTTACCTATACATACATTATGTAAGTCGCTCCTTATCACATTTAGACATGGCTTTTTTTAGTTAATGGTAGTATTAAGCACATTGCCATTAGTCAAAAAAACCCAATAACAAGGGACTTAAACATGACTGTCAAAATATTGGATACATAAAGTCAAAGTCAAATAATTTATTTCAATTAGGCACAAAAAAGGCACTTTTGAACGTCAACATTTACAGAAAAATAATAATTGATTCTATTCGCCCCTTCCAAAAGGTAGTTTTCGTATGGAGAAGAATGGGCAAGAAACTCCACCGTTACTCTTTTAAAATGTTTTCACAATATCTTGTATACATCAATTATATAATTATATGTGAAGACGATGCACCTAGAATAAGATTACTATACCACGTTAGGTAAAAATAATGAAAGATTAAGGAATAACAGATAAATTAATCATGTGATAGATGCATGGTGCTCACATATTTACAAACATTGTAAAATTATACGATATTCCTAACATTTTTACAAGTAATAGGTACTAATAAGTCAGTGTATGAGTTCAAGTAATCACAGAATGTAAAACCAATATTTAAAAAAAATAAAAATATTATACAATTAAATTAGCAACCAGTTAGATTTTGTCTAGATTCTAAATTGTCCTATGGAGCAGGACCAGCATGTTTCCAAGCATTTTTATCTTGGATATAATCCTCTAACTTGTAATATGCTTGTTTGCAAAGTGTATATTTTATATGAGTTTTAAATTTTCTTTCATTTATTTCTAATATATCACAAGGTATTCTGTTGTAACCTTTAACACAGTACCCCATAAAAGATGTATGTACTTTAGATAGTCTGAAAATGGTTGATTTATTTTATCTTTATTTCTAGTATTAAAATTACCTCCTCCATACCTCTGTCTACGCCTTCGGAGAGACCATGCATGCATGACTTTATGTTTTCTAAGTATTTTTTTCAATTTGCATGCAATATAGGTCTTGTTAAACACTTTTTTAAAGATAGTATCCATCTTTTAACCCGCTTAAAATTAAATTACCATTTAGCCAATATTAACGACGAGATATAAGCTATACTCCATAACTTACCCACAACAGACTAATCAGTTATCTAACTGAAAGCGAAACATCTCTCAAACTGCATTGGACAATAATAAACACAATTCCGTATTGATGTCTACGGCAGATGTCTACGAAACTTGCCTGGCTACGACACTGCTACGACAGTGCTACGGTGCTACGGTGCTACGTCTCGGTGCTACGACCGACGTTACGAGACGCGCTATGCAGTTAATCCGTATTATTAACTAACTTACGTTTGGTTAATGCGTTGTATTGTTTTGTATTTTCATCTTTAGAGGGTCTAATAATGTTTAAAGATGCTTTGGTTTCTATGTTAAGTACACCATATTGACATAATTATGTTAAAGGAAAACATCGTGAGGAAACATGATTTTATAAAATGTAAAAGTATAAAACTGCCAAAAACGTGAAGATCAATACTCATCCAGGCCATCCAGCCTCATCAGCCTCATTCAGCCTTCTCTATATAACAAAAGTGGGACAATAACACTCCTGTTATTATTTTTAGACCAGACCGCAAAACACACTAAGTCGTATACTCAGTTCAAACAACGTTCAAAATAAAGCCATTATTTTCGCACAAACATAGTTGAATGTGCTTCTGTGTAGAGACAATTTATTACACCGTATATTTCCTCGAAAACGAATCTGCATTTTTCTACAAATGATTCCCTGAAACTTAAAAAAAATACAAAAAACAACCAAATCTATTGTGTACACAATTTCGTCGAAAACTTATAAAACTCCAATAAATTGCATCAAATCCCCAATTTTAAAAGAACAATCGATGTCCATATTTTTATTCCGCGATATCTATGCTGAGAACTAGGTTACAATGTTGCCACGCTGGAATTAATAGCTTGTTTGAACGAGCGCACATTATTTATGTTGGCAGCTCTGATTGTATCGCGGCCGGCGATGTATTAATATTGCTATCTAGCGGTTGCCGGCTGGCAGGCGGAGTGTATGTGTGGTCGGGTTGGTCGAGAATGGCACGCTGGGAAGGTTTTAGGTTGGCGATAAATTATTGACACTGTTGTCGTTACGGGTCTTCAGAAGCCCGAAAGTCTGACAGCCAGTCTTACCAAGGGGTATCATAGTACCCAGTTACTGGGTTGTGGAGGTCAGATAGGCAGTCGCTCCATGCGAAATATTAGCACTCAGCTTCATCCAACATAGTTGGGAAAAGTCTAGGCAGATTGATTGAGATTGACTTTATTTTAATTATCAGGTAAAATTATCTAAATATACCAGCTTTTTGAACACGTTGGCATTGTTAAAAACTGTATACAAAATGATATGATTACTTTGTAAAGTATTATATTATTTTAATTATTGTGATTGTGAGGACTATGTGGATATTCTTTTTTTATTATATATTTTTTTTCGTTCTCAGTTAGTTTTAATGATGGTCTGGCAGTTTGAGTAGTTTATGCGGCCTACCCCAAATGTCCTTTCTTTGGTATTGTTCGTCGAGTTGAGCTCCTTAAGTTCTGAGTTGAGCTTCACGATTACTGACAAATGCTTGCACTGACTGGACAGGTCCACTCAAATCTGTATGGTTCTTTCCTCAAAAGACCATTTCAGACACTAATCTAAATGTTCCTCATATGGCCTGACCAAGATTATCTGTTCTGATTATCATTGTCTGGACTTTAAAACAGACAACCTCTGAGTTTGTTGGATTTCTTCTCTGAGTAGTCAAATAGGAAACGCCGAACTATCTAGCCTATTTCTTTTTTTATATGATGTGTAAACGTGATTTCGATAACCTATTTACAGAATAAACAATTTCATTCCATTTCAGTAGTGAGTAAACTCAGCGCCAGTAGTGTTAAAACTTCTAATAAAATGTATTACTATTACGAGTCTAATAAATGTCTTTGTATATCAGTTTGCATATAGTACATCTTCTTTATCATATTTTGCCTATAAAATTACAGCATATAAAACTTTTCAACTTTATCTCTGAAGTTGGCAAGACATAAGTTATAAGAAAATGCAGTTTTTACTTTGGTGTCAGCTTTATTCAGAATGAAATAACTTCACCTACTTCTTTTGTTTTGTCATGATGTCATATCAATGAAACCCTTTTAACAGTAAAAGGATTGAAAGAAAGGAAGAAATGGTACTTACAGAAGTAGCATTTCTTCAATGTACTTTTTTAATAACGGTTTTCCCTTTATCGCTGGACACAGGTCTCAAAGTTATTCTTTCCTAAAAATAACTTCCCCATAAACGCCACAACAAAGCACGAAGCAATTAAACTATTCAAGAAAAAAAGCAAATTAAAAAAAGAAAAAAAACTTTCCCCAAAAATAAGATTAATTTCCTTAAAAAAAGCAATTCGAGGAAGATTCCATGCTTCACATTGTTCCTCAGAAACTTTTCTGAAGGCATTTTTTTAATTAACCGCGAAAAGTTTGAAAGTTCAGAATTCCTTTTTCGTTTAATTGGTGAGTTATCTGTTTGATATGTCCGGTTTGTGAATTCAGTTCTATCTGAGGGTGGAGACGCGAGGTAGGGCGGTTCAGGATAGGATTACATTTAAGAAGTAAGTACTGCATACAAATGAATCATTGTCAGCCTTATTACAAGTAATACGATAAAAAAAATACGGTAGCTCCCCCCCCCCCTCAGTTGGCCGACATGTTTATTAAGGATTTGCTGGGTGCTAGTATGGTGCGGGATTAACAGAAGGAAAATAAAGAATAAAGGAAATAAAATAGTTGCCATAACTATACATAGAGCAGCCAATCAATAGTTCCTCATGATAAAACCACCGCCTTGCACGTCCGCGCTCGTGGGTCAACTTCAAATCATTAAACAACAATGTATTCTAACTAAATCATAAAAACTAAACCAATTTAACTAACAAACCTCCTTACCATGCTTCAAGTATCGTGACGTTTCCCATGAACATGGAAGGCATAAAAACTTATAAAAACTAGGCCGTGACCACATCGTTGCATAACTGTAGGATATTGAACTTGTATAGGTTTTCCCCTCCATTATGTAATAGGTCACTTTTCTATTCATGGAAAATCTATTTCTGTTTTATTTCATGGTCAGATACAACATTAAATGTTGTATCTTCTAGTAGCAGAAGCTAGTAAAACACGGGCGAAAATTATCCCACAGAAACGTACTACTGGGATAACAAGTATGTCCTGACCCAGGTCATAGTCTGTCCATGTGCCAAACATCGGGATCTGTAAAACCTTTAAGGCGTGAAAAGGTAATAGACAGAGTTACTTTCGGATTTGTAATATTAAGTAAGAAGTATAATATTATGGATACAAGTACTTTAGTCGAATTATTGTTTATATTGCAAATAGGGTAGCAAAAATAATACAATCGATTGCCTGTAACATAAAGTCTTACTACCACAAGTCAAGGCTACGACATCACTGCGACGCAATACATTGCTACGCCGTAGCGCTACGCTCCTACGCCTTCAATTTCAACTTACATACTCCTGTACAAAATAAAGCCTCCGAACTTGAGACCCTCAAATCAAAGTTAATAATTCGAGTCAAGTCGGAAGAGTGACGCAACTTGAGTTATTAAAGGTTTGAACTTAACAGTAACTTAACGGTAACTTGGGGAGTTAAGTTGGCCACAATTATGATAACGAGCGCTCTTTGTGCTACTTATTGCGACTTTTAGCTTTTGAAATGTCGGTGATTTTCCTGTGTTCTTTGTGTATTGTTATTTTTGAGGCGTCTATTGTGTGTAGCTTGAACAAATACATTTTGTATGTTCTTTTACGGAAGTATATGTGTTAAAGTGAGAACCTTTTGATTTTCTCACTCTGTTTTTTGATAGTCGATTGCTTTTTCTTATTTACACATAACTGGCGAAATATGGGTGTGGTAACACAGGTTCAACTCTGCCTAATCCTTCGGGCAAAACAAGCGAGATGTTATGTTTCTCACCATATTTTACACACGTATGTTCGGTAGCACGATTCAAATTAAATAAAAGATACCTAACCTATTACTCAACTTAAATTTAATCACTTTACTCATTAAAACTCAAAAAACCTGCAATAACTTTAAGACCAAACGTAAAGCAACACTTTTGTTTTCACCGCAGTAGTTGTGCTCAGTGGATTTAGTTCAACAAACTGTAACGGAGCCGGCGGCTATCGATCGCGCTAATAATAGCCGCCCGGCGCCGCCTGTCGCCACTACCACTTGCCACTACAGTGCTACCTACCCTGCCTATGTGTTACTATTATCATCAGGTTGATTTTTGTCATCGTCACCGTTAATAGAATCAAACACGCGGCTACTGATCTGTTGTGTTTACATTCCTGAGTAACGTAAATTGCCCTTTTTTTGTAAAAAGAAAGGAGCACTTGAACCTTTTTTTAGAATAGAAAGAACACCTACTCTTATTTTTCAGCATATAAACCTTATTTGAAAACTTGAAAAGTTAAATTAGGTATTAATCGGTGTCATATGAGTGATAGTAGGTCTCGAAAAGAATTATGCTTAGCTCTAATAAAAAGGCTTTCAAGACGATGTTACTAATCACGTAACCAGTGAAACCTAGATTTCAATACCTTTTTTTTTGTTTGAGTGAAATTAACATAACATAACATCACGCCTGTATTCCCCGAAGGGTACGGCAGAGGTGTACCTATAGCACACTCACATTTCGCCAGTTATGTTTGAGTCCCATGTAATAGAGGGCGAGCCTATTGCCATCAGCTGGACACAAATCCAGACTCCAGGCTTCTACTGAGAAATTCCAGAAGCAAAACCCCGATAACACTTTGCCCGACCCGGCAATCGAACCCAGGACCTCATGCTCAGCAGTAGCACTTGGGACCACGAGAACAACGTAGACTAAAATTTGTTACTCAAATTACAACTTACTAGTACTTCTGCGAACAGTAGACCTCGCGAGCACAAACAAAGTTATTTTAAACGGGATATTTACCATGTTATATATCCAAATTTAAAAAAAACCCGACTGCGGCTGTATGTTACTAAAAAGCAGATGGTGGCAAGACGATAATTAAACAGAAACAAAACTAACCCACAACTAACCAACTAAAAACTGACACACGAAACTTTACTTTCGATGCTACTTTACACCTAACAAAACTCAGTCACACAAAGTGTTCGACGAGACCTAACCTTTTGGCGAGCGACAACGACAGCGTGATCAAGCGGTGTACAGTCGCGCCATCTAGTGACCTAATTGTAAAACGTTTTAGTGAATGCTGAAAACAATTTAATTTTGAGGTTGTTTTGTGAGCACCTGGTACCTCCCCAGGTGCTCCATCAATCCCTACTTAGGAGTAACAAGGGCCGATTCCTCTGGTAGAAATCTAAAAGTGAGGAATTTACTGCATTTTGAGGTGCTATTCTGCTCATCACGCCGAAGATCTTCATCAGATCTTCACCAAATTTTATAAGACCAACTTAAAGTTACCACCTATCAAATAAAAAAAAGTACCATCAAAATCGGATCTCATAAGGCGGAGATATCCAGTACCCCCCTTTTTGCCCCATTTTGGAGTAAGTACCTCTGCAATCGTAAATCCCCGATCACAAAAAAAAAGTCGTAAGCCCTGTATACGAAGTTTCGTCCAGATCGGTTGTAAAATACGACCTGTAGAGGAGTACCAACAAACTGACACACGAATGCAAATCTTGCCAGACTTGAAGCAGAGACGCTTCGCTCGCGTCGCGCGGTCAATAAAGACAAACACGACACAAAACCATACACACAATACACATAATCGTGATAATATATATTTTTGGTTTATATTAATTAAAGCAAATACAAACACTTTACAAAAACCAACCATTTCACTACAAATTTACAATACAAACATAACGCAAACCCTCAATAAACTCAAAATAAAAATAAAAAATAGAATTAGAAAAATAAAAAAACACAATATGAAAAAAGGCTTTCCCAAAAAAGTCAGCCAAGAAACACGTAATACACGTTATCATAATAAAATAAAACCTTCCCTGAAAGCTTAGGTGAGCGATAAGGGTTCCTGAAAAACTCGGCCGTGATTACTTTCAGTCCCTTCGAGTTTAGCAGCGTTAGGTAGCGGGTTGAGTGATTGAAGCGGAAAATTGGTAAAGGATTTTTTATTGATTCGGGGTGTGATTAAGTGGAGATAGTTTTTTTGAAAATTATTTGTGCCATGTGATATGGTTAAAGGATTAACTGTGAATAGGCAGAACTCGTAAACCGTCTTGTGTAGTTTTTGTTGAAAAAATATTATATAAACATACCTACTGATCTCCACTTACGGTCCAAGGCAAATAAATAGGTAGATGAATTCTAAACAATCCATCATTAATTGTATGTACTTTATCCAACTTCCTAAAAGTGTTATGTTAAACTACTTCATGTCTGATGGTACCACACTTGCTGTCGGTCACCCGTAAATTGCACACTAGTAGGCAGAGGTAACACATACTCATTATACATATAAATCTTTGAGGGGATCACTCAAAAATAGATATTAGTTCCAAACGTGTTACATTTAAGTTGCTTGTCGCTCCCCGCTATGCTCAACATTATACTATACCCTAACGTATCAATTTCGGGTCGTCCCATAGGCAAAGGAAAGGTATTCCATTAGGCCCCATATCATGTATTATCTACTACACAACACATATAATACATAACAAATCTTTATGAACCAAAGGGTTGTATGTGTTGTCCCTCTCTTTTTTTTAATTTACATGTTTTAGAGATGGAATTAATGGGGGTTGTCTCGGGGTAATTTTAATGACTCTTGTATCTCTGTAATGGGTTACATGGGCATGTTAATGTCCATCATTTTTTCTCTTTCCAACGAATTTTACTAATCTACTTTTTTATTGCTGACTGTAATATGTTTTGTTCTACTGGTTTTACCAAAGATTCATGTTTTTTGGGTGATTTGTTGACTGGCTAAACTTTTCATCCGGACGGATACAATATGGGCTATTTTACTTTAAAAGAATGTTTTTTTTTCTGAGAAAAGTAAGTTCAAAAACTAAAACCCGACTACTGAAAAACCACGCTCTAAAAAGTATGAAACAAGAAAATATTTCAGACAGAAATCAAGACAGGTGTTTTCTCTATATGAGAAGAGGCCTTATCTCCGCAGTAGGACAGCAAAAGAATGGTGTCATTATTATCTTTAAAATGTTTCAAATGAGTACCTACAAGCACAGTAATCTCCATTGTTACATAATTTCGTAGCAAAAGGAAGTTATATTTCATTCTCATCCCTTAGGAGCTATAAATATTAAGTTGCTATAAAAACGTATACCTTTTACATGGCAGCATATTATTTATATGTTAAGCTCGAGGTACACTGGCGAATATTCATAAAATCGTTACAGGTCCACTTTAACAAATGTATTCTTTATAAGTTTGTTCGGCATATTACTTGAAGCTCTGTAAGTGTATTCTGTTATAGTGTATATTGAAGAAATTGCCTCTCAAAAACATATAAGCCCTACGCTTACATGTTTTTGAGAGGCAATTTCTTAGAAAAATTATCAAGAGTTTTTTAACAATGGATTGGCTAGCCTTTATTTAATTTAGCTTTTATTACTACAGGGACGTTAAAGGGTTTAACGGCGAGACCTTTTTATTAATAAAAATTGATTTCTAGGTTTTCACAACGAGTACCGTCTGACCTTCATAACTCGTATCCCTTTGGACCAAACTACACACCATCTTGAATACAATTCAATTTTGATAGAACCTCAATAGCATTGGCACAGAATGGTACCAATTGTGAGAACTTCTCATTGTTATATTCTTTAATATTTCTTGAAGCAAGTCAAGCGAGCAAATGTCGAATGCAATACAATACTGATAGGAAGTTAGCACAATACCACACTCGGTGAAGATTATTACATTTTTCTCGTCATTATCATGTCTGAGTTCCTAGAAGAAACTCACATTGAGCTAGTTGTAACTCTTATGTGCCTTCTTCTTTTCAGCGTGTGGATGGTAATCCAAATTGTTTCGGCCCAGAATCCGGCTACAAGTTTGGCGCTTTCAAAAGTTTGTTTCTGTATGTAGCTATAAGGGGCAAGCCTTTGCCATTAATCGGGCATAAGAGTAGACTTCGAGCCATACTGAGAATTTCGTAATGTCGAATAAAACTCATGTTTAAGAAAATATTGATCTACACTTATCTGTCTGTATGATCAACCGCATGCCATTTGTACTAGGATAACCGCCTTTTCTGCTACTAAATAAAGACGCTGCCAAAGTCAAATTGTCATCATGGACGTGCGGTTCACTGTACAAATGACACATTAAAATGAATACCCCCAACTGTTCTTCACCCTCCAATCACACTTCACAAAACCTGTATTGTAATGCACTTAACCTGCACTTGTCCCCCAAATCTTCCCCCATCCCCCAAATATGGCGATAATAACAACATCACCGTTCCGTTCCAATTAACTTTACGAGTTTGTTTACTGGCTCCGCCATTACTATAATGACCTCGTTACCGATACCCGGTTTACGACTGTATTTGCTTTGCTAAGTGATGATGCATATTACGGATATCACGGATGTGACAGATATGACAGATATGGCATCTTGTACAGCATTGTTCAAATAATGTTTGGATGAAAAGGTGTGATGAAGGGGCGTGGCTTAATTATAACAGCCGCACGGGTCGATCGAAGTCGATCCTCTCTCCTACCCTATTGCTGTGCTCTACAGGGTCCATAATGGTCTAAATTATATAGTTACCACCTAAGTACACATTATGGTAAAGCAATAAATACATAAATGTATTATATGTGTTATATTGAGTATTCAGTATTGAGGCTTAAGCTTCGCTTGCCGCGGCCGCTTCGTGGATGGGTGACCTTCCATTAATTCACCCTAAACTGTTCCCTGGCTTTCAGAGAGTTGATGGTGGAAATAGTGTGTAGTGTGCCTTGCATAATTCTACTTCAAGGCCTGTTACACGCCTCAGTGCCTCATCATGAGTGTCACTGCATCGTTGAGAATTACATATCGAGACTCCTCCGTGCCTCGGATAGAACGTTAAGCCGTTGGTCCGATTGATTCGTAGATCTTTGAAAGTCATTACGGGTCATCAGAAGCCCAAAAGTCTGAAAACCAGTCTTACCAAGGGGTATCATGCTAAGTAACTGAGTTGTGGAGGTCAGATAAGCAGTCGCTCCATGTAAAATACTGATATTCAGCTGCATCCGGTTAAACTGGAAGCTGACCCCAACATAGTTGGGAAAAGGCAGACAGATTGAAAGTGTGATGAAGTATGTTAACAAGGAATCGGAGGAGGGAAAGGAATCACTCGGGAAGACCATATTATAAAGAAAATACTTGAGGAAACCTTTTAATCGATAGTGTCGACACCACCTACTATTATTTGCTGAGATGGAAAAGTTAACAAATAGTAAAGTATGGCTTGCTTTCACAGACAGACCAGTTTCAAACTCAATGTAAATTAATCATGATGTATAATATTGATTGTGTCGTATGAGTTTGTGTTTACCATTAACTATTTGGTATTAGTATAACCTTGACAAAATTCCTCCGTTTCATCAGGAAACAGTCTTGTTTATGCAAATCCTATTATTAATAGCTGGTCCCTGTAATCTCACGTTAATTTAGCACATCCTTTCATATTATAACTATATCCAAACACACCAAAACTACTTCCTCCTCCAAACACGATAATACAGAAATCAAGTCTGAATCAACAAACTAGTCGAGAACTCGACGAGCAGGGCTAGGTCTAGACTCAGTCAGTCTACTCGTACTAGAGCCAGAGGATACCAATTCAATTATAAGGGGAAGCCGTACTGCTCAATCGCTGGTTATGTAATTATCTTGTTGTAAATTTTCATGAGCTGTGTTGAGCGTGTATTTTCTGGTGTAACCATGTTATTTTGTAGAATTTGTGTGTAATTTGTCATTTGTGTTACTATTTTAGGTGCTCCTAAGGCTATGAAATTATATAAGGCGTAGATAAAGCTAGTAAAATTTTTTGCAAAATCTATTATAATTCATGTTTGTGACGGGTAAACTATATATTTATTCAACACACTCCTTTTCCGTGTTTGTAAATATATAATTATGATTTTTACTATGTAAGTATTTGAGCTAACTTATATTTTTACTCTGTGTCAATAAAAAAACTTACTGAATAAAGTTCATTTGAACTTATTATTCTTGAACATGAACATGTTGTATGTTCGAACATTATTCCGCCCAAAAAATTATTTTACGACACATTATACCACATTTTTTATTTTATTTTATTATCCTTTTCAAACCATTCACCTTATTCATACAAAGCCATTGGGCAAAAAAATATTCATAACGCAACGCAAACAACAAATTCATTATTATTTAAATCTAAAAATACCCTATTAATATTCACAGAGCGTAAAGTTAGACGGATATTTAATTTAAAAAACGCCGAAGAAACCCGAACGCAACGCGACGATCCACAGTTCCACTCGAAAATTATTGAATTTGAATTGTTGAATCGAACTCATTATTCTGTCAGAGACACGATGCGATCAATTAGAGGTTCTATAGCCCATGTACGACCGCCTTTTTCTTAATGGGAATCATTTATTGGGGAGGCGAGAGCAAATTGAATTGTCGAGACGCCTCGCCCGCGCCGTGGAATTCGTTTACGTTCGATATTGAATGCGGGACATTGTTCGGTGCCCGATATGGAAATGAGTGGAACTCTTTTGGTGGTCGGAATGCTTAGTGTGCGTGTGTGGTTTTTAAGATGAGCTTGGTGTTATGGGTAGTGGTATGTAAGAGATACTGTAGGGGTTGACGAAGTGCCAAAGTGTAGAATGCCAAGATTATGGCTCAGGACACAATTAAGAAATGTCGAGATTTGGTACTTCAGTTCAAATTCTTTTTTTATATTTTAATGGTATTACCTGACTATTTACATAGATATCTTTTTCAAAGCTATCAAATAACTTTGTGCACAAAAATGTATCTCGCTTGTAGTCTGGACTTGTAAATTCAAATTTAATATTGTGGAGTTAGAGTAAGAACTAGTTTTATTTATCTGCAAAACGACAGACAGGTCTAAGTTTTCAAGAATTTCTTGTAAGAAGCTTATGAAAAACCCATTTCAAGTTACATTTTTATATTCCTAGACGTAAAGAAAATGGTAAAACGTTTTTACAGGATGACTGTTACACTACTTTTGCCATAACTTATCTTAAAGAACTTAGCTTACTTTTTGAATAAATTATCACAACAATGTAATTTTTTTTGGGCATTGACATTTTTTTTACTAACAATAGTTTTTAACTTCCAGCACATGCAAATCAAACAAACCAATAAACATTCCACACGTACCCGTACATTTATCACCATATTCTAAACAAGAGCCACAGACAATGCAAAAAATCCGCCATTTTTTTTTCAACCGAATAGAAAATTGTATGCGAAGCGTTCGCTCCAACGCGTGCGTTCGACGTGCGAATTGTTCAGATTGACGTGAAATGGATTTTTGAATAGCAGCCCTGTTAGATCGACCACTCGACCGGATGGAACCGGTTTGAGGCGGTTCAGACCGACAGTGAGCGGTTAGAAGCGGTGCGTTCTGATGAGGGGAATTGTTTTTAAATGAGTTTTTCTTGATGTAGTTGTGACGGATATGGGGTAATAAGGAAAGAGGGTTTCTTATTTTACGTAATGTGAGCTGTGTTCGTTTACCATATTAAAAAAAAAATGGATCAGTTTTTCCGGGGTTGGTCCGTGGATGGGCGCTTTCCATTTTTACATCATTATCCTCCCTGCCTCGGAAAGACCGTTAAGCCGATGGTCAGAGTTCAGAGTATTTATTTGTAAACATAGGTTACAGATACACAGGTGTGTGAGATGTAACATTTTTGTAAGTTCTCTATGCTTTGCCATTAGGCGTACTAATGTTAGTATCAATTTCAGTTATTTCACAATATCAAACAAAAATTATAAAAACAGCTAGAGTGTTGGGTAAATCAATATAATATTCCCCAGACAATTAATTAAATTTCAAAAAATAACTACAATGTCAAAACAAGTATCAAATTAATTAAATATTTAAAAAATATCAACAATAAAAATTGAAGATAAAACAGATTGTCAAAAAATTTAAATAGTAAAGTGTCAAAATAGGTAATAAATCAGTTAAATATTTTTCGAATGTAAACAATAAAATATAAGCAAGTACAACAATAATAGAATATAAATGGAATATAATCCAGAATGTCAACAGTAAAACTTATAGTATAATGCTTATTATCCGAAGGAGGGATTATAGAACTGTCATTCAAAGAGTCCTTTATTGAGTTCCTTTATATTCATAAGTGTACCCCGGCTGTCATTCGTGGATCTTTGACAGTCTGACAACCTGTCTTACCAAGGGGTATCGTACCCAGTAACTGGATTGTGGAGGTCATATAGGCAGTCGCTCCATGTGAAATACTGGTATTCAGCTGCATCCGGTTAAACTGGAAGCCGACTTCAACATAGTTGGGAAAAGGCTAGGCAGATTGATTGGATCAGTAAATTGAAACTTCTGAATTTTCTCGATATTTTACAGTCTGTCTATGCCAGTGATTCCCAAAGTGATCGAGGTGGACCCGCATGGGTCCACGGGAGACTCCACGGGAATCTAAGTTGGCGTGAAAAAAAAAAGGGGGTTCACAAGTTGTACAAGTTGTAGTTGTCCACGAAAATTTATCTGGTTTCGATAGTAAAGAACAAAATTGTTGGCTTGACTTATCAATGTAGGCAGATAGTAAACTACTCAAAAAAAATTAAAGGAGCAAAAAAAGTTCCTAACAAATAGAGCGAAAAAATAATGTTGCAATTTTTGTTTTTTTTTTTATCCACGGGCTTGATCAATTTTTTTTATCATTCCGAATTTACAATTGTAAATCAGCCGCGACGCAAATTTCCATCGTTAGATCTTCACATTTTTTCACGAGTTTTGGGAATATTGTAGAAATGTAGCAGCACGGTCCACCGAAACCAGGAAAATTTTGAAAGTGGTCTACGAGAAAAACCTCCTACCTCTGGTCTATTTATGTGATGGCTAGCAAAACCTTTCCAACTTCTGCCCCTCCTGTCCTCAATGCCTTGTTTTTGAAGATTGCCACTTTTATCTGCCATTTATCAATTCCCTTCAGATATGTCGGCCATTAAACCCTTTATTCTTTGAGGATACTTTAGTAAGTGCCATTTTCACACGTTTCATACAATGCCTAACATTTTCTGGTAGTATTTATTTAGCTTCCTAAACAACATTGCTGTTGTAATAACATTGTTTTTAGCAGTTCTATTCTAAGATTACTTGATAAGGTGTTTATTAAAGAACAAAAGATCCTAAAAGTACACTCGGTACCTAATCAAGAGTGTAGTTACAAAGGCTTTGCTAATTTAAACTTTAAAAGGTACCGGAGTTCCTTGTTTTACTGCTTCACAGAATTATGTAGGCGAGCTAAATTATATAGTGTAGCCTAAAATATTCTTACTTTAGTAGGAATCTATCTTTTCTTCATCTTCAAAAAACGTTCGACGTTGCGTTGACTTGTTTAATCAGGTTATTAATTTAAAAAAATACTTATTTTTTTATTTTTATTATTTCCAATTTCTGCAGAGAGTATCGGCAATCTACTCATTACGTTTGGACTACTGTTTTACTATTCAATACTAAACATAATCGTTAAAAAAAGTTGACCACTCGAAAGATACCTTGCATTTTTGTGGTTCTCATATCGTTCCATCTTGGTCCCATAAATACATTTTATTAAACAAATTACTAACTTAGAACCCCTCCTTGTTACAGGGGCAGTTGGTGGTGATGGCGATGACAGCGACGATAAGGAAAAGGAAGAAGAAGCGGAACGCGAACGACAAGAAGCCATCCGTGAGGCCGAGGACCGGCGCAAGGAGAAGCACCGCAAGATGGAGGAGGAACGCGAGAAGATGCGCCAGGAGATCAGGGATAAGGTAAGAATATAGACTAGATAGATGGTGTATGACGTCTGCAATGAATGATACGAAGTTAAAGAAGACAGTTCGGTAGTTGATAGAGACACGACTTCTAAGAAACCGAAGCTGAAGAGAGGTGTTTAGATATTCATATTATACATACACTAGGTAAAGATAAGAAATATGAAACTAGATGTAATAAGAAGTCACAGGGATGTAAAGAATTAGGAAAGAGAAAAAGTAAAAGGAGACATGGGGTGACGCGGTGAGAGGCCTCGGTAAGAGATTGAGAACGAGAGTTGAAGCATAAGAGGAGAGGTCATCCCAAAGATCAGGGACATGAAGAAGCTATTACGTACAGAAGAGAAGATAGAAAAGATAGGGACGTGAAAGTACTCAAAAGGTCTCGATATTACAGCAAGATAAGTCAAATACAAATATATGTAAGGGAGCAGACCACCAAAGTATTGGTGTATTTCTCCCTAAAACTATAACAATATTTTATTAATCGGGCGCAATAATTACGACTATTGGAAAAAAAACTTGCCTTTTAATCTTTCTCTTAAACCTAATACCTCCTCTTAATCCTCATACAACACCTGGCCTGTGCCGCCACACAAACAACTCAACAATTAATGCAGACGCGCGGAAGTATGTCAAGCGTCCTCAAAGCCCTTCCACACATGTCAGATAATTTGTTCGACGCGCGTCGAGTGTGCTCTAGCCGCGAGTGTGGGATGACCTTTATATTTCTGTTTTTCGGTAATTGAGTGGTTGAAAAATTGAGTGCTGAGTGTATGAATATTTTTGATAATTGGTTTGGTTAAATGAGGCGTTTATGTACAATGTTTTTCGGTAAAACATCCGTTTATTTCGATACAAATGTGTTGAATTTTCCTACTCAGAACATTATAGGATCCAAGCTAGGTAAAAGCAGCTAAAAATAAGTGCAAAAAAACATAATAAACTAAGACAGATTGCCTGTATAACAACATAATCCAGAATCCCCATTCAACTCTCAAAAGCTCCAAAAATAAATGTTAAACCAGGACAAGCATGTCAAGGATAATTTAACAATGAAAATATCGTCCGCAAACCCCTAAAAACGTTGAAAACCCCGCCAAGCTATCCGGCTAATTAAAAAATCTCTTTAAGACCGCTTTTATAATATTTAAATTGACCCAAAACTGACATAAATCGCTGGCAGAATAAAATCGCGTCTTCATTTACGAAACAAAAGAACCTCGGGTGGGGTTCACTTATTCTTAATTAAAAATTCTAATAATCCTCACTGGCCACGACATTTTTATGGGGTTCCGTGGTAGGTACCCCAGTGTGAGGATTGTAATTGAAGATTCCGTTCAGCGCTTTATTAAGGCTCTGGGGAACATAATAGGGGTGATATTGGTACGGAATTTAATATAAGTAATATATGTATTAGAATATTATGGATTGCTCGCAATTTCGAAGTGTGATGTGAAAATACGTGACGGTTTTCAGTTTAGTCTTGTACAAGTTTTCAGGTTATTTTTAGACGCATAGTAATATTTACTTATAACAGATAATTTATTGAAAGATAAAAAAATCAACACAACGAAAGGTGAACTAAGACAGTTTCCGTCCAAATTTAAGCCAGTGAGGTAAAATTGATAATTCTTTTTCGTACGGAACTCTTCATCTAAATGAAGTCTTTTCTGACAGTTTTTTATTTCGGTCGTATCACTTTTCATCCGAGCGGAAGGAGGAAGATAAAAATGTAAATGATGAAAATGTGTGTGGACATGAAACTAATTATATTCATTAATTTAATGCTTCCGGGTTTATTTAAATAAATAAAAGGTATTTTTATGGGTCGAAATTTAGAAAATTATTAATAAAGAATGTGGATTTTAATTTATGAAAGCATAGTTACACTTTCCAATTAAAATAGGTTCTTTTTAAGTCGATAACCGGCCAGTTAATCCCCATAAATGTGATAGAGAGAAATGCCATGCAATCTACAGTTATGGTTAGTATATATACAGGTCGGTTTTTTGGTCTCATATCAAATTAAATTATAACGCGTATTCGTTCGAAATTTGAAATCCATTTTTTTTTTGTTTATTTTCGGCCACTCTATCCCCCGTAAAAAGTACGTTGTCGTCTCATTTGCTACGAAATGTAAGGGAAAAGGTTTTTGCGATTTCTGACTTTTCTAGTACTCAAACCTCAGTTGGTCCTATAGAGTTTCTTGATCCTTATAAGATACAGGATTGACAGGCATCAAAAAATTTTTCGTGAAAACTGCCCTTTTTCCTGCTGATTGTACATTTTTTTTCAAAATCTCACAGATTTTGAAAAAAATCTGTGAGATCAAAATGTCTCAAAAAGTTAAGTACAGTCTTGTAAGACTGTTTTCTTGTTGCTACAACGGTTAAGGTAGCTGCCCTTACTGCCCCATCTCAAAAATCCACCCTGTATATTGTAAATTGAAGTTGCCATTCCGTGTCTGTCTGTGTGACCACGTTGTTCTTCTAAACTACGCAACGGACCTTGAGTTTTCACCATAATTTAGAGAATTTATTCCGAAAGGTTTATATGTATAATACACTCAAATTAAACTAATATTAAATAAAGTAATCTCGATGTATTTGTCAAGTCATAAAAACCGTGCGAAGTAGGGGCGAGTCGCTAGTATATTATAAAATAGTAATATCCTTTCATTGTCAAAACCTGCCCAGCAATAATATCTAAATATCGTAACAAAATCATTTTTATACATGCTAAACAATATACTATACGCACACAATGTTTACGTATGAGATTAAAGGGGACGCGATTGATCCGCTCTTAAGCAAACACCCTGTGTAGCCACGTAAACAACATGATGTATATAAAGGGGTTTACTTGAAAATGTTGAGTTATTTTCACTTTTTGAAGGGAAATCCCGTGGCGGGAAGAAATGTTAACGTTCACCTGCTGAAGGAACCAAGTCGAGAAAGATTTGCAATTGAATAGTTGCCAGTACTTATAATCAATTCAAAATACCTTTTGCACTATTCAACCAAACTACATTACCTGTAGTTTTAATTTAATTCAAGGAAATATGTAACAGCCAAACATTGTGATTGCGTTGTTCTACCGTATCGGTTGATTTCTATAAAAATAGTACCTACTTTCACCCAACAATCAGACGATTGAATATTCAAGCTTGTCTACGTATAAATTTTCTGGGGAACTATATGTATGTGTATATGTATACTAAACGTACTAAATATCTATATAACATCACGCTTTGTTTCCCCGAAGGGTTAGGCAGAGGTGTAGCTATAGTACACCTACATTTCGCCAGTTATGTTTAAGTCCACTTTCGCAAATTATAATAAAACATTTACCCTTGCCATAATTATTATACAAAATAAATAAAATAACCTCAAACACGTCGAGTGCATACTAAAAAGAAAATTTCGGAGCTTTTAGCGTTTCAGCGCTTTTGAATAAATCCTAAGCTGAAAGCTTCGCTACTTTGTGCTCCAAGTTAGCCGCTGAAGTATTTTATGATGTTATGTTATGAAACATAAACTAAATAAATTAAGCTAGTTTCTTGCGGAAAACTTCGTCTGGAAGATTTTCTACCTTAGATTTTTCAACTTGTCAAACAAAATAATATCCAATGTTCAGCCATAAAAAGATGTGTTTGAAAGAAATGGAAAGTTATGCGCAAGTTCATCCATAAGTGAATCATAACTAAATTATTATTTATAAAATATATTATAACTAGCTGCGTCCCGCGATTTCACCCGCATTAGTCTCGCTCCCGCGGGAATATCGAGATAAAAGTATCCTATGTCCTAATCCAGGTCATGGGCTACCCATATGTCAAATTTCATCCAAATCTGTTCAGCCGTTTTAGCGTGAAAGCGTAACAAACAAATAAATAAACGAACAAACTCACTTTCGCATTCATAATATTATATCATAATAATAATAATTAATAATTAGGATAATAATTAAGATAGGAATTAGTAATTAGGATTAGGATTTTCCTTTAGGACCCTAAGCTTTATAAAATCTACTTGTATATTCATAAATCAATGTATTTACTGCCAACATAACTTATCATCACGGCAGTATTCTCCAAAGGGCAAGGCTGAGGTGTACCACCAACATTTTGCAATTTATGTTTACTTTACGGCGAGCTATTTGCCATCAACCGGGCACAAATCCAAACTCCGCTCTGCTCCTGAGAAATTATTGATGGAAAACTCAACAACAGTTGAATTGATCCCCGGACGTCATGCTACGCAGCAGCACTTGCGACCACTACACAATCTAGACCTCCACTTGTACACAAGCCTATGTACGTACTTGCTTCTCTTGCTATAGGCCATATAATTCGCTTCCATCTTCAATATCAAAATCAACTCAAGGAATTACGTACAAACGCCCTCCCTCTACACCGTCCTCGAGTTAGGAACACACACAAGTCTCACTAATTTCAATTGGACAGAAACATGGATTCAATTGTACAAATGGAATCACAAACTACGCCGGTGGCGCCACCTGGCGTCTGCAATTTACATAATTGGTGCACCTTGCTAGGCTTACACAAATACAATATCTATGCAGTAGGGTATATTGTATATGCAAATATTTGAATGTACGTGTTGTCTCATAGAACATACATGCATAAAATAAACAGGTAGAGAGAGATTAAATTTGAAACTAAGACGTATGTTTTTCAAGCTCTGAATGGTGTGAGATCTTATATCGTGGCATTTCTTTAAAAATATAAATTTACTGTGAAAGTTATGAAATCTAAACTAATATTATGAAGAGGAAAAATTGTTTGTTTATAAGATGTAATCTCTGAAGTACTGATTCAATTTAAAAATTACCGTAGAATATGATGTATGGTATAGTTCACTTCCAGGGGGTGGAGTCTCGGGCAAACCTTGTACTTAATAGTGCGATTGGCAAGAACGGCCTCGAACAAGTGGAGCTTTATGTTTCAGTCGCTGTCGTATTTAAAATTGTTCATAAGATTATTTACAAAACAGGCAACAACTATCTACCTACATGTTAATTCTACTGAATAGCCTGTACAGAACTGAAAACTCTTTTGTCTTAAATACAATATAAGTCAAAGTTCACTTCATCAGACCTTCAACATGAACAACTGAACATTCAGGCTCTATTAAAGTTCCTACTTCAAATTCACATTTTCTCATTCTAAATACTAAACTGCACACAGCAGTTACCCCCACCTAACTTAACCCCATTACATGCACTACAATATTCACCACATTTTTCCATAAAAATAAGTACCACTAAACGCTCTACTTCCCCCCCTGCCCTGGGACCCCCTCCCTAACTTTCCTAACCGGCGTAAAGACGAAGTGCCACTTTAGGCGCGTAATTTACCGCGGCCACCATTGTGAAGCTCTCGCGTCAAATTACGAGCAATTTACGCGCGTAAAAAGCCCAGAAGTTGCCGCGAGAAGAGTGACTCGAATTAGGACTAGATTGGCTAGGCGAATGATTGGGTGATGTCGATTCTATGTTATTTTGTTGACTTGTTTTGTAATTTTCCAATAGCTGTAGCTGTCTATCTCTTAGGTAGTAACTCATCGTAAAATAATTGGTCTTGGGAAGTATATATTTCCATATTTCTGCGGCAAAGTAACTGTGTTCTGTTTGGGTGTCAGTACGGAAGTTACAGATACCACTATTAAGCTTTGTGTCTGAATGACAGTGGAAATGCGATGTTACTTAACTTATAACACTTCTCAGACTAGTGTCTGCATTAACATGTCTTGAGGGTTTTGATTAAGTTCGAAACAGGTACTTTCGAACTTAATCAAAACCCTCATCAACAAACCGAAAATATAAATTCGGTCGATGTTTCCCAATTCTTTCTCCGTGAACAACATAACATCACGCCTCTATTTCCCGAAGGGATCGAGGCGTATAGCGTACAGTACACCCACTGACATGTCAATTTTAAGATTATTATTTCTGTACGCTTCCAAAAAACAAAAGATTCTACTAACCTTCAATTCAAAGCTAACCTCCAATCATACAGAAATATTTACTTGGTGGACTGAAGGCCAGTCCCCGTATTTAAAAAGGATTCAAAATCTAGTCGAAGACTTATCTCAGCGACAATCAATGTCAGAACTTGTCAAAAATGTTGGTAAACTAGAGGTATTTTTGATAGATTGAGACTGAAATTAGAATGCAAACGTTCTTAAAAATACGAGAATTGCCCCTCAGGTGTAAGCAATAGCTAGACATATCTCCTCACTATCTAAATAAAACACAATCGATTTACAAAAATCTATATAGCGCCCTCATAATTGGCAACACTTTAAAACTGCAACGCTTACATTACTCTCGGCTCGGACTGTTAGTTGAGCTCGTCGCCGCCGCTCCGCCGAAGTGTTCCGACGCTTTCCCTCGCTAATAAAATTTGTACCCTAAATGGCTACGTCAAAGGACCCTCGGTAATTTCGAGTTGGGTGCCTGTGGGGTCACAGGTATGAGCGACAGCGATTTAGCATAGTTTTTTTTCAAATTTCTGCGTCTTGTAATGGGACTGACTACTTACTTACTTATTGTGACGTGATTCAAATGATGGGCTTACCTAACATACACTACTCCCTTGCTTCCCATGTAGGTAGGCAGAGACTACAGAACGCCTCCTGCTACGATCCTTACATACTCTTTTCCTTCGTTTATGTTCATAAATCTAGTCATACACGCAAAATAATGCACTAAACTTTCAATTTTTTTGAAAAATAATAGTTTGATCAATAGTAAAAGGGTTAGTTATCCTGCTGTTTCATAGGTTATACTTATGCAAAATTAAGGATAAATAAATTGGTTTTTAGGTAAAAGAATTGTATTGTTATCAGCAAGAATAGTTCTATTTCCAAGTAACTGCTCATGAAGTAATCATTGTAATATATTTTGAGAGTAAATCGTCGTATTCCAATGGCATCTACCACCTTTATAGTAAAGAATCATAATATATTTCCTAAAGTTCTGAAGGAACTCATATTCTAAGAAAAAGTTATCATAAAATGCGCTACAAATTTGAGGAAAATGTTGGTTCAAATAAAGGTAACGTTCAGAAACCCGATCTATAGGCAAAGGGTTGTAACGCGATATATTTCACTTGTGTACGACCTCACAAATGTCTTAACAAATAATGTTGATGCTGCTTGAATACTGTATCTTTGAGGAAAATTGTCATGGCAGGTTTTTTTTCTGGTAAACTGCCTTCTTCTTATCTTTATTACTGATGATTTCCTAACCTCATTTTCGAGAACTCGAAAAGAAATAATCGTTATGTGTAGCAAACATTTTAGATGGTCAAAATCAAAGTTATATCGCATAATTATGCTATCAATGTTATATTGATAGCCAAATACTTTGATGACCGATTAATTTCCAAGCATTGTTATTCGGTCAATATCCTTTCTTTCTTTTTTTTTCAATTTTCATATTTCAAATTTCTTTTTCTCAAAATTCTCTGAAGTAACACCTAACCTTTATAATAGAAAGCAGCTTTGCAAAAAAAAAAACTTAAATTAATAATAAATCAATTAAGTCGTTATGTCCGAAAACTAACCCATTTATATTCATTTTTATTGACACCACACACCAAAGTATCACCGGCGTCCATCCATTGACACAATTAGCAGTGTCGCCATCTGTTGAGTTCGTGAGTAAACTTGATTCGTGATCTTATTAAAACAGTTCCATTCCTCCCTATTACTTGGTCGGAGGTACTGCCACTTATTGAGAGTTCATGATACCTTTGATGTTTTGTCTATAGACTCCAGGATTGAAAAGCTCCCGCTCTTTATATCCGTGGGTAGGGAATTAGGAGCTTCATAATACTCCTTGTATGCGCTAACAATAACTTTAATCAGTAATGAGTTTAGGAAACTGGGATACAATGGTTATCTAGAATGTGTTCTAGAGTCATTTAGTAGAAGACCTTCGAAGTAAAAATGTACCTGTAGTTCATTTAAATATAACTTTGCAGGCCATTCTCATTTGTTCAGTAATCGTTTTATGCAAAACACGTACGAAGAACTTGCTATTTCCAGCAATAATAAGAGGCATCGTTTCTTCAAATGTCGATTCAGTAATGCGCAAAGAAAGTACCCTTGCTAATTAAATCGAATCTTACCCTAAAAAACCTGTAGGTAGTTCTTACTCCCCATCGGCGTTTAATAGAAGCACTTATTCCCCCGAATTCCCTTTAACTATGAACATTACGTTTCCCTCCCCCACTGGGGCCCGGCCTGACCCTACAATTAAAACTTGCAGTTACGAAACTTTTACGCGAGTTGTCGCAACTTTCCGCAAATGTTCGCGCGAACGTGACGGACGCGCTTTGATGACGAGTCCTTAATTAAGTGTAGCTGTGCTCTGTTCGGATTATGAGAGCCTAGTACCCAAAATCTGATTAATAAACCCATGTTTTATTGGGATAACTTTTTGTTTGATATTTCGATATTAATGAAGATCTCTCGTTCTCTAGTTATAAATGAATTGTAGCAAGTAAAAGCTCTCGTCATCGTGACAGAGCTGTCTCGATAATAACAGCCTAGTCGTTTGCCTTTAAAACCGTTCGGACAGCCGCTTTTATTCGACGAGTAGTAGGAGAGAATTGCAGTTATTCCCATAATTTGATTTGTTTCATGATAACAATACGCAACAAAATTAAACAAATAAACACTATTAAAATAGAACAATGGAACTATAATTACGTGTACTAAAGGTCAGTATAACAATAGAAATCACAGAGACTACTAACCTACGCTTTTCGGCAAGCGTCAAAACAGTAAAACGTGATAAAATGAATGATAAATGGTTTTATTTCTGTAAGTAGTTTGTACAGACACTTTTACACGTCAAAAATATTTAAAAAAATAAAAATATTTTGAAAATCTAGATGAGGTCGTCGTTCGAAATCGAATTTGACATGATTATAAAATTTTTGAAACTAAATAAATTATTGGTGGCCAACCCTTCAAGTTAAAACCATCCTTAGTTAATAGTTCATTACCCTGAATGTACTACAAATGCGGCAGTTACTAACAAATCGACGTAAAACGTTAATTGTAGTCGCGTGACTGGCAACACAGTGCGTGAGTGTTGCCAGCCATTACGTCAATTATTTATTAAATGGTTATTGGCTACGGACTGGCAATAGACAGCCTAATAATTTTCATTATGATAGACGTATTGTATTGTACATTATGTATTATTCGGAATTATTGAATAGTTTCAGTGAATTATTGACAGGCATCGTTGTAGGGATTATTAATGAGAATAGTTAGTATGGGAATATTCGTAGTTACAGGCATGACGTTAACATAATGACATATACATTAAAATAAAAAGTGAATCATTCCCGCGATCTCTAAAAGTTGCAGAACACTAAGTAGTACAACTGCCATGATGGGTACCTAGCAATATTATTTTATTTCAGTTATAATATACTTTAAAAGGGTAATTTTAAAAAGATGGAAACATGGAGAGCTATTAAACTTAATACTATAAACAATCACATGCAGTCAGAAATGAAATGAAATGAAATGAAATGAAATTGAAATGAAATGAAATGAAATGAAATGAAATTGTTTATTCTGTAAATAGGATATTGCAATCACTTTTACACGTCATATTAAAAAAAAAGAAGAAAATGCTAGATGAGTTCGGCGTTTCCTATCTGACTACTCTGAGAAGAAAGAGAGGAAAGATCTATTGCCTCCGACTGCATGAGATTACTTATAGTATTAAGTATAAATAGGTCATCTAGTTTCCATATTTTTAAAGTTCAATTTTTACGCAGTCGGGTTGTTAGATATTTTAAATTTACTATTTGTTATTTTATACTTTATATTTTTTTATTTATTTATTCTTATTTAGGTTATTTTTCTCTTAATGTATTAAGTAACGCTTTCGGTAACGGAAGTTAAAAGTAACATTCAAATCAGTAAAATTCTGGGTTTACACTCGATTTTAAGAATTATATTTTTATACGAAATATTGAATATACGAGTATAAGACCTTTTTTTATACGATTATATATTATTATAAGTTTTGAAAATTTAAGTGAGAATGGTTGCTAACCAACTTTCAATCGTTATAAATCCTAAAGGGTAATTCAAAATGAAAAATAATTAAGGAAACATCTAGTGATTCACAAAGATCTATTAAACGATACCCCACTTGACATGGTACGTCGAATTTCATTTTAAGGGTTCCGTACCGCAAAAGGAAAAAAACGGAACCCTTATAGGATCACTTCGATGTCCGTCTGTCTGTTAAGACCCTTTTTGGAGGTATCAAGTTGAAATTTACATCAAATACGTATGTAAGTAGTCCCTTGAATCTCGTTGACCTAGAATCATGAAATTTAGCAAGAAGCAAGGTCTCATAGCACAAGTAAAGGAAAAAGCCGGAAAATCGTAAATTTGTAGTTTTATCACTTTTTTTTTGCGTTTACGTACATACATTTGCAGTTGGAGAATTGACCGTGGCGTATATCGATGTATAGGAGAACATGTTTTTCAACTAAAATGTTAAGTTTGGTTTTGGGATAATTCATCCTTTCCTTGTGCGTGGTCCGACACGCACTTGGCAGGTTTGTATTGGCTTGCTTCGTTCGTATGTGTTTCCAGTTACTCCAAATTGTCATTCATTTTTCAAGCACTTTCTAGTATCCGATTGAGCTGAAACTTGGCATAATAACTACGGATTTTTTTTAAAATATGATACTATAGAGCTCGGCTGATGATGTGATGATGGAGCCCGAAGATGGCCATAGGAATTCCTCAACTAAACAAGATAGAACCATCGTTTTTGGACCATCTCATTGGTGTCAATAAATAATTGACAAGAGCTTTGACACTAGGTGGTGTTCAAGGCCTGATGATGGAGCCGGAAGGTGGTCACAGGCAGTCCTCAACCAAACGAGATAGTCCTGTTTTGTTTCGGCCATGTCATAGCCAAAAACTAGAGGCGTGAACGTCGTTTTTACACTTAAAGATAAGCCAAGTAACTTTTTACTTAATTAAAAGCTTAGTAAGATTTTTACTTATAATTTATTCACAATAAATCACCCAGTTTTACCATGAATTTTGATTACTGACGTATACTGTCTTTAGTGACACTCTCGAGATTAAGACAAATCGATTGACGTAAGAAACATCAAAATCGGCGCACGCGTTTGATCTCTAGAGCGCCATAACAGAACAAACATTTCGAATTTGATTTTCTTTTTATTTATTCGTTGTGTAGAAAACCTCGTAATGCATAATTATAACAAATGTGCACATCTATAAGATGCTTCTAATACCTTCTATTGTTAATAATGAACCTCGAAGAACGTCATAAATGGTTTTTATTATCTTCCTCTTCTTCTTAGCGTATCGGTGGCAAATAAGGAAGTTGTATAACTTCCCTTGTAAAAAACCCTTTATTGCAATCACGAGGTTTTTTAAAAGAACCTACAGTCCCACAGAACATTAACAAATAAAATTCAAATCTACCAACGCCATGTTAATAGGCAATTTAAAGCTAATTGATCGGAAAGCGGATAATCGTCAGCTGGGACAGACGGTCTATAATCGCTGGCTCGGAGAATTACTAATAAATGCCAGCCTTGGGCACTGTGACCTAGTAAATTTTATGATTCCATAACTAGCATAGTCGTTATAGACGATGGGTGACCCGTCGCTGGATATGGGTTCCTATTACTTTACATAATCCGGTAAGTGGAACGGTTTGAGTTACATAATTGTTGAGTGGTCCCGTGCACTGCTAGATTTCATTCCTACCTTATGGATCAAGTGGTGGCAAGCAGGACAGGTATACATCCCCATATACACCTGGTACATGGGGATCCTGGGTTAGATTCCTAAGAATGACAAAGGGATTTGCACGTTTAGTAATTGACCCGTTACCACATGCAACTAGTAAAATAACTGGGGAAATGTGTGTGTACTAACTGTAAAATAACTGGCTTAATGTGAGTGTAATAATAAACTCTGCCAGGAAAGGCAGAGTTCGAGAAATACAGGCATGGTATTAAAATAAATATGTATGATGGCTACACACCGACAAACAATGTCCAAACTCAAACCATTTATTTCATTTAAACCATTTACAGACACTATTGAATTCTCAAGGGGTCGGTCAGTCAGAAAGATGAAGCTAGTTACCCATTCCAAAGCGTAGTAGGTTCCTATGGAGAAAAACGGCCAATAAACTCCACGGACACTTTTAAATCGAAATACCAGGAGACCATGAAACCCGAAGAGGTACGCGTAGGGTGAGCAAAAGAAAGTATCGCTAAGTGTCGCAGTGGACGCGTTGGCAATACTTCAGATACATTAGGCTCGCCGCACGACGTCAGTAGCGACAGCAAATATGATTAGACGATGGTTTTGTTTTGTTGGTCCGTTTTAAGTGGGTTTCAATGTCGTACATGGGCTGAGGATTGCGCGACAGCATTTAAAGGGTTATGTTTTTTTCTATAGAGGAACAGTGTTGTGCGAATAAACCTGAAAAGTGTTAAACGAAAAATTATGCGATGAACGACGAAATAGGGCGTTAAAACCGCTGAAAGACTTAATATTGACATACTTCCAACTACTGCTACTAACAAATAATAATAAAAATGTAATAAATAACAAAACACGATCAATATACTGCATTAACACTATCTACATGAACTCCTATCTGCTACTATCAAACGTTATCAAACAGCCCAATATACGTCGAACAGACGCATCAAACTACATTCACAGTTTAATAAACGTCGCTTGCTTCAAAATAAGTATACAGGATACGTCTCCGCGACGCAGTTCCCCATAAAAGGCGTAGAAAATCCCTGTTTATGCAAACCGTACTTGCGAACATTTTACACATCATTTTCTGAAGCCATGCGCCCCATAAACTTCCCTATAGCAATTTTCCACCATAACACGCCACATACGGAATGTGTGAATAAACGATCTTATAGCGATTTCGCGACACACGCACACTAAGATTCATTACGTGTTTACATACACATATACATACTTTATGCATTTGCGTGCGTGCAACCTCTTATTGCGTTTCTATACAAACAATGATGACGTTATTTGCGTATGCATGTTTGTAGGTAGGTATGTATACATATGTAGTATAATGTAAGGTCTTGTAGCAATTATGCGTCATGCAACACAAAGAGTGCGTATGTAGATGCATTTGTACTTGTATAGAGAGATTAATAGGTAGAGGATTAATTTTTAATGAGAGTTGATGTTAATTATTCTGAAAAAAAATATCTCTAGATACTGCCACAAGCTAAACTCCTAATCAGTTCAGTACTGTAGTCAAGTTGTGAAAATAATAACATACTCAATACTCAATACTTTATTTGCATTCCACATGTTGTCTTAGGTGGTAGACTTAAAACTAGATCATGACATGGACCCTGTCGGGCACAGCAAAACAAGTGAGTTAGGAGAGAGGAAGCATAATCATTGATAATGTTAGATTATTATTAGAAATAAAAAAAATAAAAAATAATAATTATGAAACTGCTATTTTATATACATAATTAAATGGTTGGATATTTATTGAGCAGTGTAATATGGCCTTTAGTTACTAGGTATTTAATATATAAATAAATAATTAATAATTGTATGTCATATTTAATATTGTCATTGGTATATAGAATTTATTTGAAATTTTAATTAATAATGCAGAAATAAAAAATAAAAAAAATATATATATAGTCACGAGATTATAGTTATTACGATTTTATATGTCTATCGTTTAGGTCACATCTAGCTACACAAAAGAGTTGGTATGTTAAAAAAAGATTATTTAACAACACGAACATTTTAAAGTTTAAGTCTAAATTAAAAGAGCTCGATTGGAAAAACATTATATTAACTGAAAACAAAAAATTAAATGACAATTATAAAGCATTTTACGACACATTAACAAATATCCTTAACACTTGCATACCTATCTGTAAAGTGAAATTAAAAACCAATTTAAAAAAATACTGGTTGTCGAGGGGTATTAAGATCTCGTGCACAAACAAAAGATTGTTAAAAATACTAGCACTTAAAACATCAAATCCTATCATTACAAATTATTATAAAAAATATGAGAAAATACTAAAGAATCTAGTAACTGCATCAAAAAAGATTCAATATGTAAATAAAATAAAAAAATCTAACAATAAGGTTAAAACCATGTGGAGTATCATAAATGAGAGAACAAATAAAAAACTTAAAAAGGACCAAAATAACATTAAATTACAAATAGACAACAATTTTATAGATGAACCTAAAAAAGTAGCCAACATTTTTAATAATTTCTTTGCGTCCATTGGAGAAAACAGCGCAAATTCCTCTAATAGAAGACCGGGGAACACCTCTGTACTAAATCCTACAGAGAACACAATGTTTCTAAGTCCAATAGACGCTTGGGAAGTAAACAAAATAATTAAAAACTTAAAAAACAAAATTAGTCATGGGATAGACGAAATATCACCTATGCTTTTAAGACAATGCGCAGACCAACTTACCCTACCGTTTTACTTGCTATTGAACCAATCATTTAACGAAGGTACCTTCCCTGATTTATTGAAAATATCCGTTATAAAACCAATTCATAAAAAGAATTCAAAAACAGATCCCAACAACTATCGTCCAATAGCTCTCTTACCATCAGCCTCAAAAATCTTTGAAAAAGCCATGTGTGACCGGATTTACACGTTTTACACATATTTTCACATGTTTTCACATATTTTATTGTAGTGAGAAAATAAGCAATTCTTAACCTCCATGTTAAAATAATAACAAGGACAAAACCACGGTAACCAGTAAATCATAATATGAGCGACGAAATGTAAAGGCTTTATAGCATTCAATTTTCCGCATCACACACGTGCTTGTGTGATGCGGAAAATAACATACAGTGTGTGTACACACCATGTCTTTATAAGCACATGTTTGTGTGCGCGTGTTATGTTCCACACATGAACAGCACAGAAACAATAGACAACAGACGGGCGCTTAAATTTTCTTAAACAGCATTTGAGTATGAATAAACTAGACATTTTATATCGCCTTAACTCCCCTGAGCTTTGCAAAACCACTTTTTTAACCGACTCTAAAAAGGAGGAGGTTATAATTATTATGATCACCTGTACCTATGTATTTTTTTTAAATGTATGTTAATCGATATTTTCGTCGAACGTTTGTTTTTGGAATAATTAAAAAAAAAAAAGATTTTTATTTAGTAGAGGAAACTTACGCGGTAGTCCCATGTACTTAGTTTGGGTACGTTTTTGCGTTAACTTCAATAATCCACTTTATGTATCTTGATGATGTTATAATACTTCCTGTCTCTGTTTACATAGCAAATAGTGATATACGAATTTGTGTGGGGTAGGTACCATAACTAAAAATCGAAAAATAAAAAGCTAACCTACTGCTAAAAAAAACACTACAAAGTAAAAAATAACTTTAACTTCGTAATTTTAAAGTCAGTGGCAAAAATTAAAATACAGATGCACAGACACCAACTCCCGAAATTAAAGTAATTTTTGCGTCGTTCCGCCGTCTGTTTTTTTTTTTTTGTTAAATCATTTTTATGGAAATACATAAGGGAACTCTTCAAAACATTTAAACTACTTAAAGTAAAACTACATATTTCATCATGATTGATATATTTTTTTAAATCACCTCACAATGACAATAATGTTCAACCCTTTAATCGCTACTGCGCTATTTAACCCAGCATAACCTCATCGCTACAACTATCGAATAAAAAGCCGTCTAGCTATTATAAGTACATAGACCGGTGGCCGCTCAATTTCTGGCCAGATGAGTTTCGTAACACGTTTAGCGCGCCCCAACGCGGCAATCTTGCGCAAATTGGAAGCATCACAACGGCTAATGATAGTAGCTACAGGACGCCGATATTCGAAACTTTTATCACTGTCGTCAACGTTATTTAGTGTTTAGTTTGTGGTTATTTATTGGATGGGGCACAATAATTTTGGTGTACACTCTGCTCTCTATAAAAATTTTCTTATTTTCTAGACAAAGTATGATTATTGTACCCCTTATTGTATATATTGCCAGAATTCCCCTGATAATGATATCATGGGAACTTTGGCAATACCTATACGATACCGGTTGGCGATAGTGATAAAAGTAAAAAATATTAAAACATCTATAAATTGTCCATATGTATTAAGTATATGTATTGAATTGGTATTTAAATTATTGCATAAAATAAATAGAACTAATATTTTCCTTTTTTAAGTAACCGAGAGATGGAAGGGTTAATAATTTGATGAAGGGTGTTTGAAACTATCGGATATCCGAAACTTTTATAAATGTTTTCGAAAACTAATTGAGCATAACTATTCTTGGCTTTGTTGTTTCTTAACAATTAATTAATACGTCAGCGATTGTTCGAATAATGCTAACTTTTCGAAAATATTTTAAAGGTAATTTTCCAACATAAAATTAAATTGTATTTATTTTCTCAAAATCACATATGTTCATTCTCATATTATATGTAGATACAATGGGATCGCCAGTCTGTGCGTTCATATGTTAATCACAACATCTAGGCTTGTACTATTTTCTATACCATAACATCGCACTACGTAAACCTAGCAGAAGAGAAGTAACCAGCAGAAGAAAGAAGGACACAGAAGAAAGAAGACACAGCTCTTGGATGTTAAATTGACTCTAGTAGGGAGTCCGTATAAACGCGCGACTCCCTAATCGAGTCAGGTTGACTTCTTTGAGGCTAACACTGCGCCAGAAGACGAGAGGAGAGATGAGAAGAAGGCAGAAGGGGACAGAAGATTTGTTTATTCATTCTGCTGTTAAATTGTAATGTTTGTACTGGTTTCCACAAAAGCTTTTTCTTTTTTTTGTTTAATTTTATCCTAACACCAAATTATTAATTTGTAACATCATTTCCGTTAAAAACATAAATGCCTACTTTTAAGTTTATTTTCAGCAGATATCTTATTTACTTATTACTTCAATCCAAAAAAATCCTCGTAGCGCACTTAATTTAATTTTTTATTTTCCACCGAAAATATGATACTCTTTTTACAATATTAGTGCGAGTAAAGCTTGACTATATTTGGCTCATTTTAATTAATCAAATCCCGGGGAAGCCCGTGGTACTCGTAGCTAAGCCGGCGATTATTTTAAATTATGCCATCTACATGATTAAGGAAAATGTTATATTTCGTACTCTCAGTGATGTTGCCAGAGGTAAAATATAAATCTTGTTGTGGTAATATTCTAATAAACTTAAATTATGTTTTTTGTGGTTCCTGTCCTCAGAGTCATTATGTAATTTTTATCGACTACATTCAATCAATTTTACGTTAAAGTTCACTATGATAGCACTGGGTACAAGAACTAAGCATGACCCAAAACGAACGATGTCATTACTGTAAACTCACATGAGCTATTAATCGCTTGTGTGCCAATTATTTTTAATATCACTGTGTATGTGAATATCATTCGATCACAAACTGAACATGTTGCAGACTTGCTGCTGGTTTCATAACTTTTTCAGTTTTATAACCATCAAAACATTATGATAGAGTACGACAAAGCTATTAAACGTAGATAAAATATAAAATTAAATTTAAATCAATAGCGGCAAATTCTCGTTCAATATTTGAGACAACCCTAATGAAATCTCTATAGGGTTGCCAGCTAAATAATGCTTTTAAGTAAAAATATTCTCATTCTGCCAACAAACTCAATATGCTCTACTGTTTAAAGTTTAACCTACGAAGTAAAACCTACGAATATACTAATAGTCTTAAAATAATAATATGTACATATATAAAAAGGAGAAGAAAGGAGTCATAGGACATCAAACAATTTGTCCGCGTCACTGTCAACAGACAAGAGTGTCCTGCATAGCATTGCCACGTTGAATGTTCTAAATGTACGAGTATGAATTCTTTGACTTTAAAAAAACAACTGACTTCCAAAAAAAATCCTACAAAGTGAAAAATTACTTTTATTTCGTAAGTCTTTGTTTTTGTATTTTCTTTGTTTGCTACCGACTTCCGAAATTAAAGTTATTTTTCACGTTGCAGTGTTTTTTTGAATGTCAATTGTTTTTTTTTTGTAAAAAGATTTAATTAGCACTTTTTAGTTGTGGTAGCTACTCCACACAAATTCGAAAACCACGACCTGCTATGTAAATAACAGTGACAGGAAGTTATTATAATATATTATAATATCATTCATATAGACTAAGTGGGAAAAATATGTACAATTGAAGCTAACTCAAAACCTACCCAAGCAAAGGTAGTAAAATGTGTATGAGTGCAAGCTGGTGGCAAATTTATATGATAGAACCAAAAGAATTTTCAAAATCGGTCCACAATTGACGAAAATATTGATAAAGATACATAAAAAAAACATACAGAAGAAAATAGAACCTTCTCTTTTTTTTAACTCGGTTAAGAATAAATCAGCAGACTCTGAACGTGGCCAGAGTCGACCAGCCGCACTAACTAAGGTTATGTATAGATCGAATACATATTTCAAGATCCTTGCTATCGTAATATTATGACAGAATACAAAAAGCTTTTAAAAATCACAATAAAAATCTAATTTAAGACCGATACCAGCAAAGCCTCGCTCAATCTCCAGCTACCACTGAGACAACCTTAATGAGATCTCTAGAGGGTTGCCAGCGGAAAAAATGCTTTTAAAATTAAAATAAATTCTTCCCGAGACTGTCCCCGCTGCATGTAATCAATTGGAGATTAAAGGCAAGAGGATTGCTCTGAGCCTCGCGGTGTAATTTTCCATTTTATAAATAAGCCTCTTTGTGTCATCGATCTGGAGTGGCTTAGAGGTTTAGTGGCGTGGATTACAATTAAGTGGATGTACTTGAGCCAGGATGTACCGCAAGCATAGCGAGAATCCTGTAGGTGCAATTCTACACAATTTGATTGTCCGATATCCATGAGGTTTTCCTATATTGGACGACTAACGCATCCAGAGCAATTGGACAGATGATGTAACAAAAACTTTTGAATGCTTAAGTCAAGTTTGATAACTATTACTGTTAGCTAAAGCTTTGGTTTTGGTTTTGGTTTGCTTAGCTTTGGTTTTCTAAGAAAACGGTGAATGGTCACACAATAACGGCTGTCTAAATACAGAGCGTTTTTTGCTACCTTAATGTCAAACACTGGTGAACATGACTGATTTTCACGATGGCCGTTATAATCTGACGGAGCCCGAAGATCTCCCGCCTGGACATGAGTTGCCTTGCGTAGCCTAGAAGTTTTTAAACAGACTCCGGACCCAGGTTGGCCGAAGCAAGGAAAATCAGTTCATAGACGACTCCGCCTTGGAGTGTAAATGAGGTGCTGTTCCACAGACGATGGGACACTTAATGTTGTGTCCTGTGTGTCCTGTCAGCTGCGCGTTACAGGAACTGATGGACGCTAGTGCCATCGCCAAACACGATGCCGAATTCTAGGCTGAGTCTATTTAGATTGCCATCGACACGCTGAAGAAGATCTGACGGATCCGCATTACTAGGAAAACCAAGCTTACTGTAATATTACAGGGTTTATATTATGAATAGGTATCACCAACTTTATTAGAACTTTTGGTCCTAAACTGGACCTTTTGTTTATTGAAGTCCAATTGTGTACTCAGCTTAGTCTTGTCTTCTTTAAGTAAAAGACCATGGTAATTCATTTCAAAACACTTTGCGATTTAAGACCGTTGAGAAACTACACCGTCACAAAAACAACCGATAAATAAAGCAAAAATAAACAATAAAATAGAGGTTGCATTAGTCCCAGCTGCGGGAATAAATCGCAAGTTTACAGAAAAGAAGCCAATCTATTTGAGTGTGGCTATACAGAGCGTTCAGAAATCGAATGCGCTGTACCTTTGGGAAATTACGGCTGGCAACCCGGAGGTTCCGCTGAGCAGCCGTCATAGCTTGTTACAACAGAATAATGTATTAACTGGTAGTTTGATGGGATGCAATAATACTCGTTTGAGCTGGGCGGACGATCGACGGCATTCAGCTTCGGTAATCGCTTTTGGAAACTCGGAAAATTCTGCCTCTTGGCTATCGAATACAAACTACTTTGGTTTGAGACATGGCCAATGTTTAATCGGTTTTAAAACAATTAACAAAATGATTCGTACGAGCATAAGTAAATATATCAATTGATCGATATTGCTGTATTATACATAGCTACCACAGATAAACAGAACGGGGTTCTAGCAGTATTCACTCGCGTACTAGTCCACTCACCAGTGGGCTAGTACTACATAAATGACAGGTCTTCGTAAAAAAAAAAACAACTCAATATTGGTTAGGTTTTATAAGATCTAAAATTTTTCTACTTGTTAAAAATGTTGGTAATTTTGAAACTGTCTTTCACTGTTTAAATCAAACTGCGATTATGTCTCAGGAGATCACTTGACTGGTTCGAATCGATTTTGCACAATAACTTTACTATGCCAACACGACTTGGTTGCAATTTCAGATGGAACCATTGAGAGTACGGTACTTCAACTGAATGAAACGAAATTTAAACCTTTTAGAAAACGCACACTATGCAGCCAAGCATATAATAAGTTGGGAGATTACATCTTCTTCTATATAATAAAAATAAATTGCTGTTCGTTAGTCTTGCTAAAACTCGAGAACGGCTAGACCGCGAAATACAGTTGGAACTGCTGAAGATTTTAAAAACTATCTTTGCATTGTATAAATTCAATCTCTTAGCATTGTATAATTGTGTGAGTACCTACTATAAAGCTACCATTTACTGGGTATGTATTTCATTGACGTGATGGGCCCTGGCGGCTGAGAGTATGTCATGCTCACTCTAATGTTTCGGTGGCGATGGCACGTGTGTTGGATCATTTAGCCCCCCTCAAAATAGTTGAGCTGAATGGTGCTAATCCATGCGTCAAGTTCGTGAACGGGCGCCGTCATTAGGACTGGTCGTCTCTTAGCTGCCACGGCTTATTTTATTTTTAATTAATTTTTTACATTGTTTATTTTTATTTTTTATCACGGACGCTTTAACGTTCTGCATGGTTCTCATACCTTCGACACGAATGATGTAACCATATTTTGATTTCAAAGAGTGTCCGTGGAGTTTCTTGCCCGTTCTTTTCCATAGGTCTCGCTTTGGAATGGGCAACTAGCTTCCTCTTTCTGACTGACCGACCCCTTGACAATTCAAAAGTGCCTGTAATTGGATTATTTGAATTAAATGCTTTGAGTTTGAGTATTTTAGAGCAATTTGAATTAGCTTTGTAGGCCACTACCCTCCGTATTGGGGTCTTGGGTAACCTTCCCAGGACGGGAAAAAAAAAAAATGTTTCTATTACCTGGGACTTAAACGTAAATGGCTAAATGTGGGTATTACTAATACACCCTTTAGGGAATTCAGACGTGATGATTCAATATGGTAGCTAAAGTTCCTCTTCATTCTGCTTCTAGTACAAAATCCCAAAGAAGGAGGAGGTGGTGGAGCAGCAGCCCATGGAGCCCGACAACCCGCTGATGAGGAAGAAGAAGACTCCTGAAGAACTCGCGGCTGAGGCCGAGCTTGAAGACCAGGACGAGTTCACCAGTACGTTACAATAACTATGAAGCTTCTGTCAGGAACTGCCACTTCCGAGCAGTTAATTATATACACAGTACGATATGATACAATATGAAATATCATATTATCATAATATGATATTTATGTACATACGAGTATCTATAAAGCAATTTATCTCTGTGTACTTTAGAACGGAAAGAGACTTTTTTTGGCATAATGATTGTAACATATTTACACCAATGCCATTAATGTGAAAAACCAACATCAGTAATGATATTTCAAGAAGAGCTTACCTATTACACTTTTCTTAACTACCCTTGTCCTGCCTATGTAGTGATACTAAAATGTTACTGAAATTCCATTTTTCACGTTCCAGAACTGAAAAACACCATCGAAACGCAAGTGAATGAACTAAAGTCGCAGATCGAGAGCAAGTGCGTCATGCAGTGAGCGCCTCTCGACCATTGTAAACTATCTGAATACATGATGTAGCTGAGCTAAGGTCATTGTTACGACGATGTTTCACAACCCCTGTATACACCCCACCACCCCCACACGACCCCCGAATAGCGAATAAAAAAAACAACCAAAAATAATAACAATTTCGTTCGGACGTTTCAATCATTCGCGCTCAAAATTTTTGTAGGAGAGATTCGAATTCTAAATTTTTTCGGAACGTAGTTGGCTAGTGGCGCGTTGGTGCTTGATAATAAGCAATAATATTTTTATACATTCATAAAAAATTTTGGAAGGCAGCCCTCGATACAACTGTGAAGCGCGTTTCAGAACGTTTCAGAACGTATGGTCAAAAAGTCATGAACTACCGAGCGGCAGACGAACGAGTCGTGAAACAATCCGTTTTATATGTTGAAGCTTGTGATATATTGTTATTTAAGTGTAAAGTTGAAATAATATAAATACAACTAGAACGAAACGGTGTAATCTATTTAAAAATGAAAGCAAAATTATTATAAGGATTCTAGCACGCGTGTAGGCTCGACAATCGATTATTCGACTATTCATCGCCTTCTCTTCTCTATTTCGCACTTACATTGAAATAACAATGTATTCGTCCGTCAGGATATTTGTTTCATCCAAATTCCACGCTTGTGTGGCGACCTGCCGAACTCCGTGGTTCTCTACGATTCGCTTGAGCTCTTCGACTTTTGCCTCTAAATCTTTTGCATGCGTGCTTATGCAGTGTTAATCTGTGTCAATGTATTTTTTTTAGGTGTACATACCTGTAATCGACCTAGCCTTAATATCCACATCGAATATAATAGGTAATTGTTATGGTGGCGCGGTGACGCCGCGTCGGCTGTCGTTGTCCAATACTTTCTTGCATGTTTAATATAAGAGTCAATGTTCATTTAGTGTTTAATGTGTAAAATGTTGTAGATAAACAAGTAATTCGCGTTGTGTTACCGTCGCGCCGACGAGCGTTGTTCTAATCTAATGTTTTATCGATGTTTTACGCTTAGGTATTAAAGTTAAATAACACATTGTGGTGTGAGCAAATTATTCGAGCGATTACGCCATCTTGGATTGAAATAGTGATGGGAAAAGATTTGATATCGATAGATTATTAACTAGGTATTGGGAGACACATACTGAAGCGTAAAGATCGTATAATACCGATGCACTAAATAAGGACGTTGACACACATAGGCAGCTGGTCGATGGGGCAGGATGGAAGAGACGAGCGTGGTGAAGGCACGACGCGCTAATTGTTCGAACAATGTTGTCCACATAGTTATAAAGCTGCAAATGCAAAAGATTTGTTATCGTCAAAAGCTGTGATATAAGAATATATTAAACTAAAGCGCGCAATGCGACGACCGCTCGCGCTCTTAGCTTCTTCAATCTTTCAATGTTCAATGTTCGACACGACTCTGTCATTCTACCTTCTTGTAGATCGTACCTATTCGGATTACAATCTCTTCAATCAGCACATCATGTATTTTATATATTTTAGTAAATACTTCTTCACACGCGATGCTTTTTGGTATAGTTTAGTAAGTTCTTGAAGTAGACTTATCTTATGTATAGATCTCATTGTGATAGTTGAAGTGGTACATATACATTTTCGAGGGTTATGTAACAGATGTTGATGTAATTCACCCGTGCACTGTGTCCGTTTATGATTGTTATATGACTTACACAAACGTAGGTATCTATAGGTTAATTTATTAATTTAACGTTAATAATATTATACAATTATTTAAGTACAACAGGAATAAGGACACTGACACCAATCTGCATAGATTAAATCGATGGCACATCACTAGCTAGTCGAGTTGTACGACAGTTAGTCGATGAATCGATTCGAAACAAATCGCATCGCGTGTTAAATACTAAGATTATTTTAGATACTTCACTTACACATTTAATGTTACTGCTTGCTTATTTTAATTTACGTTATACTGACATCCTGTCAATTACACCTACCTTCTCTGCACACATATACTATTCAATATACAAACATGTAAATAAAGAAGTAATAATTTCTGATTGTTTATTGAGAATGCTACTATTTTCTGAAGTATAAGAATCGACTATTTTTCGCACTGTACTGCACTCGATATATTTTCATAGCTTGTTTCATGGTTATCTTGTTTGGAGCACGCACCGCTGTATTGTAAGATGGGCATCACTCCTAAGGCCCCGTCCGGCCACATCACTAACGTAAGTCATAAAATATATAAATTTAAATTTTCACAATGTATGTGTGGTTAGACTAGGTAATAATTATATAAACATAGTTCTACCGTATGTGCATGGCAAATCTAGCTAAATGGTTGTATGTAGACATTCAATACAATAATAGTTGTTAAGTCTATTGGACCTGTCTGATGACCAAATTTCGATCGAATCTATCTTTCCTTACATCCTCTTGAGTGTTAGAATACTTATCTATAACCTTTGTCTATATCTTCAATCTATCGTAGTTTAGTCTGCGTTCTACGTTGTTGACTCTCAAGTAGCTGATAGTTTAGATAAAACGTTATTTTGGTATAGAACGATCTGTAATCGGGTGTGTGGACTTACTGTCACTAATTTAAAATTAACGGAACTTACATTCTCTGCGCTGTCAGTGAGCTGTCACAATGACACTGACGTTTCTAAATGTCACTGTCATTTGTATTTAAACACTTGTCTGGTATTATTTGAAATATGGCAGCGTGGAGACAATGTAACTTCGATGGTTTCTTGCGATAATTGTGGTTTTCTTGCATGACAGTGTTGAGAAGTGTGCTCTTGGCGTGTTGGTGTCGTTCTCTCCTAATTAGTCTTGTTTCAAGCTGTTTGTTATTAAACATAATGTTTAGACGCTTCTATTAATGTGTATATTTAAGCTTTCGATGTTCAGTGTATAGTTGATAGTTATTAACGTTGCTTAAATGCGCCATTTCTAAAGGAATTTGGGTGATATCAAATGGTTGTTGAATCCTTTCTCTGTAGAACCGAACGAGTTTCTACGGACAGTGTTTTATTTTATAATGATAGAATAATAACAAATGTTACACATCGATCTCTTCGCCCTATCTGTCTTTCATAATGTAATTAACTCTTCACACAACAATGTATGTTTCTTTTTTATAATATTATAGTGAATTTATAAAGAGGTTTATACAAGGTAGATGTGTAGATTAGACATAAAAAAAAATTGTAAAATCAAAAATTTTGAAAAGATTATGAAATAATTATTTCCGTGAAAACCCGTAGTCTTAATTTTAAGGAATCCAAGATGTCACGACCAATTTTTTATATTTTTTGCCACGAGGAAGATAAATTTATGAAACAGTTGGATATTTTCAAATCTTATGACTCTCATACTCAGGGTAATATACTATTTATAGTTATTTGTTCATAGTATGATTTAGATCATTTAGGTATGAAATGTATGACTTTTTGGCCTACGAAGGCTTTACTAAACCTTTCTTCTAAACCTTTCCCTCTATATGTAACCCTTGACCCAAACGGTAGAACGTCTTGATATTTCACTGTTGTTCTTAAATCCTTAGAGGAGTTATGAAATGGTAGACTAAATAACATTTTATGACATAACTTGTTAAACTTATTAAATAAACTAGCCTATTGATAGTTGCACTAGGTTTAATGTAAGGGGGCGTCATGTGATGGTGCATTTGTTCTAGAGACACGCGAGCATACACTTGAACGACGGTATACTGTGAGTGAGACGAGATAAGACTAATACAGTACAAATGCATCATTATCTACAGAGAGAGACGGGGAGACGAGTCGGTAGGTTTACCATCTGAACTTAGAAATGTCATAAAATCGTTATTAGAAAGAGGAAAGAGACGAGAGAGAACATTTTATACAAGCACCAGACATTTGAGTAAGATTTATTAAACATCTTTGTTAAAATACTGACTATTACACCAACTCTGTTAATCATTCAAATGATAACCCTACCGACGTTCAAACATTTCAAAAACTGTTCGTTACAACCAAAGACAACAGAACGAAATGAGGTCGGTGATTGCAATAAAGCATAGACAATTAGAGACAACGACACTGTACCACACACTCAAGAGCTTTTACACTTAATACCAGTATTCATTTAATGTTAACATTCTTTTGTAAACTCAGGCGGCGCAGGACGAACAAAGAACTGATTTTAAAGTGCCACAGACTATCAATATTGCGCTAACAATTATTTTTCCTTCTCTGCGCTGTCTTTACGATGTGATTCTTAATATTTTAAAAAAATATGTTATTACACTGGAAGGAATATGTCTGCCTCGTAATATCTGCCAATATTGTTGTAAACTAAAACTCGGCACTTTCCTTCCAGTTCTTATTGTTTGTATATTATATATTATAGTTATTGGCCAACACACTAGTTCGTTAGCTTTTAATATTAGTGACATTATAGTGTTAAAATTGCAAGTTTACAGAATGTATAAAATTTCAATGAAACCATTAAGTACCTACTCGATATGAACGGGGTTCATATGTATGTTGTCTTGTTATATTTAAAGAAGAAAAGGTTAGTAGTTTATCCACAATTAAATTTAATCTTAGGGATTATGGATGAATAACGAAAAAGGTTATTGTTGAAAAATGTTTTTAGGTAATTAAAAAAAACGGATTGAGCTTCTGTGACACCTTGTTGTTAACAATAAGTTAGGTTTTTTTGCAGTAAGGCAGCTGTTCACGGCCGATTCAAAATATATACCTGCACAAGTCGAAAAATCCTCAACTGAAAGTTATTCGATTCAATGCTGCCTCGAGCCATGCAGTCTCTGACATCTGTTACAACTACTGCACGATACAAGATATACCTAGTTTCAGCTACATAAATGTAATTTAGATCTACAACCACTCAGATCGACGTGACATATTTTCGAACACAATTGAATCGGCCGTACAGGCTGTGGCTATCTTCTGGCTGTATACAAACTGCCGTAATAAACTCTATTCTTATATAAATAAGGTTAGTTTTCCTTTCACGACTGTATCACTGTAGTACATAGGACGCTTGTTTGCTACCACTTCGTTCGCCATTACTGTTGCGGAGCATTGTTAATGTTTATTTACAAGGTCCCTATTAGTTATTGTATAAAAGTTTAGAGGTAGCCATTTTCATATGTACGTTGAGTTAAATGTGAAAATGGTTTATCTAACATGTTGTTAAATAATAAATAAACTACATTGTACCACTATTTGTTTGTTTTATTTCGTAAACCTGCTAATATTCAACGAAAAAAACTATAGAACAAAATGACTCACTGCGTAGCGGTTCTGCTACGAGTCTACGAAAACGTAGCCTGTATATCCTTGATATGATATTGAGTCCGTAACCGCGTTAGCTACGCCGTAGCAACAGTTCAATACAAAGTGTAATTGAAATGACTGACAAAACACCTCTTAAAGGGTCATAGTACTCATAATTATGAACTACTTTTACTATGGGACCAACCCTGAAATAGGCATATTCATGCACATCAAAGATCAGACCATTTTAGGACGCAACTAAAATGTATAACATCGAATATCCTATTTAGTTTTTCCCAAATATCAATATAAAACAAGACGTATTGAGTCAAAAAAAAAGTATTTTCACCTCCCCGTATATGAAGAAATGTTTTCCTACGGATCAGATTAATGGATGACTTTTGACCTCGTCCGTGATCTTTGCCTCCATCTCAAAGTGGTTGTTTTTTTTTCATTAGGAAATTTGCAGCAGCTCCGAATCTGGATTTGTGTCTGGTACTAGGCTCGCCCCCTTCTACATGGGAATGGGAACTATTTCTAGGAAACACCCAAGTTAAACAAATCTGATGGTGATGTGTGAAATTACAAAGTTTCAGCTGCCAGCTCCTGTATAACATTATCTATTTAAAAAGAAAAACTCTCGGCAGAAAAAGTATAAAAAATATATTTAACCTAACCTATTCACTGTACATTAATCTAACAAATTAATAGCATTCCAAACTCTATTCAAGTTCATGTTCAAATCTTCTAAAACATTCAACATACTCTTTATTGTAGTCTTGATCATTCCGTGGTTAGAGTCTTTGACCCTAATAGTAGCAGTATCATCCGATAGTGCAGTCTTTAACACTATCCCTTCTGTAGAATCAGTGTCACTATCGATATGTTCTTCGGAAAAGTCACCAAAATCTTTTTTAAATGTTTGAAGCATTTTCCAAAGTTTAGCTTTGTTTTTACCACTAAGGTCGGTAATATCGTTTTCTGCTGATATTTCTTCGATGTCATTACTAATACTCCTCTCTCTTACTTCTCTTCTTGTTCTTTCTACTGCTTCTAAAGTGTTTGATGTTTCAGCAGATAATTTGTTAAGGTCTTGATTTCTTTTGGTACTTTTTTCCTGTGTGTCTAAGGTTCTTTTCGATATATCTTTTTCTGTTTTACTTTTTCTGTTAACTTTTTTTAGGAAGTCGTCATTATTTTCTGAAATCTTTTTTGTGTGTTTGGATTTTCTATTAATTCTTCCAAGTATTTGACTGTCTGCCCTCAATGAGTTAAATGGTGGTAATTTGGAGTTCTTCGAGTGTCTCTTGCTTACTCTATTGAGGTTCAATCTTGGTAGGTTTGGTCGAAGATTTTTCAGATCATTTACTTTTTGTCTCGCTTTCTCCAATAAATCATCAATAATTCTTCTAGGATCAAAATCACGATCCTCGAATCGATATCCTCTGTCGGCTCTGTGTCTATAGCCTTGTTTCCAAAGTTTACCTTTTCCAAAAATATCTGTCTCTTCTCTTTTAAATCTATTATTACCTAAGTTTCTTTTGAAAGCATTTTGTATCTTATCCAAATCTTTATTCATATCACTAATTCTGCTTTTCAATGCATGATTGTCAGGTACAACTATATCGGTGTCCTCAAAATCGTAAGAAAGATCGGCTATATGTGTGTAGTCATCAAAATCATCATCGATAGATCTTTTAGCTCTAAAGTTGCCATTGCTTACAGTCTCTGCTTCGATGAATGTTTTATTTTCTTTATCTACGTTATGACAGGCTTCAATGTTCGTGTTGGCGAGGACCCAGAAGCCGAAGGATTTAGCTGGTAAGTTGATGAGCAGGGTCTTGTATGGGCGGACTCGTTTCACTACGGGCTTTAGGTCGCCTTCGTAGTACATGGGACGACCGTTCACTACTATGTTCCTGTATTGAAAAAGAGGGAAATATTATACATGTGAAATAATAATACGATAAATAATAACTATGTAAGTAGTTACCTTAATTAAAGTTAAATAGTTGATAAGGTACGATGGGCCAAAGTCAAAGTCAAAGTCAGCAAATTTATTTCAATTAGGCACATAAAAGGCACTTTTGAACGTCAAGATAAAATATAATTGATTATAGTTGCCCCTTCCAAAAGGTATAGTCGCACGTCGTAGATGCGCAGATCGTTCGCGCGAATCTTTTTTGCTTGTTTTTCTTAAAAGATATGTTCAAAAATAAATTATGGCAATAACCATAGAATAATGGCATGCAATAAAAGGGTTTTTTTTTTTGTTGCACTAATTGTTCATGCGCAAACTTACTCCCAATACGCCAAAACCTTGCCAAGTTACGTGCCGGTGACTGTAGTATTCGTATGGAGAACAATGGGCAAGAATCTCCACCGTTACTCTTTTAAAATGTCTTCACAATATCATGTATACATTAATTATATAATTATATTATGTGAGGAATATGTACCTAGAATAAGATTACTATACCACGATAGGTAAAAAGAATGAAAAATGCTGGGGTTGGCATACACGTATGCATTCAAAACCCCATTTGGATAACAAGGAAAAAACTAAGTAGATCTGAGTAACATTTGATTTGACTGGTGGAGAAAGAATCATTCCTTAACTCTCTCGCGACAATCTAAGAAACCCGATTTGACGTTTCTCATTATACATGCCGAGATAACTTTAGATGAACGTCTATGTAAGAAATCGAAAAATTAAAACCACAATCCTAATCAATTACTATGTTATCCATACACTATAACAATGAGAATCATTCGTAAACAACAAGTTTCGCTTTTTATTGGAAAAATGCACGCAATAACACGAATTAATCGTTAGTTAATATTCCGACAGGACATTATTACAATGTCATGTCTTTGGTTTCGTTGCCTTAGTGTTGTGACCGTTTTTAACAGTTTTTGATCGAATAAAATCGATGTTCCGAAAAATCCTCGAGTCAATTACTTGTGTCCCTTAAATCTGCAAACTTATATGATGGCAGTGCAACGACTTAAGATATTGGGCTTAGATACAAAAAAACTGACAAACGGAAAAATATGATGGAAAGGTATGACTAATTACTACAAAGAATATCATTCTTATGAGAAATTAATAAAATGACCAACTGGCACAAACATTGTCAATTACAAATTGTAAGTATGATAAATCGATATGTCTCGAGAATCGGTTTTTAAAGCAACCAATTCTTTTTCCCATCACTACACAAATTATTTTAATAGGTGTCAAATCGGACTTCTTAGATAGTCGCGACGTTAGTATAGAAAAGACCTCGTCGCTTTATGACGTGCAAGTGACATTCCACCTAAGGGTGGTAAAACAATTATATAGTGGACTATACATAGCTGTTTTTATACTTCAGCTATGATCAATATAATTTATCATAAGTTATAATTCTGTTATGATATTGACCTCCCACAAAAAATTCTTACCCATTATGATCCTTCCCCAGTATAAACTGCATGATATCACCACCCTCTTCTCGCCGCGACAGTTTGAGCGAGAACCTAGCAGGTTCGTCATCCATATTCGCCCCAAACAGGGTGACAGCACCGGGTACTGGCTTGTGACGCAGCGATGTACAGTGGCCAAACAGTATGTCTTGTTCTGGATCCATTTCTACGTTCAACACTCGTTCGCCTACCAAGTTTTTGAATAGGAGGGCCATGTAGAAGCTCTGAAATGTTATTACATAACATTATATCACGGCGTTATTCCCCTGCAAGAGGCTGAGGAGTATTTATATAGTACACCCAGTTTTCCCCAGTTACGTTTAACACTTTCGACTCCATCCACTTTTCATAGAACTCATACGCCATGCTGCCGTACATATTGGAAGTGAATCCTCCGGGAGGGTTGCCGGCATTACGTTTGCGCTAAAGTTATCCATCGCGGACGGTCAACGGCATTAGGTTTAAAACCGTGTTATAAAACACAGCAAAATATTGTTTTCAGGGGGTTTTTTCGCTTTACGTAGTTTCCCAACAATAATTTATTTTGTGAATAATTGAAATCGTGAAAAAAAAATGGGTTTTAAAACCAACCCATATGCTAATAAATCTTGTTAACATACTCGTATACATCGGATTTTATTTTCACGGTGTGTATTCGCTAAGAAAAACCTACATTTAAAATGAGCCCTCCGCGAGGGTTCCCAGCTTCCCATATGCGACCCTCCAGGAGGGCTCCCGGCACTGAACTTGTTAAGTTCCATGTAATAGGGACCGAGCCTATTGCCGAAGCGAACATAAATCCAGACTCCGAACTGCTGCTTAGAACTGGTGAAAAAAACAACAACTTGCTCGACCAGCGACCTGGGAATCGAATCCTTATGTTTCTGGACTACATAACATCACGCTTGTTTACCCCGAAGGGCTAGGCAGAGGTGTATCTATTACACCCACATTTTGCCAGTTATGTTTAAGCCCCATGTATTCTGTGAACTACCGAGATATATGAGCTAATATTGGAAGATGAAAGATTTTCAAAGGTAAGAAGTGTATGTATTAAAATGGTTCGATATGTTTAAAAGTAACACTAACTCACCAACGTCGGCTCATACATGTCTTCCTCCCCTAATTCCCGATAATGCACAGCAAAGCCGTTCTTAGCCGAGAATCCCAAACTGACCAGCCAACCAGCAGCCCTCTCTAAATCATTGTATCGCTTCTGATTGGACTCTGTCAACCAGAGCGGGGTCTGGCTCCGCGAGAGGAACCGCAGGAGCTTCAAACGATCGTGTTCTGTCATGCGTTCCAGTTCATGGGATGAGGAGTTGCTAAAAGATGTAGGTAAAGGGTATTTAGTACATGAATTTATTTATTCTTAACTAGTAATTAATAAAAAAACAAGGCGATGGATACTAAAAAAGAAAAAGAAAATAAAGTTTTTACGGTGGTATTTTCTGCCGCATTTTCTTACACATGGACCAGATTATGTACTCAAAGATAATTCTTACACTCTGACGTATTCATGTAAGAAGAGTTGAATTTTAAAACAAATTCATTAAATTTTCAGTACAAATAAACGCTATTAAACAGTGTGTATTGCCGAAGTAAATTAACATTCCGTTCATTAATCATCTGCTGTCAAGCTTTTCCACCACTATTAAATTAGTATTACTTAACGAAATAAGAATTTTAATTCAAACAAGAATTTTGACTAAGAAACTACAATTTCGTTTAAAAATTACAGACCCATTCAGTAGCAACGCATCCATCATATCATTAGACAGCGTCATGTAATCCTTGAAGTCACTCTTGGACTCTGCCTGAAGACACTTAGTGACGTCACCCCCTACTACCTTCCATTCTGCCGTCCGTCCAGGAGGAAAGGTCTCGATGATCACGCGCAGAGTCTCGAGGTCATTCAGGTATTCTTCTATGGACTGGTTTGTGCATTCTGATGATAGGAATGAATAATAAGTAAGATTACATAATATAGCGGAGGTCAAGAGGTTTATATATTTGGCCAGGACACATGTTATAAGGGCCGGTAATTTTCTAAAACCTTGCACATCCAGGCAACTGGGAAATCCCTAACGAAAAAACGCTTCTACAACACTTCTACAACAAAAAATAAAAACATAAACCATTTATTTGCCTAAATAAGGTACAGGTTGGTAAAATGTACAAAATTGTTCTCTTATTCTGCCTTTAATTCGGCGTACAAATATATAATAAAATTACATTTTCTACTATAACTTCTAAGTAGAACATCATGGTCGTCACGTATTTTAACTCGAAAAGGTCAGATTTTATAAAGAGCGGAAGAGAACTTAAGGTCTCACACTAAACGCTACCATTAGAAAAAATGTGCAGTTAAAAAACATTTCAGGTACATACCATAACCGAGCTCCCAGAAAATGTCACCAACTTTGACCTTTTCCGCCACCGTCAGAATATTCAATGCAGTATTAGGATCCCACATGCCAGACGCTGTTCTCTCCTCATTGTTCAAAGCGAAGACCAGGTCAAAACCGGTAGACTTGGCCCAATGGACGAACCTCTTCCATTGTCTATGGGACACAGCCAAGTTCCTTGTATGATGGTTCAAAGGAACCCTTCTTGGAATATCAGAGTCTATGGCTGTGATGTCGAAGTTTTGTCTATGGTCGGGGAAGTCAACGTCATTGATGGAGATGGTAGTGTTGTGGAATGTCATGTGGGCGGTAGATGGGCCAGCTATGCGGAGATACGCCGGTGTGAGAGCTGAGGCCATGCAGATGCATTCTTTGCTGGAAAGTTAAAGATAATTGTTAGACAGCTAGAATATTGCTCGTGGCTATTGATAAATGTGAGCTTTATAGGTGGCTACACGTAGACGCCTCTAGATCTCACAGAGCACTTCACCTTACGTAGGTTATTATGAATTTGTCAATTATAGACGAAAGTCGACAGAAGTCACAAGAAAATAAACACTGCACAGAGTTTAAATTGTAATGTCAGTAGTCGTAATTACATAACATACATAAATGGCTCGTACCTGCATTCTATTAAAACGCAAAATCAGCAAAAACAACAGCAAACTTACCTACTATACTTCACACTGCTCGAAAACAAATACTTAGGATCTATAGTGAAGCTCATAAACCTGCTATCAACAAAATTCACATGTTGTTCCGTGCTTATCTTCACCCTATACGTGTTGGCACTGGACAGGGACAGAAACCTTAGCAGGATGAACAGAAACAAATGTATTGTATTCCCCATCGCGTTGACCACGCGAAATAAAATGTTCAGCACTTCCAATGTAGTTTATATCGACGACGATACAGGAAGAATTTGTGTTGCAGTCCAAGTTAAAAAAGGTTGTGGGTAAAACAATTTCTGGACAGTTTAAATATTTCCGAATGAATGTTTTTGTGGTAATACTTACTTTAAGAGTTACTAGGTTACCTATAGCCAAGTAGTGTGTCCATTGGATAGGGCTGTGAATTATTTAAATATTATATAATCTCGTATAATTATCTCCAGCTATCCGGCTTATCTTATGTTCTCCGAGATCCTTTATTAACATTATTTTGACAATAATAATCTAATCTAATGATGATCTAGAAATTATGGGCCAACAAAAGATGACTTGAGAATTATTTAAAGCTACGGTGAAAAATTAAATACCTAACAACTACTTTCAGTATGTTATAAAGCACTGTGTGCTAACTGCAAAATGTTATGGAAGATTATACAAAAACCTGAATTCCCATTACGGTCAGTAACACAAAAATGCTGACTCTCGTAGCAAGCGAAATAGTTGAGCGCATGCATTTTTCATATTATACATTAATATAGCAAATGTTACACAATCATTTGTTTATTTTGTTATAAACATTATGGCACGTCTCAACTTGCATTCGTATCTTGTGAATAATTTCGCGAAATGCGTTTCTTACGTGCATATTTTGGGTTCCGCGTGTACCTACCTACCTCATCATCTGCCTAGCTTTTCCCCAACTATGTTGGGGTCAACTTCCATTCTAACCGGTTGCAGCTGAATACCAGTATTTTACATGAAGTAAATGCCTATCTGACTGGGCTGTAGACAGCCCTGTTACTATGGGTAACACGATACTTACTCCTTGGTACAAGTAATTTATTATACATAAAACAAAATATATTTTAATACGTGGACGTGTACTAAAAGATCAATAATTAAATTATCTTTAAAATGTTTAAAGTTTCAGAATAATATGCTTGATAGATTTTGCGTGATTCTCAGTTTTTTATATCATTAGACACAATTTTACAAATTAATTTCACTATGTATTATAAACATAATCTAAAATATTCTTATATTAAGTTATTAAGAAAATGCTTTAATTTAACATATATTTTTTTCCAAATCATTAACACTACTCGTTTAGACGTGATCTTCAGTATACTTAAAATCATTAAAAGTCGGTTATCGTCGCCTTAAGGATCCTTTAAGTCCATTATTTATATTATTTGTAATGGTCATACGGAAACCCATGCCCAGTTGTGGACGTTTTCAGACTTTTGAAGACATAAAACTATTTTAATTAATGTTTTTTTTTTAACACTTTACATGACCTGGAAAGGACATAGGCTACTGTTCATCCTGGATTGTAGACCAAGTCACAGGCAACAGCTAGTAAGTAATTGTTGTAAGATTGATCTATAGATGAAAGCCGAGACCAACGGCTTAACGTGCTTTAGGAAGCACGGAGGAGTTTCGGTATTTAATGGATGGTGACCCATCGACGGAGTAACCTCGGCAAGCCTAGGTTTACCTTCGATCGGCTCGTGCGGCTGTTATTACTTAACCACGACCTCCTCCTACCTATCTACCAGATAATAATGATACGACAATAGATTTTGATTTATGATACCACGTGAATACGCGTAGATTATTGATAATACGTAAGATGGGATGGGAGATGGGGGATGGGGAGTTTTGTAAGATGAGATAAGATTGCAAACTAATCCGTAATAAAATAGAAGAGACCCTAGGTAGGTATAGCGCTCTCTGTAACGTCACGTTACGTCTGTTGTCCCCGAAAGGGTTAACAGACAGTTTTGTCAGTAGATATATATAAATTAATTAGTAACAACCTGTGTTATTCTACTCAAAATTCTTGTATGCCAGGGTCAACCTACAAACGAATAATGGCATCAGTAATAGGACATGTATAATTATAATCCTAAAACCAACATTACTGTAAGTATGTGTAGAAATCACTGACTGTGTAACTGAGTTGTTAAAGTTAATTTGTTGTAAAATAATATTGTGTGCTTTTCCATATTTTGAAAGATTGACTGCTAAACAAAACAATTATATTCATAAATATTGCTCTAATGGCTCTTTTCTGCAGAATAAAATAACACCTTTTCAAACACTATCTCTTTCTGTTTTTCTTTTGTGTTTTTCTCTTTTGATTCTCGTTCTTGGACCGACTTGGGACGTGGTCAAAGATAGGGCGGAAGTTGCTTTGAAAAGTATTATGAACTGGTTCAACAACAATTTACTTACACTGAACCTTGATAAATCCAGTTACATTCCTTTCGCAATTAAACGCACAAACATCCCCATAGGGTAGGACATAAAACATCTTTTGCAAGACGTTACAATGACTACGTTATATTCGTAGGTACAAATTTATACAAGCAACTACACTGAAAACTTAACTTACTTGATTCTAACAGACACGCTCTAAAACATAAAATCACTCAGTGGCTACTATCACAACAGAAAATCTACTGACATACATCTTATGAGATTCTATGTATGTCAGAACTCAAACATACTTAACATCTCCCCTACCATCACACCATACTATACACATACACCACACTTAACTCCACACTCACGCCCACCCAAAAATACGTAACCGATTCCTAGGTACCTCGGTAGATTTAGTTTTTTTTTCTCGTCACTTGTTTCACTTATTGTTGTATTTAATTTAGTACATAATGGCTGAACCCTATCTCTTAAGATACAGGCTAGACCTAGTTTAAGGGATAGAGTTTGAATTTATTGTACTCCTATGTTATATAGAATTATGTAAAATAGAGAGTTTTACATAAAATAAAACTTACCTATTATTTTTTCATCAATATCCGGAATCCATCTTGAGTCAAGCACCTGTTTTTTCAGCCTGTTGTCAGCGTTTCCTTTGCCTCTCCGCTGGTGGCGTCCTCTATACTTACCGTTGGTACTAGTATTTTAAGCGCGCATCGGGTGGTGGCCCGATTTACCGCCATTATGGAACTCATGATGCACCAGGTAGACCTTACCTGGATTCCGGATATTGATGAAAAAATAATAGGTAAGTTTTATTTTATGTAAAACTCTCTATTATTTGTTTTGTATCAATATCCGGAATCCATCTTGAGTGATGTGTTTGTTATCACCTGGTGCGCTTAACCCAAAGACGCTATAATGTGTACAAGGATATAAGAAAAAATATGGGTTAATAAAATAATAATGTTTAATTATGTAAATGTATTACAATAATTAATCAAGGACATACTTCTTGTAGCCGCATTAAATATCCAAATAAAAAACTAACGAAAAATAATGGTAATCTTTCAATGAACAGGATCAAAATAATTAGATAATGATACAGAGTTATTAGGAATATTCGAATCATTTTGCAATTCCCTCTGATAATAATTTTGGAAGGTATGAATCATTTTCCAGTTACCAGTTGCAAGAATTTGATCAATTGGAAAGTTTTCTACAAAATTGAGAGAAGCTACTGCAGATCTTACTGATCCCGGAGTTGCATCAATACCACTAGCTTTTAAAAGAGACCTCACCCATCCGCCAATAACAGTTCTAGACGCAAATTTTATATCGCCTTTAGCTGTAATAAATAAATGTTTTATATTTCCTCGACGGTTTAGAGTAATATGTAATAATTGTCTTAACCAAAAAATCAAATTTAAATTTTTATCAGGATGTTCTCTAAGCCTCCATCCAGACTGCCTATGGTTATGGTTGTCTGTTTTAGAACCAAATGCTGGCCACAATACAATAGAGGTATCTTCATCAACTAAACTAGTGCTATCAATTCGCAACAATGTAAGATCGTGAACCCTGCGTCCTGATGCTAACAGTAAGAGAGTAGCCACATGTCTTGATACATGAAATATATTATTTTTATCAAAACTGTACGTACTCATGTATTGCAATAAGACTTTAGGGTTCCAAATAGGTGGTTTAGCAGATTTCTCTCGACCGACAGCAATAGCTTTTAATATATGTTTTATAAAGAAATTAGACGACAAATCAATATTTGATGTTAAGTGTGTGAAAGTTGAAATAACAGATTTGTGTACCAAAATAGTTCTATAAGCAAGACCTATGTCACAGTGTAAATGTGCTAAATATCGAGCTACTTGATCCGCATTAGGGTATTTGTAATTAACTGAATGCGACTCACACCATCGCTTCCATCTGCGCCACGCTGGTCTGTAGGTATTGATTGTGGAGCCTCTCCAGCTTGACATAAGGAGTTTTTGTTCTTGATCTGTCCAGTCCGTCAAAATATCTGGCCACCCGAAATCAGCCATGCCTCCAAGTGTAGGTCTTGCACCTGCGGCGGATGCGTCCCTGTTCTGGTGTCTATCAGAGTGCGGGCTAGATCTGGAATCAGAAATGGGGGATGTCGCGCTCGCCGTTGAACATCTGCCTGCCAAAATACCTTGTTCCACTTCGGGGCAATCAATATGTAGTCTCCGCTGGCTTGGTTTAGGTGTCTGAGAACCCTGGGAATCAGATTTGGTGGCGGAAACAACCAAGCTAGGTCGTAGTGCCACTGATGACAAAATGCGTTGTGGTGTTGTGCTTCTTGATCGTTCACGTCCAATGATGCGTACCTTGGTACTATGTGAGCTGTTCTCGATGCGAAAAGGTCTATCTCCGGCGTGCCCCACATTTGAAAGATTTGTGTAGTTGCTGTCCTCGTGAGGTGCCACTCTGGGCAAGCCTTCTGCCGGGAAAGAGCATCCACCTCCGCATTGAATCTGCCCGGAAAATAATGTGCTGTCAGATGAATGTTCTGCTTGTCTAGAACAGCAAGAAGTTGTCGGGTTTGTTGGAGCAGTTTCTTGGATTTTGTGCCGCCCTCCTTGTTTATATACGACACTACTGTTCGATTGTCGGTTTGCAGCAGTATCTGTGCATTTTGGAGTTGCTGTTGGTTCTGACGTATAGCTGCGTAAACGGCGAACATCTCTTTTTTGTTGGCATGTCATGTCTTTTGTGAATTTTTCCAGGTTCCCACAATATTTGTATCGCTGAGTTGTGCCCCCCACCCGATGTCTGATGCGTCTGTAGTCAATAGGTGTGTCACCGAACTCAAGTGGATCGGCATCGACTTTCCTATAGCTTGACACCACCACTCCATCTCTGACCGAGCTGGTTGAGGGATAGGTATCAGCCGATACGGGTGTTTCACCGACAGCTGTCGACTGTAGTATTGCAGAGTGCGACAGTGAAGGCGACCTCTCGGAGTCACGAACGTTGCAAAGTTGAGTCTCCCCATTAGAGCTTGGTACTGTTTGAGGGACCACTTGCTTGTCTGGAGCTGTTGGTGAAGTGCATTGCGTAGCGATAGGCACTTCGGCTCCGACAGGGACTTTGCGTTGCGTTTTGTGTCCCATGTTATGCCGAGAAACTCGAGGCATTGCGTCGGAGCCAGTACAGACTTTTCGAAGTTGATGTTCCAGCCCAGTAAATGCAGAATCTTTATCGTGAATGCGATGTCGTCTGCGATTTTGACTGGTTTGCTAGAAGGAAATCGTCCAAGTATACGACGCACCTGATGTTGTGACTCCTCAGGAATTCCGCCACCCAATTGGTTATCGAGGCAAACGTTCTGGGTGCGGATGAAAGGCCGAACGGCAAACAAGTCATTTGAAGTAGCTGATGCTGATGTAAATCTTGATGATAATTTAATCTCAGGAACCTGCGATGTTGCTGTGCGATGGCTACATGAAAATATGCGTGGCTCAGATCTAGTTTGGCCATCCAATCTTGTTGTTGCATAAAATTTGGAACACGGAAGTGACTGAATAGTTGAAATGGTTTGGCTACCACGAACTGATTCAGTTGCTTCAGATTGAAGATAGGACGGAAGGTCCGATCTGACTTCGGTACCAGAAAGAACGTGGAAAGGTAGCTGGGCGTCCGTTCTGCAGGTTCTAGTACACCTGACTCTAACAAGGTTTGAATCTGTATCGTCATATTGGAAGATGTTTTGGTTCTGTAATATTTGAGAACCGTGGGACTCGGAAATATTAGCGGCGGTTTCAGTATGAAGGGTATGCGTGCACCGTTTAACAGCCGGCATATTTTGTCTGGCGCACCTAGATTGCTCCAAGCATACTGAAATTGCTTTAGACAACCGCCTTGAAATGTCCGACAGTCATTCGCGACGCTTGTTTTTAGTGAAAGCCTGCGATTGCGATTTCTTTCCCCTAGGTTTGGCTCGATGGTTATTTGCTCGGTTTTTGTTTTGTTGTGAAGCGTGTGAGCCATGTTTTTGTCTTTTATTGGAGTTGTCGCGACGAAAAAATCTATCATCAGCTTGCTTACTAGTCGACGGTTTTTGATTTTGATAAAAATTATCTTTGGAATAAGCTTGAGGTACTGATTTTGTCGATACAGTTAATTTATCCACCCCGCCAATTTTTTGAAGGTAGGTTTGAACTGCCTCGTCATTAAAAAGTGATTCTGTACTAGGAGGAATTTTATGTAATACGTCGCGATGAAAACCTTCGGAAATCTGGCGCAACACAGCCTCACGACGTATATTTATTAAATCGGCTCTACGACCGCACACTATTTGTAACAAGTCATCCGTCACCTTACTATACGCGGATTCTTTCGAAAATAATGTCTCCACTTTTTCGAATAACGTGTTGGGTGTCAACGTTTCTCTAGACTCATTTGACCAATCCACCAATGATTGTAATATTTTATGCAATTCGTCTTTTTGAGAAAGTAAAGCATTCGTTAATCCAGCAAAAGATCGTTCTAATAAATATGAGCGTGAATCTTCTTTTAACATATCCGATTCAAAACGCTTTAGTTCGTCGTTAACATTTAATTCGACAAAACCGGGGGTAGCTGAATATTTCTTTTGTGCATCCGAATCGGCATACCAATCATCACACATAAAACGCTGTAGTTCCGTTAATTTTTTGAGAAATGCTTCATTCGCCTTAGGGTAAATCGGATCTTTTACCGTTGTACCGACTTCCGATAAAATCTGAAGTTTGTAATTTTCAGGTCTTCGTAGGTTTAATTCATTTGTGTTATTGGGCGTATTGTTTTTAGCACTAGAATTTGTATTTTCAACGTCGCAATTTTTCGATAAAAGATTTGTTAAATAGGCCACTTGTTGTGATAAGAACTCAAATTGTGTATAACTCACGGTTTGAGAGTCCCTTCTCGCTCTGCGTTTCTCAGGGCTGGGTCCACTACTCGTAGAAGAATCACTATCACTATCTTTTGTACTTGGTGTCGGAGAACGAACCCGTTTTCGCGATAATGAGCCGTCCTTAACACTTTCGGACTCTAAATTATTATTAGAATTTTCCATAATAACAACGGAGAGGTAAAAATATTCACGAATCTAAAACTGCAATAGTTTTACCAAACTTTTAAATGAATTCAATAGGTAGAATTATTTCGCGAAGTTTAAATAACGCTAACAACTAAACGGCGCGAAAAACGACGCTATAATGGCGGTAAATCGGGCCACCACCCGATGCGCGCTTAAAATACTAGTACCAACGGTAAGTATAGAGGACGCCACCAGCGGAGAGGCAAAGGAAACGCTGACAACAGGCTGAAAAACAGGTGCTTGACTCAAGATGGATTCCGGATATTGATACAAAACAAATAATATTATGTATGCAGTGCAATGTGATTTTGTTTATGCAATAATTTTATTTTTTTATTATTACTTTTCTGAATACCGGCAGCACGGATACTGGTTTATAATTGCTGGTATAACCTTACTGTATTTCATTAAATCCGGGAAGACTCCTTGATCTACACACAAATGAAATACCTATTAAAGCTAAGTACTCGTATGGTGCCATAGTCTCCAATATGGATGGTTCTGTAAAAATATTAGATAAATTGAACGATTTAAAAAGGCTTAATAATCGACTGCTATTTAAAGTATTTTCCAGAATATTAGTATTAAAATCACCACAAATAATTGCGGTTTTGTTACTGGATGCAAGTTTCGCTAGGACATCTTCCATTATTGACTCAAATAAAGAAAAGTTTTCATAATTACACGCACACTACAACATGCTTATCCAGCTCAACACAGGACAGTTGGATGCAATGTTCAACTGATAAACCAACTATTTACGTACATTCCTTAGTTTTTAAACAATTTTGTATAACATGTGCTTATTAAGCATTATGGCCTCCGCAGGCGCGATTCTCTAAGGGAACTGCTTAAAATATTAACATCATGACGGTACCTTGTCTATCTATCTATGAAAACATCAGGTACGTCAGGAAACTTTCTTACTAAACTTTCACCTCTTTTAATGAAAAAATCTTTTCAGTAAAAGAGGTGAAAGACACAATTATAGTACTAGAAATAGGTACCAAGGAGCCTACCCTTTTACGAAATAATCTTATTTCAAGAGAGTTTTGTTTCAAGCTTACAATAACATGACTCAAATTCGTACCATGACCTTCATCGTTCAATATTGGTCTATTGTGTCCTTCGGCCTCATTCGGGGTCATATAAACATAATTTGAGTCTAGCATCTTCCGTTTTCGTGTCACATTTATATAGGTATATGCAACTATCTCCTTCTTGACAACACGATGATGACGTATTTCCGCCCGCGTTCACCAGGTGGCCGCAGCGCGCCAAATCGTTCATTGGCGTCCTGTTTTCGGACGGTTCACATCTAAATTTAAAATTAGTGTTCGATATTCTAAGAATTCTTAGAAAATTATAGTTTTAATTAGTTTAATTTTTGTTAACGCTGTTAGCGTTCGGTATATGCTTAAAAAATATTAAAGATTAAAGATTATTTTACAAAGAGTGAATAGACTGAAAAGTGATAGTTTAATAATATAATAAAATTAGATTTTGTTACCATGGCGGATAGAGTACAGGCGCGTAACCGTAAAGAATCTGATTCGTCATCGAATTCGTCAAGTTCCTCAAGTTCTTCTGAATCATCACCGTCGGATTTAGAGGTTGATCAGGTAGATAAATCCCGTAAGAGGAAGAAGGTGAGTAAGAAGAAGAAAAGTAAGCGTCATCGAGGACAAAGCAAGGTAATCAAAAAGCTTGCGAAGCAGGTCAGTGATTTGAAAAAATTATATTACTACCCTCATAATATGTATTATGAAAATGAAAATTATGATTGTGATAATCCGATAAATAATGGTGATAATTTGGAAATGGCACAGGAACACGTCCCAGATCCTGTACCAGTTGAATCATTTGATTTTGATTTGGCAACGCAATTGAAGGAGCCAGCTGTCACTGCAACTCCATCTAATCAGTTAGATTTGCTCAATTCAATTCAATATTTTAATAATGAAAACTGGAATAATGTTCGATATGTGGAATCACAAAAAGTTTATAATGCTCGTCCTGGATACGTTGACCTTGAAGTAAACGATGAAATCAAATCTTTAGAAAAAGTTACCCATCTACCCTCAGCGGATAAATTTCTTGGCTCTGTAACTCGCGCACTGGTAATGCAAAGCGATGCTATGCAACAGGGTTTTCGACAGATAGTGGACTGGGCTATGGATACGGGTAGCATGGACCCAGAACAATTGGCATTAAAATTAAAAGAGGTTTTTTCCGGTGATTATCAAAAGATTTCACGTGATTGTTTGCAACTAGTTTGTGGCCGTAGGGCCGATATAATTGAACAAAGACGTGAAGTGTTCATTAAGCAATTAAGAGATAAATCATTTAAGCCATGTTTGAAGAAAATACCGCCGTCTAGTGAATTTTTGTTTGATAAAGTACCTTTTAGTGAATTTATTAAGAATAATGGCGGAGTTAACAAAATTTTTTATGCAAATAAAATTAATTTTTCTGGGCAAGAAAAGAAAACCCCTAGACCCCAGGCGGCGTACCCTGGAACTAGTGGATATCAATCGTCCAGTCGCCCTTCGGCACTGACGATGAAATATAGATTTCCTCCTCCTCAGAGTGCAGGAGCCTTTTATAATAATTATCAAGCAATGAACCCGTTTAATAATCATTCAACATTTTTTCGTCCTCAACCGAGGGGACAAATGGCCGGACAACGCTTTTACCAGCCCTATAGTTTTCGGAAAAATGAACCGCAAAACAATGCACAACGGGGAAAGGGCTCGGCTAAATTCAATAAAAATTTCTGACTCAGAACAAGATTTTTGGGGGGGGTGCTTACAAAATCATGTTACGGAGTGGAAGAGACTGGGGGCACTAGAACCATTAATAAAAATAGTGAAGGGTTATCGCATTCCATTTCAAAAGAAACCGCCTCTGGTCCTGCCAAGGCAGGTGAAACGTTGCTATCTTACTCTACCATCCCCCGAGATGGACAGAGTCATTCAAAATTTGTTGACACAGAAAATTTTTTTCTGACTCCGAGTTTTATATCAAATTTCTTTCTGATTGCCAAAAGCGGCGGAACTTACCGTCCCATTTTTTTAAAAAGCTTAAACAATTATCTGAACATAAGCAAATTTCGTTTGATTTCGGTAAATCGAATTCCCGATTTTATTCAGAAGCGGGATTGGATGGTCAAAATAGACCTCAGGCAAGCTTACAACCACGTAAATGTAGCACCCGCTCACCGATGTTTTCTACGTCTATTGTATCGAAATCGGTTACTGCAAATGACCTGTTTGCCGTTTGGCCTGGCGACAGTGCCCAAAGTATTTGAAATGAAATGAAATTGTTTATTCTGTAAATAGGATATTGCAATCACTTTTACAAGTCATATTAAAAAAAAATAAGAAGAAAATGCTAGATGAGTTCGGCGTTTCCTATCTGACTACTCTGAGAAAAAAGACCGAAACAAACTCGGAGGTCACAGTCTCTTTTAAAGTCCAGACATAATCTTGGTCAGGCCATGTGAGGACCATGTAGATTAGTGTCTGAAATGGTCTTTTGAGGAAAGAACCACACAGATTTGAGTGGACCTGTCCAGTCAGTGCAAGCATTTGTCAGTAATCGTAGAGCTCAACTCAGAACTTAAGGAGCTCAACTCGACGAACAATACCAAAGAAAGGACATTTGGGTAGGTCGCATAAAGTACTCAAACTGCCAGACCATCATTTAAACTAACTGAGAAAGAAAAAATTAAAGAAAGAGGAAAAACAATAAAAATAAAATATCCACATAGTCCTCACATTCACAATAATTAAAACAATATAATACTTTACAAAGTAATCATGTTATTTTGTATATAATTTTCAACAATGTCAATATGTATATAAAAAACTGGTATTTTTAATGATTTACATAATAATTAAAATGTCAAATTTTATAGTTTTATCACAAAGCTTAGCAGAACGAGCAGCTCAATCCCACGCTTTTTTATCTTCTAAATAATCTGAAATTTTATAGTACCCTTTTTTACAAAGTTTGGTTTTAATACAGCTTTTAAATCGTTTAATGGGTAAGTTTCGAATATCAATGGGAAGTTTGTTGTAAAAGCGTATACATTGACCCATGAACGAGTTGCCTACTCTGTGGAGACGTGTGCGATGTACAGCAAGGTTATGTTTATTCCTCCTTCCTATTTGCATCGTTGACCAACTGGACCGCCGAGATTTTCAGGAATCTAGGCATTCGAGTAGTAGTTTTTCTCGACGATTATCTCCTAGTAGCACAGGACAAAATAACACTTATAAAACACGTCAACATTGTTCTTCAGACTCTCAGTCAGCTGGGTTGGCAGGTGAACAGGGAGAAATCGATTCTTATCCCTCGAAAGATAATAGAGTATTTGGGTTTGATGTGGAATCCGTGGCAAAATCAAAAATTTTTACCAGAAAACAAAATTCAGCACATACAAGTAGTTTTGTCAAAATTGCTTCGGCGGCAGAAGGCGTCTCTTCGAGAAATACAGAGTATCATAGGCGTTCTGAATTTTGCTCGTCTGGTAGTTCCAATAGGCCGTTTGAATTTTCGGCACCTACTGGCTTATTGCAACCTGGTCCTAAAAATGCCTTGTCAGTCGACTTATCCCTTGCCGGCGGAGGTACTAGCAGAATTAAATTGGTGGAAGGTTCACTGTGTAGAGAAATCCAGGCTTCATCCACCAGTAGTAACAAATTTTTTGACAACAGACGCAGCAGATACAGGTTGGGGGGCGGAGTTAAATGGTCTTCACCTATCGGGCAAGTGGACAAGAGAAGAAGAGCGGCTTCATTCGAATCACAAGGAGATGTTCACTATTCTAAAATGTCTGATAGAATTCGCTCCGTCTCTGAGCCACACATCTCTGCTTCTGCAGTGCGACAACAAGGCGGTTGTAGCGTACTTGCGGAAGGAGGGGGGAAACAAGTCGCGGATCTTGATGGAGTTAATATATCAAATTTTTCACATACTCCAAAAGTACGACATTCATGTAATCCCCCATCACATTCCAGGCAAGTACAACAACGTCGCAGATGGTCTGTCACGTCACTCGATTTTACAAGAATGGCATCTACTCCCCGAATTCACCAGTATTGTCTTTGCAAAGTGGGGTGTTCCCCAGACAGATCTTTTTGCCTCCAGCACAGCCCACGTAGTACCTTGTTATGTAACTCTAGATCAAAGAGATCGGCGAGCATGGAGATACAACGCGTTCGCATTCAAATGGGATTTCCGTCTGGCTTGGGTCTTTCCTCCTCCGAGTTTGATACCCCGGGTCCTGATTCATCTAAATCAGGCTCGAGGTGTATTCCTGATAGTTGCACCGAGGTGGATCCGAGCATTCTGGAGAGCAGACTTGAAGACCAGAGCGCTCGCGCCTCCGTTCACGATTCACAGGTTATCGAAAGTGCTAGTAGATACGAGGACCGGGCAGCCCCCACCTCGAGTGAAGGAGCTGGTCTTAGAAGTATGGAGATGTGGGGGTAGTCTGAATCCTTAGGTGACTGGTCTAAAGAACAAAAGTGTCTACTGAAAGAAGGTTGGAGGTCGTCGACTTTAAATACATATAGGCCAGCATGGCAGAGATGGCTGAATTGGTGCTCTACGTTTGGTATAAATTTCTCAGACCCTTCAGGTAGTGATTTGGCTCGATATTTAGCGGATTTGCATCTAAAAGAAAAATTATCCTATCGTACTGTTTTACTTCATAAATCGGTTGTGTCCACTTTATGTAATACAAAGAGTGAGGCCCGTTTAAGTTCAAACATTTTGGTTAAACAAATGATTAAAGCTATAGCGTTGCAACAACCTAAAAAGTGGCCACCCCCTGTTTGGGATCCTCGGTCATTAGAAGGTTGGTTGGGCAATAGACCTCTTCAAAATCAAAGTCCATTCGAAATTTCAAGAGTTTGTGCAGTTTTACTGTTGTTATGTTCAGGACGTAGGATACACGATTTAACATTACTTAGTGTCTCGTCAGACAGGCGTATAGTGGGTGACAATAGCATTATGTTTTGGCCGCATTTTGGTTCGAAAACTGATTCTGAAACTCACGTGCAGTCAGGTTGGAAGTTGTTAGGGAATCTTGAAAATGCGGCGCTTGACCCGGTACTTTGGCTTAAAAAACTTATAGAAATTGGAAAACCGCGTCGTTTGCTTTGTTCTAGCGATAGACTATTTATCACTGTGTGTGGAAAAGCTAAGCCAGCTACTAGAACTATTTTGGCAGGTTGGGTTAAGTCGATTTTGAAGGAAGCAGGAATTGAGGCTACTCCAGGTAGTTTTCGTTCTGCAGTTGCTTCACGAAGTTGGTTGGATAACGAACCTCTTGATGAGATAATGGCACGAGCTAATTGGAGATCCGGTAATACTTTCAAAAAACATTACAGGAAGGAAGTGATTCCATCGCAGGGAAGCTCGTTGGTTCATCTGTTTCAGCCAATTAATTAAATACCTCTGAATAAATAGAATTCATTTATTTTGTGATGTTGATATGACATTTGGATTGTGAGAATAAGATGTTGTATCGATGAATAATAATAAGTTTTACATGATTATGGTAAGTTTATAAGAAGATATTACATGATGATTGATTCGAGGTACGTATAAAATGTTCAGTTTTCTATGTATTGAATTGTTTGGTACTATTTTTTGTCATTTATCATAAAATATTAAAGTATTATTAATTTGTTCCAATGCAATCGTAAAATTTGGTGTTTATTTTTGTGCTTATTTATTTATTTATTTTTTTTTTTTTTTAATAATTTCTTGATCTAATTTTACTTATTTCTTTTACAACACATTGGCGTCCCGTTCACCAGGCGATAACAAACAAAGCCTCAAATTATGTTTATATGACCCCGAATGAGGCCGAAGGACACAATAGCAGCGTTTTACCTTCAAACAAAACGCTTGTTGTGTCCGGAGACTCATTCGGGGTCATAATTTTAAAGACTGCCTGGTTTAATTGGTTTCTCAAGTTTTAAGGTTTTGAGGCCTCAATGAACGATTTGGCGCGCTGCGGCCACCTGGTGAACGCGGGCGGAAATACGTCATCATCGTGTTGTCAAGAAGGAGATAGTTGCATATACCTATATAAATGTGACACGAAAACGGAAGATGCTAGACTCAAATTATGTTTATATGACCCCGAATGAGTCTCCGGACACAACAAGCGTTTTGTTTGAAGGTAAAACGCTGCTATTCCTGCTTAGAGCTGGGAAAGAACAAACTATTTGTAAGTTTTGTCTATTGCCTGCTACAGTAGAAAAGAAACAACGCTATATGAACTGTATGTACGCTACTACGAAGTATGGTCTTGAAGCAAAATATTATTTTTGTTTACTTAAAAAATATTACTTTGTATTAGAATCTTTTTTTATGTGTAGGTAATTTCCATGAAATTGGCACAAATATTAAACGGTTTTGCTTTGATAAATGAGAAAAATTATTGAAAAAATTTGAAATAAGCTACGGTAAGTTATGACATGATATGAATCGGAACAAAATGTGTTCTTATCAGAACGAAATTTGAAACTCGATGTAGCGATCAATCGTCATGGAACGAAAAGTCAAAGTAAGATTATAATAATACATATATATATAGGATAAGAGACACATACTACAACTAAATGAAACGATATTTAAATCTTGTATAAAATGCACGCTATGGTGCCAAGCATATTATTATAAGCTGGGGGATTATATCGCTGACAAAAATGCTTGGCTGGTTAAACTGATTGACTTAAATTCTTTATTTATTATTATTCGAAAATATAGTTGGAGCTGCTGAAGATTGCAAAAACTATCTGCATAACTATATAACTTCAATCTCTTAGTATTGTATAATTGCATAGCACATGTGTGAGCACTGTGACCATGTATCTTCTATAAAGCTACCATTTACTGGGTACCTACGTCTTTCATTGACTTGAATGTGCCCTGGCGGCTAAGAGTATATCATACTCACTCAAATGTCTCGCTGGTGGTGGCGTGTGTGTTGGATCGTTAAGTTCCCTTAAAAATGGTTGAGCTAAACTGTGCTGATCCATGCGTAATGTTCGTCAACGGGCGCCGTCAGTAGGGACTGTTAGGGGGAACCGACCTATTAAACACTAATATCAACATAATTAGGAAAAACGAAATTTTTATCAGCCTAGGGCAATTTTAGGTACAGTCAGATGCTGGTCAATTCTTATCTGCCACGGCTTATTTTAATTTCTGAATTGTTTTTATCTTTTTATTACGGACGCTTTTTACGTGCACGTCTTTGTAGGTACCTACATACCTACCTACATTGTTCTCACATGTATAATTTCAACATGAATGATGTACCTAACCAATATTTTGTTACAATATTATAATTTAAAAGAGTGTCCATGGAGTTTCTTGCTCGTTCTAGTAAAAAATCTCTACAGTGCGTTATTATATTTATTTATTACTTAGACAACAATTATCCATAGGTACTATGTTAGTTGTTTGGGAACAAAAATAAAACTTAAAAGCTGTTAGTGTGTTACAATTATAACTAATTACACACTAAAACTAACTCACAGAAAAAACACTATTATTTATATACATTCACCGGTTAATAATGAATCACTCCTGCCTAACCAACACCTGCATGAAGTGATTCATTATCGGCGAGCTAAATTTGTACCCTCAGGGCGACCATTGTTTACCGTGTGTAGCTGACCCACAGGCTGTTGTAGCAAGCCTGACAGTAAACTTTAAACGATGCTATCTTACCTCCTTACTACATCAAGCAAACCTGCGGGCCAGCATAGCACTTTTACGGTGCTAAGATTTTTAGTGCCTACCTTAGTCTTCTTGCTGCTTGGTCTCTTGGGCAGCTGATAAAAAAATGGTCATAATCATAAACCTTTATTTATATCAACATCTATTGATCTATTTCAACATCCTACGATAACGAAACCATGATCCGGGATGTAGGTACTGACTTTCTTATCGGTAAGTGGGTACGCATTTATTAATATCTTTCGATTATAACAACTACGATAAAAGATATATAGGACCTATGGCTAATAATTAGCGCAACAGAAAATTTATTATTTTGATTTACATTATTTTATGATAATAATTGGTTAAGTAAGTAGGTACAGTATTCCCACAATTTGTACCAACTTCTTAATAAATATTGAGGAATTCAGCTATCATCGCTATCATGAACATTATCATCATTACGCCGCTAATAAGTAGGAATAGGTACTATCAGACACAGCTATCAAATGAAAATCAGCTTATCCAGATTAAAAACAGTTGCTGTGTGATGTCAATGTTACCGAGGCGAGTGGGAAAAACCAATAAAAAAGTTTTTCAAACATTTACATATTTTAACGTAGTAAGTTTTCAATAAAACTTTGTACATAAAAAAAGTTTGTGTGTATAAGTTTTCCAAAAGGTTTGTTGTAACATAACGTATAATACATAGACTGAACGGCTAGTGTGACCATCGTCATAACAAGTTTTATTTTTACCACACTTGACATTTATGGCGTCACTAGTCACAACTGTCAAGCGCTCACGCGATGACTTATGTCATTAGTCATACGCTATGTATCTTCTATTTATCTGGAAATATTATAGCGAAATACAAAGTTATCGTAGCAAACAGCTAATATTACTGATAATCACTTTCACGTAACGCGTGATAGTGAATGCTGGACGCGCGTGCGATGAGAACAAGTGGAAAAATTTAGTGTGAAGTTGTATTGCAATGTTTACCTCAGTGACTGTTTTTATTAGTTAAAATGGATAATAGCAGTGATAAGAAAGACGATACGAGTGCTCAGAAGAAAGAGGTGCTTTCGAGTTTACAGAAAATATGTTTAGTGTGTGGCGATAAGGCTCTTGGTTACAACTTTAACGCAATCTCCTGTGAGAGTTGTAAGGCGTTTTTTAGACGCAACGCCCTAGCCAGCAAAGAGTTCAAGTGTCCGTTCACGAACAATTGTGTGATCACTGTAGTAACTAGAAGGTTTTGTCAAAAATGTCGACTAGAAAAATGTCTGTCTATAGGCATGGTGAAAGAGTTCATAATGTCCGAAGAGGACAAGGCGGAAAAGAGACGGAAGATAGAAGAAAACAGAGCTAGAAAACGGCAACGTGATCCTGACGACGCAGTAACAAGCTCTAAGAATGTCAAACGAGACGATGAAGGTGACACGGGATTCATTCCATTACAAGACACCGTGATTCAGTATGATACTTTAAGTACAACATGTAGTCCTAGTAGTACAGTCCAGTCTCCACTGTCAAATGACCTGGACACGTCGATACAGTCTCCTCAGTACAACTACACTCCCGCTCCACCCGTTGCAAGTAATGATCCGCCGTACACTATGAAGATATACCCGATAGATGAGAAATCAGTAATTAACAGGGCAATATATGAACAACGAATGATGGAATCATACATGTATGAGAATGGTGAAAGTAATATGTATGGGGACACTCCAAAACAGAATACTATAAGGTTTGTTTAATTATATTATAGTTAATAATTCAGTCATTGTATTGTTTGTGCTTTGTGTACAGTTGAAGTGTCACTCATTATTGTCCTTTTTATCCTCCTTTATGTTATTTTATACAAATTCTTGTTCAATTAGACAAGCATTCATCTGAACTGCATAATTAGGGTCCATTCGTGGTTAATATGGTAATTTACGGTCATTATAATTATTATACTTAATTATGGTCTACGGGTTGAGGCTTTGGCCAGTAAAGCCTGAAAATAAAGCCCTTTTTGTAACAAAATCCCTCTTTTTCAGTTTTAAGTTGGACCGTAAATAAAAATTTAATGAATCATGTTAAAGGATAATGATAGATTTTTTCCCTAACAAATAAGTATTTTCTAAATCCTAACTTAATTTATTATAAATGCGAAAGTGTGTTTGTATGTTTGTTTGTTTGTTACGCTTCACACTAAAATGGCTGAACAGAGTTGGATGAAATTTGGCATATGGGTAGACCAAGATCTAAGTTAGGAAATAGGATACTAAATCCTGATTGGCACAGGATTGAGACTTATGTGGGGTAAACCACAGGGTGCAGCTAATACTATATAGGTGTTTAATAACAATTCATCATTGTCCATGAGTAACTGGCTTCTGTAGCAAACTTTGTATTACTTAGGTCAAAGTCCTACCGTTCCTGAATTCGATGGTTATATTTCATTCACTACACGCAAAAATCAAACTCAAAATGAACGTGTGGTCATTTACTGCAAAAACATAGAACAGTGCAATATTCATGAACTGGAAATTGTCGATCCCAATTGCCTTATTTTTAAAATAAACATAAACACTGTAATCGTTGCTGTCTATCGACCACCTAGTCATAAAAATATTGATAATTTTTTAATGTCCCTCAACAATTGTCTAAGTAATCTTTCATCCTTTCAAAATATCATATTAGTTGGCGATATTAATATTGACATTATTGAAAATTCCCAAGATAATAGATCCTACGCATATCTCGACCTCATCGCTTCTCATGGTATGCTTCCAGCTCACACGATTCCTACGCATAGTCGCACGTGCTTAGATCATATATTGTTAAAGACAAGATTATCAGCGTTCTGTTATGTTGCTCAAACTTCGGTTACAGACCACCATAGTGTTGTTCTATTTTTAGACCATACACTAATCAAAAACCAATACTCCATAACTATTAAACGAATAGACGACGCAGGACATGAAACATACATAAAAAACATAGATTTCGAAAAGATTTTCAGTATGACAGATGTTAACGAGGCAACCAATTTTTTTATACACTCCCTAGGTCAACACAAAACTAATCAAGACTTCTAGACGTAAAATAATTTTAAAGCCTTGGATAACACCGAGTCTATTAAAACGCATGCGAAATCGTGATCAATTACATATTAAAACCATAAAAAATCCAGATAATGAGATAGCACTTTTTAGTTACAAAAGATACGGATTTTTTGCAACAATATATTAAAGAAAGTTAGACAAAGTTATGAGCAAGATATCATTAAAAAAGCAGGTAAAAACAACAAAAAACTTTGGGAAGCAATTAAAAATATCACTTAATAAACCCAAACAGCAATCCACACAACTAATTTCAATAGACAATCCTATACAATCAATTAATAGAGTAAATTCATTTTTTGCAAACTTAGGTAAAACATTGTCAGAAAAATTACTCTCACAAAATATACTTTTTCCTAATATAGAAAACTCGATAGTCATCCAACTATTTCTTCTCAAAATTCTTTTGTTCTTCTTCCTACTAATGAAGAAGAAATACGTTCCTTAATTATTAATCTAAAAAACGAGTGTGCAGCTGGCATTGATAATATATCTGGATCGTTTTTAAAACGATTTGCTGATATTATTGTTCCTCCTCTTACATACATAATTATGCAACCTCTCTTTCTCAGCTGGAATATTTCCGCATGCCTTTAAATAATCCAAAATTATACCCATATTCAAAGCCGGAGACTGATACTGTGTCAATAATTATATATCAATATCCATACTTCCAACGTTGTCAAAAATTTTAGAGCGATTAATTAATACCAGACTTACTAAATTCCTTGAAAAAAATTCTCTTTTATCTCCATCACAGTTTGGCTTTCGATCTGGCAGGTCAACTGCTGAAGCCGTCCACGAACTAACAGATCACATAGTCAACAAACTAGATAATAAAAAAAGACCTTAGCCATTTACCTAGATTTAGCTAAAGCATTCGACACAATATCTGTTCCTATTATGGTAAAAAAAAATGAGAATATGGGAGTAAGAGGTCTACGACATCAACTATTCATAGACTATTTATCCGACAGAATACAAACTACTAAAGTAGATAATTGGATTAGCGACAAACTTCCTAATCAGTACGGCGTTCCACAAGGTAGCATCCTCGGTCCAACATTATTCTTAGTTTATATAAACGACTTATGTGACTTAAATCTACAAAACGTCTTGATATTCGATGCTAACTCGTGGGATGAGGTTAAAAATTATGCTCAACAAGGTCTTGATACGGTGTATAAATGGTTATATTCTAATTTGCTTACCCTCAACGTAGATAAGACAAAATACATGACTTATTTCCTTAGACCCCAGGATCAACCAAACTTCAACTTGAAAGCCCACTCATGTAATTTCATCAACCATTGTTCATGTCCAGTATTAGTTCAAACGAATTCTATCAAATATCTTGGCATAATCATAGATTACCGTCTCAACTTCCAACAATACATTGAAACCCTAGTTAAAAGAATCCGAAAATTAATCTTCATATTTTAAAATCTAAGACATATATCTGATACAATAGTTATTAAAACAGTTTACTTTGCTCTATGCCAGTCTTTGCTAGTATATTGCATTACCACTTGGGGCGGTACCTCTAAAAGTTATTTGATAAATTTAGAGAGAGCCCAAAGAGCTATATTAAAATTTAGTTGCTTTTTACCAATTCTCTATCCAACTTTTGAGCTTTACCAACACTGGTGCAAACGGTACGACATTTGTTCATTGTCATGACAGTACTAAAAAAACACACAGAACTCCCCTAGATCACGATTTACCAACACAAAATAGACGATCAACAAATGTTTGTGCAATCATCTGTTATAACACTAGTTTCTCCCAAAAAATTTTCTGTTTTCTTGGCACTTTTCTTGATAATTCAATTAATAAAAAAATATCTATCTACACTCATACAAAAGCTATTTATAAAAGAAAATTACGATTTTGGCTATTAAATCTGGACTACATTGCCACTGAAAACTTATTAAAACCAATGTCTTAACACCCACACATTTACACTCACACACCTACACTTACAGACATTCAATACACACAACATTTCCCCATTTCCATTCCTCATTTTTTGTTATGCTCATTATTATTTTATTTTCTTATTCAGATACCTAAGTATGAATTACTGAATAATAATATAGTTACGTAATGTACCTACATAATATCTATATTTCTTTGAATTTTATGTTTACTTGCTTTTCTTTGATTTTGTTTTAATTTTGTTAGTTCTTTCTAACTTTTGTTTTACCATTAATATCTTAACTACTGTTTTGTAAATTAACATGTCCTATCTAAGAGAGCCGGGTGATCTGTAACTCAGGACCCTCCTACCTCAGACACCTTTCTCTATTTAAGATTGTGCTTTTTATTAACCAGTGCTGTAATATGATGTTGAGATAAATAAAGATTTATGATTATGATTAAAGTTCAGATTAGAAATGTTGAAGGCCGAGTTGATTGTCAATAATACTATACCTATTTTTTTTTTTCAAAGATCAATCAATATGCAAAATATTTGACAAAAAAATCTGCAAATAGCTGAGATATTTCAGTTTGACCTGAATAAAAATAATTTTGGATGGACAGACACAGCAAATAAAATTTCTTATTCTTATTCAAATCACTTGTACAGGATTGCCTTCACTAATATTATTATTATCTCCTTGATTTAATATATATACATTTTAAAATATTTTATAAAAATAGAAAATAAATTATTATTATTTATTTATATTTCAGACAATTAATGAAACCCAAAAAATATACTTACATAGAAAGTAATTTCCATTTTTGCCATTTTTCAAACCTGCATTAAGCTTGAAAAGCAAGCCTGTTAAACTCCAACCCATTTTGAATCTACATATTATTAGTTAGAAGACATTATCCCTTACCACCTTTGGTAACAGCAATACCTCTTGAATGTTCATTCCTCATCCATACATACACATACCACACACATCGCTCCCTCACATAGAAGCCCCAATATAATGATTATAATTGACAGATCAATATTGACAAATAGTGACAAGTCATCGCACCGAGAGACACGGCCACAGCATGTGTGTGAGGAGATCCCGTCTACCAGCAACAACCCCGATGTCAACAAGGCGAGGGATATACTTCAGGATGTTGAAAGGTACTTACTTCTTTTATCTTGCATTGGCATGAACTGTATACAAACAAATCATAGTAAAAACTAAAAATAAAAATGTTAGGCAGTCAGCGCATTCGTACCTATAGTCTGTTCCAAAAGTATCTGATGAAAGTGTAAACAAACCCTGTTCAGGTTATATTTTTACGCAATCACTCACTTAAGGAAATTAGTAACACATTCATCTGTATTAAGGGGGAACAAGTCCCGGGCTCGAACTCAGTAGTGGGCGTGGCCAAAATGCATGCCGTCTCACCTGGCATCGTGTCCGACAGAGATAGTATCAGTGATGAGCAGTTAGACGCTAGTCTACACACAACGTCTAGTTCGCACGCACACAAACACCGTTCCCGACTGAAACGACGTTAGACGATGCACACACATGCACCGCCGCTGTGCCGCTCGCTGAGAGTCAGCAAGTACCTACCTACAAGTACAAACTCGTACTGAAGTAGTAGGCGATGTTATCGTTTCAGGTACTTATCTAATATGGTTGCTTATTTTATTATGTTTAGATGTTTAGTTTCCCGGGGTGAGGCTTATTTGAAGTCATCGCTCGCCCGACCGCGCATATTATTACGTATTAGAAAGGTAATAAATGTAATTGTTATAGTTTCAACCTATAAATTGTTTTCAAAATTACTTATCTTCTTATTTAGGTCTTCTGAGTCTGGTCTAAACCAAATAAAAAAACAAGACAGAGCGTTGTCAACAGTGAAGTGAAGCCGGTTTCGTAAACATGTGTACACTTTGTGTGGTGTAGTTTGATTGTAGTGTCATTGTCAGAGGCGTAGCTACCGCCGTATCAGCCGTATCAATGATACGGGGCCCCCGGGCTACAGGGGCCCCTAACGCGTGTAAGCAAAAATTAGTAAAATGTTATCCACAATGTCACTTAATCTCGTGCTTCCCGGAAAAAAAACATATAAAAAAAACTGTCATACGTGTGAACTATCGTCATACGTCAACTATCAGTTATTGCGGGATTCCCCCGTTTAAGTCATTTACTTAAACGGGGGAATCCCGCAATAACCGATGTACAATGACAAACCACAGAGAGCTATATTTACGCGTTTTATTTTATTCCGGTTCAAACGTTATTACATTGTAATACAATACAATCTTGTTCTTCTGATTATTTACTGGTTAATTAGTTTGATTTGTGAAAAGAATGAGTGAAAGGAAAAGAGATTATCCCAGTGGAGCTATGAAAAGAAGAAGTAAACAGAAAAGGGAGGTTATAAAAAAGATGCCCAAAATTTCTTCATTTTTTCAGCAATCAGCTTCTGTGAGTGATTTAGATTGCATTGGTAAGTACTACCTATTTATCTACCAGTAGCGAAGGGTGAATTTTGTTTTTTGAAAGAACAATGGCAACCTTCAATACATGAAAATACCTGATCACGTCACGAGCAATAATAAGAATTTTGTTTCGATATTCTGTATTAGTAGTTGATTATTACTCTCAAAGCCATTTTTCTCGTAATGCTGGGAGAATAGATAATTTAGCACTTTAAGATTTTTAGGTTCTGTCGCCCACAAAAAAATATAAATTCCGAATTTTTGACCAAATACTCGTAACCTTACGTATCATACGTTATTTAACATATATTTTTTTAATTCATCTAAACATTAGTTTTAGTCCTCTAGTTTCGAATAATTAAAAAAAATCTTTATTGTATTAATTTTATTCAATTATATTTTTAGATTCTTCTGAAGCACATTCTCCATTAGATGTCTAGCCGGAAATAAAAAAACTGATAAAAAATTACCTAAGGACTTCGATGGGGCAGGAACGGCTATCAGACTTGTCACTATTGTCTATAGAGGCAGAAATTTTAGAAAAACTGAAATCGTCTTCAGCTATAGATGATTTAATAAATCAATTTGCCGAAAAAAAGGCTAGAAAAGTGTATATTTAATTTGAATTGTTTGGCTAGCTCAATTTCTAGGAGTTATCGCTTAACTTATAATCAATAAATATTTATTTTAATTTAATGCAAGAATTTTTGTTTCTTTTGTGAGAAATCTTTACCCTTCATTTGGGCCCCCAAACTAATTTTGATACAGGGCCCCTCCAAGGCACGCTACACCACTGGTCATTGTAAAAGGTTTTAAATGTTTGTGTGTGAGCGTGTATGCACAGAGCGGCGATTTAGTTTTGGCTTGCTTCACTGTATTGTTCACAGCGCTCGGTCTTGGTTATTTATTTGGTCTGAGGGTACCTACTTACTTACTTAGGTACTCATGGACGTACGCATAAGGTAGGTAGGTACTTACTTACATTTTAGCGTCCACGACGGTTTGTGATATTTTTGCTTGCATGTACCTACCTCGGCAATTATAGCATTAGGTACCTACTAAACATTGTTTTTGTAATTGATGTTCTGTTACGGATCAATGTTCTATGCAAGTATTTTTCTTCCCAAAAGGCTTGGAAGTATCCTGTTTTGCATACGCGATTATACTCCTTATTTGTATCAACATACGGACCAATTTTCTATGCAGAAAGAAAATACTTGAAAGTATTTCGAGCCCTCGAGGTTTTTGGCGCTGGTGTCTAAAGGTGGACTTACTTGGAAGCCCTGGTACTTGATTTTGCAAGTACGACTCATACCTAGAGTGTGCCACATCGCCCGACAACCTCATTTACTCACTCGTGGGAGTCGTGGCTCACTCTGTGTTCGTCATCCTGTGGATGCCTCTTTGAGAGGTAAAATACGTGTCGATTTCTCACAAGGTTTTTTATGACTCTTTAGGAATAGTTAAGCGGATTAGGTTACTAAATATATCTATGTCTATTGTATTTTATAACGGACTCCCGCAAAGTCATGCCTGAGTCAATTAGTTGTATTGGAAAAATTATTAAAATAATCTCTCTGATCTTGTTATCAAACGGTGAAGGAAATCATCGTGAGGAAACCGGCACTTCACTTTATAATACACTAGGTTCTGCCCACGACTTCGTCCGCATTCGCGTGAAATTTCAAGCCCCGACCCACCGCATCGCATCCCATTGCCCGCCGGCGCTTTTACTTAGTTTTCGCTTAGGTATAGTTCTTACTCACTTTTTTTTTCTCGTCTCCTAAGGGTTGTAGCTTGATGTTACATAGCCTATAACCTTCCTGAAGAATGGGGCTATTCAATTAAAAAAGGATTTTTCAAATTCGCCTGTTACTTCCGGAGATTACCCCCTACATACAAGCTTACATACAAACAAATTTTACCTCTCTGACCAAATAAAAAATAAAGACAAAGTGCTGCGAACAATACAGTGCAGCATGCCAAAACTACACCACCGCTCTGTGCATACACGCTCACACGCACACATTTACAATGACGCTACAATCAAACTACAACACACAAAGTGCACACATGTTTACGAAACCGGCTTCACTTTACTGTTTACAGTGCTCAGTCCCGAACTTTTATTTGGTCTGAGTTTTACCTCTTTATAATTAGTAAGTACTTACTTATAGAATAGAAGTACCTACCTACTTAGGATATTTTTTGTTACCTACTTATTATAATACAATACGAATTAGGAATAGGTAAGGGATAGTGGGTAGTTATTATGTACAGTCACGAGTGCTAATATGTATCCACTTAACAAAAATTCAAAAGCGATTTTTTCGTGAAATATTGACTGCAACATTGAGATAAGACCTAGGTAATTCATATTATTGTGGGTTCCAAAATACTATATTCGTAACAACATAAAATTACAATCAACACAGTAGGAGAAAATCACTTTTAAAAGTTGCTAAGTGTATACATATTAGTGCTCGTGACTGTACGTATACCTACTAAATACCTACTACTCTAGCATTCCCCCACGATTTCCACGAGCACAAAATAAAAGTCATGAGCGCGCCCGCGTAAAAGTAAAGAGCGAGCGTCTTGCCTAGTTACGTAGTGCCTAGTAGTCTTGTAGTAGTAGTCTTGCCTACCTACAGTAAGTAGATAGGTACAGCCGGCGAGCGCGGCGATGTGTAGGTAGGTAACCTACCTACACATCGCCGCGCTCGCCGCCGCCGGTAGCTAAGCCCCAAGTCATGGCGCTCGAACATGACTTTGGACCATCCCCGAAAGCCAGAAAATGTATTGGCTAAAAGATATAATTATAACAAAAAATATGCTCGAGGAGGTAGGTACATAACTAAATAGATTAGGTACCTATAAGTAACAAATTGTACGACTTACCCATTGTTTATTTGTAGTTGCTCAGCGTATGACTTATTGTGCATGTGTGCGTGAGCGTCTTCCCTCCGCACCGCGCCGGGGGGATATTATTGTGTGAAATGCACGATAGTTCATAGTAAAACGAGCGCGTACAAAATTACGAAAAGTCCTTTGGGAAATGGGGTTTTATGAAAAAACCACTGCATTAATCAGTTTCAAATAAAGTTAATTGAACTCTTCGATAATTGAGCTGTGTCGGTACCGATTTTGTTTTGGAGATTTTACACTTCTTTTATTACTTATTCACGCCCAAAGTTGCGTTAAAATTAGCAAGAAAAATGAATCTTTGTGGGCTCATAACTTTTTAATGGCTTTTTATTTTACTATTCCGCTTCCGTACCGACATAATTAATAATGAGACAAAACGATATCATGCTTAAACTTTGGATGCATAATGTCAAACTGTCGAGTAAAACCCCCTCGCAATTTGTATGGAAAAAATATCGACTTGTTCCCCCTTAAGAAGGTTTTAACTTTATATCTCACCAATTTTCCAACAATTATCATGAATGAAAAATCATGGACGAAAATTGAGATGATAAAATTAACCTCAATTGTTATCAAATGAAAAACATATTTAATAACATTTAATATTAAAAAAAAACATTTAATTCAGTTAAAAAAATCCATACAATACGATTAAAATTAAAATTACAAATAAAATATTAAAATTCATTTCAAATTACTCTCTTGGCAAAGGTTCTCCACGATGGAGAAGAGACCCTGTCCGCTACAGTCTTCAGAATTACATTGCAGCTGCCACGCATTCTGCGGATCAGGGATACCGTTTTCTTGCGGATGACGGCATGAAAGCCATCAGTGCGATACAGCACAAACATCCCCGATGCACTACAGAAGCGAGGCAGCCCCAACATCATCCTAAAGATGTTATTATACTGGACGCAGGACATCCAGCGACCTTTTGGTGTGGCTGACCCACAGATTCCCCGTATAAAAGCTTTGACAATACGCCTTAAACAACGTTACCTTTACTTGTTTAGAGCAGCGGTAGAATCTGCGGGCCAGCATGTTACCTCTGACCGCTAAAGCCCTGCGCTCCCTCTCAATATCCTGACCGTCGTAATTAATGTAATTATGCACAATCCATCTACAGTGATATTATGTGAATACTCGGGGCATCCACCGGCGGCCCTAAAGACCATATACTCAGTTTTCTGGACATTGTATATAAGGTAATGTGCACCAACATAGGCCTCGCACACTCTTAACAACTCTCCGAGACCTCTCACCGTCGGGCTCAGCAGCACCATGTCGTCCGCGTAGCTAATGTTGTTGACGCAGACGCCATCTATCGAGCAACCGACACGCTTGCTATACTGAGCTCGACGATGAGGTCATTTATGTATAGGTTGAAAAGATTGGGTGACGTCCAACCTCCCTGTCTCACCCCGCTTTCCAGCATATATGCCTCAGAGAGAGTATTATTCCACCTCACAAAATTAATTTGGTGAGAATACCAATATTTAAGCATATTGACTCACGCATATCGTAAAAAAACATGACCAGGACCCTCAGTAGGTGAACCCTCACATGCCGCAGATGCTCCACACTAAGCCCATCATGACCGGGAGATTTACCGCCTGTCATTTTCTTTAAAACGCATCTTACTTGACTAGCCGTAAAATATACAGACGACCCCTCATATCCGGGCTCAGACCTAATAAATTACGCTGAAGGGCCCAGCGGGGAGCGCACGAAAGCTATTTTAGTAACTTTATTCTACACCTGCATTGGGTCAGACTCCGTCTCTAAGAATTTCCTCATGAATAAACCCAATACATTGAAAAAGTTAATTGTGACGCTTGTTAACTTAATAAATTTAAAATTGAATTCTCTTTTCCTAGCGTATTTTACCGCTGAGTTCCTTTTGTGCGTAGTCTGATACGCACTTTGAATTTTAATATTGATCCAAATTGTCCCAAATTACGTTTCAAGGATACACCTGTGGTAAAAGCGCTATTATGTTTATATTTATAACGTCATCGACGACATCGATAGGGGAACCTCGTTTAGACGCACCTGATGATAGAACACCTGAGTGCCTTTCTCAATAGTGACTCAGATCGCAGATCTACGAAGGAAATTTCAAACGAGACAATTTTTTTTGTAGTAGAGCTATTTGCGATGGAGCTCATCCGGGAATGGACTACCATAACCACAATACTATGCTATTTCTGCCATCAAGCAGCTTTACTGTGCTCCTTGAAAGATTTGGGTCAGGTCACATGAGTCAATTCAGCTTTTTCAATGGCACTATGGATGACTATCGTCGGCGATGACCATATACAATCAGATGCCTGATTTTTTGCCACTAATTTACACAAAAATCTCTATTGAGTATTAATCTGTCTCTGCCACATTAAAATATGTTGTAGCATCAGAATTAGAAACACCAGAGTTTTTTTTTGCAACAATTTATTTGTTGACGATAGCGTCCACTCTGAAATGACGCACCCCACTACCGCATTTTACGTACACGGCGCGGCGGCGTGTACCTACGTAAAATGCGGTAGTGGGGTGCGTCATTTCAGAGTGGACTTAACAAGCTATTATTCTGCCAGCGTCATGTGGTGACGGCAGCGCAGTGTCGTTTGAGAATGCGGCCACTACTGACTCAGTTGGAAGGATTAGAGCTATGATAGTTAACATGTGGTAGCATTTCGAGTGGCTCACAACTTTGTTGACAATACATTATCTCCGTGTAGATTACGTGAGGTTGTAAGAGAGAATACTCATCGTTTGGTATACTCACTCATAAACGCTTGTTGTACCTACTGTATGAGTACCTATAGTTTACTTATTGTTTATGAAGTAGGTAATAATGATTATTATAATCAACTAGCTTTGGCCTGCGGCTTCGTCCGCGTGGAGGTTGGATGTTATCCCACGCGAATGAACTATCGAGAAAAAAGTATACCTATTTATTATGTCCTTACCCAGGTCAATCTACCCGTGTGCCAAATTTTATAGAAATCCGTTCACCCGTTAAGACTTGAAATAGTAACAGAGACAGACAGATAGAGTTACTCTCTCATTTATAATTTAATTTTGTATAGACGAAATTAAATAAACCATGGCCATGTTATGGATTAACCCATCCGTCATAGAAAACCTTCTACATATTAAAATCTTAAATTCTCTGACAGACAACGTACCGCCTAAATCAAAATGTTGCGCAAGAGTTCTTTGATAACGAAAGTGAGCACGAAGAAGTATTTTTGAAAATTCAGTGCCTAAAGGGGTGAAAGTTTGTATGGATGTTCGTAATTTTTGCCGATGGGAATTCCTATCGGCGACACAGCTTGTAGAATAGAAATGCTAAGTATATCGGTCTACTGCCTCGCCTCGTTGGTTTAATGATCTGAAGCGCCACCGCTGAGCATTAGGTAATTGCATTGGATTATTTGGATTGATCCCGAGTCGGATTACCATAAGGAAATTCCGGAGTTTGGATTTGTGCCTAAAAAGTAATAGTAATATGCATAGATCTATGACAGGCAAAGAGAATATAACCACTAGAGAGCGTATAGGCCGATTTCTTCGAAGAACACGACTCACTACCGCGGGCCGGGGGACGAGGAAGAATGCGCGGCTGTAATTGGTCCGTTCAAGGTCAAGTTGCATAGGATGCGTATCGTTAAGGTAGCAATACTTCATTAAGGGAAAATAGTCGATATCGATAAAATGGATTTTAACATTATGAAAAATACTCAATTAAAATCATAGATATAACATTTAATCAAAATCAATCAATTACAAAAAAAAACATGTATCCTCTTATTATTGATTTTTAAAATGAATTAATTTGATATAGATTTTTCGAATTTGAAGCCTGTAAAAATTGAATGTTTCTTATAATCACAATTTCACTTTACGCAACATTATATCAATAAAAACAAAACTTACCAAAATAGGCACAAACATCGTTGGTATCGCTGAACTAAATAGACGGCGGCGTTGTTTTAAATATTCAAAACCATCAGGGGTAAAGTGCCTTGAACAAACAGCGCTGTATTTTGTTGGAAACTAATTTTTCCTATTAACCCTATCTATCCACTTTTCTTTTAGTTCCGGAATCTTTGGAAAACTAAAATGAACGTGGAAAATAATTACTATCATATCTCTAAGTAGTCTGTGATTTTACTATACAAAACAACAAATAGAAAATTATCAAATTCACTATGACGTATGATTTTATGGCCGTCTTCCACGAAATTGTAGCGAATCCAAGTGAAAGTTGTACTAATTTGTTGTTATCTGTGGCTTTGTAATAATTGGGGTATAAAATCGCATGACCGCAATGGGAGCGATCTGTCCCAGCGGTGCCTGACGACGCGGCGGTCCTGGACCAATTGGTCGGTCGGGGACAGAGAGAACAAACAATCCCGGAACATACATTAAAGAAATACCGAACAACTGAGAACCTCCTCCTTTTTTTGGAAGTCGGTTATAAGTAGATAAGTAGGTAGGTATTTTATTACAGTATGTGAAATGAATAAAAATTGTATTAATTTTAATTTTAAATTTTCGATATCAACTTTCAATTGAATCAACTTGCTATTAAAGGTAACAGCTCTATTTTTTACGTTAAACATACAAAAGGAAGAAAAAGGATAGAAGCATTAGAATTGTCTAATACAAGAACGAGACTTTTCCAAAAGACATCAACGCGCGCCTCAACAGTGTGCTCGTTTACCCAGCGACCATTTTAAACAGACCCCTGCGGTGGCTCATATTCTGATTAAAGCAAAAATAATTTTTCGTACTGTTTACTTACCGATGAAAAGTTATGCCATCCTTTTTGTAACTTGAGGTCTTGGAATGTTTCCCACACCACTTCACCGCGCATGAAGGCATTTTGATGCGTTATAATTGCATAAACAGTTAAAAAAAGTTGTGATAATTTAGCGTGCACACAGGTCTAACACTTGGGCACAATTAAAATGGTTACTAGTACCGTGGCCTAATATAGGCGACAAAATACTAATAGTTTTCGAGCGTCGGGGCACTGATCCGCAGTCAAGTGGTTATATAGTCTTTGATGACAGGGTATAATAGACTTGTTCCCTATGATTAATATTATAGGGAATAAGTCTATTATATCTTACTACATAACTAGTGAAGTGTCCTAATATTACTGTCGATATTAGACGCTTCACTTCAGCAAAGTTTAATTTTTGTTTCATTCCACGTTCGCTCTACGTCGACAAAATTATAAGAGTAAAAGATGCAGAATGAAAGGCAAATATGAGGCGTCTGATATCGGCTTAAGTAAGTACGCACATACCGACTTAAAATCGCCCGACATGACGACGCTCATTCACGCTTTTTACGTCTGCATCAAAAACCTTGGTAGTCAGTGCAAAATGATATAGATAACACATTCGTCAATAATCTCCTTATCAGCTTATCAGGAGTCCTTGCGTATCGGGCTAGCAACAGCCGTTGACGGAAAACTCGTCTCGTCTGCTATACACATAGAAATATAAAAATCATTAGAAGTAGCATGGGGGCGTGTCTGTGTCCGCGCGTCGTGATCACGATGCTCATGTCATTGGCAAATGGCCGTCTCCGCGAACTAGTGCGCTTTCGACCGCGATCGTGACAACATTTCACTCCTTTAAAAAAGTATTATCTTGTGACTGCAAAGGAATTATCAATATCGGCTATTAAGAACTACCTTTACTAGAGTAAAGGTAGTTATGGACAGACTAACCGAAAATAAACAAAATAAAAATACTTTGAACGAATACCTACGCGTTATAATTTTATTTGCTTTAAGAACAAGATAAGTTAGTTGCTTGTGATTTCCGACGTTCTGAGAAAAAAAATACCTCAAATAATTTTCTCAATAATGTTCTCAAATCAAATAAAATTATTTATGCGTATTTCGAAATTAAAAATTCAATTTTTTTTGTTTGTTTTCAGCCAGTAAAAAATCCACCGTAAAAAGTAAGTTGGAGTCGCATTTCCTACGAAATGTAAAAATGGAAAAGTTTTTTGCGATTTCTGACTTTTCTAGTACTCAAAGCTCAGTTGGTCTACTAGAGTTTTTTTGATCCTTTAAGAAACAGGATCGATTCGAATCAGAAAAGTTTTTGTGAAAACTGACCATTTTCTTGCTGACAAACTTTTTTTCAATATCTGTGAATGCAGATCAAAATGTCTCAAAAAGTTAAGGACAGTCTCCTAAGAACGTTTTCCTGTAACTACAACGGTTCAGATCGCTGCCCTTACTGCCCCCGTCTCAAAAATCCAACTTGTATGTATATCGTTTTTTCCTACTCCTCCTACCTATAGACAGATTCAGTTGTGTTTAGTGGTCTCGTGTGGTAACACGAGACCACTAAACACAACTGACGGCAGAACGAGTAATTACCCTACAGCGCACGCTACTTACGCACGTTGTAGGGTCTATAGGTTACTGTATAAGAGTTCGTACAATCATAATATCCATGTCTTGTTTCGTCTTTTCAGGATAGAACCGAACTCCATGGAGTCAATATTGTGTGAAGCGATAAAGTTGGAGTTCGAAGCATATACGTCAGTCAATCCGTGCAGTGGCTCTTCTAGAGAACTAAATGAGGTGAGGATAAATCGCTTTCTTTATTTTAAAATATTTCTCACGCACAGTATGTACTGCAGTTATGGTTAAAGATTTTTTTTCTCAATAAGAAATTTTCAAATATTTCACTTACTTGAGAAAATTTTAAAAACCAAAAATATAGTAATAAAAGAACTTTGACAAACAAAGGAGTGAAGTATCGAAAAGTGAGTAAACAAATGATTTAAAGAGCAAGATGCAAAGAAACAAAGAGACACTCCGCGGCACACTTTTCGGTCCGTGAGAATGATCATAACATTTTATGACAAAGCAGTTATTGGCTATTGCCTACATGGTTCTGGATGAAAGTATTCATCATCTGCCTAGCCTTTTCTCGAATATGTTGGGGTTGGCTTCCAGTCTTACCGGATACAGCTGAATACCAGTATTTTACATGGAGCGACTGCCCAGTCACTAAGTAAAACGATACCCCTTAGTAAGACTGATTGTCGCGCTTTCGAGCAAATGACTACCCGCGCCGACTGTCAAAGATCTGAATTAAAGTATTCTATGTGTTAATTCAGGACTTGCTATTATATTGTGTGCTAAACATCTACATCCGTTAAGTTCAGACGTTAGCACCTGATGAGTGACAAACATCTTCACAAACTACCATTTTACAAGGAAAAAAACCATGAAAATGCGTCAGCTTATCGTAACATTTTGTTTTCAATTTCCAGGTGGAACGTGCCAAATTAAACGAGTTAATAGTAGCGAACAAGGCGCTGAACGCTCCCATAGACGATGACATCTCGCAGTTAGTGGGAGATACCGCCTGCACGGCTGGCTTCAAGGTAAAATACACTTGTTTATAATCTGTCAAGTGAATCATCGTGAAAATAACGTACCTAGTATACTATGATGTATTGAGAATGAATGTGGATGGCTATACGAGTAGAGGAAGGCCAAAGAAACGATAGATGGACTGTGTGAAAAATGATATGGCTAGAAAGGAAGTGACTACCAGGGCCGACGGCTTCAAACAACCCGATTCTTACCGGCTTCCCTTCGGAAATTCGGAACACAACCACTCTATCGTCATTGACCATAAAATTAAAACATTACAAAAGGCCTACCCTACATTATTTTTTTTGTCTTTATATCCCAGCAACAAAACATTTTGCGCTAAAATAACTCGTAGGCGCGTCCGGCTTATCGTGAATTCAATTTCTTTAGAAAATAAAGTCCGTCATGACGTCACTTCGGTCACGCGACATCGCGTCTTCTTAGCAGCCAGGTAAGTCGATGTGCGCCGAGTAACGATAGGGATATTAGTAGAAAATGCATGCGCGTGAACGAGAAAGAGCTATTGCTATTGCTCGTAATTCGGTTCTGCTCGTTGAATTTCGTAATGCGTTCGGTTTGGAGTTCAGACATCGGACATCCTATCATCATTCGATGACTTTTCGGCGGCATGTAGATTATTGTGTGATTATTTGCTTTGTGAGGAAATATGCTTTTCTAGGTTATTGAAAACTGAAATAAGTTAGGCCGTGCTCTCCCAGATATGACTATAAATTACAAACGACGTGATGGTTTTTGCGAACATTATAATATTTCTCTTTACGATACGTATCGATGACTGACTGACAGTTGTAAATTAAATAAAATGTATTGTACTTTTCTCAGATTCTAGTAGTTTATGGAATAAAGAGTTTTTTTAAATTAATAATCTGATTAGAATCTGACCTGAAAATGAAACCAAAGTCACACATTTAAGTATAATTTTCTCCAAAAACAAGAAGAAAATTACACTTAACTGTGTCTTTAGTTCGTGAAAAAGCGTCTTATTTAGCCAGAAACTGAGCCTGATCTTACTTGAATTACATGAATCGCCCTGTATACTGTCACATTCAATAAAATCATTAATTTACTCAATAAACGGAATAAAATCCTTTACATTACAGGAAGGCGGCAGCAAACACGATCCCCGCTTGATAACGATAGTGAACCTTACCGCTGTCGCAATACGGCGGTTTATCAAGATGGCCAAGAAGATCAACTCCTTCAAGAATATGTGTGAAGAAGATCAAGTAAGAGTTTTAGTATTTAGCCATGGGTGTATTTAATGTATTGTATGTATTTGGATTATTTAATCGAACCACAAATAATTCCCATTTTGCTTTTCTAAAAATATTATTGAACACTAATATAATGAATGCAATCATCGAACTCGAGGAAGAATTGAGCCGGTTACGATGGGATATAGTAGGGTTATCTGAAGTCCGAAGAGAGGGGGATGACTCGATAATCCTCAAATCCGGGAACTTGCTCTATTTTAGGGAGGGCGTCCAGCAGTCTCAAAGTGTTGTTGGGTTTATCGTCCAAAAGTCCCTTGAGAGCAACGTGGTGAAGATCGAGTGTGTCGACCAGGGTGGCGTACCTTATACTTAGAATATCCGCAAGATATTCGCTGAAGGTCGTACAGGCCCCGACCTCGTCGCGTGGACACCATGTACGTGGATATTTCCAGAGCCATGCATGGCTCTAAAACTTTCTTCACCGTTGTCATGGGGGATTTCAACGCGAAACTGGGCAAACGAAGCGATGATGAGCTGCGAGTGGCGAGTTGGGGTTGGACGTCGGAACCACCGGGATCACCTACTGGCCAGTTTTATGGAGAGGGAAGGCCTCTTTATGATGAACTCCTTCTTCAGAAAACGTCAGCACAGACAGTGGACCTGGCAGAGCCCCGGTGGTGCAACAAAAAGTGAGATCGATTTTATTATGTCGAAGAAGAAGCAAGTATTCAATGATATCTCTGTGATCAACGTGGTGAAAACCGGAAGTGATAACCGTATGGTAAGAGGCACATTGAACTTAAATATCAAACTGGAAAGATCTCGACTGATGAAGTCTACACTCCGCCCAGCACCGATCCAAGTCCAAAAACCCGAGAGCTTTCAGCTCAAACTTCAGAATCGTTTCGAGTGCCTAGGGAGCTCAGTGGACGATTTTAACGATGGGTTCGTGGAAACTGTCCATACGGTTGGGTCAAAGATCTTCAAGACCCGTCGAACAAATAGAAACAAAAAGCTCTCTGACCCTACTATACAGCTCATGAATGAGAGGCGCGAGATGATCTTGCAGTCTTCAGTCGATGCGCTCAAGTACCGGCAGCTCTATAGACAGTTCTCTAAGTCCTTGAAAGCGACCATCGCTGCTTTAGTGCAGACCGCATTAAGGATGCGATAGATTGAAATAAGGGCTCCAAAGTCTTTGCAAGAGATCTGTCTATTGGGCAGAGCCACCTTCGAAACTGAAGACCGATGATGGCTTGATTGTACCCGGCAAACCTGAACTATTGAGAGAGATCGAGAGGTTTTATGGATACACGTCAACCAGTAACCCCGTTACGAATCTGGCAAAGGACCCAAGAGCTAGATTAACGACATTATATCGAAGATATCCCGGACGTCAGCTTGTACGAGATTAGGATGGCTCTAAAGCAGTTTAAAAAACAAGAAGGCGCTGGGTGATGACGGAATTACGGCCGAATTACTCCTAAAGGCCAGTGGAAAACCTGTTTTTAAGGCCCTCTAGAAGCTGTTCGATTCCGTCATACTCGAGGGTAAAACGCCACAGGCATGGAACAGAGGTGTGGTGGTACTATTCTTTAAAAAGGGCGACAATGCCTTGCTTGAGAATTATAGGCCCATCACACTTCTGAGCCATCTCTACAAGCTGTTTTCAAGAGTCATCACGAACCGCCTCGCGCGCACATTTGACGACTTTCAGTCTCCCGAACAAGCCGGATTCCGTAAAGGCTTTAGCCATAGACCACATACATTCGCTGCGGCAGGTTATACAGAAGACCGAAGAGTATAACCTGCCTCTGCTTAGCGTTTGTGGATTACAGAAAGCCTTCGATTCGATCGAGACTTGGGCTGTACTGCAGTCTCTTCAATGGTGCCAGATCGACTATAGGTACTAAAGTATCTGTACGAAAACGCCACTATGTCAGTCCGACTCCACGACCAGACCTCGAAACCTATCCTTCTGCTGCGAGGTGTGAGACAACGAGACGTTATCTCTCCAAAACTGTTCACCGCTGCACTGGAGCATGTCTTCAAGGTTCTGGACTGGAAAGGGCTAGGGAATCATCATCAATGGCGAGTATTGATATACTCGCCATTGATGATGATGCCCTAACTTTCGGTTTGCCGACGACATAGTTATCATGGCTGAGACCATGGAGGACCTCAGTACAATGCTCGATGACCTCAGTAGAGCCTCCGAAAGAGTGGGTCTTAAAATGAACATGGACAAGACAAAGGTCATGTCAAATGCCTGTAACACCGAAGTTATGGACGAGTATGTTTACCAAGGACAAACTGTCCAGCTAGGTAGGTCCAACTTCGAGAAAGAGGTTAATCGTCGAATGCGACTCGGCTGGGCAGCATTCGGGACGCTACGCAATATCTTCTCGTCTCACATACCGCAGTGTCTCAAGACGAAAGTCTTTGACCAGTGCATGTTGCCAGTGATGACCTATGGCACTGAAACGTGGTCGCTCACAATGGGCCTTATCAGAAGGCTGAAAGTCTCCCAAAGGGCACTGGAGAGCTGTGCTTGGAGTTTCCCTACGTGATCGAATCAGGAATGAAGAGATCCGCAGGAGAAACAAGGTAACTAACATAGCCCGAAGAATTTAAGTGGCAATGGGGCACATTGCTCGCAAAGCAGAGAGCCAATGGGGCCGAAAGGTTCTGGAGCGGCGTCCGCAACCGCGTACCGGAAGACGTAGCGTTGTAAGGACTCCCACAAGATGGACCTTGTGAAGGACGCAGGAATCCTCTGGATGCGAGCACAGAATCGGTCGAAGTGGCGGTGCTTGGGGGAGGCCTATGTCCAGCAGTGGACGTCTTTCGGCTGAAATGATGACTGCTCGATGCACTTTGTCAACTTCAAATAATTCCTACTTTGGGGTCCTTAAAATAATTAATAACTACTAAGCAAGTAACTGTGACCAACTTGCATGTAGTGCGGTCGGTCACAGTTCTAACCTAACCGATCCGGTCGGGGTGCCCTAGCTTAGTTACTGCGGCTCGCGCGTGATCACCTTGTTTGAAGATCAATCCATTTTTGGAGGATTGATAAATATTTCCAATTGGCCTTAAATGTTTTACTCTTCGACAACATAAATCATGCAATTGTGCCTTAATATTTTACATTTTTAAACATTTATTTGAGACAAAAAAAAACATAGGCAAGTCAAGGTTGTTAGTAACAAGAATTTTGCTTATAACTAATGTTAGAACTAAAAAGTAAAAAGAAGAAACTAGACACACCGTATACCCCTGCACAGTAGGCACATCGGTCTCGCAACACATGGAGTTCAGTGAACCTAATGAGCAGAACAGTACGGTTCTCTCGCAATCATCCTTAGGGCGCTGTTCGGGCTCCCCCGTACTCGTCGCACCACCGATGTAACTTTTTTACGCACAATTGCGTAGAAGTCATCTAAGCTAGCGTCAGTAAACATGCACTGCAACATTGAGGGAGCCGAAACAGAGCCCTGGGGCCTTATTACGAAGTATTAATGCCATCATTATTCCACTGCGAAAAAAGTATGGTGCTAGCGGCCTTGTATAGCATTGTCTCTGAATAAATTCAGAGACGATGTGATTATAATCCTTGGATCGATAAGGATATTGATTCGATGGTGAATTAATTCCCCTATTATTATGACAGGTGGCGCTTCTCAAAGGTGGCTGTATAGAGATGATGGTACTCAGGAGTACAATGACGTATGACGGACAGAGAAACCAGTGGAAGGTAAGATATTTTCATAGTTATTTGCAAAAAAAAATAACACCGTCATTGGCAAATGTATTGGAGATTCCAATGATTTTTTTGCGAAAAGTGAACCCTGCTTTATGTTTCGAACTTGTAAGCATCCAAAATTCTTGTAAGTTGCCATAAATTGATGAAACATTGTATTGATTGACCACAACATAACATAACATTACGCCTGTATTTCCACACGCAGACGAGTACTTATTTGTTGTTACATACTTATTGTTGTGTCGGTCTAGTGGTCGCAAGCGCGTCTAAGTAAGGTGCCCAAGTATTCTTGTATTGAATGGAAACCCTCATGGAACTGCGATTAGTTTGTCTATTTAGATCAGGGAGTAATAGATTGTTGTTCGGATTCTATTTTTCTCTGAGATCTATGTCTATCAGTGTCAAGACTAAGGCGAACTTGATGTTCAACAGACGATTCTATAGGTCTTTGAAAAGAAGTATTTCTATCCATGTAATTGTGTCTGTGTGTGTATTTGACAATCGAATTTGTCTTTTCTCTTCGTTCTAATCATTATTTTTTTTTGCATTCCTAATACTACGACTTATATTTGAACTATGTCTTCTTTGTGACATACTTGAAATACAAAACTTACGAGAGGAAGGAAAAAAATAAAATATAAAAATCTGACAATAATAAAAAACGCGCACTGGATTTTAGCGCTCTGTTTAGCGCCGAGAGTTGAAATTTCGCAAGACACAGCTAGCCTAATACTCGGTGTCCGCCTGCCAGATCCCGCACTGCCAGGAGCAGTTCGGCAGCATCCGCACGGACGTGCTGAAGCTGGCGAAGGGCAACATCTACCGCTCGCACGAGTCCTTCATCCGCTCGTTCGAGCCGCGCTGGCGCACCGACGAGCACGTCATACTCATCATGTCCGCCATCTTGCTGTTCACGCCGGACAGGATGAAGGTCGTCCATCCGGATGTTATTAAGTTGGAACAGGTAAGATATCATCGTCCTCCTAAACTTTTCATAATTTATTTGGTTCTACTTTTTCCATACCTCTCGAGTAGCCACCCATTTTCTAGCCGTTACATTTTACACAATCCCCTACTCTTATAATCATTCACTCGAGCCTTTCCTTACTGGTGTCTCATTCCTCCGCATCACATGCCTATACCATATCAACCAATAGTCACAGCTCGTAGGTCACCGGCACCAATTTCAGACTTCTTTAATACTCACTCCAGTACTTCTCAATTGCGGTTTCCTCACGAGTTTGTCGTCAAACTTAAAAAAATACTTTTGAAACTAACCTAACCCAAGTTTCAAATTAATTGGTTTAAACTTACAAATTGTTCAAAGTAAAATAAAAGAATGGCGGCCATTTGTACGATTAATTGTCAACACCAAGTAAGCAAAACTCTTTTCCCTCTCAATACAAAGATTAATCCTAGGAAACTGGTTAAATTAATTTATTTATTTTCAGACAAAGTCCAATTATTCAATTTAATGAAATGTCATGTGCATTTAAAATATAAAAAACATAAACAATAAAATAATAATCGAACATTCACCCATAAAAATCTCAACGAAACTCTTTTCCCATTCAGAACTCCTACTACTACCTACTCCGTCGCTACCTCGAAAGCGTATACCCAGGCTGCGAAGCGAAATCCACCTTCCTAAAGCTGATACAGAAGATTCTAGAACTTCGCAAATTGGCCGAGGAAGTCACCGGCGTCTACCTAGACGTGAACCCCATAGAACCTCTGCTGATGGAGATATTCGACCTCAAACACCACGCCGCATGAAACACAGGGTAACATAGCATAAGTATTATTACTACTTCAGGACACGGATTGGTAAAATATGGAGTGTTAACCGCTTTAACATTAAAAGTTTTGGGTCCGTTGAGGGGGCTGTTAAAGTCATTATTGTTCCAGTGCGAGAAAGAGCTGGTAAATGATAAATAATATTTATTTCTGTAAGTAGCTTTTAAAACTAGATGAGGTACGTGTTTTCTTTCTGGCTACTCTAAGAGGAATAGCTGGATTGAATAGCTTCATCTCTTTCTTGCGCTGAAAGAATGCTGACTTTAACATTTCCCCGTACGGCCCCTGTCCACATAGCATATTATTTGTTTTTAAAGAAAACCTTGCTCTAACAATTTTGGTTTTTCATCGCATGTTGCGTATCAGTTTTCATCAAAATGCCAAAAGCAGTGCATATTGCCGTTGACATTAACACTCATTATTTACCAATCCGTGTCCAATTTTCTGTGTCCGTCTGTCACATCGGCCTAAATAGCTGTACCTACCCATATTGATATATGGAAATATTTATTCATAAGTCACAGTCCGTTGGGATTTCTTTTTATGTTCCATTTGATAAGATATTTAAAAAAAAACCTTATTCTTGTACAAATGTTACTCACAAACCGACATATCATAACAAAATGAATTAAATCAAATGCCAAATTAGTAATATTTGTGATATAAAAAACTAACAATTTTTAAGGCTAGGCTACATGTCCGATCTCTCACGATGTTTACAAGTGTATATAGTATATATGTCTATGTAGTCAACGCCTATAATTAATTATAAGTACAATTAAGTATGTGTTAGTCGTTTTTCACAAGTAGATATTGTTAGCTTGGGGATTATGTTTCACTGACTGGACAAAATTGTGATCGTTTACAGTCTACAATACTGCCGATGAAGCATGGCCGGTCCAAACTTTGTGCAGATGTCTGCGCAATCATATTTTTTAGGAACCAGACGGTGACCTGAGGCGAGTGTGAGTGAGAACATGCGCGAAAGTTCGCAGAGCCTATGTTCAGACCGGCCCTGATTCATCGGCCGTATCGTACATTAAAAGTCGAGCTCAAGTATAAGAAGCAATTTTGCTTAATTAAAGTTCAACTCTTCTTTATCTTTAAATTGGCGATTTTATATGAACACACATTTTAGTTGCATACAGATATTTAGGACAAATAGACGAAATTAAAGCAGGACTGAAATACCGCTACTGCTGAGCACGACGTCCTGGGTTCAGCCAACGTGTTATTGGGTTTTTCCGTATGGAATATTTCAGCAGCAGGCCGGAGTCAGGATTTGTGCCGGGTTGATGGCGATAAGCTCGCCCCCTACATACACCCCCCTATTACATGGGACTTACACATAACTGGCGAAATGTGGGTGTACTATAGGTACACCTCTGCCGTACCCTTCGGGGAACACAGGCGTGATGTTATGTTTATGTTAGGTTTGAAATAGTATTTCTGTCACAGGTGTTTCTACAAGCACTTGGCAATATTAGTAGGGTTTGTTGGCAATATTAAACTATATCTTATTTTTACCCGACTACGGCGCAGCCCAAAAGAAGGGTATTTTTTTACAATATTGCCTTACCTTTTTTAATGCACATCTATGTTGTATAATATCCACGATCTCTCTATTAAATAGCATCACAGTTGCCATACTATTTATACATTTTCTATTAAATTTCTTATATTTATTTGTTGGTTTTTGAACTACCACACTAAAGTTGTTTTGTACAAGATTTTACCATTGTTATAAACGTAGCCATCAGCTGCATATGAGTATTTCACGGTGACACTTTTTTTTATGTCCTAAACGCGGTAAATCTTTTAAATTTTTATTAACAACCTTACGAAAAATTCGTTGAAATTACAAAAATATTTATTTTGTTTTAATCTGTAAATAGTTTAACTTTAAAACTACGTTTATTGTTAATTAAGAGAAGTTTATTTTTATATTAATGTTTAGAACACGATATTGTAAGTGCAATAATGTATTTTATAAGAAGGAAATATAAATATTATAGTTTGTTTATGTGGTTGTATTATTATATCACCAGAATACCCGCGAAATTTTGTTGCATAACTTTTTAATTATTCGAGATAACTCATATTCTTTATGGCACCTCTTTAGGTCATGAGCTACCCGAATATCAAAAAAATTATGGCCTAGGTTTTAAGGGGGAGGTGTGAAAAAGGCGCTGTTACAATGTATAGTAGATACAAATAAAATAATGTACCATTTTGAATTTACAGCAAGCATATACTACACTGACACACCGCTTGCTCACCCTTATTTACGTGAAGAATAGAAGTATAGGTAAGGTTTTTCAGAAAAACTACACAATTATTTTTTTATAATTTATTAATACACATTCAACTCACGCCAAACATATCGCCCTCTCTAAACCAAGCAATAATTGATAACGATACACGCAAATGTGATTCGAGCGATCGTTATTACGGACGTGTCTATTCGAGGTCGGAGCGATCAAGAAGTTTGGCAAACATTAAACTATCTATCTACTACATTGCCATAAGTTATAAGTATTAATCAAAAATAACAGTGAACAAAATAAACAAAATTTCTTTAAAAAACAAATATAACTACCGGTACAGTAAATTGTGACCTTATAATAAAACCACACAATAATGAGATCAAGTTTATAAGTGCTCACATCATTATTTTGGTGCTCCACTCCATAGGGGAGAATATTACGTAAAACAAACCCCGAACATGGGAAAAACACACATACAGCCCTTAACTAGTGAAAACCGATGGCCGTTTTCACACTGCGACAATAACAACACCGACATATCGTCAGCTCGTACGACAACGATATCGGCCGACAATATCGCGACGATATCGGTATGTGACAAGATGTAACCAACAGCTTATTGTCATGCTGTATGCCACAGCAGCGTCGAATCGCGTTGCGCCAGCAAAAGCTTTCATCGCCGCGTGCTTCCAAAAGTGTAATAGTGTATTCGAGGTAATAATGGCAGCAGTGAACAAGTGCACTGTGTCCGCCGATATCGGCACGACAATCAATGTCGGTGACGATACCGTTGACTACACTGACAAAGTGTGAAAGCGTTTAGTAGTAGTAGTATGGTAGTAGTAATTGTATGATACTACCAGTCCGACGATATCGTTCTCGTCGTATCGTTATCGTCTAATGTGAAAACGGGCATTCAACAAAATATTTGACACCAATAGAACAATTGAACCAGTAGTGAATTAACAGAGCTAAAGTCTACAACTTTCCATCCTCAATCCCTAAAGCTAACTTCATTTCTAAGGAATAGTTCTGCTCTACTCTATCAAATTTTCCTTCATCGCCATCCTTCTTATCATCTGCGTTTATCTCTATATCATCTACACAGTCCTCAAATACATCATCAGTAGATATATCATTGACGAAAACTTCACCACTGAGTGTTGATTCGTAGATTCTAGAATCGTGTAAACCTACGTCGTTCTCATTGGCATTACCTTCATTTGTTTTTCCATACGCTCTATAGTTGTAAAGGGAAACTTCTCCTGAGCCAGAAGCAATAGGACTACTCCAAGTGTCCATATCCATTATTTTACCATCTTTGTCTACTTTTCGTGGCGTATCTTCACCAGCATTATCATTCTTAGCTTTATCATTCTCATCGACACTTTTATTAACCTCAGTGGTATCACTTAGTGTAGTATCATTACCAATACCCGAATCATCTTCTACAATAGCAGCCATTTTTTGCACATTCTCATCTGTTAGAGTATCTTCTAGGGATAAGGAGGCGTTATGACTCGAGATGAGGGTTGCTTCGTTGTCATCGTTCCCTTCATTAATTGATTCGTCGGGATTGCCTGGGATGAACTGTAACAACTCGCCAGCCCTCCATCTTTGTTCGGCGACGTCCATGTGAGCTTCCAGGATACGAGACACTTCCGGGAGCTGGAAATATGGATGATGACAGTGGTTTAAGCAGGTATTCAATTTAACAAGGAACTTTAGGTAAAAGGCAGAACCTTATATTTTACTATAGAAATGACTACCAAGTACTTGGTAGTAGAAGAATAAATGTAACTCACAGTATATTCATTCTCCAGCTGATCAGAGATATGTTCAATGATGGTATTGGTCCTGTTGTCGATATTCCCTGCATGGCTGTTCATGACGTCATACTGACGGTACAACTCCCGCTCCTCATACTCTAGCGTACGGTCCAGTATCTCAGACGCCACGTTCTGTTCTATGCGAGCATTCTCTGCCATGTCCGATAGCTTTACTCCTGGAAAAAGGGGGTTAAGAAATAAGGTTAATGAGAAGCATCGGCTACAAGAAATTTTTAACAAAGACCTGTACTTAAAAAAAAATTAAGAGTGTTTTTTTCTGTATAATATGTAACGGTGCGTACCTACATCACTACATTTATAAAACAGACAGACAGACAGACGCGGCGCACAGTGGTCCGGATTTTAAATATAGTGGACTTACAACCAAAGGTCAATATTTCGCGCTGAAAAAATTCATGCTAACAGATAAGTTAACGCTCATCAACGTTTGTTCTAGCAGTTTTTGAGGAATTGTTTAGTTTTGCGAAAAAAAAATATTGAAAAAAAAATGTATGGAGCAAAACTGAAATATATTTTTTTCTAAAAATGTTCAAAAGTGTTAGCAATAAAACCTTTTGTATGTTATTGCATTACACTTATTGGATCATTCCACAAATATTTTTTTCGCATACACTTGCAGCCTTGGCCGAAATAAGCATCGGAACTTTCAATGTTTTTACTCCAAGTATTTGTGACAATTAAAAGTTTTTATTAATTTATAGTCACATAATATATATTTTCAATATCATAAATATTAAAATTCATTATTTCTTGACTTTGAATGATTTTGAAAAATAGATAAAATTAAAAAAAGAAATACATATTTTACTTCTTAGTGGTTAGCGCTGTTACTCAAAGCGCAGTTCGTGACCGAATGACGCATTTCCTGCTAATTTTCCCCTCCCATTACCTAATATTGCTATCTCTTTCATTTTCTACTATTGCTGTCTCTTTCACTCTCTATTGCTCTTTCTCGTTAAGACCCTCACTACTTGCGCGCTTATGAATCAAATAAAAAGACGGAGCTCCTGCTGGAGCGTGTCAAGACTCTACAGATGTACACATACATCTGTTGCGTGGCGTGTTCTAGGTTAATATAGGCATGTCACGCAACTAAATACAGACAACCTAACTATACATGCATCTATACACAACACGTGCAGGCGCGACGCGGGCCGCGACGCACGTAGACACCGAGCGGCGTAACACTACAATACAAACCGCTCCCACATACACGACTGTTGATCCCTCAATCCGTAAACGGCTAGATCTGTGAGCGGGGCGAGGATAAACTACATATCTACCTGTAGGGCGTCGAGTCGGCATATCTGTCGCTGGTCGTCTTCGTCGGGCCTCCCTCAGGCAACTGGGGGTCTCACCTGGCGGGGATTGACCGCCGAGATGCCGTGAAGAAAGCGACGCTATAGGAAATAGCGTCGACGCGCGCCTACAGAAATATTCATTGCAACCATTCACACAGATACAGCTTGCTGTATCACATGCCGTAGGCCGACTTAGGCCGCCCAGAGGAAGGGCCCGTAGTCACGGGCCACTGTAATGCCTCCGCGGGCGAGGGGCGATGCTCTGACCCCGCTCGCCACGCCCCCTTGCGGGGGCGTCGCGACGTCTCAACCTGGAGCGTGTCATTAGACATTCAACCCTTGAAGAGTCAACATACCTGGAAATTTTAACGTGAAGAAAACTACCTACTTAATCATGGCTGGATTTGGTACTTACCTGGACATACGTGTTTCTACGAAAAGGGGACCTCAAGGACTACAAACGACTGCATCAAGCAATTTTAGACTGCATTTTGCTTGAAATTTCGCAAGAAGATTCTGAAAAAATATTGAATTTTGCAAGATCTCTCACTGTGAACTTAAATCGTCGATGGACCGAAGCACACAGGGTGCAAAAAACATTCATGAAAAAGCATATGAGCTGGTTAGAAACAAGAGTTAAGTGGCCTGAATGTGAATCTGTGAATCTTTCCCAAATTTTTGAAGAGACCGAAAATTTGCATCATCATTCCACAGAAGAAGAAGCAGCTGTTCTACCCTTTGCATCTACTTCAAAGGTGACTAGTGACATGGGCACTTCTACAGACATCGTATCAAGGAAGCCATTTGAAGACTTGGGAAACAAGCAGAAGAAAAGGCGATCGGGTACATTACTCAACTATTCGGAAGAGGAATTGACTTTTGCTTTTATCACAAAGCTTAAGTCTAATGGGAAAGAAGTTCTTGCTCGCATCATCGATCATCTCATGAAGAAACCTGAAAAGGTTGAAGATGTCGAATCATTTTTATTTATGAACGAAAAGAAGGAGACTATGCAGGCAGATCAAGTTTTGGCCCTTACTACTTCATTGGATCTGTCAAAGTGGAAGTACCTCACTTTAAGGTCTGCATTGTCACAACAGTTGAGGCTTCTGTTAAATACGGGACACAAGTAAAACACAAGCGGGCTGTGAACGCACTAACTCTTTATTTTGAACACACGCAAGCGTGCCCGCGGTGGGAGGCGCGGGGTGCGGGGCGCTGCGCGGCGCCGTCTGCGCAGGCAGTCCACAAGGCCGCGCATCGCTACACACATACATAATGCTTATATGTAACATCTCCCAACCTTATTTTGAAAGATACAATTCTTAATAAAAATACTACACTACTTAAAGGTACTTATAACTAAACACACGTACAACGTTTTAACATTATGCCATCCACTGGTCACTTGCCTAGCGCAAGGCTTCTATAATCCACCTTTGGGAGCTGGCGCAACGCCCTACCGGGACGGTCCGGCGGCACAGGCGCGGGCGGCGATGTCGGCGCCGCTGGCGGCGTGCTTGCACCTTGCCCCCCCTCTCCCGCGGCGTCAGCTTGAGACGCGGGTTGGGGGCTCGGCAGAGCCGCTGATGATATGTCCTCGTCACCATCATCCTCGATTTCTCCAGCCCAACTTTGTTGTACATTGCCTTTATATAACACAATCTGGTTTTTGTGTTTTTTTATTACACTCCCTGTTAAATGATCCTTGACCAAAAACACAACTTTACCACTCCTGTCTACTATCGTCCCTCTGCACCATGTGAACTTATCTTTATTATGAAATTTTTTGTATAAAACTTCGTCCCTTTTTTTAAAAATTTGTGTATTTTTGCCGCCATAGAATTTATACTGCAAACACTGTTTTGATTTTACTGTGCTGTCCAGTGACGCGTTTGAAGGTGACGACAGTGGTTTAGGCGACACTAGATCCAACCTTGATCTTAGCTTGTGACCAAAAACTAATTGAGCCGGAGAGAACCCTGTCAATGAATGTACTGAATTCCGGTAATCGAAAAGATAATAGGTTGGGGAAAAAGTTTCTTCGTATTTTTTAAGAAAATTCAAAACATTTTTTAACATAGTATGTTTACATTTAACTAAAGTATGTAGGTACCATTTTGTTCGATAACTTTTTGCCATCTTGTAGGTAGGGACATGATCCCATTGCTATAGAAATTTTGGGACTTCTGATCAAAATACCGCGACAAGTGGTTTTGGCAGTCCTCCCGTGATGTTAACCTGACACTGCCTAAAGAATTCTGAAGAGACCGAAACAGGTGGAAATCTGAAGGTGCAAGGTCAGGACTATACGGCGGATGCATTAACACCTCCCAGCCAAACTCTCTTAATTTTTGCTGAGTGGCTAAAGATGTGTGAGGTCTAGCGTTATCATGATGAAAAACCACACCCCTTCTGTTGATTAATTCCGGCCGCTTTCTCTCAACTTCTTGCTTTAATCTCATCAGTTGTTCGCAGTAGAGTTCAGAATCGATGGTCCTGCCTGGTGGTAACAGCTCATAATGAATAATGCCCTTCCAATCCCACCACACACACAGCATCACCTTGTTGCGAGTTAACCCGGGTTTTGCCACAGTCTGTGAAGCCTGACCGGCCTTTGACCACGACCTTTTTCGCACGTTCTTGTCGTACGTGATCCACTTTTCATCACCAGTTATCAGCTTCTTCAAAAATGGTTCGGTTTCATTACGTCGTAATAAAGAATCACAAATGAGTACACGGTTCATTAGGTTTCTTTCAGTGAGCTCGTGAGGTACCCAAATATCGAGCTTTTTTGTGTACCCAGTTTTTTTCAAATGCGCCAAAACTGTTTTGTGGTCAATTCTCAGTTCTTCAGCTACGTCGTAACTACTAATATGCCGATCTTGCTCCACTTTTTCAAAAATGGCATCCATTTTATCCGTAATAGGGCGACCAGAGCGACGTGCATCTTTGACATCAAAATTTCCGGATTGAAAACGCTTAAACCAAATTTGTGCTACTCTCACAGACACTGCACTAGGTCCATAAACATCGCAAATTTTTTTCGCGGCTTGCGTTGCATTTTTACCTTTTTTGTAGTAAAATTTTAAAATGTATCGAATTTCTTCATTAGATTCACTCATCTTGACAGTACGAAAAACAAATAAAAATCACACATTTTCCTAATTTGAATTTGGAATTATGTTCTTTAAAATTTAAACTTTCAATGATACCAAAACCAGCCAGATACACATAGTATAGCCAAAGAGATTTTATTACAAGTTCATACATACTATAATGCGAAAAGACTTTTTCCCCAACCTAATATTTTAATAGTTTGACCCTAGTGTCTTTTTGGCTGTTACTACTTAAAATACACGATTTTATGCCCTTTTTAGCAATCTTTACGTAACTTTCAGCCTGACCATTGCTCGCAGGATTATAGGGCGGTGACGTCACGTGCTCAATCCCGTTAATTGCACAAAACCGTGCAAATTCTTGTGACGTGAACGCCGTGCCATTATCGCTTACAATTGTATTTGGTAACCCGAACCTTGATACAAACTCGTATAGTTTTCCTAGTGCAGCTGATGAGGTCGTTGAACCATACATATCGTAAACTTCCACCCATTTTGTGTATGCGTCTACTACTATTAAATAATGTCTATTATCTAACGGACCCAAGAAATCTATGTGCAACCGGTAGAATGGTTGGGGTGGGTATTTCCAGGGGGCAAGCGGGGCGCGCGGAGGGGTAGGACGTAAATGTATGCAAACACTACAAGAATTGATCATAGTTTCTATTTCGGTTTAAAGAATTTATTTCTCATAAAAACTTACAGTTCACTTATAATGAGATACAAAGTAAAATAACATAATGATATAGTACATTACAATTCGGTATCCTCCAGATTATCAGTAGTTATAACTCACATACATGTTTCTTAAGTTTATTTTTAAATATATTCATGTTATTGCATTCCTTTATATCGTCCGGTAAATCATTAAAAAGCTGCACTCCTTCGTACAATATGGTCTTTTTACCGTAATTAGTGCGTATTTCTTTATCAATACCCGGAAACCAAAAACGGGAACGATCTTCGGCCTTTGTTTTTACAATTCCCAGGTGGGAAGCATGAAATTCGTTTAATATTTTCATTTTTAGACTGTCTGGTAAAATCACTTTATACCCTCTCATAACACAGCCGTCTTCATAAGATAATTGATTCCTGCATGCGTGGAACGGTTTTAAATTTACATCTGTCAAAGTGGAAGTACCTCACTTTAAGGTCTGCATTGTCACAACAGTTGAGGCTTCTGTTAAATACGGGACACAAGTAAAACACAAGCGGGCTGTGAACGTGAACGCACTAACTCTTTATTTTGAACACACGCAAGCGTGCCCGCGGTGGGAGGCGCGGGGTGCGGGGCGCTGCGCGGCGCCGTCTGCGCAGGCAGTCCACAAGGCCGCGCATCGCTACACACATACATAATGCTTATATGTAACATCTCCCAACCTTATTTTGAAAGATACAATTCTTAATAAAAATACTACACTACTTAAAGGTACTTATAACTAAACACACGTACAACGTTTTAACATTATGCCATCCACTGGTCACTTGCCTAGCGCAAGGCTTCTATAATCCACCTTTGGGAGCTGGCGCAACGCCCTACCGGGACGGTCCGGCGGCACAGGCGCGGGCGGCGATGTCGGCGCCGCTGGCGGCGTGCTTGCACCTTGCCCCCCCTCTCCCGCGGCGTCAGCTTGAGACGCGGGTTGGGGGCTCGGCAGAGCCGCTGATGATATGTCCTCGTCACCATCATCCTCGATTTCTCCAGCCCAACTTTGTTGTACATTGCCTTTATATAACACAATCTGGTTTTTGTGTTTTTTTATTACACTCCCTGTTAAATGAAAATTTTGGCACTGAATCATCTTTTAACCGTAATTTTACCTCGAATTTATTGAATTTACCTAATTTATCTGAAAATACGTCTCTGAATCTATTATGCAAGTCATCGATTGTTTTTGTTTCGTTATTTATGAAATTACAGGGTGCTAGTTTTAACTTAAATAAGGATAAAAAATCTCTTCCGAGCAATGGCGGGCCTTCGCTGCGTACGACGTAAGCATCTAGTGTGTGTGTACTCAGCCTATAAGTGACCGGTAGGCGAATTATACCGAGACACACAATATTACTACCCGTGTAGGTAAATAGCCTTTTCTTAGGTGGTAACAAGGGCAACCTGCTAAAACATTTGTTGTATAAACTTTCGGAAATTACCGTTACTGCGGATCCACTATCAATCTCAAATTTGATTTGTGAGCCGTATACGGACACGATTTCTGTCATGGGTTCTCAACGCTCTGAAGTGATGTTACAACATAAAAACTCACCATCGTCGTCCCCCTCACTCACATCGCCGGCCACCACACACTTTACTTTGCACATTCTACGTAAGTGACCCTTTGTATTACACTTCCTACAAGTATAGTTCGCGAATCGGCACTGAGACGATGCATGGTTCTTTCGACCGCACACGGAACACTTCTCCATTACCGGTTCCCTATCAGAACCCGCACTCTTGCCCTGCACCTTGAACACTGAATGTTCTTGCTGTGTGGTCGACGCCATCGTGGAAGCGCCGGCGGCGGCGCCTGCCCGCGCGCACCGGACGCTCTGCGCCAACTCCACTGCCTTTGCCAGGGTCAAGGTATCTGTGTCCTTAGTGAACAGTTTTTCCCTCTCGGGACCCGCCAACATGCCCATCACGAAACGATCTCGCAATGCTTCCTCTACGTTGGCGAATTTGCAATGTTTCGTGAGGCCACGCAGTCTTGCCGCCCACTGCGCATGCGTCTCACCCGTTTGCTGCATTGCCGCGTAAAATGTGTATCGCTCCCCGAATCCACATTTTGTCGTGGAAAAGTGAGTGTCAAGGAGCTCATAGATGTCTTCTACTGGCACCTCCTCCAGCTGTTTTGGCAAGGCCAAGTCGGCTGCGAGCTGGTAGGTGCCGTCCGCGAGTGCGCTCAGTAGGATTGCTCGCCGTCTTGGACCCGTTGCGTCGTTTTTTTCGGAAATATCGTTCGCCACGAACCATTGCCGCAGGCGACTTTTGTACGCCTGCCATTGGTGCACTGTGTGGTCGAAATTACTTAATAAACCGAAACTAAACTGAGCCATCGTGATATAGCGTGGGTCGCTCTCGTCGCCACTGTTAAATACGGGACACAAGTAAAACACAAGCGGGCTGTGAACGCACTAACTCTTTATTTTGAACACACGCAAGCGTGCCCGCGGTGGGAGGCGCGGGGTGCGGGGCGCTGCGCGGCGCCGTCTGCGCAGGCAGTCCACAAGGCCGCGCATCGCTACACACATACATAATGCTTATATGTAACAGCTTCCATCTTACTATAAGTTGTTAGAGGCTAAGAAAAGGTGTTATCCAGATGTCAGAGATATTACAATATCAGAAGATGGAGCGAAGGTGAAACTACAAGCACTTTTAGATGTCACAACTCGAAGGATTCTGCAAGTCGTTGGTGATGATTTAAATATTTCCAGTCGAAACTTAAAGCTGACCAGCAAATGGGGATTCGATGGTTCATCAGCACAGAGCAACTACAAGCAAAGAAGTGAAATGGCAGAATTGGACGACTCCTCTGTGTTCATGACGAGCCTCGTTCCTCTGAAGCTAGAGGCCGAAAATGTTGTTATTTGGAATAATCCAAAGCCATGTTCAACATTTTATTGCAGACCTATTAAATTTCAGTTTGCGAAGAAAACGACTGACTTTGTTAAGCAAGAACAAGCGGCAATGGAGGAAGAAATACGGAATTTGACTGTTTCAAGTTGGGGAAACTTGGAAGTTACTCATGAGCTGCACATGACAATGATTGATGGGAAAGTGACTACAATAGTCACAAATACTCCATCTGCAGCTACTTGCAATGTTTGTCTTGCAAAACCAAGCGAGATGAATAATCTTTCTCAACTGTTTTCAAGAACTGTGCGGAAAGATGTATAGCAATATGGATTGTCAACACTCCATATGTGGATTCGAAGCATGGAGTGTCTTATACACATTTCGTATAATTTAGATTTCGAAATGTGGAGTGCACGAGGTGAAAACAAGAACCTCAAGAAGTTTCGGAAGGACATGGTGCAATCGGAGTTCAAACAACAGATGGGACTTTTGATCGATGCTGTGAGGCAGGGCTTTGGAACAACAAATGATGGGAACACGGCCAGAAGATTTTTTCAGGAATACGAAAAGACAGCTCAAATAACGAAGATTGATGCTGATTTGATAAAACACTTCGCAGTCATATTGCAAGTGATATCTTCTGGACAGGCTGTCAATATCGATGGATTCCGTGAATACTGCAAGGAGACTGTTGAGCTCTTTGTACATCACTACCCCTGGTACAACATGCCTTCCAGCGTACACAAAATGCTGATACATGGCGCTGACATATGCAAACATTTCTCTAGCCTTCCTATAGAAATTTTGTCAGAAGAAGCAGCAGAAGCAAGAAATAAGGACTTCCGAAATACCAGAGAGCGCCACACGAGGAAAATAGGAAGATTGCAAAATAATGAAGACATTATGCATAATTTTTTGATATCTTCAGATCCTTATATATCTCATTTGAAACCTAAATACATCAATTTTAAATCATCAAGTATGTTTCCAGAAGCTTTGCAGTTATTTATAACAGAAGAAGTAATAGAAGTTGAAGAAGAGGAAGAAATAGAAGTTGATGAAGAAGTTCCACAAAATGTGCCAGATCCTTTGGAATGATTTTTAAGTTTTCTTATATTAATTTATTAGTTTCTATTATTTTGTATGTTCAATATACGTGTATAATTTTATTATATTTTTATTATTCTTGTTTTCTTTTACAATTTTTTTTTTATGTGTTATATTTAATTCAAAATGTATACCACCTTCGATTATTATATTGTAGGTACTGTAAGAATTATGCAATAAATAATTTTCAATAACAATGTTATTTTGTGTTGATATAAACAATTTTATCTTAGTATTATACTTTCCCGAAACTACTTAACAGACCAAAAAAGTAGTGTTTTAATGTTTTTTTTTTTTTTATATTAAATATTTTAAGTTAAACTGCGCATAAACGCCAAAGCTGCAAGTGTATGCAAAAGATTTGTTTGTGAAATTAACAAACAAATGTAGTACAATAATTTACAAAAGGTTTCATTGCTAACACTTTTAAACATTTCGAGAAAAAATAATATTTCAGTTTGGCTCCATACATTTTTTTTTCAATATTTTTTTTTCGCGAAAGTAAACAATTTCTTAAAAACCGCTAGAACGAACGTTGATGGGCGTTCACTTATCTGTTCGCATGAATTTTTTCAGCGCGAAATATTGACCTTGGGTTGTAAGTCCACCATATTCAAAATCCGGACCACTGTGCGGCGGGGGGACTTCCCCCGCCGCGTTTGTCTGTCTGTCTGAACGCGATAAACTCAAAAACTACCGAACGGATGTTCATACGGTTTTCACCAATGGACGAAGTGATTCATGAGGAAGGTTTAGGTGTATAATTCGTTTCAATGTTCCTCAGAGATCAGTTAAAACGCATACATCTGAAATATGACGATGGAAAATACTCCAAGTAGGATGAACATCAGTTACATTTCTAACCCACATGCTCGACGCGGCGTAACAGGCTGATACGAAATACGACAGTTTTTTTTTTGCTTATAATTATGCTCTGCTACCCGTGCGAAGCGACGGGTTGCTAGTAAATAATAAAATAAATAAAAGGATCATTGCCACCAAAATACAGTAACCGGCTGTTAATTTAGCATATCGAAATTTAGAAAAATACAACCGAGTTGATACCTCCTCCTTTTTGGGAATTCGGTTAAAAAAGTGGTTGTCACTTATGCCTATGTCACAGACTCTTTCTAACGGCCTGGCCACGGGTATCGGGCGCCGGGCGGGGCGGCAGTCCACGCGGCCCAGTTTGCACGCCACGGGCAGCAGCGTTCGCGGCCGCGACCAGATAGACCAAGAGCGAAAAGTATTTATCAAAGTTATCTCGATATTGCTGGGAGAGTATGTAGGTAGTAGTTTTTTGGCTCAAGACATAAGAAATAGAGACAAGTTTATCCACTTTTTATTTATTATGCCAGAATGAAACCTTTAATTTTATTAATCGAAACCTTTGATTATGAATATTCAACCGAAACTGGAGGAAATACTCAATGCCGAATTGCCGATAGAATAGCTGGCCTAGCTAGGATTTCGGCAATAAATAAACAATAAGTTTCAGTATACCTATATATTTTCGCGGCGAACACAACTAAGAAACCAAACTAGTTTTGGTTTCTGCACTATTCGCCGCGTCTGCCGCGCGACACCGTGGCGTGCGGCGTACTATATTAAAAAGTACTCCATGGTACTAATTCATACATTTGTTTTTGTCGCCCGCCGCGCCGCCACACGCTCCGCTCGTGCGATTCGCTCGGCAAATTTCGCCGGTCGTCCAGCCGTTCGCCGCTACGCGTGGCATAATTAATACATTTCTATACATTTGTTTTAGTCGCTTCGCCGTTCGCACGGCGCGAATATTCGCTACAGCGAATGTCCCGTGGCCAGACGGTAAAGCTTGATGTGCAATATTAACACTCGAGTACTGTTTACTGTGATGCATAGGAAACAAATTCAATATCATCCACCATCATCATTGATTGTCACAACCCAGTGCAGAGTATAAGCCTCCTCTTTTTAAGGCTACGCCATGCTACCCTGATCTATGCTTGTCCCAGATTTATGGCGCGATCTTTTGTAGATCATTAACGCATTTGGCTGATGGTGCTTCAGTCATTCTTCTGCCGTCTCTCGGTAACGTCTTGCTAAAGTTACGGCTCCCTAGAAGAGCGGTGGCCGTCATGAAAACCTGTCATTTTCACCTGTATTTGACATTAGGGTTTCAAAAAATGCTTTGTATTTGGACAGTCATTATTATGTGAACGTTCACCACTTTCTTAGGAGTCAAAGCTTTAGTGTCCTGCCCGTCTCCATTTCAGAGTATACTATATCGACATACTGCTATATTTATATTTCAAACAATACCTTGTGAAGGGAACCTGTTATCATTATAAGAATTGATAGTGCTTATTATGGACTGCTTGGCTTCTCTACGATCAATACTTAGCATCGTCTCGTAGGATGAAGGCAAAACGTTGCTAGTACTGGGGTATGCCGAACTTGCATCTACAATAAAATCATTTGGATAAATCACAAGCGTGTAGAACTCAGAACACGTTTTAAGGTCAAAAAACGGAGTCCTTTTACTAATTCCAGTTATGGAATTCCTTCTAGCCAGTTACTGTCAATTAATATGAGCCATGCCATAAGAAAGGTATAATGGCTGCACGAGTACCTATCTACGTCAAATTTTACTGATCATAAGCTGTACGTAAGTAACATTGGTATGAACAAGCCAAACCGTGTGTCGTGTTTTTGGAAGAACTTTGAAAAATACAACAACAGTATCTTACTTGTATCACCAGACGCGCTAGGAACTGGTTCCTGTTCATCAACAAAAACCCCTGCTGCTGTATCCTCACTATTTTGACTCCCATGACGTCTACCAGAAGACTTTCTCTCTACCTTCTGTCCTCCACTTTTCTCATCACACTTCGTCTTTCCAACAGTCTTCTTTTCAGCACCAGTTTTATTGTCCTTTACACATTTGCCCTTATCTTTAGAAACACTTGTTCCTTTAGCAGATTCCTTACGATTTTGATTAGCATTGGACGCACTGGTTGGTCTATTAGACGACTTCTTAGTAACTTTAGCTACTTCTTCTTTCAATTCCTCTACACTTGAGCTTGACTCTGATGATATGTTTATTGAATCTGTTTCACCAGATGACGCTGGAATTGAAAGAAAAATTACTATTTCAGTTAATAAGTAGGAATCCGTGTCAAGTTAACCTTGCCGAAATGACTGCTTAATAATTAGTAGTAAATAAACGACACAAATAAAGAAATAGCGATGCTTCTAACAAAAAAAATTGTAGCTCAACACTCTAAAGATTTTAAAACTCTACTTCTTTGTAGTCTTAACACAGTTTAGAATAAACCAGCTGTTCAAAACTATCTTAAAACTACAAATTTTATATCAATCATGCTAATTACGGGCGGACTCGATTTCCTCCTCTCCAATCTCATACTGTACGTCAGTGATGGGCCTATGGTTATCCAAATATTGGAACAGCACGGCGCCCGGCACATGCGTCAACCTCACTTTAGCTTCGTCTGTAAAAGAAAGTCATTATTTACATCTTCTTCATTCATTTGTCCTACCAGTCACTTCGACACTTCTCACATTAAACTTAAGCAAGTTGTACATCTATTTTCATCGCGATAAAGTAAACTTTCAGTTAGACGCAAACAAGCTACAAACGAGAATGGACTAATCAAATCAAATGCTGAAAGTTTCCTGTGCAGACCTACAAGATGCGCAGAGGCAACCATAGTAGGTACATCAGTTTCGTGAGGACCATCCTTTTCAGTTATCATTTAAATGTAATTATTTTTTAATGATCGTTTCCACCAACACTAAGGAACACCTAACTGTAATGCCTAAAAAAACACCTTTGGATTTTCAACGCTCAACTGACCGCCGAGAGTTGCGAATTCAACAGTGCAATAATATTTAAACATTTATTTAGGAGTAGCGTAGTGAAACTCAAACTCAAAGCATTTATTTCAATTAAACCATTTACAGGCACTTTTTAATTGTCAAGGGGTCAGTCAGTCAGAAATATGAAGCTAGTTGCCCATTCCAAAGCGTACGTTCCTATGGAGAAGAACGGGCAAGAAACTTCACGGACACTCTTTTAAATCATAATATTGTTACAAAATATTGGTTACATCATTCATGTTGAAATTATACATGTGAGAACAATGTAGGAAGACGTGCACGTAAAAAGCGTCCGTAATAAAAAGATAAAAACAATTCAAAAATTAAAATAAGCCGTGGCAGATAAGATATGACCAGTCCCTACCGACGCGGACGGCGCCCGTTCACGAACATGACGCATGGATCAGCACCGTTTAGCTCAACCATTTTGAAGGGAACTTAACGATCCAACACACACGCCCCCACCAGCGAGACATTTGAGTGAGCATGACATACTCTCAGCCGCCAGGGCACATTCAAGTCAATGAAATACGTACTCAGTAAATGGTAGCTTCATAGAAGGTACATGGTCACAGTGCTCACACATGTGCTATGCAATTATACAATACTACGAGATTGAAGTTATACAATTCAAAGATAATTTATGCAATCTTCAGCAGCTCCAACAATATTATCGAATGCTAAAATTAAATTAGTTTATGCGCCCTTGTGAAGCTGGACCAGCGTTGAGCCAAGCATTTTTGTCACTGATATAATCCCCCAGCTTATAATATGCTTGGCAGCATAGTGTGCGTTTTATACAAGATTTAAATTTAGTTTCATTTAGTTGTAGTATGTGGGGAGGTATTTTATTGTAACATTTTAAACAGTACTCCATTAAAGATGAGTCTACTTTCGCCAGTCTGAAACCCGGTTGAACTAATTGATCCCTATTTCTAGTACTATAATTGTGTCTTTCACCTCTTTTACTGAAAAGATTAAGATTTTTCCTGACGTACATGATGTTTTCATATATATATTGACAAGGTACCGTCATGATGTTAATGTTTTTAAACAGTTCCCTTAGAGAATCGCGCCTGCGGAGGCAATATATTGCTCTAATGGCTCTTTTCTGCAGAATAAAAATAGAGTCGATATCTGCAGCCCGTCCCCATAGTAAAATACCGTAAGACATGATACTATGAAAGTAACTGAAATAGACTAGCCTCGCGGTATCTACATCAGTTAATTGACGGATTTTTCTGACAGCATATGCTGCTGAACTTAGCCGTCCTGCAAGAGATGTTATATGAGGACCCCATTGTAGCCTTGAGTCGAGCGTGATCCCCAGGAAAACAGTTTTATCGACAAATTCTAGTTTCTCTTGATTCAATACTACCTACGAGCTACCTATTTTTCCATAGATGATCAACCAAACTTTTTTCATCAAAGTGATGCTCACTCATATACTGTTGCATTCCTTTATTAAAGAACAACAGAAATTGTTACCACGCTTTTTTTATTTGACTAGCACTTTAGGAGCGATTCAATGAAAACTGTTATTTTTGTATAGATTAGCCTTGCGGTATCTATATCAGTAAATTGACGGATTTTTCTTACAGCATCGCTGCTGAACTTAGCCGTCCTGCAAGAGGTGTTAAATGCGGACCCCATTGCAGCCTTGAGTCGAGCGTGATCCCCAGGAAAACAGTTTTATCTATGAATTCTAGTTTCTCCCTATTCAATACTATATCACAATCACTACTTTTAACATTCGGTAAAGCAAATCTTATGCATTTCGTTTTTTTCCCATTTAATACTAAATTATTTACAGTAAACCAATTTTGGACCTGCAGTAGGGCGTTATTTACGTCGTCAAGATTTGATGCACGTCTATTTATCTTAAAAATTAGGGAATTAGGGAAGTGTAGTGATAATAAAAACAGGTACACAATAAGTAAATGTTTCATCTTACCAGGTTTGTCTCCACCAGTTAGTTGGCTCAATGCTGTGCGGTCGAAGGCATTGTCGTGTCGATAAGTTGTAAACATTGTCTTTTCTTTCACTAAGTGCGCTGGTATGTTATCCATTTCCTTGTGGTATGCTTCCATCTTTTCCTTGTCGTACAATTTCTGGGAACAAAGTTAAAATATGTGAGCGGTGTGAGCCATTACTGAGGTATAGTTTCAAAGCTTAGAAGGGAATTCTTACATTAATGTTTCACAAAAATATGATAAGTTTACTCCCATGTACATAAAGCATAACCGGAAGCGGCAGTATAGAGGGTTATTGGTTAAATGTCGGTAATCCGTTAGAAAAATATAAAATGTCATATGACTAAAATTGTTGACATTTGCATAGGAGTCAAAAGGGTTAATTTGGTTGCAAATGACCTCTCCTACATCCCCATAATGGATTGCCGACATATAACCAATAACCCTGTATACTGCCGCTTCCGGTTATGCTTTATGTACATGGGAGTAGACTTATCATATTTTTATAGTTACTGTTGATCAAGATGTGAGGAAGAAAAAGAGGTAGTGCCGTCCCCACATAAATTGGGATAAGGTCTGGTGACTGATACCTTCTACCTTCAAGAGCCACTAACCATGGGATCAAAAGCAGGTTCTCCCCTGTCAATCCTAGCCTGTCGTTCCTCCTGTTCTCGGTCCAGCTCAGCGAAGATCTCCAGGTCATCAGCACTTGGCTCCAGATCCAGGTTTTCATCATCAAACTCCTCATTATTCATGCGGTGCATGTACTTTATCAGAGCTACCCCTTCGCCTTCCAATTGTGCTGGAAAAGCAATATTACAAAATACTGGTACGTTACATAAAGAGGGTGAGGTTACTGCCCTGGCCTAAACGAAAGCCTTTTTAAATGTCAATGTTATATCCTGCATTTTATAAATTACTTTTTTTTCTGAAGTTACCCTAAAGACATCCGATAATTCAAGTTTGTTTCCACAAATAAAATGATTACTGTTATTCTGCACCGCTGTGAACAACTCACCACTAGGTCTTCTTTCCACTTGTCCGTGGCTGGTAGACGCTGTACTATCCCCTTTGTCTTTAATATCTCTACTCTTGCCATCTCCTTGTTTAACACTCTCTTTCTCCTCTTCGGTTTTCTTAGGCGAGTCTTTCGGAACAGCTTTCTTGCCAAGAGGAATTTCTTTAATCGGAATTTCTTTAGTGCGGATTTTCTTAGTACTCTCTGGTTTTTTGGTAACAATCTTCTTGTCGTGATCTATGATTTTATTACCTTCAACTACTATTCCTGTATTATTGCTAACCTCGATGAGTTTCTTTTCTTTCGTTGTTTCTTCTTTATCTTTTCCTTTTCCTATAATTTCAGAATTAGTATTGGTCACATCTTCAATAATAACTTTATTGTCATTGAGTTCAGTTTTTTGTGCATCTTTTTTCTCCGTTGAATCTATTATTTGAATCAAAGGTTTCTTCTCTGCTACAACCGCAGCTTTTTCTTCGTCTGGGCTGATATCGGTTACTTTTAGTTTGTCTTTACGGTTTCTGGAGTCTATAATTAATGTAAAATTGTAATTAATAACAAAATTACAAAAAAGAAAGTATAACGCAGCAAATTGTATTTTACCTTCCAAAATCTTGGTAACCCCCTCCCTTCCTGTATGGGGTGGCTGATTAAATAAGAGATTGTTGATAGCTTGGAAATCTGAGGTAATATCGCTGTAATCATAAAGAAAGAGGTTAATGCTCTTTTTGCAATAAAAAAAGGAATTAAAATTAAATCGCTAGGTACTCGTAAAGCGACGATATTCGCAAGGTGGCTTGGTAACGGCTGGAGGAGAGTACCCTCATAAAATCGAGTAAAATGGCGTGTGATCGAAGAGTCCTATGTCCAGCAGTAGACTGCTAAATGTTGATGATAATAATGCAGAAACTGGTACACTATTGATTATAAAGTAAAAAAAACAAAAAACCCGACGGCATTTTACTACTACTTTTTTTTTGAACTAAAATAACTGCCACCAACTGCATCAGACTGCTTGAAAAGTGAGTTTCTTTTGTACTTATTAGTTGCCGCCAAGTATTTTTTTTTTTCCATATATAAATTTTTAGAACCATGATTTAAAAATCTAGAGTAATTAAATTTCGCGGGTATTCTGGTAAAAAAATACCTAGCCTATAACACCATTGCGCGACCTAAACGAGTCAATCGACACATCATATATAAAAATCTCGCGCTTTTAAATTTCTTCGAGGGCATAAATAATCCCACATAAAAACGCGTGAAAAACATAACCCTGTCTTTGCTCTCGCGCAGTCGGATAAAATTACACCTTAAACACTTACGTCTTCTGATTCTTTGGTTTGATGTTCCCGTAGCCATACCAGTACTCTTCTGGCGGTGGTGGGGGTGCTTCATTCGAGATCTCTTGCACCAAACGCTTGCTGCGGTCTATTTGAGACCACTCGATATTACCAGTCTCAGGACCTGTTTGTATTAAGAGAAATATTCATTGGAAATTTGTTTTGGGATCATTCGTTGGATTGTTTTTTTTCTTAATCGTATAGGATATAGATATTGCCTTGATCTCTTTGATATGAGACAGGAAAACGAAACATGGACCTATTGGGAAATACAGCCATGCCAGTCCTAGTAATAATTCGCATTATTTCAGTACTGAACGAGGAACGTCACATAAGTCTCCCAATATGATAAATGGCTACAGATTATCTTAAACACTGAAATTATTCTACTAGCACTCTCTATTTTCCTAAACATTATTTAATACTTACCATCGTCCTTATTATCGCTCTCGTCGCTGCTATCTTCGCTTGTAGAATCATTTTCTTCAGAAGCTGACAGCATATCCAAAGCCACTCCATCCTTGAGTTTTACCTCTTCTGGTCTATCCTTCGCCTCCAGAGATGAAGGACATTCAATTTCCAGCAGTTTTGGTTTACTTTGTTCACTTCCAACATCTGGTGTGACTTCTTCAGGGTTTCCATCTTCCTGTTAATGTTTATAAAGAGGTGATTTTGTGAGAAGGTATAATTTGAAACTGTTATTACTAACTGTTAATACTACATATGTTTTGTCAAGCTAGTTATATATTTTTCCAATTTTAACCTTTGGTGGAAGTCCTGCTTTCTCCCGTGCCTCCAGTTCCTTAGCCTCTCTTATTGCCCTCTTCTCATCGCGCATTTTTATTAAGTACCGGACACTCTGCATCACTTTCTCTTGGTCTTTGGTTATCCAGCTAAAAAGAGATAATAAATAGTGTAGTAAAGTAATCATTATCACCCCACCGAGCTGTTGAAATCGAACATCGCAATGTTTTACAATCATGTTACATGTATGTTATAATACTACTGTGCCTATTAACCCAACTCAACCCTTGCGGAACCCCCAACTCAACAAACTCACATGCATATTAACCCCCAAAGCCTGTTGGGCGTTAATGTGGCACATCATTTTTTTTAAAAAGGTGTAGTAATTGTTATTTAAACATTAGGGAGGTTGAAAAAATTTACGGGCAGTCATTAAATTTTTTAGCGGTTGGCAAAGGAGAATGACCAAATTGCTTATAAAAAATCAAGGTGTGCCTCCACATTTAGCACAAGAAAGTCAGGTTCAAATGCAACATTTTCTTCTATGATACTGAAAAAATCTGTCCCACAGAAACATAGATACTAACTAAAACGTGACCTTGAGAAAAAGTTTCACATTTCACTTTTTTCACACAGGTAGATGACCTTTTCTTATCGCAGTTAATTAGCTTACACGCGAGTTTTGCATTGTTTGACATCGTTGTATAGTTGTGTGAGTGAAAAGATAATAGAAAACTCTATTGTATGCATTTTGCATTGCTATTGCGGAGTCTTTGTCTTCGCTTATAGTTGTGTACTGTGAGATTATTTCTGTGGACATCCTGTGATAAACTGTGTGAACCATGACTTTTAGCCTTCTACTAAGGCCTGTTAACATGCGGTGATGACTTTCGGTTTTCACCGCGTTGATCACAGAGACGTCATTAAATACTTGCTTCTTCATCGACATAATTAAATCAATCTCATTTTTTGTTGCTCACGTTTTCTGAAGAAGGAAAGAGGAAGGAAGGAGGCCTTCCTTCTATATAAAGCTTATATAAAACTGGCCAGTAGGTGACCCCGTTGGTTCCAACGTCCAACTCCAAATTGCCGTACTCGCAACTTATCATCATTTCGTTTGCCCAGATTCATAATTTGCACTTTATATACCTAATCTTTGCAGAATGGTCATAGATGAAAAATATTTTACATAAATTGTTTGAAAATAAACGGTTCTTAAGTAACTATATCGTTTTTTTTTTATTTTCATTATTAATCTAATTATTTTGTGAATTTTTAAAACAATATTTTTACCGAATAGAAATAAGATACACAAAAAATAGATGCAAGCAAAAGTGTTTCGTTGCAGTGTTAAACAACGTTGAATTACTCTGTAACTGTGGTGCACACACAACATGTGGTGGTGTGTGGTAACATTTACACACATAACACACGTATAAGTTCACCAACAGGGGGGGCAGCAATTTTTTTTTTGGACAGCGTCCAAATAAATTTGGTCATTCTCCTTTGTGTGATAGTAAAACATGAACAGTAATAAAAAGAAAATTGGTCGTTTTCATCTACAATGTTAGTACAAAAGTACAATGTTAGTAGTAAAGTAAAGCCCAATCTGGGGGGCCCGAGCGCCGCCTGTAGGCGGCTCTACGTGGGGATCGTGCGATCAATGGCCATGTATGGGGCCCCGATCTAGGCGGCTGACCTGGCGGCCGGCAGCATCGCTATCCTGCGGAAGCCGCAGCGAGCGATGGCCGTCAGAGTCATCAGGGGGTATCGCACGATCTCCTACGAGGCGGCTTGTGTACTGGCCGGATCCCCGCCCTGGGACCTCGAGGCCAAGGTACTCGCGTCACTGTATCGGTGGCGCGAGGACTCGAGGGCGCGAGGCGAGAGGCTGACGCAGCGACATCTGGAGCTGCGTCGATCACAGCTTCACGCAGCCCTGGTGGCGGAATGGCGGGACAGGCTTTCAAGCCCTATCGCCGGCCCCGTCACCATCGGGGTGGTCCGGCCGGTGCTCGAGCGCTGGCTCGGGAGGAGGCACGGCTCCCTGTTTCGGGTGACGCAGGTGCTCTCGGGGCATGGTTGCTTCGGGAAGTACCTGTGTCGCATAAACAGGGAGCCGGACGCTCGGTGTCACCACTGCGTCGACTGTCGGGAGGACACGGCTCGGCACACGCTGGCAGAGTGTGCCGCTTGGGAGGAGCCGCGCCGTGCCCTCATCTCAGGTGTCGGCAGTGACCTGTCGCTGCCGGCCGTTGTCGACTCGATGGTCGGCAGCGAGGAGTCCTGGGACGCGGTGGTATCCTTCTGGAGGAAGGAGACTGCGGAAAGGGAGCGGGAGATTGCGTCCGCTTACCCGATCCGCAGCAGACGCACCGGGCGTCGGCGGAGGGCGGGTAACGCCCTCTTCCAGCAACCCCTAAATGGGTCCAGGGGCGACGGATCTGGGGAAATCCGTCGCCCCCCTACTCCTTAGGACCCGAGATGGTGGCGCGTAGTGTTCCACGCGCGCCTCTCTATGACGTAAGGGGGGAGTTTAACACCTCACTCCCCCCGAACTCGAGCTTAGCCGGAGATCACGGAAGTCGCATTAGATCCCGTGATCCCCGGTGCAAGTGTGAGACAGAACACTGGGGTGGTTTTAGGCAGTAAGAGTCTGACAGACCCCTCCGCCCTCCCTAGGGCGGAGGATATCCATGAGGATTTCCCCCCGTAAACAAAAAAAAAAAAAGGTTAGAACTGTGACCAACAGCTACTTCCAAGTTAGATTTCTACCAACTAATTCCGATTTGATAACTAGCACGTAACTGCCCGTTCAATCATTTTGAGGCCTAGGTATCACAAAATTGCGTTTTGACAGTTTGAGCAGCCGACGCATCGCATTATGTAGCAATTTGGCAGTTATGTTTATTTTGAGTTATATAATTATGTAAGTTCTTTTTTAAGTATGCAATTTTAATTTCTTATGAACCAAAGTTTATTCTGGTATAAATTTTACGTAAAAATATTAATGTAGTACGGAGAAATTTACAGTTAATTCTGAGCGTTTTTTTATGATTTTGAATGGGATTTTTTCACATTAAATTTTCACGATACAAAAAAAAACCAAAGTTGCCTCCAAACCTCAAATTAGATCATAAAATAAAAATTAGATCATTATTTTCGCACTCAAAAGAAATTAACCTACCTACTATTGGCGTCTTGGAGCCGCGAGCTCCACACTCAGTCTCACTCTCACGAATCTGAATTTGAGCTGAGGTACCCATAGTACCTCATTATTTATTTAATTACCCATTTAAATATTTGTTACGACTCATTTTTATTTAGTTTATTGCTCAGCTTTTACTGCCGAACTTTAACAACGAATTTTAACTTAAACGTGCATTTTGTAATTTTTGAATTACCAAAACTACAATAAACAACTGCCGCTTTAAATCAGTTCCTTTTTAAAGTTCAGAGCCTCGTATCTATGACTCATACCTGTTTTGTTCTAGTTTCTTTCTCAAACTCGATTTTACACCAGGGTAAGCACTAGCACTGTACCTAATATACCTCCTTGTGGAACCCCAACATTCCCAACTCTTACAAACTTGTGTATCCACTTAACTAAAGAGAGTCAAGGCTTCTAAGTGTCACTTACCGCTTCCTCTCAGCAATCTCCTCTTGCACACCACCTCGTTGCCAAGCCTCAGCGCATGCGCGGTCTCTGGGAAACACCGGACGGTTGTCCAGGTTAAGGAGTTCCTTTAACCGAAGAGTCAGGGTCTTGCGGTACGCGGGGATGTTGCGGATCACTGGGTTACCAGTTAAAACCAGCACTGTGAAAATAATATGTGGCTGTTTAGTTAGTAAAATATGTACTACTACTACTACTATTTTATATAGAATCTTTTTTTTTCTAACTGAATAGACAGCTGTGCTGCTGGGGAGTTTGTTGCGCCACTTCTTCTTCCCAGCTAAAGCACTAGGGAGTGGTGAAGGGTGGGCGTTTTGGGGGACTGTCTTATGTAATTTTGACGTTCGAAAAGTGCTGATTCTCAGCCTAGTTTGAATAAATGACTTTTGAATTTTGAATTTTGTGACAGATAGGACCCGTCGGTTATGGACTTATGGCACACCGAGATTTTCAGCTTTGTAGATCTTCATGTCTGTTAGTTGTAGGTACCAGTGTGACGGTTTGTTTCCAAACCTTGATTTGAAAGAAAGACAAAAAAAGAGTCGTGGGACACCCGGGGAAACGAAGTTCCTTTCGCTGTATATTATCTATTAATACAGACAGAGCCAACTGGTATGGTCTCAAGTTTCAAGTGTCTAAAGTTTTTGCCAAAAAGTGTCAAAAGTGCTGTCTTCTTCGGGCATAACGCATTTTCGTTACGTGACGATTCCTGCCAGTTTACTCCTACTACAAGCCGCGTTAAAGAACTTCGTTCCAAAAAGAAAGAATTTATTTTTATTTTTAACATTTAACGCACGTTAACATTTAAAAAATGTTGATTGTTAGGTACTTAATTTGTTTCTTAATTTTATTTTTATTTTAAGAATTAATTTTCTACTTTTTGCTGCCCACAGGGTCCGTAATTTCTGTACCTTAGCTTAAAGCCATTGTAACACCTTTATACCTACATTATGGAATGCAAATAAAGATGTGAATATGAATATTAAATCAAATATATAATAAAATATAAAATCTCAATAACGTGTCTGTTAATTTGATAAATACCTTTCAATATAATCATATCAGCAAGCACATCGACTATGAGAGGATCTTCCAGGCGATTGTAGGATAAGTCCAACACTGATAGATTCTTGCAAAACTTTAGATGCGCTAGGTCGTCTGAAACATTGTTAAATGTTATTAGATATTAAAGGCTTACACAACGTTTTTCATTCATTATCCTTATGAGCAACGAGAGAAGAGTGCTTAGTTAAAATTTTAAGAGGGAACAGGCCCTGCGAGGAATTTGAAAAATAGGTATTTGAAGAAACTATTGCCGTCTTCTTACCTCATGTCTGTCCCCGTAGAGTGCGATAGGGATAGCTACAGCTCAGACCAACTATATCACAAAAAAAATTACGAAATCGACGTATCGTATTCTCCTTTTTTCTCCTCGAAAACTGAACCGATTCAGTTATTTTTTACATTTAAATATTTATAAAGAGTATGTCTAGGTTCCTATCATTTTGTATTATATTAAAAACTTTTGAAATTTGTCTGGTGCTCCTCTAATCACGGCGGTAAAAATTGGGCATTTTTGTCATTTTTGGAGTGTCATATTTTCTTTACCGATAAATTGCTGAAAAAAGGAAATAACAGGGACATGACTACGGCAGACCTTGATTATATGAGAAAAAAGAAAGATTGCTCTAGAGGCATTATTCAGGAAAAAAAAGGGGAATACATTTGTATGGAGAATCGCAGGCCCTGTTCCCTCTTAACAGTCTTACTTGATTTCGGGTTTCTAGTAGGTAGCATGTGTAATCGAGGCTGCTTTATCTTCATATCTCCATCTGCCTAGCCTTTCCCCAACATGTTGGGGTCGGCTTCCAGTCTAAACGGATGCAGCTGAATACCAGTATTTTTTTTCATGGAGCGACTGCCAATTTGACCTCCGTAACCCAGTGACTGGGTAATACGATACCCCTTGGTGTGACTGGTTCTCAAGCTTTTGGGCTTCTGCATAACCGTAACGACTGTCAAAGATCTACAAATGACAGCCGCGACAAACGGCTTAACGTGCTTTCCGAAGCACGGAGAAGTCTCGATATTTACCTACCTAATTGATGGTCACCCATTCACGGACCGACCTCGGTAAACGTAACATTACCTTCAATCGACCTGTGCGGCTGTTATTACCTAGCCATGAGGTCCTATCTGCACGTGCAGATTAGCTTATTAATTTTGGATTAAAGTAAAGCCTTTGACTCCGCAGATGAAATAATGTGATATCTCACGAATGCCCAAATGTTTTAATGCGAACTTGTTTCTACTCATACTTACCAACACCACTGAGCATGTTATGGGCAATGCTTAGCGTATGTAAATCTGGAACCACGTCCAGATTCTCTATTGTTCCAACAAAATTGTGGTCAATATTTAAAGTGTCCAGCTTAGGACACCCATTTAAGTTTTCAATCTTCCTCAGGACATTATAATGTAAGTATAAGCACTTCAATTCAGACAACGTGTCCAGTCCTTCAATCCTCTCGATGCCGTTGTTCTCCAAAAATATGCATTTGAGGCCGGTGTATTCTTCTAGGTTTTCAATTTTTGAGAAACCCTGTAGAAGAATAGTAACTACTTATTTATTATATTTTTTAAATATTTTAATCCTACTTAGACTTATCTTGGTAGACCACTTTGCTATAGTGGTATCATATTGCGATCGCGGTCATGTGAATTTAATGTTGTTAAGAGGCCGTGCACGAAATAGACTGATTTTGATTAATTTTGTTCATTAGTTGTGAGAAAGGGAAGAAGAATTACAAAACTATTTGTGATTTAAAATATCGAGTTCTGTGTTTTGCATGTGGCTGAAAGGGATTTTCCAAATAAGTTAAGTATTCCTGGAAAATCAGAAATATTCGCAACAAGTTTTCCGAAAAATTACGCGAGAGTGATGCTTAATCACTTTAAAAATATTTTGAATATTTAAAAATATCATCATAATATGGTCTACTTGCATTTGGCTGAACCACTTTTTTCAACTTCCATACAAAATATAGCAGAACAATTATGTTGAAAAAAACAATTGGTTACAGCAAACCATACCAAGAAATTTAGCTATCCTTAAAATAAAATCAATATTTTATTTTATGATTATACAATATCTTCATTAAGTAAATCAAAGACATATTAAACCGTATTTTCGAGAGTGCAAACGTGATGCAGCTATTAAAATGCGCTGTGACTGACACGAATCCGCGAAAACTGTACTTTTATAGTTACACGACTTAATGTTTTAATTATTTCAAGCTTTCTTACGATTAGATAAGTTATTGACGAAAAAGGGTTTTTTTTCATGCACGGAGCCTTATGTGACTTTTCGTATGTACTTTACCTGCTTTCGTTAAATAACTTTTACCTTAAAATGCAAATACAGAATGTCATTGAGATATGGCGTGGTATACAGTTTGTGCTGTCTGCAATGGTTTTTGATGAACTCCTTTGTCATCCGTGGGGTTTTTTCCATGTCCTCTAGTTCTCTCTGCACTTTTTTCTGAAACTCTCTTTGTCTTTGTCTCTCTTTTTGAGCGTCATCTCGCTTCTTCTTTTCTTCTGCCTGCTTCTTGTCCTCGTCAGTTTCGAACACTGAAAGTAATTTAAAGACAAGGTTTATCGCTACGTTCTCTATTATGTGAAAGCAGCCTGTGTAAAATGAAGAAAACATGCAGTGTTACCTGGGTATCATGACAAAGACCCTTAAATAGAGGAGATAGGTTTATTATTCTAAGGCAATACGTTTTTTATTTTATTACCTTCGAGTTTTCCATCAGTGAGCATGGGTACTTCTTTGCAGCCCAATGATTTTGATTCTCCCGCCTCAATATGGTCTCCTTGAGCTCTTGTATCAATCTCATCTGGCGGTAACTCACAAATCTTTCCAGACTTATCTGCAAGAGCCTTCTTCTTAATCTCTTCCCTCCTCAGCATATTATTGGCTAATTTTAAGACGTCTTTATTATCTTTCATCTTATCCTTAATATTATAAAGAAGATTGTTTATCCTTTGATTCCGTTCTTCTTCTTGTTTATTTTGCAACTCTGCCGTTTTTTTCTGTTTCTCATCTTGGTAGGAGAAGTCAACATCCCACAGTTCCTTACGTATCTTCTTCCCATTTTCATCAACTTGTTCGGTTTTGGTAGCAGACTTTTCTTCACCGGTAGACTTAACGGCAGCAGCACGCTCGTTTTCATCTTGTTTCATTTTGCTGTCTTCTTCCATTTTCTTCTTCATTGGGTGCAAAATGTTATGAGATTTTAAAAGTATTTCATCAACTTCTTTGATGAACGTCTTGCACTCCTCATTTCTCTGTTCATACCTAGCCTTGCTTTGATTTACTCTATCTTCGTGATGTCTTATCTCAGAATTTAATTTTTTAATAGCATCTTGTATGCTATCAATTTGTGGATCAGAAACTACATCGGATGGTTTTTCTTCTTCCTGATTTTCTTCTACCTCATCGGTTGGTTTTCTTTTTTCCTGAACTTCCTTTGTTTTTTCTTCAATATGTATCCCACGCCTTAAAATTTCACCCTCTTCTTTTATTTTGTCATAAGCAATGTTAGATTTCCTTGAATTTTCTAATGCCTCATTAACATCATTCAATAATTCGTTCATACTGTTCAGTTTATTTGTTATGTCTTCACGTATAAGTGTACTCAGGTTTTCAGCACCTTCAACAATGTTTCGAGCTAGATTTTTCATTTCTTTGACTTCCATTTCATTATTCTCTGGCTCTCCCTTTTTCGTCGCTTCAAATATATTTTCCAGACTGTTTTGTAAAGTTTGCTCCGTCTCTTCATCAAACTTTTGTAGCTCATTTTTATGAACTGTGTCTGATGATATTTCTTTGACATCGATTTTATTTTCGTCAGAGTTGGAGGATTTGTTATTATTGTTATTTTCTGAGGTCTTATTCAATGTGGGTGGTGGTGGTGTTACATTATTTAGCACGGAATTTATTGCACGTAATGCCTTCTCAGTGTCTTTAAGTTTCGCCCCAAAACTTTTAGGAAATACATCTTCTACATTGATATTTTCGTCTTCTTCGTGTTTTGGTTTATCTGGTTTCCTTTTACTTTTTCCGCTTAGATCCAGAGTCACAGGGTTGCTGACTAGAGGAATATTCATGGCTTCATTTATAGCATACCTTTCTTTTACTTCCTCAAATGCTGAGCGTCTTATTTGTCCTTTTATTAACTGCTCAGATGAATCTTTAAGTATCGGGTTTTTCTCTATTTCTATAGTTTGTTTTACTTTAGGATCTTGAGATGATTCTGCCTCATCATAGTTATCTGCCATTTTCCCCAACATATCTTTAGTTTCTTGATATCTTGTTTCAAAGGACTTAGTGGTGTACTGACTAACCACTTTTTCTATCGCATCGTATTCCTTTTCATCGCTATCCGAACAAACACGTTCACTATACTCTGAACCAGTTTCATCGCGTTCATTTGCACATTTCGCTTTATAGTCAGATACAGAAGTCATTAAAGAAAGCATATTTTTGTAATTTAATTTGTTAATTTGGTCTTTGTCACCTTTAGCGGCATCCAACTCCTTTCTCATATCGTTGTAGCCCGTTAATTTTATTTCGTTGAGGGGTATAGCTACTTGCTTGTTCAAGCCTTCATTTTGCGACAAAATCTGAATTTGGCGCGCTTTCTCGGCTATGATAGGGTTGTCCTTCAACATCTCCTTTATTTCTTCTAGAGTCAATGGTTTATTATGGTCATCTATTTTAGTAAAAGGCTGACCAGACATTACTTCTTGCTCAGTTTTAATTTCGCCAGGGTAAGAAGCCGCTATATATGCTTTATTTATACCCACCGTTAAAGGTTTGAGCTCATTCTCAATTGCTTTTTCGATTACTTCTTTAGGAAGCTTGGCATCCTGGAAGAAAATTCGCAATTCTTCCCGTTTTTTCTCTACATATTGAGGATCCTTTAAACCTTCGGGTACCTCCATTTTCTACTGTACCTAATAATGTTATTCTACTGTGTAATTATGTCCAATAATCTTTATTTGAACGAGATAAATTAATAAAGTAATACTTATTTGCTTTGTTTGACACAAATCAAACAAAATTTGGCGTAGTTACTATAAAACCATAGTAACCAGACTATTTTGTTTGATCGATTTTGAATATGGAATTACAATACGGCAAGGCCAGGTAGGATTTTTGTGAACTTATTAAGAATGCCAGAAAACGCTCTTCAATAAAATAACAGTGTTCTTCTAACAAATTCTTCGAAAAAATTATTTATTTAAAAAAAAAAATAGGCACTCATAGGGAATGCCGACCGAAGTGAAAACTGGAACACAGACTACATAGAGATACTTACGTATAACTGGAATAACTATGTATTTTTTTTTTTTTGTATGACTAATTAAAAATACAACCGAATTGATAACCTCCTCCTTTTTGGGAAGTCGGTTAAAAACTGGTCAAGTGCGAGTCGGACTTGCACACGAACACACACATGATACCACCGTAAAATATTTTGCAAAAAACGCCGAAAAATTTTTTAATTTTATTTAATTTTGGGGACCCTAAAATTATGTACTTTAAATATTGTACGATGGTACAGAACCTATTATTTAGTTCAGTTAAATTAAAATCCTACTAAACGAAGTAGGTACCTATATTTTTAATTTAAAAAATCGCATAAGTTTTCTAGGAATTCTCTAATGATACTTGTTGAGGATTTCTATGCATACTCTTTGGTTATGTTGCCTATGGTTGTGTTGCCTAGAAATACTTACTGTTGATGAATGTCATTCGGATTATCCAAAAAATTTGTAATTCATTTAAGTGCCTAAGTATACGTTTTTACAACAAACTCCCAAGCCATGTTAAAGAACTGAGTCGAAGTAAAATATCGCGGCGGGATTTTATCGCGCACTGGATTTTCTACTCTCGGTGTTAAGCCGAGCGTTGGGAATCCAACGCGCTGGGACGCACTATCATCCCAGCGCGTTGAATATACACACTGTTTGATCTTCAACTCTCGGCGCTAAGCAGAGCGTTGAAAATGCAGTGCCCGAAAAATATCGCCGCGGGAAAAAATCGCCCGTGCGAACCTTGCAGATGAGTTACTGGAGCAAGTCATGCGTTACAAAAGCGCAAAAGAGGTATGGGACAGACTAGAACGCCTATACAATGGAAGTAGCGAAGACAAAAGTTATGATCTCTGTCTGAAATTCTTTGGTTATAAAAGAAATCGTGAACATGACTTAAGAAAGCACATATCTGCGTTGAATAATATTTGGCAAGAGCTGAATATCGAAGCGAATCTTATTTTGTAAAATATAATTACTGATTTGTAAGATACCTACTTGGAACTTTGCCACAAGCTTGCTTTGGCTTTCAAGTTGACTTTTAATAACAAAAAGGATCGGACAATGGAGAATCTAACGTCGCACTGAGCGCTTATGAAAAAGCGTTCACTACTAAAGAAGAAACGGAGAATACCGAGGAAGTATAGCCGTGAAAACACAGAAGAAGTCGAAGAATAGAGTTTTCAAATGTAATTATTGTAGAGAAGCTAGGCATGTTGTGCAGAAATGCCAAAAATGGATAAAGGATGGTAGACTACCAAAGCCGTCAAACGCTAGACAAAACCCAAATGTCAATGTAAACATGAATGTGTTAGCTATAGAGGATGGATTGCCAATGGATAAAGTTAACTGGTACGTTGATAACGGAGCGACAAGCCATGTTACTAACAGAGGACCAGGTGACTTCTTCAAGAGCTTCGAGCACTTCAAAAGAACACATACGGTGACTGCGGTGAACGGAGAAAACATTGAAGCCATTGGTATAAGCAACATTAGAGCTGAAGCCATCGTTAATGGAAAAGTTGAGCAAATACTTTTGAAAGACCTTTGGTATGTCCCAAAGATTAAAAGAAACTTATTCGAGCTCGAAACCAGGCAATATCATGTAAAGACAGAAAACTGGCCAAACGCTATTGAGAGCGAAATAAACTCGTTAAGAGATAACGAAACATGGGAACTAATCGAACAGATGACAGACAGATGCTTACAAAATCGTTATATGGGCCCAGACTTGAGAGATGGCTGGCATTATCATCAACAGCGGTGGATTTTGATGAATACATACTCCTTATTAGTACTCTATGGTTGTGTTGCCTAGCAATACTTACTGTTGATGAATGTTATTCGGATTATTCCCTTTTTATAGTTAATATATTTTTGATAAAAGCAATAAAGTATTGATTCTGTTTTTTATAGACATCAATATAGTTTATCGTTTCTCTTATTAAATGTTTTTTCATATCCTCCACCTAACTTTAACAATACTGTTTTTTTTTTTTTTTGCAGTTTCAAATTTCTAACTTGTTTAGTTGTTGCGATAGAGATCGTACAAAAATGGTCTAAAACTGACAACTTTTACAGCCCCCTTTAAGTAAGTTTTTTTTTTAAATTAAAATTTTGTATAGTGGTCCGTTTGGTACCCTTTGGGTACGGAACTTATTATTATTAACTTATCTTTGTACCTTCCTATGTATTTACCTCTCTATATACAGACGCCAGCACATCAACCTACCTACAATCTGTCAAATTTCTTTAATAGATTTTCAACTTTATTACTAAAGCATAAGGTTCAAAGTTCATTGGGAAAATTTGACAGTTTCGGGTAGGTTGACCTGCTGGCGTCTGTACATAATATTCTCGCAAAATAACACTGGCACACCTAAACCGCATACAAAAACTTACGTATAAGCACTTAGAAAAGTAGATGAAAGAAATATTCGTTAGTTTTCATACGAGTACATTATTCAGTTTTTTATATGAACGCATAGTAATATAAAGTCACTGGTATTAGCGCCATCTAGCTTATAAAAGTAAAAGCTATAAGTATGTGCACCAGCTAGGTGCCAGAGTTTCTCTGAGAGATCTTTTCAAATATATCGGTATCCTCACAGTTCATTTTCGCCAACATATTATATATTAGGCATAATATACACTTATATACTAAAAACAGTGATATTCACAATGTTAATACTTAATACTAGAAACTACGTACTCCCTTTCACCGGCTTCATAAGGTTCATAACTCATTTGTTGGGCTTGGTATAACATTTTATAACAAGTTACCTTCTTCTTTGCTAGATTTGCCTTTTAATGCGTTCAAAACTAAAGTAAAATCCAACCTCTGTTCAAAGGCATACTATTCTATCAACGACTACTTAAATTATAAGAATAGTTGGTCGCTGTGATTAACTCAAGACAATGTTTAAATGTTCTTTCTCCAGAATTAGCTTACTTACTGACAGGTTATATGAGTTTATATAATTGTTTATAATTTTATTTTATAAGTCAATTTATTTTATTTTAATTTATTGTTGACATAATCTACTCATTACAATGTTTTTTTTATGAGTTGTATTGCAATATGTGGGTTAGCTAGCGACCTCGATAATTTTATTTAATTTACCTCGATGGTCCTAGTTTATCAATTATAACTTCTAGTTACAGCTATTTGTAAGCGGGCACGCCCTTTATGCCTGGAGGCTTTTATTTAGATATTGTTTTCTTTAAGTTATTTTTATTTCTGCTTGAGTATAGTTCTCGATGTTTTTGGTTGGTATATTGGCGTGTGCTAGCTGTCATATGGCTATTAATTTTATAATTTAAATTATGTTTTGTGTTGCGTAATGTAAATATCATTTTGCATACTATTATATAGATTCATTTTTTTCTAACTGAACAGACAGCTGTGCTGCTTGGGAGTTAGTTGCGCCACTCCTTCTTCCCAGCTAAAGCACTAGGAAGTGGTGAAGGGTGGGCATTTTGGGGAACTGTCTTATGTAATTTTGACGTTCAAAAAGTGCTGATTCTCAGCCTAGTTTGAATAAGTGACTTTTGAATTTGAATTTGAAAACCCAGGTTTACTTGGTGAATAATATTTACGAAAAGTATTGCTAATGCACCTAGGTGAATTAAGTAAGCAAACTACATCAAGAATTCCGTATTATTTTGGTTTTGTTTCGATTTAATGTAGTTTTTTTTTTTGTTGTTTTATGTAGGTAGGTATTCTGTTATTTTAAGTGATTTTGTGTTTTATCGTACATTTTGTTGAAGTACACCAGCGGGAGCGGGACGTATTCGAGCAATGATACAAAGATTATACTTAAGGTTTTATATTTCACATGAACTGCACATACAAAAGCAATACTTAGCACTAGGTACTTTTTATATCAAACTTTCTATATTAATTCTAACACAACCTATCTCGTTGAGTCCCAAAAATCCAAAGTCAAAAACCACGCAACTGCCAAGCGTTCCGTTAGGCCATCTAAACCCCTCCAATTTGGCGGGAAGACCAGCTATCCGATTGGTTCCCGCCATTTTGCGTCAACCAATCACAGAGCGACCATGAATATAATAAAATAATAAAGTTGCCGGCGTAAAATATTAAAATGACAGCTCTATTAATGTGAATATCGATTAAAATAATCGATTAGCAAAATCAATATTCCGAAACCCTAACAATCGACCGTCCTGACAACGTGTGCGTCCCCGCACACGACACCAGGTGGAACCCTAACAATAGGAACGCTGGCAGGTTGCTAAGTTTTTACATATTTATTGTATGAATATCAAATTACAATAGTAGGTAACCTGCTTCCCTAAGACTAATCAAAGTATGACTCGTTAATCAGTTCTCCAGAAATTGCGGCTGTGTGTAATATGACTACAAATTAATAATAATTCTCATACGAATTTACCAAGCTAAACAATATTACTTTTAATTAAGCATAAATTCAATAAGGTATGTATAAATGCAATAGCTAACAGTTCATTAGGTTGAAGTAAATATCTACTAAACTCAATTAAACACAAGATTGACTCAACTGTCAAGGAACGTAAAGTACAAATCAATTCAATAGATTACATCCATCGGATCAGTAACAGGTATCTTGTTTAATTTCTATTAATACATTTCTCTTTGAATTTGATCAGAAAACAACGATCGATTTATGTTCTCTGTCACTTAAAATTAAACTTTGCTTTGGGGCCGAACGATCGATTAATTCGGTTTACCCATAATTGAACTACTAACCCGAACGATCGATTTTTCGGGGGCCTAACTGATGCCTACAAGACGATCGATTTACTTGTGGCAACCAGTAGGACATTTGTTGAATCAAGTCACGATCCGATCGATTCTCGTGCCTGATCTGAAACAATGAATGACACGCATCTGTAGTTAAGTGTCTCTAAAACTTATAGAACATGGGAAAATTACAATAAAATGGTCAAATTATGGTTCAGTATCGTCGTCGTCGTCAGTGCCACTGGCATCCGAATTATTAACCTCTAGGGCCGTAATGTGTATCCATGGCATCATACGGTCTGCTGCCACGGTAGTGGGCCGTTTGTTTTGCATGCTGGCTAAACCTGGAACCGGTGCTACGTTATATCTGTCCCTGCCTAAGACTCGCGTAACGCGATAGGGCCCTATAAACGAGGGCATGAGCTTTTTACTCTGTCCGTCATTATTGAAACATGTCTTGGTTATTTTAACAAGTTCACCTTCGACATAGATCCGGGCTGGCACCCTATCCCTATCATAAACCTGCTTTTGTTTAACCTGCTCGTTATCAATCTTTTTCTTGACCTCCTCTCGAATGGCGGTAATTTCGCAGTTTCCGCGAGAGTCTTTGGTAACTTCGTTAAGAATGGGCTTTATTTCGCTATTCATACTAGTTCCAAATAGTACCTCTGACGGCGTCCTACCAGTGGTTTTCTGAAAAGTATTGTTTAGACCCCACTGAATTTTCCCTAAATGACTATCCCAATCCTTTTCACCGTATTTAACAGCCATCGCTTTCATAGCGTCGAGAATTGTACGGTTGTAGCGTTCAACCTGGCCATTTGATCTCGGACTGGCTACTGTATTAAGAATATGCTTAATTCCCTTGTCTAGGCAGAATCGATTAAAAGCATGAGATGTAAAGCAGGTGCCACGATCGCTTACAAGGCGGTCGGGGACCCTAAATGTAAAAAATATATCTTCAAGCACTCTAATTGCATTCAAACTATTGGTATTTCTAACAGGTTTGATAAAACAGAATTTGGTGAAGGCTTCTACAACTACAAGTAAGTAAGTATAGCCTCTCTTTGACTTGACAAAAGGCCCGAGGTGATCAACATGCACCGTATGAAATGGTACTTCTATTTTGGTGATGGGATGGAGCAGACCCTCGTGTGTTTTAGTCTTGTTCTTTGCATATGCACATTCAATGCATGAACCAACATATTTTTTTACAAACTTGGACATTTTACTAAACCAATAGTGTTTCTTTATTCTTTCGAGAGTCTTTTCCACCCCAAAATGGCCAATATCGTCATGGTTCAGCCTGCACACTTGCCACCTCGCACCTTTTGGCACCACCCAACGAACGTTATTTTTATCATTACCTATACAATGAAACAATTTGTTATCCTTGACCACAAAATTATCTTTTATGTATCGGAGTTCCTTCTCATTAAGACTATCATTTAAAATGTTTTTAATCCTACAGAGTTCGGTGTCTCCAAGCTGAAGCGTATGTAACCAATCCTCACTACTGATCGACATAACTGAAAATTGATCGATGGGACTCTCTTCTGAGCTCTCGATTGGATTGCGGGACAGCGCATCTACATGGCCCATCTTTACGCCTGCTCTATATTCGACTGAACATTGAAACTCTTGTAGTAAGAGCCACCAGCGTGCTATCCTCGGGATTAGGTCTCGTTTTGAAAACGTAGATCGTAGAGCACTACAGTCTGTAATGACCCTAAATGATTTCCCTAGCAGATAGACCCTAAACTTTCGCAAAGAACAGACTACTGCTAGAGTTTCAAGTTCATACGAATGGAAATTTTTCTCCTCGGGAGACGTTTGTCGACTGTAGTAAGCTACTGGACGGAAAGCATCATTTCCTTCGGAGCGCTGCAATAATATACCTCCTACACCTAATTTGCTTGCGTCGGTGTGAAGCTCTGTCTCTGCTGCAGGATCATATATTGCAAGAATGGGCCTGTCAACCAATTTAGATTTCAAGACTTCAAAAGCCTCCTCTTGACCATCATCCCATGTCCATGAGGTGTCCTTTTTTAGTAACTTACTGAGAGGCAAGGCAATTCGGGCAAAATCTTGGATGAATTTACGGAAATAACTAGCCAAACCAAGGAACTGACGTACATTGTGGACATTCTCAGGTCGTGGAAAATTCATGACACTAACGATTTTTTTATCACCAGGCCTAACCCCAGCTGCACTGATTTCGTAACCAAGATAATCGATCTTGTCCCGTAAGAAGTCGCATTTGGAAAGGTTCAAAGTGAGATTTGCTTTCTCCAAAACTTGCAATACCTCCTCAAGCCGTACCAGACATTCATTAAAGTCCTTACCGAAAATAAGGACGTCATCTAAATATGCAGTTGCCTTGTTGAACCGAGCAGACCCCAATATTGAGTTCATCATCCGCTGGAAAACGGCCGGTGCGTTAGCCAAACCAAACGGCATGCGATTAAACTCATACTGTCCGTCTGGCGTGACAAACGAGGTGAGGTGCCTGCTCCGTTCTGAAATCGGCACTTGGTAATAGCCCGATGCAAGATCGAGCGTAATGAAACAAGCCTGGCCAGTAAGACGAGCTATCTCATCTTCAATGATGGGCATAGGATAGCGCTCTTTCACCGTGATAGAATTAAGCATACGGTAATCGATACACATTCGAAACGACCCATCCTTTTTGCGTACGAGTAGAATTGGACTAGCGTACCCTGAGATCGACTCCCTTACTATCCCTGCATCCAGCATCTCCTTCACCATTGACCGTACCTTCTCGCGTTCATGATGCGACAACCTATATGGGCGATAGACAACAGGGCGTTCACTATTTAACTCTATATTAATTTCGGTCACGTTGGTACAACCTAGGTCCCTAAGAGAGGATGCGAAGCAACGATAATATTTTCTGAGCAACTCGAGCAACCTTTGTTTCACGTCTTCTGGCACCTTATCACCGACACGAATCAGATTCTCATCGAAGTCGCCCTCAATCGCCATAGGGATTTCTGGTGGTTCGACAACTACCCTACTGACAACCTCGACTCGCTTTGCACGACACAAAACTAAATTATTTGTGATCCAGCAGGAACTCGAACATGGGAACACGGTTATATAGACACGACTACTTTCAGAGCGATAGAGACCTCCACAAACAAAGTACTGTTTATTTGGTTTCCCAGCGACAATATTTTTCAAGAGAATGCTGCCACATGTGGAGGGTTCAATCCATGCCTTTACTGAAGCTGCACCGTAGAGCTCTACCAATCCTGTTGCCCTAATCTTAAGAGAGGACTCTGTTAGATCCGGATCTGGATGCGGCATTTCCTTGCCAATATCGATAAATTGTAGCCTAGTTACATCCTTATAAACTATGATGTGAGGTTGTTCGGTATAGGACTGCCCTATAAGTGCGGATTTCTCTAACAAATTATCACACACAACCTTGCATGGAACCTGAGCATTGACACCATCCACCTCCAAATTAAGTAACAACTCTCCTAGTGCCTCAACTATACCGTTTCCAAACCCTTTCAATAATGATGGTATGTGATTGTGGGTCAAGCCTAACTCATTAACTACAGACTCCTTTATAAGCGTGACTTCGCTCCCAAAATCTACAAAGGCTTGCTGTAACGTACCGATAATTTTAACATCCTTCATAAATTTCGAGTTCGGGTGCGAGTTGCGTGCTTGACGAGCTACATCAATACACATAGCTTTTGGAATATTACCACTGGGTTTTACGACATTATTTTCCATTTGCGTGTTACAGTTATTAGCTGTATGCCCTATTTTGTTGCATTTTGTGCATTTTATAAGTGGTTTAGGACAATGTAAAAAGCTGTGACCCCTTTCTTTACAATTGTAACATCCAGGGAATGAACCCGACTTAGCACCCGACCTCTGACTGGGCTGACCATTAGGGGCATTAGAGTGATCGTTTTTGTTTTTGTTATGGTTTCGATCGAAATGCTGATATGAATCTCTGCTGCTCATCAAGAATTGCAAGAGCTGATCGGGGTGAGAGGACCGTAAAGCTAGAGCGCCTGACTTGAGTGTCCTATCACTGATCCCATGAATGATACAATCTACCGCACGTTTCTCAAATATATCACATTGGTTAAGTAAAGCGAGTTTTTCATAAAAGTAAACCTCTATAGGTTCATTATACCTACTCCTTCTTTTAAGCATTTCCTCCAAGGCCTGACCGTAATTTTGTTCGCAAGGGAAGGCGTTTATTAGTTTCTCTTGCCATTCTTGCCAGTTGAACAAAACAGAGTTTAAACCTTCATACCAAGTTTTGGCGAGGCCTTGAAGTTTCTGCATAGCAAAGTGAACGATAGTTTTGTCATCCCAACCGTACACACTAGCACACTCATTGACTTTCTTGAGCCATACATCAATTCGTTGGTTTTTTGTAGATGGATCAAAATTAGGCAGTATGTTCATGTGATCAACTTTTTGAAAAGACCGTGTGTCTCGGGTGGGTTGAGATGCCAAACTATCTTTCAAACATTTGAAAACATCAACAATATACTTTTTAGATACAGATTGGCTACGTGACCTTTCAAAGTGTCCCGCGACGTTACGATGCTCAGCATGTGGGCCGTCATCGCCATGTCGATTGGCTCCCGCTCGTCGCCGTTGATGGTCCAGTGACCCACTGCGATGGCTGCGACTGCGGTTGCTTCGCTGGCTGGCGTGCTGCGATGGTGTGCGCCGCGCGCTCCGTCGACTGCGACTCCGGTTGCTTCGCTGGGTGGCGTGCCGCGACGATGTGCGCCGCGCGCTGCGTCGGCTGCGACTCCGGGTGCGGGTCTTGGCATGGAGAAGACGCTCCCGTTCTTGTAGCAGCTGCTGCTCCAGGAGCTTGACTCGTTCATGGCTCAATCCTAGATCTTGATCCTGGTTGCGACATGGGCTGCGAGTTCGCAACCGACTGCTGTGGTTCCTCACCCGGCTCCTACTTCGATGCTCCATCACGTAGGGCGTCTCAAGTCGGCGATGACTGGATTCCATGCTTGGGCGCCTAATTGTCCCGTCCATGATGCGAGAGGTTGCTATCCCACTTCTGAAATGTTGAAGTACACCAGCGGGAGCGGGACGTATTCGAGCAATGATACAAAGATTATACTTAAGGTTTTATATTTCACATGAACTGCACATACAAAAGCAATACTTAGCACTAGGTACTTTTTATATCAAACTTTCTATATTAATTCTAACACAACCTATCTCGTTGAGTCCCAAAAATCCAAAGTCAAAAACCACGCAACTGCCAAGCGTTCCGTTAGGCCATCTAAACCCCTCCAATTTGGCGGGAAGACCAGCTATCCGATTGGTTCCCGCCATTTTGCGTCAACCAATCACAGAGCGACCATGAATATAATAAAATAATAAAGTTGCCGGCGTAAAATATTAAAATGACAGCTCTATTAATGTGAATATCGATTAAAATAATCGATTAGCAAAATCAATATTCCGAAACCCTAACAATTTGGTGAGTGGTGAATCTGGTAACTTAGCGCAAAAATATCGTTCAACGCGCCTAAGGCCTCTGCCTCGAATTTTGCGGGTAGCGGGGCGGCGGCGGCGGCGGTGCGGGAGCGGGGCGGGCAACGCATACCTGTTCTCCAAACCAGCGGGCAGATCGCGCGGCACTATAGCGGTGTAGTGTTGTGTTCGTGGTTGTGTTGTCGAGATATTTGTTTTTATTCGCGAACGAAATGTCTGAAAAACGGCGACAACATTCGTTACGTCACAAAAAAAAATGTACAACGCAAACACGCAATGCGGGCGGTCACCGCTTGACTGGAGTGCACCGCTCGTTGCCCGCCCCCGCGCCGCTGCCACGCCGCTGTTTTCGAGAACCGGTCCATTTGATTTTACGCATAAGATCCTGCCGCTCCCGCGCCGCCGCCGCTGCCGCCCCGCTGCCCGCAAAATTCGAGGCAGAAGCCTAAGGAAGATTTCCGTTCAATAAAATCGTCACCCAAATTGCCTTTTTGTTACGGATTGTAAGAGATTTTGTATCTGTAGTGCTGCGCTGTCAAATCAAAATCTCAAGTTGTCATTGTCATTGTCAATTTGTCAGTCAGTGTCAGTGTCAGCATCATTTTCAAAATAAATAGATTATTTCCGATTTTAATTTTCCACGTTCATTATCAACTATACTTGAATTTCACCGGAGATTTGAATCTATACCTACGAATGATGCAAAAGAGCTGAAAATTAGCCATAAAATTACAAGATGACTGACGAAAGGAATTTTCGATCGTCGTATTACGAAAAAGTCGGATGCCGGGGGGTCGAGGAAAAAAAATCGCTTGAAATATTGATGAAAGAGAAACCTTGGGACAAAGTGAAGCTAAAACAATTCTGTTTGAGGTTTACAGTGCCTGCCGCGTACAGGAATCTAGTTTGGAAAGTGTTACTGGGTAAGTTTTGTTTACTAGAATAAGTTAGGAAAAAAAAATTCTAACTGTGACAATATTGCCATTATAAGACGATATTTTTAATACATTACATGAAAAATACAACCCTGCTTCCACCACCGACGGTTTTAAACAAAATGGCATTGTGGACAAAATGTCTACATAGCTGGATTCATTTCACCTTAGGATCACTAGAACACACTTACCAATTCTCTATATCAATTAATTGCTTAATGAAATTGCCAAATAACAATACTCAATACATTTATTGCATTCCACAATGTGAACTTAGGTGGTAGGTACATAAAGACATACATTAGTTTTAACAAAGTGATAAATAAGATAAAACCTTTAGAATAAATGGTTTTAATCAGCAAAATACAAAGAAAAAGATTACAGTCGTATTGACAGAATGACAATATCAAATTAACAGCTTTATTTTAAAACCATAGAAACTCCAATGAGTTTCCATATCACCACATTCTTCCAGGCTTAAAAGAGAACGATTCAGTTTAGAACGTAGTCTCCATAGCGGTCTGGAAGCCTTCGATTTCTAGTGGACCTTCGTTGAACAGTAGCTGGATTTTCAGTAGCCGTGTGTTCGGCTTCGACTGTTGGGTGGTCTGTCAACTGTTGCTGTTCCTCATCTTCGTTCATACTTCGAGAATCGTAGAAGTCGTCTTCATTAGTCTCGACTGAATCTCGGGTCTCGTTAAGTATTTCAGGTGTTTCCTGGATTATCTCACTATCTTGTCCTAATGGTGCTAAGTGTCGATTAGAGATAGTTGATTCTCGACCATCTCCAAGACGCACATAGGAATAATCCGGATTTACATGAAGTAACGTCACCTCCTCAACGACTGGCTGATATTTGTTATTACGGTTAAATTTTCGCATTAGCACATGTTCTGATTCTGTCAACCAAGTAGGTATAGAGACTCCATTCGATGATCGTCTAGTATGCGTAAACATCCGTTCATGTGGCGTACAGTGAGTAGCTGTACAGAGCAAAGACCGTATGGAATGTAAAGCTTGAGGGAGAACTTGTTCCCAATTTTCTATGGCTAGGTTGCGTGAACGTAGAGCCAATTGTATTGACTTCCATAGAGTCCCATTAAAACGTTCTACTTGGCCGTTTCCTCTAGGATTGTATGGAGTGGTTCTACTTGAAGCAATACCTCGTGAATTCAAGAAATTCTTTACTTCTGCCGATACGAATGAAGTTCCTCTATCTGAATGAAGGTAAGACGGCATGCCAAATAACATAAATATCTCATTCAAATGTTTTATTACCGTTGTAGAACTCATATCACTGCACGGGAACGCAAACGGGAAACGTGAATATTCATCGATTACAGTCAATATATATTTATTTCTTGTATTAGATGGTACAGGACCTTTAAAGTCTATGCTTAATCTTTCCATAGGTGAAGTTGCTTTTATTAAGGTTGGATCTGGTAAGTCAGATCTGTAGAATTTCGGTTTTATTTCGGAACATATCCGACAGGAATTAGTCATATTCCTAATTTCTTCAGTAGAATAAGGCAAATTTTTAGACTTTACCCAGTGATTCATGCGCATTATTCCTGGGTGACACAAAGCTTCATGCAATGAAATTAGTTTTTCAGTACGTACCGGTACCGAAGCACAAACTCGCGAAAGTGCGTCAGCCACATCATTCTGCTTTCCGGGACGGTACACTATGTCGTACTTGAAAGGTGCTAAGTCCAAGCGCCACCGCTGTATTTTCTCATTCTTTATTTTGCTCGTCAGTTTATTATCAAACATGAATGATACAGAACGTTGGTCAGTAATGAGACGAAATGATTTGCCAATGAGAAAATGACGCCATTTCCTTAGCGATTCCACTATAGCGTAAGCTTCTTTCTCTATAGCTGAGTGGTTAAGTTCGCTATTATTTAGCATTCTGGAAAAAAATGCAACCGGTCGATTACATTGTGACAAAGTTGCTGCGATAGAATGATTGGATGCATCTGTTTCCACGGTGAATGGTGCATTGTGATCGATAGCGTGAACAGCTGATTTTGCAATATCAGATTTTAGTCTTTCGAAACTTCGAACTAATTCATTTTTCAATGGAAACATTTGTGTATGAGCGAGAGCATGAACTCTTTCTGAGAAATTTGGGATCCATTTGCTATAATGTGCAAACATTCCTATTGTTCTTCTCAGTGATGGCACATCGCATGGTGGTGGCAAACTCAATAGTGGCCTTAAGCGTTCCTCATCTGGCTTAATAACGTGGTTCTCTACATTGTATCCCAGAATATTAATAGAATATTGGGAAAATTTACTCTTTTCTTTATTGAGAGTTAGGCCATATTTTTGAGCTGCTGTTATAAATCTCTTGAGGTTTTCATCATGTTCCTCTTGATTTATTCCACATACCGTAATGTCATCTAAATACGCATACGTTCCTTTTAGCTCTTCTTTGCGAATAACCCAGTCTATGGTTCTTTGGAAGCTTGACACTCCGTTAGTGACACCAAATGGAATACGCCGAAATTGGTAAAGATTTCCAAGTGCTTCGAAAGCAGTAAAGTGACGCTCCTTTGGCAGAATCGGGACTTGATGATATGCGCTTTGTAAATCTATAGCGCTAAATACACGATACTTTGATATCTGTGACACCATTTCTTCTATGTTTGGAAGTGGGTATGCATCTAAATGTGTGTATCTATTTATTGTTCGAGAATAATCGATAACGAGACGTTTCTTATGATTAGTATTCGATGAAATGAGGACTTGAGCTCTCCAGGGTGACATACTCTCTTCAATAATTCCCTCAGCCAAAAGTTTTCTTATTTCATCTCCAATAAACTTTTTATCATCCTCACTGTATCTTCGAGATTTTATGGCGACAGGCTTGCATTCAGGAGAAACATTCGAAAACAAAGGCACTGCAGGTACAGATGCCGCAGCAACACTGCATACCTTAATTGGATCTTTTGATCCTCCAAAAGAGAACTCAAGTGAAGAATGCTTCTCTAGTATGTCATGACCAATAATAAGATCAGCGCACAGATTCTTTACAATAAGTAAATTCAGACCTTCATAATTATGATCTCCAATTTTAGCCGAGACGCAGGTTTGTCCCTCTACTTGAGATGTCAGTGTAGTTGAAGCCATAGAAATCGTTTGGTTACAAGGTCTCTTCTTTAATCGACACAAATTAAAGAATGCTTCATTCATAAAGCTGATAGAACTGCCCGTATCAATTAATGCTTGGGCACGAATTCCCTGGATGTAGGCTGTTACAGTTGCTTTCTTAAGAGAATCCGGTGATGCTGCTATTATACATGCAGAACTGTTATTACTTCTATCTTGCTTAACTAGAACCGCAACAGTATTAAGTTTCTTGCTTCGACATACATTAGCATGGTGTCCCTTCTTTTCACAAATCTGGCAAATGGCATCGACAGCTGGACAATCCTTTCTAGGATGCACACGCCCTCCACAGAAGAAACACTTTCGCCTAGTAAACGCTGCTGCTATAGGTTCCTTGTCTTCATTTAAACTCTGAACAGAACTTAAATTTGAAGTATTGTAGTTCTGTGAACTCAATTCGGCCATCTCCAACGACAACGCCTGATTGTAGGCTTGGTCGAGTGTTAATGACAGATTTTCAAGTAATCGTTGTCTTATTTTGTTTGACTTGATGCCAGAAATAAATGCATCTCTTATACTATCATGTTTATTCGTTTCAGCATCCACTTTTTCAAATTTGCAGTCTTTTGCCATTAATTTTAGTACCTGAATATATGCGTCGATATTTTCTTCACTCTGTTGCTTTCTTGTTGCCAGCATATGTCTGGCGTAAATTATATTTTTTTGTTTGACAAAAATTTTATTGAGTGTGTTAATAGCTATTTCATAAGTGGTGCACTCACTGATAAACGAGTAAATTCTAGCAGATACATGATTTATGAGTAAGTCTAGGATAATTTTACTATCTTTTGTATCTTTTTCGCAAAATGACAAAAAACTTTCGAACGTCCTCTTCCAGTGTTCCCAATCCTTCGAGGCGGAGCTGTCAGACGGATCAATGTCTAGTTTTTCGGGACGTAAGAATCTCTCCATTTTATTTAGAACATTTTGCTGATTAAATTGATAAATAAGATAAAACCTTTAGAATAAATGGTTTTAATCAGCAAAATACAAAGAAAAAGATTACAGTCGTATTGACAGAATGACAATATCAAATTAACAGCTTTATTTTAAAACCATAGAAACTCCAATGAGTTTCCATATCACCACACAAAGTCAAAGTCAAATCATTTATTTCAAATAGGCCCTTAAAAGGCACTTTAAAATGTCAAAATTTACAAAAAAATACAATTGATTCTAGTCGCCCCTTCCAAAAGGTAGTTTTCGCATGGAGAAGAATGGACAAGAAACCCCACCGTTACTCTTTTAAAATGTTTTACAATATTTGGATAGGTATATCTATATATACAACAATTAATCCCTATTTCCCTCGGTCACGGCATTATGCGTGAACGGCTGGACCGATTTCGCGAATTCTTTTTTGTTGTGTTTGTTATTCTCAGGACAAGGTTCTTAGGATAGGTAGGTGAAGGTAGGGTAGGTAGGTATGTAAGTAGGTAGGTAGGTAGGTAGGTAAGGTAGGAATGTAAGTATGTAGGTATGTAAGTATTTAGGTAGGGTAGGAAGGGTAGGTAGGTTTGGTAGGTAGGGTGGGTAGGGTAGGAAGGGTAGGTAGGTAGGTTTGGTAGGTAGTGTAGGTAGGTGCGCCATAGATAAAACTTAGTGCTCGTTAGCGGGCAGCTAGTTGTATGTGAAGAAGATGCACTTGGAATAAAATTACTATACCACAATAGGTAAAAAGAATTACAAATGAAGCAACAACAGATAAATTAATTATGTGCTAGATACATGGTGCTCACATATTTAAAAACATTGTAAAAGTAGATGATTTTCCTAAAATTTTACAATTAATAAGTCAGTGTGTAACAAAGGTACAACCACCTTCGAGTTAGTTATTAATTCAACAGAAAATTGTTATTTTCATATTTTTATTTTAAAAATATACCCACACACTAAAATACAAACACTGCATTAGCAACCAACATTTTTTACCTGAATAAAGTCTTCAATTTATAATTATATTTTGGCATTTATTTCACCTCAAGCATCACCTCTTCCAGACATACTACCGGTGTACCCCGACTCTCACCAATATGTAATGGAACAACGCATGGAGCAGTACCAAGACTTGTTGTATGCAGTAGAGATGTTTGAGCTGGTGGATATGGATGCTCCTCGCTGTCAAGTATTATTGGAGATGTGGCTGTTGGAAAATGAGGAAAGGCAGCCTCCTCTGTTCCCGGAGACTAATTTCTCAGTGAGCAGTATTTATAATACCTAGATAAATGATAATCTGATAATGGCACAATGAAAATTATTCAACAGCTTGAGTAAGTAGGCTAGGTATTTAATTCTGCCATATTCTTCAAGAATTTCTGCCATGTTCTTGGTGCTTTGCAGACATTTCTCAAATTATAATTATTATTTTGGGCTATTATTCAATGGCCAGATAACTTTTATCTGAGGAACAAATATGACCTTTTGTATGGAAAATTTGTCAGATAAAAGTTATCAGGCCATAAAAACCTTAGGCCAACAAAAATTACTAAATCTTTTCTAATATACAGGCAAAAATTACTAACTCTTTGCTAATATACAGCGTGGATTTTTGAGATGGGGCAGTAAGGACAGCTACCTTATACATTGTAGCTACAGGAAAACAGTCTTAGGAAGTCTCCTACAGGATCAATTGGCATCAAAAAAATGTTTTGTGACAACTGCCTATTTTCTTGCTGACTGTACATTTTTTTCAAAATCTGTGAATGCAGATCGAAATCTTTCAAAAAGTTAAGGTCAGTCTCATTGTAGTGACAGTGGTTAAAGTCTTTCTGCCCCATCTCAAAAATCCATACTGTATATTTTTTTTTTTCTGCTATATGGTTTATTAAATTATTGTTCCTAGAACCAATAGGTTCTATAATTCCTTAGCTGATAAATGTCTGTTTTAAATTGTAATCTACGAGAGCCATACTTGTAAAGTTTATTTCCAGCAAACTCTCTTTGTCCTACTGTGGGAATCTCTTCAAATGTTATCAATTGCTTTCTCCAGTCCGCAGACACATTCCTGCCGATAGTGAATACTCTGCTAGAACTCTATGATGATGAGATAGACGTGTATTGGCTGGCTAAAAGCCTGACTGATGTGGTGCGGAACATGCAGCGCGATCTGCCCAAACTGAAGGAAGCTTTCACAACAATGCTTGAGAAGGAAGATGGGGACCTTTTTAAGTAAGTTTTACCCATGTTTATTTAACCATATTTTGGTCCAAACATCCCATGAACATAAACTGTAACTATACATATAGAGTAGTATGGGCTATGAAATTCATCATTCCTTTATTCGATGCTCTTTGCATCCATATAGGATAGGATAATAAATATTATCTATATATATTATCATAGGATTTCATAATAAATATTATCTATGGTATATGCAAGTATTTTTTTATTTTGCAGTCATTTGGTTGACATAAATGCTTTGGAAGTGTTGCCACTCACTAAATGGTTCAACTGCTGTTTCGCCGGAGTGTTGGACGACACTTCTCTTACCAAGTAAGACTATTATGTAGATAAAAAATATCTTATGAAACTTCACATTATGCGTATCTCTGATATCAAGTATTTTTCTCTCTTCTTCAGAATATGGGACAAAGTATGCAGTGGGGCACCAAAGATACTCTCTTTTGCTGCCGTTATGCTGATCGTAACGGTACGCAGAAATATACTGCGGTCCCAGAATGCTGACGAAGTGCTGAAATGCGTATCTGAGGTAAAAAAAAAAAAAAAAACCGGCCAAGTGCATTTCGGACCACGCAGAATGAAGGGTTCCGTATTACTGCCGGGGTTGCGGGAAAGTCCGAAAGGGATACCGTGGCCCCTGGCAACGTAAAGGCAACGGAAGGAACACGGGTGGGTTTTAGTCAGTAAGAGTCTGACACGCCCTCCCGCTCCACCCAGAGCGGGAGAAGTTATTTGATAATTTCCCACCCAAAAAAAAAAAAAAAGGGTTCCGTATTAGGAATGAATTTATCCTGAGAACAAACTTAACATTGTAGTTTTGTCATATGTACTACTGCTATGAATTTTTCCACATATCCAGAACCAACCATTTAGCTAGCAGGGGGGGGGGACTTGACTCTAACAAAAATTATCACTTTAAAGCTTAATATTTCGCAAACGGATCCCTGAATCCAAAAATGGTTTGCACAAACTCACAATATTTTTGAACGACCTTTCCAACGACACCCCCCGCTATAGATAGACGAGAGAAAAAAATTCATCCCCACTTTACGTGTGAGGAAAAGTAAAAACATTTTTTTTTGTGATTTGGTTTCACCATTAATCACGCCGACACCGGTGTGATTAATATGTATACCCATGCCAAGTTACAGCTTGTTCTAATAATCTCTACGGACATACGGACATGGTGAAACTATAAGGGTTCCTTTTTGACTACGGAACCCTAAAAAACACTTATTCAGCAACTCTGAATAACCCAAAGATGTTGGTATAAAAAATATAACGAGAGCACTTTCTATCATAGTTATCAGTATATAGATAGTATAATTTACGAAGACGCGCACCACTCCTCTTCCTAATCGCTTACAGTACAAGTGAGCAACATACCGCTAGTGTTCTAGTCTTGTCGTGTTTACTAATTACTCATTCATAGATAATTAGTGTGTATTGACAATACTTAACACCAGCGAAATGTTCCACTCTTGTACTTAGGAAGAAGAGCAGGGCGCGTCTTCGTGGCACTATGGCACTATCTGGCCGCGTAGCATGACAACTATATAAAACGGGTTTTGTCGACTGCAGAATAGACAAAATGACAGATTGTGATTGTTTATCTGTCATTTTGTCTATTCTTCCGTCATTTCTTTCTGAAGCTAACACCTGCCCCCTAATTGCGGAATACACAATCAATCACAATTGCTAAGCCATTGCTTCATAAGTTCAAAAAAAAAATCTGCTCATCAACGTAAACATCGCAATGAATGTTGTTGAATTGTCAAAAGAAACTGATTAGGTAGTTTTAATAATTTACCGAAAATTTCTTACGCAATTAGATAGCTGGGTATTGTTAATAGGGTTATGTTACATCAATTTGTGTAACGGATGGGGTTCAAAATCACGATTCCTCGTTTATTAGTGAGAGTTTTTGTCATGATGTAATAATTTTTAGGGAAGATGGTAATCTTTATTTATTCACACCCTATTTTCGCGGCCACCATCCTCTTTATATTTTAGTTGTGTCAACGACTGACAAAATGGTAAGAGGGTTACAACTTATAACTCAAGGGATGTTATTCTATTGGGTACTCTTTCTAACTCATCAGATACTCTTGATATGGTTATCTTATTTTTATATATAGAAGGTGATAAAAAGTAGAGTATTCACCTCGGGAGCAACACTATTTTAAGCTCGAGTGTACACGTACTTGGAATCCCTCGCTGCGCTCAGGATTCTACTTTAAAATTCCTTGCTGCGCTCGGGATTCCACTCTAGAATCCTTCGTTCCGCTCTGGATTCAAAGAAACACTCTCGCCTCTACAATTTGTAATGCAGTTTGTATTCATAGAAAACAAAGGAACATCTCGCAACATCAGAATTTGCTGGCAACAACATTGCACAAATGTTGCGGAACATTGTTTCAAATGAATATGGGGCTTTAGAAATTAAGACACTTGAGGGTGCTATGCCCACACTAGATGTTGCTGCTACCTTACATCGTCGGGACAGTCCCTTACAGACTTGCAGCCGGATATTAAATTAATTAGGTTACTATCATAAAACAACATAATTTATCCTGTTTCCGAAAGCGAATAGATTAGATAAATCCAACGTAGTGTTGATAGTGACAAACTCGTTAATCACTTAAAACTTGCATTGATAACGATATTATCAAATTAATGTTATATTGATAACTAGAGCTGGGCAAAATGCTTGGCTTTAATTAAAATACAAATTACAAAATACTATCTCGAACGTATTCAAAATACGAATTACAAAATATTTTTAAGTCGGGTATTTGAAATATAAAATACAGTATTTTAACCATTTTCATTTAAAATACAAATTACAAAATACAGTCAGGTGTCGTGTTGTGTATATAGAATTGTTATGTAAATAGAATAGAACTAATCCAGCCCAGCCAATTAATGAGTAAAAGAAGAATTTCCTTTCATGAACACTGAAAATAACCGACTATGAACGAATATTACAATTGACCAGATACTTGACTATTTGACCGTTTGACGTACATTACAGGTGCAGCGTTGCTAACTTTAAAGATTGACATAGCGGTCGCCATTTTGCTTACGAAAGATATCGAGCGCTATTTTCAGCAGAACGCACCCATTCATACGATCGCTAAATGTATTTCTGTTCAAATGTATTTTGGAGCCATAAGTACCTATTTGAAATATTAAATACAAAATACCCCAGCGTCAGGTATTTGAAATACCAATTACAAATTACATTTTTATGAAGTAATTGAATTACAAATACTAAATATGTATTTGTATTTCAATTACGTATATTAATTACAAGTACCTAATTCAAATACTGTGTATTACATATTTTTGTGCTACGGGACTTCAGGGTATTATAAATGTAATTCATTATTAATATTTTAGTTCACTAGTTACCGATATTTCATATTTGCATATTAATCAAAACAGCGAAATATTTCTTACCCGTTTCTTTTGTGGTCATGCTAAGTGTGCTGTAGTATATTCATGTAGCTTTTCTATAGTAAAAACTTATTTTCAACTACTATCTAAACCCTATCTAGTGGCCAACTGGCCATCACTCAGTTGAAACTCGTGCCTTATTTCTTGTTCATTTTCTTTTTTTTATATTTTCCAGATACCAGAACAATGTGAAGAAGTAGTAGCCAACAAGGCGATCGAGCTGTGGCAGTACTACGGCGCCCAGCCTCAGAGCGACACCTTAGCCAAGAAATGATGTATGACCTTCTAATGGGGTGATCTCATTAGAAGGAAAACGGACTGTCTTTGAGTTGGATCTAGGTTCTCTGGTCTAGCTTAGCTTTTGAAGTTATGGAACCTGTATGCTGGCGTTTTTCGGAGTTCTTTTTTTTTGGTGTTACAACACTTGTTTTTTTAAGAATATCATCTGAATTAGTTTTAGAAACCACTAGCTTCTGCCAACAACTTCGTCCGCCGACCCACCGCGTCGAGTTGCATCGCCCGCCCGCGCTATTACTTCGTTTTTGCTTAGCGTTCTTTCTGACTTTTTCTCGGCACCTGTCGTACCGTGATGTTAAATACCCTATAACTTTTCTCAAGAATTGGGCTATCAAATGCAAAAAGATTATTTAAATCTAATTGGTAGTTCCAGTGATTAACGCGTGGAAACAAACAAGTCCTTCAGCTTTATTATAATATTAATATAGATTACATCAAGCATAAATGGGGATGCCTCGATGTGGTTATCAGAAGTAGTACACCAACATTTCGCCAGTTCCAAGTCCCAAGTTAGATTTAAGACTAGTTATCAAGGAATTTTATGAATCTAGAATTGTAGATACACACAGTAAGGTAAAATTGGCTGTAAAATCGGGAAACGTGCAGACTAAGCTTATATTTGCATAAATAAATCGCAAAGAAAAAAAAACGCTCTTAGCTTTGAGGCCATTTTTCATATAGGGCTTTAGAATGTATTGTGAAATTCGATGTCGATTCTATATTTATATTGTAATAATTGGCTATGTAAACAATGTAAATAAAATGTATATGAAGGAATAATTACTTCTTTTGACTATTTTTTTTTTTCGACTTCATGCGGTAAGTACAGTTCCGGTCGTGGCGATGTTTGGGGACACCTCAGATGGGACGTCTTTGCAAAATAATAGACGATAGACGTATATAAATCCTTCTCACGTCGGTACGAGCTGTAATAGAATACTCATGCCATGCTCACCTATGCTCAAAAGATTAATCAGTCTACATGTTGATAGCAGAGTTGTCTTTTCCCAGGATTCTTACAAGTAGGTATGTAAGAATCCTGGGAAAAGACACTAAAAGAGACTTCATCACATAAATATCGTCACTTATATATTTGTTATAAGATTTTTATTTTGCAAAAAGTCGACTTTGAAAGATTAATCAATCATCAATAACTAACAGAGTTAAAATAATAATATGTACAAGTATAAAGGGGGGGGAATAATCATAGTGCATCAAAAAATTCGTCCGCATCGCTGTCAACAGGAAAAGTGCCCAAAAGGCTGGCAGCATTACCACGTTGAATAGCAATGTTGATTCTTTGGCCAAAGAATAGGTCTAGTCACGTGAAGAGTAAACCAGCCACTTGGCGATGTCTTGAAAAACTAAATGGGCACTCGGACCCCATGGCCCTAGTGTTTCAACCCCAAACGGCTCTAACAAGTCCCAATAAGATTGGAGTATTTGCGCCGTATGAGGTTTTTCGCACCTCCAGCAGCAGCCCCAGAACAGCCCGCCGTGCTAGGAAGATGGGATGGCACAAGGGTGTCGACACACGTTACATGCCCCAACAAAGGCCTACCTACCTTCTAAGGCATTATGGTAATCCCGTCTGGTCTCTTCCCACCGTCGCGTGCCAAGCCATTGGGTTCTAAAATAGCTGGCATCCTGGCGGTGACAAGAGCACGACGGATGATGTCATTTATGCTGGCGTGCCGTGCTATCCGGCCTGCGTTCAAGTCTTACTGCAGGATAGGCCATGGTGTCCGAGATAGTCGACACCTTCACCGCATTGGCAGCGATGCGGAGCCACACAAGGAGCGCCCAGTTGCTCGGAGCCGGAAGGTGATACCAGCTTCCAGCTCCCAGCATGTTATAAGTGGTTTGATAAAAAATAATAATACTACCATTACCCTGTTATTTTCCTATCATCAATGTAGAGGGTGAATGGCGTGTTTATCCCAATCAGATGGAAGAAAATAACGATGTCTAGCCCAATAGAGCACGGATACGCTTCGTCCAAGCGTGTCATCGTTTACTGGAATTACGACACAACTGTCTAGACGATACTGGCGTGGCGATTCAGTGCTCTGTGCCTTGCATCAAAATTTATAAGATTTTCGCCTAAATAGTACCAAATTATACTTCGTATTCTGGTTCGGGGTGGCGACACTGCTATTGCTGTCATGCGGTTGTAAAAAAAAACGTTCCGTTCTACTGGTAATTTTACGAATATTCAACTTTATTATTTTCTCCACCTGGCAACATTTGCCCACTCGCCATTTTGCAAGAATGTCAGCCAAATCATCAGAGCGAGTTTTTAGTTAATTTTTATGTTAACGCTCTTTAAATTACAGTGATTTTGTGTTTTGAATATCGTTTTTATTGATAAACAGCAAAAATGGACCGTTTTATAAGCATGTGGAAGGTGCGGGAGTTGGCGGACAAAGTGTAAGTCTCATGAACATTTTTGTTAATTTTTATGTAAATTACAGCAATCTGTTTCATTAATGTGGTTATTTATTACATTTTTTACAAACCTTGATGATAAATTTGCATAGATCTTGATGTATTTAACTTTAGGAACGAATTACTTGAGTGTTTTTGCAAACCTGTCTCGGTCGGTTTAATGAATGAAGATAGGCTGTATGGATGAAATGTACTGAAAATTAACGTTATCAGCGCTTCGGCTAATGAATGTGGTGGATTGACAACCGGTTCTACGATTTACTGGGTTTTCGGCAGAAAATTTAACTACAAAATGACTTACAATAAGGCAATGAACTCTAATACTTTAGATTTGCGTCCAAACCTCCTACATAATTGACTAAATTAACTATACCTATGTTAAAATTACCAGTAATTTGTCACAAGTTAACAGGCTCTGAAATGAGCTTATTTCTACTGCAAATTATGATGGTCAGTCCTAATTAGAGGAGGTTTGTTATTTTAAAATTCTACAGATGCTAACAGTTTTCACTTTTCATCAGTTTCAAATGTAACATACAAATACTGTATGTAACATACATAATACCTATTTATTGTATGATAATACAGACACTATGAAACGGTCATTCAGTCATACTATTTTCTTCAAAGGGTTGTTTCAACTAGTGGCACACTGGCCGGGATTGATTTTGACTATACAATTATATTGTATTATAAGTTTCTGGAATAACATTGGGACGTAATTAAGATTCTAGTATGATATTTTGAGTAAGGAGTAGCATATCAATTAAATTACTTAGTTTAAAATAACCCACCTTTTATTTTTAATGCTACAATTTATTTATTTATATAACAATTGCTGCACTTATGGTATATACCAAAGTATGCAGCAAGCCAACAACATGCAATCTTTAATCATAGACACATTGATGCATTATCAGCAACATATGTGCCCAGCACTATTCATTGTAACAGTAAAAATGTACAAGTTACCATAATAGCCCACACATAAGCAATTCAATTAAACTGTTTAACCTTGGAACAGGAATTTCACCATTGACACAATCAAGTGTAGTCCATTGACCTACACAGTGAAATGAGTTGCCATATCTGTCCATAGAGAGGTAATGTAAAGTTAAATCAATCAATATATGTATGTTACATTTTTAACATAAAACTCATTTTCATGAAACTGTTTGTTAGTTCTAAAAATAATCCTGCTGCAGTGGTCGTCTGACTTTTGGGCTGCACCAACCTCAAATAAATTGGTATAAGGGCAGGAGGATAAGAGATATATGATGATCAGGCAGCATAATGTTGTGTCATTCATCTCAAAATAAACAGAGCATAATGCACATATTTTCATCTTTATTCCACTGTTTCTATCTTTCTGGCTACTCTCCAAAATGTCTTACAAAGGTCTTGGTCTCACTAATCTTATTGTTTTAAACACAGTGCAGTTTTGGCCACACTTCAAGAGTTTATCCAATAGTTTACCATTTATGATAATGTTTGCTTCCAGTCTTATAAAATACTGCAGTTTGTATCTTACACAGATTATTCTGATTTTGGGACATCAACTCCTACATAATGAGTGTATGAAAGATAAAAATATTTGCATTTCATGATGGATGTGGCAATCATAAAATGCAATTTAAGTATATTAAAAACTGTTAAGGATGAGTTTAAAAATAATTGGCATGGATGCATAAATTCAAGTTCACCAACATATTGGCCATCATTAATGTTGGAAATGTCATTAGGGAACGGCAACCAATCACTTTATAGAAGTGGCTAACAAATTTAGTTCACATTAGTATATTTAGCCTTTATAGTACACACAGCTAGATATCAAGATAAACATTGATACAAGATCTCGCATCATATAGGATTTCCGTACAATGAGAGGACAGCTTATGCTGGAAATGTATAGCTTAATATGTAGCCATGTGTACTATGGGGGGAAATACATTCCTTCTTTCCACTATCTACTACCATGCCATCTAGTAACATTATTACATTAGCTATTTAGTCTCTAATGAATAACATCATGCTTGTGTTCCCAAAGGTGTACTTTTAAGTACACCGACATTTCGCCAGTTATGTTTCAGTCATATGTAATAGGGGATGAGCCTATGCCATCAAGTGGGCACAAATTCAGACTAAGGGCGAATTTCACCAATGAAACTGAACCCGATTAGCACACCTAAACCACGTTCTAGAGTTATCTGAGTCATCATTGTTGTGAAATATTGACACTGACAGTTCCTATACGCGGTTTAGATGTGCTAATCACCTACAGTCAATGGTGAGATTTGCCCTGTCTGTTATTTGTTCATTGTGCACGGTTCCAATTGGTCATATCTTATGGAGAAGAACTGGCAAGAAACTCCACGGTTACTCTTTTAAAAATAATGGCCATTTACAATATTTTCAAATAACCGTTTTAATAGGTATGGGAGGAGAGTGTAGGCCTTTCAACAAGTACTTGGTACTTAACAAAATAGAAAATGGTCAACAAATCTACAGTCCACTAAGCCTACAACTTTCTCACATTCACAAAATATAAAAGAATCTAAGTATTATAAAAGATTAATAATATAATAATAAAAATAAAAACCTATTTTAAACTAAATGACATGATTGCCATTACAACTGTAACAGATCTGAAAAAAAATCATGTCCACAAAAGCCACTAATAAAGAGTTGAAATTAAATTGTAGGTACCTATATAATGTCAAATAATAGGATGATTATGTCAAGGAAGAATGTAAAACATTAACATGGTAATTTGGAAGCAGTTAATCACTTGCGTTGTACACTTATGTGTGAGCAATCTCACAATATGTACAACTCGGCAAATGAAAGAAAACATGAATGTAGAATGTATACAATGTCAAGTGCTAGTCATGTTGTTTGTTATTTAATTTTGTAATCATTGTCCACAACTGTTTTTAAAGCAAAATAACTATTGTTTGAGGAAATCACAGCTAGTTGATTTCCTTATCTTGAGTTCTTAATTAATTTATAATGTTCATGTTGTAAGGATAATTAGTACCTAATGTGTTTAGATACTTATACTCAATATTTTTATTATGTTTTGATTTATAGTTCAGTGTTTATTTTTGGTATGAAAATACCAAATATTGTTTCTTTTTTATTAAGAGTCATGTTGTTTACATAAATGAATAAAAAAACCTAAACTGCTCTTGTAATTTCAAATCTAGCAAACATAAATGGCGCCGAACCCAGAACAAATTATCTACTGTAGCTCATACAAATATTTGTTCAGTGCGGGAAATAAAACCCGCGACGACAGCCAATCGCATATCCACTTGAATCAAGTTGAAATGTAATTATGGCCTTATTTTTTGTCATACAAATAATCTATCATCATCTTTCTGTCCTTGTCCCACGTGGGGTCGGCGCAACACGTTTTCTTCTCCCACTCCCCTGTCAACCGTCACGCTGTCACTCACTCCCTTCTCTTTCATATCATCCTTCACACAATCCATCCATATTTTCTTTAACGTTCCTCTCTCTCTCCATCCATCAACATTTATATTCATCACTCTTTTAGTCGCGTGCGTTTCCTCCCTCCTCATCACATGCCCATACCAGGCCAAACGATTTCCTTTCAACTTTTCTGTCACAGGCGCCACTTTCAAACTTCCCCTTAAAACTAATTTCTTACTTTTCATCCGTCTTCTTCACGACAGGCCTTATCACCGACTTGTAGATTGCCCCCTTTAACTTCCGGGCAGGGGGCATCTGTGGGTCGCAAGTTGTTTCTGTAACCTGTTGCCATTCGAACAATCATCAAACGAGCCGGAAATATAGACTGGTTATAAGTTTACCCCCAACTTAACTTACATACATAAACTTACGTCTTTTTCCCGAGGGGGTAGGCAGAAGCTACAGAACGCCACTGGCTACCCTTTTGAAATGTAATGATCGTGATATTTTTATAGTCGGATATATACCCAATAGCATTGATGTAAATCAATCGATGCCCAATTATATTCTAAACATGTAATAGTATCATTCAACTACCTATATTTTTAGTTAAAACTATCGTTTTCCCTATACGTAGATTAGTTTATACTAATATTATAAACAGGTAAATGTATGAGTTTGTATGTAGGGGGTAATCATCGGAACATATGATTCAATCCCGAAAATTTCACGCGGTCGAAGTGGCGCGTTGAAGCTAGTGTAACAATAAAATAACTTACTGTATCAACAGGTGCATTAGTTGCCATAGGTACCTACTGTAAGTAAATGTTAGTAAAAGTACAATTAATAACTTCGTTAGTCATTTCCTTGGTTCAATATTAAATATTCCACATTGTCTTTTTGTTTTTTTTTAGAAATAATTAATTTGGTGCCCGACATCTCAATGTTGACGTTCTAAGTGGCAAAAAGTCACCTTTCGTGCTGGTTGCACATTCGATTCTCGTTTCGGACAAATTTTAGATTTTGCCTATAACATGTGTTATTTTTCAATCAGATACTGATCTTGTTGTCTTGGAATTTTGTTAGAAAGCCAAGACCCCAAACAGATTGACCATTCCACAGGCTTCATCCAAAGTTTCGCCACACCACATTCGGTTATTATCATTCTACCAGTTACAAATCTGCCAAAAACTTCACCCACTCGGTTACATCGAGGTAGCCTTGTTGTAAACTTGTAACCTTTCACCACGGGTTGCATAACGCCTCGCATGCGAATAACTTGTTGATCTCCGTAGTGTTGCATACGGTTATTGAAACAGCTCAATGACGTATTAATGGCTGTCATTGGAGATGGGGTGAGAGGTAATAAAGGGATATTATATAAAATTATTAAGGGATATTGTCATAAAACCGCTCACTAATCTGCAAGGTCCTCATTTATGATCGCATCAAGATAATGTCTGGACTTTAAAAGATACTTCTTCTCAGAGTAGGTAGATGGAAAGGACACACTGACCTCACCGTGCTACACCAATTTACAGAAATAAATATAATTTAACCAAAGAGAGAAATCACCCATCCTCCTGTCCTTATTTCAATTTAATTTATGACCTAGTATCTATATATAGACCTAGTAGTAAAGCAACTTTTTTATCAGAATTTGTTATAAAAACTAACAAATTCTTCATTCGATAGCGCATGGGTAAAATACAATACTTTCAATTTCATTTTACTCCCAAATAAGCGTTAAGGATATAATAATGAAAGTGTGACCCGTATTTAAGTAGGTAACGACAGCACCGTAGAAAGTTAAACTGCTTCACGCCTTACTCCCTTGAGGATAAGCAGAGTAGGTACACTATCAGCTTTTAAATAACACACAACTGCTGAAACAAGAAACTACTAGCTACTAAATTAATTTTTAACTATGTGCATCCGCATCTCGAAATGGTTACACTAATAACCAAATTGTTTGTATTACTTGTTTTTGGCTTGGTCCTTATTTGAGCTGGATGCCTGTAGCGTCATAGTTTCACAGACGAGGAAAAAGGCATTTACGACTTCACGAGAAACGACTACATCGAAATAATTATCAACTTTTCCTTGAATCCATAGATCACCCACATACAAACATCAATGAAAAACACTCGTCGAATGCATAGCCTCCTCCTTTTTTACAGTCGGTTAAAAATATTTCAATCTCAAACCATTTATTCCAATTAAACAGGATCTTTTGAATAGCCAAGGAGTCGGTTAATTAGAAAGTATTTCAATTAAAATGCTCTGTATTTTTATGTACTGACATGGAAAATTGGCCTAAAAAAACACGTTTCATTTATTCTGTATCGGTATTCATTCATGCAGTAGCAGAGCTGAGTACAGAGAGTACACCCATACAATAGACCGTAAAATATGCCGTAAAGTACTCAAGTTCAAGGAGTAAAGCGGCACAACTGTAACGTCATTGTTATTATGATGTGTAGTAAGTAGGTACGCTATCGCCCTCACTGATCCTTCAATGAGGCCAATCACGTGCCTGATGTCTTTATGTGTAACCTATAATATGCATGAGTTGTTCTATTTTGAGGCCATTCCAGTCCTTTGACGGCCATAGGTCTTTCTAAGCAAACCGTAACTGCACAATTTGTCTGATGTATTTGTCATTTCACAAACGCTAAATGATTCGAAGAACATACCGAATATTTGTGTTTAAGGTGCAAGCGTCAGGGTAGCCCGCGAAATTCTAATTTTCTTACGTTATTTGCAAATTGCAGGTCAGTATCAGGTTTCTAATGATTATAATTCTGTAAAGCAATATTTGTTATGGTCGTGAATCATATTTTAATCAAGATACAACCTGACACTGACCAGCAAATTGCAAAAAACGTAAGAAAATTTGAATTTCGCGGGCTACCTTAGCGCATCCCCCTTAACATGACATTATTTTTGAAGCAAATTTCCTCCACCTCCTATGTATAAAAGAAGAACACTACCGTAAACTGCCCTAACTTTGCCTGGCGTCCTAAGTTTGCCTATAATGAAAATGATGTAATATCTTTTTCATTTTACTTGTATGGCAAAGGAAACTGAGATTTTATAGACAGCTTTAAGTTTCGATTGCCATACAAGTAAAATGAAAAAGATATTACATCATTTTCATTATAGGCAAACTTAGGACGCCAGGCAAAGTTAGAGCAGTTTACCGGTACTTAATATTATTATTTCGAGATCATTTTGTTTTAGTTTCGGAAAATCACTATTTTGTTGGAGATCCTAGATAAATATCGTATCGAAATCAAAGTTGCCAGTTTTCACACTTTACTGTGAATTGTTAGCGATACTAATAATAATAATACCATTTATTACAGGCGACAGTGGCCCATAGAAAAATACCTTAACCTAACATACATATTTTAATATATATAAACAAAAACTTGTGTTAATAAATAAGGCTTAGACTATGTTAGTAGCACTTCACATTGCACTAGCTTGACTTTGTGCTGTCATGTGGAACTCGTCCACTTGTGTTAATAATGAAATCACTATCTTGTTTTTATTTATTTGGCCGTGAAAGACATTTGCGATTGCGTACGATGCAATTATGCAAGGCAATAAATTGTTTGCATCGCGGAATATAAAATAGTATTTAATATTGATCTACGTTGCATCTCAGTGCAACTAAATGTTTGTCCACGCGTTATTTCGATTTAATTTTTTATTTTATTTAACCTTTATTCTTGTATGGATTCATCCAACAATCCGAGACAAACTCTTAAAAAAAAAACTCAAACCCCGCCCCCTTGACCTAATAACTGACCCAGACACGATTTTAGAGTTGCTTACAGGAATAAGTAATATTACATGCGCAAACCACGTCGAAAGTAATCTTTTAATATGAGACTCAGAGCAAACTCAGAGGCATAGGCACTGAGGTTCCGAAACAAATGGGACGATCACCAACTCACCCAAGACATGAACGCGAAAATCCTTAAGCCATAGCAGTATCATTAAACAGAACCTCTCATATTGTTACAGCACAAACGTAGTAATGAATTACACGGAAGTAGAAGGCAAGGTGCGCGAAGCGACATCAGACGAGGCGTGGGGCCCCACCGGCCAACAAATGCAAGAGCTAGCACTAGCCACGTTCACGTACGAGCACTTCCCCGAGGTCATGTCCATGCTGTGGCGCCGCATGCTGCACGACAACCGCAGCCACTGGCGCAGGACTTACAAGGTGAGGCACATGTCTTTGACTTTGGTAGTTTTTGACAGATTTCTTATACACAATCTGTCAAAAAATATGGAGTAGCCGTGAAAAATTCTCTATAGATTCATCGTACGATAAATAAAGATACCGTTGATAACGTTATACACTTTCGTTATCCAAGGCGTTAAAGATTAACAAAGTGCATTGTGTGAAGTTATCGTGAACAATGTCTTACAATGTTCTTAAGTATAACTCTTTAGTTAACTATTGGAACATGTCAGGAGTCACCTTGAACATAGTGCAGTCATGTGGGCTCCTCATGAGGCGAAATATAGTGTCATGTTGGAGCGTGTTCAAACTAAGTTCACTAGACACTTGTATTTCAAGTTATATGGGGTATATCCATTTTACCCATTGATGTACCCGACACTATTTGTACTGGGTATGGTAGGGTACAACGCGTTAAAGGTGCGACGGGACTTTGCACTCGCAGCGTATGTAGTGAAGCTACTGCGTGGAGGGGCGCATAACCCGAGGCCGAGAGTGCTGCGGCACCTGCAACTTTGCGTGCCTGACCGGTACGTGTGGAGGCGGCGACACCCGCCCCTGCTTGCTGTGCCTGCGGCCAGAACCAACCTACTGGCGAGGACTCCTCTCATTAGAGCCATGCGTGTGGTGAACGAGGTTCACGAGAGGGTTGACGTATTGTGGTGCAACTTGAGTGAATTCGCAAAAGCTGCATTAATATATAATATGTTATTTAGATGTAGGTTAAGATTTATGTAATTTTATAGGATGTAGTTTAAGTATTTAGCATGTAAGGCCACTCTATCGCATTGGATCGCAGATCTGTAATGGTAGTCCTAGGTAAGATTTGCGTAAATAAATAAATGTTAAATATGTGTATGGACAAAATAATAAGTAGGAATGTCTAATTTATAATTGATTGTAATACTATGTAAGTAATATTGTTTTGCTAACCAACATGCAGTTCAATAATTAATATTTAATGTAACTGCCACGTCCTTTGTGTTTTTTTTCAGCATTTCTTCTTAGAAATTGTCAGAAAGAAATATCGGCGCCATTTAGTTTAAAAATATTGACTTAGAGAGGGTTTTTAAAAGATGTACTTACAAAAACGAATGATGTATTCCAGTGTTTGCTTCTCCTGAGCTACTTGGTACGCAACGGCTCCGAAAGGGTGGTGACATCGGCGCGGGAACACATATACGACCTGCGGTCACTCGAGAACTACACATACGTTGATGATGTGGGGAAAGATCAGGTGAAGATCAAAACTGATAATTTTATTTATTTGTCTATAAGTTCATTTATTCAGGGATATAAGGCTGAAATCAGAATTTTGTAGATGTCGAACTTTACAAAAGAAACCCTTCACCACTTCCTGGTGTTTGTGCTGGGAAGATTTCTTCACATGCATCAGCTCGTTAACGTTTATGGTAGAAAGTAACCTTTTTCATTTGCCATAATATTAGCGTGGGAAAGAGGTTTGCTGATCCCTGTATTCCGCAAAAGAAGATACTAGCTGCCTACGAAACGATATATCGTAGCGATTTTTCGGTCCAAATTGATCTTCACAGATAAGTTGACCGTGTATATGACAAATCACTGCAAATTATGTGATTGGCGTCGGCCATCGGCGGCAGTTGCAATTTAACATTCGATTATCTCTAGCCCGCGGCTTCGCTCATGTAGAGGTCGGAAAATAAACATATAAAAACCTCCATGAAAAAATACATATGTGTGCCAAGTTTCATGGTGATCAGTCAAACGTCGTTGTAGTTTAAAAATCTCATGTAGTTACACCAACATTCATTTTTATATACAAGGTGGAGACAAGAATACGACAATAAATTAAACTGCGTATATGTAATGACGTTCTCAGTCAGACACGAAAATTCAATCAAAGATATCCAATAGTTCAGTCACTATAGCTACTCTAAGACTGGCAAAACCCATAGTTGGGCCATTTGGCCATTTAGTTTGTTTGAAAAAATCACTTTTTTAACTTCGATGCTAGAATTTATTTCATAGTTCCTAAATACTCTTATGCATTACTACTGCCAGTGTTTTCATTCAATGTCGTATTGACAATAATAAAATTTCAGGGTATAAACATAAGGCACAAAGTGCGAGAGCTGATAGACTTCATCCAAGACGATGAGAAATTGCGCGAAGAGCGAAAGAAGGCGAAGAAGAACAAGGACAAGTATATAGGTCAGGGTCAGTTACTCACTCTTATTTATTACCTGACTGGCATCCGGCCGACCGGTTGCATACAAACATTAATTATCCCACTACAGATCAGTGTTCTCCTTTTCGAAGCCGTGCTTTCCGTAATGCAAAAGAAACTTTTATGTCCAATGCATAAAGTTGGTTTCTATTTAAAATTTAAAAGACTGGAAGCACGCCTGATATGTTGAAGCTCCTTGGCAAGAACTAAAATATTAATAAATAGTAGGCATGTGTTCCGCAGGCATGTCGTCGGACGCCGTGGCGCTGGGCGCGCGCGGCGCGTGGGGCGAGTACAGCGACCGCGGCGCGCCCAACTGGGGCAAGTGGACTTTTATGTTTGTCTTTGAAATAATCACTAGTTTAGCAGCAATTTTTGTAGTAGTCTGTGAAGGAATTCGTCCAGGGAACTACTACCACAATACCATTTTTTCCCCCAAACAGCAATGTTGTGTTCCACTTTGTAGCAACCCTTCTGGAATCTCTGGTATTGTTGATGTCCTGTGAAACGCTAATAATTCGCACAATATTTCACTATCCACCAGAAAGATTTCCTCTTGACACAGTCTTTGTTTGTCCATATGGTTAAAATTGTTTAAAAATGCATTCTAATAAGTTTCGCTTTACTTTCCAGAGGAGCCGAAAGAGAGGAATGAAGAAGATGATTATGAGCGAGAAGATTCCGACGGAGACTATAGCCATGGACCGCCGCGAGAGCGGAGACCACAGAAGTAAGTGCTCAGGGATTTGTTAACTCAAACTCAAAGGATTTACTCTAAATAAAGACCATTAATTGAGTTGTAGGTCATAGTGTCCAACCTGGAATGGCACTTTACGTTATGTAATGTCAATGTGTAATGTCTTCAAATGTTATTTATTTCTGCAATCGTGCTTTTTAGAGCAATTTCATCGAAGTCACATAATTATGTGTTTTGGCCACAATAATAAGATATTCTTGTCCTTTCTTTTTTCAGAGAAAACGTATACCGTGACTCAGAAGTAGTCAGCTCAAGTCCTCCCCGCGCGCGCTCTCTCGACGGCGAGCGAGTGGACCGAGCGGAGCGAGCCGACAGAGCGGAGCGGACCGAGCGGAAAGCGCCGCAACCCTTCAGTATCAACCTCAAGAGTCCCGCCAAGCAGAAACCTAGCACGCCTATCAAGAAGATTGATCTTGGTAAGATTTTTCCGAGTACATCTAGTAAAAATATTTTAGATGCCACAATAAAGCGGGACAGGTCAACTCAAAGTTGCAATGCATTTTTCTTCAAAAGGGTTACCCAGTCGTGGCCCTGCTGCGTGTTAGACTCGCTTGATATCTTAATTATATAATGTTTGAACTTTATAACAGACCATGACCAGAAACTCTGAGTTTGTTACTCTGAGTTGGTCTAAGTAAAATAATTTATTTCAAATAGGCCTTTATGAGGCACTTTTGAACATCAAAATTTACAAAAAATTTGAATTGATTCTAGTCGCCCCTTCCAAAAGGTAGGAGAAAAATGGGCAAGAAACTCCACCGTTACTCTTTTAAAATATTTTGTATAGGTACATTAGTTATATAATTATATGTGAAGACGACGCACCTAGAATAAAATAACTATACCACAATAGGTAAGAATAATTAAAAATGTAGCAACAACAGATAAATTAATTATGTGACAGATACATGGTACTCACATATTTACATATACTGTAGCTAGTAAATGTCCCCATTTAGTTAATATTGACCGGAACCTTGACGTGTAAAAGTGTCTTAGAAGATGTGCTTACAGAAATGCCTAATTATTTCATGCCTAGTGATATGATAACGGGGCGATTCTATTTAGGATGATGAAATAAAACTGACCGCTTTGAATGTTCGTTGAACACTGATTTATTGAAATATACTTTACGTATTATTTGCAATAATAGGTACAAATGCTGTGTGTGCAGAATGCAAGGCGCTTAAGTCGGTAGAGTAATGTAAAGAAAGAAAAAAAAAAAAAATTATTTGACTCAGATCAAGGCACACAATATTCACACAAAAAACAAATAAAACAGAGAAAGCTTAAAACAGTATTGTGTGCTTCACGGTTGCGCCAAATAGGCCCAGTTCAGCATAAATGCCAGAAACTAGTGTCTGACGCTGGTTTTCAACTGAACCTTATGTTACGAGGACGTCTTACGGATGTAAATCAGTTTCATAGTGTGTAAGTGTTTTATATTTAAATAAAAATAGATAGATGTGTAGCAAATGATGTACGGTTCCGTACATGTGTCGTTATTCACAAGCACTTGTAAAAGGCTTCATTATAGACAAATTTGTTCGAATGCTACTCTGGCTTTTGAAAAAGAGAAGGATTGTAACCTGTCAACGGTTCGGACAGGTTGAGGCAGTTTTTGTATTTCGAACTTTATTTCAATTTCAGTAAAGTTTTTAATACAATTACTGACTTTAGTACTGGATTTAGTGTGCAGTTTTGTAATAAGATACAAAACGAGATCTTCGTTTAATAAAACCCAGTATCGATCAGTCTAATCTCCCCCTAAGACTAAAATAATTTTTAAGCTTATATTTTTGACGTGACAACGTCTTATAAATTGGTTTGCCGGGTGACACTTCAAGAAACTGCGTTACGCTCCGCTCACGTTATGCGCTCACAATGAGAGCGAGTGAGAGGCACGCGTCCCTTCCACTCGGGCATGGTTAGCCCGCCTAAGAGCGAGAGAGACAGACATAAAAAGTGAAAGGCACGCAAAGTCGTTGTCACGTAAAACTTTCGCCCGTATACCGACTTTACAGGCAACCAATTTTTTATCTTTCGTTATCTCCCAGGTGCTGCCGCCTCGTACGGCAAGTCCTCGTCCGCATCAGTGCCAGCTCCAGCTGCACAGAGCCAGCAGTCGCAGGAGCTGCTGGACGATCTGTTCAAGACGTGTCCCGCGCCGCCCACTCCGCCCAGCCTCGCTACAGGCGGCACGATGTTGGATGACTTCGATCCTAGGTATGTAGCTATCTGTTAGATAAAATCATCAACTGCAGTCTGCGACCAAATACGGTTATCACAATCCTGTTACATAATAGACTTATGTATCAAAACTTGCTTCATCATCATCATTTCAGCTGAAAGAAGTCCACTGCTGGACATAGGCCTCAACTACGGGAATCGCTGAATGCGGGAGGCACAGAATCGGTCAGAACTTTCTTATGAAAAAATAATTGTAATCATTTTTGAGGGCCTTTTTCTATCGCAGATCACAACTATTTTATACACAGTGATTGTCAATTACATAATTGTTTGCTTTGCGGCCAGTGAAGTGTTAATTTATCAAGCATGAATTTGTTGTCTGTGCCTATTCTGGTGTTTTAAATCCTTAAGAAATCCGTTCATGCAAAAAGTTGGCAACGTCGCAAATTGCTGTCAAATATTTACCTGTTTTGATTAATTTGGCAATATTACCTTATGGAAATAAGAAAAATGGCCAACTAGTCTACTAAAATATTGATTAAGAATGTAATAATTAATATCGTTACACCGAATACATAGTTTTAGTTGTAATAAAAGTATTTGGAAACTTTCCAAATGCCTTTTTAACACGGTTACAAAAACCTAAAACGGTTACAACATATAATTCAGTGTTATAATTGCAATTTATTATTAATATTTTTGTTCACTAGTTAGCTCTTAATTTTTAACTGTAGATACAAATCTCACTCAGAAACAAAATTATCAACCATAGAATTTCTTCGCTCAAATTCTACACTATCAGAAATAAAATTTAATTAAAACCAATAACATTTCTTATTTCTTTCTTTTCAGAGCCGAAGAGCCGCCAGCCCCGCGCGTAGTGCCCGCCGAGTTCGGCGACTTCAGCGACGCCTTCGGGCCGCCCGCGAACAACAACGATGGATTCGCCGATTTCTCTAGCGCATTCACCGAGTCTACCAACAATAGCAATAACATCAATAACCTGATGAGTTCGGGCAATAACTTGATGAGTTCGGGCAATAATCTGATGAGTACAAGCAATAACTTGATGAGTACGGGAAACAATCTGATGAGTTCGGGAAATAGTTTGCTTAGTTCGAGCGCTAATATTGTTAATACGAGCAGCATGCCCTCGGCAGGTGAGTTTTCGTTCATTTAAATTTGAATGGTATACATGTAATAATAACATCACGGTCGATCGAAAATTAAGGTACGCTTGCCGAGGTCGGTCTGTGGATGGGTGACCATCCATTACATATGGACCCCTTCTGCTTCTGAAAGCACGTTAAGCTGACCTAACCAACCTCAAAGTAGTTGGGAAAAAGCTAGGCAGATTGATTTGATATGATGTATTCTGTAGAAGCACTGTCTGCGAGCGAGAAATCATAGGGTTTAATTACAAATACGACGGTTATTATTTGTGTTGCGGAGTGGCCATTTTGTGGGAGGAGTATTGAGGCCTTTACAAGTGACGCCAATATCGATCCTTCAATTATTATTAGTCACACGATTTTGAAATTATTCTATCCTTGTCACGCAAAACGATCATTGTACCGAATGGCGCGAAGTTACTATTTATTGCGTTTCCGTCGTGTGATGTCAGATGCTACTATGATGTCTCGTGTCTAGCATGGACTATAAAACGTTTTTTTTTTACTGCCTTAATTATTTTTCTCGGTTTCAAAATTACATAAAAAAATACCCTGGTTTATGTCTAGGCGACATATTGTCGCCTAGACATAAACTTTGTTACCAACCGCGCCTGTATCTCCACAGCCGCGGCCTCGAACCTGGACCTGCTGAGCGAGCTGTCGCCGACGTCGTCGCTGGGCGGCTTCGGCGCCGTGGACGCGCTGACGTCACAGCTGTCCGCCAGCACACTACAGCCCACACTCACACCAGGTCAGTCACATACACACACACTGTAGCTATAAATATACAGAAGTAAAAAAAAACGTAATTTATTTGCTTTAAATGTAGTGATACAAAAGGTTGGTTGTGGAACGTATGTACAGTGGAAATCACGATTACTTGACGTCACAGCTTACGCTGGTTATACGACGTCAAATTGAATTAGTTGACTACAGTGAAAAAAAAATTCGTAAGTATGTGGATCCCATGACAGCTGACAGACCCCCTAGAACCAAAAATTCGAAGACGTGACATCTACCGACCCGCACAGGGCTCGGGTGGTATATTACAGCCCACTCTCGAAGAGCGGAGGCCTGTGTCCTAGCAATCGGAACATTATAGGCTGATTAACAGGTGATGGGTATCACTTGGAACATAGTCTGATGATTGACGTCTCATCACCATGATCACCATACTTCGCTCTATACTGTGCATATACGTTCGACGACCAGGAACAGATGCGGAACCACTTCTCGACCGAAAACTTATAATCGAGGCTTCAGATTCTAAAAATCTTATAATTAAACTAGAAATTAAATAAACTTTTTACAAACAGAGAGGAAGGAACATCGTAAAACTTTGAAGTACCATGAATTCAGTACATGATTCTAGAGTTTCACAAATAGAAACCATTTCCACAATCGTTGAAAGCTTCCATCACCTAAGCAATTTTTTTTATGACGTATAAAAGTGATTGCAATATCTTATTTACAGAATAAACAATTTAATTACATTATAGTAAAAAAAACGGATAAAAATGTATGGAGCAGCTGTTATTTTTTTTAAACCAACCTGAAATTTCAACGCTGGGCTAGAACCATGTACTGAATCCATGGTAAAAGTTTAGTTACCATGTATAACTATGATAAGCCACTTTTGATATAATTACTATAATTTTGTACTTCTAAAACGTTTGGTAATCCCTTCCATGCATCAGTCTCTTTCAAACTAGTACTTTTAAATTTGATGTATGTGTGTTGTAAATTACGAGTTTTGTTTTTAATATTGTGTAACATCTTTCCTCTCGCTTTCCTGCAATCAAATACAAATATAAAAAATCTAAATAATCAAATCTGTGGGAGTGGTTTCGTGAAAAGCGACTGAAGTGTGTAACAGGAAGCCGGGGATGCGCGCGCTATTTGATTTGACCAAAGAGCGCGCGCGGGGCTAGAGTTGGCCGTCAGTAACGACCTCGACGAACCCCTTTAAATGTTGCTTATTACCAAGGTGAGATGGCAGATGTTACACATCATACGCACTACTGTAAGGCTCGCTCGGTTTCTTTTCCTGGACGTGTTTATATGTAATGTTATTATTTATAAGTAAATACATTTTGAAATAATCAATGATAGTTATTTTTATAATAAAATTAAACGAAGTCCAACGTTTGTCACTGATTATTTCAATACTTTTTACTCGTGTTTTTCTGATTAAAAATATTTATCGATTCATTGGTTGAACCCGGAGCAATAAAAGATCAATTGACCGCGCGATTTTTAATTTATTTCAATTGAAGATTCATTACATGGCCTTTTGTCGTGTATTTGAATCTGGCAACTGTTAACCGGTATATAAAACTACGACTTCGCGTTTTTATTTTTTCGATTTTCTTTTTACAAAAGTGCATGTGAAAATAAAAGATGTACCCAACAGTTTTGGACACTTTCAGGATTTTTTTATTTGCAGGCGAATCAAACCCGGCGTGTCAGCAGGCCTTGAAACTCGCCATTCATCGCTTAGTCTACACACAGACCATTCAGACTGAGAAAGACCTGAAATACGCTGAAAACTCCCTGAGAGAAGTTCTATTGTTTCTGCCTGGACCAATCACCGTGCAGAAGCTGAGCAAGATTGAAGATGTTGTACTTACACCGGATGTTCTAGACACGTACATAGAACTGCTCACTACGATCGTAAGGATGTTACTGCCACAATGGCCTGTTTGCAGATTTGAAATACTCAGCCTTTTCATCGTAGAAGAAAGTTTTGAAGTTAGTCATGAAATATTGTCCAGTCTGTGCGGGTTCTTGAAGACTGAAAGGGACGTTGTGACGTTAAAAGCATTGTCAGAAATACTTATGACGTATGTTAAAAGTGATATGATATTTACTGCGATAGTTGATTGTAGTCGCCCTAATTACCAACCAATTGAGGTATATAAACGAGAAAATGCGTGGGAGAATTATGTTCAATTGCTGGCAACACTGCCGCAAAGGGTTGCCAATAGACTAGAAACTGATACCCCGAAAGGGTTTTCTCACGAAAATTATTCTTACTATTTAATGTTTCACGTTATAAGAGTGATAGATTTTATGTCTGACAGCAGCTTTTACCAAGGCACGCAGTATAATGTAAAATGCTTGTCCCACTTACTATCAAAGATTATTACAAATTATTATATGAGTGGGGAATCCCCCGCAATAACCAGTTTCGTCGACATTCTCTCAGGATGGACGGAAACCTCGGAACCAAGTAGATATGTCAAACGCAGGCTCATTCAAACATTACTGAGACACTTATCCCGGCAAGCTATAGAATATCTTTGCGTTATTCTTTTGAAAAGATGTCCAATTCATTATAAAGCTGATCAACAAATAATATATAACGTTATTGGAGATAATTTCGATACAAACAATGATTGGAAAGAAATACTAAGCTACAAAATCCCTTTTTATGTAAAACCTAAAGATTTTAAAGATACTACTGTACAGGAGAATCTATTGTATTATCTGTCGTATACGAAGAACTCTGAAGGAAATATGAACGATTTGATCTTAAGATTGGCCACTGTTTGGGCTGATGTAAGAATTGCCAATACTTCGAACTTGATGGAGCATATCTATATATCTCAGTTGCTTATTCTAGCGGTCAGATACAGAGTTACCATGTCTTTGTGGAGTAAATCTGTTTGGAAGACGAATGATCTAAAAAACATACTGCTAAGAGGTATGGGCAAGCATTTAGATGTACTATCGCAAGAGTTTCGATGCGTTGGTACTGCCACCATAGAAATCATACTCAAAGTTATGTCCGAATTAGAATCCGATAAGGTCGAATTAAAATTTCAATATGAAGACATGGGAGACATTTGCAAGCAAATATATCGGAATCTAAAAGATCTATCACACAGATGTCTTATAGACCACAGACGAAAAGGTCCCGAGAAGTACGTGCCGAGATCTTTGAATCTGAAACGGACTTTAGATACTATTGCTCGGAAATTCGCTGATGACGAAAATTCTAGAGTGCATAACACTATAGTCAGTTGCGCTGTCAAAGGGCCTGAACAAACTAAGGAAATAGTTAAAGCTATAATATCTGTCAAGCTAGATGCGTTAGACGGCAAGCAAGATGACTTAGACTCGGATGATGACCTAGTACCTTATGATATGAGTAACGACGTCCCAGCAAGCGCTAAGAAGCATCCTAAGTACCTTCGAGATTTAATAGAACTAATAGTCGATGCGTCAGACGTTGAACTATTCGAAGGAAGTCTACAAGTAGCTGAACAGTTAGTTATCAAACAACTGAGAGATGAAGACGCGAAAGTAGCCACAGAATTATTAGATCTATTCGTACACCTCGAGGCTAAATACCAAATAGACAATTTCGATTCCATAAAGTTCACAACGTGCGTCGCAGTAGTTTGTGAAAGACCCGAAGTGGCAGCCGAACATTTGTGTAAAGAGATACATACAGACATGGGCCGGTATTCGATTGCCACGAAGATATTCATGCTAGATGTGTTATCTGAAGCTGTGAACCGAATAGCTGATGTATACTCAAAGAAGAAAAATATTGAATCGAAGACTGAGATAATATGTGAGCCACAAGAAAACGTGCCGGCTGAAGAGATAATAAGGCGACGACTGATTAATAAAACGAGATATTTCCATACAATGCAGTCGCATCCCTTCTCAAAAGCAAAGAAAAATCGTTTCGCGAGCGTCGCAGATCATTTCTTCTACCCTTTACTAGGTGGTTTCGGGCACAAACAGCTTACTCTAAGCCACCACAATCTTAAACAGGATATAGACAATATTCTGCTGCTAAAATATTTGTCTGTGGTCGGCAATGTAGTGTTAGCATCGAAAAACTGTCCGAAGGTGTCAGTCTACTGTTGGGAAGTCGTTAGAATTGTGCTATACATGCGATATACTCCCGATCCGAAGATACAGACGGCTGTCCTGTCGTTGCTAGCTTCCATAGTGATCGCTTTGCCCCCTAGTATCCTGAAACAGGAGTTTTTCAATGTTATGATGGAGCTAAGGTCTTGGCTCATAGATTGTTTGAATAATATAGACCTGACAATGCGACTTGGCGGGCCCAAGTCTGAAGCAGCCATATTCGCTGGACAAGTGCTCGGGTTAATGGAGAAAAGTTTGGCCGAAACTGAATAATATCAACGTATTATGTTCTAGATACTTAAGTGCAGTGATTGTCATTTTGAATGTAAGTGGTCTAGTTGGCAAAGCCATGAGATTCCATGTAACTGTGTTAATTTTAAGTATTGATGCTATTGCAGTATATTGTAGTGATTCCTAATGATCTATGTGTCTGTATATACCCACCGTCAATAAATAATTACTTGTCAATATGTCGTAGTTTTATTCAGTCGTATCGTGTTTTCTTTACTTAAAGAATCATATATAAGAAGTAAACCTCCGCTCTTTGCTTTTTGTCACGCAGTATGTGCGAGCGAGATAAAAGAAACAACATTATTTGCAAAACCACGTCTTTAATGTCATTCTTCAAGCGAAGTTAATAACGGTACGCGACATCGTAAGACTTCAGTTAAAAATAAAGATTTTTAAAAAGTATTTTAGTGATATTGTTGAAAAATAAGAATAACCCACGCTCTCGCTTACTGTGCCTAACATCAAAACTTTTCTTATAAAACAGCAGAAGAAATACCAATAATTATAATTCAACAATCCGTACAGGTATCCAACCAACACCCGTCGGTCTCTTGCAACCAATTGCGCCAAACAACCAGCAGCAGCAACCGCCAGCAAACAACTCCAAGCCGACCACCAAGCTCGGGGCAACCTGGGCAGACACCTCCGGGGCTATCAACATTGACGTAGATAACCTACTAGCACCCAGGTCGCCTAAAGCCGGCCCGGCACCTTCTATGAACCAGTTAACATCTAGCCCGAACAGCCCTGCCCATGTTCCCCAACAACTCCCCATGATGACCCCACAAATGCCCATGGGGGGCTTTATGATGCAAAATAATATCATGAACAATAATTTCGTTAATCCAGCCGGACAGAACAATAACATGATGCGACCCGCGCCCGCGTTCGCGAACCAAAACTCGTTCCTCCAATGATATTGGTTACTGGCAGATTTATGCCAGAATGGTTGAGTTAGATTTAGATACGGATTGGAGCAATGGTAGAGATATAATGTGTTTTATTTTGATTATTCCATTCGTTTTTAACTGAATTGTGTCCCGCTCAGAGGTGAGATTACTTTATATTGATATCTTGCGTGCGTTTTCGTACTAAACACTAGTTGATACTATATAATTTAAAATATATATATATCCTGTTCATTTTGCATGTGTATAAGCTTTTTTTCAATAAACACTTATCCCTAACGTTCCTCTAATTTATTCGTAGATTAATATCAAAATATTTAATCTGACAATAAAACTAATATCGCATTTGCGCAATGAGGTAGCGAAAATATCATAAAATACAGCAAATGCGCAAATAAAAATGTACCATTGCTCCAAAACCAAAAGTACCTATTGAAGTGGGTTTCGGAAATTAGTTCTAAAAGTGAAATGAAAACAATTTTTATACGAATTTGATATTATAATGAATTTGGCGCGGCCCACGCATGTACATACGTACATATCAAACTATATCGCCTGATATTATTTGTGTTGTTTCGCTCTAGTGGCTGAATGATGCGAGACCTATTATATATTTGCGAACTATCTGTATCTACGTTTGAAAATTACTTAAAAACTACTGTTTTTCTAAACCAGTTATGCTTAAGGGGGTGTGACCGACATAACTTGAAGGTTAGCAAAGAAATATACATGTTGTGTAACGTAAAATCCTTATAAGAATTTACTTCTCTTAGAGAGTTGCTGTTATATAAAAATGTGGCAAGTATTTTTAAGGGCCTGCATATCGTAAAAAGAATTCTTAATGCGGTCTGTAACATATAACCTTCATGAAGGTGAAAAGGTCGAGCGCCACTGTCTTTGAAACCTCTTGCTGATTCTTCAGTATAACAAAATGTTTACTTTACAAAACATTGGGTCTACGGGTGACAAACATAACCACATAAACGCGATTAAAGTTATATATTGAGTTTACCGAAAATCGTCTAAAATTACTTTTGTTGATATGTTTTACTATAAAACTAATTCGTTTGTTTTTATCAATATTCTTAAACAGGTTTTACTATTGCTCTGTTATCGTAAGCTTGTGAATTTTGATTATTCCTCTTATATGTAATCTGAAATGCTCACTTTACATTCCTTCCATTTATTTACTACTTATTAAGTTAATAAAATTATAGAATTCTTTACCAAGATTATATTTATTTTCACACACAAAATTCGCATTTTAGCTTCTTCGATTACGCAATTTTTATATAATAATAAATTAATAACAGAATAAATAAACTGCCGTTTCAAAGGAATTCTCTGATAAATAAGGCTCAGTTTACATATTAGCCAAGTATTGCGCTCACTGATTATGAGTCGATAGACAACAAACTTATCACAATCTATTTGTAAATCTATTGCTCGAAACGAGGCAGCTGAAGATAGCAATTTTTACGCCTCGAATCACATTGGATAGCAAAAGTTTCTGAAAAGATAGAATATAATTCGCCAGATTGAAGTAAGAGGCTTCCTCGAATCGAGCAACAGTTAATATGACGAGGCAGAGGCAAATTGTAAAGACTTTATCGTTCTGAAACTGATCAACAACAAATGAAGATGAAATGAACAATCTACCGACGATAAAGTTCTATAGGAGTGACGATTTTATCACGAAATCAGTTTGTAGTGTGAACTAGTGTATGTCCGAGGTCATAGAATATTTTTTATACCCGCTTGAAGTAGCTGATGTGTAGTGTCAAACCCTTAGTGTTACAGTTTTTGATGTAAGTGTTACAATAATTAATAATATATTGTATTATAGTAAACTATGTACGTATTGTCTTGTTGAGTTTGCTCGGAATGTAATGAGTTACAAATTCTGTGACATTATGAAAGTATTATTGACCGTACTTTACATAAAATTAGCTTAAATACAAATTATGGAGTCTTTTCGTAAAGGAATGAGCTCAAATACCTTTTCGACCATTTAATGTAGGTCTTTTGAATGAAACGACGGTCAAATTTTCTTTCAAAATAATACGAAAGCAGTAGGGGCTTAACAACACAGTGCTTTGTTTTTAATAGGTACCGTGTCAAAATCATGATCACACAACTTTGATGTTACATTGCGAGCAAAACTAAATCGTACGTAAATAAAAGAGAGTTTGATATACGGAATGAATTTGTATACTGGTAGGATTATCAAGTATATATCCTTCATTATTATTATTTTTGTACTTAAACTATTATTTTGTATGTAATAATTAAAATTTTAAAGCTTTATTTCATAGCACTGATTTATCTATGCATTTAATTCATTCCGTTTTTTTGTATAACAAGCGTTGTGGTTTGGCAGCTGAATATTATAATTTCTGTTTGGAATAGTTGACTTTTATTTCGAAATGGTAGATTTACGGCATATTACTACCAACTTATGTACATTTTCTACCACTCAGCGCAAAATATCACAATTTATAAGCAGTCGACTATTTTGAACAGAACGTATTTAAATATAATTTATTTTAATGGATAATTTAATCACTATGTTTGTTATAATGCGTCTTAACGAAAAATAATCAATAATTGGGACCAAAGCATCAATTTTTTTTCCACCAAATCTTAGTGGCGGGCGCATTGTAATTATCCGATTGATATCATTTCCAGTTTGATTTAGTCTCATGACTCTAACAATAAATCTGAGGTATTCCTATAGACCACTGCAAAGAGCATGGTTGTGGAGAGCTACTACAACCGATAAATATCAATGTCGTCAAATGTGGTTTTCTCTATAGGTATCATGAACTTACTGTATCCATGCCCATCAAAAGGATATCTATAGTTTGAGACTAAATCAGACCGATGTTAAATGAATTTAAAGTGCTTCTGTAATTTTGGTGCGTAGTTTTATTTTGAAATTAAATTGTTTGGTATTTCTTTACGATCATTGTATTATAGTTGAATCCTGCATACAGATTGGGTCATCACAAATTAAAGAAATGCTTAATAGCTAGCCGTCGAAGTATTAACATCTCAAATGATTGTTTATTCTATAGTGATTGATCTCTTATTGAAATTATTACGAACTTGTTAAACATTTGACCGATAGTTTTAACCACCGGTAAAACGAATAAACATGAAACTATCGGAATGCACAGGACTGGATTAGCTCGCGGAGTATTGATGTCATTAATTATCATTTTTGAAAAATGATTTGTGATGAACTCAATCAGTAATTTGGGATGTATGTAAATATAATTATTCCCAAATTTTCGTAGTTCTTCCATTGGTTTCATCATAATGGAGATTTATGAAGCAATAATTATGGTTTAAATCATTTGTTCGTAGTTAATCGATAGAAACGAATTTTATTAGTTTATAATATTATATTAATTTAGAATGTTTATCATAAAATGTATATTATGTGTTGAGTGTCATCATTGCTACGATTATTCGCACAATTATTATGATTAATTAAATATTTTGTTTTTTTGTAATAATACGATTATTATTGAGAAATTGATTTTATTTCATATTTGGCGAAATGAGGTACACCTCTGCCCTTCCCTTAGGGGAATACAGGCGTGATGTTATGTTATGATTTTATTTTATTTTAATAATAACCCCACCTGGGTGTGTCGCCGGCGGGCATCATCAACAATTGTAATAAATAGCCCATATTATTAATTATTATGTAATTTGTAATATTTTGTTCAACTGTATGTAAGTGATTGTTGATTTCGGCGCGTGGCGGATGTTTCGACATGGTATAGAATCAAGGAAGAATTGTATATGTTGATGAAATGTATTGAATAAAACTTAATTATTAATATGTTTGTTTCATATTCAAATACAACACTTTTTGCTACACAGGGTACAACCAACAACCCAACTTTAATATCTACTGCAAACTAAAGGTGTACCTAAGTGTGGCGTACTCGGCAGGTAAGTTGCTTCTGCTCAGCCATTTACGTCGTTACGAACTAACACTTCCATGTTGAGGCTGACAAAAATAGCCCTGAATCCTCTAAGCACACTGCTGGAGGATTCAGATCTGACCTATCGGTTGAGGAAAGGTGGTTAGGTCTTATCTCACCTCCTCTACATGGATGACTTGAAACTCTTTGCTCCCAACAAATTGCTACTGATGGAGCTATTGAAGCTGAAGGTTACTGAAACATTTAGTAGAGCCATTAGGATGGAACTTGGTGTGGACAAATGTGCAGTCATGCATGTAAAGCGAGGGGAGATTATGGAATCCAAGGGAACTCAACTCTCGGACTCCATAAACCTTGATCCCTCTCCTCAACTGAAAGCTATAAGTATTTGGGTATGTCGGAAGCATTAGGCATCAACATTACTGACATAAAGAAAGAAAAGAAAGAAAATAAATTTATTTGACTCAGATCAAGGCACACAATATTCACACAAAAAACAAATAAAACAGAGAAAGCTTAAAACAGTATTGTGTGCCTCACGGCTGCGCCAAATAGGCCCAGTTCAGCATAAAAGCAAAAAAAAAAAAAAAGCAATCGTTGAAGGAGCGCTTCTTTTTCTTTGGTCGCCTGAAGAACATATTAGGTCTTTACCTATGAAATTGCCGTTCTGCAGTACTGGCCATTTCAAATCAAAATAATTTTTGTTTGGCTAAGAATTCTAATTTCAAATTTATTTTATTTTAAAAACATGTTTTTTTTTTCCAAAAGTAGTCATTTGTTTATTGATTAGTGTTACATTTTCATCGCATTTCAATCTTTATCGTCATCATGGATACGTTAAAAATTCGAGCAATTATGGAATATGAGTACCGTCGTGGCAGCAACGCGGCACAAGCGGCACGCAACATCAACGACGTTTACGGAGCTAACACTACAAACCAACGCACCACCTGTTATTGGTTTGCTCGCTTCCGTTCTGGAAATTTCGACCTGAAAAATGAACCTCGCGGTCGTCCAAAGACTGGTCGACAATGACGAATTAAAGGCGATTGTGGAAGCTGATGATACACAATCTACGGCTGAATTAGCAGCAGCTTTCGACGTTAGCGTCAAAACAATATTGGTCCATTTGCGTCAAATTGGCAAGGTAAAAAAGCTTGACAAATGGGTGCCCCACGAACTCAATGATCGCCAGCGCGAAGTACGCGTCGGGCTGCTCAACAGACACACAAATGAAGGAATTTTGAACCGCATTGTTACCTGCGATGAAAAATGGATTCTGTTTGATAACCGCAAGCGCTCAGCAAGTTGGTTGGATCCTGGTTCAGCACCTAAACAATGCCCTAAACGAAAACTTACCCCTAGAAAAGTGATGGTCACTGTTTGGTGGTCTAGCGCCGGTGTGATTCATCACAGCTTCTTACCAAACGGGGTGAGCATTACTGCAGATGTGTACTGTGAAGAACTGAACACAATGATGGAGAAGCTGGCACATCTCCAACCAGCATTGGTCAATCGCTCGTCTCCGCTGCTCCTGCACGACAACGCGCGACCTCATACTGCACAGCAGACGGTCTCCAAGTTGCAAGAACTGGGGTTGGAAGCTCTCCGTCATCCGCCCTACTCACCAGACCTTGCGCCTACAAACTACTACTTTTTCCAGAATTTGGATAACTTCTTGGCGGGAAAAAAATGAAATACCCGAGAGGCAGTACAAAAAGCCAAATGACTCAGACCGAACTCGACGCCATGGACAGGAGAGTCCTTACACTCCTGGACCGTAAACCGGATACCCACGTTCTTCTTTTCATGTGGTTAGTGACTAACCTGGTGTCAGAGTTTTAAAACACCCCATGAGCCTCTGACGCATCACACACACATGCCGTCGAGAAATATCTCTCAGGCATGCCGATTTTCTCACGATGTTTTCCTTCACCGTTTTTGAAGCAAGTGATAATTATACAATACGCACATGAATCCGAAAAGTCAGAGGACCACGTTTATCGGTCACATCCCGCCGAAGTGCGAGGATCGAGGCTTTTTAAATGCGAAGGCCCTCGACAACCGTGAGGTGTGAAGGAATGTTTTTTTAAAGTATGGGTGTGCACCGTGATGTGGTCTCAGTGGACAAGGGGCTCACCCCGCTCTCATGGCTAAAGAGAACTGGCGCAAACTTTTAATACTTACTACAGATGACCGCAAGGAGGTATTATGGACGAAGTTATCTTGACGAATAACTACCGGATACGTTATGAAGGTCGGTACGGTTGACGTGTGTCGGGCATGCCATTGTCCGGGTGAGTCCATCAGACATTATCTCTGGTTGTTCGCGTCTGAGGTACCGTATTATAAGTATGTGCCCGACCCAGCTCTCGAAAATGACCATATCACGTTGTACTGGGATCGGTCTATCATTACTGACAGGACTATTGTAGCCAATAAGCCTGGTATATTGGGTGATAGATCGATTAGCGCGCCGCGGAATGATAGTCGATGTTATTTTATTTATTTTTAAAGGTACACCAACAGCTTCTGTATACAAAATATAAAATAGTTAACAGTTATGTGCTTATACAGTTGCCAATAACAGGTGAACCAACATTCTCAAATACAGTGATAACCTAAGCTAAAAACGAAATGATTTTTTATATAAAAATTAAGTGGTAACAAACTATGTATACAGAAATATAAAATGATATAAGTTAAAAGTTACAATGGTTGCAAGAAATACATATACTAATACAAAGAATCTTTAGATTGTGCGGGTTGCTTTGGGATCTTAAAATTAGGGATTTAAAGTTTTTTAGGGAGTCATGAACATGTGGAGTGGATTCTGCATAAGAATTAAAATCTCTCTCTAAAATCTCGGCTGAGCCTATTGAGAGGTGAGTTTACTCCTATAATTGTGTTGGATGCTTTAGTGCAGAATAAATGGGTAATGGGATATCTAGGTAAATTATAGGGGACTTTTTTTGAAGATCTTGTACCAGTCGGCGGTCGAGCAAAGTAATAATTTGGTAACATTGAGTACGCTGTTCGTATGGACACCTGGGAGATATATCACCGAAGGCATAGAATACGCTAGGTGTTTTGTGAAGGCCCTTTGGATGCTTTCTACTCTTTGTGAGTGTACTGCATAGTGCGGGCTCCACACCACGCTGGCAAATTCAAGGTGGCTCCGAACTAAGGTGTTATATACCACAACTTTTGTTCTTACCAGCTTAAACCCTTTAGTAGTTCTCTTAAGAAATCCTAGTAACCGTGTCGATTTCGTAACAATATTATCAATATGGCTTCTGAAGTTGACTTTACTGTCCATGATGATGCCAAGATCACGAACCTCATTTACAGTTTCCAATAATGATCCTTTTATATTATATGAGACAGTATAGGACGGTTTTTTCCGCGTGAATCTTATATGGCTACATTTTTGTACATTAAGTTTCATGTGATTAAGGCTGCACCAATGCTCAATTCTGTCCAAATCCTCCTGAATTAGGGTAGCATCTTCATTTGAAGTTATAGTTTTATAAATTTTTAGATCATCGGCAAACATTAAATATTTACAGTGATGGATCTGGACTGTAATATCGTTAATGAAGAGTAAAAATAGAACCGGTGCTAGGTGAGAACCCTGAGGAACTCCTGAGTAGGCGCGAGCGATCCGCGGGTTGTCCTAGGTCAGGAACGCAGCAACAGCGCAGTCGTTATTTAAATATTTTAAAAGTAATTTGCTTATTACTCACGAACGCACGAGAGTCCTGGTAAGATGTAATCACCACTGGACAGTCCGTCAACACAGCTTCACGGGGCACTACTTAATAAAAAAACTTTTGAACCACTATTTTGAATATTTAAACGGAGCAAAACTCAAAACAGTGTTATCACTTCGGCGATTTATGCTTTTTTCCGTTACAGTTTTTTATGTTACCTTTCGACATGACGAGAATCTCGTGAAAGCTGAGAAAGAGAAACAAATAAAATATGTCGACTTAGCGCACGAGGTTGTTGACATGTGGAATGTTAGCTCGGCTATCATTGTGCCGATTGTCGTAACGGCCAATGGCCTGATGGCCGTAAACCTCGACCAACATTTTTCGAACCTCTCGTTAGACGGTTGGATCAAGGGCCTGATTCAGAAAGCAGTACTGATACGGCTCGCATTTTGAGAAGATTCCTGTCTCTACAGCCCGGACCACCGGTAGGTTGGACCCTGCTCCCGACACCGGCGGACCTCTATTTTTTTAATATTCTTAAATGTTTCTTTTATTGTTTATTTTAAGAAATATTTAAAAATTTAAATAATAAGAATCTAGATGAATAAACGAGATAATAATAATAAAGCCTTTTATTGCGAAACTAGACAGCAAAATTTACAGTAAGGGCGAAAACAAAAAAAAAGGCTTTAATTCGATGTGCCTCGTGGCACAGGCCTCCTCTAACAATTTCCATTAAGTATATATATATTATATATTTGGACCTGCTGTCAGTTTTATTTCATCCTCCCATCGGGACAGCTGTCTTCCCTGATTTCTTTTGCCATCCCTTGGATACCATTATGTCACTACCTTGCTCCACTTTCCTTTAGTGTCTCGCATCTTGGCCTGTCCACCTCCACTTCTGTTGGTCTATTATTGTTAAAATGTCGGTTGAGACATGTTAATAAAATAATGATACCGATACCGTATTACACTCCGATGTTCTATCAAATGACCTTAAAACTAATTATAAAACACAGATGTAGAAGTTGTAAGTTTGCGGCTCACACTGTCACATGCAATAAACATATTGGGTACTGATAAATTAAACAAAAATATAATTAAAGCCATTAAATTTTATTCGTGAAAAATTGAGCGCATTTGAACTAAGCCTAAACAAAAATATACTTAAAATTAACTATGTACGCTAAAATTAATAGAATTACTGAAATATTTACCTACTTAATTTCAGTTGCAATTCATTGACGCGACATCACTACTGAACTCGGAAAATAAATACTTTTCGTACATTGAGATTTAAAAAAATATTCGATATTATTCAGTCTTATTAATAATTAAAATTAAAAAATGGAATTTAAATAGAATCAAATGGAATGACACATCAATCATTACCGTTAATTACAATTATTAATCATTATTAAAAACATACTAAATACCATGACAATAATAAAATACAATAATAAATAAATATAAAATTGGAAAACTGCACCGTAATTATTTAACATTAGATGCCATAGATAAATGAGTAATTAGATAATCATTTATAATTTTTTGTAATACTGTTACTTGAGAGAACGCCCCTAAAACACACATTATCATAGCATTTATAATTATTAATTCAATACAAGTCAAGCTTATGGTACAGTTTTAATTTAAAATACAAGTTCAGATCAAAATAATTCAATTTTTTTTCAATAATAATTAAAATAAAACTATGCTGGATGGAATTGTAGGACATAATAAAACATATTTGCAGAAATAATTGAACAGACATAAAATGGCAGTGAATTAATTTGAGATTATCTAAAGCGCTCAGAATTTGTGAGTAATTTTTTTTTTATCCCTTTGACTTATTTATCGTATAACTAATTTATTTAATATTCACTGGTAGATTTTGATGCACTCGTTATTCCCAATTATGTTTTAAGAATATTTTATCGGAGTGATAATATTATCGCAGTAAGAATATGTCAATATCATAGATAATAGTTACCAGACTTACAAAAATAATGAGTGAAGAGTTATACCGATACATAAGTGAAAGAGGCATATTATTATATTATAATTGTTTATTCTATCTAAATCGCGGTGTGGTGCGCGGTACACGTACGTATAGTACAAGCTACCTTCAATAACAACCGTTTAGCACAAACCTTGCAACTCTATACTGATATTATTTTATCTTTTTCTACAAAATCTTACCAAATTCACCGTATTTGATTAACACTGGTATTTTTAATACAATTATTGACTTTCAACAAGTGGCATCTACAATACCGATATTTATAATTATCGCACCGATATTTTTTGACGGTATCCGATATTTTGTTTTAATATCATATTGTGATATCCACTGATACCATTGAATGATTTATTTTTAGTTCGAATTCAATTAATTTTATCGGAGATATATCGAAAAATTGTTAAAATTCTGTAGAAACTGATCAATTCGCAACAAAGCGAATAGTAATAACACTAAAATTATAGATTATTATGCGTTAACACTAATAGCTGGATACATCAATAATTTTAGATTTATTACAAGTCTTTATTATTGTCAGTCCGACAACACGCATTCTTAACAGGAAACTTGACACAAGTTGAAATGTTTATAAAAAAATACAAAAATAAATTAAATAAGACATGTCATTTCAAAAAAATATTCATTTCGAGACGGTTCATAATCATTTTCATTTTATTATACGAAAACCTATTAAAATAGATTAAAAAATACTGTGTATTGGGTGAAAAATCTAACTTACACTAAAGATCATTTTCAACTTGTATCAAAAATACAACTTCTTTCTTTCCTTCGTTTCAAGATAAACTAGCATCTAGCATTATCCTAGGGTGTAGTTAAAACAGTGCAGATTGAAATAGTTGCGATGAGCAATAAGACAGCGTTGTAAACCAAGTGTTTAAGGCACTTTGACTGTAATTCTATTTAAAACTATGGACGACTTTTAACTTAGGGTCCCGTAAGCAAAATATTATTATTATTTAATCAATAATAAAGGCATGAGTCGTATTGTCATGGGAAATGCAAGATTTAGTGTTTACGAAACCCTTTTGAGATATTTTATGGATACAAAGAAAGAATAAAAACTTCGACCAAACAACATTCACGAAATTACGCTAAACGGATAAAAGTATGGCGAAGGGGTATCACACCCCGTATACATCGTAGTCTTCATACACAATCAATTCAGGTCGATTTTATTATTAAATTAATAATTTAATTGGATTAAAATCACTTAAAATTACAACTAAATTAAATCACATATTAAATTAAAATTGAAAGTTTCGTAGTTCACTGAGAATCGTTAATATTAATAGTAAATCATAAACAGCTAGGATCGTTTTTTTTTTGTTTTTTTTTGTGCACTTATATTGAGTTTGTCGATAGATGGCGTTAGTGTAATATGAGCATTGCAACATTTATTAATTTTAATTAATTTATATTCTATTATTATCAAATTTATCAAGTCGAACAAAACGAAGATATGTTTATAATGAACGAATTTTATGCAACGAAAGTCCAATTACAAATTACGCCAATTTTATTATTTTGAATATAAAATCACAAAAGTAATTATTTTTGATTTAGGGAAGATTTAGAAAATCAAACAATCATTAATATCCCACGAAACTCATCCTAACATCACTGATGTATGGCCGTGTTAGCAACATGAGCCGTGCAGGCAGCCTCGTGACGTCACGCAGGGAACAGCTGGTGCGCGCGAGCCGGCAGGTCACGCCCTCCCTATGAGTGACGGACGTGCTCTATGCGATTTGTATCATTTGTGATTAAACGTGCTGATTAAAGTATAAAAACTATTATTTTATTATGTAAAAACCCATAAATTCGTGAAAAAATTGCCGATATAATCACCAACTAAACTTTACATACCACTAGCGCCACCTACCGACATTCCCGCTCACCTCTCAGTTTGCGTGTAACTTCAACCGCGATCACACGTCTCCCTTGAGCGCGTACATCACGCTTGTTTCGAAGGACGCGGCGACCGTGTAGTTCTTTGTGAGGAGATAATTAGTTGTCTTGTTGCGAGTTGAGTCGTTGTTGAATTGTACTTCTATCATCTGTGAAGATTTTAGAATTATTTGTTAAAAATAATCTATAAAATTTTAATTCTCAAACTAAGATGATCGGGGGATGAACGTTAAAAAGCAGCATAGGTCTATTATTATTTAGCCTGTAGCCTACTCCCACTGCAGAAAGGAAATGCTGGGACGAACTGGACTATCTAAAAATCTGTTTTCAGAATGCAGTAGACAGAGACAAGCGGAAGAATCCTTCCATCTCTCCTTAGAGTTCGACCTAAAAATCCTAGCGATGACTTAATTTATATCATTAAGTATTTTAAGAAGCTTTGCGAAGGCTAAATAATAAAGCAGTAGATGAGGAATGGAATCGAATGGTTTTTGCGGAAGTTGGCATATTATGTGGACGTTCACACGGCGTTGAACTTTACTATATTTTCCACTATAATGTTGCAATCACACGGCAAAAGTCAGTGATAAGTATTTGATTTAGGAGGTCGAAAGACCTGAGACAATTTAATACGTCTATAGGTACTCCATTCTCACCTGTAAATGTAGCCTCTCATCTTCAAACGGCAGATGCGTGAGCGCAGGGAGAGCGTTGCTACCTCCCAAAACCACGTAGTCGGCCCGCGTCGCGTCAGCCGCTAACAGTACCGTGAGAAGGGGTAGACAGAGGACTCGGGAACTGAACACGCTCTCTTGGCTCTCCGTCTCTTGGTAGGTTACCTGAAATTCAAAATTGAAAATTCGGTCCTAACTAAGTAAAAAATAATTATTTAATACTTAACACTTTGAAGGACACTATACGCTCATAGGCGTCATAACAATAAAACTTCTATTGTGTCTCGTACAGTGTCCTTGAATGCGTTAAAAATAAAATTCTTCCCTTAACTGAATTTAACACCATCTATCGCCAAGTAGCAGAACCAAAAAGGCGCTAAAGACGAAACATAACATCTGTTTACATCAGTTTATCCGTATTTCTCCATATGCTGTTAACTGACTACCACAAAACTCTTGTCATCCTACTATTCACTTTTATGATTGAGCAATAAACAGTCGTAATGTTTGAAACAATTTTTTGCCGGTGTCGACCGGCGTCTGCGTCTCTCTACTAGTCACAACGGTGCCACAGACACTAAAGGCATAGACAAGTAACTGATGTTTCGTCGGGTGCAGACACGCGGACTACATATTTTTTATTGTATTTCATACATCTATTTAAATTATTTTATTTAGTATTTATTTATGTATATTTCTATCCGGGACATCACTGCGGGCCCTATCAGAATACCAGCGTACCATCATGCTGAGATAGGAGCCTTTTGGCCTCGCACAGGACTTTCTGCTTATATTAGAATGTTTACTTTGTTTGTATTTTTATTTTTAATGAGTGTGTGTTTAGTTTAATTAAGATGTTCTGAGCTTGTCCCAATAATTAACTATATTAGGTAAGTATGGTGCAAAGAATACATCACAGCCTTTCAAAGTCATTGATATGACAAGTGCCTGTTTTATTGACCTCCAAACTGCTGCAGACAACATAATTGTAACGAAAAAACTTAATATTTCGACTGCTTCACGGTTGTTAGTGAGGGAAGATAATCCAGGTATAGTACATATTAAAGAAAATTTCACCGATATGGAACCTTGGAAAGAAGTAAACGTTTTGGAAAGAGGAAAAACTATTTCAGACTTAAAAAATGTAGAATTACACAAGCTTGTGCCTCATAATACTATAAGCAGAGAAAAGAAGAGTGATTTATAAAGCATGATAGAATACTTGCCAGAAGAACATAAAGAATTCTACAGAAATTTGTGTAGTAATTAATTATTTGTAATAATTGTACTTAGCCCCACTGATAATAATGCTTGGCACTTAGCCCTTTTGAATGGTAAAAACCATTATAATTTGACCCATTTCTTTTTTTATTTTAAAAACAAAAAAAAATTCTAATATATGTCGGGTTTGGTCCAGACATCAGAAGTAAAACTCAGATATGGCAATACACAAATTTATTTAAATCGAACAATCAGATATCTTTTAGATCTAGAAAATATAGAAATGAAATAATATTAATTAAATAACTAATAATAGCAGGGAGGGCGGTCACATAGGGCTGTACTGACTGTCAGGGACAGTGGTCCACGCACCCACCGCAATAAGGATAGTACTAGCTGTCGGAGACAGCGTTCCACATCTAATAACTGGGCAGTACTGACTGTCGAGAGACAGTGGTCCGTGCACCAAGACGCATCCGTTCGAAGTGCGTACCGACTCAACAGCGCAGCTCCTTATAAAGGCAATCGCTAGTGGGGGGGAACGTTACAATATTTTACTCGATTGTACTTCAAGTCCTTTAAGCCAAATGATCGATAGAGTGAATGATTTGTCTATGATGCGTCCGGTGCACGTTCCACTAGCGCCATCTAGTCGCCGTCTCTCGCAGCTGTTAAACAATATGGCTGCCGTCACGGCCATTCTGATAAATCACTCGTCCTCGAGTGCATTCATTCATCTAAAAATAATTTTAAAAAAGGACTTTAATTAATTCACATCATCATCATCATCATCATCATCATCATCATCATCATCATCATCGTTACACATCGAAATGGCAAATATCACTGGTCTAGGTATTTCTTTACAACAGAAAACCCCTACAGTTCAAACATGCTGGTCTAAATCGTCACCCACTAAAGCAGGTGAGATTCCTGCAGCGCATCACAGATCATTACCCACAACAGTAGGAGTGATCCTATTAGAAAACCCATACAGTTCAAACATACTGGTCTGAATCGTCACCCACTAAAGCAGGTGAGATTCCTGCAGCGCATCACAGATCATTACCCACAATAGCAGGAGTGATCCTATTAGAAAACCCATACAGTTCAAACATACTGGTCTGAATCGTCACCCACTAAAGCAGGTGAGATTCCTGCAGCGTATCACAGATCATCACCCACAACAGCAGGAGTGATCTGATTTATTTGCAAAAATGATCATCTTCCACAAAAGTAGAAGAGACCACCTTCTAATTGATCATTCCAAAGATTCTATTATAGCTTCGGAATTATCTACACTTAAGGTACGAGAGCTTACAGAAAGTGTTTCCTCTGAATCATCTGCAGTCAATGCACGAGAGCTTACTGTAAGAGTTTCCTCTGAATCTGAGGCCATATTATTATTTACAGGCACAAAAGACATGCTGAACTCATCATCTGCCGTCACGGTCCGTTCATCATTATCATCACTATAACTTTCGCAAATTTCTAAATAACCTTCTTGCCCTTTAGGTACTTCCCTTAAATTTTCATGAGCAAATTTATAAATCCTGTTAGAACCTTTAATATGTTTAAGTTCATAATGGTCATTATCTAACAGTGACTATTTTATAAGGCCCCTTAAATTTCTTATCTAGCTTCGTTTAATGTCTTGCTTCGCATTTTACAAAAACAAATTCACCTACTGCAAAAGGTTTAATCCGGGCTTTTCCCTTTTTAAACCGTATAGTGTCAGCATTAGAGCAATATGTTGGAGCAATATGTTGTCCCGCAGATTTGCGCGGTGTACAATCCAAGTAAAAGTAACACTTTTCAAGGCTTATTGCCAAAGTTTGCACACGGGCAGTCTATGGGTCAACTGTGCTAAGAGATCGCTGGATGTCCTGCGCGTCCAATATAACAATGCTTTCAGGATGTTGTTGAGGCTGCCTCGTTACTGTAGCGCGTCAGAAATGTTTGCGCAAGCCCGCACCGACGGCTTCCATGCAATTATACGCAAAAAAACCGCGTCACTACTGAGGAGAGTGAGGGGCAGTCGGAACAGCATCCTGAAAACTGTAGCCGAGAGCTTCGGCTCTCCGATTATAAAGCAGTTTGTGCGGAGGTTGATTTTTACTAACACTAGGCAATAAGTTATTTTTTGTATGTTACTAACACTATATGGATATTGTCCGAAATAAAGAAATTCTATTCTATCCTATTCTATTAGCTACTCTCTGAATATTGGTTCAGAAGAACTTGGAGTTATTTTAGCTAGATTAAGTTAGGAACCTTGAATGCCAAACATCAGTTCCATAGGCGTAAAACCTGTGGTCCTGGAACGTGTACTATTAAGAGCAAGTTGGATCTCTCCTAGTTCGTCCTTCCAAGCATTATTAGAATTGCATTCTATAACAGTAAGAATATTCTTTAAAGTTCGCATGACCCTCTCAACCTGCCCGTTGGCTCTACTAGAACCGGTTGCTATTAAATGGAGCTCCATTCTATTAGTATTACAAAAGTTTTTAAACTCATTGCAGTCATAATAACGTCCACTATCTGCGATAATGCGCTTCGGAGCACCAAATAAGATTACAGCATTCTTAATTGCTCTTACAGCGTATGAAGAGCTTAAGGCCGGAGTATATTCAAGCAGTACAAACTTTGTAAAGGCGTCTAATAAAACTGAGCAATATTCTTTTCTATCACTTTTTCCCGAAAGTTTTCCAGTTAAATCCAAATGAATTGTGTGCCAAGGGACTGGATATTTAGGAATTGAATGCAACTGCATTTGCTGTGCACCTGAAGGGCCTTTAGAAGTTTTACATACTACGCAGCTATTAATAAACTTTTTTACAAATTTAGCCATATCAGAAAACCAATAAATTTCGTAAAGTTTGTCTAAAGTCTTGTCAAAACCTAAATGTTTTATTTCATTATGAACATGGTTAATTAGGGACCAAACCAAAGAACGTGGTACAATAGGTAGCCAACTAGAAACTCCTCTACGTTCTATCTTCCTATACAATATTCCTTGTCTTACATCATACGTACGCGATATCTCTTCAGGTAATTGATTATTACGGAATTTTGCAATTTTTTTTCAGAAAGTCCCGAATCGCGTTCTTGTTCTACAATTAACCAACCTTTTTCTAATTCAAGAAAATTTACTTTACGGGGCTGAGAATAATTTGTGTTTGACAAATTGCGAGACAAGAAATCTGCATGAGCCATCTTTTGACCTTCTTTGTACACGATATCAAAATCGTAAGCCAATATAGCCCACCAACGGTGAACCCTTGGAGTCAAATCACGTTTCGAGTGAGAAGCTTTAAGGGAGTTACAATCGGTAAATACAGTGAATTTTCGTCCATGCAAATAATGACGAAAATGTTCGATTGCTTTTACTACCGCAAGGGTCTCTAACTCGTAAGAGTGATATCGTGTCTCTGCATCTATGGTCTTCCTACTATAATACGCTACTACACGAGGGGTACTATTATATTTTTGGATAAGAACTGCACCATATCCTTCACTACTTGCATCGGTATAGAGTTCAATGGGCAAGGAAGGGTCAAAAACTTTTAAAACTGGTTCGGACGTTAAAATGTGGATATTTTTTTCGTGTATTTGGTCATGCTCTGGGGTCCACTTAACATTGCCTTTTCCTCTTGTTAAGGTGTACAAATGGCGAATGATTTGGGAAAAGTTAGGAATGAACTGTCTAAAATACGTTGCCAGCCCTATGAGCTGCCTAACATGAGTGACATTTTTTGAAGTTGGAACATTAATTAAGCTTGTATTTTTTTGGATTTGGTCTTATCTCCCCAGCTGAAACTATATACCCAAGATATTCAGTTTGGATTTTCCAGAAACGAACACTTCTTTAAATTAAATGAGAACCCAGCATTGGACAGTGTTTTAAGTAATTTGTCTAAACGGTCAAGCCCCTAATCAATATCTGTTGAAATCCATGAAAACTAGTATCTTTTCATCATTCATAGGTTTTAAAGCAGTATTAATAGCCTTTTGAAAAATGGAAGGGGCATTGCGTAACCCAAAGGGCATAGCCAAATATTCAAACTGCCCTTTTGGGGTAACAAATGCAGTTTTTTTTTCTATGGAACTTTCATGTTCAGGCAGTTGGAGACGACGTGGCCTGGCTCCCCACAGGCGTAGCATGTGACTTCTGGCTTGTGTTTGACACGTTTATCCGCAACCATAGAGCGATTAAGTAGCTGGTTTCTTTCACGGCAATCAGCCGCACGATGTCCAGTCCTACCACATATGTTGCAGTTGCCACGAAAGCCAAACGTAGCACGAGGGCGTTTGACATCAGAATCGTTTGCCTCAGGCAGTTCTGACTTTCTTTTCAAGGATATGCCTCTCAGTACTCGAAATAGTTGGGATTTGTCATTTACCACAGTGGAGTTTAATTCACGACGTATTTGAACTGAGATAATACGGAAATGGCAAAGCCCGTCACAACCTTTTCAGATAATCTTGCGTCTGAGATATTTTCAATCAGTTGTCAAAGACTTAAACATGCCTGAGCGGGTGTCTCATTAGAATTGAGTTGAAATTTGAGGATACTGTCAAAGTGATCCTGAATAAGCATAGGGCGAGAGAACCGAGCTTTCAACGTCTCCTGTATATCTTCCCATTGATATTGACTGAGAGGTATCTTGGTCAGTAATGTGGCTGCGCGGCCTCGAAGATAATGGGTCAGCGTCATGATTAAATCGACACGTTTCAAATTTTTGTTCTTAATTATAGTGTCTGACAGCCGACACCAGCCCCTATGTCTGAATTGGGGTCGTCAGGATCAAAAGGTACTAACGCTATGAAAGGTTGTGGTAGTGTATTGGACCGGGGTAGTAGAGCATCAGTTATTTTTGAAAGAAATGATTCTAAACTATTTGAGGGTAGCGGAATACTTTCCTGCATATTTTGTGCCAAAGGTGGGCGGACAATCCGATCCCACTTCTGATGTCGGGTTTGGTCCAGACATCAGAAGTAAAACTCAGATATGGCAATACACAAATTTATTTAAATCGAACAATCAGATATCTTTTAGATCTAGAAAATATAGAAATGAAATAATATTAATTAAATAACTAATAATAGCAGGGAGGGCGGTCACATAGGGCTGTACTGACTGTCAGGGACAGTGGTCCACGCACCCACCGCAATAAGGATAGTACTAGCTGTCGGAGACAGCGTTCCACATCTAATAACTGGGCAGTACTGACTGTCGAGAGACAGTGGTCCGTGCACCAAGACGCATCCGTTCGAAGTGCGTACCGACTCAACAGCGCAGCTCCTTATAAAGGCAATCGCTAGTGGGGGGGAACGTTACAATATTTTACTCGATTGTACTTCAAGTCCTTTAAGCCAAATGATCGATAGAGTGAATAATTTGTCTATGATGCGTCCGGTGCACGTTCCACTAGCGCCATCTAGTCGCCGTCTCTCGCAGCTGTTAAACAATATGGCTGCCGTCATATACATCTACGAAAATTGTGTTATTGTTTGGTGTATGAATAAACAGTACCTTAATAACAACTTTGCTTATGATAAAATATCCTAATACATGGTGATTTAGAAACAAACAAATTTTTATTTAATTTGTCAATAATTGTGAAATGGTACTTAGCCCATTTGTAAATTCCACGCCTCTAAAATTATTAAAGGAATAAAAGAAATTGAATAAAATACACTTACTAAAAAAAAAAAATTTGCAATATTCCCACATCTCGCTCTCGCTGACGATGACGCATTTTTTCTATATCTGTCTGTATCGTAACCCGTTGTACAGACGCCAGCACATCAACCTACTACAATCCGTCAAATTTCTTTAATAGATTTTCAACTTTATCACTAAATCATAAGGTTCAAAGTTGATTGGGAAAATTTGACAGTTTCGGGTAGGTTGACCTGCTGGCGTCTGTACAGCGGCTTGCTCTCGTCCTTATCAAGCGGTGCCACGTGACCTAAAGTAACGTCATGCCGGATCGCTAGGTGATTTTGTTGTTTGAATGTTATGGTGAATCAAATAACCATAGTGTAACTATATTTGACGTTCAAAAGTGCCTTATAAGAGCCTATTTGAAATAAATGATTTGAATTCTTTATTTTTTGGCAATAGCGGTTTAAATATAATTGTGTACCTATGTGGCGTACATTACAGACTATATTAAATAAATAAATCAATAATAAAGTTTACTTTTACAAAGTATTTTTTTTATGGTCGCCTGAACAATTAGTATGTTATCATTGCAATTTTTTTATTCATAACGAAGAACTTTTTCCTTGAACGAATTAAAAAGGTTTATTCTAAATTGGACCTTAGTATAAAATAATATGTAACTCCTACAAGCTACCTATCACAACGTATGTCCACGTCTTGACAACTGTTTAATATACGTTAAAAAGCGTTAATTTTTTCGCGATATACGATAAACTAGGTTGTATATTCTGTGAGTAACGTTTAGTTAGTTAAGTTAGTTTTTTCAAAAAATCTTAGTGTAATATGATATTTATTTTTCATAAAAAATTAACGTTACCACCATGTCATCTTCAAAACCATGAAATCTGAAAGAAACCTTATGAAGCCTACTTAATAGTAGGCTTCATAAGATAAGATAACAGATGTCAACATTTTGAGAAAAATTCTCTAAACACCATTGCAATAGGATAAGTACAGACGCCAACAGGTCAACCTATCCGAAACTGTCAAATTTTCCCAATCAGCTCTAAACCTTATGGTTTAGTGATAAAGTTGAAAATCTATTAAAGAAATGTGACAGATTGTAGGTAGTAGGTTGATGTGCTGGCGTCTGTACACAAAAACTCTTTTTGTGAATTATAATTTAATTTTTTGCCTCTCCTGTAAAGTCGCCTTTTGGCGGTTACATTAATTCATATTACAACTAACGATATTACAAGTTATTTATTTTATTTCAAGAAAATTGCCTGGGTATAGAACGGATAAAGAGTGTTTTGTTTGTAATTGGTTTTTAAACCGGGTTTTAAATACAATAACCCAGTTTTGAACAGAAATCCATGAAGTTTTCCCTTCGCTTCGCTATACTAACCTCTCTAGGGTGCGCAGTGGGACTCAGACAAGCGTGCAGCGCCCTGGCGGCGCCCCGCAGGGACAGGTAGTCGCGCGCCGCCGCGCGCACCACGACGCCGTCCCAGGCGCGCGCGCGCTCCAGGTAGCGCGCCGTGGCCGAGCGCGCGCCGCGCGGGACGAACTATACTAACCTCTCTAGGGTGCGCAGTGGGACTCAGACAAGCGTGCAGCGCCCTGGCGGCGCCCCGCAGGGACAGGTAGTCGCGCGCCGCCGCGCGCACCACGACGCCGTCCCAGGCGCGCGCGCGCTCCAGGTAGCGCGCCGTGGCCGAGCGCGCGCCGCGCGGGACGAACTATACTAACCTCTCTAGGGTGCGCAGTGGGACTCAGACAAGCGTGCAGCGCCCTGGCGGCGCCCCGCAGGGACAGGTAGTCGCGCGCCGCCGCGCGCACCACGACGCCGTCCCAGGCGCGCGCGCGCTCCAGGTAGCGCGCCGTGGCCGAGCGCGCGCCGCGCGGGACGAACTATACTAACCTCTCTAGGGTGCGCAGTGGGACTCAGACAAGCGTGCAGCGCCCTGGCGGCGCCCCGCAGGGACAGGTAGTCGCGCGCCGCCGCGCGCACCACGACGCCGTCCCAGGCGCGCGCGCGCTCCAGGTAGCGCGCCGTGGCCGAGCGCGCGCCGCGCGGGACGAACTATACTAACCTCTCTAGGGTGCGCAGTGGGACTCAGACAAGCGTGCAGCGCCCTGGCGGCGCCCCGCAGGGACAGGTAGTCGCGCGCCGCCGCGCGCACCACGACGCCGTCCCAGGCGCGCGCGCGCTCCAGGTAGCGCGCCGTGGCCGAGCGCGCGCCGCGCGGGACGAACTATACTAACCTCTCTAGGGTGCGCAGTGGGACTCAGACAAGCGTGCAGCGCCCTGGCGGCGCCCCGCAGGGACAGGTAGTCGCGCGCCGCCGCGCGCACCACGACGCCGTCCCAGGCGCGCGCGCGCTCCAGGTAGCGCGCCGTGGCCGAGCGCGCGCCGCGCGGGACGAACTATACTAACCTCTCTAGGGTGCGCAGTGGGACTCAGACAAGCGTGCAGCGCCCTGGCGGCGCCCCGCAGGGACAGGTAGTCGCGCGCCGCCGCGCGCACCACGACGCCGTCCCAGGCGCGCGCGCGCTCCAGGTAGCGCGCCGTGGCCGAGCGCGCGCCGCGCGGGACGAACTATACTAACCTCTCTAGGGTGCGCAGTGGGACTCAGACAAGCGTGCAGCGCCCTGGCGGCGCCCCGCAGGGACAGGTAGTCGCGCGCCGCCGCGCGCACCACGACGCCGTCCCAGGCGCGCGCGCGCTCCAGGTAGCGCGCCGTGGCCGAGCGCGCGCCGCGCGGGACGAACTATACTAACCTCTCTAGGGTGCGCAGTGGGACTCAGACAAGCGTGCAGCGCCCTGGCGGCGCCCCGCAGGGACAGGTAGTCGCGCGCCGCCGCGCGCACCACGACGCCGTCCCAGGCGCGCGCGCGCTCCAGGTAGCGCGCCGTGGCCGAGCGCGCGCCGCGCGGGACGAACTATACTAACCTCTCTAGGGTGCGCAGTGGGACTCAGACAAGCGTGCAGCGCCCTGGCGGCGCCCCGCAGGGACAGGTAGTCGCGCGCCGCCGCGCGCACCACGACGCCGTCCCAGGCGCGCGCGCGCTCCAGGTAGCGCGCCGTGGCCGAGCGCGCGCCGCGCGGGACGAACTATACTAACCTCTCTAGGGTGCGCAGTGGGACTCAGACAAGCGTGCAGCGCCCTGGCGGCGCCCCGCAGGGACAGGTAGTCGCGCGCCGCCGCGCGCACCACGACGCCGTCCCAGGCGCGCGCGCGCTCCAGGTAGCGCGCCGTGGCCGAGCGCGCGCCGCGCGGGACGAACTATACTAACCTCTCTAGGGTGCGCAGTGGGACTCAGACAAGCGTGCAGCGCCCTGGCGGCGCCCCGCAGGGACAGGTAGTCGCGCGCCGCCGCGCGCACCACGACGCCGTCCCAGGCGCGCGCGCGCTCCAGGTAGCGCGCCGTGGCCGAGCGCGCGCCGCGCGGGACGAACTATACTAACCTCTCTAGGGTGCGCAGTGGGACTCAGACAAGCGTGCAGCGCCCTGGCGGCGCCCCGCAGGGACAGGTAGTCGCGCGCCGCCGCGCGCACCACGACGCCGTCCCAGGCGCGCGCGCGCTCCAGGTAGCGCGCCGTGGCCGAGCGCGCGCCGCGCGGGACGAACTCCACGAACGTGCCGTTGTACTGCGGGCACGCAAACAAACACGTTCAATTCACAGTTGAAGCACCTATACATATTCAGAAACAAGTAAGCCAATATCTGTATGTAACATTGCAGCAACACATATCCAGCCGTTTCCCGCGACCTTCAGTAGGAAGCATTTAACATTATACAGGTTTCAAGGGCATTCCTAAACTATGAAACGAAGAGGGAATTGGTTAAAAGAATTAGCTTCATTTCGAAGAAAACTAAAACTGCATTTTCTGCTATTCGAACTCCAACTCCAATCTTTTTTGTAAAAATAGATCAAACTGCACTGTATTAGGCGATAGTATCGCTGATAAGAATTTAATTCTACAAAAGGATGATGTTATGAAGCTCTGGAATTTGCCTAATTTTGTATTGCTGCTAATAGGGCAAAATATTACACTAGCTTCTGCTCGCGATTTCGTCCGCGTGGAATTTCTTATTCTCCCGTCCCACCGCGTCGCATCGCATCGCCCGCCCGCGCTATTACTTCGCTTAGCGTTCTTTCTGACTTTTTTTCTTTTTTCTCGGCTCCTAAAGGTCGTAGCGTGATGTTATATGTTATAGCCTATAACATTCCTCAAGAATTACGCTACCAAATGCAAAAATATTTTTTTAAATCCGACTGGTAGTTCCAAGGATTAAGGAGTACAAAAAAAAATATTTTTCTTTATTATGTATTCGCCCTACGGTTTTACCCGGTAAGTATCAATCGCGTGGTAATATCTGAATCTATGCATATTATAAAACAAAATCGCTTCTCGCGTGTATGTCCGCGTTGTCCTTCTAAACCACGCAACGGATTTTGACGAGGTTTTCACCATCGTTTAGAGAATTTATTCCGGAAGGTTTATGTGTATAAATAATACGTTAATATCAAAGTAACGTTTACCTACGAAATCTTGATGTTTTGTCAAGTCGTAAAAACCGTACGAATCAGGAGCGGGTCGCTAGTAATATATAAATACCATGTGCTAAATTTCATCCAAATTCGTTCAGCCGTTTTAGCGTAAAAAAGTAACAAACAAACATCAAATCTTTTCTCTTTATAATATTAGTTTAGATAATTAGCAATAGTAATTGAATCTATGATCTGACTTCGCCTGTTTCAATCAGGGACCATTTGGGTTACCCATTGAAAGGGTTTTCGATTGGGTTTTTCTAAGCAGTTATTTAAAAACCCATACGATGTGGGTAACCCATTTGAACGGCTTAATTTAAGCCGATAGGGTTTTTCTAAGCCGTTATTTAAAAACCCATACGATGTGGGTAACCCATTTGAACGGCTTAATTTAAGCCATTCAAATTTCCGTTACCCATTGAAAGGGTTTTCGATAGGGTTTTTCTAAGCCGTTATTTAAAAACCCATACGATGTGGGTAACCCATTTGAACGGCTTAATTTAAGCCGTTCAAAAGGGTTACACTTTCAACTCTCCTAAAACGATAACAGCGTAACATTCCGACTGACGGAGCAATTTAATATGATCTCTCTATGATGGGCATAGGTTGCAAAATGGAATAGCACGCGTTAAGCGGCCGCGGCGGCGCCTTTGTGCCTACTTACCGAGCGGCTTCTAAACAGGGATCTATGATCATTATTGCATGTAATATAGTGTTTATTTTAGCTTTGCTGCCTGGATATCGAAATTACATAATATTATGATTTTTTCATGTCTGGACTTGTTACTTACTTTATTGCAGGCATTTGCTGGGACCGTACAATTGTCATTCTTGCTGTTTGATTTTTTGAACCCAGGCGTCTTTTGCGATATTATTAGGTATTTATTAGTCAGTGCGTATTTGTGAATTTTGAACAATCGCTATAATGCCAAAACCAAGACGAGATGCTGTACATCGCTATTATTTATATGATGCATCAAATAACACAAGTAAATGTAATTTATGTGGAAATTTCTTAAAGGTCTGCTGTGAAAAATCAAAACCTAGCAAGTGCTTCAAGGCAAATTTTACAATAGAGCAAAAACACGACTTGTCTACTTTAAGGGCATGCCATTTTATCTTAGCTTGTTGGGAGTAACTCCAAAAATTTGCAGTATATGGTTGGCTATGAGAAACAGTATTAATATTGTGTCTGTACTGTTAATTGTGTGTAAGAGTGCAATTACTTAAGAATAAATTGTTTTATGAAGTCAAAGCATGTTATTGAAGCAATTTAAAATCCTAGCAACGTACTTTACTAGGTTTCTACATATTCTCAATGAGTGATAAAATAAATAATACTACAATTTCATAAACCTAGTAAGAGTTATTTGAAATAAAACAAACCATCAGAATAATAATAATAATGTATATTTATAATAAAATTTCAATAATCTACAAAAAAAAATTTTTAATCTGCGGCGGGATCTCATGGCGTCATGGAGAGTGCGATTGTCGCAACCCAGTGCTGGGCTCGCCTCAATTGCGGCGATAAGTCCCCTCTTTGAGGAGTGGCTAGAGAGACGCCACGGCGTCCTCACCTTGCGCCTGACGCAGGTCCTCACGGGACACGGTTGTTTCGGGAGGTTCCTGTTTCGTATCAGGCGGCGGGGATCTCTCGCGTCCGGCCCTGGTCCAGGCCATGGTACGGAGCGAGAGAGCATGGGAGGCCGTCACCTCCTTCTGCGAAGCAGTAATGCTCGCGAAGGAGGAGACGGAACGCGTGAGGGAGAGGCAAACTTCGCGCCCTCACGCCCCTAGCCGCCGCAGGAGACGCCCTGGGCGACGAGAATCGCAGGCAGATTCCCGACCACCGTAGGCGCGGGCTTGCGGACGGTGAGCAATGGGTAGCTCGCCGTCCGATAAGGACCAGGCCCGGGTCGACGGTGCGTTGTGTTCCACGCGCACCTCAAAGAGATGTTAGCACCTGAAGGGGCAATTATAGACGTAGGAAACTCTACCGAAGACAGGGAGAACGTTTTAATATTCACTCAAATATACTTACAATTCAACGTCTTGATCCTTCAAAGCACTCATTATTAACTTAGATCTATAAAATTGTCGGTTATTCATCTCAAATGGCAAATTATCGATTAAACAAACAAAGCCACAGCGCGCACGGTGGTCGCTCAACGCATACTAGGGTGGCGCGTCAATCCGCGGGTTTTTTTAAAGTGAATGTTACCATTTTAAAAACCTAGCAACTGCAGTCACTTGCTAGGTTACCAATTGGTTGGTGTAAGATGCTAGGTTATAGATAAGTGTTTTTATACTTGTTTCAAAATTGTAGTGTAGTTGCTAGGTTTTTGATTATTTACAACTTCGTTTGCGAATGATTTTTAGATGTTTTGAGAAGCACAATATATCGGAAAATATCTAGCAAGTAAAATATTGTAAAACACCGATTTTTTTAGAAATGTCAGTTGCTAGGTTTTAAAATTGTACAGCCGAGGTGATATCTACTTAATTATTTGTTATAATTTGCTTTTACTGTAAAACCTTACAATAGTTAGATAGATTAAGGGCGCGTTTGCAAATCGGACAAAATTCTGCTGTTTTTCGGTTCATTTTGTGACAAAACTAAATCGAATTTTATATAACTAATAATAACTAGCACATATAGATTGGTTCTTCATCTTCAAATTATTGGAAATTTTGTGTTCAAAATTATAGTTTTTTATATTGTAATAACGATCTTCCGTTGCCATTTTCCACAAATTAACGATACTGGGTTGAGTTTCAGTACAGTTTTTATTCTATTATCAACATATTTTGAGATTTCTAAAAATACTATAAGTAGGCAAACATACTCATTTCTAAAACTTAGTAAAAAAAATTTTCAAAATGTCACAAATAGTCGCAAAAAAAAATAAAAACCAAAACTAACTTTATCACATATTTTGCTATTACGGATGAATCTTAAAGCATTGCATTAAGGGTTATTTTATTTTGGTTCCTTATTTTACTTCGGTGACTGCTACTGGTACTCCTCGACTAGTAGAACTAGGTGTGCCGAGTTTGGGCTCGTTTTGTTAGTTATGATGAGACCTTACCTCCGGACTTGATGGAGTGACCAGAAGGTGTACTTCGGTGACTGCTACTGGTACTCTACGATGAGTAGAACTGGGTGTGCCGAGTTTGGGCTGTCCGGAGGTAAGGTCTCATCCTAACTAACAAAACGAGTCCAAACTCGGCACACCTAGTTCTACTCGTCGTAGAGTACCAGTAGCAGTCACCAAAGTACACCTTCAGGTCAGTCCATCAAGTCCGGTGGTGAGGTCTCATCACAACTAACAAAACGAGCCCAAACTCGGCACACCCAGTTCTACTCATCGTAGAGTACCCGTAGCAGTCACCGAAGTACATCTTCAGGTCACTCCTTTCAGTCCGTAGGTAAGGTCTCATCATAACTAACAAAACGAGCCCAAACTCGGCACACCTAGTTCTACTAGTCGAGGAGTACCAGTAGCAATCACCGAAGTACACCTTCAGGTCAATCCATCAAGTCCGGAGGTAAGGCCTCATCCAAACTAACAAAACGAGCCCAAACTCGGCACACCTAGTTCTACTAGTCGAGGAGTACCAGTAGCAGTCACCGAAGTACACCTTCAGGTCAATCCATCAAGTCCGGAGGTAAGGTCTCATCCAAACTAACAAAACGAGACCAAACTCGGCACACCTAGTTCTACAAGTCGAGGAGTACCAGTAGCAGTCACCAAAGTACACCTTCTGGTCGCTCCATCAAGTCCGGAGGTAAGGCCTCATCATAACTAACGAAACGAGCCCAAACTCGGCACACCTAGTTCTACTCGTCGTAGAGTACCAGTAGCAGTCACCGAAGTACACCTTCTGGTCACTCCATCAAGTCCGGAGGTAACACCTAGTTCTACTCGTCGTAGAGTACCAGTAGCAGTCACCGAAGTACACCTTCTGGTCACTCCATCAAGTCCGGAGGTAAGGTCTCATCATAACTAACAAAACGAGCCCAAACTCGGCACACCTAGTTCTACTCGTCGTAGAGTACCAGTAGCAGTCACCGAAGTACACCTTCTGGTCACTGCATCAAGTCCGGAGGTAAGGTCTCATCATAACTAACAAAACGAGTCCAAACTCGGCACACCTAGTTCTACTCGTCGTAGAGTACCAGTAGCAGTCACCAAAGTACACCTTCAGGTCAGTCCATCAAGTCCGGTGGTGAGGTCTCATCACAACTAACAAAACGAGCCCAAACTCGGCACACCCAGTTCTACTCATCGTAGAGTATCCGTAGCAGTCAACGAAGTACATCTTCAGGTCACTCCTTTCAGTCCGTAGGTAAGGTCTCATCATAACTAACGAAACGAGCCCAAACTCTGCACACCTAGTTCTACTCGTCGTAGAGTACCAGTAGCAGTCACCGAAGTACACCTTCTGGTCACTCCATCAATTCCGGAGGTAAGGTCTCGTCATAACTAACAAAACGAGCCCAAACTCGGCGCACCTAGTTCTACTCGTGAGGAGTTCCAGTGACAGTCACCGAAGTACACCTACAGGTCACTCCATCTCGTCCAAAGGTAAGGTCTCGTCATAACTAACAAAACGAGCCCAAACTCGGCACATCTAATTCTACTCGTCGAGGAGTACCAGTAGCAGTCACCGAAGTACACCTTCAGGTCACTCCATCAAGTCTGGAGGTAAGGTCTCATCCAAACTAACAAAACGAGACCAAACTCGGCACACCTAGTTCTACAAGTCGAGGAGTACCAGTAGCAGTCACCAAAGTACACCTTCTGGTCGCTCCATCAAGTCCGGAGGTAAGGCCTCATCATAACTAACGAAACGAGCCCAAACTCGGCACACCTAGTTCTACTCGTCGTAGAGTACCAGTAGCAGTCACCGAAGTACACCTTCTGGTCACTCCATCAAGTCCGGAGGTAACACCTAGTTCTACTCGTCGTAGAGTACCAGTAGCAGTCACCGAAGTACACCTTCTGGTCACTCCATCAAGTCCGGAGGTAAGGTCTCATCATAACTAACAAAACGAGCCCAAACTCGGCACACCTAGTTCTACTCGTCGTAGAGTACCAGTAGCAGTCACCGAAGTACACCTTCTGGTCACTGCATCAAGTCCGGAGGTAAGGTCTCATCATAACTAACAAAACGAGTCCAAACTCGGCACACCTAGTTCTACTCGTCGTAGAGTACCAGTAGCAGTCACCAAAGTACACCTTCAGGTCAGTCCATCATGTCCGGTGGTGAGGTCTCATCACAACTAACAAAACGAGCCCAAACTCGGCACACCCAGTTCTACTCATCGTAGAGTATCCGTAGCAGTCAACGAAGTACATCTTCAGGTCACTCCTTTCAGTCCGTAGGTAAGGTCTCATCATAACTAACGAAACGAGCCCAAACTCTGCACACCTAGTTCTACTCGTCGTAGAGTACCAGTAGCAGTCACCGAAGTACACCTTCTGGTCACTCCATCAATTCCGGAGGTAAGGTCTCGTCATAACTAACAAAACGAGCCCAAACTCGGCGCACCTAGTTCTACTCGTGAGGAGTTCCAGTGACAGTCACCGAAGTACACCTACAGGTCACTCCATCTCGTCCAAAGGTAAGGTCTCGTCATAACTAACAAAACGAGCCCAAACTCGGCACATCTAATTCTACTCGTCGAGGAGTACCAGTAGCAGTCACCGAAGTACACCTTCAGGTCACTCCATCAAGTCTGGAGGTAAAGTCACATCATAACTAACAAAACTAGCCCAAAGTCCACAGCCCACATCTTTCTACCAGAAGAGGGCTTCCAGTGCCTCCTAGCAATAACTGAAGTAGGTATTTGTATCTAAGTATTATTTAGTAAAAATACAAACAACAATACGAAATATTTTTTGTAGATGCCTATGTATTATAAAGAATATAGAGAAAAAAAAACTTTCAAAGTACCAAAATTAGTTCACTTGACTACTATTCCCGCAACTAACCGTGCGTACACTTGTGTGTGTGACCTTTGTCAATGTAGTAGTTCGATTCTATACCTATCAAATTTGCAAACGCGTCCTTAAGAGTTTAGATTGTTAAATTACCTAAGTAACTATACCATAGAAACTTAAAGAAAAGACTTAAAAAAAAAATTGTAATGTCACCCTTTGTAGGACACATCACCTTACTCCGTATGTTTCGTCTACAAGCCTACGATATCTAGTGAAATAAAAGCAATGCGCGTGGTGCTCGCCCCACCCCACCGTCACCTATTTAGCACAATTTTATTGAAAAACCATATGATAACCCGAACAAAACCCTTATATTATATGGGTTATCATAATGAAGGGGTAACACTTTCACTGCGGTTCGAGTATAGAACCCATTCAATGGGTTATCATGTAACCCTTTCACTGGGTTTCAAGTATAGAACCCATTCAATGGGTTATCATGTAACCCTTTCACTGGGTTTTAGGTATAGAACCCATTCAATGGGTTATCCATATTGAAGAGATAACCCTTTTAATGGGTTTTGAGCACAGAACCCATTCAAGGGGTTACATCAGATAAAGGTAACCTCATAAACGGCTTACCCTTTCGAAAAGCTTAACTCTTAACCGGGGTTGCACGGTCCCTGGTTTCAATATAGACAATAGATTAAATTTCTTATCTACTTGATTTTCAAAGAAGCGAAATAACGCCTCATTCGGCCCTTATATGAGCCGCGCATAACAACAAATAGGTAAAACAAAAGGTCAAGGTATGTGTTAACAATGGCCCAATGGCGTGAGAATGGCAAATCAATATTAAACATAAAACATCTATAACAAAGGTTACAAAAAAATTGCTTTCATTAAAAGTATCCCAACTTTTCCATTCATACAAAAAGCGGCCCTGTGTCCCACTAGCAGACACATTGTACACGGATTATGCTAGGCCTCGAGCAGTCATACAAATGTACTCAAATTCAAAGCATTTATTTCTATTAAACCATTTACAGGCTCTTTTAAATTGTCAAAGAGTCGGTCAGTTAGTCGGAAAGTTGAATCTAGTTGCCAATTACAAAACGTAGATCTCTATGGAGAAGAATGGGCAAGAAACTCCAAGGGCACTCTTTTAAATATAGATATTACAAAATCCTGGGTATATTATTCTTGTTGCTATATGTGAGAACAAAGTAAACGATTAAAAATAAGCCCTGATGATCAGTCTCAACTGACGGCCCCCAGTTTACGAACATGACGCGTGGATTAGCACCATCCAGCTCAACCATTTTGTAGGAAACCGAATGATCCAACACACTCGCCACCATCAGCGAGACATTTAAGTGAGCATGACATACTCTCAACTGCCATGCTCTTTCAAGTCAACATAATAACATAATAAACGGCTCCATGTTACTCACATTTATAAAAATTGAAAAAAATGCTTCTAAATTATACAAAACTATAGTTTGCATTGTATTTGTCAGATTAAAAGAATTTTACTACCAAAAAGAATGAAAATCATTATTATCTATTGGAGTATTCAACAATTAAAATTTGCTTACATAAAAATAAAATTATTAAGTTCGTAAAGTCAGACAAAATAAAAAAGGGGAAGCAACTCTTCCAAATATATTTTTTTTAACTAGTGAGCCCAAGTGGCTGTGGAGAAGGACCAGCATTAAGACAAGCATTTTTATCTACGATATAATCATCCAACTTATAATATGTTTGTCTACATAGTGTGCGTTTAATGCATGTTTTAAATTTCTTCTCATTATGTTGAAGAACATCGAGTGGTATTTTATTATAACATTTTACACAGTACCCCATAAAAGAAGTGTTTACTTAAGACAATCTGAAACGTGGTTGATCTAATTTGTTCCTATTTCTAGTGTTAAAATTATGCCTGTCACTTATCTTACTAACAAGATGTCGATTTTTTCGAACATACATAATGTTTTCATATATATACTGGTACCGTCATGATGTTTATTTTCTTAAACAGTCCCCTTGGAGATTCGCGTCTGCGGAGGTTGTAGATGGCTCTGACAGCCCTCTTTTGCAGAATAAAGATAATCAATATCTGCGGCCCACAGCAAAATACCATGTAAAGTAAGTAAAAATAGACCAGTCTCGCGGTATCCACGTCTGTTAGTTGGCGAATTTCCCAAACAGCGTAAGCGGCTGAACTCAGCCTCCCTGCAAGTGATGTTAAGTGATGACCCCACTGTAGTTTTGAGTCAAGCGTGATCACCAGGAAAACCGTTTTTTTGACGAATTCAAGTGTCTCCTTATTCAATACAACGTGACATTCACTACTTCTAACATTCGGTAACGCGAATCTTATGCATTTAGTTTTCTTCTCCTTTAATACCAAATGATTTACAGTAAACCAATTGTGAACCTTTAGCATAGCGTTATTTACGTCGTCAAGCTCCTGTGCATGTCTGTTTACTTAAAAAATCAGTGATGTGTCATCAGCAAATAACATCATTTGTGGTCGGTTTTTCAGTAAATGAGGTAAATCATTTACCTTTGATTTTTTTGGCCCGTTTACAGTGGTCCAATTTTTTTTTTAGCTAGAAGGCGTCGTAACTTGTCGTTTAAGAAAAACATTAGTTGCGCCAAAATCTATAGTAGGTATAGAATTTTTGGACGCAAATCTCGTTCTGAAAAATTCTCTCGGGAGTAAACGATGTCTTTGAAATACCCCTAGATGATAAAGAAAGTTGCAAATTCCTGAGCAACATCGATCTTATCGCTAATGAGACCGCGGGAAGTGTCCAGTGTGTAAACAGTATTGTCTGTACTGTAGGTGTTATTTGTTTCCTCGTTCCCATATTGAAATGACGGACGTCATTGATACGATTAAAGTTCCCTATTTTATTACGTGTGTGGTGACTTAGCTTCGATGACATTACAATAATGTTTCTAAACTTATAGTAATGACTCAGAAACTAGTCAAACAATGAAAAACGATTAGTCAATGTGGAACATAACTGGTTGAAATACATAAAGTCTTACGACGACCTTAAAATGTGGCCGGGATCGACTGATAGTATGGAAGGCACAGAACCGGGTTTTGTGGTGGAACTTGGGAGAAGCCTATGTTCAGCATTGGACTGTTTTAGATCTGTTGGCATGGTTTATCGTGACACACTACGCTACGACAACAGATGACGACTACCAACATGCATTATTTAGATGGAGTCAAGACATGTGTGATTTAAGGTAGGGCGAGCCAGGTTCGGCCCATAATATTTTAAGCATCTTTGCCTCGACTTGGGCGTGGCACAGTCAAGCTATTTGTATAGTGTTCTACTCCTACATCTTCTACTTAATACAAATCTTAAATTCATTCATTCACTGACAGACAAAGCACAGCTTAAACACAGGTTATGAAGCATGAAACTTTGCACATGAGTTTTTTTATTTGTAAAGAGAGTGAGTACTAAGGATTTTTGAAAATTCATCTCATAAAGGGGATGAAAGTTTGTACTTATGGAAATTCGATACCTATTTTTGTCGATGAGAAATCCCATCGGGCACATGGCTTATAATTTATTGTTATACTCACAATCTCGCCATATAGTTTGTCCATGACGTGTATCTGCGGAGTGGGCGCCGGCGGCGGGTGGGAGGGCGGCGCGGCGTGGCGCGGCGCCAGGTGTAACTGTTGCACGAACGCTACTAATGCAGCTGATCCTTGCGCGATGCTGGCGAGCTCGTAGTCACGGGTCATGTTTGCACGAAACTTCTGGGCGCCTAGGGCTGGACAGTTTCATTGTTAGTTTAAAATCCTATTGGACATCTCACAAAAATGCGTAAAAAAAGAACTATGAGTGAAATACATAGACCTTGAATCAAAGTGATTATAAATATGTTTTATTCGTAAATCACTTTGATTCAAGTTTTGATGAACCACCAGAATGAATGCCAAATGCCTACTCCATTAAGTCCGCCCATGTGAATTTGTCTGTTTAAAGAATAAATAAATTTCTTAAAATAAAGTTAGTTCAAGACATCTTACAAAGTATCTAAAAGTGGGATGATAAATGGTGAGTTCATTGACCAAATCTGCATAATGATGTTATTTCAAGTTTTGATTTCAAAATAGTCGCCAAAAAAGGCACATGCCACAACCACACAATGATCTTAAAATGAAGCTTAACATAAAACAATCCCAAGCTGTGTTATGTTATGACAGGTGTTTCTTTACCCAGATTCAATGAAAACATTCATATGTTATTACAACTAATATTTGATATCAAAGATTAAAGGAATGATGGTTATGTTATGTCTTTTGTTATCTTGGTAACAGGAATTCTTTGATAAGAGATGAACTGCAGATAGTAACCCACAGTATAGAATCAAGGCTTGAATAGAAAGATGATTCATGTAACATTGTAACTCCAAAAATATTATGTTATGAAATAAACACTACATTATTTAGTCAGACGCTAGAAAAACAAAGTTGTGAAAAAATGATCAATTAAGTAGGTAATGGTTTTTTTTTCTTTTGCTTTGCCATCCAAATCTAAATTCATGTCTCAGTAGTTTTATTTACACTCCTTCAATTAATGATAAATGATGTTTATTTTATAAATTGGTTTTAGCAAACACGTTACACATTAAAATATTTAAAAACTAGAGAAGAGTCATCTTCTCAGAGTGGATGGTGTTTCCTAAACAAACTCAGAATTAGTATCAGACATACAGAATAATTACAAATACAACACAACTCACCAACAGTATCCATATAAATCAGCAGCATTGTCATAACAGTCACAAATGTCAACACAAACAGCATTGCCGGCAGCAGCCTCCTGTACATATCATTTGGTGAGGTCTTCGTGAACACCGGTACTGACAGCCGAGGACTGACCACAGGTGGTGTAACCGTAGGTAATGGTACTGTAGTTGTGGTCTTGTCTGGTAATGGTACAGTTGTCATGGTTTTATCAGGTAGTGGTACCATTGCTGTGGGTTTGTCTGGTAGTGGTGTTGGTGCTGTGTCTTGTGGCTTGTCTACGGTCTCTGCAGGTTGGTCTTCTGGTAGTGGGTTTTCTTGGATTTTCTGGATGAATAAGGTTTGTATGATCAATTGCTGTAATATTAGAGATTGACTTACTTATAATTATTTGGCAAAAACAATACGATTGCTGTTATGACGTACGTAAACAAATAGGTTTGCAGGCTATGATCCACTTTCAATGGATTTTTGCACAGAACTTTGGTGGCAATTATTTCTTGAAACTGAACTATCACCTCATGTAATATTCTTTGTTTCTTCAGATATGCAAGATTTCACCATACTTTCCCAAAATTTAATTACACATGCAATTTATAGAATTTAGATTCTTTTTTTGTGAATTACTTGAGTAAATACACTTGAAATTTCGCGTTACATGCCAAAATGGAGATCTACGCGTGCCACAGACAAGGCAGGTGTATATATTTTTTTGTTTAACTAACGCACAAACAGCTGCAAAGAGGGTCGATGCCAGACTTCTAGGAAAAAAAAACACATTTTGGTGCCTCACGTTAAATGTCAAGTTTCTTATTCAATTTGCGAGATACACAATTAACATTTTTTGTATTATTACTGCAGAACGAGACATTTTATTACAGTAAAACGTTCATGTGGGAGGTTTTGGCTTCCGTAATGGCAGGAAAACGTAGCTAAAACTTACCTTTTCGGCCATCGTAACCTTTTGTTTTGTTCCTTACGTAAAATAAACACGCACAACGATCACTTTCTGTTGTAAAATAGGTCCTTTTTTATATTACAAAACAAACATATTTATATAAACACGAATATAATACTTTACACTTATTTATTTACGATAATAATACTGAATTTTTTGAAAATAAAATAAAATTAAACGTCAAAGAAGCGTGAGTCACTGACCGCATTAGTTGCGACTATATCAAAATTTTAATTTCTACCACACAGATAATAAATCTACTACTCTACTATTATTGATAAATAGTTGAGTAATGGATGTTTTCTATTTTGTGAAATGGTTTTCATTATTTTGACCGCGCCTGTTTTATAATAATAATACCTACTGTTACTATAATAATTTATAAATCGTCGCATAAAAAATGCACTACTGCACGCGTAGCATGATAACCATTTTCTCTATTTTCCCGTGACCAAACCCAACGAAGTGTTAGGAAAGCACTTCCAGCGTTACTCTATGAAGTCTTCCCGTCTAGATTGAAGTATGATCTGTGTTGTGGTTGCTAGGCAACACTTACCTAACTGTTATTTACAGACGCCAGCACGTCAACCTACCCGAAACTGTAAAATTTTCCCAATCAACTTTTAACCTTATGCTTTAGTGATGAAGTTGAAAAATCTATTAAATAAATTTGACAGGTTATAGTAGGTTGATGTACTGGCGTCTGTACACTGAAGCTTGCACTACTTCAGCCCATAAACTACACTACCGAATTGGGAAACTGTAATGGTAGATGTAAGGTCGTTGTAAATAAATAAATAAATAAATAAATAATAAACCTTTAGGTATCTCATCTCAGTGCTCTTGCCATCTCAACAATTGTCCGATTATCTCTTTCGGCGCAACCGTTTTGTTCAGGAGTGTAGGGCATTGTCAGCTTCTGTTTAATCCCGTGTTGTCTTAGCGTACTTCGTACTTGTTCATTGTCGAATTCGCCTCCATTGTCACTTAGCAGCTCTTGTATGACATATCTGAGCTTCTGCTAGAAAATCCTTCAAGTGTGCTTGATCTTCTGACTTTTATCGTAAGAAGTATACGTAACGAAAACGGGTGGAATCATCTTTGAATAGAACGAAGTATCTATACTTAGAGATCGAATACACAAAAGGTCCACATACATCAGTGTATATTAGCTCTCCAAGTCTGGTAGTTCTTTCTCTGATCCTAAATATTCTTCTGTGGGCTTTTCCATTAACGCAACCTTCGCAAACTTCTTTGTTATTTCCAGATTTGAATTGCATAGCAAATTCTCTTTGCATAACTTGTTTGACATGACTTTTGTTTTGGTGTCCTAAACGTTCATGGTACAATTGAAGTTAGTTAGTAGCTGTTAGTTGGTTAATCTCAACTTTAGGTCTAATAACTTGTATTTTAAGTTTGTTTAAACCTCCATACTTGTCCCGAGTACCATACCAGGAAAATTTGACAGTTTCGCGTAAAACTGTCAAATTTTCCCAATCAACTTTGAACCTTATGCTTCAGGGATAAAGTTGAAAATCTAATAAATATATTTGACAGATTGTAGTAGGTTGATGTGCTGGCGTCTGTACAATAAGAAACCTAAAATAAATCATCTCAGAATCATTGGTTGTGTATGCTACGAGCAGGTAACACAGGGAATACAGCTAGGGAAAACCCAAAACAAAAGAGAAAGAAGCTAGATAAAAAAGCACAGAAAGGAATTCTTATAGGATATGACGGTGATGATGGGTACCTATCGAGTTTATGATACAAGGAACTTTAAATTGTTGCGTTACAGAGATGTAACTTTTGAAGAAGTACCTCTGTTAAGACCGAGACATATCTGTTAGTGAGGAACCTGAAATCAAAAATAATAACAATGAGCTACCTACTTTTCCATAGATGATCAACCAAACTTTTTTCATCAAAGCGATGCTCACTCATAATTATACAGTTGCATTCCTTTATTAAAGAACAACAAAAATTGTTACCACGCTTTTTTTATTTGACTAGCACTTTAGGAGCGATTCAAAACTGTTATTTTTGTATTCCATACAAAAATGTCTGTATCTCATGATTCCCTCCTTGTTTCGATTTGCGGTTTTCATTACTGTTATTTACCCATTTTATGCCACATTTTCTTCAAGGACACATGGTGCCCCTTCCGAGATATTTTGCCTATAGTAACTATCTTTGTTATTGTATTACTGATGGAATGGGAGTATATTAAGTATACTTATTACTGAGAAATAGTCATCACTAAGTAGTTCTTTAAATAAAAGGTGCATTTGTGAGTACTTTAATGACATATGAACGCTTTTGTTGCAATATAACAATATAAAACTGTTGAGACGTGTTCAGGATTTCCCAGCAAATGTTTCATTATTCTGGCTTTTTGATATAAATGCACTTTCAACAGTATGTAAAAGCTCATCTGGACGACTGCAACTAGCAATATTTTTATCAACACGTCTTCTTTTCAGACTACTCGATAAATTTTCAAAGCGTTTGCGTGGAGATTTATGTTGATGTTCTCTGTCTGCATCACAAATCAGAACAAAAATACCGGCCATGTGCGAGTCGGACTCGCACACGAAGGGTTTCGTCTTTCGTACCATATCGTTTTATTATTTGTTGTTATAGCAGCAACATAAATACACAATCTGTGAAAATTTCAACTGTCTGCCTATTATGGTTCATAAGTTATAGGCCGCTGACAGACAGACGGACAGCGGAGGGTTCCGTTTGGCACCCTTCGGGTACGGTATCCTAAAGAAGCAGCGTTCTTTGCATTTTATTTGCACTAATTACTGTTATGACGAATTACAAATACTTTCCAATTGGAACTAAATGAACTCCTAACTGGCTTATTGGTTGTTAAAGAAAAACACCATTTTACTTTAGGAAAAGGTCTTTATTGTCAAAGTTTATTATAAATTACACAATATTAACGGCAATGTTAGTCAATAATCTGTAACTTTATCGTTTACAAATTCGAGATTGACATATGAGATGTATAAGTATGTACAATGATAGTGTCTGTAAAAAGCTTTAAAACTCTATAATATATTTCAGCTGAAAAAATTGTGCAATCGGTGTAAAAATTACACAAATAACAACTATTATTTAAAAAAAAAAAACTATTTTCATTCAATGATCGAAAAGTGTACAATTAAAATATTTACATTATTGTCATGTTATGCAAAGATTTGGAGACATTTAAAAAGATTTATATTAACAAAACATGAAATAACGGAATGTTTCTCACAGAACCTATTATGTTTATACCTTAGCTGCGCGTTTTTTGTCGACTGCATGAAAAGTTTATTACTCATTGTTAATAGCTTAGCTACCAAGTACACACCTGTAAAATCTATTAAAATATCTCAGAAATAATAATGTTTTTTCATAATGAAGGCTTCTTTTATTTCTTGAAAATTATAACTCGAGTTATTAAACTCGAGTACAGAATAATAGGCAAGTTGGCTGAGAAATCTCAACGAATAGACAAATATTTTCTTTAAATAATAATCGTTAACGACTTCGTTTTTTTTTTCTCAACAATACTTTTTATTAGATAAAATTAACTGTTGAATTGTGTGAGTGGATTAACCATAAGCAAAATTTATGTAAATTTTTATTTAGACAAACTTTAAACCTATGATATTTTAAAAATTGATAGTCGTTTTAGATATGCCCATCATGATAATGACATGTATTCATTTAACAAAAAATAATTGTGTATTTTCTTTCATATCATTTGATAGTAAATGTGTAAATAAAAATATTAAAAAAAGTTATTTAGAAATCACTATTATTATGTCTATCATCAAAAGACTTTAATATTATCATACACACAACGTAGCAGGCTTTTATCATTAATTGCACTGTATAAATTTGTATAAGTTTATCTATCATATTATTACAATAATTAACTATCAATAAAATTCTTAAATATAACAGAAATTTGTGCATCAACATCTACAACTACAAAGTGTAAAATGATTTTTAAAATTACTTACTAAGATTTTTCGCCTAAACAATACGAGTAATATATTTTTCTCAAATAATATTATCTAAAATTCAAAATGAATAGGTACGTATTATTTCAAAATTACAGCTGCAAAAAAAGGGTTGCTAAATTTGTAGGTATTATATATTGATCACAAATCTACATGTACGTGAATTTAACAAGATGCCTTTTAGGCTCAACAGCAACAACCTTGAGCTTATTTCTATTTATATAGATAAATAGAAATTAGGTCAAGGAATAAAAATAATAGAACTATTTATAGATAACCATTCGTAAAATCTACCAATTGTTTTTTTTTCAATTGTGGCAAGTTTTTCAGTTGTTCTGCCATTCTATGAAAAATACCTACGAAATGTGAAAAATACAGCCCGCAAAAAATTCGATTTTTAAAATTAGTATTTATTTCAATCAACTATGTATATTTGTGATATCTAAGGGCATGTTTTAGGCATTATTACAATGATTTGTTTAGTAAAAACAACCCTGAAGGCGCTAAGTATATAATACTTATAACATTTTGAGCTAAGTATTTCATCAAGTATATACCCATTAATATTATAATGCTGCTGATATTGTATAAAACAGAAGATATTATACATATATTACTTAAATATTACGTTTACCTACATTTTAAAACGAAGGTAGTATTATCTGCGCTGAAAACAGAAACCAAATAAATGAATATGAATGTCACTTTAAAAGTAATACTGCTCTTTGTGATTATAGAAAATGGTTTAGGCAAAAGCCTATTACCCTGCTGTTAAAATAATAAAATACAAAACTACTATTAAGTTACTTTATATAATTCGTTGCAGTCAGTTATGACTTACAAAAAGCGGCTGTGTAGAGAGTGAAAGATTATTACCTACAACAATGAATAATTATTATGTTGAATAAATTAAAAATAAATCATATTTACAACATGAAAGTGACGTTCAAAAGTAATAAGTATTTTATGTACAGACGCCAGCACATCAACCTACTACAATCTGTCAAATTTCTTTAATAGATTTTAAACTTTATCACTAAACTATAAGGTTCAAAGTTGATTGGGAAAATTTGACAGCTTCGGGTAGGTTGACCTGCTGGCGTCTGTACCTTCTCATATGGATTATAAAACAACTTCTGAAATGATGCCTGAATAAATCAGGGAGTGTGCGTTGAGTTAGCCTCTTACTGTGGGTCATATCTGGTCGCAACCTCATTATAATTAGACGAAATTATTGTCTTTCGTTATTCACTGAGAAACATTACTCTACTTACACTTTACAGTATGTAAACAGCCCAAAAAGTTAATAACTATTTATTGTCAATTAACGAAGTCCATTCAGAAAGCGAGTGAATTTTATAATAGTACGTAAGTACTAAAGTTATGTTCGAAGAAGTTTTATTGTCTGACATTTTAAATTTCATAGTCTCTAAGGAAAAAGATTATACTAAGTAACTTGTATTTTATATATAAGGGTTTACTATAAATATTTGTTATTGTCAAGCACACGACGAATACTTATAAATAAATGATTCTAAATTATTATTAGTTTTTATTGTCAATGTTTCCATTGCATTAGCATTTATATAAATTTAGTTCAGTTAAGTGATTTTTTACCGAATTTAAAACTGTCTCCTAAAGTCGGATTTCAATTCCGTACATACAATTATTTATTCATATTTAATTATTATTATGTTTAATAGTAATATCTAATTACTTAGATCAGTGGTTCTCTTTTAGGTAAATATACATAATGTAATGATTGATTAACAATATTTTAGGGTCTATGAACCATCAAATATTTTCATTCTTTCCCGAAAAACCTGAGCGAAATTTTATTATAATAAAATTGTCATTGCTCGGAGATAATACCATAAATAATATCTCATTTTTCATAGTACAATATATATACACATACAATATAAGTATAACGAGATTTTTAGAAATATATAAATACAATATTAGTCATTAATGGTTTTCCCGACGGAAAGTCTTGAATTTATTGATAATTTAGCAATCTTATCCATGTACAGACGCCAACACATCAACCTACTACAAACTGTCAAATTTCTTTAATAGTTTTTCAACTTTATCACTAAAGCGTAAGGTTCAAAGTTGATTGGAAAAATTTGACAGTTTCGGGTAGGTTGACCTGCTGGCGTTTGTACTATGTTTTAATACGCGTTGCTGCTGAAAACAGTGGTTACGTTTAGCGAGCAGTATAACTATTCCCAACCAGTCGATACGCTTCCGCGCCGCATCGAACATCAATCACTGTTCTCAAAGGAGTCGTCTAAACGCTGTTCACAAATCCAAAACCCAATTTTTTTCACAGTTTATACCAAATATATGTACGACCGTTATTCTTCCGACAGCGTTTGCTGTCCCCCTGTCCGGGACTAGGCAAATAAGGTCAACAAAAAAGTCTCATTTTCAAATTAGAAGTCTGTCGAATGGTTGTGAATAGCTATGTTGGTTTCCTATCTGCCTAGTATCTTTTAACAAAATAATGTTATTATTCATATTTGTTGTCAGTTTGTTCATTCACAATATTTCCGTCAAACAGCGCGTTGTATTAGTAGTCCGTAGATATACTTATGTGAGTAGGTTCCGTACATAGGTACTTATGTAGGTAGACATGATACTTTGAACGGATTAAGAGTTCAAAGTCAAAGGGGATCTTAAATACAAGGGCTACTAGATATCGTCAAAATCCTAAATTGTAAAAATGCACTTTCGTGCTCCACATCTGATATGAAATTGATATTATGTACGTAGATTGACATTATTTACCCATTTTCTTTATAAATACCTGTACAAACTGGCGAATTCCATACTCTTTACATTCTAAATTCGTCCAACTATATCACAATCTTAACTCGGATAAATCGACGCGAATATAATATAGGATGTTATTATTGTTTTTCAATTAGGTTTTAATAAAATAACACGGATAAAGTTGAACGAATGCTACATTTTTGAATATGTATTAATAAAGTTGTATATAATATTATATGCCAATTAAAAATATATATAATTTCAGTTTACTCGATATCTAAAAACAACCAACAATATAAATAAGTTGTATACTTTATTTTTAAATACAGTTTTATTTGTTAAACAATTTTATTTTAAAAGTGTAAAATTCAATTAATTAAGTATAGTTCTTTTTTTTGCTTACCCTACATTATTGTCGTTATTTTGACAGACGTTGCGTACAGACTCAATATTTATTGTCTACGACTTAAAAATACAGATTCAAAATTATTGTCTTCGTTACTTTTTGAAGATTATATAAATTTATTATTGTCTTCAATTCAGATCATATAGACGACCTACTCTAAAAAGTTCACAACGGCATCGAATCAATGCTCGGTATGAAAAAACCTGTAAAGTGTAACAAAAATCAATTTGGTATAATTTTATTCTCGCGTCGACGTCCCGTGTGGCGCGCCCACATTACCGCAGGCGGCCCGCCAGGTGGCGCACGGCGGCCAGCGCCAGCGGCAGGGCCCCGCGCGCCAGGCCGGCGGGCCCCGACGCGCGCGGCGGGCCCCCGTTGACGCGCGCGTGCTTCTCGCCGGCCGCCGGCACGGGCGCGCCGGGCTCCAGCACGTGGATCTTCCAGCCGAGGTTGTTGTGGGTGTAGCACTGGCCAACGGACATATTCATTATTGGTACCTAATTCAAATCTTGGTATTCTAATACTAGGCACGGGTAAATCCATGAGTGTTTGGGACATTCGAACGTTCGTTTACATGAGTCAGAGTCTGGAGGTACAATCGACTTCACGTCGGTGGCAACACTTGCACGACAAAAATCTTCCTTACTGCTACGGGGGGTGTCACAAGGGCACGTGGAAAAGGCAGCCCCGAATCTAGATTTTTTTCGAGGCGGGGCAAGAACTATCGTCTGCCGCCCCTCGCCAACCCTTTAAACTTTATATTTCTCTATGAAGCCTTAATTTTTTTTAATGTACAGACGCCAGCACACCAACCTACTACAATCTGTCAAATTTCTTTAACAGATTTTCAACTTTATCACTGAAGTATATGGTTCAAAATTGATTGGGAAGATTTTACAGTTTCGAGTAGGTTGACCTGCGGGCGTCTGTACATCGACATGTCGGACATTTATTATAATTAGGCTAGGACAGGATAAGGTTTGGCTAAGTCGTTAATGTGCAATCCGATTTTTGATTGACTTATGCAGAAAGTTTAACACCAATTAAAACAATTTAGAATGCAAGAGCGAGCGGAGCGAGCTCGAAAAATTTTGCAGTCTGCCTGTGATAAGTTCGATTTTCTTTTGCGATTTAAGAATTATAAATAAATTAATAATAAGGAGTTACAAAACCGTACGAGCGAGCATTGATAAAACGCCAATCCAACAGGGGCGCCAAAACTATGCTAAAAATTAAAGGAAATCGTGTCTCCTTTGCACGTACAGATTTCGGAAAGGGCTGGATGCCAGAAGTGCGAAGTAAAACTTCAAAAATAAAGGATTATTTACTTTATTTTTTTACCACAGAGATTTATTTTTTATCATTGAGTCCCAGAATTCAAATGCGCCCTCTCGCACTCCGCTCACACCGTTTGACGAGTATGCCTACGCTATACAGGGTGGCCCAAAAGTCGTGGATCAAACGCAACTAGGGGTTAGGTGGGGTCATCAGCTGCAAAAAGTTGTTCTACGGGAGGTCCTTAAGGTCAACCCCTGCAGAGTATAATTTATTTTGAGTTTTTATGAGAAAATTGACTTTTTTTAACTAATTCTTATTGAAATTCGAAAAAATCTACATCCTGTATCTTTTTTATAATTTTCACTAGATTGGTACTGATGAGTACTTGCCTTAGACATGCTATTTATGGTTGTTTATTGGGTGTGTTGAAGATAATATTAAGTTTTACGATTTTTTTTTTCTCAAATCATAACTTTTCATTTACTTTGGACCCCACTGTGAAAAAAACATACTGTACCGAAAAGTGACCCTGTGTTACAAGTTTTGGCGCATTTAATAGGGATTCCGAAAAGGTATTACACATGGCCATGAGTGGCTCTAATATCTTTCTAGGACGAAAAAACAAGACAACGATTGTGAAATAATTGTTTTATTAAGCAAAACATTTTACAATAAATGCTCAAAATTCCTGCCTCTGACCATAATACATAATCTGCACCGTCTAATAAAATTCCTCCGTAACTTACGGAATGCACCTCTGTTGTTAGTAACTTGTAACCTAGCAAATTCGAGCTTTTGTCGTAGTTCTTGTTCGCTATTGTTCTCTCCTTGGTAAACTATTTCTTTAAAATAGCCCCAAAGAAAAAAATCTAATAGATTTAAATCGGGCGACCGGGGTGGCCACGCAATATGTCCGCCTCGACCAATCCACCGGTTGGGGAAGCGCTCGTTCAAATGATCTCTAACTGCTCGAGCGTAGTGAGGCGGGGCGCCATCATGTTGCACATTTCTGCTATTCTTTCTTCTGGAACTTCAGCTTCGTTAAGGATATGGTTTAAATTATTTTGCAAAAAATTTAAATACTGAGCACCATTCAGCCTTGCTGGCATTTCATGCAGCACCAACTGCTGGCTAATTATACCAGCCCACATGTTGATACCAAACAGATGCTGGAATCTATCATTTCTTATGATATGGGGGTTCACTCTGGAGTAAAAATGTAGATTGTGGATATTGAATACTCCCATTCTTCTAAAAGTTGACTCATCCGTCCATAAAACCTTGTTGAAGAACTGCGGATCCTCTCTGTGGTATCTTAGCATCTCTCTGCAAAACCGCACTCTGGGTTCATAGTCACTGGGCAGCAAAGCTTGCACCCTTTGCACGTGGTAGGCGTGTAATTTGTTTCTGTTAATGACACGTTGCACCGTCGATCTTGGAATCCCGAGATTACGGGATATTTGGCGTTGACTTATACTAGGATCCAATCTTAATTCTCTCAGCACTTGATCTTCATTTTAAAATTGCCCCACTAGTCTGCCTGCTCTCGGAGCATGCTGACCGGGTAAGACTCCCTCCATGTACGAATTATGTACGCGCATAAAGACTCTGTAGTCCGGAAAACGATCACGGTTAGGGTAGCGTTGACGATATTCCCTGGCAGCAGCCCGGGCATTACCGTCGCAAAAGCCATACAGGTAATGCATTTCTGCATACTCCCGTTGGGTGTATTCTCTCCTCGCAGCAGCCATCTGTCCACTTTTGTAGCCAATCCGTCCGATTCCGAATCTAATCCGATTCACACAGCACTGGTCACAGGTAGGCAATCTATCACAAGTCCGAAAAACAAAGCGTAGGTCAAAGGAAAGAAACTGATCACAAGTCGTCGTAAAACCGAGAAAAAGAACACGTGCGTACTCATAGGCAGGAAGCGAGTCACTAAAGAACACTAAACATTCTAAAGAAACATGCTCACGCGCATCCCCCGACCCCGCCTCGGCCGGCCCGGCCTTTTGTTTCCTAGAAAAGATATCGGTACCTGAAATGACGGGCGAACCGGCCTTTTATTGACAAAGGATTAAATGGTTAGTGTAAAAGAGAGGCAGAGTCTTTGTCATTAATTGTATTAGTTCCAGTTTATTTTTAAATAAGCCTAACCGAGTTTTATGGTTGGATTAACTTTGGCCTTGCTACGAATAATCGTCCTTGAAAGATATTAGAGCCACTCATGGCCATGTGTAATACCTTTTCGGAATCCCTATTAAATGCGCCAAAACTTGTAACACAGGGTCACTTTTCGGTACAGTATTTTTTTTTCACAGTGGGGTCCAAAGTAAATGAAAAGTTATGATTTGAGAAAAAAAAAATCGTAAAACTTAATATTATCTTCAACACACCCAATAAACAACCGTAAATAGCATGTCTAAGGCAAGTACTCATCAGTACCAATCTAGTGAAAATTATGAAAAAGATACAGGATGTAGATTTTTTCGAATTTTTATAAGAATTAGTTCAAAAAAGTGTATTTTGTCATAAAAACTCAAAATAAATTATACTCTGCAGGGGTTGACCTTAAGGACCTCCCGTAGAACAACTTTTTGCAGCTGATGACCCCACCTAACCCCTAGTTGCGTTTGATCCACGACTTTTGGGCCACCCTGTATAGTGATTACCCGCAGTGAAAGATTTTATCTAAGTGCTGCGCATCTCATTTATTGCAAAGTTGCGGTGCGCTGGGTGGAGCACTTGTGTGCTACGCTTGAGTTTATCGCTCCCCTGAAGTTGGCGCCCGGGGCATGGGCCCCAGTTCTCCCCCCTAGATCCGGGGCTGGGAAAAGGTTGGGTCAAGTTAGAACTGCGTCCCCCTACGCACGAGTCGAGCGAGCGAAGCCAGTGGTGACGCGGTAGCGGTCGGCGAGTGACAAAAAAAAAACGACTTGAGTAAATAGAAAAAAAATACTTTATAGTAGATTTTAAGAACTACTTGGAAATTGCAACCATGATCACTTTGTGACTGGTTTAGAAAATTGATTATAAAATAATATTTATAATATAAACATGATTTTTCCAAAAGAATATTGTTATATCCTTAATAATAATATTATCATTTTTTTAAATCGTAAACGAAGTACCTACTTGGTCAAATCAATATTTTTGGAATAATATTGTAACATTTGAAATATTTGCAAAGAAAACATTTGCGAAATCTTATGATCTAAAATGTTTGTGAATGAGATGTTTGTCAAATGATTAGCTTTTATGTTATTTTTAAAATGATCATTAGTTATTCGTTTTTGTTTTTGTCAACCAAACGCGCGACAGTTTCTATCCGCCTTCACCGCGGTACGCTGGCGAACGCCGACTTACTTTTTACCGACTTCAAAAAGGAGGAGGTTCTCAATTCGATTGTATGTTTATTTTATTTTATTAACTTTGCTTGGGTAGTTTTTGAGTTAGCTTCAATAATACGTATTTTTCCCACTTAGTCTATATGGATGATATGATCAGTTCCTGTCACTGTTATTTACATAGCAGGTAGTGGTATTCGAATTTGTGTGGGGTAGGTACCACGACTAAAAGGTGAAAAATAAAAACTTTTTATAAAAAAATTGAAACGACGACTTCAAAAAAAAAAAAACACTAAAAAGTGCAAAATAACTTTAATTTCGGAAGTTATTGGCAAAAATCGAAAGTATAGATTTAAAGACACCGACTTCCAAAATTTAAGTTATTTTGCACTTTTTTGTTTTTTTTTTTAAGCCTATTAAATTTTTTTGTTAAACGTTTTCTTATAAGTCATTGAAAAAGAATGAATCCCAAAAACAGCACGTGCAAGACTACATAATTATGGGAGACACTAATTATCTATCTTGCAATGTGGGGCACATTGCAAGATAGATAAATCCTAAATCCAGAAATAAATCCTGGATCCGCCCTCGGTACTGTCAATATCAAATTTTACCACTGATGTACGAGTACGGTTGCCTGTACCACCATAATAGGAACGTATTGCACTACGTTCAGATTCTTTGAACCAGGAAAATATATTTTGACACATTTAAAAGCATTTGTTTAAAAAAAATCTTGTATAAGCTTGCGTGATTCACAGTGTTGCCAATTTGGACACTATTTGTTTATGATGTTTGACTGTGTAGTCCTTTCGCAGTCGTGTGGGAGTCGCAACATACCTGATAGTACAGCAAGTCAGGCGTCTCATGCGCCACGGTCCAGTTGAGCATGGCGGGCTCTCCATCATTACACTCAAGCTGAATGGTCTTCATGTAGTCCTCAAAGGTCTCCGACGTGGCCGCCTGGTCGATCGTCTTGTGGGTCCATTCGCAGTAGCGGCCCACTGGAAGGAAAATGGGATTATTAACAATCAAAATTTTGTGCTGGCTTCCTTCCTTAGTAGTTTTAGAAGATTGTTTGACGCCGGATACAGAATAGCCTCGTATTCAGTAGGAGACAAATGTAGCAAGCGCAACACGTGTCGCTGGAGATGTCGGGAGAAGTTGACTGATTTCGCACGACGTTGCACCACACCACATTGTGTCACGGGACACAAATCACCGTTTTCACCAGCATTAAGTGAATCCCTAAAAAAAAATGCATTGTTGGATTTTCAACGCTGGGCTTAGCGAGAGTTGAAAATCGTACAGTGCACTTTTATTTAGGGATTCATTTAAGTGTCACTTAGTTGTGGGTGAAAACGGGCATTAGTGTCCCGTGTCACGAATAGTAAATACGAAACATAAAGACCGAGAACTCGGTCCTCAAAGGCAGAAAGTTGTAGTCCCGTCATGATTAGGTCCAGTCTCTCACAAAGGTGGGAAAGTAAGTAGTAAGTTTACACTATTTTTAAGACCACTTATTGTGAAGAGAGAATAAATGATATATTATTAGGTTTTTATGTCTCTAGAGATCTAAAGAAAATAGGGCATCAGAACTTCCCCTTTTTTTCGTCGGTTAAAAAGACAAAACCTGCCATCTAAGTAATTACGCAACACATTTTCGTAAACGCAATTGAGCAGATTCTTTTTTCGAATTTATGAAGTAGGTAATGGATTAGCAATTTGAATGAAAATTCCGATTGATCGTGTATTACGTAATTAGGGTACTGGATTAAATTAATGTGCTCCGACCCGACTGCGGCGATGCCAAAAATTGACCTCAAAAATGGTTGGCTCAACGAAGGTCCAGCTCCACAAGGGCGCATAAACTAATTGATTAGCATTCGAAAATATTGTTGAAGTTGCTGAAGATTGTAAAAACTATCTTTGAATTGTGTAACTTCAACCTCTTAGTATTGTATAATTGCATAGCACATGTGTGAGCACTGTGACCATGTACCTTCTATAAAGCTACCATTTACTGGGTACGTCTTTCATTGACTTTAATGTGCCCTGGCGGCTGAGAGTATGTCATGCTCACTCAAATGTCTCGCTATTATGATTTAAAATAGTGTCCGTGGAGTTTCTTGCCCGTTCTTCTCCATAGGAACCTACGCTTTGGAATGGGCAACTAGCTTCACATTTCTGACTGACTGACCCCTTGACAATTCAAAAGTGCCTGTAAATGGTTTAATTGAAATAAATGCTATGAGTTTGAGTTTGAGGGTTATGTGTTTGGTTTGTGCTTGTTTGTGTGTATGTCCGTCTCTATGTTCCCTCGTAACTACTAAACGGCTAAACTGATTTTGATGAATGATATATCGTTAGATTCGTCTTAATTGCACGTGTAACAATGTACATTAAAAAAAAACGTAAGTTAAAAAAAATAACTTTCAAAACTATCGAGTGAGGTATCAAAATGAATGGTTTTAAACATAATATATACAAATTATATTTTTGAATGTAATTTGGAATGAGAAAAGATAAAAAACTAAAAAGCTGAAAATAAAAAAGTTATTAAAAAACCCGACTGTAAAAACACATAGCTGAAGAGAACAAGTATTATAATCAATTTTAGTAGGTATCGCAGGCGGGACAAACCAATAACCTGAAATATGGTGTAAATTTTATTGTCTGCCGAAAAATTCATTACAATTTACCAAAATTCTCCAGATTAATGCTTGTTTTTCTCTTTTCAGTTAAGTATGTGTTTTTGCAGTCGGGTTTTTTTAAGTAAATTTTTTTTAATGGAGTATTCCGTATTCGTTTGAAGGACGTAAGGCCATAAGTCACTCACCAGCAGTAGGATACGGGTACCCCTCGTTATCGTACGCCACTCCCGCGAACACGCGTTGTTTCCTCTGGTCCTCTTCCTTCTTCTGGCCGAAGCCTCCTTCTGAGGAGTCACTGATGTAGAACGGATGGAACCTGGGAAAGAATTTAATAAGAATAAGTAGGTATTCTTAAGTTGTTTTTAGAGGTGTTGTTTAGGCTTATGACAAGGTAGTCTGTTCCTCATATTTCTCTGAGGGCAGGTTTTACGAAATTCAAATTCTAAATAATTTATTTCACATAAATCTACAAGGACACTTAACATAACAGAATAATAATGGTTAACAAAGTCAGATATATTTTATCCGTGAAATAAAAAACGGACGTCTGAAATTATTATTTTTTTCACACAGAGGACTTATTACCATTCCGTAGCCAGCCGCAGACAGTAACTGCAGGCGACGTGTCGCCGCGACACGACTAGTTTCTATGAATTTTTATGAAATACCTTCCGTAGCTATCGAAGTCGCCTTCATAGAAATATATAAGAATACATAGAATCCAGTGAAGTCGCGCGACACGTCGCCTGCAGCTGCCGCCTGCGGGCAGTACGGAATTGTACCTTTATAGGTATTTTGGTCGAATTCACCCTAAGGGTGTGAGTTGATGGGCACGCCACTATTGCGGCGATAAGTCCCCTCTTTGAGGAGTGGCTAGAGAGGCGCCACGGCGTCCTCACCTTCCGCCTGACGCAGGTCCTCACCGGACATGGTTGTTTCGGGAGGTTCCTGTTTCGTATCAGGCGGGAGGAAACGCCCGGGTGTCATCACTGCGTGGATCGCCCGGAGGACACGGTTGAGCATACGGTGGAGGTCTGTCCGGCTTGGGCAGAGCATCGCCGTGTCCTCGTGGAGGCGATCGGCGGCGGGGATCTCTCGCGTCCGGCCCTAGTCCAGGCCATGGTACGGAGCGAGAGGGCATGGGAGGCCGTCACCTCCTTCTGCGAAGCAGTAATGCTCGCGAAGGAGGAGGCAGAACGCGTGAGGGAGAGGCAAATTTCGCGCCCTCACGCCCCTAGCCGCCGCAGGAGACGCCCTGGGCGTCGGGAATCGCAGGCCGATTCCCGGCCACCGTAGGCGCGGGCTTGCGGACGGTGAGCAATGGGTAGCTCGCCGTCCGATAAGGACCAGGCCCGGGTCGACGGCGCGTTGTGTTCCACGCGCGCCTCAAAGAGATGTCAGCACAACGGAAGGGGTCCGATAGGACCGATGCCTGCCGGGGTTGCGGGAAAGGGATACCGTGGCCCCTGGCAACGTACAGGCAACGGAAGGAACACGGGTGGGTTTTAATCAGTAAGAGTCTGACATGCCCTCCTGCTCCGCCCAGAGCGGGAGAAGTTATTTGATAATTTTCAACCCAAAAAAAAACGGTGTGAGTTGATAAAACTAAATAACTTAATTTATGTGTTCTTTTAAATTGGCAACTTTAAAATTGAAATAACGGCCATGAATATTAATTATATTGATAGTTGCGTACCAAAGGACTGACTTTATATTTTAGTTTCGTTCGATTTGGCCAGTTTTTCTGAAAGCTGTGCATGGAGAATGTACTCACTTGGCAGGGTTGGTCCTGTCGTCTCCTCCCTCGACCATGAAGGTGTATGTCTGTCCGCGCTCCACGTACAGCTCCGGGATCAGCTGGTCGTTGATGTACCAGGCGATGCCCCAGGATGGGTGGCCTGGGTGCAGGGGAATAAATTAGACAAAGTAGCGATGGTTTTCATGAAGGTTCTACCACGGTTGAAGTAACATCCACTTAGAGACAGATTAGTATAGCAAAACTCGTAAAAACTATGGAAATACTGAAGCTTACCATATGGAAGGAATCCGTTACTTATATCATTGTCTGCGTGAAACAGAATAATGTTAACCATAAAAAATTATAAAGAAATCGCCAATATTTTTCATCGTCATTCATAATGACAGACGACTAGCTGGTGTAATGTAATGACTCTTATTTTCATTCCGATAGGGATTTTGTCATCTGTTTCATCAGTGCAAGAGATCTGATAGGTAATGCCATATTGGATAGAAAATACATTGTATGGTTTCTGCATGTTAAAGGTCGTGGGACACCCTGTACGTAACGCCTGAGTGTAACCTCCCTACCAGCAGTGCACTGCTACCGATTAGATAGAAAACTAGATATCTAGTTAATAAACATCTTAAATTCCGTGACAGACAACGTCCAGCCTACACTGCTGGATCTAGAACAGAGGTCCCCAAACTTTTTTATATTGTCGACCACTTGGCAGGTTTTTCAAATGTGCGTAGACCCCTGTTTACCTTATATTGATTTTTTGCAAATTCATCAACTTCATATGTGACCGCAAGTAGTGAAAAATTTTCTTGAGCCATGAAATTTTTTACTTCGTTCTAGAAAATTCCGGACTTCATAACTTTTTTCTTGAATCAAGGATATATTTATACTACAGCCAAGATTTTAATGTTTTCTGTGCACTATAATATGCCTACATTGCTACTAATATTATAATTCCGAAAATAAGTTTGTATATAAAACTGTAGTAATAAGGTAGGTCTGTTTATTACGTTTTCACGTAAAAACTAAGCAACAGATCATTTGCACAGATTGGTGGTCTAGCCCGCAAAAAGTTGACACAGGCTTCAAGTTACCGCGGAAAATATTTTTTACAAAATAAAAACTTACACGCAGAGAAAATAAAAACTTAACATAAGTAGATCTGTTTTCATTTATATTTTTATAAGTAAGTATTAAGGAAGTAAATAAGTATCTATTATCTGTGTATAAATATGGATTATTCCATTCATTGAAAGTCAAATGTAAAGCAGGTCTGCTTAAATGGACCCCCATTTGAATAAAAAAAACTCCCTTTTTTCCCGCTTATTGGACCTCTTGCCAGTCGTCGTCGACCCCTGGAGGTCGATATAGACCACTTTGGGTATCACTGGTCTAGAAGTATGAAATTTTGAAAATTCACCCCAGTTTGTTTGAATGGAAGTGCGTAACTTTTACCGATGGGAAACCCCATCAGGCACACGGCTTGTATTTAATAAAACCTGTACATTACCAGTAATAGGCGTGTACCCGCGGGCCCCTCCAGCGGGTCCGATACGCGCCGTGAGGTTGGTAACACCGGAGATCACACGCGGGGCCCACGGCAGGGGGCCGGACGAGTCCGTCTCTGCTAGACCGATGCAAGTGTTCTCGTTCTGTGGGTATAGCGAGTTCGTGAGTAGAGTAGCGAGTACCGTATACAGAGTGGATTTATGAGGCTATCGTTCGGAGAAAAAAATATACTTACAAGAAAGAAAACGGCGTTAATAATCCTAAAGGAAAGCGTATTTTACTACCAAAACAAACAAATGAAAACACAAATTATAACTTAGAGTTATCTGGAATTCTATGATAATCTTGTGTTTAACCTGAAGATCGCATACTCAGCCCACGTTCGCGCGGACGTAAAAATATCGCGGCGGGATTTTATCGCGCACTGGAGTTTCAACTCTCGGTGTTAAGCCGAGCGTTGAGAATCCAATGCGCTCGGATGCACTGTCGGCCCAGTGCGTTAATAAAACACACTCGGCGGCGCTAAGCAGAGCGTTGAAAGTGCAGTGCACGAAGAAAATCGCCGCGGGTAAAAATCTTCTGTAGGTACGAGCCTGGGCTTATTGTGAACGTGGAGAGACTTGGAGAATTGATACAAAAATTCATAATACAAATGAACGCCAGCAAATTTTGAAACGCAAAACTGATATTTCCCCATATTTATTCAATTGTCTCTCCTGTTCAAGACTAAAGCCCACAGTCCTGTAGTCCTTCAAAAATCCTAGATCTAGTTAAAATCTACTATGTTATACGGGGTGCAGGCACGTATCCAGACTTTTGGTTCGGGGGGGGACAAACATTGAAACAACCATGTGAACTGTGTGAAAATCGCTGTAATCACTGTACTATAATTTTCACAGTACTATACTATAATTATATAAGTATTTTTCTGTTTCCGCTGGCAGCCATTACGTCTAGTACCATATCAGGATCTGGCGCCAAAGCGGAATGAATAGACAATAGAGCGAGACCAGTAAGCCTCTCGCCCGCCATTCTATTCCTTAGGAAGGATTTTATTCTCTTTAGGCATGAAAATGACCGCTCCACAGATGCCGTTGAAGCCGGAAGGGTGGCCAGAATATGTATTAGCCTGTTAATGGTAGGAAAGAAAACTTTGTCACACGTGTCTAAAATTTCCATAATTTCGACTGGTTTCTTATCTGTGTTTATCCACTTGGCACACCACATACTGTACTCTGCTTTTATTAGTGATTCTCCAACACTTTCTTCCCAATAAATTTTCATATTTTCTAATTCACTTATTTTCCTCTCGTCCACATTTTTCGGAAGAATAATTTCTAAAGAAGAAAGCAGATTCGCAAATCTATCATTCATGCCAGATATCAAATCGTCCAAGCACGGTATAAAAATAGTTCTTCTGAAGTATTCTTCAGCAGTATCGCTGGGAGGGTTGCTTCGTGCAGTTTGGTGGGCAGTAACTCGAGGACGCTGAATTTATAGTTGCATGACATCTTCCGCTATTTTGCAGCATGCGTTATATATTTCTGAGAATACCGGGTTAACATCGTCACGTATCTCTTTTAGTTTTCCGATAATGTCATCGGAAAATTTCATAGCAGAGGCCAGGTCGTGTGTAGGGTTCTGCAAATATGCTGACAGTGGGAGAGTATAACTGAAAAATCTTTCACAGGTTTTTAGAGAAATCAAGAAACTACTCTTTTCCATCGCAGCTATGAGTGTAGAGGCAGTTTGGGCGACAGTTCTGTTTGTGTAGGATAGTTCTCTTAATGTAATGACAATAGGTTCGAGTAACTCACCAAATACATTTATAGAGTCGTGACGTTCTATAAATCTAGTGTCACACATGCCGACCAGTCTTTTTTTCTTACTTTCTGGTGTGAGCTTTTCCACATTTTCCTTGAACTGTTTCCCGGCCATTGCATTGTTGCGAAGTAAATTGCAGACTTCCTTCACAACGCCTATTGAATTTCTCACCTCGGGAACTGAAAGAGCTTTTGAAAGAACTAGGTTCAGACGATGTGCTGAGCAATGTACGTATGTGGCCTTAGGAAATTCTTTTCTGATTCTCGTCTGCACACCACTGATGTGTCCTCCCATGGTAGCAGCTCCGTCATACCCCTGACCAACTAGTTTATCGAGATTCAAACCAATCTCATGACATTTCTTTAAAATTTCTGCACTTATATTTTCGGCACTTAGGTCGTGTATTTCAATGAAACTGAGAAAGTCCTCCCTCAAAATACCTTTATAAACGTATCTCGCACATAAAGACAATTGCTCAGTTCCACTCACATCTAAAGTTTCATCGCCAAGAATCGCGAAACACTCTGAACTATTTATTTGTGTCACAACTTTTTTCTGAATTATCTTTCCGCAAGTATCTATTATTTCATTTTGAATAATAGGGCTAAAATACGTTGCATTTTTAGGGGTTGTAATGATATGATCTTTCAGGATATTATCATAGCTTGCTCGGTATCGTAGCAGAGCCCTGAATTTTCCATCTTTACCAAGTGGCTTTTCTAAAGTCAATGGTCCACTGTCTTTGTCTCCACGAAGCGGCAACTCTTGCTCTCCACAGAAGATGATAGTTTCGATTATAGGTTTTAGTGCTGTTCTATTTCTTTCCTTTTCTTTGAGCCTTTGATCATTAAGCAGCGATGCAACGTCTATAGCTGCTGAATCCATTACGCGTAAGAAATTTTCTGCGCATAACTTAGAAAACTGGTGATATTTAGCAGCAGAATGTTCGCGAAATCTCTCTGTTGCATCTTTCCAATTATCAAATGGTTTGCTGACAAAACTTCCAAGTGTTTGGTAGGAACCTTTTCCAGCGGTGCCTGATGAAAAGACAACGCAATATTTGCAGAACACACCATTCCTCCTCGGCGAATATGTTAACCATTCCCATGATCCCATCCATTCTCTTCGAAATCTAAGTTTCCTCTTTCCAAAGCTACTAGCCGGAAACGAAAATGACGCATCTGGGACAAACGGCTGTGTAATAATATTTTTTTTCTGTTCATCTGTGAGTACAAGAGGAGGATACTGTGTGTTATATATGGCATTAGAAACCACGCCGATATCAGGAAAAGTGTCACTTATAATCATTGTATCTAAACTGCACGTTTTTGAAGTTGAACATTCTCCTTCATCTCTACATCTTCCAGCCGGTTCGGCTGAAATCACATTTTTTTCTGTAAATTTTGACGAAGTTGTTTCTAGTTGTCTACTATCAACAGCAGAAGCCATGCTTGGAGTAGTTTTTTCCTCGCTAGTAGTAACAATTTTTTTTGCCACTGGCTTGAAAAAGTTGTCAATTCTCTTCATTTTAGCAGCAGCAATTTATATCAAACAAGCACAAATCAAGAAGCACTCACATTTCACACATTACTTTACTTTATTTAAGTAATCTGTGATGGATAGGGCGAACGGTCCAACAAATTATGACGTCTGCAGGTCCAAAATTGTCCAACACTATCTCACGTACGTAACGGACTGGCGATTTGGCGAATCCAATGAAAACAGTGGTTTTGAAGTTTTTTTCCTTTATTTCACGGCACGGGCAAAGTATCAGGTGAACCAAGTCGGAAGGAATTTACTCTACTCTCTATGAAACTGAAACCAATATCAAAATAAACTGGTCTATTGCACTATACTGTCACTATTGCAGAGGTATTTCACTTTTCTTCTCGCTTGTCGCTCTCGATTCTCACTTGAATCGCTCTCGAAATAAACTGACATGCAGGTTCCCGGACTCCCGCCCCCGCCGTATTTATACTACATTTTCGTATTCTGGAACACTGTGGAATATTGCGCCATCTACTACCTGGTAGCAGAAAGTTATGGAAGCTTCTCGATATTTCGCTACTCAACGCGACGATCTTTCTACTATTACTTTTTCTACTCGACGATAGATGTCGTTCATTACTGTTCTCGTTCTCGGTTTCTCTCTAAATAGGTTAGATGGCGCTACTAGTAACGTCGCTTACATAATCAGATCAAGATCTATCTATATTTTTATTTTACCTACTTATTGAAAGAACACGCAAGCGAATAAATAAACAGATGGCTTAAAACGTTTTTTTTTTTCAGTCAGATTTCGGGGGGGGATAAATCCCAACTATCCCCCCCTCTGTATACGTGCCTGACGGGGTGGCAGGGAAATCGCTGCGAAAACTGTTACAATAGATTCAGCACGTGATTTTGAACGAAAAATTAATTAATATTTTTTCGATAATAAAACTGTTCCATACATTTTGACCACGTAGGTATAGCACTTTTCTATGAACCAGCAGATTTTTTAAAAATAAATTAACCGACGAATAATTTAACGCCCACTTTTTTTTTTTTTTGGGTTGAAAATTATCAAATAACTTCTCCCGCTCTGGGCGGAGCAGGAGGGCATGTCAGACTCTTACTGACTAAAACCCACCCGTGTTCCTTCCGTTGCCTGTACGTTGCCAGGGGCCACGGTATCCCTTTCGGACTTTCCCGCAACCCCGGCAGGCATTGGTCCACCGGACCCCTTCACTTGCTGACATCTCTTTGAGGCGCGCGTGGAACACAACGCGCCGTCGACCCGGGCCTGGTCCTTATCGGACGGCGAGCTACCCATTGCTCACCGTCCGCAAGCCCGCGCCTACGGTGGCCGGGAATCGGCCTGCGATTCCTGACGCCCAGGGCGTCTTCTGCGGCGGCTAGGGGCGTGCCTCTCCCTCACGCGTTCTGCCTCCTCCTTACTGCTTCGCAGAAGGAGGTGACGGCCTCCCATGCCCTCTCACTCCGTACCATGGCCTGGACCAGGGCCGGACGCGAGAGATCCCCGCCGCCGATCGCCTCCACGAGGACACGGCGATGCTCTGCCCAAGCCGGACAGACCTCCACCGTATGCTCAACCGTGTCCTCCGGGCGATCCACGCAGTGATGACACCCGGGCGTTTCCTCCCGCCTGATACGAAATAGGAACCTCCCGAAACAACCACGTCCGGTGAGGACCTGCGTCAGGCGGAAGGTGAGGACGCCGTGGCGCCTCTCTAGCCACTCCTCAAAGAGGGGACTTATCGCCGCAATAGTGGCGTGCCCAGCACTGGGTTGCGACGATCGCACTCTCCATGACGCTATGAGATCCCGCCGGAGATCTGTCCGCTGTGCCGCGATTCCTCGCGGAAACGGAGTTACGCCCCGGCGCGGCGGTGTTTCGCCTCCTCGCGCCACTCCCAGATATGCGCGAGGACTTTTGCCTCCAGATCCCATGGCGATTTTAACGCCCCCTGGGGTGTTGTTCAGAATCATGTATTAAATCCATGGTAAAAGTTTTCGTGTCGATGTCCCTGCCACCCTGTATATAGTTCAGTTAGGAACCCTTTTAATGATAGTGAATTTTTTGGAAGATAGATATTGATACACCTATGTACTGTACACGGCTACATATCAAGCTATAATTTCCAGTAAGTATAAGCTGACCTCTCATTGTACGCAAATCTTATGCAATGCGAGATCAGTTTATACTGGAAATATATAGCTTGATATGTAGCCGGGTGTACCTACAGAATTATCTATGGCAAAACACGTAGGCCGTTATTCAAAACTTTGCACCTAACCTTACAAGCCACAATGAGTACTGTCAGTGCCCCAGAGCTAGCGCCTCACCTGCGCGCCGAAGTCCAGCTGCACGTCGGCGCGCGTGGTGTCCATGAAGGAGTGCGCGTTGGCCTCGTGGCGCGAGTTGAGCGGCCCGAAGGCGGCGATGACGGACTGCGAGCGGGACGTCAGCACCTCCTTGTCCTTGCCGGGCTCGCGGCCCGCCAGCGGGCGCCGGTATGTTATCGTGGTTATGCCGTTCTTTTGGTTGCCTGATACTGTGGAGAGTAATGGTTAGATGAAGTTTTTTTTGGAAGTAGTAGTAGGTACAGTATTTATTAAAAACAATGTAAAGGATTTGTCTTCGAATGAAATTGGATTATGATCCAGACTAAAAGCAGTTAAAGAACAAAATATTTTTGTTTCGAAAGTCTGATATGCGCAATATTGGAGAAGTTTGTCCTTTAGGCTAATGGGATAACCGATGGTTATCCAGATTAACACGTTCAGTGCCGGGAGCCCTCCGGAGGGCTCACTGTAGTCGCGTAAGGGATGCCGGGAGCCGGTTTCTTAGCGAATACAACATAAATTGTGAAAATAAAATAATTATGTTGTATATTTTAACAAAATTTATTAGTATATGCGTTAGTTTTAAAATCATCATTTCATGTTTGGACGCCAGTATTTCAGGGGTGGAAAACCATTTACACGGTTAGAAATATTCACAAAAAATTTAAAAGGTTGGACACCCCTGTCTCGTGATGAGAGCGAGTTATTATAATTTATTATTTTTTATTATTTCATGTCTCCACGTCACTAGTACATGAAAATACCAAAGCACTAAGCAACGTACTAAGTATAGGCATCGTTTACGTAAGATACAAGTGAGAAAGTGTTAAGTTAGATAGGTTCTATCCTAATTTTGAGAGAAAAAGGGCATTTATTCAGAAGCATTGTTTTGTGTATTTAAGAAAAAAAAACATAACCCTCCTTTTTGCTTCGCCGTAGTCGGGTAGTAAGCTAATAAAGGGTGCATTCTGCCAACGATTTCCAAGTTTTAAACACTCACGATGATGATAGAATAGCGGTCATATAGACGCGACGTGACGATGGAATATACAGTCTGCAAGCTGGTTTCCTTTGGTTTCCAACCTACTTCAGCCCAGCGAGGCAGCTTTATTACCCCCTACTTTAGTATTATCTACAACAGTTTGCTGCAATACTCTGACAAGTAGCCAAGCCTTACCAAGCTGCGCGTCGTTGGTCCCGCCGAGCCTCAGGTCGGGACACACGCCGCGCTCGCCGTCGCACTGCGCCAGGTGACTGATGCAATACTCTGACAAGTAGCCAAGCCTTACCAAGCTGCGCGTCGTTGGTCCCGCCGAGCCTCAGGTCGGGACACACGCCGCGCTCGCCGTCGCACTGCGCCAGGTGACTGAGGCAATACTCTGACAAGTAGCCAAGCCTTACCAAGCTGCGCGTCGTTGGTCCCGCCGAGCCTCAGGTCGGGACACACGCCGCGCTCGCCGTCGCACTGCGCCAGGTGACTGATGCAATACTCTGACAAGTAGCCAAGCCTTACCAAGCTGCGCGTCGTTGGTCCCGCCGAGCCTCAGGTCGGGACACACGCCGCGCTCGCCGTCGCACTGCGCCAGGTGACTGATGCAATACTCTGACAAGTAGCCAAGCCTTACCAAGCTGCGCGTCGTTGGTCCCGCCGAGCCTCAGGTCGGGACACACGCCGCGCTCGCCGTCGCACTGCGCCAGGTGACTGATGCAATACTCTGACAAGTAGCCAAGCCTTACCAAGCTGCGCGTCGTTGGTCCCGCCGAGCCTCAGGTCGGGACACACGCCGCGCTCGCCGTCGCACTGCGCCAGGTGACTGATGCAATACTCTGACAAGTAGCCAAGCCTTACCAAGCTGCGCGTCGTTGGTCCCGCCGAGCCTCAGGTCGGGACACACGCCGCGCTCGCCGTCGCACTGCGCCAGGTGACTGATGCAATACTCTGACAAGTAGCCAAGCCTTACCAAGCTGCGCGTCGTTGGTCCCGCCGAGCCTCAGGTCGGGACACACGCCGCGCTCGCCGTCGCACTGCGCCAGGTGACTGATGCAATACTCTGACAAGTAGCCAAGCCTTACCAAGCTGCGCGTCGTTGGTCCCGCCGAGCCTCAGGTCGGGACACACGCCGCGCTCGCCGTCGCACTGCGCCAGGTGACTGATGCAATACTCTGACAAGTAGCCAAGCCTTACCAAGCTGCGCGTCGTTGGTCCCGCCGAGCCTCAGGTCGGGACACACGCCGCGCTCGCCGTCGCACTGCGCCAGGTGACTGATGCAATACTCTGACAAGTAGCCAAGCCTTACCAAGCTGCGCGTCGTTGGTCCCGCCGAGCCTCAGGTCGGGACACACGCCGCGCTCGCCGTCGCACTGCGCCAGGTGACTGATGCAATACTCTGACAAGTAGCCAAGCCTTACCAAGCTGCGCGTCGTTGGTCCCGCCGAGCCTCAGGTCGGGACACACGCCGCGCTCGCCGTCGCACTGCGCCAGGTGACTGATGCAATACTCTGACAAGTAGCCAAGCCTTACCAAGCTGCGCGTCGTTGGTCCCGCCGAGCCTCAGGTCGGGACACACGCCGCGCTCGCCGTCGCACTGCGCCAGGTGACTGATGCAATACTCTGACAAGTAGCCAAGCCTTACCAAGCTGCGCGTCGTTGGTCCCGCCGAGCCTCAGGTCGGGACACACGCCGCGCTCGCCGTCGCACTGCGCCAGGTGACTGATGCAATACTCTGACAAGTAGCCAAGCCTTACCAAGCTGCGCGTCGTTGGTCCCGCCGAGCCTCAGGTCGGGACACACGCCGCGCTCGCCGTCGCACTGCGCCAGGTGACTGATGCAATACTCTGACAAGTAGCCAAGCCTTACCAAGCTGCGCGTCGTTGGTCCCGCCGAGCCTCAGGTCGGGACACACGCCGCGCTCGCCGTCGCACTGCGCCAGGTGACTGATGCAATACTCTGACAAGTAGCCAAGCCTTACCAAGCTGCGCGTCGTTGGTCCCGCCGAGCCTCAGGTCGGGACACACGCCGCGCTCGCCGTCGCACTGCGCCAGGTGACTGATGCAATACTCTGACAAGTAGCCAAGCCTTACCAAGCTGCGCGTCGTTGGTCCCGCCGAGCCTCAGGTCGGGACACACGCCGCGCTCGCCGTCGCACTGCGCCAGGTGACTGATGCAATACTCTGACAAGTAGCCAAGCCTTACCAAGCTGCGCGTCGTTGGTCCCGCCGAGCCTCAGGTCGGGACACACGCCGCGCTCGCCGTCGCACTGCGCCAGGTGACTGATGCAATACTCTGACAAGTAGCCAAGCCTTACCAAGCTGCGCGTCGTTGGTCCCGCCGAGCCTCAGGTCGGGACACACGCCGCGCTCGCCGTCGCACTGCGCCAGGTGACTGATGCAATACTCTGACAAGTAGCCAAGCCTTACCAAGCTGCGCGTCGTTGGTCCCGCCGAGCCTCAGGTCGGGACACACGCCGCGCTCGCCGTCGCACTGCGCCAGGTGACTGATGCAATACTCTGACAAGTAGCCAAGCCTTACCAAGCTGCGCGTCGTTGGTCCCGCCGAGCCTCAGGTCGGGACACACGCCGCGCTCGCCGTCGCACTGCGCCAGGTGACTGATGCAATACTCTGACAAGTAGCCAAGCCTTACCAAGCTGCGCGTCGTTGGTCCCGCCGAGCCTCAGGTCGGGACACACGCCGCGCTCGCCGTCGCACTGCGCCAGGTGACTGATGCAATACTCTGACAAGTAGCCAAGCCTTACCAAGCTGCGCGTCGTTGGTCCCGCCGAGCCTCAGGTCGGGACACACGCCGCGCTCGCCGTCGCACTGCGCCAGGTGACTGATGCAATACTCTGACAAGTAGCCAAGCCTTACCAAGCTGCGCGTCGTTGGTCCCGCCGAGCCTCAGGTCGGGACACACGCCGCGCTCGCCGTCGCACTGCGCCAGGTGACTGATGGTGTAGTCCGACACGCGCGGCTGGTTCACCCTGTGACACAACTATATCATTACTATAGTCAAAGTCATGACAAGCTGGTAACTCGTAGCAGTGGTGGAAAATATTTGCTCAGGTAATTTTAGAACAACTTTAATTTGCCAAGCCACGATTGTAAAAATTATGCCAAAGAGGTTATGTTCTTTATAACTGACTCAAATATAATATATACTCAAATTTATAACTATTTAGAAATAATCAACGTTCTTACAGAAGACCAGAAAGGTTTCCGCAAGAATAAAACAATAAACATGGCTATATTTGAATTTATAAATAACGTCATGGGTAATGTGGATATAAGGATGTATGTTCCATTTACTGCGATATGACCTAGGCTTTCGATTATGTTAATCATGACATTATCCTCCGTAAACTGGAAGCTTATGGCATTAGAGGCAATATTCTAAATCTCATGGAATTTTATGTGAAAAATGGTAAACAATATACGGAAACTTCTAAAATAAACATTAATACCAAAAAATAAGAAACATATGCATCAAAAAAACGTATAGGTAAATATGGAATCCCGCAAGGGAGCGTATTGGGTCCTTTATTATTTATAGTTTATATAAATGACTTGTCAATAGTAACTAATTATCCTGTATCACTTTTTACCGATGACAGCACAGTCCCTATTAATTCTATAAATAAAGATATGTAGGTATGAACATGAAATTAATAATAGAATAAATTCAATAATTAACTGGTTAGATAACAATAATCTAAAAATTAATCGTGAAAAATCAAAAATTATGTTCTTCAGTCAACGTTTAGAAGCACCAAATATTAATGTTCAACACAAATTAACCGTTATAAAACAGCAAAATTTTTAGGTGTAACTATTGACAAACGTCTGAACTGGAAACCACAGAGAAGAATTAAATAAAAAAGTATGTTCTTCTGCTTAAGCTCTCTATAAACTAAAATATTATAAGTATCATATTGAGGTTGGGAGTTATATTTTGGGGAAACTCTACTAATAAAAAAATAATTTTTAAGTCACAAAAAGGTGTATTAGGGCTATATTTGGATTGAAAAGAACTGATAGTTGAAAACAGTATTTTTATTAAATATAACATTTTAAGTCTGCCTTCCTTATTTATATGGCTAATTTTATACAAACCAATCCTAACCTATTTATTTAAGAAACTATCAGACGTTTCAATTCGTAATCGACGGGATGATACAAATTTTATGTATCAATATCAACTACGACATTGATGCGTAAGTGTTTTTTGTGTAGCACCAATCATTTTTAAAATCCCCAAACCAATTAGACAAATGCCTTCTGCTGTTTAAAATACAATTAAAAAAATATCTCATAGCCAAATGCCATATCGGATTTTTTTAACCTTTTAAAAAAATTTAAAACCGCAATTGATTAAATAGATTCCTATAATTACGACATTTTCACAATTAGACCCTCAAATCTGTAAAAAACATTTTCTTTTTCCTTCCTCTTTTTAGTTATCATTAGGATTAAGTTATTAATCTCATAGTTTGTTGTGTAGACTCGATTTTTTTATGGTTTATACTAAACCAAAAATATGTTGCATTGTACGCCATAAATGGCAAAACTTGCAGACCTACCTGTTATTTCAATACCTTGCACATATTATTTGATGTATGTTTTACAATAAATATATTATATTCTATTCTAACACAAATTCTAAGTGGACAGTGGATTTCTTCAATTGAGGACTTAGAGAAAGATGATTCTAAACTTTAAAGATGATGGCGGGTGGCACTCATTACTGTGGCACGGCAATAACAACGAATACCTATCACAATATAAAATATGCACGTGCACATGAATTAATTCACGTTCGTTTAATACAAAAACAAACACAGACTGATCAGGGTACTCTTTTACAGACTGATCATGACGAATCCTGTATCCACTAACCTGGTATCCCAGTAAGCGACCACGACGTCTGCGCCCAACATGGCCGGTCTGCCTTCAGCTCCAGAGATGCCGAACGCCATGTACTGTTCCTTGCGCAGGCGCGCTGATAGTGTTATCTGGACCTGGTCGCCCTGGGAACATAATGATTGGGTTTAGCGATGTAGACCAATAAGTGAATAATTAGAATTAGAATTAGAGGGTTTTGAGATACAATATTTTTTCTTGAAGTGAGAATGAACTCATATATGTCTTTGTAGCCAATGTACTAAGTCATTTTCCAGATCTTGAGAGTGAAATATCCACGATAACCAACATAAGAAGATACTACAAAGATCTCGACTTTAGATTGTATGTGCTGTTCATAAAGGTGAGTATACAGCATTTACTTGTAACAGAACATCGAGCATTCGCCGTTTTTAAATTTTATCGAACCGCTTTTCGAACACGATGCTCGATGTTTTGTTAACTGATTTTAAAAACCAACGAGCGTAATTGGTGTATCATTTTGTCGAACAAAGGCGCGAGCGCGGGCGACGAGAAGTGAGGTGCGCGGGCTGAGGGCAGGTCGTTATAATGAACGCAAGGTAGCAAATAATGTTACAGGTAAATGCTCACTCGCCGTGAGCATTACGTCGAACGCAGCGTCGAGCATTCGCAAGAACATAGAAATACTTTTAAAATTTGATCATTTGCTTGTATTGTACCATTCATAAGACCGTTACTTTGCATGGAAAAGCTCGACAAAATGCTCTAGTGTATACTCACCTTTAAACCATCACACTTGCACTTCGTACTTGCCACCTCGTGGTGAACAGAGGGGTTATTAAAATTAATTGGATCTTACTGAGGTAGATAGGTAGCCAATATTACATTACCTACTCTACGTTCTTCCGCAGGATTTTTAAGCGATAGATTAGAATCCATGTGAAGTACATAGATGGGTAGGTAACGATATTGACTACTTTTACATATTTTGACAAAGATATTTTACCTTAATTATTCTCTGGATACCCGCTTGAATGAAAACATTAACGGACTAATTATTATGGCTAAGATATAGTGGCAATCAAAATAAATTATGGCTTTTAAAAGTATTACGAATAGTTAGTTATAGTACGAATTATCAATAGTTGAGCTACCGATCGACTTCAGTTATTTTTGGAAAACCTTTCGTTATTTTTAGTTGTAATCGTCAAAAACATTTTCTGGCTTTTATGCAAAATGGTTTCCATAAGATCGATATGAAAAAAAAAACCTTTTAGACAGTACTCTGTTTTGTTCAGCTAGATTTGTGAACTATAAAGCAAATAGTAGTAATTACTAATACACGTTAACTTATATGGCATTAAATAGAAATATTGAAGTCTTGTCAGATGTCGAGTTCCTTTTAACTAACGGTACAAACTTAGCATACTATTCAACGTCCATCGATGCACCCAAACATCCAGAGCAGCTAAAAAGTAGAAAGATCTCCTCAGTGGACGCTGAATTGTATCCAAATTAAAAAATTATGAAATGAAATCATCACTAATAAGTACCTTACTTAAGAAAAAAACTTGACTTCAAACAAGTATTTTATCTTACCTGTTACTGAAATAAAAATGGTATCTCTCAAATTAATACGGTTCTACAGTTGTGTTTAACAGAAAGTTACTTGCGTTTTACGGAATGTTGGTGACATTCTACAGAAACTTATTCACGCTTTTAAAGAAAGATGCTCGCGTTTTACAGTAAATTGCTTGCGTTTTACAGAAATCTACTCCCGCTTTTAAAGAAAATTGCTCGCGTTTTACAGAAAGTTGCTCGCGATTTACAGTTGCTGGATCACCAAATTCATATAAACTTTAGGTGTTGTTGTTATTTATTGCTAGTTTTCTTGCTGGAGCCGGATAACTGCCGCAACGCAAGCAATAAACTCAAGTTTTTCAAGTTTTTAACAATAATATAGCCAATAAGGTACAACTTTGGACAATCACCTGTATTTCCCAGCGCACTTGTAATCTTTTGTCGAGTATCTCTTTGCAGTTGTTGGTGGCGCTGTAGGGCGACTGTGAGGTCGTCGAGCTAGTCTGTAACGTAAGCAAGTGTTAAGATCAACGAATGAATAAGGGTCTGTGCATACATCGTATCAGAGACAGGGCCTGCCGCCCTCAGTGTTCCAGAACATTATGTCCAGCCTACGCTCGGCAACGAAGGTCGATTATACACTGTTACTTTTACACATAATTAAAATTGACACAAAAATTTAATCATGCACAATTTTTCAGCATTTCATGTAATATTTGTTTATTTTACTTTTATTTTACATTTATACCGATTTTTTTTTACGAAAATCAAGGTTCCTGGAAGGCCCTGATCCTAAACAATGTGGATACAGAGCCATGTAGTTTTCACAGATTTACCTATTATTTATCCCATAGATGAACAAAGGTTATTATTAAGAAATGATGAGTTTTATACTAAATAGTGCAACCGATTATCAAATAAAAATAATAGATTAAAAATAAATCTGTACAAATCTAATAAAAAAAAAAAAAAAAATATAAAGGTTTGAATAATTATATACTTACAGGGTTATACCACCAAGCAGGCTGTAAATAACAACATCCAACATCCCAAGGTAAGCAGAGAGGAAATAAACACATAACGTAATGGTTAAGTTAAATAACAAGATTTTATTAAGTACATAACATTAAATAACAACATTTTATAATTCAGTCTTAGGCGAGTTACGAACCAGGACCACTTCATTGATGTTTTAAGTACGATAATGAAATGCAAACCGGTACTTAATTAAATAAATAGGTAGGTAATAGGTATAATGTTGAAGCTAAGAATTTTCCATTCCAGTAGTAAACAGAGATTATTTAGATAAGGCTCGAGACCTGTAGGTTTATTTTTAAAATTAAACAGAATTTGTATAAAAATATCTGCCAGAAAAGTAAATCAGAGCGGGGCCATTGCGTAACACGCTTACAATGGCAATGCGTTTTCATTGCGTTTTACAGTTTTGCAATTTCCTTCAAAATGTTTTGGATTGTAAATAATATTGAAAGTGTATTACGCAATTATCGTACAGAACTTATCCGCATGTGTTGGAACAGGCCATAATGTGTCGTAATGTACGAGAAAAATGAAAATAATAGGTAAGTTTGATGAACAGTCGATGAGCTTCTTAGCCATAATCAATACTTTTAATGAAAATCAACGAAAATTAAAATGAGCGTACTAGAAGGATCTTTTGGCACCTGAATGACATTGACAGGGGGTTGTTGGTAAACATTTGTGGAATTGTATTGACCAAACAAGATGGTGGCGTTAGTACCGATTTTGTCCACGCGCCTAAAGAACCTTGTAGCGTTGTAAGAATATTGTTGATCCTGATTCGTATAGAGACGGTTCAGAAACCCGTGAACCAATCAAATGAGAACCATTTCGGTTTAACACTAGATGGGTTTTTAGTTAATCTCTGTGATTTAGTGGTAATATTGCGTCCTTTGGATGGCTTCCGTATACCCTGCAAAGATTGGGAATAAAATATATAAAGATATGGTTAATATGAGAAGTGTGGTGTTAGACATCCGGCAAGCTGTTAGTAAAATTACAAAATTATTAAAAGATTTGCTTATAATTAATAAAGTATTGTTTAATGGTATGATATGAGAACCCAGACAATCGTATAATGATAAAAGTCTTTATAATTATTTTTTCTCTCGCATTCAAATCTTCAAGGATGTTACTAAGCATTTGGCCCATATTTAATACCTAATATCTCAATTTCTAGGCTCCTTTTCGAAGTTTAAGACACAACAGATTGTGTCCTTTGTGGGTATTGAGAATGTCAAAACATTTTCTATCATTTTGACAAACGATTGACCAATTATGTAACTATCTGAACGTCTTCAACGTCATCACATTCTGTTCCAACATCGCCGAACACACTTCTTTCAATCCATCTTTCCTATATCCAACCTTTCCAATCTTGTTTACATTTATACATTTACACACGATGATCATCAGCTGTCCTAGCTACCTATCACATGAAACAAATTTTAAGTGTTACCCGAAGAGTCTATTTTAAATAGAACTGTCGACCCTCTTGGATGCAACATATGAATCAGTCACTGTCCAAATTACACCATACCTACAGACATCGTTCAACAGCACCAAGCACACTAAAATTTTCTCGCTCTATCTCACATTGAACCCCCCCAATGTCTCCCAACAACTCACAGTAATCTTCGTCTGCCCCAGCGCCGGCGGCACGTCCAGGTCCTTCGGAATATACACGTGGCCGAAGTTATGTCGGTACTCCACACACCACACCGCTAGCCAGTCGATGTCGTAGGCAGTCAGCTTGCCGGGCAGCTGGATCTCTATGTCTTCGCCTTGGTAGCCGCGGAGAGGGTGTAAGGAACCCATCTCGTTGGGGACCTGGAAAATGAGGAGTATCTCGTTAAGGCACATGGTTATTCTGATGCTTTTCATATTGGTGAAAAGAGACATAAAGTCCGCACGTTAAGCCGTAGGTCCCGGCTGTCATTCATAGATCTTTGACAGTCATTACGCCACTTCGACCGATTCTGTGCCTCCCACATCCAGCGGATTTCTGCGGCCTTTGCAAGATCATCGGTCCATCTTGTTTATCATAAGGTAGCCTACGACGTTCAAACTAGATATCCATGACTAGTCAGCTCCTAAGAACTCATGACAACGAATCAAATATAAGAGAACTATCCAAACAATTCTTATTTTTACCCGAAAAATTCAATAAACTTCATATTCTTCTATAGCAGGATAACCATTAGTAATATACATAAATATCCTGAACTAACATGAATAAATGTGAACGTGTTAAGTAACTACCAGTTAATGGGAATATCGTGTAAATGTTTACACTAACTTATAATTAGTTTGTGTTTGGGAACTAATACCCACTATGGGGTTGTCAGCTTTTGAATTGACGTCAACGTAACGTATAACGCCTGTATTGCCCGACGGGTTAGTCAGAGATACCTACTTGTATTTCTTTAGATAAGTATAAGTTCGATATGGGAAACTCCAATCAGACTTTGCAGGACCTGCGTTTTTAACCAGGGACCCCATGTTCAGTAGACAAACTTAAGACCACTAAACCAACGAGACAGTCCGCAAATCCATCACAATTTTCATCTTCCTACCTTAGTTCCAAAAGGATTCGGTTCCGATCCATTGCCAACCCAAAAGTAAGCGTCAGGACCGGCTCCATCATAGTGCAGGTTGGGGATGTAGAAGGTCTTGGCGTCCAAAACGCTGATGTTTCCAGATCTGAGGCCGTGGGCCAGGCGCTTGAACTCGGGGAGGACGCGCGGGCGGGGAGGGTCCAAGCCAGGAGGGATGAAGACATCGCCGAAGTTTACCTGGGTAAGAAGAAATGGTATGAATAAATACAGGATGTAAAAAGAACATATCCGTTATCTACACATTTTGTACATCAAACTGAGTAACTTAGAGTAAAAATAATTCTTTTTTTTTGGGAGGGTCATCTTCCTGCGCTAGGTGGTCCCATTGTGATCAGGTCAGGATCTGATGATGGGATCCTGGAGAAATCAAGGGAACTCTTCAAATATTATAGCCTATAGCGATTTGAGTATTTTTTACAGTAACTCGTGCACTTGCTCACGAAAAGCACCACAAGATCACAGGTGGCCTACGGAACTACTCAATAATAAGTATTTCACGGGTCGCGATTCGATTACTTTAATATGGTTGCAAAGCAATTTATGCTCGTCACAATGCATATGGAGAAGTGGATCTGATGGTGAAGTACCAGGAAAACTCCTTAACGATTAATGTCCCTGCATCGGGAAAAGTAATATTTTGTAAAAGGTGATGAGCAGTTGACATTAGGCTATTGTAACTTAGATAAATTACAAACTGACCCACTAAAACGCGTTTTTTTTTTTACAAAATAAATACTCTACAAAGTGAAAAATAACTTAAATTTCGGAAGTCGGTGGCAAATAACGAAAATACAAAACCAAAGACACAAATTTCCGAAATTTAAGCTATTTTTAAATTTGTAGTGTTTTTTTGGAAGACGGTTGTTTTTTTTTTGTAATTTTTTTTTCTTATTTATGTACACACAGTCTTCTTTATTTTTTATGTTGTAGTGACTAACCTGATTTCAGCGTTTTTATATAGGTATGGGCCTCTGACTTGGCTTCACATGCCGTCGAGAAATGTCACACACAGTAAATAGATACAGATACGACATATAAGTATAAACGTACTGCTTATTTCTTAAGAAATTACTACTACTACTATGAATTACTTTAATATTCTCTAAAAGCTTGAGGCTTTTCTTTAACTTTTCTATACGTGTAAGAAGGACATTTACGCCTCAAGCTTGTAAGAAAATATTATTAAAGTTCTGAACTACTCGTATGTTTCCTTAAATTTTATTTAGTACTTTTTAGCATTAGAATTTGATTAAATATCTGTTCTATCACCTTTACTCGTAAGGTACTTGTTGTACAAATCCAATGAGCCCAACCCTACAGGGCTATCTTGTAAGGTTGAGGAGTTCCTGTGGCTACCTTCCGACTATATAATCAGACCCTGGTCTTCACCTTTGGTTATTATTTTTGTCAAGACAAAACAAACACACCCAAACACAAGGAGGCTATCTTGTTTAGTTGAGGAAATTCTATGGCGAGCTTCCAGCTACATCATCAGATCCTGGACGTATAATCCAGGATTGGTCTAACGTATCTACCTACTTGTCAAAACAAAACCAAATGACCGAAACAAAAGAGGGCTATCTTGTTTGGTTGAGGAGGGCCTGTGACCACCTTGCGGCTTCATCATAAGACTCGGGATATCACCTAGTGTAATAGCACATGTCAATACATAATATGCAAGGAGTTCCTATGGCCACTTTCCTGCTCTATCATCAGACCCTGGACACCATCTATAGTTCTTCTCAGTACCTACGAAACCAACGACTTCAAACTCAACGACGCTATGTTATTTACTTGTGGAGTTCCTATATGACAATGTTTGGGTTCCATCATCAGACCAGCTCCATGGTATGATATTTTTACGTTGTCATCTTAGTACGTAGTTATATAAGTCTGCCAAGTTCTAGAACCTATACGTATGAGGAAATAAAAGTACGACTAAGTTCCAACTATCTAGGAATGGAAAGTAAAATAATTAGCTAGGTTCTGCATTCGTTAACAAAGCGTACCTACTATAAATGCATTAAGTAGAGTACGCTAACCACTTGCGTGGGATGAGGAAACGGCAGTCGAAATAAACGTGGGTAGATATGTCTGGTGGGGAAATACCGGCCTTTCCTAGACATATCGACGCGACGATGGAAATTTCAAATGTCGTTAATGTCCCTTACGACATTTGAAATTTTCAACGTCGATATGTATATAAGTACAATCCTCTTTTTACTTATATTTTTTTTTTTACATATTATTGGGTATATACAATACATAAACAACTTTGAATAAAGGTAATTTATCTACTAGGAGATCTAACTTTAAGGTTATTGTAAAAGCCAGAATATCGTGTATTGCATTTGATAGGAAGAACTTGCAAAAAACTGCTGCAGGATACTTGCATTCTTAACAATTACATTCAATTTTATAACACCTCAAATATTGCAAATTGTCCGACATTTCAAATATAAAACCTCATTCTTTTCAAATGAACATTAAATGAACGCATCCATTGACAAAGTACGCGACCAATAGTAGCGTGCCGAATGCAGGCAATGGCCGCCAAACGTCACATTTTGGCGCGAAAGTTGTAAGCATGCGCGCCAAAAGTAATCGATATTTTGTTTCGGTTGTTACTTGCGGGTGTAGCCGGTTTTGCGTATATATTAGGTAGTAATAATTTGGAGTATGTTAAATGTACTGAAAAACTGTATACTGCAATAAGGAGAGAATTTTGTGTTACGAATATAATCGACAAAAAAACTAAGTATATTTTATTTAAACTAATTTACATTTTTTTGAGAAACAGGAAAGGTGTCAATCGACCTTAATCCAGTCTATGTTTACGTTTGTATCTCAATCTCTAAATTGCTTTTGAAATAGGTGCAAATGAAAATTCTGCAGTGTAAGTATTTCACAATACAACAATAGGTACATCCAACCAACCAACTTACAAGTTCCCCATTGAAAAGTTCAATGACTTCTCGAAATAGACTCAATATTCTCGACTAACATCCAAGGACATAAAGCCGTCAAGGCAACAGTACAATGACAGCCATCTAAGATTGACAAAAACATCTGATAAATTATTCTCAGAATTCTATGATTTGATTAAAAAATAATGTATTGACATAAAACAAGATTTCCACATCTTGTTTTATGTAAATACATTATTTTTATATTTTTATTCTGCGTTCATCTAACAACGCATATTCGGGTATAACACTAAAAATCTTTAGCAACTTTCACTGCTCCCTGTTGGACAAGAGAAACTTATTTATTTCGGACTTCCAAAATTTTAGAAAAGACTACGTTGACTACTCGGAGTTTCTATGTAAATCCGTATCTACAAGCCCACTAAAGGCCGATATCTCAGGGAAAGCTTTAGCTGTAACTGCTTATTAAACCACAATTGCAGGGCCACTTTACATTCAACCTTTTGTCACCTCCCAAGAACTAAATTCTGAAATTCCTCATGAATGACTTACGGTAAACCTTCGGCACCACACACTGATCCACTTGATGTCCCGGAGCCGCTTGCCCCCCGGCAGTCGCAGCAGGATGTCTGTGTTGCTGTGTGCTGATAATATTGGAGGGTCCCTGGAAGAAAAGAGAATGGTCTGTTAATCATTGGTGGATTCCAAACCGAAACTCAAAAACTCACAGCATTAACTTGAATTAAATCAATTACAGGCACTTTTGAATTGACAAGGAGTCGGCCCAAGAGAAAGATGAAACTTGAAGTTGCTCATTCCAAAGTGTAGTAGGTTCCTATGGAGAAGAATGGGCATAAATTCTGGTAACTCGAGATGACGTCAGTCGTTCACGAACATGACGAATTGAGGATCCCTTCAAAAAAGTTGCAACACCGATCAGCTTGAACTTTTTTGAAGGGAACTTTTGAGTAAGGATTTAACAATTTTCCAACACATTCCTTTCCCACATCTCACAAAGCAGGCGCATTGTCATTTTCTTTCAAAATCTTGGCAATGCTTAGTCGGAATAATATGATAAACCGTGTGCTCAGTTAGTACATAGGTACTTGTAGCTTATAATGCTTTGTGGCAGTACCTAAGTTCTTAAATCTGCACTAAAAATCGCCACATCCTTGTGAGCGAAAAAATTATAAAATAGTAAAAACTTGTAGTAGAATAAACGAGATCTTGTTCCTCTCGTTAGGACATTGTCGAGGAGAATGTACTACAGTGGTACATACACAGAGGGTAGGTACACACGAGCGGCGATTTGTTAACAAGCGACCTTTGTTACATTTTACGATTCGCACGCTTTGCAGTCGCAACGTGGAGATGCTTTTATGTTTTCTAGTTGCTGCCCGCGGTTTCGCCCGCGTGGACCGTAAAGCTTTTTCTAAAATAAAAGTTTAAGTTACTCCTTATAACATCAGCTATCTGTCAGTGTAAGTCCTATAAAAAAACGGTGCAGCCGTTTTGGAGATTAGACGTAACAAACAGACAAAAATTAAAATAAAAAGAATGTGTTTTTGTACCGTTGATACATATGCATTCAGTAAAAAGCTGTTATTTTGACATTACAAACAGACACTTCAATTTTATTTATGTGTAGTATTTGTATAGATTCTACACTAGAATATAGATATGGTAAGATTAGACAAGAACATACATACGTACAGTTTCATAAAGAATATGAATAAAAAATAAAAAGCCGCGAAATTTGGCGGGTATTCTGGTATCACACAAGAAAGCAACGCAAATATCTTAACCGTGAAAATAACAAGGAAGAAGGAAAATCCTCAGTTTCCTTAAAGATTGTCAGAGCACAAAGCCCTCATCTACAGACCTCTCCCTCGTAATTATCTTTATTTAATTACCAAACAATTTCACTATTGTGTTATTCATATTTTTACGATGCCCCCAAATTAGGAAACATTTTGTATCGCCACCCCTGAGATATATTTAGGATGTTTTAATGGGGTGGCTCGTGGCTCGAGTATTATCCGTATTTGCATAGCTTTTTGTGTCTTTCTTTATTATGTTTACTTTTGTAAAGGATTTTTAGCTAAATATTTCTTAGATATATTATGTTATTTCCGATCTAATTGGCCTATTGATCGAAAGTGCAATTGTCGTGCTGTCCCGAGAGCAGGAAATGTTTTACCGGGTTTTTCCTTTATTCTCGCGGTTATACTCATTGCAACGAGGGCGGATTTTAATTCGCCAGTGCATGTACATACATAAGATAGGTACCATGTGTTACAGAATTGCGATAAAAAATTCGCGCGATTTTTAATCGCAGTGCGTGCTATGCCTTAGTAACAGTTATTTTCCACACAAACATATAATCTGGGCTAATTGGTGTATCTAGGTTGTTTCTATCATAAACACACATTATACATATGGATTTGGGTATCTATCTTAATGGGCTTGATCGGAACGATAATAAGTAGCACACTGTCAGGTCACAACATTGCTTTGACACGATTTTATTGATTTTAGGTTCGTTGGGGCTGTACCTAATGACTAGTTTTGAAGCTTTTATTAGGACATAGTAGAATAGTGGAATTAGTATTCCGATAGACTAAAATAGGTTTAGGTAAGGATTAAAGTAAGTATAATATATATGTGGTGTTCACTTGAATAACTTGTTAGGCTTTGGGTTTAGAGTAAAACCACCTAATGATCAGTAAGTACATACACAACAACCCAAAGGGAACGTCTAGCCGGCAGCGGGGATAGAGCGGGACTCAGCAGGACGCTCTTGAGGCGCTGCCTTTGAGTTAGTAGTATTATGATTTTGAGGTAATATCTACATATATTGAGTGAGAACAAAAGAAAAAATATACATTTTTTCTTATGCATACTAGGCGAGGTTCACAGTAAGGAATCCTTCTCACTTGTGGGTTTGATACTTGTCCCTTTAAACACATACATTTATGAAATTGTTGTGCTCGACAGGGTCCATGTGAATTTTACCATTAGGTATTATTAAGACCTTGTGACCATATGATATGCAATAAAGATTCGAATTTGAATTTTAATGTAACGCAAATTTTTACTTGCACTCAAATAATTAAGTGCAAGTTTCCGCATTATGATTTCTGTCGTGAAAAACATTACATCTTTTTTGTAAAAGAGGTGATAGACATAAATAAATTACAAGAAATAGGGACCTATTAGTTCAAACAGGTTTCAGACTGGCTAAAGTAGATTCAACTTTCATGGGGTACTGTTTAAAATGTTACAATAAAATTCCTCCCCACATACTTCAACTGAATGAGACGAAATTCAAATCTTGTTAAAACGCACACTATGCAGACAGGCATATTATAAGATGGGGATTACATCACTGATAAAAATGCTTGGCTCATTGCTGGTCCTGCTCCACAACCACAAGTAATTGATTAACATTTTGAAAATACTGTTGGAGCTGCTGAAGATTGTAAGACCATCTTTGTATTAAAAACTCAATCTCCTTTGTATTATATAATTGTACAGCACAGGTGCAGATCTTTAGTACTATGTACTAAAGGTCGACCATTTACCGGGTAATATGTCTTTCATTAACTTGAATGTGCCCTGGCTGCTGTATGTCATGCTCACTCAGATGTCTCGCTGATGGTGGCGCATGTGTTGGATCATTTAGCTCCCTTCAAAATGGTTGAGCTGAATGGTGCTGATCCATGCGTCATGTTCGTGGTTTTTATTATGCACGTCTTTCTACATTGTTCTCACATGTATAATTTCAACGTGAATGATGTTACTAATATTTTGTATCAAATTTTTTATTTAAAAGAGTGTCCGTGGAGTTTCGTGCCCGTTCTTCTCCATAGTTACATACTACGCTTTGGAATGGGCAACTAGCTTCATATTTCTGACTGACCGACTCCTTGACAATTCAAAAGTGCCTGTAAATGGTTTAATTGAAATAAATGCTTTGAGTTTGTCTGCGGGAGCGTTTATTATTTACGGTCACGCAATTTATTATCTAGGAACACGTTGACAACTAGGGTTTAAGTGGACTTTTTCAAAGTCAGTACCTACTTTTACTAATTACCACCAACCTACGCAACGCGGAAAAGAAAACACTTACCAAAATTACATTTTAAATAACTAATTTAAATAAAAGCTCTCCATGAATTACGTCCGAACATTTAAGGAGCTCAACAAGGAAAGCCCTCATTGATCTCAGGACGAATTTATTTCGTTTCGACTTCGTCCCATGAATACTAAGTACGACTTCGACGGTACAACTTCGAGGGTACGACTAGTGACGAATGTGATACTCATTTGGATGAATAACGAAGGATGGATGCAGGATATTATTTAAAAGTAAGTATGATCAAAACAAAAAGTAGTGGTATCTCTATGGTAACAATGTTATGCCAGTCAATATCCTGAAACAATCCGACTAAATAGAAGGTTGGCGGTTATTGCACTACTTATGGTATTTATGGGTTGTTGAATTTGTATTCCTTATAATAATTATGTCCGTCTATTCAATTTGTGATTTTGTTGACGATGATGACTGACGATTAATTCGCGCATTTTTTTAAACATGTTTGCAACAATAGAATGTTTTGTAAAGAAACATAATTAGATTTTTTCTTGAAATTTACGTTGTTCACGTCGTTCGTCTCCAAATTTAGCGGCCACTAACATATTCCATGCTAAATAAGCTCTTCCAAACAATATTTAGACTCTATTAGACTCAAAAACATATATAATTTTAATGTAAAAATGTTTCACATCTGAAAATCCTAGTGAGCTACGTAACTACTATCGCAAGCGTATTTTTCGATAGCGTCTGTCGAATTAGTGACTCATGGTGCCGTTTTGTATGGTGACAGCTGAAAAATGTTAGTGACTATCAAATAGATTACGAGTACATTAAGTCCCTTACCTGTCGAAATCCACAGTACTCTTGGTACGAATTTTAATTCTTTCTGTGACCGCTATAGGGGCGTACCTACAATATCTTTTCATATAAATCATGTACGGAGACGCTAGCGAGTTTTGACATTATCGAAATCTATTTGATTCACGTTAATACGCTAGCGAGTTTTCGATGACAGCTCATGGTAGTCATACACGTACGCCAGTTGCGAGTACTACGTACCGGAACTTCTGAAGAGCATCACCAATAAGGTCACTTTGTCCTCCTAGGGCGTCCCCTCGTGGCGTTTCCACTCACATCTGCCTTATTATACATATACCTACTTTATCTGTTCTAGTTATAACTTCAACCGGTCGGCAACAACCGATTTGTCCTCGATTAGAGCTTCATGTAGCGTCGATCGAATCCCTGACCTTTGTATTGTATTGTACAGCGGTGGAAACTTCGTCAGTGAAGCAAAAGTTCGCCGTCATAGAACTGATAGGTACAATACGTAACAGTTTGTTTGTTTGTTTGTCACCAGGCGGGTTGAAACCGGTTGTGTAACCGATTCTTAAATTAGACTGTTAGAAAGTTGTTTTTAATCAGGGCCGAAGTTTTTTTTTAAGGTGTTTTTGTTTTGTTTTAGCCTTTGTTTTTTATATATAAATTGGCAAATAAGACTACCTCACACCTGATGAAATCTGTCTACCGCCACCTATGGGCATTCAGCACCCAGGGATTTGATGACAGATGCATTGCCGACTTCGTCTTTAACTTCACACTTCACTTCATCTTTGCCTTTTTCTTCTTTTTGTTTACTACTCAGAGAGCGGCTGATGAATCGTAGAATACTACCGTGAAAGATGCGAAAGATTTCGTCCGGGAAAATACTAATATTCAGGGATGCCGGAGCTGAGACTAATATTTTTCTATCTAAACTACTTCAAATGGTAATCCTTGGCAAGTTGGCATAAAATTTTAAGGCATAATAATGTTAGGCATAACGTTTTCGTATAGTAATACTGTGGCATAATAATACTTTGGCATAATGCAAAGATTAGCATAACTGTCATTTAGTCTAATTTGTTTTGGCATAATTTGGAGTTGCATAAATTTTTAAGCCATAATATTTATTCGTCTATTAATCATGAGCCAAAAATATAATCATTATTTATTATAATTTGTGAATTCTCTATTGGATTAGGTTAGGGTGCGTGAAATGTTTGTTTTTATATGAGTTATATTAGGGTTTATTATTTTGTTCCGAAGAATATTATCTGTAATAAATATCATTACTTATGCGTTTATAACATTATGCTTTATAAAATTATGCTTAATTATTATGCCAACAGTATTTATGGCAATAAACATTATGGCGTTATGCAGCGCATTATGCGTTTATAAACATATATGCGTAATAATATTATGCGTACTGATCATTATGCAGAATTTCGTTATGCCATTGTAAATTATGATAATATATTTTATGCTTATCATTAGTAAATCACTTCCAATCACTCACCTAGTAGTATAATCCTCTGGATACGGCACCAAGATTCCCTCAGGACTTGGCTGCGGCGTATCGCCGACCCAGAAGTAAGCATCGGGGCCGGTTCCATCGTACGCGAATCCTCGGACGAAGATTGTGCTCTCGTCCACTGCATAGACGGTACCTCGGATGCCGTGCGCGTACTGTGTGAGCCGGCCGACCAGGCGGCCGTAGTAGGGCTCAGGGCGACGAGACGTGACTGTACCTGTGGGGAAAAGGAGGAATTTAGAAGACATCGCCAATATCATTTTAACAGGTTTTGTTGGTTAGAAGGTGTGTGGATACTTGATCTGTTATTGTGTTCTTTTAAACTAAATCATCTTTCTATGGTCTGAAATCAACAGGCCGTAGTAAACAACCATGGTAATCAATGTACAGTCGAGGAAAAGAATTGTCAAGCAGCACACTGCGTCAATTTGCCATGACATATATTATTATATATTATATTACGAAAAAAACACTTGCATGTGTGGCGATTACATCCTGAGACTACCACTGAAGCTGTAACGGATCATGTAAAAAGTGTTTGTGGCCAGGATGTGCAAATAAAAGTTGATAAAATCAATCCTAAAACTAAACGAGACTACTCGTCATTTATAATAGGAGTGCCTGAAATCTGGTTCCAGAAATTACATCAGCCAGAAATTTGGCCCATGAATGCTGAATTTAATGAGTGGATTTGGTTTCGAAACAACACCAAAAACGGATCAAATTAATACTATTGATTTATATTATCAAAATGTTAGAGGTTTACGAACAAAGCTAAATGACTTCAGAAATAGCGTAGAATTAATGGATGCGAATTTATACGCTATCACGGAATCGGGTTGCAACCCTTCCATACATGACCAGGAATTAATCCCACCGGGATATCAAATACTTCGCTGCGACCGAGCGGACGGTCGGAAACAGGGAGGAGCGCTTCTAGTGGCCACACACCGGTTGGAGCTGCGACAAGTGTGCGTGAGTGACGTATCTGTAGACACCTGCGTTTTTGAATTAGTCAATGCAACGGTTTACATACATAAAAGGTTTTTATTTTTGTGCTCAGTGATTTATATTCCGCCTGGTAGTTCTGAGAATGACTATATGGTTCTGTTTGGCATTATAGAGAAATTGTGTACTAAATATAAAGAAATAATTGTGTTAGGCGATTTTAATCTTTATTCGTGTCCTATAAATGTGAGGAATTATTATGAATATTTTTTGTCCTATTGTGGATTCACTCAATATAATAATGTACCTAATTGTTTAAATAGACAACTAGATTTGATATTAAGTTCGGGTCTTGGCGAGGTGTCAGTGGTGATGGCGGATGGGTCACTCGTGCCCGTGGACGCGCATCACCCGCCGCTCGCGGCGACCGTGCGGCTCGCGGGCGCGAGCGCCCCGCGCCCCTCTCCCTCCGACGCCGACGCCGCCGGCGCACGGACTGCTACTAGACCGCGTTGGAACTTTTATAAAGCGGATTATGAACTGCTATATTCTATGTTAGCAGCTGCTGATTGGACCGACCTGTTTGAACAGAGTGATGTGGAAGACATGTTGAATGTCTTTTATGATAAATTTAATAACATTTTAGATGCAAGTGTTCCTAGGAAAACATTTACTGCCAAACAGCGATATGTTTACCCTAAATGGTACACGAGCGATATAATAAAAAACTTAAAACTTAAAGCTAGACTTCATAAAAAATATAAAACAACGAAATTAAATAGTGATTACGTCGAATATTCAAAATATAGAGCACATATTAAAAATTTAATAGAAATTGCACACAAACAACATCAAATTAAGATTCAATATCAGTTCGCGAAAGACCCTAAGTCATTTTGGCAATACGTACGATCACAGAAAAGTTCAACGAGTAGACAGGGAATCATAAAGGACGGTCAGTATTTATCCGACAAGGAGTGTGCTGAGCAGTTCGCGAATTATTTTGAGTCAGTGTATAGTAGTACGCCGCCACGACTAGACCCAGAGGCGGCGGCGGCGGAAGCGGGGAACACTGGTAGTGCATGCGTGCAAATTAATGATCTAAGTCTTAAAGACGTTAGAAATGCAATCGACCGCCTCAAGCCTAAACGATCTGCGGGCCCGGATGGTATACCAGCTTTTCTTTTTAAAGATTGTGGTAGGGTACTCGCGGAACCGTTACTATATATATTTAACGCCTCTCTTCAATTCGCGAAGTTCCCAGCTCGGTGGAAGACTACGCGAGTCATTCCAGTGCCCAAAGGCAGGACGGGAACTGACATCAGTGGGTATAGGCCGGTAGCGGTGTTGTCGACGCCGGCAAAGGTGTTCGAGTCTGCCATTCAGCGTAGTATGCAAGGGCAAGTGCGCGGACAGTTATCGGATGCGCAGCACGGATTCCGGCCGGGGCGCAGCACTGCTACCAATCTCCTTGATTTCATGGGACGAGTGGTGCCGGCGGTAGATGCTGGGGTGCAGTTGGACGCAGCCTATTTTGACTTCAGAAAAGCTTTTGACACCGTCGACAATGACATCTTGCTGCGGAAGCTAGCAGAGGTCGGGTGTACCCAGCATCTACTGCAGTTTTTCGCCAGTTACATGCGAGACAGACAGCAGTATGTGGACTGCAACGGATGTGAGTCTGACTCATATTACACTTGGTCTGGTGTGAGTCAGGGCAGCAATTTGGGGCCTCTCGAATTCATAATAATGATAAACAATTTACCGGAAGTCGTAAGACATGGCTCATGTTTATTATTTGCAGATGACCTCAAGTTGCTGCTTGAGATTAGGTCCGAGTCTGATTGTAGGCGCCTACAGGAAGACATAGATCGTATAGTACAATGGAGTCATGAAAACAAACTGTACTTCAACGTATCCAAGTGCTCGTTGATGAGTTTCACCCGTGCTCGTGCACCTCTACTCTTTGAGTACGTGGTGGACGCGGTACCACTGGAACGAGTTACGGAGGTGCGGGACTTGGGTGTTTCCATGACTCCCGATCTATCATTCCGTGAGCATGTAACTAAGATCTGTAAGAAGGCGTATAGAAACTTAGGATTTGTTCTGAGACAGACACAAAGCTTCACAAACATCACAGCAGTTAGGGTCCTGTATGACGCACTAGTCAGGAGTCATCTGGAACATAGTGCGGTCATATGGGATCCACATGAAGCCAAGTACTCTGGGATGTTGGAGCGCGTTCAGAACAAATTCACGCGCCATTTGTACAAGAAATTATATGGGGTATACCCGTTTTACCCACTGATGTATCCCACTCTGTTTGTCCTGGGCATGGTTGGCTATAACCAACTGCGTGTCCGACGGGAGTTTGCGCTGGTCGCCTACTTGGTGAAGGTCCTTCGCGGATTGGAGAGTAACCCGGGCGTATTGCAGCGCTTGAGTCTGTGTGTGCCGGACCGCTACGTGTGGAGGCGGCGCAGTCCGCCATTGCTACTGGTACCTACAGCCAGAACCAACCTTCTGGCCAAGGCACCCCTTACCAGAGCCATCCGTAATATAAATATCCTACAAACTCGGATTGACGTCTTTACATGTACTTTGAGTGAATTCGCAAGAGTCTTACTATTTATTTTATGCTACAATTGTTAAAGGAATAGACTAGTGTCACTGCTAGTGTTTATGATTGTTTAGTTTAGGTATGTAAGAAATATTTATGTTTGTAGTAATTTAATAATGTTGTGTAATTGTGTTTAATTTTTTGAAATTTTTATTCTTGTTAGTGTAGGTATAGTTTAGGTTATTAATTAAGGTCTTAAGTGTCGCATTAGGGTTAACCCTGTAATGATACTTTAAGTTATTATAAATAAATAAATAAATAAATAAAAATTATGACTGTCAAATAATGCGACATTTGTGATTTAAATTAAGGTCAAGTTGTTACTTAATTTGCTTCACTGAATTCATATTACCTATTTATTTTCTCAAGACCTCTTACCTGTAAATGCAAGAAGACGAGAACTTATTTTGTTTTTACTCCGACTACAATACTTACGTCTTTTGATAAATTGCAAGTAGTCTTAGGTACTTATTCAATGTGCATTCCTCCTCGTATGAGACTTTTGATATGCATCAAGGGCGGTTTATCTCAACTGGAAAAACCTTTCTATGAAATGCCATTTCAATGCCAGTTATCTCCATGACCCTATAGAAATCTAACCTCTTCTAGTTTCAATAACTCCAGAAATAGTCCACAAAATGTCATCTCAGTTTTACGTAAAGTCAAATATCGGCTGGATCCATCTTCTATTGTGATAACTATGAAGTCTTTGAGTGGGAAGACTGAGACGGTTAGCTTCTGAGCTGAAGACTGTTTGATGTCTGTTAGAGCCGAATATCAAATTTCTGAATAGTTGTCGTTTACGTGCGCAGTTGGGTCTCGTTCTCAGTTATCCAGGGGAAATAAGTATGAGTTTTACTCTGAAATTGCGAACAACTGCAATAAGTTCTAAGTAACCCTGAGAGTATCCTATACTATTAAATGAGTAATATTTGTATATATATTTGTAATCACGTTCTCGAAAACGGCTCTAACGATTTCGATGTAAATTGCAATATAGGGGTTTACGGGGGCGAAAAATCGATCTAGCTTGTTCTCATATATGGGAAAATTCACATGGAATTAGTATATACTTATACTATCAAATGGGCATTCTTTATTTTCACTCGAGCAGAGCTCGGTCGCAGGTACTCATATAATATTTTCGCTATTTAAGAGTTGGTCCATATTTAGGGACATTTATTTTAACGGCCTCGTTGGTCGCAAGCTCTACTGCTGAGCATGACGTCCTTCTACTTCTACTATTGGGTTTTTCCATTTGGAATATTTCAGTAGCAGCCCGGAGTCTGGATTTTCGCCCGGTTGACGACAATAGGCCAGTTATGTTGGTGTAGCTAGTCACGGTACACGTCTGCCAAATCCTTTGGTGATCACAGGCGTAATGTACCTAATGTATGTGTCGCAGGTAGATTGTATGATTCGTCACTATAGGTACAAACGGCGCCGTCCGTTTACAAACGCTCGCAGGTATGCAAAATGCCGAAGGTAAATAATTGGCAACTCGTTCAATTGTCATAATTTTGACATTGATATTGTTATTGTAGGGTGACCATCATAAAACACAGGTTGGACAAATCAGACTGAAGTCTGATTCGTTCCAGCAATCAGGTACCTATGAAGACTTAAAATAAGAGTAAATTATAATATGAAAGTCCTTTGCACTGTTTTCAATATTTTTCTTTGTCACAAAAGTATATTTTCTTGGTAAAGAAAAAAGAAGAAATAAAACTAAATAGTTCAATTTGTCGCGGCATTTTGTAAACAGCGTTTGAATTTTCCATCAAATGTTGTGGCATATTATAATAGTACCTAACTAAGCAATTTACATTTAGCCTACGGCATTTTGCATAAATGCGAGCGTTTGTAAACGGACGGCGCCGTTTTTATAATAACGAATCATACAACCTGCCTACGACATATGTAATTTTTTATTTTAAGTCCTTGAAAGATTCATAGTGCACTCTGACTCTTTGGCAAGTTCCACAGAATAACAACAAACAATGTTTTTATTTCCTTTTATTTGTGTCTTGTTAAAAATAATTACATATCGGTATTTGTATGTTTTATGTTGTATGTTTATGGCTAAGTTGCTTGAGATGCTTATTTTATTAAATCTCAGCATTACACGTAATTTTTTAAATTGTTTTTTGTTATTTTTGACTTAGTTATTAATTTTATAGTACGTATATATATATGCTTGCGGCACATTTATTACGTTAGTGGGGCATACGGTGCTAACTTATAAGAAATTGTTACAGTAACCTGAGATTCTAGTAAAACGTTATTTTATCATTTTAACCGTGTAAACAATTGTTGGTCGGCCAATAAAGAAAAAATATAATATAAATAAAATCTGTTCAAAGTTCAGTTCTAGGCAGGCGTGCGTCATCGTCAAAACATTACCCTCTTTCTTGGGCAGTCGGGTAACAATAGCATAAAAACGTTGTAATCAGTCGTCCTCTAATTTTCGAGTTTTACTCGAAAACCTTACCCATAGCAGCCATGGTGACTTATCAAATCGAACATCCGTCTGCTAATGGATTCGACTGACTATCACCCCTCCCCCCGAGCTGATCGATCGCAGCTTTTAAGAATATTACTTCGTGAAAAAACTTCATTTGTAATTCATTGCGCATTCTAATCTGTACCTTATTCTTGGGATATTAGGTCTTAAACTCCAGCGGGGCGTGTTGTGGAGTTAAGACGTTTTAATAGGGAGGGTTGTCCCCTAAATTCGGAAATTATTGTCACTCTGCATTATACACGGTGTATTGTCAGGGTACATTGTCGGAGACTGATGAAGTTGGGGAGTTAACGTGTATTGATGATCAGCTGAGCGAGGCCTGTTTTAGCGGATTTCTCTTTATATTGCAATCCTGGCTTGGACTGATAAGAATTTCGTTACATTCATGTTTTTTTTTTGTAATCTCCTACTTGTGTGAATGTTTTATATAGGCTGCCTTTAATTTCAGAGGGTGAAAGGACTCTTAAGAATGAACTACTTATATTATGGAACCAACTCTGAATCTCTCTGTCTGGTTTTTTTTTTTTAGCAAAAATCAAAGCAACTGTTTTAGGTAGCTAATGTCATATACTCGTATATATTTTGCCGGACAAAGTCAAAAGGTGAATAATGATGTTTGGTACTTAACTACTGATTTGAAACAGATTTTCTCTGTGGGGTACAGAACTTATAAGCAAACTTTTTAAATTAAACCTGGCCTTTGGTAAAAATCGTGTATTTCGTCATAGTTACATTTATAAAAAGTTTAGCTTAATCAGCTTATAATGTTCCCACTTCCCACTGCCCACAGGACACAGGTCTCTTCTCTGTGGTATGTGCCAATCCACCACGCGGGCCCAGTGCGGGTTGGCAGATGTCTTCGAATTTATTGTTCTAACACATACCGGTTTACTCACGATGTTTTCCTTCGCCGTTTTGAGGCAAATAAAAAGGTTAATAAACCTTAAAGCCAAAACTCCTATCTACGGCGTAGTTGTTCGCGGGGGCGTAAACATCGTCGTTTATAGATATTAGACTTTAGACTCCTCTTCCAATTAAGATGTCCTTGATATATATCATTCTCAGTTTATCTGGTTGACGTCCTAAGTAGTAGTAGGTTGTGGTACCATAACCAGTACAAGCTGGCCTCTTATTATATTGAAACTCCGTACTACGCTAGGCCAGCTCAAGGTCAAAGTGTTAACACTGACGTGTGGTCTAGTGCAGAATAGACCCTATTCTGTAAAAAAAACAGCGTGAAAACTTAGATGAAGTGAGCTTGAAATGAGCTGTCATTCCACCTGAGGGATTTACAATTGACAGCTCACTTCACCAAGTTTTCGCGGTGGGATTTATACAGAACAGATTGGCTGTACTAGCACATCTCGGGTGGGAGTGAAAAGGTATCTAGAGTCTATGCAACTCTCTGTAGATGGAAACATTGTTCGAAAAATGGTAGACATTGCTTTTGCAATATTCTTTTTCATTACGGTTTTATTCCTCAATTTCATTAGTCGTTAAATCTTCGATCTTAAATTTAGCACTAATTTGAGTAAACCCTCCTGTCGTATCGGCACAAACTAAGAACACTAACTTTTACAGCAAAAACTTTAGCCAATCAGCAAGGTAGTACCGAGGCTGACTACTTAGGGTGCACCAGCTGTACAATCAAGGAATAAATATGTAATGCACCTAAGGTTAAGATTTACTTGCACTTTATTAATGTTCCGACTGCGCATTGCGCATTGCCAACATTTTGACTGAAAATTACAGTTCTAAGAGGTGACATAGGTACGCTTGTTATGTGGGAAAAGAATTTGTTTAAATATAGCTTAACATTATCGCTCCGTGGTCGTACCTGCGTTTAAGAACCATCACTTTTGATTATATATTTGTTTTCTCTAAAGGTAGCATTAGTAAGAGATCCGTAGGAGAACCGAGGTAAACGACATAGCCCGAAGAATTGCCAAAATTAAATGGCAGTGGACAGGCCACATTGCTCGCAGACCGCGTGCCGGAAGGACTGACGAAGGTGGACTGATGACCTTGTGAAGATTGCAGGAATCCGGTGGATGAAATCGAGAAGCACAGAATCGCTCGAAGTAGTGACGCTTGGGGGAGGCTTATGTCCAACTGTGGACGTCCATCGGCTGAAATGATGATGATCATGATGAAAGATAGCAGTTGAGAAATCTAGAATAAGTAGCGGGTATGCAGTTGTAACCCTAAAATAAAATCATTTACAGCCCTGTATCTATATCTTAAATAACTCAAATTGACACATAATATTATACATACCACGTATAACATACTTAAACTCATCCCAAGGGATCTACTACTCGCGAAAAATATACTCGTATATGAGAAGATAGGTGTAATTCCTCTTCCCACGGCGGAATTAAGCCAGTGGGTAAAACCGGATTAATTCCACTGAAAAATGTTCAGGGAATATTTTTTTATGAATGTTCAAGACTTTTTGGACAGCGCGAGGTTCTTTGGAGATAGTCGTTATAGGTATGTAGCCTAGGTTTTACGTAATCTAATTTATTAGCTGCACCCCGCGGTTTCACCCGCATATGTTTCGATCCCGTGGGAATATGGGGATAATGATATGTGCCAAATTTCATCCATATTTGTCCAGCCGTTTTTGGGTGAAAGCGTAACAAACAAATAAACAAACAAACTCACTTTCCCATTTATAATATTACTAGCTTTAATATCTCACAGGAACGTGCTACCGGGATTCAGAGTAGCCTATGTCCTAACCCAGGTCATGGCCTACCCGTACCTGCCTTTCGTCAAAAACCGTTCAGCCGTTACGAAATGAAAAGGTAACAGGCAGATAATAAATCTGTTTTAGAGTTCCATACCTCAAAATGAAAAATTTAAACCCTTAAAGGATGACTTCGTTGTTTGTCAAGACCCTTTTTCTCAAGAACGCGTGGAGGCATCAAGTTGAAATAGATATCAAAAACTTGGATCTACGGTCTCTTGGAGCTGTAACGAAAATCAAAATACGAAGTCAACGCAATAAAAAAATACGGTCATTCATGCCGCATATTTTGACACTCACAAATAAACCAGTCTATTTCGTACTTCGTCCAGCAGCATGAAGTTTGGCGAAAAGCAAGGTCAACTAAAGAGGAAAATCCGAAAATTGGTCATTTATAGGTATATATGAACTGCAAAGTTAAGTCTGTTCTTTAATCTGGGATCAAAAATTCATATGCCGCGTCTTGAAGTAACTTTTAGTCTATATTTAATTACTCTATTAAAAGCTCTTTTTCAATTGAACAGCTTAGTTGGTTCTTCAATCCAGATTTGGAAATTCGGGCATCCGAGCAAGCATAGCTTTAAGACGGAACCCTCAGGCGCAAGTCCTACTCCCACTTGTCCGGTTTTTAAAATAAATAAAACAGGTTTATATGATTACTTAAAATACGAATTATTCATTTTCCTATTATTATCCTCAGACCAAATTATCACCAAAAATATGTAATACCTACTCTAGTGCCGCCATTGAACACATAATACCTACATGTTAGAAAGGTTAGTTTATAACTTTAAATTGTAATATCTTTTGACAGAATGGGCCGATTTTAATTAAATAAAGACTAAATGTTAATTCAAGGACTATGAATATATTTCCAATCCCTTAAATCTCTTGAAAAGAAGACAAAGATAAATCAATATTACATGTGAATTTTAAAATCATCCCCTATTTTACCCCTTCGGGGGATGATTTTACAGAAACGCTGATTTGTGTAATTTTATTTCTTACCAAAAGCATAAATTTGAATTTTCATATCCCTAACTTAAGAAATATGGATTTCCCATACAAAATTTCATCTTCTATATCACCCCTTTAAGGATTATTTTTGAGACGAAAAGTACCCTATGTCCTTACCCAGGATGCCATCTATCTCCTCGCCAAATATTATCGAAATCCGTTCAGTGGTTTAGGCGTGAAAAGGTAACATACAGACAGACAAACAGAGTTACTTTCGAATTTATAATATTATTAGTATGGAAGTATAATATATGTAATTTTTTTTTTTTTTTTGGGTGGGAAATTATCAAATAACTTCTCCCGCTCTTGGTGGAGCAGGAGGGCGTGTCAGACTCTTACTGACTAAAACCCACCCGTGTTCCTTCCGTTGCCTGTACGTTGCCAGGGGCCACGGTATCCCTTTCGGACTTTCCCGCAACCCCGGCAGTAGTTAGGATAGCAGTAGTTTTGGCTTGGTAGGCTAGGCTAATAGATGGATAGTAAGACGGGTGATTGGTGGCTGGGAATTCAAATCACCCTCGTTGTATTACTGACGTAAACCTACTCATTGCATACCTAAGCATAATTAATTAGCTCCGCTACTAAAGTCGCGAGTTCATAGAAATCCCATAAAGAGACCCTCTACTATTCGCTAGCTACTTAGTAAGCAATGTTTTATATTCATTTAATTTCGCAAGCGAGTCTATACGTGTTTCTTTTGATTTTTCTCCTCTTTTTACAGCCAATAAATCAATACTTTCTTTTTTCTAAAAACCAATCACATTGCTAGTACTTTTTATTTTTATTTTGCGTCTGTACTTATTTAATATTTAATTTATTGCTGTTATTACTCAGTTCTCAGTAGGACTGCAATTTCAGACGATATATACCAACTTTAGTTCACCCCCTACTTCTTGGAACCAGGTACTATAATCAGTAGAAGGTGGGTTGTGTTAAACAGGACTGACTCATGTATTATCTCTTCGGGGAATATTCACAGCGGCGTATATTTTAATTAACAGCTGACGAATTTCCGTATAAGATACGCGTAAATGATAAAATTTATATTTTTAAATCTGTGTTAATTTTTCATTTTGCGGGATTCAAAGTACTCAGTTATAAAGATGATGCCAGAGTTTCTATGAGATCTGGTCCCACCTTCCAATAGCTATGTGTGTTACATCGTTGGATAGGTATTTTTGAGCTGAATAAAAGTTACTATGGCGCCAAGTTCAAATCTTAGTCCGTTCAGAGTTATTCTTTATTAAACATGGTAGTTTTATCAGTTGCCAAGTAATGCTATTTAAGTAATAATTGCATTTCTTTGCTTTATACACGTAGTGTAGATACTAACCTACGGTTATCAATTGCGTCACTGAGTCGCAAACCTTATGACAAAAAGTTAAACAGATGTCAACATTGACAAAATGGTTTTTTTTTTAATAATACAACGATTGCGGATTTTAAACGTATACATTTTATTTAATCATCGTTGTCTACAATGACGTTATTTAAAAATAAGGCTGGGCCTACAAATCCCTCATGCCTGGCGTGCCCTAGGTACCAAACGATTGACACGATATGCGCACAGGTTCCTACAGTACGTCGTCCCGTCATGCAGTACAATATCTTTGTATAATATCAGTGTTGCGAACTAATAAGTAACAGTAGTACTTTCTAGCTCTCACGTGTCGCGACTGTATACGACCACGTAAGAGCCAAGCATCCTCATCAATGCCAAAATCAGGTAAATCCTCCAGTGCAGCTTCTCGGTATATTTCTATTGTATACATTCCATTTTGTAGATGTTCGCTGCAGTAAGATTTCGCTAACTTCAGTTGGTAGGTTCCCAAAGCTAACAAAATGATTTGTTCTTCACTGAATCTCGGGAAATCAATATCACTTGCTTCTACTCTTGTAAAATCAGCTCTTCTGCTGTTTAAACGTTTCCGTTCCACATATTCATATAAAATATTAGGGGTATGTAACTTCTGCCTTATTTCGGTGACGATAGCTCCTGCATATTGACTATCTTCGATGGGTATATGAAAGTGGTTTGTGATAGCAGCAGCTATCCTAAACTCAGAAAACATATGCGGCAACGCATTGCAACGCACCCTCGCCGCCTATCCGTGCCGCTAACCAGTTTCATTGTTCTAAGCATACTTAACGAGTGCGAGTGAGACAGACCGATAAAAAGGTTTGCGTTACCGTCTACACTACGTGTATAAAGCACAAATGCAATTATTACGTAAAAATAGCATTACTTGGCTACTGATAAAACTACCATGTTTATTAAAGAATAACTCTGAACGGACTAAGATTTGGAACTTGGCGCCATAGTAACTTTTATTCAGCTCAAAAATACCTATCCAACGATGTAACACACATAGCTATTGGAAGGTGGGACCAGGATTTGCATCCTCCTTTCTTTTTCCATGTATTTTAGGGGATATTCGCTTGAATTTTATAATTTGGTATTTTGAGAATACACGTTACACCACGCCACGTTATGCCGTTGGTCCCGGCTGCCATTCGTAGATGTTTGAAAGTCGTTATGGGTAGTCAGAAACCCAAAAGACTGACAATCAGTACCACCACGGGGTATCGTGGTCGTGTTACCCAGTAACTGGGTTATGGAGGTCAGATAGGCAGTCGCTCCATGTAAAATACTGGTATTCAGCTGCATCCGGTTAAACTGGGAGGTGACCCCAACATAGCTGGGAAAAGGCTAGACAGATTGATGGAGGGATTTTGAGAAATGGCTATCCCTTTCTGTGTCGTTGAATAAAAACTGCATATAGTCCGTTTCGTTCTTTTCGTTCCGCGATATAGTCGCGGAACGAAAAGCTTATGCACCTTTTTAGGAAACTTTTATTAGCATTCACATTATAGTACCGACATGCGGCGACATACATGACATGTTACGATCATAGTATTTTGGAACCCACAGTAATATGAAAACTCAAAAACTCAAACTCAAAGCATTTATTTCAAATAAACCAATTACAGGCACTTTTGAATTGTCAAGGGGTCGGTCAGTCAGAAATATGAAGCTAGTCGCCCATTCCAAAGCGTAGTAGGTACCTATGGAGAAGAACGGGCAAGAAACTCCACGGATACTCTTTTAAAGCAAAATGTGGTTACATAATATTGGTTACATCATTCAATTTGAAGTTATACATGTGAGAACGATGCAAAACATTAAAAGCGTCCGTTAGAAATAAAAATAAAAACTAATTCAAACATTAAATTAAATTAAAATCGCCGTGGCAGCTAAGAGATGACCAGTCCCTACTGACGGCGCCCGTTCACGAACATGACGCATGGATTAGCACCATTCAACTCAACCATTTTGAAGGGAGCTAAATGATCCAACACACGCGCCACCATCAGCGAGACATTGGAGTGAGCATGACATACTCTCAGCCGCCAGGGCACATTCAAGTCAATGAAAGACATACCCAGTACCTAAATGGTAGCTTTATAGTCAGTACATAGTACTCACACATGTGCTATGCAATTATACAATGCTAAGAGATTGAAATAGGTCTTATCTCAAAGTTGTTGTCGTTATTCCATGAGAAAATCGGTTTTGAATTTTGCTAAGTGGTATTCAGTGGATAAGAATTTTGCTAAGCGCTCGTGACTGTACATAATTTAATCTTAATAAAACGTCAAACTGGACACTCATTTCGCATTAACAAAATTGAATACTAAATACTTTTAATAAACCTAAAATACTACACAATAACTCAGTTTCAAAATAAACACCCCGTTTCAATTCGTTGTTCCCCCTGCAGTCCCCAAGGCACATTATCGTTATCACCGGCTGCCTCGTCCGTATTTATCTAATATCCTAAGCGGGATCTGGCACCCCATTAAGGGATATTTTGATTGACATACTCAACCCCAGAGATTTGTTGCAAAAGCGGTGGAGGGTTGAGTATCAGTTGTGAGATTTTTGTGAGAATGCTGTGTAGTTTTGTGTTAGAAATGGTATTTTGAGAAAGTTGCATGAAGCTGTTAATATGATTACGATTGTTTAACTTTCTTTGTTGATTAATCATAAAATATATACAGCTATACAGCTATAGCTTTTTTGTAGTTCTGAAATCCTAAATCTGGTATCAAAAGAAAGTTTTTCTGTAGTTGCAACAAACTTTTAACGAGAATAACTTTTGAATTAAAAATCATGACCAACGACGAAAATACGTGCTTAACAAACTCTTTGTAAAATATGGCGAAAAAGAATTTAGAAATAAATGTTACACTGGATGAGATTTTGCGATGTTATCTATTCTTCTATTGTTTTCGTCTTTTATTCTGTACACAAAAAATAGCGAAATAAAAATATCCACTAAGCCCCATACAACCGACAATCACCCCTACAAAACTCCAGCTCCAGTGCGTCACACACAACCTCGCAAGACGCACAGGAGTCCCCAAAGCCGAAACATAACCGATTAAAATATACCCGCCACAACCCTACTCCACCCCCTGAGGGGTGGATCTCGCCCCTCGCCCCTAACACGTACACTTAATACAGTTTTGTCTCGCCATTTCGATACTCGTTTGCGTCTTCAACAAGACTCTCGACGTTCTTCGTCTTAATGTAAGACTTACATTTTTTTGGACATAGGCTTTTTTTTGGGAGGTTTCTTGTGGAGAAAAAATACTGGATTACTTAGAACTTATGCACAAAATTCAGTAGCTTGAAAAGTTAATTTGATCAAATTCGTCCGGAAAAGACATACTGAAAACACGTCCACGGCAGACGTGATCTACAAAGTATTGCAAAATCAACTAGCAGACGCTAGGCACTGCTTAACATCAAGGCTATCTGCAATTTTGATCACTACTTAAACAACAAATAAATGGCTTCCCAACCCACCGATTTCTTAATGAACGATTACGATTCGGCTCCACAATAGAATGTATTCTAAGTAAAACAATATATTTAGTAGACGTCTATCTCCATCAGCTTCACAGACGGCAGATTAGAACAGAACTCAATACAATAGACAGCTCCCCTCATGAGGCGTAATCAACGAACTGTGAATTTTCGGCAACTCGAGTTATCGTATGACAGGCAGGTTTTATAATAATTGCTGATGTTATTGTTTGCTATCGACGTTATACGTCAAAACGTTTGAGATGTGGACAATGGGGAGCTAGGAGGCGATCGTGTTAATTCTACCCATCTTATAGTTACATTATCAGTCAATAACGTTCCCACTGCTAGCTGGGATACAGACATCCTCTCTATGAGAGGGAGTGGCCATTTACCCACGCGGGCACGGTTCGGGTTGGTGCATGTCATAAGTTTTTATATAATTACAATAAAACGCAGCTTGTGCACCCTTTTGCATTCATAAATTTGTTTTTTCTTTATAAATGGTGGTGGTGTCTGCCTCGTTGGTCTAGTAGTCGCAAGGGCAAAGTGTTATTGGGTTATTCCATCTGGAGTACCAGTCCGGAGTCTGATATCTGCTCGGTTGATGGTAATAAGCTCGCCCATTATTACAAGGAACTTAAACATAACTGTCGAAATGTGAGTGAACTGTATATAGGTTCACCTGCTAACTCTTCGCGGAACACAGGCGTGATGCTATGTTAGGTGGTGTGCAATAAAGAGTATTCAATCTTGCAGCTACTAAAGGTCTCCGTTTGAACTTATGAACTTCCCTTTGGAAAGGAAGGTGGAGTTTGTTGATAGACAGATTATTGATTGCAGTTTGCTGTTATGTACCAGACGGTATGACGTTACCTTTTCACATTATCTCTAAACGCCTACGGATTTTAGAACACCCACGAATAATAAATACACCCACGGATGGAGTAAAGCTAAATAAACATCCAGAGAATGATAGATCGGTTTATTTCTAACTACATTTTCTAATCAAATGAAAATAATTGTAGGCAGCAAACATTTTAAAAGGTTAACCCTCGAATCCTCAAACGAACCTATCCGTCCATCAATCTGCCTAGCCTTTTCCCAATTATATTGGGATCAGCTTCCAGTCTAACTGGATGCAGCTGAAGCTGAGTATTTTACATGGAGCGACTGCCTATCTGACCTCCACAACCCAGTAACTGGGTAATACGATACCCCTTGGTAAGACGGGTTGTCAGACTTTCGGACTTCTGAGGACCCATAACGACTGCCAAAGATCCACGAATGACAGCCGGGACCAACGGCTTAACTTGCTTTCCAAGGCACTGAGGAGTCTCGGTATGTAAAGATGGTCACCCATCCACAGACTAACCCCGGCAAGCTTAACCTGATGGATCGACCCGTGCGGCAGTTATTACTTGGCCACGATCTCCTCCTAAACGAAACTATACATCAGTTGATGTCAATAGGCTCGTCCTGTATTACGTGGGACTTAAACATAACTGGCGCCATGTGGGTGCACCATACACTCTGCCCAACCCTTCAGCAATATAGCCGTGATATTGTATTGAAGCAAGGTATTTGACCAATAACTAAGTCCAGAACGTATGTAACCACTAAGCTGCTTCGAAGTACGGCCCACGTCATGCACTTGGAACAACGAAACCCACGCTATTTGCTACTACATAAATAGAGGCACTGCCAACGCCATTACTGTTACCATAGACGTGCGGTAGACTGCACGTCTTGTTTACCGCTCACAGTCAACATAGCTGGGAGGAGAGGAGATGTACCCGGTGGGTATTGGCAGCTCAAGTTGTGCACATCAATAAACATATACACATTATTTAGCTTGGAGTTCGTTGGTGGAAGTTTATTATGATGCTGCTTGTCAGGTATAGGGTTAAGAGAAGCGGGTGTAGGAGTGATGTGTTCTGTCAATGTAACGTAGTAGTCTGTTATGAATAAAATACTTCTTTGTAGCATATCGGTTTGGGCAGCATTAATGCATTAACTCTTCGGACGTCAGGCCTCTGTACCGCACATGTGCCACAAACGTCGGCACATTTGGAAGTACTTGTTAAGTTAGTTAAGAAGTACTTGTTAAGTTAGTTAAGTTGTTATTATCCAAAGGTGTAACGCTGACATTTCGAGCCATTAAATCTTATTATCCATTGGTGTTACGACGACGCTTGAGAGGTTAACAGTCAAATCAAGTCAGTCAAGTATGTAAATTAATTATCAGAAACTGACTCAAAATTATCTTTGAGAGCTTCCTACGACTCCATTTGATGTATCCCAAGCAAGATGCTATTCTAAAACTTATATTTCATGGGGTACTGTTTAAAATGTTACAATAAAATTCCTCCCCACATACTTCAACTGAATGAGACGAAATTCAAATCTTGTATAAAGCACACACTATGCAGACAGGCATATTATAAGTTAATATGGCGCCTGCATAGTGTTTCGCTGTTTTGATTAATTTGGCAATATTACTGTATGGAAATATGAAATATCGCTAACTGTAACTAGAATATTAATAATGAATTGCAATTATAACACTGAATTTGATGTGTAAGCATTTTCGGTGTAAACAAGGCATTTGAAAAGTTTACATATACTTTTTTTACATCAAAAACTAAATATGAATTGTTGCGATATTAATTATTGCATGTCATAATCAATATTTTAGTTTACTAGTCAACCATATTTCATATTTCCATACATGAATATTGCCAAATTAATCAAAACAGCGAAATATTTGACATCTATTTGCGACCTTGCCCACTTTCAGAATACACGCTCTAAGGTAAGCTTGAAATGAGCTGTCATTCCACTTGATGCTAGGACACTTTTGACAGCTTACTTCTAGCTCACTTCACCAAGTTTTCACAGTGAGTTTTTTACAGAATCTCACTATGAAAACCTAAAGGAGGCCATACTCCTAGTCATCCCGTTTGGTGGGTAGGTAGTAGGTAGATAACCGAGCCCTCTCACCCGACTGACCCCGCCAGCCAAGCGTGGCCATGATTAGTGGATACCGAATGTGCGGACGTTGCAGAAACCTTAGCATGTTGCATGTTTTTATGGGATTTTTATAGCCATGTTCGGATGCGAGCATTGCGTACCTATTCAATTTGTTGATAGTAAAGTTAGGGAAATTAATTGACTAAGTAGAAACTTAAATTTTCCGTATACTCAAGTTACAACTGTCATTCTTTGACAGTTTTATAAAATAATTTGTCGTAGGGTGTCACTTCTTTACTATATGCACTTATCCTAAAAGTTGGCAACGTCACAAATTGCTGTCAATTATTTGATTAATTTGGCAACATTACTGAATGTAAATAAGAAATGTGGCTAACTAGCGAAATAAAATATTGATTATGAAATGCAAATTAATATCTTATCACCGAATATTTAGTTTTAGATTTAAAAAAGTATTTGGAAGCTTTCCAAATGCCTTTTTTACACCTAAAATGGTTACAACATCAAATTCAGTGTTATAATTGCAATTAATTATTAATATTCTAGTTTTCTAGTTAACCAAATTTCTTATTTCCATTCAGTAATATTGTCAAATTAATCAAAACAGCGAAATATTTGACATCTATTTGCGACTTTGCCCACTTTCAGAATAAACGCTCTTAACTATTAATTTTTCTGACTGTCCATGCTAGTTAACAGTGTTTGTTATGACTTTGTGGAAACTCTAAACAGTTGCTTCATACGATTATAGATTTCTAATTTTCGAATTGCTGAAGAAAGGTTCCTTCTCAAAAAGACAAGAAACGAGCATTGGTACGAGCACGCTTGCTCACTGCTCAAGAAAATTAAATTCAGGATTCCTGATTATGTTTTTCTTCAAATTATGTCAGTTTCTAATGAGCTAGGATATTTCACAGAAAACAGTTGATTTGTTTGAATGACTACTTGATAATGAGTCCTCAGCGTAAATTCTGCTGCATCCAGTTAGACTAAACTGGAATGCGACCTCGACATAGTTGACCCTAGTTTTTACTAGGCAGATGATGGTTGAATCCTCAACGTGAAAAGCTGACGAAACAATAAACAATGGTGCCGATTCTCTTGTCACAAAATATGCCTCTAAACTAGACTAAAAATCACTAAAATTTAGTTTATTCCTGTCAAACGATGATTTCCCATTCTGAAATAGACTAAAGTAACACAACTTAACTATATTTTAGTTTGACAGCACTAAGATGGCTCTGAGATTTTAATTTAGTGAAAATGACAATTTTGCTATTCTGAATTTGACGTTTTTTACCTAAAATTTTAATTGTCTACCTAAATCTGACCATTTTTAATCGCGATAAAATATGGTGTGGAATACTATTAGTTGTCATGAACTAAAATTCACACGAACACCTCGACTTCAGATGCAAAAACAGTACTGTATATATATTTTTTTCTTTTCTTTTGCTTATAACTCGAAAAAGGTGTGTCCTATCGCAAAAATAATGTAAATTTCGACCCCCTTTATGAAATCCTTATACCCCTAATTATCAACACGTAGGTAATATTTTATTTTATTTTCCATGCAAAACGTGAAAAATTCCATATAAAACACGTCGAGGCTGCCCCCCTGCGCACCTCCGGCTCTAAAAAAATTCACGGGGTAAGGCAAACAAGTGTGTACCACGTGGATTCGCGATTGTCAAATTCGATTTAGTTGTGTCAAAATATTTTTTAAGTTTAGAGACTTTTTATTGCAGAATAGCGTTAAGATTCTCATAGTAAAAAGTAAGGAAGTTTAGTTAGTTTAGTTCGGTGTACAAGAGAATCGGCACCATTGTCTTTACCCTGCAGTAAACCAGTTTTCGAGCCGATTTTTTTTCACGAGGAACGAGTTAACTCCGTAACATATTAATTTCCAATCTCAACCTATGTAGCTTGAATAATAGGTACCTTGCAAGCCAAAATGCTCATTTGAATACTCAAGAAACACTCAGCCCTTGGCCAGGGTTGTTCGGAGCACATTTAAGAATATGAACTCTTCGGCCCAATAACCCTTTCTATTCAAATAAAAGCGAATAGGTCAATAAAACCTAAGGTTTTGGAGTTAACGGCACTTCACGTAAAATTTTAAGAGCTTTGTGAGAGTGTTTCGAATTTCGATGCGTAGGTAGGTGTTTCTATTGAAGGATTTTAGGCGAAGTGTGAAAGCCATACGATTGGGTGATTTATGTAATAAGAAACCTATTTTCAGAGTATATTTAGAATTTGTATCGAAGGCGTTTCAAGAATTGACTATAAAAATGGCTGTGATCGATACTAAACAGCTAGAACAGTGTGTCGTTATTTTTTTGTTTATTTACACTCGTGGAAAGAAAGGGTTTGCAATTTTTTATGCTTTATTTTTTCGCGTCGTGATCACACTCACAGTACGCCCCCTTTACTACTGCGCACGCGGCTTCACTCACGTGACTGTGTATTCTGTATTCTATTGGCATTATAAGTTAATCGCAACGTGAAGTCATATCCTCTACAACATCGGCTGATAAACTTAAGCTCCTTGTAGGTATAGCGTGATGATATTCATCTCAGAGGTTGAATCCGTATCTATCTGTAATTTTTTTTTTTTAACTCGTCTAGTTAATTCTAGTGGTAAACTGTATATAATACGGACATAATGCAGTATTGCTAATCCCCCATAGCAAATAGCGTGATAAAATATAGCCTTTTCGATGACCAGACCTTTAAGAAATATTTGTGCAAGATTTGAACAGAATCTATTGCGTAGTTTTAGCGCCAATCCAGACAAACAGACGAACGGACAAAAATTCAAAAGTACTATATTTTCGGCATCAGAATTCCCACACCTCGTCCCACAGTCGTAACAATTACTGTTTCCAAAAATATTATAGATTTTTGACTTCGTTACTAATTTATTACTTATATGTGAGTAATTTATTTATAGATACGTAGCAGAATTATTGCGATCGAATTTTGGACTAGTAATTATGTTCTCAAAAACGTGGTCGAATCTATTTCAAGCTACTGATAAATATTGTGTAATATAAATGAGTATTCATATCAGATAGGTCGAAAGTGGAACGTGTTACAGTATGCAGTTGATCTTGAACTTTGTGTGAGCTCGCCTGCCTTGCACTCATTGTCGCTTCTGAAATGATTCGTCATAATGAAACGTCCGTAGCTTGACGACCACTCACTACTAAAAAATACATAAAAAAACTAGATTCATGTACAAAATGCCAAAATTTGTTACAAATCATTAGTCAACATTCACACGCTCATCTCACAAAACTCCAAACGCATTGACGAGATCTTCGACTACATTTTAATTGGGTAAAAATAAACACGACCTTGCCTAAAAACCAGACACGTGTAAAGTCGTCTTTTTTCGTAAGGAAAATAACAGTTTTAATTATAGACTCGGTATTATAATAACAAAAAGCTACAATTATACATGTTACAACGGTGGGGTCTTCACGTTTTAAAACCAAGAAAGAAAAGTTTCAAAGCCCCGTAAATATCAACCCTAAATACATTTTTAATAAACATAGATAAAATCCAAACCCTCTACCTGCTGCTATAAGGGGTGATGAAGCACCCCATAGCCCCGCATACAATCTATAACCGACCCCATTTATCCAATGATCTCTTTGTATCAATCAAATCAGCAGTTTCCTAACGAAATTCCCTGGGAGACCGTAAATTGTATGCACCCTAGTCATTTGTCTTGTGAGGATGGTCACCCTAACTGTTGAATATTAAGACGATACGTTTGAGTGTTGCCATTATTTTAGTGTGAAATTGGCAGTTTCTTTTTTGTGTGCTGCGTGGAATAGAAATGTGGTTTACGTAATGGTTTGCGTTTCCTTTGTGGATTTTGTCCTTATTCTTAGTAGCTTAAATAGAGAGAAGTGGGAAGTGAGTTTTTGCCCTGTAGTGGGACTACATAGGCTTTTAATGATGAGTGCATTTTCTTTGGGCAGTTCACAGCAGTCTCCTACGTAGAGGACAGCAGATCTTGAGTTAAGTTACTTATGTTAGCTATTACAACAAACACTGACTATCGTCGATTAAAAATAATATCACACCGAAGGGCAATAAGACTGCTTTCATTCATAAACTAAAAGACTGAGCATTGATCACAAGTTCTTATTCCGTCATCGCAATGTTACACGAGGCTAGTTATTCAAGCTAGATAGCGCGATTTTGCTAGTAAGCTAGTCAGTCTGACCTCGTGTATACAGAACTATCCTTATTTTTAAGCTAGGAAACTAATGTGATAGTTTAATAGGATGGGGTTCTATTTTTGAGCAAGTAGCAACCACCACGAAGCTATCCAATCGTTTCATCTTGTCTAGATACGGACTAAGTCACTGCATGCTACTGGCTTAAATTTTCCTAGCATCGTGTAAACAGCTCTAGCATGTGCCAAGCCAGTATATTAGTTGCTTGGTATCCTAGCTTCAAAAACTAGCCTCGTGTAACCCGGTCATAAGTCTTGAATAGCCAAAATTAATTATACAATTTAAATACATTTTTACTCGATGTTTTCCTCAGCCATAAATGACATATAGTTAACATAAATTAACATAAATAAAAAGAAACAGTAACAAAATAAATGTCAAATCAAAGCCTTGACTTGAACAGGTAAACGTCCTCAATATCCTAGGCTCGTGTATAAGCAGTGTGCGCATGTTTATCCGGCGGGGTGTTGGGGCGTGGGGGGTGTGTGGGGGTGGCCGCCCCCAGTTTAGACAGTATTGTGTTTGTGCTGCACTTTACACCCCTCAAAGATGCGGCTGATATGAGCCGGTAATAAGCTGATGGTGATGATTTTTACAAGTAAAATTGTTTCAAACTCAAACTCAAACTCAAAGCATTTATTTCAATTAAACCATTTACAGGCACTTTTGAATTGTCAAGAAGTCGGTCAGTCAGAAATATGAAGCTAGTTGCCCATTCCAAAGCGTAGTAGGTACCTATGGAGAAGAACGGGCAAGAAACTCCACGGACACTCTTTTAAATAAAAAAATTGTTACAAAATATTGGTTACACCATTAATGTTGAAATTATACATTTGTGAGGACAATGTAGAAAGACGTGCACGTTAAAAGCATCCGTAATAAAAATATAAAAACAAAGAACAATTCAAAAATTAAAATATTAAAATAAGCCATGGCAGCTAAGAGATGACCAGTCTCTACTGACGGCGCCCGTTCACGAACATGACGCATGGATTAGCACCATTCAGCTCAACCATTTTGAAGGGAGCTAAATGATCCAACACACGCGCCACCGCCAGCGAGACATTAGAGTGAGCATGACATAATCTCAGCCGCCAGGGCACATTCAAGTCAATGAAAGACATACCCAGTACCTAAATGGTAGCTTTATAGTCAGTACATAGTACTCACACATGTGCTATGCAATTATACAATGCTAAGACATTGAATTTATACAATGCAAAGATAAATCTTCAGCAGCTCCAACGGTATTTTCAAATGCTAATTAATTAGTTTATGCTTGTGGAGCAGGACCAGCAATGAGCCAAGCATTTTTATCAATTATGTAATCCCCCAACTTATAATATGCCTGCCTACATAGTGTGCGTTTTATACAAGATTTGAATTTCGTCTCATTCAGTTGAAGTATGTGGGGAGGAATTTTATTGTAACATTTTAAACAGTACCCCATGAAAGATGAGTCTACTTTAGCCAGTCTGAAACCTGGTTGAACTAATAGATCCCTATTTCTTGTACTATAATTATGTCTATCACCTCTTTTACTAAAAAGATGTAAATTTTTTCTTACGTACATGATGTTTTCATAGATATACTGACAAGGTACCGTCATGATGTTAATGTCCTTAAACAGTTCCCTTAGAGAATCGCGCCTACGGAGATAATATATGGCTCTGATAGCTCTTTTCTGCAGAATAAAAATAGACTCGATGTCTGCAGCCCGTCCCCACAGCAGAATACCATAAGACATGATACTATGAAAATAACTGAAATAGACTAGCCTGGCGGTATCTACATCAGTTAATTGACGGATTTTTCTGACAGCATATGCTGCTGAACTTAGCCGTCCTGCAAGAGATGTTAAATGAGGACCCCATTGTAGCCTTGAGTCGAGCGTGATTCCTAGGAAAACAGTTTTATCGACAAATTCTAGTTTCTCTTGATTCAATACTATCTCACAATTACTATTTTTAACATTTGGTAAAGAAAATTTTATGCACTTAGTTTTTTTTCCATTTAATACTAAATTATTAGCAGTGAACCAATTTTGGACCTGCAGTAGGGGTTTATTTTATTCTTTGACTGTTGTCTGTGTGTGTAATGAAATTAGAAGAAAAATACACCTCTGTGACAGAAAGCTGACAGACGGACAAGAAAGTGAGATAATAAAGGCTCCGATTTTAATTTTTTCGGACCTTGAAAAATACTAAATCATAAAAACGTATTGAATGGAATTTTTGCGATTATAACGTGGCTTGAGCTGTTGATTTATTTCTGTAAGTATTTCTGTTTTCGAATAAAATTACGTTAGAAGTAGTCAATAAGTAATCTTTGGCAGTTAGCACATCAAGCACCAATCCTTCTAGAAATATTGTATTAGGAAATTGTCAATAGCAACACGAAGTTTCGATCCGTGTACGATTTAAGGCCATATCATAGGCTCGCTCTTCGGCAGATATGTACTATTCTTATCAGGTTTCCTTTTCAGGGAAATACAGGCATTATGTTATTTTTTAAATTATTTTTTCATATCGCTTTAATTCACTTCTGATAAACCTCCATCACCTTTAATTCCCAGCACCAGACAGCGATCAATTGCTGCTCATCCCGCAATCTGCACTTATCAGCCTATAAGAGGATCAGCTCAGAACACCACTTACATTTGTTTTTACAGGTAGGAACCCAATACAACAATGTAGTCACAATTTCCACACTCAGAGACGTCACCCAAAAACCGATTAAACACCACCACCAACAAAAATGAAGTCTTTTTAAACTGTCCTATTTTGACTGACAGGGTCCAAATTTATATCCGTCGATTAACATGGATAATCAATTAACAAGTCCCAAGTAACGAGTCCGAGTACTGACACTAGTTATACAGAGGACAATATGTTAAGTGTCACCCTCTGGAATTCCGCCAATGAGCATGTAAAGATATCCACTTGCAGAGAGACGCTGTTGAGTATCTTTATCGCCCGCCCCACTGGTGCAAACTTTAACAAGTTTGTACGGGCCACCGGGACTTTAAACAGCCTCTCTCTCGGCCCTTGCCGCAGCCTACTGTTTGGAACGAGCAATCCCAAAGATTCTAGTATTTGAGGATTATTCAGCATACCACGAAAAACCATAAAAATATATTTAACCAGTGCCAAATTGCGCCTTACCTCCAACTTATAGTAACCAACCATCCCTATTACAAAGAGGGTTGGATACATAAGTGGATAGAATGGACACGTCACAACTAGCTATGGTATACAGCTGGAATCAGCTCGATTTACTCGATTACCGGAAATTGTACTCGATACATCAATGATGACCGAGTTTGGACTGTCTGTCTCATTTTCATGGTTAAAAACATTTTCGCCAAATTCGGCGTATTTCGGCATGATATATAGCCTTATAACGAAAATCACATCGGAAAAACTTTTCCTGAACATCCGACAGGCTAGCGTAACTTGTCTTTTCCAAAACTATCTGATGAAAATGTCAACAAATGGATCAGGAAACGGAACTGTGGATGCCAATTTGTAGTGTCGTTTACAAATTGTGTGATTTGATTATTTGAATACTTAATTAAACCCGAAATTATAATTTTAAATTACCTTACCTATACGCGTGTTTTTCATTTGAAAATTGAGGTTAATTTCATAACCTCAATTTTCGTCGATGGTTTTTCAATAACCATTGATACAACAAACAGATAATGTTATTCAAACAATTTGTTGGAAGAAGCTGTGAGATATACTTAAAGTTAATTGTACATATTTCTAATTCCCTTTAGTGATTGCGAAGAAAACCTGAACAGGATTTGTTTACACTATTATCAGATACTTTTGGAACAGATCGGAAAACAAAGGCTCCGGGAAGGAGTCCCACATCTCAATACCAATAAACACTTTGTCAATGAGTGAAGAAAGACGTAGTTCTCACAATATGAGTAACGAAACTTAACAAACTGTTGCCCTTATCCTTAATTTATTTTGGGTCGACGCAACATGTCGTCTTCTTCCACACTTCTTCATTAAACGTCACCACCTCGCTAGCCAAATCATCTTACACTCAGTACATCCATCGTTTCTTTGGTCTTCCCCTAAACTAAACGTATCAATTTGGATCAAGAGCAAAGTAAACGCTAAAAAGATTTTAAGTAAATTGGGTATTTAGCATGGGTATTTCGTAAAAGCTCAAAACTCGCCGAATGGCACTTTTAGCACTCCTTAGCAGAAAAATGATGGCTTATAATGCTGACTGTACGGTACGATTAGAAAGTAGGTACTAACCCTCTACAATTCATTCCTGTAATAGTTACGAATTGCAGCAAGAAATGAATAACTGTATTTAATATATGTAGGTAGGTAGGTACGTGTGAGAGCAAATCTAAGTTTCTATGATTTACTGCATATTGCATACGGTTTTATGGGCACCCATCTAGTTCACATACATGAAGGCTTTTAGATTTATGTTCTATGGAATGTGCTTCTTAAAGTTTTTAATAATGTGTGAGTAAAAGTATAGTTGGTAAGGTTTTGCAACTTTTTGACTATGATTAAAGACTTCTTATGAGAAATGAGGAACATAGAGACTAGAGAAAGGGGGTTTCCACTCACTTTTTTAGCTACCTATTCAAAGAACGCATTGTTGAAAAATTCAAGAAAGCGTCGCTATTCAAAAATATCAGTAGTCCAGAGTATGGATTTTAAGCCTGGCTAATGGTTAAAAGGCTCCAACATTAAATGTATAATTATGGCAAATGTGGGTGTTGTTAGATGTTGGTTAGACTGCCTTAATATTTGATAGAATATCCCTTCTGTGACCCCAAAAAGCTGAATTTTAGCATTTTTGGTGTACGGAGTGAATGGAATTTGGCGTAAACCCTGATTGATATCATATGATGTTCTTGAGAAATCCTAACTAACAATGAGGCGTTAACCTCCGTGCAAGCAGTTCACATGGAGAACTATAACAATGCACAATGAAGAGACAACGCCATTAGAAACGACTTGTTTCGAGAAATCAAATCAAAAACGTAGATTAATCTGACACAGCAGACCAAATGTATCATGTGCCTGTAGCCCAGTCTAATTTTTACTTGGCTAGTAACCAAAATACATGATTCAAAAGCTTTTTTTCTGGACAAGTATATTGGTATTTTAGTGTAAAATGTCACTTATAAATTTAATTTACCTAATGTCTTCTGATAATGTTGTATAAATGAATATTAAAAGAAAAAAAAAATTGTATGGCGACAGTTGATCCGGGTTTGAGTCTGTTAATATAGAAATCCTAGGCAATTTTGCGAAATAATTAAATTATGCGAAATCAAATTATTTTCAATGTTTTAAAACTGTGGTAAACTAATCACAAAATACATATGTGATAGGTCGTAGATGATAGGAAAATGATGATAGACGGTGACCCCGAGATGACGACTAATAGACAAGTGTGGAAGAAGAGCTGCTGCGCCGACCACTCATGTATTGGGGTGAGGGCAGGAGAACGCTGGTGATAATGTGATAGGTGCAGACCGTTCATTTTGACTTGTCCCTTGCCGTTATGTTGGCATGATTGCTTGTCAAACTTAGTTTCAATACTAATAGAGGTCAAAATGGCAACTGACAGAACAGTGCTACCAATCGCATCACGGACAAGTTACATTATAACTTGTAGGTATGATTTTGTAACCGCCAATAAAATTGAATGACAGACAGAATTTTGGTGAAAAGGCTTGATTACTCGTTCGAATTTAACTTTTTAGGGACACATCACCTTGACCTTTTAAAAAGGTTTTAATTTCGGATAGGGACTCTGAAATGCAACTTTTTGCGGCTTTGTTGTTCGTTTGAGTTGGCTGGGAAGGGAAGCTCTGTCAACAACAGGATTTGAGCATATTAGCATATTGCAGGATATAAAATGGCTTCTGTTTTGTAGGTGACCTACTGAAGTTCATATGTGGCATACATATGAACTTCCTGCATACGGAGAAAATATTTATTACACACCAATTATTCCGGGTTTTCGGATACTCTCAATCATAAATCCAAACTATCATGAAATTGTAAAATCCACACGTGCGGCGGCGGCGTCTTGTATATGCAATGTAAGATTTTAAACCAGTTCACCTCGAAATTGGAGGACAACAAAGAAAAAAACTTTTTGGGATAACCCATAAAGATATTTATATAAAAACATCGGACTGTTTACATACTCAGTAATCACGTAGACCAGCGGCTCCCAACCTTTTTTTGACTAAGGACCGCTTTCATTTTTTTGTTTTTAGCAGGGACCGTCGTTTAAGAAAATTAATGAACTAATCTAAAAATAAAAATGTATTATTCGTTAAAGTCAAAACAAACATGCAGTTAAGTCCCTACTATTGTTATAGAAAACACAACATTTATTTTTAATTAAAATTCAGTTCGCGTCAATGAGTTTTTTGATACTGATTCTGTACAAATTAATAAGTAGCTCCACATTTTAGCCACACATTTTAGCTCTGCGTATCATTAGTTGGGAACCAATGATCTAGCAGTCGTCAAGATCCGCTCTATGCACGTGACATTACCAAGGTTAATAGCTCTTCATGTACCTCTAATTACGATAAAAACTGGGTATAGTGCCCAAGGTTGTACCTACGCAATAAGCTTCTCTTCAAAGTCAAAGACAAATCATATATTTCAAATAGCCATATAAGGCACTTTTGAACGTCAAAATTTACAAGAAAATAGAATTGATTCTAGTTGCCCCTTCCAAAAGGTAGTTTCCAAAAGGTAGTTTCGTATGGAGAAGAAACTCCATAGTAACTCTTTTAAAATGTGTAAGAGCTAGCTTTAAGAGCGTGCATTCTGAAAGTGGGCAACGTCGCAAATAGATGTCAAATATTTCGCTGTTTTGATTAATTTGGCAATATTAGTATGAAAATATGAATTAAGGCTAACAAGTGAACTAAAATATTGATTATGAAATGCAATCATTAATATCGTTACACCGAATTTAGTTTTAGATGTAAAAAAAATATTTAGAAACTTTCCAAATGCCTTTTTTACACCTAAAACGGTTACAACATTAAATTCAGTGTTATAATTGCAATTCATTATTCTAGTTCACTAGTTAGCCATATTTTTTAATTCCATACAGTAATATAAACAGGTAAATATTTGACAGCTGTTTGCGAATATGCCAACTTTTAGAATAAAAGCTCCCTACCCGCGAACTGTCGCGGTTTTTTTTTTTAGATTTTTTGTTCATTTTCTTTATGGCACCTCTATAGGTCATTAACTATCCCAAAATATTTGGCTGGATCTTAAGGGGGAGGCGTGAAAATTGATTTTCCTTTACAATATATAGGTAATAGATATGTATTTTGTATAAGTAGGTACATTAAATATAATTAAATTATAATATCTGAAGACGATGTAAATTACTATACTCAAATCTCAATGGGTCTTCATTACTATTTATAGCTCTAAGATATTTATCAGAGCTTTTTCCTTGTACGCTGACTAACCCAGAATTTCAAGAAAATTAAATGTCAAATAATATCAGTGACTTAGTAAAACTCACATTCAAATAGCCTACAATTATGTGGGCCAGTCAGCAACAAAAGTTAATTAACACTGTTACTGTTAAATCTATACATATAAATAAAACTAGCTTATGCCCCCGACTTCGTCCGCGTGAAATTTCTTGTTCTCCCGTCCCAGCCCGTCGCATCGCATCGCCCGCGCGTGCTGTTACTTCGCTTAGCGTTCTTTCTGACTTTTTTATTTTTGCTCGACTCCTAAGGGTCTATTAGGCTATCAAATGCGACTGTCAAAGATCCACGAACTATTTAGAAATATGATTTACCTTTAAATATGAAATACTTGTGTGGAAAACCTCGTCAAACTAGAATATAATCAAACGGTCCAGACGTCTGATCTTGTTTATCTATTTTAGTTACATACATATTGGTAAGTGATTTCATCAATGTCATTTTCGATGTCTAAGCTTTTCAAACTCGAGCCCTGGGGCCGTATTATGACGTTTTAATGCCACCATTATTCCAGTGTGAGTAAGAGACGGAGCTATACAAAGCCGCAAGCACCATCCTTTTTTCGCAGTGGAATAATGATGGCATTAATACTTCATAATAAGGCCCCTGTACTGTGGTTTTATCTAAACTAACTAATGCTATAAACATGAATCATTTGTTCTTAAATAGAACAATAGAACCTAGAATATGTATAAATAGATACTGTCGAGTAGCGATAATGTTCCTAATTAAATTTTCAAACAAAATCAAATAATTTATTTCAATTAGGCACATTGAAGGCACTTTTGGACGTCAAGATTTACAAAAAATATAGAATTGATTCTAGTCGCCCCTTCCAAAAGGTAGTTTTCGTATAGAGAATGGGCAATAAAATCCACCGTTACTCTTTTATAATGTTTTACTTATGGGTTTTTATGCTGAAACCTAAACTCCAAAGGGCGTGCCTTTACATTCTTATAAGTAAGGCAGTAGAAAGCGCTGGTGAGGAATTTAAAGCTTCAGTAGTTTTATGGGGAATATTAGCAAAAAAGTTTTCAAATTCCTGAGCTATTTCTACATCTGAGTTGATGGGGCCATGTGCAGTCTCTAAATTAAATTCAGTATCACGCTGTTTTTTCCTACCTGTTTCATTATTTATTATTTGCCAGGTAGTTTTTATTTTAACATCAGCTGATTTTATTTTATTGCTAATGTAAAGCGCTTTAGCTATTTTGCACACACTTTTAAAAGTTTTAGAATATTTTGCAACATACTGGTGAAAGCTTGTATTATTCATATGTTGCTTTAAGCTATAAAGTTCAAAAAGCTTTTCCCTGCTTTTACGAATACCTGGAGTCACCCAATCACTAAATAAGAACTTTGTGTTAATAGTTTTAGTCTGTAGTGGAAAAGTTTCAATAAATTGCTTATTTAATAGTGAAAAGAACTCGGCGTAGAACTCATTTGGATCACATATATTGTTAAAACTCTGAATAGGTACATAATTTACTTACCAAATAATTATTTAATTTCTCTAAATGTTTACATGTAATTGGCCTAAACCTTATTTGAATTTTTTGTATGGCATGTAGAAGCAAAATATTATTGTTTGTCCACTGTGATCAGATGGCAACTTATTTACAATTTGTTTTTGTAAATAATTACAATTACCAAAAATATTAACAAGTGGCAGAAGAAGCTGTCACTCGGGTTGATTCAATCAAAAACATTTGACAAAACAAATTACCTAAAAAGACTTAATAATCTGACAGTATTAGAGTTATTTTCTAATAGATTAATATTAAAATCACCACATATGATTATTGACTTACTACTAGCATTTAATTTCTTTAGCACATCTTCCATTACAGAATCAAACATAGATAGATTCTGGTAACTTGGAGGTCTGTATACACATACTATAACATGCTTATCGAGCTCAACACAGGACAATTCAATGGTGTGTTCAACAGACAGTCCGATTATGTCTTTTCGTTCTTTCGATTGAATATAATTTTTTACTAATATTAATGATCCGCCATGTATCATACGTTTTCGGCTGAAATGGCTAACTACACAATAATTTTCATAGTTAATTGACATTACTTGATGATTTTTTAACCAAAGTTCTGTTAAACAAATGACATCAAACTTGGTATTTTCTAAAAACAATTATATTTCCAGTGATTTGGAGTAGTAACCTTGGATATTTTAAAGTAGGTATGTTGCACCCCCTTTGGTTTTTTATTATTATTATTATGTGTAATATTGCCAGAAGATACCCTTTTATTATTCTCTAATAATAATTGGTTATTTGAAGGGGTAACTTCTGTTGTTTTACACGTTTAAGATTACTCGTACCAAACGTTTTAGATTTTTTCGATTTTTCGGGTTAGGTTTTCCGTAGTTTTCTTTTTACGAAACCACCCCAGAATTGAGGCGAGTCACCTTAGAATTATTGAGAGACTAATGATTTTTAAATATATATAAGGTCCCATTAAAATAGATGGACAAACTTTTAGAAAACTCAAAGCATTTATTTCAATTAAACCATTTACAGGCACTTTTGAATTGTCAAGGGGTCAGTCAGTCAGAAATATGAAGCTAGTTGCCCATTCCAAAGCGTAGGTTCCTATGGAGAAGAACAGGCAAGAAACTCCACGGACACTCTTTTAAATCATAATGTTGTTACAAAATATTGGTTACATCATTCATGTTGAAATTATACATGTGAGACCAATGTAGAAAGACGTGCACGTAAAAAGCGTCCGTTATAAAAAGATAAAAACAATTCAAAAATTAAAATAAGCCGTGGCAGATAAGAGATGACCAGTCCCTACTGACGGCGAAAATCATTCAGACCACCAAAATATGGACAATGGTAAAACAATAATAAGAAAAACGCATTAGATACTTACAAGATAAATAAATCAGCTAACGAAAATACACAAAAATTAATGTTGGTTAGGCAATAACATTTATTATTTTAGGTAAAATAAAATCACTTCATCAGTGTTTTTTTTTTGCTTGGTATTTTTGGTTAGACGTACTGAACGCTGTGTTAAAATTTGTCCATCTATTTTAGTGAGACCTTGTATATAGATGTTGGTAATGACGTAGTCGGAAAATAATAAGGTTCAAGTAAAAATTAACCTTAAGGTGCTTAACATATATATTCCTTTAATGTACATAGACAACGATATGTTATAAATAGACACATTATTAACTTTTGAAGGTTAATAATACAGACATGAGCACCTTAGCTTAGTAGTCTAGATATAATAATTAATCTAGATTTAATGGACTAGTAATCCTTGTTCACTTCAACTTGACTTACATAACGTAGTTTTATGATCGTGGTATAAATAAGCTGTCATGTGTACTTACGTCATAAACATATTATTAGTAAGTAGATATCTATTCTTTTCGGTGCATTTTCCTATTGACCGACAACATTACCATTAGAAAACTGTGACGCTGCATTATTTTTTTATTATAATTTTATTTATATGTTAGGTAATTGACGGCACCCACTGGTTTTTTTTCAAGCAGTGGGGAAAAGTCTCCTCCACTATCTTCCACTGTTCCCTGTACGTTGCCTTCTCCGGTCAATCTCCCACAAACGCGTCTAGGTCGTCACGCCAGCGTTTCCTAGGGGGAGGCCTAGGAAACGCTGGCGTGACGACGACGACGCATATTACAAATTAGAGGATCTATGGTATATCCAAGATAAAAATGCTTGGAAACATGCTCATGCTGGTCCTGCTCCATAGGACAATTTAGAATCTAGACAAAATCAAACTGGTTGCTAATTTAATTGTAATTTAATTCTGACGGCACGGTTGGCGCAGTGGTTAAGCTATTGACTGCTGCGCTGCGTGTCGCGGGTTCGATTCCCGCACGGAACAAATATTTGTGTGACCTACAAGTAGTTGTTCCGGGTCTGGCTGTTCGTGTATGTGAGTTTAAATGTTTGTAAACGCACCCACGATACAGGAGAAATTCCTAGTGTGGGGCAACGTTTTCTTAAAAAAAAAAAAAAAAAATTGTGTGATTTTACATTCTGTGATTACTTGAACTCACACACTGAATTATTAGTAATAGTAATAGTAATATCATTTATTTGCTAAAAACATGGTATAAAAGATGGTAGGTAATGTTAATAGTGTGAACAAACATGTTTTGTTAATAGATATAAGCATGCAAATATTAGTACCTATTACTTGTAAAAATGTTAGGAATATCGTATAATTTTACAATGTTTGTAAATATGTGAGCACCATGCATCTATCACATGATTAATATATCTGTCATTCCTTAATATTTCGTTATTTTTACCTATCGTGGTATAGTAATCTTATTCTAGGTGCATCGTCTTCACATATAATTATATAATTAATGTATACAAGATATTGTGAAAACATTTTAAAAGAGTAACGGTGGAGTTTCTTCCCCATTCTTCTCCATACGAAAACTACCTGTTGGAAGGGGCGACTAGAATCAATTATTATTTTTTTGTAAGTGTTGACGTTCAAAAGTGCCTTTTTTGTGCCTAATTGAAATAAATTATTTGACTTTGACTTTGACGACACGTCCGTCTTTTGGCACCCACTGCCAAACCCATCTGTCCTGATGTATCCTACATGCATGGCCAGCCCAATCCCACTTCACCCTTGCAGACTGTAAGTTATTTTCTTGCAGTAATAATACTCATTTATAAATTATAGTGTCTCCAATCCAACAAACAAAACCGAGAACATATTTACCGAGAAATAACAGAAAAAAAAAAGCCTAAAAATACTGTGTACTGTGTACACTGTAGGTACAGTCACAAGCATAAATCTTACACTAAATTTGAATCTTGCGTATATTCAAAAGCGATTTTCTCCTAAAGTATAGATAGAAGTTGTATGGTGTTACGAACATAGTACTACCGAAACCATACTATGAGTATTGTGGAATAAGACCTACCTATTCCTTATTCTAACCATACTACTGCGATGGGGTAAAGTATTGGAGTGGAGACCCAGAACTGGCCATAGCAGCGTGGCAGGCCACGAACCAAGGTAGACCGATGAACTGCCGGTCTAATCAGTAAAAACCTCAAACTTAGGTGAAGTTTGCTGTCAGTTTACCCGATGCTAGGGATTGACCAGGTCACTGCAGGCTTACTTCACCTAAGTTTTCACGGTAAGATTTTTACAGAATAGATCGGCTGGTCAAAGTAGCAGGCAAGAGATGGATACGGGAGCGCCGAAACTAGGTAAAGAAGCGTGCAATGGAGATCTACACTCAGCATTGTTTGGATACGGGTTGAAGAAGAGAGCGAGAGAGTATGTTCTAAAAGTTGCAATCGTTATTTCACGAGTTTTTTTTTTTTTTGCGTTCGTTTAAATATTTATGTTCGTGATTGTACATGTGTTGTGGCTCAACATCTTATCACAATCCAATACTGTATTACTGGGAACTCGAAAATTGTTTTTCTGTGTGGTCAATTCGCAGAAATAAAAAACTAAATGGAGGGGTATTTTTGCCGGTATCAATGTCGTTTGTGGTTGTGTGTCTCGCGTAGACCTGTACTCTAATTGCGTAATACACGATCAATCACAATCTGAATCGTTTTGAAACAAATTGCTAATCCATTGCATCACAAGTTCGAAAAAAAAACTGCTCAACAACGTAAATAACGCAATTAATGTGGTTGAACTGCCAATATGAAACAGATTAGTCGTAATCGTGTACGAAAATGTGTTACGTAATTAGGGTACAGGGAAGCAAGGCACAAAAAGGAGGAGGCCTATATTCAGCAGTGGGTGGAACCAGGCTGCCGATGATGATGCGTCAAATGTATGCTCAACTGACCGTGTGGTCTGGGATCGATTCACTTGACGTGAAAATTTTTACTTTTTTGATTTTACGTCCCCTATTGAGTTCATGGAACATATAGACGCAAAAAATTATGATAAAAAGTATTGTTTATGAATAAAATAACTAATAGGCAAAATATTACTTCATTTCTGCCCAGTCCTTCGCAGAATACAGGAGTGATCTTACTTTATGTACCCTCATGTTAATTAAGAGAATCTGAATTATAGTTGAGTAAGATTTTATTGGCTATTTATAAACTGGTTCGATGGAAGTAGAATTTATGTGACTAGATTACTAGGCTATATTTATAACCTTCGTCTAGTTTTACATGTATAAATAGTATTATATAATATTTGAAAACGATTTTGGCATAAATTGACATTTTCATTTAAGGTTTCAATCGAGAGTTTTCCGGATTGATCCTCGGTTTTTCTGAGAGGCACTTTTGCATCGATCAGCTAAATGGTTAACAACGAAGCTACTTTTGTATTTGCAATGTATGCTGAAATCCCATATAAGTTAAAACTTTACTGTCCCTTAAGACTTCGCTGCAGCCGGGTAAAAACGACATAAAACAAAAATATCTACTTTAAGCTTACTTTCAGTTTATATTCAAAGTAACACGATACACAACTTTCAACCTCGTTACGCCACATTTAATTATAACTCCCAACTTTTCTCAAAAGAGGTTACTTTCCTCGTCAAAAAAAAAAGAAACTCAAACATAACAACAAGAAAATCGACTTACCGGCAAGGAGTATCAGGATCGTAACCGCGAAGCAGACATGCGGCGACCCCCGCGGGGGCGGGACCCTCCCCGCCATTGGCCGAGCGATGGGGGCGGTTTAGCTATAACAACACACAGCCTTCACCGACGAAACCTTCTTATAATACAATATAACACTCACACCACTTAAAAATTAAAAAATCTTGACAGTAATTTTGCCGCGTATTTTGACTTTGACGTTATGATTTTTTATTCGCGCACCGGTACGTTCGCGCTCAGCCACCGCGTGCCACAGACTACACTTTCACTCGCGCTTCAAACGCTGATTGCGTCATTTGTTTACTTTCACTATAATCATCAGTCACATTCGAGATTATTGTTTAACTTTTTCTTTTAACTTACGAACTATTTATTGTCGGAGTTTCTGTACAGTCTTGGTTTAGAATTGGCTGAGTCATGGGTTGACATGGGAACTAAATTCTGTTGGGATGAAGGGTTAGAGAGTTCAATGAACTTTTTGATTGCAAGACTTCTAGCTTTTAGGTACTTTACTGCTAAAGTACCCAAGAGCTACGTACGTATTCAATTTTTTAGTTTTATCTTTGGTCAAACAAACTGGTGCGTCGCTTTCTCGTTTATTTTTGCTCGAAAAAACCGTACTAATATAAGTTAATTTTAATTCACGAAAGCTCTTCTTAAAACTACGAAGGACGGTCGTTGACTCCGAAACGTTGCATAAGCGAAAAAAGTACGTGCAAGCAAGCATGACGCAAAAGATTGTGTTTATAGTTCCACCTCATTATTGCACTGAAACCTATTTGAGAATAACTACAATCGTGACTAGGGTTCCGCCGTTAAAATGCTGTAAATGTAATAAACTTAACAGGCATTAAAATAATATTATATTTCACTTATTTGAAAAGGTTAACAAGTTTGTTAAATATCTTCATTAGTACTATTGACATCCATTGAAAAGCAATAAAATCATCGCTCTATGTAAGTTTTTTTTAATGCTTTTACGATTTACATACGGATTTAAGTACGCTCAGAGCTTTTTTTACTTACCTGCTTACGTCAATGTATTTATAAATGTTTTATATTCAATAACTAGGTATCTATTATCACTGTTCATATACATTAAAGGCGATTATTATGCTGTGCCTATTCAAAATTATTGAGACTCTACACAAGTCAATTTTCAAATCATTGCAGCTATCATACAACATAAAAGATAGCTTTTAATAATCCATAAATGAATTGCAAAATACCTAATAAGTCATGAAATTGGCAACAAAATATGCTAATTGCTACACGAAAAAGTCTCCCAAAATAGCAAAACAGGTTCAAAGTGAAAAATTATTCTAATTACGTCTATTAAGTCGGTGGCTTTGAAGCTGCCAAACTGAAATTATTTTTCCCTTTATAGATGCGTTGATTGGTTTGAACGTCAGAATCGCTACGGTCTACCATCACGGTTTCCCTTGACTTTTACCTGACCAGGAATAGTTCACTATACTAAACTCGTTTTTAAGTTTTTTATTTTTATTTAAATTGCTGACTATAATAATCTTAAATCCAGGATCAAATTAAAATAAATAGCGAATTTTCAAACTTGAAATTATGAGTTTAAAAATCAAATGTTGTTTAATCATCATGATTCGATATCGACAGCCTACCTGTGACGCTTGTAAAATGAAAGGATGCCAGTCAATTTTGAAAGACAAATATGAATGTAATACTAAACATACACGATCTAAAACTCTAAGGGCAATTCAACCATCTTTTATACCTAGTGAAAGTCTATTCCTGCGAATATTTTTTGGCGTCTGACAGTTTTTGTAAAGGTGTATCCTAGCATAAAACGGCAATCGTGCGCGAACGCTTCTGTCTACCTGCCGCGCACAAACATTTTTTACCTAACTAGAGCGTGGCAGATATGTGTCCTGCACAAGCTGCCCTTGCCGCTCAATGTTTGGACACACCTTTAGGAAAACCACAGGAAAAAGCCATTGAAAAACTGTTAAAAATTCAAATATTATTCGCAGAATAACAAATAAAGCACAAGACATGCAAAACGAAATATTCTTAGTACAAAAGCTAAACAATCAAAACGGAGTAAGTCATGCGTCAAAGAACACAACAAGGAAATTAACGTGATCCAACTTAACATGTAACTGTCTGTTTCGTAACTTAAACAGCATTGAATAACTTACACCAGTACCAATAATATAACTGCAGATATTGTGGGAAATCGGAATAATGAGGAACTGTTATACAACTAGTTTTTCTTAAATAAGGTAAGAAGGTACCACAGAGCACGGAGACGCCTCGACAGCCGCTGCTAGAGACCGTACTGTCCACAGTATTCTTAGAAACTCAGCGTGTCAATGAACGTCACCGTTTACTCATAGAATCTGACGGTACGTGACAATTCTGACAATGCCCTGTGACGGGTAGCTTGCACTCAGTTGTGTTAAATTAGGACACCATTATTCGTAAAAGCATAATTCTCTATTCGCTGCTGGTGGTGATTTCGTGCTAGGTACCTACTGTTTTAAGTGAAGAATCCTTGTTACGTCTATATTTCCGGAGTCGAGAGACAGATAGTATTTCCCTTCGTTTGTTATTTGGCTGGCTAAAAAAAAAATATCACACTTGATAGCATTCCTTAGAACTTTTCCCCAGACTTACATATTTCATGTACCTAATCATTTTGAAATACAGTTTCTGAAAGTTTGCACCAACTCAATGCTACCCACTCATAGTTATATTGAAAGCTTTCCAGTTGCGATATAAAGTTCAGAATAAAGCTACCTACATAAAAACCACTTGAATATAAAACGTAATCCTGTTCACAGAAGCTCCCATGCAGTTGTCAATAAAAGCTGTATAGAACAGTGGCACTTGTTTACATTAATATCGCCCGCATTGATCTTTATTTATCAACGATAATCTAACTCTAACTTGATACTTTACATACAAATCATTGACATAAATAATAAATGATTTTATTTCTGTAAGTAGGTTTGTACAAAACCAATTTTACACGTCACTCGTATTTTAAAAACTACATGAGGTCGGCGTTACCTATCTGACTACTCTGAGCAGAAAGGTCGAAACAAACTCAGAAGTCACAGTCTCTTTTAAAGTCCAGAGATAATCTTGGTCAGATCATTGTGAAGACCATGTACATTACACATAACATTGTCACCCACGAAAACCTGGGGATTGTCATTTTGATCATATAATTAAGGCTGTTATACAGCATGTAGCAGAAAGGTGTGGCCATATTCAGGGTGTGACCATCAAACTGGACCACTTTCTCCATGCGACCAACATCGTTATCGCGAAAAAAATATCTGTCATTACAACATTTCAATACCTACTCGACCCAAATGTATTTTACTTGGAGCGACTGCCTATCCACAACCCAGTTACTAGACTGGTTGACAAGCCTCGATTTAATTAAGGTGGTCACAAAAATGGAGTCGAATAAACTGAGGAAAACTTTCTACAAAATCAAATCCTTTTATGAGTAACTAGTTGTTGCCCGCGACTTCGTCTGCGATCCTGGATAAAAAGTGGCATATGGTCATGGTCTACCTATGTGCCAAATTTCATAGAAATCCGTTCAGCCATTTTAGCGTGAAAGCGTAATTCTGGGGCCGCATCTGCGTCTTTCGTGACAAAGCTTCGTATGTTTTGCACGCTAAAAAATTATCGCGCTAATGTGGTGGTCACATTAGCGGCTTATAATTTTAACGAATTATCGTGCAATAATCCAAGATGGCTCTTCATTATTTCGACAGAGCGTCTACGCAGTCCGAAAACCACGCGCCACGCTTATATGTACCGCCACCCGGGCGAAAAGTGCTCCGCAGCCCGAACTATCGTGCCGATAACCGATAATGGTTAGTCACATCTGCGTACATTGTATCACTGTGCGAAGCCTCGTCTCGATATACGCAGATGCGTCCCCAGCATAACAAACAAACAAATGAACAAACAAACTCACTTTCGCATTTATAATATTAGTTAGGATAGTAAGGATTATAGTCAACAAAAAAAAAGAAACGCAGAATTTGAAACATTAAACTCATTCCATTTTCAAATCTAACTTTCCCCATGTATTCTGACGTCACTTGTTACGTAATAGTTGGAGCGTCACTATCTCAAAGTTGTTTATGGGCCAAATAAGCGTGGGTGTTGAAATATTAAGCTGAGTACAGACTGTGAACTCTGACCTTACTTCCCACGAAGTCTCATTACTACCTATATAATAATGTGAAAATTACTTTTTAATATTTTGGATATTTATCCTGAAATACTGACTTTTATTATAATGGACACCATTTTGCATAAACACAACATGAGTAAACCTAACCCATCACTTTTTGATTTATTTCTTTTTATTATTTTTCTTTTTTATATTTTTTTGTTATTCACAATTTGTACCAAGTAGAATGTGGGAGAGGGCACTGACTTCTGTAATACAGGTTTTTACCTAGCTCAGAAGTCAGGGTTTTCATAGGATTTTTTGTAAAAAGTTTGTGAATAAATTTATTATTTATTTATTTTATTTATTTATTTTTCATGACATTTTATTTTTAGCCCGTCAAGGTTTGGCTAGTTATAACTTTAAACCACCAACAGTGTCAGTGCAGTTTTGAAATCACCAACAAATATCGATCGGGTCACCCGCATAGCACATTTTCATGTAAGTAGTCAACATTTTTTTTTCACAAATCATATCCCACGTATGAATACATACGTATGTAAGTAGATTTATAGTTTCCAAAACTGCTATTTCAATTTTGAAGGCGGTTTCTAAGCTTCCGTTTCAATTCTAGAATCCAGGACTTGATTTAATATGGACAGAATAAAAATCAATAAAAAAAAAATATCTCGCCCTGTCGTCTTTGTTGAGTATTCTAACAAGGCTTAATTTGATTGATATGATGAGTCTACACGCTGAGCCTAAAGTTCCTGTGACACTGGAACTGGAACATTATTGGATCAATTTAGTCCAGTGACCAGTATCTATCGAGCTTATTTCGACCCCCTGGATTAAAACACTGGATTGAAATACTGGATCAATGTAACTAAATCGCCACCGCAGCTGCTGCCGCTGTGCTGCTGTGGTGCTAATTACCGAACTATTTGTTTAAAATATTTACCTTTCATTACACAATACTCTGAGGTCTAAGTAAACAAACATAAAGTACCCGTCACGAGAAGCTATAAATTATGTAAACAAACATCTTTTACTAAGTAAACATTTTATACTGCGAGATAATAATAAATTGACCATATTCAATCGACATGAAATATAGACGGGTTATATGAAAGTAACAACCTATTTAATTTAGTCGGATCATATTTTAACGACGCAAAGCGCTATCGTTTGTGTTTCTTGGTACCGGAACGCGTCCGTCGCAGGGATTGTAAACTATCGGGACGCCATTTTGAAATAAAAGCGTCATTCGAGTTTCGAATGCGTACGAGTTTGTTTCATTGCTTTGCATATATCGCGGATCTGGTTGTTATTGTTAATTTTGTTATTGTTTCGTTATCACTTTTTTATTGTTGTTACTTTAATTGTTGCGTTAATTTTATTTGTTATTACGTATAATGGAGCCAGTAGCCAGTACATCTAAGGAATATATGTTAATTAATATTTGTTACTTTAATAATTTATTAAATCTTAAACAAATTCATTTTTTTTGTTGGTCCAAATGTTGTGAACTCCTGAACACTTGTTTACAAAATTTATAGCTTCTCATGACGGTTACTTTAGTTCTTTACATCTCGTTAACAAAGACGATTCAAAGGAAATAGGAATAACCTTGAAGAGTACTTTGTACAGGCAGCAACAAAACGACTTAGTGGAAATTGCACGAAGATCCGAGATATCTATGAAAACATGCATAACTTGCTGATAGATAATTTATCTACATATTATAAAAGAAAGTTCTCCCGCCGCGTCTATCTGTCTGAATGCGATAAACTCAAAAATTACCACACGAATGTTCATACGGTTTTCACCAATGGCCGGAGTGATTCATGAGGAAGGTTTAGGTGTATAATTAATCATAGTTTTGAGTAAATATTTTACCTATTGTGGTATAGTAATTTTATTCTAGGTGCAGCGTCCTCACATGTAATTATATAACTAGGTAATGTACTTATACAAAATATGGTAAAACATTTTAAAAGAGTAACGGTGTAGTTTCTTGCCCATACTTCTCCATGTGAAAACTACCTTTTGGAAGGGGCGACTAGAATCAATTAAATTTTTTTGTAAATTTTGACGTTCAAAAGTGCCTTATAAGGGCCTATTTTAAATAAATTATTTGACTTTGACTTTTGTAAATTGGCTTAATTGGCTGATTGACAAAATTCTAATTAAGTTGCTGACTGTACAAGCGCCGCGCCGCTCACTTTTTGAGGCAACTGACAATGCACAGTCGACCAAATCGTGATTCTAGTACCGACATCATCATAGTAAGTACCTACAACAGAATTTGCCCTAAGAAAATACGTGGTTAATCTCCTCATGTAGATCAATAGGTACTTGCAAGGTAGGTACTTGATAAATCAGTACAGCTTTTGGCAAAGAGAACAAAATAAACACAAGCACACGACAACCTACTTATAAAAATAAAATTGTGTGAAAAAATAAATAATTATTTAAAATAAATATTTTCAGTCAAAAACAGCGCTTCTTTTCGTTTTCAAAATAATTTCTAGTAAATGTACCTAATACTTAGCCGGTGCATATACCTATATGTTCTAATTGTGCAATAATAATTTTAAAAAAATGAGTTTCTTACATATTTTTGTCCCTTTTTATAAATGATTATATTATTAGGTTAAAGATTACTTCATCATCGGCCTGCGGCCTAGCCTTTTCCTAACCATGTCGGGGTCGGCTTCTAGTCTAACCGGATGCAGCGGAATACAGTGTTTTACATGGAGCGACTGCCTACCTGACCTCCAATCCAGTTACTGGGTAACACGATACTCCTCGGTAAGACTGGTTGTCAGTCGATTGGGCTTCTGACTTTCCGTAACGACTGTGTGCGTGTAAAAATAGTGCAATGAAAATAAAGAAATATTGCGCGTTTTTTCTTTCTTAATTTTGTCCTCTCTATCTGAGTGCAGAAGATTATATTAAGATTTAAGAAGTCAAACGAAAATTAATGTGACAAACTGTGAAGCGCGTGCAAACTGCTGCGATCAGCTGTTGATGATTATTTGTTCACTAAAGGATTCATCATCTGCCTTCTAACTCCAAAAATAGGTGCAATCATAATCACTATAATCAGTCACGGATTTGACTAAAAAGCTGAATATATGTGATTTGAGTCGACTGTCTTTAATGGCTTCCTTTGATGGTAGCAATCTATCATCTCTCATCTATATTCTGTCCCTCACAAGCTTAAAACTGGTGAAATAAATTGTGTCTAGGAGTTGCTAGAATCCGAATTGTCTTCTTCTAAAAAATACACAGTGTCAGGCGGAGATACAAGGCATTTGTGTATGTAAATGTAAAAATATAGCTAGAGCTGCTGTAGCTGGTCACACCAAATTAGAAGAAACACACCAAACAAATAACAAAAGACTGTGAAGCAACGGGGTATAATTACAGGAACTATCTCATGCGATATACCTACCTACAGGGTGGCGATTTTAGTCACCTGCATTCGTCAAGGCGATAATTCTACCCCTTACTTAACAACTTTTCTTACGAAATCTATATCCGATTCGTACAAAAAAATAACTTTTCATACATGCATCGAAATAAATATGTGTATTGTAGCATCGGGTTCTTTTTTCACGAATCGGATATGGATTTACCCCCGTAATGGATGCAGGAGACTAAACCGACATCTAGGTTTACAAAATAGTCTCACTATTTCATGCAAGCAAAGCTTTGCTTTCGAATTCACACAGCATACCGCCATATTGGCAACTGTGTAGCGTAAAATGTGTAAACTGAAACATATTCACTTTTTTTTTGTATTTTAATGTGGATTTTTACCTATTTAAGCAAAAATATTAAGAAAGTGATATTGTAAAAAGCTGGTTTAAATACGTTTTTAAATAAATTGGCCTTAAAGTCTTAAAGATAACTTTTTTTGTGTATATATTTTTTTTTTAATTAAGTTTAAAAAAATATATTATCAGTATTGTTATTTACATTGCAAAATACATAATAATTATGAAAAAATAATAAGAAAGTCTTTTTTATGATGAAAGATTATTTTAAATAAATTTGATGTTTTTTAAATTATATTTCATTTGTTATTTACGAGAACCAAAACATGACAAGATTAAACAAAAACCTGTTAAATTAATCAAAACAATTAAAATTTTCGTAATGAAAACCGGCCGATAACTGAATAGTAAACACACGTAAACGAAAAATATTTAAGTAGGTATGTTTTAATTTTCACAACACTTCCAACAACTAAACCCATATTCCTAAAAATTCAAATTCAAAAATCGAACAGAGAGCACCGCACGAAAAAATCAATTCTTTTTACTGGCAATTTTGTCAAACCGTCGCCGATTTTTATTTGAAATACGAATTTGGAGCTTTTAGTGTTCGCACCAGTTTATTTTTTCCGGGTTTTAGTTATTTTTAAATGGTTTTTAGTGTGTTTTAGTGGTGGGATGGTTACTTTGTGTTGGTAAGTGTCGTGTAGAGCGCAATACGCGCTTGCCGCCGCGCGGCCGGGTTCGTACTAAGCAGTTTTGGCGGTGGAAGCGGTTTGAGGGAGATTTACCAGCATTTTTGGGAAAGATTAATGTTTTAAGATTGTGGTCGTCATATATTTGTGGGAAGAAATTGTTGAAATAGGGATAAACTGTTACATACCTACGATTTTCAAAAATACTAGGCAAAACTTATAAGTAACGATGATGATTTGAGAGAAAGCATAACACTTTTAATAATACTATAAAAATACTTTTACTGAAGCTTTTAAATAAAGTTTTAAAAGGTTTATTGAGACAGTAAATTATGAATGAATAGAGAACCACTGACGCAAAAAAAACATGAATTAAAATACAGACATACCAAACACATCAAACTTAAGTTCAAACAAAAAGTGGATTTTTCAACTTTTAACAAAATAATATTTAAAAAACTTCAACTAAAATAATAAACTAAAACTATAAAAATCAAACTCCCACTTCGGTTCTGGCAACCCACCCTACTACGCCGCCCTGTGAAGCCGTAGACCCCGCCCGCTACGCTGCTACGCCGCTACGCGTCTACGCCATACATATAATCTACGTAACGTATTATTACGTTTTCGTAATAATAATCGCGCTTGGCGGGAAGGGGTGGGCAGAGGCTGTCTTTATCAATTAACTGGTTAAGTGTTGACAGGTTTCTTTGTTCGTTTGAGAGAAGATATTTCGAGTTAGTAATTTAGATAGGTAAATGGTCATGTAATTCTTGGTTTATAGAACTTAGATTTTTTAATTTAATGGTATTATGCTGGCAGAACAGATGGCCGATGGGGCCGTAAGGTTCGACCGCGTACCGGAATACGTAGCGTTGGAAGGTCTCCCACAAGGTGGACCGATGACCTGGTGAAGGCCGCAGGAATCCACCGGATGCGGGAGGCACAGAATCGGTCGAAGTGGCGGTGCTTGGAGGAGACCTATGCCCAGCAGTGGACGTCTTTCGGCTGAAATGATGATGATGATGAAGTATTATGGACTGCTGGTTAAAGCAAGTGCATAAACTGCAGGTATAGGATACAATTTGGCATAAACGCTTAATTCACGCAAGCCGATGTCTTTTTCTTCCGCTTTCGTTTTTTTCGTACGTGTCATCATGTTTACTAAATACCCTTCTGCGTCCCAACGACTGCTTCATTGGATGCTTGATAGATAATAGAAGTGACCGAAGAATGTCTGTTACTTATCAGTAGGTACATCGAAATATGTACGAAGACCTTGAGCCGAAATCAAGTTGCGGACAAGGTTTTAATTAACATTTTACAGTCAATGGCAATTCTTGTCAAATGCGACATCCATCAAAATGAGTTACGCGACAACAAAGAGATCTAAGATACTATTAAATGCACTTTGCGCGACAAGTATTTTTATTATACACAGAGTTATATTTAGTTTAGTTGTATTTTCTGATGTACAATAAAGTATATATAAATAAATTTATTTTAATTTGAAGAAAGTCCCCAAAGTCTAATTGTTGTAACTAGGACCCAGTTAGATCCACGGGTTGTCCAAGTGATAGGCAATTTTCAGTGCCTTAATTTCCCGTGGATTTATGCTCAGTTAAGGGCTACAGGCTAGTCCCAATAAAAGGGGACTTAAAAACTCTTCCAACATCTTCGGAAAATATTTTATTTTATTTTATTATTTATTTTTTATTTTTACAATTTTAAGAAAGCTTACAGACTAATACACACAAATGGTAACAAATAGTGAACAACTGACAATTGCTAATTACAAGCTTCCACATATAAATAACAAAGTTGTGATACAGGATTAAAGACAAGAAAGGTATGGAAAAATAGGTAGGTATGCCGTGATAAACCACAAATATTCACCCATTGAAATATTCCCTACTCAAAATTGTCCTGATTCTTAACGCACTCGTGCAAAATAAATCAATTTCTAGATACAATGGCAGGTTGTTGAATAATATTGCACTGCGTATACAAAAAGCGTTACGCCTATAATTTGTCATTGTAAATGGTACTTGTAATAATGGTCGTAATCTTAGGTTATTTTGATTGGTCCGCAGACAAATTTTACGAAGTAAATCGGGACAATCGATTGTTCCATTTGCAATGTTAACAAGAAAACAAATATCATTAATATTCCGCCTTAATTCTAATGGTAAAAAGTGATAACGCTTACACCGGTGTGCATAGTCGTCTGAAAGCTGCTGCGCCTTAAAATCTAGGTATCTCATAAATTTCCTCTGAACTAACTCAATACGAGATTTATACGTCTCATACTGGGGGTTCCATACTTGGGAAGCATACTCAAGGGTACTGCGCACGTAAGAACAATAAAGTACCTTTACTGGTTTTAGAGAATGAAAGTCAGAACAAGTTCGTATTATGAATCCCATGGCCTTGGAGGCTTTCTTTATGATAGATTCTATATGTTCGTCAAAAATCAGTTTACTGTCGTGTATCACGCCAAGATCTCTAACACTACACAGTTTATTTATGTAGTGACCATCTAATTTATACGCGGAATCAATTAAACGTCTTTGCCGTGTAAACGGTACATGAAAACATTTAGACACATTAAGCTGCAGTTTATTATCCCTACAATATACCACAAACCTGTCCAGATCGGACTGGAGTTGCTCCACATCAGATAATGTACGAACCGTTTTAAGGATCTTCATATCGTCCGCGTATAAAAGGATGGGTGTGTTTCTAAAACAGGTTTTAATGTCTGAAATAAATATAATAAATAATAATGGACCCAAGATCGAACCTTGGGGGACTCCTGAAGGGATAGAATTCCATCGAGACATGTATCCCCGTAACACGACAGCCTGTGATCTATTTTCTATATACGACGAAAACCATCGAAACAAATCACCGTGTATTCCTACAGACAATAACTTCTGTAGAAGCACACGATGATCTATCCTGTCAAAACATTTACTGTAATCGGTGTAAATTACGTCCACCTGATGACCTCCCTCCATTCCATCTGTTATGATCGCGTTGGACAATACTAAGTTGGTGGTAGTAGACCGTTTTCTGAGAAATCCATGCTGCTCATCACTAAAGTGATTTTTCATAGCCGAGTAAATTTCTGTATACACCAGTCTCTCTAAAACTTTTGGAAAAAGACATAATTTTGATATAGGCCTATAGTTTTGTACGTCGGATTTATCTCCTTTTTTGAAGATAGGTGTGACAAAGGCAGACTTCCATATATTAGGTACGACACCGCATTTCAACGACCAATCAAACAAAAAACAGATAGGTGCCACTATGCTCCTTGCACAGTTTATTATGAAAATAGGAGGGATCATGTCTGGTCCGCCCGATTTTGACGGGTCTAAATTTTTAAGGAGTTTTAATACTCGATCCGGACAGACTGTGACCGAGCTCAGACATACTGATGTAGTAGAATGGGTATCAAAGTTCGAATTCAGATCACTTGAAGGAGTGTCCTGAAAAGTTGACTGAAAGTAAGAGGCGAAAAGTTCAGTGGCACTCTCGCCTGTGTCTGCTGTCTTATCCATATAGTGAAATACATTAGGCAAGGTGTTATTACGCCTTTTACCCTTCACGTACGACCAGAACAGTTTAGGGTTATCGACGATTGAGGCTTCTATTTTTGTCATATAAGCAGAAAAACATTCTTTCTCTAGCTGCTTGGTGCGGCTTCGCAAAAGAACAAAGGAGTGATAATCCGATATGTTACCGTATTTTTTATATTTCTGATGATATTTATATTTTTCATTTGAAACTTTAATCAATGCACGAGTGAACCAGGGGGGATGAGCCGCTTTTTTTGCTGCTTTAACCGGAATATATAAGTCCCTGAGTTCGTAAAGTTTATTATAAAAGAGGCAAACAGCTTGGTCCAGAGATTCAACAGATAAAAACTCGCTCCAGTCTACCCGATCCAATGCAGTAATTATAGCAGGATAATCGGCTTGGTAGTATAGGTACTTTGCGCTGTGTTTTTCGAAACATTTGTGTATCTCAATAAAGTCAGCGTGTATAACTAATGGTTTGTGGTGCAAATCCACTGGAGTAGCAAGTGGGTCACAACATTCCTTTACTTTTAGCAATCCATTTGAAAAAACAAGATCTAATAATCTTCCATTGATGTTACACACGCTATTGTATTGAGACAAGTTACAAGTGTTTATAGTATCAAAGAAATGTATAATGTGTCGGGAAGTCATACCTGTGGGGTTCAGTTCAGCACTGTCACTCCGGCTGAGCCATTCTACATCCTTACCGAAGTTAAAATCACCAATTATAATAAAAATGTCCATTGGGTGGGTGGTTATCAAATTATTTAAATTTTGATGAAAATTGTTTAATTGGGTTGTGTATGAGTTGCCCGTATTTTCTTTACACAAATACAGCGAGCAGATATGAATATTGTAACTTACAGTAGGTCTCGACCTCTTAAATGTGATGGTTACCCATAGATCTTCCGCTGTAGTACGCCAGTCGGATCTTTCGAAAACGGTCAAATCGTTCCTCACTGCTATTAACACCCCACCACCCCGTGTTTGTGCTGTTCTACAATAATCGCGGTCGCGCCGCCACACAAGATACCGATCATCCATAAACTCACTATTGTTAATATTATCCGTTAACCAGGTCTCCGTAAATATAATAACGTCGTACGAATTTAATAAAATGTTACGATATAAACTATTTGTCTTCGTGCGCAGGCCTCGTACATTTTGGTAATATATGTTAACCATTTTTGAACCACACAATAACTACATAACCGATTGTTTTGATAAGTCTAAATATGAAGAATAAATTCAGAAGAAACCAAAAATAACATAATAGAATGCAGGTAGTAAATAAAAAAGTATAGGAATGTTCTAAGCACAGCAGTGCACAGCGACTTATGACACACAAGTTTGGATAGACTACGAATAATGAGTTGCGATAAGGAACAATAGAAACGCTAACTTGCAGAATAGGCTTATCTATACAAGCAAGGTGATTTAAAATGAATCTTAAGATGATTGTAATTAGATCTATAATGGCATACCTGTGAACAACCACATCATTATTCCATTTACAAATGAATAATAAGTTTAACACGGAGCGACACATTAACTTTTGGAATACACTAGTAGCACTCCCGATGATATGGTTCTCAATCTTTTTCACATAATTTGGTTTAACACGAACCGAAACTGACTTAATGATGTTAGGAACACTATTTATTTTATTTTTATGAGGTCCTTTTCTGTTTTCAACACAATTGGCGGCGACGTATCGGTTTTCCTCACATGAATTTTCGAGTGCTTCACCCAGGTATATTGAAAATTAGCTTCAGCTGCTGCCTTTTTAACTTTAGCCAATAAAGCTTTATTTTGCATCGTTAGGTGGTCGTTCACGTAAATACGTTGATTTCCCGGCAGATTGATATGCCCTGTGAAAAGAGCTGAAGCTTTAAACGCCAGTCTAGCAGCTGCAATAAAGTCCTCCTTAACGTAGCGATTCAAGAAAGACACGATTATGGGCTTCGCATGGTCTTTTTCTCGTGTTGGAACTCTCGTGATAAAGTTAATCTGAGCTTTCGAGACTGGGTAATCAACTTTTGTTCCGATTTTTCCAATGAGTTCGAAAAGGTTCTCGTGGTCGGTTTGAGGGATGCCTTTAATTTCGATGTTGTTTAATCTTGTCCACTGCTCCTTAGCGTTAGACTCCGCTTCTAATTTTTCTAATCGAGTCTGGATGTGATCTACATGGTCCTGTACCTTCTCCACGCGTATAAGCCGAGTTTCTATGTCTTTAATTCTTCCATTAAACTCCTTCAGCTCCCGGTTGGTGTCACAAAGGGACGACTTGAAGCCAGCTAATTCAGTGCGCAGTTCAGCAATCTCATCTTTTAAGCATTCCAATGGGGCTAGTTTGTCCGCCAGAGATCTTATTTCCTTCAGTATAAGTGATTCTGTCTCGGGCCTTGGAGACGCTGGGGCTTGGGTGGAGCTCGATAATTTGCACTTGCTGCAGCGCCATGTTAGTTTTCTATCACCCAGCTTCCTGTGACCGGCTTCTGTAATGCCCGCACAATGAAAGTGCAGATCCCGATTGCAAACTGTGCAGTGGGCTCCGTCGGATAGGGTCTCGTCGCATGCTCCACACGTAAGAGGGTCCATGACTATGAACGACGTAGATACGGCGAAGTGCGACGCGTAAAAGAAAAGATTGGCAATCGCTGGAATTCTTTGGTCAACGCAGTATACACAGATAACGAAAGCGACCGTGCGAATTCGCGACAGAAGCGATTATGATGATTATATAGGCATAATGTTATCTTATGTCATTGCAATGTATGTATCCTTTATATTTATTAATTGCTAATATGATGTACAGTCGACATTAATTTGATACAACACTGATTTATTTAGAATTTTCAACAAAGTATAAACAAAATAAATGGCACATAAATAATGGACAGCATCATTATTAATTAAATGTACTCCTTCACAGCATGTGCAATAAAGTTAACAACTAAAATAACAAAGTTAAAATATTAATAATAGGTACTATTCAAGGGACTATAGCTCTACACTATGTCAATACACAGATGACACCATACATAGTTACATTGTTACAGGCACACGCCTTCAGCGAATGAGGTTGCACGTCCGTCAGTCAGTGGAAGCGTTGTCACTCGATACGTCTGATACGCCAGTACTACGCCACTACGTAGTAAGTACATGACTACGCGTCAAACACGGCTCACTTGATCCGACAATCATGATGCTGTGATGGCCACTATCACCTATCTATAACAGGGTGATTCTAGAACGATGGTCAAATAGGAATTTTGATTTTAATATTATAGGTTTCGTTCTAATCTGAACATTCATTTGAGAACTAATATAACCGGCATTATAGCCATAGTGGAAAAACAAACTTAAAGCATTCATTTCAATTAAAACATTTACAGGCACTTTTGAATAGTCAAGGACGCTTCCATCAATTAGATAAAAATAGTTTTAGTTGGGCTAAGTTTTAGTTGTGTGATCAAACGTAGGAAGTTAATCTTACCTAATTCACTATAGGTACTGAAAAAAACCTAGTAATATTCCATGAAAACGGTTTTATGTAACCTATATATATGTATCGTAAGTAGATAGGTACACTTATACAGGGTGGTAAAATCCACCAGTAGGAACAGTGCCCGGCAGGAGATTTTCCTTCAGGAAAACTTCGGTCGAACTAAATCATAATTTGTACTTTTCTGACACGGTTTGTCAGAAAAATACAAATTATGATTTTGTTTGTTTTCCCCGTTTGTTTTCGCACTTTAAAAAATAATAAACTGTTCTTTAGTCAAATGTCATTTTTTTATTTTTTTTTTCCCCAAGTATCATTCGGTTTTTCACTCTATAGACATAGGTATTGGTTTTGTATGTTAAGAGTTTACGAGAACAAACAAAATCATTTCAAGATTGTGAACCATTTCCATATAAGTTATTGTGATTATCAAAAAGCAATCGTGAATTTACCTACCTACTGCAAAAATTAAGATATGAAAACATTAAAGTAGCTACCTAAAATATTATAGATACATATTATGTTATGGTGTCAAGGCCTCATCCGCCCACGGGAATCAGAATAGGTTACAAAGTAATTATGTCAAGGGTCTCTTTAAGTAGGTTATTAAAGCATAAAAACAATGCGGCAGACTGAAGACTAAGAATCTGGACACCCCAGAAAAGGTTGAACCATGTGATTTTATGACCACAATCCCAATGCCCGTAATTAAAAACGTTCAAAATCTAGTTCCATTTTCACATCGGCGACAATCAAATGTCTAAAGTTTGGCTAAATGTAAATAAATAAGTACATTTCACAGATTATGCCTGCGAAACGAAATGCGAACATTCTTGAAAATATGGGAATTGGCCCTCAGAAGCGAGAACTCTAAAGGACTTTGCCAACACAGACTAACCTCTACCACTTCTAAAAAAAACTTGCACCACAATTTTCCCAAAACTCAATCACATTACAGAAAGTACAGTGACAAGTTATCCTCGTCTCAATATAACATGCATTAAGGTAATCGTCGTTCCTCCCCTGCATTCATCCTCATTCATCCCCGTACATCTCCGGGGGTGAGTCGTAAATATTATCCGAGGGTTGCATTGCACCCCCATGCTTTGTGGAACCCGGCCGGTTATTATATTTTGGGAATCTGGGGGGTTGGGCTCGTTGTGGAAAGCTTGGATTAATTTGTTTAGATGGTTTAAGTTGTCTATGGAAGTATTTATGGTGAAAAAAGTTTTAAAAGATAAAGTCTGGCAATTTTTCTTTTAGTATCTAAGTTGTTAGAAACCTTTTATTTATGTATGAGTCGAACCGGAAACGACAACGGCAAATAATAACGAAGAACAAGAAAATAGCCTATTTTGGATCTTGCGTCTGCCGACCGGCGGATAACGTGATTTCACCAAGCAACATGAAGGATTTTATTATTTCGATTTATTAAATGAACAATAAGGGTTATCTACAGAATATGTAGATATTACAGCTAAAACATATTGGTTTTCTTAGAATTTAACACAAGAACAATTACTGACCAGACTTCCTGCACAAGCCTGTCCTGCCGAAAGCAAGATTTGCATGAAATTACAATACAAGGTTTAAGCAGAATATCACAATGAAGTACAATATTATAGTCTGAAACTACTGACCACATTAATCATGATAGGTATTATAAATTTCAAAAATGTACCTCCAATTCCCTCAAGAAAAATCTTTAGGACAAAATACAAGAGGGTAATTCTCTCTAAAATGGTCTTAGCGACCCCCTGTGACGTCAATTAAGTGGTGAAAACTAACCCCCGGCACAGAGGGGTTGAAAGAATTGATTCTCATCTGATTTGCCGTGACGAATCTAAAGAGGTGATTTGAGAAGAAGGGTATTAAGATGTTGTTGAATAGAAAAGCTATGGGAAGGGGTGATAAAATGTATAAATCTATGACTTAAGGCTCGTGCAGACTAGCGCGACACCGGTAGTTGAATATGGTTTTCTTAGAAATTGTTTTGTTAGAGTCGCGTCATGCTGTCGCGTCGCACCTGTTTGCAAGAGGCTTATTTCGTTTCAGTTCATTTTGCACTCAAAAACAATCGCTAATATTTTTTGGCACGATAAAAAGGCTTATAAGGCCATAGAGGCCATTATATGGCCCCAGAATCTGGTGAAGTCGGCCTATGAATAATGATAATGATTCCAACCCAAGACTGGATGACAACCTCAAATTCGCTGTCTGATTGTGCCCCCCTAGATACTAAAAACTGAAAAGTATGGAAAAACCCTTTTTATGGTTTCATAGCCAAATAGCATTATCGGAACCCTAATAATTTCGTCATGTCCGTCTGTCCGGATGACATACAGCCATTTTACTCGAAGATTTTTTTTAAAACATGAATATCTGCCAGACTGTCATCAATAGCGGGCAAACTGTAGCAATGATATAACATTCTCAAACCTTGCTTTTGATATTTTCATTCGTCAAAAAAATGTTTCATTGATACAGGTAATGCCATCTAGCGGAAACTATGAAACTAAATGGCTAATCAACCAGCCCAATATTTTCAGTTCTCCACTTGAATGCGTTTACAATTGATTCACTTCATTTTCAATAGATGTCGCTAGTCCACTAATGGTGCAGTAAAATAAAAAGAGTTTTGTTACCATTGCTTGGGCGGGTCTACAATCGGCAAGAATGTTCAGTGTCCATTCCTGCATTTAAAAGGAATTTATATTTGTTTTGGATAGCAATCAAGCAATGGATTGTTGATATGAACTTTGATACAAAGCTGACGACACTGACGACCTGTGTTGGCGTTATCAATAATCTATTTGATAACCACTTTGACCTTAATTTAATTTTCATGTTATGCTAGTGAGTCATGTTATCTTATGGAATAAATACAGCTGATTCGATCATAAGTATTTTTATGCACTGAAGTTCTACGGAATTTAAATGTTTCTAGATAATGAATAAGTAGGTATTATAATAACGAAATAAAAATAGTTAGAAATGCAAAGATTACCTATATAATACGATTGTCAGAAAAGATATTAATCTGAATTTGTTTCGGTGTTTTTTTTTTCAGAGAATATACGAGTAGTCGGACAGAAACCACCGCAAACATTTTGTTAAAAATAAATGTATTTTTTTGGTAAAACGAATTTGCAGAAACAAATATTTATTTATCATTATTGGGTATAAGTTCAACTTAATTCGTCTTAAGTGGCATGTATGATGATGATGATCTAGAGGCAAGCGCAGCTGGCGAGTAACTGAATACCAGAGCGAGGCCTATGCCTATGGGCGGCTTTAAAACTAACACCTAGTCACCAACCACACGGAAAGAAGAAGACTGAATACCCAGGTGGCCAGCTATCTAATTACGCAACACATTTTCGTAAACGATTAGGTACAGACGCCAGTGCAGGTCAACCTATCCGAAACTGTCAAATTTTCCCAATCAACTTTGAACTTTATGTTTTAGTGATAAAGTTGAAAATCTATTAAAGAAATTTGACAGATTGTAGTAGGTTGATGTGCTGGCGTCTGTACGAAAAATTTGTTTCATTTTGACAGTTCAACAACATTCATGACGCTATTTACGTCATTGAACAGATTTTTTTTGACGCTATTTACGTTATTCAACTTGTGAAGCCATGGATTAGCAATTTGTTTCAAAACGGTTCAGATTCCGATTGATCGTGTATTACGCAATTAGGGTACAGATTTACAGGTTCGAATCCAGGTTCGGGCAGTATTCCGAAATATTATAAAAGAGAAAATAAAACGATCGGAGACCTTGGTAGGTAGGTTCTACACTTCTAATAAAGTGAACGTGTTTGTTTAAATGTGACCCTACCCCAACGGGGAATACAGGCGTAGCAAACAAAGACCCACTTGAAGAAAAGAAAAAAAAAAACATTTTCTCTTCAACACAATAGACTGTGTTTTACCGTATCCTGCCTGAAGCTAAATAGAGACGTTGTCATTTAATTTGTTTAATTTACAATTGTTAAACAAAGCGACATGTATTATTAAAAAAACTAGTTTCAAACCAGTTTTTTAACGTTCAAAGGCATAGCATACAGTTATTTGTATAGCAAAGAATAAAATACAAAACAGTCGATTGATATCTATGGTCTGCAAAACGCAGGTCGCGTCCTCACGTGACTCAGCGCATGCGTCATAACTGCGAGTGTATAACCAATATGTCTTAAGCGGCGGCGAAATATGGAACTAACCAAAAATGAACTGAATTTGACTTGATTGATATGCTCTTTTCCTTAGCAAGCAGCGCCACCCTGAAAGGACAATTTATGCTGGTCCTGGCTTGTTACAACTTGCTATACTTTTAACAGTCACAATTTCAAGTAAGTAATATTTTTATTAGTCATAATAGCAGACAGTTGATGTAGAAAACAGAATTTAAAATAATAATTGAGTAACACAGGTGTGTGGACGTCAAAGATAATTTTGTACATTTACATGGAAAAATAACGTCACGGTTGTTATGATCTATTTTCTGAATATTATATTTATTAACCGCATCAGTTATTCCCAGAAGTAGAGGGTCTCCTTTTAGGTGGCATATACCCATTATTTCATAGTTGACGTTGCTGAGTGGATACCTAATTCCCACTTGTCTATTCAAATAATTTTTAGAGCCTACGTCACGTAACTACCTTGCTATTGCTAACTGACTTTTAAGAAGGGGACTTATGATTTCGATTTCTATTGTTTATAAACATATAATAAAATACTTAGTAACGAAGAATGTTTGTCCGTTTATCTATGATGTATGTTCCGTATTGGCGCAAAACCAACTGACCTGGCACACAGATTGTTTGGATTAACACATAGGGTACTATTTATTCCCGGTAGTACGTTCCCGTGGGATATTTTCCGATATCCACGCGGGCGAAGCCGCGGGCAATAGCTAGTTTTTACCCGACTGCCCCAGAAGGAGGGTAATGTTTTTAATATGAAGTCTGCTAAGAAAAACGTAAATAAAACCGGAAATCCATTTGTATGGAAAAGGGTGTCATCCCGCCAGGAAGATTACCTATAAAAAACCTTTTTTTATTTTAAATCCATATTGGCATAATTTGGACCACAGATAGTATCTACAAGTAAATATTTAGGCCATGCAAATGCATTTTACGATGCGTACGGTGCATGATAAAATTTACAAACAAAGGAGGCCTTGCATCCAATCAGAACTTCAATAAAGATCGTCTCTTTGTATGATGCCATATTGAAACTGCTGAACCGATTCAATACTTAACTTGTCATTATGGCAATGACAACATCAAAACTGAGTGATTTTTAAACCATTTTATTCAGTTTCACACCCATCTTATTAACATCGGTTGTGTTATGAAATTGTGATTGATTTTTCACCCAGTCAGTCGATTCAGCCAGTCAATCATCCGATTGAATTGAAATCTTGCAAAGATCTGTTCATATGAGAGTACAAGGCATTCATGGGCCTAAAATTCACTTACAATAGGCAGCTTCACCAAGAGTCATGGAATAAGTAAGATGGTTCATTCAATGTTATGGTACACACGGCTACACATCAAGTTATGCATTTCCAGTTTATGCTGATCTCGCATTGTATAGGATTTTCGTACAATGCGAGGTCAGCTTATACTGGAAATGTATAGCTTGATGTTTAGCCGTGTGTACGACAAGGTGTTCCTTTTGATATAACGAGTAAATCATTTTCATTCAAACCAATCATTCACATTTAAAATGTGACGTCGCCATATTTCTTTTTAATGAATAAAAATAGATGTCTTTTTATTTTTTATATTTCACGTAAGGTAAAATAATTCGATAAAGTCACGATTATTTATGTAAAACACACGTAAGTAATCGTGACTTTATTGAATTATTTAGAATAAAAAACGAAAAAATACTTGAATGATAATTATAAATGCCAGTTGATTCTTTGACATGGTCTCATTAATACCTTAGAGTTATGGGATATCAAAAGGAAAACCTTGTATAGGTAGTTATGGTAGGTACGAACATGAATGTATAGGTAGTTATGGTAGGTACGAACATGAATGTAAGTATAGGTTGTTATGGTAGGTACGAACATGAATGTATAGGTAGTTATGGTAGGTACGAACATGAATGTATAGGTTGTTATGGTAGTTACGAACATGAATGTATAGGTAGTTATGGTAGGTACGAACATGTGGGCCTCTCAATGAACGGTATTAGTCACTGTGTGAGGGGTAAGGCAGAGTTTTAAAATATTATCCTACAGTCGTATTTCCCCATTAATAGTTCTATGTATAGATCAGTCCCTTTACATTTGGTAGATGCGCGTGGGATTATTTTCTGTGGGCTTGCGATCAGCTGTAAATGCAGTAACATATTTGAGCAACACATGTATTCAGTCTTATCTTACAATGCGAAAGATCGCGTGCACTAATTGGTGATTGCCAATATTCTAACCGGCTAACCAAAGTGGTCCATGGTGAAACGTTTTCGAAATTCTTTTGACAGTATCGGTGATTTACATTAATGATGCTCTCTTTTACTTTTCTCTTCGATTAAATATTAAAGATTTGTGTAAAGGCAAACAGTCTCAGCATAGGTATAGTACCTGCATGCACTTGTGTCTGTTCTTGTACATACCTAGCAAATAATATCAAGTTGGTTCATAGTTTATTTTTAGACCCATTGGACAGAGCTCGCCTTTTACACGATGTCACCCTTGCACTTATTGAGTTATGCTCTACATGGACGTCAAGGAATTTATATAGATTAAGTTTGAGAAATTCCTATTAATAGACCAGTGTCACTCAATGTAGGTTTCGTAAGATTACATACGAACTAGGTACCTAAGCCAAAGATAGTTCGTATGTAATCTTACGAAACTACCTAATCTTTTAGATTCTAAGGGATTAGGTTAGTTAGGTTACACCTATGTATGTGCAGAAGCTGGGCAGGAGACGTCCTAGTAACATAAGGTCTAGTTGAAAACCAGCGCCAGACACTAGTTGTCTGACATTTATGCTGAATGGGCCCTATTTGGCGCAGCCGTGACGCACACAATACTATTTTAAGTTATTTTTATTTTTTCCTGTTTTTATGTTAATATTGTGTGCAAATAAAAATAAAATATTGTACTCCAATAAATTAATTTTCTTTCTTTCTTTCAGCAGTGTACTTTGCGCTAATTACCTAGAACAAACTGACAAGCATGGCGGTATGTAGCAGCTGTCTTTAGGGAAACCTACGTTCAGCAGAGGTCGTTAACGGGCTTATATGAGAAGCATAAAAAATCTAAAACCCTGCAAATGAGACCTAATTGCCAGACTAGCAGTCTGGCCATCGCTTCGTTAGTATTCAATATTTCATTACTGAGCCCCACTACAATACACAATACTTGACACAACACAGTCGGAAGAGGCTTGGTTAATAAAGGTTTGTTTATAACAATAATAGTTTGTCATTACCAAGAAATCGGGTAAAGAGCTAATATTATACATTTCAGAAAATGATTCACGAAAATAACCTCGTCTACCGAGTAAATCATTACTTACAGTTCTTTGTTAAAAACTTTAACTAACTCAAATATTTTAAAGAGGACTCATTGTTTTGTTCACATTGTCATCATGGGTATTTTTTACATGACTTATGCCACAAAACATTTTACTCAGAAAATAACATGAGAAAAGCCTGCACTTGTTTACTTGTGTACTAATTAATTCAAACAAACCAACAAAAATGTATACTTAGGACCTCAGACCACATAAAAAAACAAGACAGCGCTACGCACAATACAGTGAAGCATGCCAAAACTACACCTCCGCTCTGTACATACACGCTAACACGCACACATTTACTATTATTTACAATGAAACTATACCTCAATTAGTGGACACATGTTTAGGAAACCGGCCTCACGTCACTGTTGATAGCGTTATGGTTTTGGTTTTATATTTGGTCTGAGCTAGACAAAATAATTCCTTGAAAGTAAAATAATTTAAAAAAAAACAAAATAAAAGTAAGTAATCAGTCTTTATTTCTCTCAAGAACCACAATAAAATTACAAACTAAGAAAAAGTAAAAAAAAAAGATTTATTACAACATTTAAAATAGATGGTTCATTAAAATTACGAGATACATACTTAAATTAGATCATAGTTACAAATACAGCGATAAGACCGGACATTAATATTTCACCGTATCTTATCTCCCCTCGTTTCTCGGAAGACCATTATACTCATGTCGTAATTAACATGTACCAGTTACGTAATAGCTAAATCTAGAATAACTTCGAGCACTTACTTCCTAGAGCGAAAGCTTTGAGTAAGATAAATATGTACTTAGATCTTGCCCAATAAGAACAAGTTATAGCTATAATTATGTATAAGAAAATATGGCGCGCTTCCATTTAAAAGAGTTACAGTTGTGAAGACTACGTAACCGCAATAAACATAATGATAGGGACCTATTGCAAAGTAGTAGATACATTTTTATCTACTTAACACTCACAGCTAATAGTATTTTCATAATTCGTTCTTCCGGCACCTAGACCATAATTCTAATACGCAGTTAGGTTTAAAATGTTAACTCTAAAGCACGTCTGCCACGTCTGGGCAAATAGAGGACGGAATTAATCTAGTATAGCCTCAAATTTCTAAGTGAGATACCCTAGCTAGATTTTTTTGCTTTGTAAGCGAGGTAGACTACTTTATGCAAAGAAATATAATGAAAGATATCTCTCATAGACAAGACCTGTAGGTACAGCGGAATAATGTCTGTAAAATATGTCAAGGATAATTTATATTTTTCTGCATAATAATATGATTGTTTATGAAGCACCTACGACTGTGTATTATAAAAATAAATACATGAGTACTTATATTGGATTCTGATTGAGTCATTGCCAAGGTTGAACATATTAAATGTAGAGCAAAACATCTCGACCGTGAGCCTTGACTTTTATTACCTCCTAGTCCTAGCTAATAGGTAATAATCCCCGTATGTTTAAAAAAAAAATCTAAAATTATGTGAGTACCTGTACCCGTACCGTTTGTTGTTACCCGTACCCGTAGTTGTTTGCGTAGTCCAAAGGAATAGGGCAAGATAATGTGTCTTCAAGCAGTAGGGTCCTATGTCCTATGTTATCTTTGACAATTCAAAAGTGCCTGTAAATGGTTTAATTGAAATAAATGCTTTGAGTTTGAGTTTGAACAAATTGTGCAATTACACAATTTTGAACGGGGACTATTTTGTTTGTGATTGAAGCAATGGAAGATTTTTGTCAACTAATGGTAGTTTGCCTAGTGACTACTATAGGATGAACAAATTAGCCGTTAGTTAGATCTCTATCTTAATAGATTAATCACCTCTAATACATCGAAACATTAATTTATAAACAGACGGTAAAATTCGTGACTGATCGATAAGAAAACAGGATAACGCATTAGGTACATGATGTAAGCTAAGTATGTTCCATTAGCTAATTTAATAATAATGACATTTCTCTATGGTGAAAATAACGATAGCATTTGAAAAGGTTATTCAAATAACGGTTTTTAACTACTCGATATTAATCATGTAGAGTGGTTGCCATTTGCAGTTATCGACAAGAAAAAATATCGAAGAACCGTTTGTTGATTTTGGATAAGTAAAAACGTGTGATATTTTAAGTTGGCACGGAAACTGTATTTGTTATTCAAATTCTAGTCGTTTTGTAATGTTTGCTGACTAAAAAGTAAATATTATCTGAAACTTTCGCTGCCAAGAAATATTTTATTTTTTATTTTAGAATTTATAATTTTATTGGAATTTGGCAATAACATTTTTATTTACATGAGGGTTTTCGATTAGAAAGAGGTGTTTTTATTTTATACTAGCTTTTATACGTTGTCCTGTCCATATTTCAATAATATACTAAAATCCCAACAAGGGCGTTCAGTTTTTTCCAAATTTGAAATATTCATTAGAAAGAGGTGTTTTTATTTTATACTAGCTTTTATACGTTGTCCTGTCCATATTTCAATAATATACTAAAATCCCAACAATGGCGTTCAGTTTTTTCCAAATTTGAAATATTCCTTTCCAATTTTTCTTTCTGTCTAATTCAGTTCAGTTCATTTTTTTTTATTTGCCTATGAAACCATGGTTTACCACCACTAAGCTTACATAAAGGAATATTTAATATTTTATTAAAATGTTTTACAGTAGAGTACCTATTTAACACAATTAACTATTTACACTAGGTACTAAATACAATGACTAACTAACTATACAAGTAAATACAATAAACACATTTTATTTAGCTTGTATCAGTTCAAAACTAGATCGTAGCCCACGAGAGTAGTAAAAACTTTTGCAATAAACACGGGCAAAATCCTGTCGCCTCCTACACGTTGCGGGGGACATACATCTTGACATCAACAGGATATTTAGTTTAAAGGTCCTAGGTGACAAATGTCACACAAAATACAGCTGTTGTGATGTCTTAAAGGTTACGTAGAGATCTAACTACTGAGCTTTATAAGTATAGCTAAGGAATTGAGGATGATTAGCTGATGAATTAATATTGAATCCAGGAATAGTCGTAGTTACTTTTACAAATCAGATTTAACTGTCTATCTTATATCGGAATGTTTGGTCGATTTACTGCCAGATGAACTCTTATTATTTCTAGAAATATAAAAAACGACGGGACTCATTAACAAGTAGGTACAGACGCAAGCACATCAACCTACTACAATCTGTCAAATTTCTTTAAGTAATAGATTTTCCACTAAAGTATAAGGTTCAAAGTTGATTGGGAAAATTTGACAGTATCGGGTAGGTTGACCTGCTGGCGTCTGTACTACTTTAATTTTTTATTGACCTCTCACAAATAGCAACATCCATCATTCTCACATTATAGGTAGAAATACTTAATAGGCTAGATACAAATCCATTTGCAACACAACGTATAGCCACCACAACGAAGGACCGACTAGAGTGACACATTTTATGTGGGAGAGCGGAATGTCGCTAGAAGTCAGGATAGACTGCCACTACCACGACTAATTGCACGCCATCGCAAAAACTGCGCTAATCGAATCAAATAATTGCGGGCAGTTGACACTAGTTGACTTAAAATTGGACTGTTTTCCCTGTTTTTGCTGTTGTTAGGATTGTTTGGGTGCCGTTTGGCGGAATTATTGTTGAATTTATGGATACATATGTAGTACAGTGAATGAGGAAACGCATATTTAGCTTGTGTGTTTATGGATTCAATAAGGCAATGTTGTATTTTGGGAGTCAGACGCACTTGTTTGAGATACGTTTCTTATTGGCAGGAACAGGAACAACGATGAAAGTGATCAAACATAAACAGTCAATTTTGTCTTCCAAAGTTCACCGATGAATTACTTTTATAAACCTCTACGTTTAAAACAAATGGAGCGATAAAACGGTCACTGCCCATTAGCACCCAAAAACTCTACAGTCGTTTTTATTTAGTTAAATACTCGCTCACTCATAAACACGACAAGACTGCTCATCATTGACATGGTGTAAGCAGTATAAGCAACATTTTTACGTCCTTCTTACAGCCAGTAGCGAGATTTTACGAGCGGAGGTTAACAAGAGACCAGAAATAGGACTGAGGTGAATGGACGCTCTCACCCGTTTATTATTCGCTCATAAAAATAATATTTGCCGAATTTACTCTCTGCAGGAAGTGATGTGAATGTTTCCTTGAAATGTGGGTTATGTTCACAGTTTTGGGATATAAAGTGAACAGAGATGCTAGCAGATGTGGAATAATTTTATCCAAAACGTAATTTTAAGTAGAACACAAGTATCCAATTGAATAACTTGCCAGTCGATCTATTGCAAATATATTCGATAAACCATTTAACGATGAAATGTATACAATCTACCTAGTCTTTTCCCAACAATGTTGGGGTCGGCTTCCAGTCTAACCGGATGCAGCTGTATACCAGTATTTTACATGGAGCGAGTGCCTATCTGACCTCCACAACCCAGTAAATGGGTAATACGATATCCCTTGGTAAGACTGGTTGTCAGACTTTCTGGCTTCTGACGTGTAACGACTGTCAAAGCCAGGACCAACGGCTTAACGTGCTTTTCTTCGAGGTACGGAGGAGGCTCGGTATATAAACATGGTCCCATCCACGGTCCAATCCCGGCAAGCGTAGCTTAACCTGATGGATCGACCCGTGCGGCTGTTATTACTTAGCCACGAGCTCCTCCATTAACGATGAAATGTACTTAACTTAAAAGTTATTCTACTCCTGAGTCTCGCAAAAAGGTAGAATTCTTTTATCATTCGTTTATAAATAAATAAATAAAATCATTTATTTCGGACATCAAGATCCATAGCAATTCGATAGTACATATCATAAAAATTAGAACAACACAAAAAAGAAAATACAAAAAAAAAAAAAAAAACAAATCAAATTACCCGTAGGCATAACGACCTCCAAATTGGTGACAAGATCCTACCCGACACAGTCTTCAAGATTTTATTGCTTATGGATTACCCAACTTTATAAAACTAGTACCATCAATGATTCTAAACATTACGTCTAAAAGGGTATTAGTCGATAAAGTTTTCCCTTCCCTCGGCTTCAAAGAGAACACAAGCAACACGTTATAAATTCAATTTCACAGTAAATCAAAGTTTCCGTCTAAGTTGAAAGAAATAATGAGCAGATCGTGGGCGGTATGCGGCACACACTTTTCTGTTAGCCCGTCGCATATATTAAGCAAAATTTTCATCTTTATTTTTTTATGCGAACGCCATAAGTTTGATTGCGGAAGCGGTAATGAGTTGCAAATATCCTTTATTTTCTTATTATTCGCGCAATGTTGAGGTAATTTATGTGATTACTAGTACTGTACTGTACTTGTACTTGATTACTTGTCGATTACAATAATTGGGCATTGGAATCGTTTTAATTTGTGGGCTTTTTTTTGCAAGGTTACGTCTAGTGCCATTAAAATCAAGCTGAAGTCGTTAATAATAGTGCCGTGCTTATTATCGATAACTATCTTTTTATCATTACCAAATCACTTTGAAGTTTCAAAAGTCGAATTTAATGAATACAGTTGGGTATCATTGGTGTAATCGGATTGCCTTGCCGATAGCAATGTTGGCGAAGCTCTTTTCAAAGGTGAACCTCAGTTTGACCTCGTTACCTAAATATGGTTAAGCTCTTTAAGGTCCGTCTGGTTTCTGTTTCCAAGTTGGTTTTTTCTCACTTTTTAAGTTCCGATTGGTTTCTTGAACATTAAATGAAGCAGCGATGCCTTGGATGCTTAAAAAATATTCGTAAGACGAGCCCTAATTCAATTCCGTGATCTCACTTTTTGAGGGTTCTTGCCTTATTTTTATACGAGTAACTTAATACGTTCCCGATAGAATTGAAATCACGTTTGACTCAAGAAAATAATGCACTACATTTAGTGGGAAGCTGTGTTGTACCAATTAATTAAGAAGTGGCAAATGTGGCAATCTGCAAGATAAGGAAGCAAACACTTGAAACAACGTTCATTCATCGTAGTTACTAATTCTTCCCATGTGGATCAGTGAGAGAAAAGAAACAGTGCTATGTAGTTGTTAAAGTCAATTGATATAAATGGGTCACTATAATGTTTTGCTGTTCCAACATGTTCAGTACCACTGCAATTTTCTATTACTTCATCGAAGAGCTTCAGGGTTTAATAAAGTAAGAACATTGAATTTTGTATTATTTTACAGAAAAGGCATGAGTTGTGGTCTACATGCAAGTAATGCAGTCTAATAATTGTAAGATGTCTCTGTACTAATGCTGGCAGATTTAATAAACACCTCTATTATACTTGATTGCCATATGGTGACATGACTCAAACTCAAGGCAGGTGCTTAGCATACTTGGAATATAACAACAAGGCATTCTTAAAGTCTTAGTTGTGAGAATTGTGAGTTTATGACAGGCAAGAGATGTGGAGATAAGATTCAGCTTTAATCTTCTATTTATTCAAGAGTGTTAGCTGTTAACTCACTGTGAGTGTGAGGATATATTCATCTGCCTAGCCTTTTCACAACTATGTTGAGGTCGGCTTCTAGTCTAACCGGATGCAGCTGAATACCAGTATTTTACATGGAGCGACTGCCTGTCTGATCTCCACAACCCAGTTACTGGATAATACGATATCCCTTTTGTAAGACTGGTTGTCAGACTTTCGGGCTTCTGACGACCCGTCACGACTATCAAAGATCCACGAATGACAGCCGGGACCAACGGCTTAACGTGCTTTCCGAGGCACGGCAGTGTCTTTGTATGTAAAGATGGATGTGAGGATTATACAAAATAATATCTTTATCTTTTAATAATATTAGTAATTTGAGCTGTCAATCATAATAGTGTGAAACTGAAATGGGTCTACGTTCAGGGAGGTAAGATAACAAACAATATTCTTCTCCTAGCTTTATGGTTCTGAATTTTAATTCATGATTCTATAATGTGTGATTTGAGTGAACCTCACGATTCTAAAAAGAATCTCTCAAAATCAATGAATCAAACAAAATTAATGCGACTATTCCAAAACTCAAAACAGGCCATTAAGAGTTCAATAAAACTTAGATAAACAAGAGGACATTAGCAACAAGAAGAGATTAATGCTTCGCATCTCGGTCGTGACAATTAAATCACTTGAGATGTCTAACAATTCAAGCGGCCCACACAAGCCACACGTTGTATGTCTCTTACATAGACAAGACGGTTCGGCTCTCCGTTTCACTGGAAATGGTTTAATTTTAGAATTTCCGTTCAGCCCTACTTGGACATAATGCGTTGACTGCGTTTAGTTGTGGATTTTGACATGTGGTAGCTTGTCGCCAATTTGTTTTATTTTTTGATTCAGTGGTATTTTATCTGTCGGTGACTTATGTGGGATAGTGATCTTTTTGTTTTTATTGGTGAGTTTTTTTTCTTTATCTGGATGGTAGGGAATGTGAGAGTAAGCCGATTTTTTTTAAATTTTCCTTTGTATGTAGATTTGTGACATTGTGTAGATTATTGTACGCAGCAGCGGTTTAGGTGATATTTTTAACTTAAAATTCAATATTAACTGGGTCGCAGTTCACCAAAAAATTAGGAACATCATTCAATTCGTAATTAGAATTTCCTATTCAATACCAATAAGTTGACAGTTATATTAATTATAGTCATTAATTCGTGAGATTTTTGACTTATAAATTCACAATCATTATTCAATTCCTTACGTCTAAAATAATAATAATATATTTTTTTATATTCAACATTAACGTATGATTCTAACAAGCATAAACTATGTTAATGTTCTTAATTAATGATTAGAAAACCTCCACAAATAAAAAAATAAAAAATACACATTCAATCTACAGACGCAATTGAGTAAATTATTAGAAATGAACAAATCAATGACTAGGAGGTACTTTAAACTGATACGTAAAGCGGCGATAATGTTGCGGTTCTTCGATCTTATTGATAGTCTATCAAGCGCTCCATGCATAGTCGCTTCCGACTAAATTCTAACTAGATTCTAAGAAGGGTCGAACGATAACACTGCTAACTATGAGGCAACGCCAAACGTAAACAAAAAGCGTAAACACCAAGCCGTATGAGTATGACTCACAATGACGAACTCCTCATTATCATATCACAGCCACACGCTTACGTTAGTAACCTTAGTTGAAACCTGACACTCGGCCCTCATTCTTGTCTTCTTGACGCGCTTTTTTATATTAAATATCGTATTATTTGTTGCAGCTTCTAACCGATCAAGGCTGCTTTACAAGTGAACGCGCGTGACATACTCCGATGTGCCGCGTATAATATCACACGTATTTTTCCTCAACGGCGAGAACAAAGAAGTCCTTTCGCGAATTAATTTCAACACTTTCCAACTAGCGACGCACCAGCCTGTTGATCTAACACGTGTCGCGTCTGTGCATACGTGAAAACGAGAGGATGCGAGCGTTCGACGCGCGCGTGCAATAAAAATCGAATGCAAAAATGATTAAAAGGAATGGTGATAATGTATTTGCGATCGCGTCGAGCAACAATCAGTGTCAAGGCGGTCGGAGCGCCGTCTCGCTCTATCCCGGAGGCGGCGGCGCGGCCACGAGGATACCGCGCGCCACTGCGGCCAGGATGACGCCGCCCGACGCGCAACCACACACCAAGGAGGCTAACATCGCGATCTCCACATACGTGGAAAAGTGGAAAAATAGATACGAGGACGCCGAACGTAAACACAAAGCTTATTTACTGAAATCCGAAAAAGGTAAGTGCTTCCCATTTTTTTTACGACGAATATCTTTAGTTTTTGCGACTTTATTGTAGTTGAAACTGCGCATGTCACAATATCTCCCGGGTCGTATGCAAACGAAAAACCAAGTTGAAAATCCTATTCGCGTATTTGTCGGATTATGACGGACGATAACCTGTTGCTTAGACATTAATTCGTAATCTTCCCCAATCCTTGCTCATATGAAATACCTAAACTTATAATACCTTCTATTTGCCAAATAAAATTTAAAATATTAGTATTACTGTAGGTTAGGATTGACAAAGACATTATAATCTGTTTACTACGCATTACACGTCTAAGAATAATGACTAATCGGCTACATGGAATAAAAGAGTTATAATACCGTTTCCAATAACGGTATACGTTCTTTCATAGAAAAATATTATCGACTTCAATTGCCAACACTATTTTTGTTTTCCTATGACGAAATGTCAACCAGTCAAATGTCAAATTGTAATTATTTTGCTTTTGAAACTTGAACATTTTTGTTTTTATCTCTAGTATATAAAAGTAGTCGCATTTTTTATTTTTTCGTTGCGATTTGTAATGTGGCGAATGATTTACCTTGTTGTTATTTTGTTTCGATAAAAGTCTGAAAGAATAAAATTAGTTTTCGCACTCAGTAAGTTTGGAAAGTATTGATAAAAACGATTTAATCTTTTAAAAAACACTATCGTATATTCGTAATAGATAAGATTATTTCGGTACGTATTGGTTTTAGGTTAAAATCGGATGCCATACATAATAATCAATTTAGTTTAAACTTATTTGTAATATTGGATACTTTACTGAAAATAATTACCAATTTTTCCCTAAATTTTAACTATCTTTAAGTTTGTTTACTGCCTAATTCATCAATGTTTAAGGAAAATATTGTTACTTATTATTACATTTATGTAGCTATTAACATTATGAGTTACATTAAAACAAGTCAGTTAATTTGAACCCGTAACATAACATCACAACTATTCCTCGAAGGGTTAGAAAAAGTACCTATAGTACACCCACATTTCTTCAGTTATGTGTGATTGTTGTGATTTTAAACCATTTTCCTATTAAATTACAGAATAAAGTTATTAATGGAATACCTAAATTAATAATAGTCATACATACTTCTAAGAAATAAAATGGAACACATGAAATCATTAGATGTGTAATATAGGTAGCTATTAGGTCATCCATATTTATTGTACACAAAATAATAATTAGTATGACTCTGCCAAAAACTGATAATACAAATAATACAACATTGTAATGTTTTGTTTGATTCAATTCTTATTTGCATTGTATTTCAATAGATACGGTTAGACATGATCAAAATTGAAAATAGATTGGTTTTTCACAGGGATAATGATTTGTACAATATGGTTTTATGTAGAACAATAGTGTATATAATTGGCTTATGGAAATTTTCTACATTATCTCTGGTAGACAATGCAATGATAGCATAAGCAACCTCTCATGTTCCCACTGTTAGGACACAGGCCTCTGCTCCATGAGAGAGTGGGCCATAATCCACGGTGGTCGGTGGAGTTTCTTGCCCATTCTTCTCCATACGAAAACTACCTTTTGGAAGGGGCAACTAGAATCAATTATTTTTTTTTGTAAATTTTTGATGTTCAAAAGTGCCTTATACGGGCCTATTTGAAATAAATGATTTCACTTTGACTTTGACTTCCACCACACGGGCACAGTGCAGGTTGGTGGATGTCAACATCTTTGAAAAAAACACAAAATATTGCTTGGGTTCGAACCTACAACCTATAACTTATAAGTCAGGGCCGATACCACTGGGCTACCACTGCTCTCCATGCAATGGTAGATAGAGCACATTCTAAGTGCATTTGACCTAGGTGTTAGGAGTTGCTGTTGTATTAGAAATAGATAAAGTTAATTGAAAAGAATATTTGTCATAGAAACATGTGCATATAAAAATGATAAGTTAACTTGAATAAATTATACTTACAATGTAAAACAAAACAGATTTATGCTAGGAAGTGGGAGGTAGAGAAGGGCATTGAAAAAGTGCTGATTCTAAGCCTAGCTAATACAATTTTTTTTTTTTAAACTGAACTTTTCAAACAACAAAGAAACAAATAAATTCACTTTTTAACAGTCCTTTTGGCAGGAAGTTTTTAATAACATCAAACAAAATCTCAAAAATATTGTTGAGTTGATATGAGTATTTTTACGTCTGGCTACCTTAACTGTGGTTAAGTTTTACCACAGTCACAGGCGCAATTATCAAGTAAAACAAAATAAACAGTCATAATTTCCTCAAATGTGCATTGGAGGAAAGTATTGATGATTCATTTTGTGGGTTGTTAGTTAAACATAATGAGCATTATTCATTGAAACATACAAAGGGTTGACCTGTTATAGTTACATATAATATAAAGCAATAATTGTAAGCTGGTGCTTTCAACACAGCAGGGAATAGCATCTTGAATTCTTGATAATACCTACAAATAAAATGGACAATAAAAAATTATTCAAAGGACTTTTGTTTCAGTTTCATAAATTTTTGTTCTAAAAAGATAGTGCTGTGAAATGTAAAGTGACAGCGGATCATTCATATTAATTGATGTCAGTAATGTGTCTTACCACCCTGACGACAAGCAATGGCTGACTATTATTGTAAGTGCAATTGGGAAAAGATGAATTTGGTGCTGTTATTTTGAGTATACCTATAATTCTGTATTTCTGAGCTATGCTAGACATTTACCAGGGATAGGTAACTCCCTTAGACTCTCTAATGCAGAACTTGGGGGAGTAAGCTGTGCCAGATAAAATAGGTGCAGACTCATTTATGTTAGGATAAACCCCAAAAATCGTTTTAACAAGGAATTTCCATGTCAAAAATGGAAAATAGTAAAAATCTCTTTTTTTTAATCTTTTTCTTTACCTAATTCCTTTTTCGCTCTTATCCTCTGTTAATTAACAGAATAGAATAGAATAACATTTATTTGCATAAAAACATGGTATAGAAGATGGTACAAGACTTACATTTAGAGCATACATGTTTTTGCTTAACATTCTAAGCGTACAAATTTTTCGTGCATACAATTACATTATTTACATTTTTTGTCAAAAAACTCTTTTACACTATAAAAACTATTAGTGGACAGCCAATCGTACAATTTACGTTTAAATAATCTGCTATTTAGATTTTTTAGGTCACTCGGTATCTTATTAAATATTTCTACACACATATACAAACAGCTTTTATTACATTTAGCTAGTCTTGGAATGAAATCCAGTACGAGCCTGTGAGGGTCGCGCCGGTTTCGAGGATGTACATCGTCTGCTTTTGTAAATAATTCCTTATGCTTCCACACAAACATACATATCTCATATATAAAGAGACGGTAGCGGCAACAAACCAAGTTTTTGAAATACAGGCCGACAAGAATCGTCGGATTGAAGTCCGTATATTGCTCGAATACATTTTTTTTGCGCAACAAATGCTCTATTTTGATCGGTGCTATTGCCCCATATAATCAATCCATAACGTAACACCGATTCAACATAATATGCATGATATGATGTTATTGCCGTTTGGATGTTTGTGATATTCTTAATTTTTTTTAGCGCATACAAACTTATTTATACCTACGTTTTGAGACAGTATCGACATGGGTTTTCCAGTTCATGTTTTGATCCAAAGTAACGCCTAGAAACTTAGTCTGCGTTACTTCACCAATTTTATTTATATTAATTTTGTTATTATATTTAGAATTGTTTGATCGGTTAAATTGTATATAAACAGACTTTTCAAAATTTAATGATAAATTATTTTTATTTAGCCATTGAATGAGTATGTCAATTGTGTTATTAATGTCAGTTTCATGATCGTCAATTGTATTATTCTTTTTATCAGATGTCACAATTATGGAAATGTCATCAGCAAATAATATGCATCTATAACAAAACAAATGAAGTATGCATACTGCCGCAAGATAAGTAATGACTTATCCTGCGGAAACAAATGTGTTTTGTTCATTCATGTGTTGTGAATGTTTGGTTTATTATCGTATTCTTTACAAAAAAAAAAACTCACCGATGGAAAACAAATGTCTTCATTGTTGCACTAAAGTCGTTTTTTTTCCAAAATATTCGGTATTTATTTTTATGTATTATTATCGTATTATGACATTAGCACAAAATCACAGCATTATTATGAATTACGCGCCACAAACACGAGAAATTGTACAGTGTGACAGCCGTCCCGTACTCCCGTCTGTTGAACCTACAGAACAATAAAAAACGACCCTGGTTGAGCCGTTGTTTTTGGACTAGGGATGTTACGGAGGCGAAGGTGCACAGCTTCACCTCCGCGGATGCGGAGTTTAACGGAGGTGAGGGGTAGATGGAAAAAAAATATAATTAAGTACCGTAAACTGCCCTAACTTTGCCTGGCGTCCTAAGTTTGCCTATGCCTATAATGAAAATGATGTAATATCTTTTTCATTTTACTTGTATGGCAAAGGAAACTTTGAGATTTTATAGACAGCTTTAAGTTTCGATTGCCATACAAGTAAAATGAAAAAGATATTACATCATTTTCATTATAGGCAAACTTAGGACGCCAGGCAAAGTTAGGGCAGTTTACCGGTAATGATACAATTAATAAATACGGTAATCAAATTTTTTAAGGGGTAAACCATTATTTTGACAACCACCTTCGAGATAAATAGAAATTGCTGTAGGTACCTACTTACTAGACCAATACATGAGAGCGCCCGGCTGGCAATGTTTGTATGAAAATCCATATCTACCGTGTTTAGCGACCGAATACAATAACTACTATAAAAACTCTGTTATTTAAAAATGTTTTTTTTTTACTTCAACTCGTGGTAACCAAGGAGGTAACATATCTCCGGCGGGATCTCATGGCGTCATGGAGAGTGCGATTGTCACAACCCAGTGCTGGGCACGCCACTATTGCGGCCCCTCTTTGAGGAGTGGCTAGAGAGGCGCCACGGCGTCCTCACCTTCCGCCTGACGCAGGTCCTCACCGGACATGGTTGTTTCGGGAGGTTCCTGTTCGTATCAGGCGGGAGGAAACGCCCGGGTATCATCACTGCGTGGATCGCCTGGAGGACACGGTGGAGCATACGGTGTAGGTCTGCCCGGCTTGGGTAGAGCATCGCCGTGTCCTTGTGGAGGCGATCGGTAGAGGGGATCTCTCGCGTCCGGCCCTGGTCCAGGCCATGGTACGGAGCGAGAGGGCATGGGAGGCCGTCATCTCCTTCTGCGAAGCAGTAATGCTCGCGAAGGAAGAGGCAGAGCGCGTGAGGGAGAGACAAATTTCGCGCCCTCACGCCCCTAGCCGCCGCAGGAGACGCCCTGGGCGTCGGGAATCGCAGGCCGATTCCCGGCCACCGTAGGTGCGGGCTTGCGGACGGTGAGCAATGGGTAGCTCGCCGTCCGATAAGGACCAGTCGACTCTCCCTATATAAAATGTACTCTGTGCAGTCGACGGCGCGTTGTGTTCCACGCGCGCCTCAAAGAGACCCATGCCTGCCGGGGTTGCGGGAAAGTCCGCAAGGGATACCGTAGCCCCTGGCAACGTACAGGCAACGGAAGGAACACGGTTGGGTTTTAGTCAGTATGAGTCTTACACGCCCTCCCGCTCCACCCAGAGCGAGAGAAGTTAAGAAAAAAAAAAGGAATTATATGTTACCTCCTTTTTCAAAGATTTTATTTAAATTTCGATTTGGTTTGCAAATAGAGCTGTTTAAAGTAAAGAAGAAACAAATGAATATAATGGCGCATGAAAAATTATCGTTGTTCGTCATTGATTCTGGAATTTATGGAATTTATGCGTGGGATATTTTCCGACATCCACGCGGGCAAAAGCTAGTACCTACCTAGCTTATAAATTGATCTGGAATTATATACATAGTTAAGATGCACGGATGAGACTGTGGGTTGAATGTAGGTACACTTATGTAGATAGTTGATAACTAGGTACCTTTACATAACAGTAGATAACTGTTTCTTCAGCTGACGTGTGCGTACGCGCAGCGGAATGTTGTTGAATTTAAAGATTTTAATTATGCAGATATTTAGTGTATGACGTCGTATAATTGTGTATGGTAAAAAAAAATTTGTGCACGCAACCATTGTGGAGAAATTCACCAAAAACTGATTCCGCTGGGCGAACGTTGTCCTGGCGGAACTTTTTTTAATCCATAGACTTTAGAAGAAAAGAGATGTGTCCAAAAATTAGTGTGTATTTGTGTGTAATTGTGTATGTATGAATAAAACTAGTGCATGCATAAACTTCGGAGAAATTCAAGTTTCCGCTACGCGAACGTTTGGCCATTAGCTAGTTTTCATATAAAGCGCTTACATAGAGAGCTGTAGATTTTTACATACGTTGTTTTGAATTTGTTTATATTTGTTTAAAAAACAGATTTAGTAAAAATCGTAGGGCTTAAAAGATAAAAATATAAACGTAAAATACGCTTATTAGGTCTTAGTTCTTAAAGTATGCACTTTGGGGTCTAGATTTTCACGTTTATACAAACCTTGTAAGTGTCTGCAACATGTTGCCAAGTATCAATGATGTTCCGTTAGTAACTAAAAAGTTATAGGACAAATTTACCATGAACAGATCACTGTTTACAAAGCAGTCAAATATCACGACGTGCTGAAGGAATTGCATGGTAATATGTATGTCAATAATTAGTGTATTCATTCAACTATTCTTATGCAAAATTTCATGTCATTAAATTCAGTAATTAAAGAAAAACAATTATAATACTGACGAAGCATCGAAAACCTACATAACCCGACCAAGTTCGGATGGCTACAAAAAAGCGGCCGTGCCATATATCTAAGAAACGTTCTTAACCTTCCAATATAGTATTTATTAATATGGTACAGTTGCGTACACAAGCGTTAGGAAAAAATAAAACAATTGCATTGCAAAAAGCAATTGCGAGAACGCTCGTGCATGCCTAGTCTATTGGTTAAATAGTGTAATAAGCTACAATATGATAAATATTTACTTAAACAGTAGTACATACTTACATGTGGTAAATATTTAATTTCCCTAAGGGGTCTATAGTTAGAATCTTGATCCGTGAAATCTTCAATAGAAATTAGCTGTATGAATTTTATTTGTCTTAAATAATATATTTAGATTATATCTCAAGTCTCAAGCGCATACTTAAATAAAGTACCTACGTAAATAGTACCTACTTTCTGTCATAGTCAAATACATTTAAAAAAGTAGGTGTATAAAAATAAATGACCTATAAATTATATCGAAACAACAATTGTGTTATCACCTATACCAATTCAATACCGGTATTATACTGTAAATTTTGGGATGTTACCTAAATATATTGCACGGCCGCTCTTTTGTAGCCATCCGAACTTGGTCGGGTTATGTAGGTTTTCGATGCTTCGTCAGTATTATAATTGTTTTTCTTTAATTACTGAATTTAATGACATGAAATTTTGCATAAGAATAGTTGAATGAATACACTAATTATTGACATACATATTACCATGCAATTCCTTCAGCACGTCGTGATATTTGACTGCTTTGTAAACAGTGATCTGTTCATGGTAAATTTGTCCTATAACTCTTTAGTTACTAACGGAACATCATTGATACTTGGCAACATGTTGCAGACACTTACAAGGTTTGTATAAACGTGAAAATCTAGACCCCAAAGTGCATACTTTAAGAACTAAGACCTAATAAGCGTATTTTACGTTTATATTTTTATCTTTTAAGCCCTACGATTTTTTCTAAATCTGTTTTTTAAACAAATATAAACAAATTCAAAACAACGTATGTAAAAATCTACAGCTCTCTATGTAAGCGCTTTATATGAAAACTAGCTAATGGCCAAACGTTCGCGTAGCGGAAACTTGAATTTCTCCGAAGTTTATGCATGCACTAGTTTTATTCACAAATACACACTAATTTTTGGACACATCTCTTTTCTTCTAAAGTCTATGGATTAAAAAAAGTTCCGCCAGGACAACGTTCGCCCAGCGGAATCAGTTTTTGGTGAATTTCTCCACAATGGTTGCGTGCACAAATTTTTTTTTACCATACACAATTATACGACGTCATACACTAAATATCTGCATAATTAAAATCTTTAAATTCAACAACATTCCGCTGCGCGTACGCACACTCAGCTGACTCATATTTATTTATTAACTTCTACAGTCTACTATTGACATTCATTGATAATTAAATTCTTTCTTTCTAGCAAAATTAATGGTTTTATAATTTACATACCTGACTAATATTTTATTTATGTTTATGATTTGTATTCATATGTTCTCGAAAACATTTAGCGAAGTGGCAGGCATGGGTAGGTATAGGTTGTTGTAACAAAAGGTTTGAAACTCAACTAGTGAATGAACCTAATATAAAACTACATTCAACATAACGTCACGCCTGTATTATTCATCAACAGGACAGACACCTCCATCTGTCTGTCTTGTGTTTGGTTTTGACTATAAAACCAGCATTCGAGATTCCCAGGGCAGGCAAAGTGTTATTACATTACAGTCAAAACCGTTTATAACGACTTCGAAGGGACTGTCGAATTACGGTTGTTATAGCTGATACCTAGTCGTTGTAACCAAACACTACCTACGTTAAGTAAACAGAAATGCTGGGACCTCAAAATTTCGTCGTTATAACCGGTACGTCGTTTTAAGCGAAGTCGTTATAAACTGTTTTGACTGTATACATTGAGCACCTACCTTTAACATGGAACTTAAACAAATAACTCGCGAAATTTGAGCACTAAAGGTCTGCCTATCCCTAGGCAAATATAAACGTGTTATTATGTTATATCTCAACAAAAAAACTAATCTGTTTCTCTCCCAATTCCAGCCAAACGCGAGTACGATGACCTGCAGCGCAGATACAACATTCTCTTCGAAGAGAGACAACACCTGGACGGTGAGCTCCGAGAGCGGACGAGAGAGCTCAGCAAGCTCAAGAATGTGTCGGAGAAGCTGTTCAATGAGTACCAGCAGCTCAAAAACCAGAGAGATGTGGATGCAGGGGTTATGCACAAGTGAGTAGGGTTTTTGAACTGTTTATGTGTAGTTGGCCTCGAATTTGCTTAACCACCCTAGGAGTTGAATGTCACTTGCTTCATAAAACGACAAGAAGGGCGAGACAAGTACATAATCAGCCTATAATGTAGATACCCACTGCTGAGACACAGCCTCCTCTCCTTGAGAGGTAGTGGGCTGTAATCCAACACGCGGGCCCAGTGCTGATTGGTAGATGTCACATGTCTTCGGATTTTTGGTTCTAGAACATGCCGGTTTCCTCAAGATATTTTCCTTCACCTTTTTGAGAGCAGTGGTGTTAATGAATTACACAAAGTAAAACTTACACAAAACAAGTTACCATTGGGCCACCACTGTTCTCTGCAAGACAAGTCCATGCGTTTCGTATATTTCTACAACGACTTTCAATAGGATTGAGCTATCGAAAAGCTTATAACTTTACGATAGCTTGTCAGTCTCATACTTTTTTGACTTTTCCTTTCCATCATCGGTTGTCTAGGCCCTAAACAGTGCGTTGCAGTCATGTGATTGGTAGTACTGTTCTGTCAGTCGCCATTTTGAACTCTAGCTGGGAACAAATTATCGGACACGTCCGTAAGCCGCGGCTGACGGACGCGTCCAATAATTTGTTCCCAGCTTTAATACCTATTGACTGCAAAATTCAGTGCTACCAAACACGTCACGGGTCAAGTTGTAATGAACACACTGTACTTGTATATAAGTGTTACTTAGTTAGATAGTACGAACTTTTGTGATTTTTTAATTTAAGTATTTTGAATTGTAAAAAAGTGACTACCATGGTGACGACTAATAGGAAAGTATGGAAGAAAAAGACAGGTTGCGCCGACCACTAATATATTGGGATGAGGGCAGGAGAACGATGTTGAAGTGGTAAATCAATAAGGAGGTCAAATATGCCTAGTATTTATCCAGACTTCGACTGCTACTGAGAAATTCCAGAAGGAAAACACTGCCGGACCTCGAACCCATGACCTCATGCTCAGTCGAAGCGCTTGCGTCCACTAGACCAACCAGGCAGTATAGTAATTTATATTATAGTCATTCTCTTTTGTAGCCTCGAATAATTTACGGAACGCACTTAAAGTAAACGAATGCGGCTTATCTTGACAAGTACCTTGGTAAAGTTTGATGAAATTAAAAGTTAATGTGTTTCCGACTTTAGCTTATCTAAGAGGGCCACGCGTTATGTGGAACTTAAGTATCAATTAGTGGTAAATAATGTATTCAAGGTGCCTTTTGTACTTTTGGAGAATTCTTAAGGTTTTTCATTAGGAAATTGACGATGCAAATGTCTTGTATAGTTTGACCGAAACCGCTGTACCTTAGGTATATGCGTGGCGAGGGGCCGTGCGTCGCCGTTGACAACGCTGCCCTCCGCCTCGCCGTGCATTCCTAAGGCGCGGTACAGCTATAGTTTGACCGAAACCGGTCAAACTATAGTAACTATAGTAAGTAAGGCACGAGCAGGCTTGCTCAAGGCGGATTGGCGATTTCGAACTTGTATTAATTATTAGTCCACGTTTACTCACGATAATTTCCATTACCGATGTCAGTGATGTATGAACTAGTATGAACTAGCATGAACTTTTGGCTTGCTCATACATAAGTAAAGAAAATCATAGATAAAGTTAGGTCAGATATTTCCAAATCATAGATTATAGTTTCTAACTGCAGTCCGTGATGGTTAATCTCAGTTAAGATTATGTTTCCACTTCATATACTTTATTATCTTCTTCAGTATTTAGAGTGAAATTCTACCGACCAAGTAGAAAATTGACCCAGTTTGAAAGGTTTGCAGTAAGTACCTATTGTCCAAATATATAAATCTGCCTAGCCTTTTCCCAACTATGTTGGGGTCGGCTTCCTGTCTAACCGAATGCAACTGAATACCAATATTTTTCATGGAGCGACTGCCTATCTGACCACCACAACCCGATTACTGGTTAACACGATACCCCTTGGTGAGACTGGTAGTCAGACGTTTGGGCTTCTTACTGCCCGTAATGAGTCTGTCAAAGATCTATGAATGACAGCCGGGACCATCGGCTTAACGTGTTTCAGAGAAACGGAGGCGTCTCGATATGTAGTGGATGGCCACGCATCCACGAACGGTAAATATAAATTACTGATCATAGTATTAAAACCTAACCTTGTCTATTCCAGGGTGATGCAGCAAGCAGGCGAGTGGTACAAGCAGAACAAACAGTTGAAGCGCCGCAGCTCCGCGCTCATACAAGCCTTGCCGGCTAAGGCGGTGGAGATTGATCTCACTGACTCCATCGACACAGGTGAGGATTACACCCACCTTCTCAGGCTAAGGGAATACACAATCTGTATTTTTGTTTTTGACAAAATTGTAGCCATTATCATGGCCCAGTTTACAGATTATCTGAAATTATTTCTGCCTTTATTACAAAACGTGTTTTAACTACTAACCAGAGTAAAACAGTGTTATCTATGTAATCAGGTCAGTCGTATCATAAGTCGTCAAATCGTAGTTATCAAGGTCACTACCGTCAGTTTTCTGACTTAAAAGCCTATTCGAATACCGGATCACCAGTACTTTGATGCACAGAGCAAACTTTAATTTGCCCAAAAGACCCAACCTGCGATTCTGAGAAGCAAACCCTTCAAAAACACATGAATTAACTATTTTATTTCTGTTCTAGCCTCAGACGCGAGCAGTAATGAAGAAGTAGAGTTCCTGAAACAAACAGTATCGGAGCTAAGTCGACAGATAGCGACGCTGCAGACTGAGCTCAACGCGGCCAAGCTGCAGGAGTTTGAGGCGCAGGAGGCCAACGTGGCTATTGGACAGGTGACTGATTTAATTTAAATACTCTCATAAAATTGTAGCTAATCCAAATCATAGTTTCATCAGGAGTCCAGAGCAATACCGAGTCCAAAACAACAGAATTTTGGAATAAAACTATTTATTAAATATTTCTTACAGATATTTTTTTCAGACTACATTTAAACATCCTAGGATTGGTAATAGGGACCTGTTGCCGCCGTTGGTACCACATAAGGTATCTTCAAGGTTTTTTTGTTCCACCTATTCATAAAATATGCTGAGCATTGAACATTGCATTGTCGGTGATGTTGTGCTGCTATTGATGCAATTATAGGCATGTGGAGCATTACGGGTTTGTTATCGGATGCATAAAACGATGGATCCGTGTTAAATTTCTTTGTAAAATTTTGTTTAAGACATAACAAACGTTATCATTTAGCCACCACTTACCAGGTTAAATCGCAATAAAAATCTGTCAGTCAGGCAGATACATAAGTAAAAACATAAACATGAACAAATATTAATCTCCAATTTTCCAGGAATTAGAAGCCGAAAAAGAGAAATCCTCCGCCCAAGAGAAGGAGCTGCAAGAGCTTCGCATTCAAATAGAGAGACATAACCGAGTGTCCAAGTTGTTGATGGAAGAGGTGACCGGACTGAAGAACAACGCGGACACGGACCGGGCGATGGCGGAGACGTGAGTTGTTGGTTATATTCTTCTTCGTGTCCATTGCACGACAGTTTATTAAATTTTCGTGGCTCTAAAATTCGCCACTTCCACAACGTCGTCGGTGGCAGCGCAAAGTCACTTTGACTGCATTTTTTAGGACTCAAGAGGGGCAGGATAAGGTGTTGAGCATAGTTTGGGACACAGCTACACATTCTTCTTGCTTATTATACCTAACACTCTTATGACGAGATATGGATCGTTGCAGGTCATAGTCACGTGTTTCTCGCAGGTCGCAGGCCATTCTCGTACCAATACAGTTTTTTATTTAGTTCAAAGTGCATATTTTAAGACTAAGGCCGCTTTCACACCATACGTACTTTCAGCCGCTGAAAGTGAAAGTCGACTTCAAAATGTATGGAAAAACAACTCCAGGCTCGGTCAGCGGCCGACTATATGTTTGGTGTGAACGTTTCTGTACTGAATTATAGATTTTACAGGCCGCCTGCGGCCAGCCGGCTCGTGATCATGGCCGTGGCCGTATCATTGAGTACTAGCCTTAATATCCTGACTGAACTGCTCTTTATATCTGTCTATCTATTTCTATGGACAGTATTTGCATAATCAGCCTATAATGTACCTATTGCTGGGACACAGGCGTCCGATGTGTGGATTATAGCTCACGTCCTCTCTTCGAGAGAGAGTGAGCTATAATCCACCACGCGGATCCAGAGCGGGTTGGTGGATGTCACATGTCTTCGAATTTTTGGTTCTATATCATGCCGGTTTCCTTACGATGTTTTCCTTCACCGTTTAGACAATATTGATCAACGTTAAATCGTTAAATATTATTAGGCCGTTTTAAGGGGAACCTAATATTATGAAGGACGTATTATTCTATCTATGACATATCGAACAGTTTTTAAAACTCTTTTCTCTCCTTCCAGATACAAGACCGAAGCCCGAGCGGCCAAGAAGCGCGTAAAGCTGCTCACCCACCAGAGCTCTCTGCTGCTCGGCGAGCTCGCGCTGGACGAGCGACTCATGTTGTTGCTCAGCGAGGTGGATAGTCTGAAGGACGCGCTTGAAGAACAAAATGCAAGGCATAGAGACCAGCTTGATGACCTGCAGGTAACTAAAGGCTTATAGAAACTCCTTTCGGGATTTTTCTGGGATATAAAGTAACCTATATTATTCTGAAGGCTGTAAACTATATCTGTGCTAAGATACCCGGACCCGTTGCTCCGCTGCTGTGTGATGGAAGGCCATACAAACACACTTTTGCATATAAATAAAATGATTGGATGGCAGACTGACTCTTGTAATTGCATTAAAGCCTTGAGATTCAGCTATTTATTTATATTTAAACAACTTAATTAAACTGATGATTCTGCTAGAAGATAATAGTATTTTTCGAGATGCATATATAGTTTGAAAAGATGGAAACCGCGAAACTGGTATCAGTATCAATATAACTTGTACGTGTGGTGCAAACTGTAAATATAAGTTGGTTATTAATAAATAAATCGTTTTATTTTTAAAATACAAGTCTAAATTCCTTTCTCTCTGAGCAACTTTGAATTTAAATAGTCAGCCCAGAATTTGGTTAACTTCCGTTTTAACCTTCTTTTTAAACCAATTTTTTTATTTCACAGTTAAAATTAGCCGAAAAACACGAAGACACTGACATTCTTCTCTGGGAGGAGAAGATAAAACTGGCAGAAGAAGACGCGCAGAAGGCAGTAGAACGGGCAGAGAAGGCAGAGAAAAGACTGCAGGAGATGGAGAGGAGTAGGCCTGTTCAGAAGAGGTCTAATCTTATGTCGAGAATCTCTTACTTTGAGAACGCAGGGGAGAAGAAGGGGAGAGAAGAAGTTAAGGAGGACGTTGTTGAAGTTGTTGGTGAGTGAATGTGAAACTAATATTGATTACTATATTTGTATCTTTCCGTTTTGTCGTAATTAGTGGTTGTAAGATTTTGATAAAATTACTTAGGTACTTACTTACTTCTTTTTCTCGAATTGATGGTAGGTACCTATTACTTGGTCCAGTAGGTAGCCACGTTAATCGCGACATCAGTAACAAGTGGGTGGAGGGTCTCGAAAAACTGCGAAATTTTCGCACGTTTCAGTTTTTTTTTAAACATACCTTGTCGACGCGTTTTAGGTATCTGTTCTATATTTTTTGGGCTCAGATTTTTGCAAATTTTGCATGCTTCACAAAAATATAGTTCAAAAAACTGAAATAAGTGCCAGAATTTCGCAGTTTTTCGAGCTCCATGAGAGTAGCACAAGGTCTTCAGGGTTGCAAACTTGGGTATATACCTACTACTCTTAGGGGACCTAACAACATATTAAAAAATCGAAGTTACATGCGCGTTGGCGATGTTTGATGTTGTTATTGCCTGGCTACATCTCACTATTATTATTTTATCAATTCCAGCAACAGAAACAGAAACATTAGCACGCGTACCATCCCCGACTCCTCCCCCCCAGACACCGCCCCCTACTCCCGTGTCGCCCCCCTCCCCGCCGCCCCCTCCCGTGGCCGCTCCCCCTCCCCCTCCCCCGCCCGCTCCCCCGGCACTGCCGCCCCCTCCCCCTCCCCCGCCGCCCCCCCCGGCGCCGGTGGCCTTCGAGTTCGGCCAGGCAGACGACATGGCGAACATGTTGGCCAACAAGAGTGGTACCCTGAAGAAGAGTAAGCAGAACGGCGCCGAGTGTGGTGAGTTGAAAACTGTTGTTATACCTAATTCTGTTTTTTCTCACGAACTCCATAGACATTGAAAAATGTGAGTCAGCAAGGTGGTAGCGGGCAGGTAGCCTAGGGTCAGCAGGAAGTGTGTTTATGTATCGTGTATCGTGACTTGCAGACGTTACTAAACTGATAGAAAACGACTCAACTGCTGGTAAAATCATGTCTGTATTTTTTCTACGAGGCACGTAGGAAGAAGTTTTTATAATCACATTTCGCAAATTGATTTTAATCCCTTGTCAATCATAAGTCTATTGCTATAAGCCGGCATAAATCTAGCTACAGTGTCGACTATTACTGACTATTTTCTAATGGAAATACCTAACGACATCCGACCGGGGATCAAATCTAGAACATTCATTCATCGTTGGTGTCTACCAACGATGAATTCTTAACATTTTATGAGTAGTGTAAACTCAGTACCTAATATTACAAGTTAAAACCGTATACTTTTCAGTTCAAAAATGTTTACATTATAATCCCAACATAGGCATAACCCCCAACGTCCCGTTTACACGCGAACATTCGAACTTTTTGTTCGGTTAGACTGCACGCGTGGACGCGGCCTAAGAAACGCTGGCGAGTCGTCCTGGACTCTTTCTTTACTGACTGGCCGGAAAAGGCAGCTGACAAAGATGAATGGCGAAGTATGGGGAGACCTTTGCCCAGCAGTGGAACAGTAAAGGCTTAAAAAAAACTTTTAAACAGTTTCCAAGTAAGCTTTCTTTCAACTAACCCATTTCTCCTCCCCAGGCGGTGCCATAGACGCAATAGTAGACCAAATCAAAGGCGGGAAGTTCCAGCTGAAGTCCACCGACCGGTCGGTGTCAGAGAAGAAGGCCAAGGAAGAACAGCCGGAGGCGGTGAAGGAGATGCTGGCCATCCTGGGCACGCTGCGCAAGAGGCGCGTCAGTACCAGGCCTGGGTTTGTGGCTGATGGGGATTAGGGAGCGAGGTGTGTGTTACTTATACTAAAGCCAGCCAAACTTAGCTTCAAAGATTTTCTTCTACGTCTTAGCGTGTCGATGGCTATCAAAAATACAGTGCTTCAAGAATCTTTTGGCGCCTGGCCGCATTGGGAAGTAACGCCGCCATCTTGTTTTCAATTTTTAGTTCATTAATACTTCTACAAGTACTATCTTTTGGCGCTCAAATTACATTGACAGGTGCTGTTTGTGAAATGTATTGAAAAAAAACAAGATTGCGGCGTTAGTTCCGATTTTGGCCACGCGCCAAAAGATTCTTGTACAGCTATTTGTTCATGACCTTGTTTTCGCTTGACATTATTGCCACATATACAAATATCAACTTTATACTAGTCTAAATTGGGTTGGTTTCAGAATGACTAGTACGTATTAATTATAATTATATTTAATTACTAGCACGAATTCATTGAATAAGTAAAACATGTCAAGTGCCCCATCGTTTGCTGAATAGCACTACAAATACATATTTCATTTAAGAATTTATTTATCGCAAGACGACATCGCAAAATAGTAGGTATTTGTGTGTTTGAAGCTATGTTTGACGACGGTTTAACTGTTTCAGGCTTATCCAAATAGAGTAAGTTTGGTCTAAGCAAGTCCTTTAAACATACAGTAAGTAGATAGCTATAAATTGTGCTATTATTACGTTTTATATGTTTCTATTATTATAATAGTAATAGAATAAGAACACAATGTTATACGACGCTAGGAAGAATATAAATAAACATCAGACATATCCATAAGAATTGACTATCTTAAGAACTTGAAATATCACAGTATGACATTAATGATAATTTTAATATAGTTTTATGAAAAAAAAAACAACACTGGTTTCTGACATTTTGCTTATATATGACTGTCAAACTCATGCTAAATGATATAAATGGCTGTGTTGTTTTCAGTCAGCCAATTACTTCAGTTAACATGAGTTTGACAGTCTTTCAGAAACCTGGTAATAATACATATCTAAAGAAAACGAAAGACGTTTTATACAAATTTTGTAAATCTAAAGTACACGAAAAGTGCCTTAAATTGTGTGTAGTAGTGCCAATTGTATTATTATTATCCGCCATCTTTGTCAATGTTGCCATTAGCGTAAATATTAAATGTTGATTCGTAGAAAAAAAATATTTTGACGCAATATTAAATTATTTTAAGAATAAGATTGGTTTCGAACAATATGGAAATTATTAAGAATTGGTATAGGTTGTGTATTAGAAATGATATTAGTACGTTTTGTATTTATATTTATTCCAAAATGATTGTGATTACAGCATTTATTTTTCAAATGCATATTGATTGCATTTTTAACTGTAACAACTACAAACCAGTATTGAGCTTTTTTATCAATTGGTTCTTTTTATCTGACTGATCTCGAGTCTAAATTATATTAATATTTTAACATTCGATAACATTGTAAAATGATTAAAATCGATTAACCATTCAAGCTTTTATACGTTTCTGAACTATTTGAATTTTAAATGATAATTTAAACCAGTTATTAAGTTGACCGAGACATTATTATGACAATTATATTTAATTAATATAATTTTGTGACTTAAGTACTTATTAGTTTTAGTTGATAACGTCATGATCTGAATACTCTAAGGTGTATGTTTATATTATTGTATAGTTTATGATATTGTATAGTTACTGTGAATTGCTTCCATTATCTTGTACAGGTTTAAATACATTTTAAAAGCTCTATGCTTTTTTCCATTTTAACCATTTTGTATCTTTGTGGTGCCAATTTTTCCATTTTATAAAGATTTTATACATGCCCTGTACTGAGTAGTAGTAGTAAGTAATTAAGAATAAAAAATATTTAATTGCAGATTTTAATATGATAAGGGTATTTTTCAAAGTGTCTACATAGGCAATATCTTCTATACTTACCTACTATATTATATCATGAGTTTTAACTATGTATTTAGATATGTACAAGTATATAATTGATTGTATACTAAAGTTACCCGCGGTGCCATTGTGTTGACGTCGAAATTGAAACATTTTGTAAAGTATTATTTACTGTAGTCTTAGTATACACTGAAGTTTTTATTATGCAATATAGATATATCAAAATATATGTTTTATTTATTTTTGGGTTCCTATTACACACACATAACATCACACCACCAGGCAATACCCCGAAACTATAGGCTGAGGCTGCATTTCGCAGTTGTAAGTCCTTTAAAATAGTTTTTCGCAATTTTCTCTAAAACTATACGTCCTAGATCAAAAATAATAAAATTTTCATATATTTTAAATAGTTTTGCGATAAACTCAAAAACATAATTGGAAGATTCCTTTTTTAGGGCACACGGTATGTTCCGTGCTACAAAAGCGTTGTGATTTCACGCAACCGGTGTCTGAAATTGAACACAGAAAGAGGAACACAATAGCAGGGCTGACTATGCAAGGAGCGCTGAACGATTAGGTACTATCGTCCACTCGTGAGCACTTGCAATATGTCTTCTTCTTACATGCTTCTCTATTAGTCTCTTTCTAGACATATCGTCTTTCACACAGTCTATCCATTATTTGGTCTACTCCTACTCTTATAGCCGTCCACATTCATATGCTCAAGCACAGCCCCTCCCCTCCCCCGAGTTCGGAGCGGAAAGCATCGGAGTTCTTCCGTGACGAATCTTAAAGTGAACTTGATACTATATAAGTAATTAAAGTTTATATACTTACCAAGCATTATACGACCTAAGGTACAATCTTTCTTAAGTCCCCGAGCCGGGTCCCCGCTGCCGGTGGTTGTGTGCAGCGCATGAGATGGACTCAGTCTATGAACGAGAACGTCATGCGCGCATGGGTCTACAGAGGGAGGAACTAATCCCATTGCGTACCGTGTTAGGATGCTGTCTCTGTTTCAGGAACTAATGCCAACCGCCAACGTATCGGCCCAACGACAGTCGGGTCAGGTGCGCCGCCGTTGATAGGCTGCACTCAGAGGTGCTGAGCAACCATATCGTCTCAACTCCGGCACAAACCGCGACACAAGCGTCAAATATTGATGTAATCCCGCCGCGGTTCAATCATGGTGTTGAAGAGGAGGATGATAGGGTTGCCACAGTAAGTAGCCAGTGTAACGTTCGATTGAGGAGCGCACTAGAGAAAGCGTTTCGCGAGTATACGTACACTCCGACCGAACTTAGACCCCGATTACCACGCCAATCCATGCACAAAAAAAATAGGGCGCTGGTATGTACCTTGGACTTGCAGCTTAGTATTTTTTTCGAGAGCCGCGGGGTTCTCATTGATACAAAATCGATCCTGTATTGCGCGGCTGTTGCGGCATGTCGCTTAGCTAACGTCAAGTTTCCAAACTGTGACGGAGCTACTCGACCAAAACCAGCCGTACCAGCCTGGCAGTGCAGGATCGAGTGACGTATCGATGGGGCCAGGGTACTCATAGGCAAATTATTCGGGCATGCGGGCATTCCCGGATGCTGGAATCAGCCTTCAAGAATGCAACAGAAAGTTTGTACGTGGGCGAGCCATAAGCGGCGGGTTGATCGATACACTCAGAATCGAATGTTCCAGAGCGATGAGAGGTGGATATATAGAGCTTGGGAGCGACCTGAACAAAATGTGACAGACGTGAGCCGCCCGGATGATGCCGCCACGAGTGCATTCTGGTGCAGCATATGGTCGGTGCCCGTTTGTCACGCTGAAGCTGGCTGGATGCATGATATCGAGCGAGTGTGTGAAACTATACCAGAAATGGACAAAGTTAAAATCACGCCATTAGATGTAGCTAGAGCAGTCCGTCCGTTACCGAATTGGAAATCACCGGGATCGGACTGACTGCACAACAACGTTACCCACCTGCTCCATAAGTCAGGTAGTCCCGTGGAACCCAAGAATTATAGAGCCTCCTAGATCCTCTAAGCACAATGCTGGATTCACGTCTAGGCTATCGGTTGAGGAGAGGTGGTCAGGTCACCTCCTCTACATGGATGACTTGAAGCTCTTTTCCCCTACAAAATTGCGACTGATGGAACTACTGAATGTAACTGAAACATTTTACTAAATTTTAGTAGCACCATCAGGATGGAATTTGGTGTGGACAAATGTGCAGTCATGCATATAAAGCGAGATTATGGAATCCGAGGGAACTCAACTCTCGGACTCCATACACCTTAGATCCTTCTCTTCATCCGAAAGCTATAAGTATTTGGGTATCTCGGAAGCATTAGGCATCAACGTTGCTGACATGAAGCAACCGTTGAAGGAGCGCTTCTTTGGTCGCCTGAAGAAGGTATTATAATTAGTCTTCTTTCGGGCTGAAACAAGGGGCGCGCCTTCAACGGTTGGGTCATGCCGGTTTTGATGTACTCTTTCGGCATACTCAAATGGACTCAGACTGAACTCGACGTCCTGGACAGGAGGGTCCTTACACTCGTGACCGAAAACCAAAATGAATCACCCACGTTCATCGGTGATGAGACTGTACATCCCGCGAAATTGCGGGGGTCGAGGCTTTTTAAATGTGAAGATCCTCCACAACCGCGAGGTGTGCAGCCTCACGGAATAATGTTTAAAAGCCGAAGTGGGTATGCACCATGATGTGGTCGCAGTGGACCAGGGGCTCACCCCGATCTCCATGGCTAAAGAGAACTGGCGCAAACCTGTGGTACTTACTACAGATGACTGCAAGGAGGTATGGCAAAGCAAGGAGCTTCACGGGCATATTACAATTATACTCTAATTAAAAAATAATTTAAAACTTATATTTAAAGTACACTTTGTAAACAAGCATATTAACAATTAGAGGATTATATCCAAGATAAGAATGCTTGGAAACATGCTGGTCCTACTCCATAGGACAATTTAGAGTCTAGATAAAAACAAACTGGTTGCTAATTTAATTGTAGGTATAATATTATTTTTTATAACATTGATTTTACATTTCGTGATTACTTAAACTCACACACTGATTTATTAGTATTACTTGTTAAAATGTTAAGAATATCGTATAATTTTACAATGTTTGAAAATATGTATGTGAGCACCATGTATGTATCACATAATTAATTTATCTGTCATTACTTCATTTTTCATTATTTTTACCTACTACGTGGTGATAATAATGGTGGTGGTAATCTTATTCTAGGTGCATCGTCTTCACATATAATTATATAATTGATGTAGGTATACAAGATATTGTGAAAACATTTTAAAAGAGTAACGGTGGAGTTTCTTGCCCATTCTTCTCCATAAGAAATCTATTTTTTTGAAGGGGCGACTAGAATCAATTCTATTTTTTGTAAATTTTAACGTTCAAGTGCCTTTTATGTGCCTAATTGAAATAAATTATTTGACTTTGACTTTGTTTCTTTGATATTGGGCTCTTCCTGAGCCCGGTGTAGATTTCCTAGCGTCCGTATCCTGGCTACGTTTTGGTGACCTTTTCGGGGAAACTGAAGGTTTCGTCTGTGCAATTATGGACGAAGTTATCTTGACGAATAACTACCGGAGATATATTATGAGGGACGGGACGGTTGACGTGTGTCGGGCATGCTACCGTCCGGGTAAGTCAATCAGACATGTTATCTCTGGTAGTTCTCGTCTGGCTAATGGCGAGTACTTGCACAAGCATTACCAAAGTGGCCAGGATTTACAGGATTCACCAGCAACTTGCTTTGAAATATAAACTTGTGGATTCTGAGGTTCGTACTACAAGTATGTGCCTTACTGAGGTCTCGAAAATGACCATGTCACGTTGTATTGGGATCGGTCTATCATTTCATTACTGACAGGACTATTGTAGCCAATAAGCCTGATATACTTAGTGGTGATAGACCAATTTGCGCACCGCGCAATTATAGTCGATGTTACCATTCCACATGACGAGAACCTCGTGAAAGCTGAGAATGAGAAACAAATAAAATATCTCGACTCAGCACACGAGGTTGTCGACATGTGGAATGAGTGCTCGGCTATCATTGTACCGATTGTCGTAACGGCCAATGGCGTGATGGCCGAAAGCTTCGACCAACATATCTCGAGGCTCTCGTTAGGCGGTTGGATCAAGGGCCTGATTCAGAAGGCAGTACTCCTCGATACGGCTCTTATTGTTTAGTTCCTGTCTCTGCAGCCCTAACCACCGGTAGCTTGAACCCTGCTCCCGACACCGGCGGAACACTATTTTTTATATTTTTAAATGTTTCTTATATCGTTTAAAAAAACTAAATAGAAATGTATTTTATATATTAAATAGCTTAATAAACGAAATAATAAAAATATAAAACTTTATTTCGGGCGACATAGACCCATAGTAACCTTAACCTAGTAACTACATAATATATATTTACATTTTTATATGCCACACCCATAGACATGATTCTAAAAGGGACAGTCAAAACGTACAGCTCAATAGCTGTACGTTCAGAATCCCGTTGTTGCTACCCCGTTCGGGCCAGCAGGGAAGCTGCTTTTTTGCGCATGATGGCCTGGAAACCATCAGTGCGCGCTGTACTATTATAGGTAGTGTCCAATCGTTTAAATTTTTTGTGAATATTATAACCGCAAACACAAAAAAAATTGCTTGGATTTAAAACCAATGCATATACCTACTAGTAAATCTTTATATATATACATCAGATTTTATTTTCACGGTTTATAATGCTGTATTCGATAAGAAAAACCTACATTTAAAATGAGGGCTCCCGGCATCCCATATGCGACTAGGTGAAGGCTCCCGGCTCTGAACGTGTTAATGTGGTTTCCAAGCAATTTATGCTCGTCACAATGCATATGGAGGAGTGGAGCTGGCGGTGAATTACCAGCAACAACTCCTCAACGATTAACGTCGCTGCATCGGGAAAAGGAATATTTTGTAAAAGGTGATGTGTAGTTGACATAAGGCTATTGTAACTTAGATAAATTACAAACTGACCCACTAAAAAACGACAAATAAAAACAAATTTTACAAAAAAAAAAAAAAACAACAGACTTCCAAAAGAACACTACAAAGTGAAAAATAACTTTAAATTCGGAAGTCGGTGCAAATAACGAAAATACAAAACCAATGACATCGACTTCCGAAATTTAAGTTATTTTTCACTTTGTAGTGTTTTTGGGAAATCGGTTGTTTTTTTTGTAAAAAAGTTTTTTATTCTATCCATTCGTGTAGGTACCCCACATCCCTCTTAGCATTCTCATCTTAGCAGTATGCAATTGTATTTCATTTACCCTTTCTGTTGCCCAAAGAAAAACAACATTATCATGATTTATATAGTAATAATAGTTTCTCATACAATATACAGGGGAGTGAGTACAATAAATATCACTTGCACGCTGGTCACGGTGGCCGCACTGCGCGTCAGACTTAGCCGTAACGTTCTGTCTTGTCTATCCGTGTTGGTGTCCTCCCTGGAACCGGAGAAGATGAATTTATAATTAATTCAAAGGTAAACACATACCCTTTTTATGTCGAAATGTTGAACTGCTTGGTTAAAAAAAAAATACATTATTGGTACACACATTTCCAGTTTATGCTGATCTCGCATTGTCCTATACAATGCGAGATCAGCATAAACTGGAAATTACAGCTTGATGTGTAGCCGTGTGTAGGTACCTATAGCTGTACAAGAACCTTTTGACGCTTGGCCAAAACCAAAACTAAGTATTAACGCCATTACATTGTTTCTTCAAAGTTTCACAAAACAATCTAACCAATAGCGCCTTCCTGTCCACGTCATTTGAGCACCAAGAGGTCCTTGCAATTTAAGCCTTATGTCAATGGGATGATCCGTGCTCGTAATTTGCACTAACTATACTTGAAAGCACGGTAGGTAGTAGGTACCAAATCTGGAAACCTGTCTCATAACTTTATCATCCTTTAACAACCTGCTGTTGGACGTATAGTGTTACCAGGGTCTTTTGGCACTTGAATGATATTGTCAGACGGCGCTATTGAATGGCGGCGTTAGTTCCGATTTTGACCACCCTTCAAACCACCACGATCCTTGTATTAATTGACCTTCCGATTATTTAAAAAAGCTTGAAAAAAAAAACTTTAAGTATAAGGTACTTACTTCGGAATGTGTACCCGTGCAACATTAAAAAAAAACCTAATGGAAAATAAAAACGAAGAAATAAAAATAAAACAAAACAATAAAATAATAGACATTTATTTTTTAATTCTATTTCTACGAATTAAGTAACGATTGTTCTCATATTCTTTATTAACTTGTACTGGACGGAATTATTATACTATTAACAATAAATAACTATAAAAAATTATGCCAACAGTACTTATTCAAACATTCTATTATAGTTATTTAAAAATGAAAATAGTTTAATTAAAATCATAGTAGCACAAAACAGAGGATAAAATAAAAAATAGAAACAAAACATAATTATTTAGATTTCCTATCAAGATTCATCTAAAACTTAAAGAATAAGTATACACACATACAAACTGAACAAAAACAAATACAGAGGCTGCTTGCGTAAAACGAAAGAAAATACGATTTGGTCACGGGTAACAACAATATTGAAATAGAATACAAAAAAAAATGGTACATATTAAGTGAAAAAAACTATTTGCAAAACCAACACATGCACCGTATAGTACGCGTCAAACTTTATGGCGTGGCGGCTCTGAAGAGCGCTACTCGCTGCGCAGTAATCCACCCCTCACCCCCGCTAACCCATGAACTTGTTACTGCGCAGCGACTCGCCTTATTTTCCGAGCCGCCGCGCCGTAAAATTTGAATCGGGCTGTAGTGTGTACAGCCATGTTCGAAACATAAATATTATTATTTATAAACGCTTTATAAAATACTTTCTGTCCAGAAGTCTATAATACCAATTATTCATAAGGCGTTTATGAATAAGTTTTTTTAGTATTTGTTTTCTGAAAAATCATTCAGTATTGCAAAGCGCTAAAGCAGATACAGTGAGAGTGGTTTATCCTACAATTAGGTTTTACCTACCCTCTTGTTGACTGAAAGTGTCAAATTATCACAGATTTGAAAGCATAATAAAAGTAAGATTTAACTTTATTTTCCTACGTAATACGCAAACGGCTTCATTCGTTCTCTAGATATGTTGTGTATAGCGAATATAGATTGCAACATGGAGTTAGGTCGTCCCTTCCACGGAGTTGCGGGCTGACGGCGGGGACTAAAAATAAACTGAGTGTTATACAGGGACACATTTTTATAAGTTACCTACTTCACAGACGTGATTGTATCGACATCCAGTGGCGGATCCAAGATTGTCGATTTGTGTTGAAGAACTCAGAGGCTTTTGGGGGAGGCTTGAGCCCCCCCATTGATAAGTATGTATATCTCTATAAGTCATCATCATCTGCAGAGCCTTTTCCCACCTATGTTGGCTTCAGCTGCCAGTCTAAGCGTATGCAGCTGAATACCAGTATTTTACACAGAGCAACTGCCTATCTGACCTCCACAAAGCAATCCTATATCTCAATGGGTATCCATAGACATTAACTTTTTTTTTAAATAGCTCTTTTTGTTTTGTTGGCAAAACCGTATCATGTCTGTGAAGTTTCGCTAACTTCAAATTAACCCTGTATAATTCGATTTGTCTAACTACTTTTTGTTCTAAAATCATTTGGGAATTCACTATTTTGTTCTAGGATTTAAGTACTTCCAACGAATTGATGCTAGAAATAAAATATAGGTATGAAAAATTGAAGATGAATCTATTTTTTTTTACATGATTGACAAAAGAAATAGCACGAGAAAGCAGATAAATATTTCATTTCTAAGACCTAGGTATTCAGCACTATTTTACAGGAAAAAAAATACAATTTCGTTGCTAAATCTGGTAATTGGATAAAAGCCGCTTTTCTACTTCATAAGAAATCGCAAAACAATACAATTCTATGCATATAGCCTTAAAAATGGATACAGTCCTTACACAGTTATTTTACCTCTAACAGCAGCACCCCAATCAATCTTATTGTAACGTGAATAAAATTCTTATAATTTTTATAAATTAATTTATGTTAAATCAAAGGTAAAATAATTGCGAACAGACTATAGATAGCTTGTCGCTATTTCTTACAAAGCGAAAACATGCTGCGATCCATAAAGCTAAGCTACGCTTACATGGGCAACTTTATAATGCGCAATTCTTGGCAACTGCTATACAATACAATCGTAGAGTAAATTGCTCGGTGTTGCCGGGCGACCCTTCATAGTTAGTTGCCCGTGTAAGTGCACCTTTTGTTTTTGACAAAGCAGCCACATAAGTACATTCAAATTAATACATTTCTACTTAACTACTAAACGAAGCATTTTACACTCCAACCAATGTTCTTAGCCCCAATTTGGACACCGCTCTGTGCGAAATTTTCACTAAGTTTCGGATATTTTGTCAGGGGAACACACATATTAAGCATGTCACATAATTTTTGTTCAGGTAAAAAAATGAACCTTGTTTCATAAACCATAAGGTTTATGAAATAAACCATTCGTATGAAGCGCTTAGCCAAGTAAATTAAGCGTCTCGTACGAATATGAAATTTAACCATATAAAGTATGAAACGCTTTATCACATTCGCTTATAATATGTTTACGAACATTATGCACATAAAAATAAGGTTCATATTCGTATGCAACACATAGCAAACTAAAGTAAGCATGGCATACAAATGTGAACTGTATTTGTTTAAGTTTAATGTTAATATGCGTACGAAATGCTTGCTCACATTCACTTATATCTATCTTGTTTTATGAACATTATACACATAAGGTTCAAATTCGTATGAAATGCTTACTTAGTAAAGTTAAGTCAATGTGCAGTCTGCGAATCTCACCTTTAGTACGAGGATCAAATAACTGTTTAATAAAAGTATTCCCTTGACAAATCCCTACAGAGTGACGTAAGCAAGGTCCTTACGTGGAGAACTCCCTCAGTTTGTCGATGACAGCGCGTCTGTTCTTGGAGATCCAGTCGATGTTCACCTTTGCCTTCTCGATGGCTTGTTCCACACTGAGCTTGGATTCAGCCAAGAACTTGGAGTTCCTCTCGCGCCAGGATAGGAACTGTTGATCAGAAGTTCAAAATATATAAAATATATATTCAAAAGTATTATTAGTTTGAAAAAAAAAGAAGCTGAATGCTTCAAATCAAACAAAAAACATGCTATGGATAACATGGATGGACTGGGAACTGGCATTTGATTGTGCAAGATTGAACATTATCAAGTTGGATCGGCGTATCAGAGACCAAGGCCATTTCGATCATGCATGAATGGTAAACTGAACGGCATATCAGGAGATCGTGTGAAGTTCAGTTTAAAAAAAAAACCATTTGAAGTAGGTAATAGAACTTACGTTGTCGAGCTCCGTCTGCGTGGTGAACTGTTCCAGCAGAACCTTCATGATGTGACCCACGCGACGACCCTGTCCCTTGAAGCTGGAAAGTAATTAAAGTATAAGTATTGTTAGTCGTTTATGTAGGCATTGTATGTTACCAACATGGAATTTCATATTTTAAGTAAGTTTGTATGTTATATCATTGATTCTTACGATGAAATCATTTATGGCCGCGCAGACTCAGTTCACGTCAAAAAAATACTATGTGGGCTTTTTAAAACAGTGAGGTCGTAAAACCTATGTCCTCTATAGCATACATTAAGGCTGTTATCGTGCAGTACCTACATGAACCACCATTTTGGGTCACGTGAAAGCTGGCTTTTCTCTTTGAGGTTACAAATAATGTGCTATGCGTACAGAAATGTGCGCTGGCGTGGGCATAACGCTAATGTCTCTTAGCGTCATCCTTTGTACTTTGTGTGCATTGAAATAGCTTCTCCGAGTGGTGATACCACCTACTTAAATCTAAACGGGGCCTGTTCCAAAAGTATTTGATGAAAGTGTAAACAAACCCAGTTCAGGCGAAATTCTTACGCAATCACTCGCTAAAGGTAACACATTTCAATTATTCCAACAATTATTTTGTTATTGTAATTGGAAAAAAAACGACGAAAAAAGAGTACCATATAAAATTAACCTCAATTGTCAAATGAAAAACATTTATAAAGTTCAAATTACAAATTCTGGTTTAAGTATTCAAATAATCAAATCAAACCATTCAAATTGTGAGTGGCGTTATAAATTGGCATCCACCTACGTTTTCTGATCCATTTTCATCAGATACTTTTCGAGCAGGCTGTATATCCGGCACGCCCTAGACAGGCTTGAAAAGCGAAGGTTGCCTGAATACTCACGCGTTGTAGATGTCCTCGATCCTCTGGTACACGAAGTCCTTGGCGACGTAGTAGCCCACCGGCGAGCGCACGATGTTGGCGATGACGGCGCCCGCGTCCTGGCGCCGCACCTCCGAGCCCTCCGTGATGGTCCACTCCAGGTACCTGGCGGGAAGGCAGATATCCGTCGTGACTTATCTCAATGAGTTGGAGATTTCAGGATAAACAAAATGTTTATGAAACGATTCAAAATTCAAAAATCATTTATTCAGACTAGGCTGAGAATCAGCACTTTTCGAACGTCAAAATTACATAAGGCAGTCCCCCAAAACGCCCACCCTTCACAACTTCCTAGTGCTTTAGCTGGGAAGAAGAAGTGGCGCAACAAACTCCCCAGCAGCACAGCTGTCTGTTCAGTTGGAAAAATCATTCTATATTTGATAGTATGCAAAATAATTTACATTCCGCAACACAAAACAAAACAAAAAATAAATTAATAGGCTTAATAGCCATATGACAGCTAGCACATGCCAATATATCAACCAAAAACATCGATAACTACACTTAGGCAGAATGATGTTTTAGGGTGGCAGAATCAGTTATTTATCTATTTATACCGAGACCGAGACTTCAAAGTTATAAATGTGATTCAGGGTTATCAGTACTATCTCATTTATGATATAGATATGGGTACCTTTCTTTCTGGAATGAATAATCTTAAATCGTAGATCGATTTAGAAATAGACGGCAGATTTAGCAATATACTCACTGAGCCAGTATCCAGATCTCCTTGGTGCACGTCAGAGCCTGCAGCAGCGCGTCCCGGGCCGCGGCGACGTTGGCGCGCTGCTCCCGCGCCAGCGCGAACCGCCAGTGCAGCACGCTGCCGCGCGCCACGCCCACGCAGTACACCGTGCGGCGCAGGTCCAGCGGGATGCTGCGGGGCACGTTAGGTAAGTAATACGACAAACAAAACCAACGATTTTAGAAATTAGGAACATGTTGCTTCTGTTTACAGCTCCCAAATGACGTAGGTCATTTGGGAGCATACGTAGAATGGCAATGGAGTAACATACGTAGAATGGCAATCGTTTCATTTCGACAACAAACTAAATTCTAATTATTTTTGAAATGATTTATTTATTAAGTATTTTTCACACCACCAGTACCTCTACCATGAGTTGCCATCGAAAACTTACTCGCTAGCGATAGCGTATTAACACGTTCAGTGCCGGGAGCCCTCCTGGTGGGTTCACCTAGTCGCATATGAGATGTGGGAGCCCTCGCGGAGGGCTAATTTTAAATGTAGGTTTTTCTTAGCGAATACAGCATTATAAACCATGAAAATAAAATTAGATGTATATTTTCACAAGATTTATTAATACATGCATTGGTTTTAAAACCCAAGCATTTTCATTTTCAAAAAAACATTTTGTTCACGGCACAAATATTCACTAAATATTTAAAAGGTTGGAAACTACGTGTAGCGACAAGACCCCCTGAAAACACTATTTTACTTAGTTTTACAGTGTTTTATAATACCGTTTTAAACCTAATGACGTTGACCGTCCGCGATGGTTAACTTTAGCGCAAACGTAATGCCGGTGACCCTCCCGGAGGGTTCACTTCCAATATGTATGGCGGCATGGCGTATGAGCTCTATCAAAAGAGTGTGGCGTCGGAAGTGTTAACGTGGATCGAATAGATTTCGATAATGCTCGCACCATGAGTTTGACGGAGTCTTACGCAGACGCTACGGTAAGCTCGATAGATCGTTTTGTTTCTTTCTTTCTCAGTAATAAGAAAAGAGAACGGCTCAAAACGTAGTAGTATCACTATGGTAACAAACAATGTTATTTATGGCAGTCAATGTCATGAAACAATCCGTCTAAATAGAAAGGTTGACGGTTAGTGGACTACTTATGGTATTTAGGGGTTGTTGAATTTGTATTCTTTATAATAATTATGTACGTCTATTCAATTTGTAATTTTTTTGAGGATGTGTAATTCGCGGCGTTTTTGATTTAAATTTAAAATGAACTACGTTTACAATTCAGACCAAATAAATCGTGGTGACCCCGACGTGATTACCTACAAGGAGCCCAAGATCCGAAACTCTAATTGAAGCTACTACTACTGACTAAACCAGCTGTATCAAAACATGCCGAACAATAACGACCAAGGTCAAGAAGTCTCTGGTGTTTCGACGTCACAGCGCATCCCACCTATCTGGCGCGACAGGATACGACTGTGGTTCGCCCAGTTTGAAGCCATCATATCTCCACAAAAAAAGGGGGACCAAACAATGTTTGAGCTCGTTATCGGTCAACTTGAGCGACACGATCTCGACGAAATCTCAGACATCATTCTCCATCCACCGGAAAAAAATAGTTACGACGCACTGAAGAAGCGGTTGTTCCAGGTTTATGAAGAATCCGAGCAACGAAAAGTACAGCGATTACTACCCGAAATGGAACTCGGCGACTTGAAACCATCGCAGTTGTTACGTCGCATGAAGAATCTCGCCGCCGACAACATGCTGCGTATTATGTGGACCAACCATCTACCACAATCCGTACGAGCAGTCCTCGCCGTCAGCGATAGCATCGCGAAACACTCCGATATCCACGAGCTGGCGATGATTGCAGACAAGATCCTCGAGCAGGCGCAACCACATGGTGCTATTGCTGCAATAGCCACAAAACCTAACGCCCATGTACCTACATCGATCGAGGAGAAAATCGACATGCTCACAAAAGAAATCGCAGAACTCAAGGCAAGCCAATCAAACCATTACCATCGCAGACCATTCAGCAGATATGGTTCAAGATCACGTTCGTCAAGTAGGCCCAATCAATATCGCGCACAGCGCAGTAATACGCCCCGACGAGCCGAACAAACAGGAATCTGTTTTTACCATCGGAAGTTTGGGATACAAGCTCAACGATGCACACGCCCATGCCATTATGAAGACCCAAAGACGACCTCGGAAAACTAAAACCTGCGTTGGCTGAGGCGGCAACCGGCGCAAGAACACTATCACACCGTCTATTTATCACCGACAGGAACTCACGTCTATCGTTCTTGATCGACACCGGCGCAAACATCTGTCATACCGAAGAAAGCCGGTATGAAAGCTACACCTACAAGCTTTGCCTATATGCGGCCAACAATACTACTATTTTGACATACGGTGAGAAGACGCTCGAATTGGACCTGAAACTACGAAGACCATAACGCTGGAAGTTCGTCCGCCGACACAGCTAACGCTTCACTTACGGTTAGATGGAGCCTCAATATATATGTGTGGCACGGCGCGCAAGCACTGCGTCGACGCGACACCACACGGATTGATGGTAGTACACCATCAATCCGTGTCTCACTCAACAATTTTATTCTCGACTTACCGACGTATGCTTTGATTTATTTCATTAATATATGTATGTAGGTAGTTGCTAATTATTTTGTAAATATTTTTGTATATAAAAAGTTAAAGGTTAAGTTTAGCAATAAAATTCATTCGCATCTCAATCGTCTTTCACTCCAGACACTATCAGGGACTCCTACCTCAACAAAACCAAGACAGAGCGCTGTCAACCAGTGATAGAAGTGAAGCCGGTTTCGTAAACATGCGCGCACTTTGTGTGGTGTAGTTTGATTGTAGTCTCATTGTAAATGTGTGCGTGTGACCGTCTATGCACAGCGGCGGCGGCGGTGTAGTTTTGACATGTGTATTGTTCACAGCGCTCTGTCTTGGTTTTATATTTGGTCTGAGGTTTACAATAATAGAAAATTTTGTAAAGGAACTTATTTTGATTTTTTCTTGAAAGTCGTTAGTCTCCAAATTTAGCGGCCACTAACATATTCCATGCTAAATAAGCTCTTCCAGACATTATTTTGACTTTAATAGACTCAAAAACGTACATAATTTTAATGTAAACATGTTTCACACCTCAAAATGCTAGCGAGTTACGTAACTACTATCGCAAGCGTATTTTTCGATAGCGTCTGTCGAATTAGTGACTCATGGTGCCGTTTTGTATGGTGACAGCTGAGAAACGTCAGTGACTATCGAATAGATTACGTTCGGTTTCTTACCTATCGAAATCTATAGTGCTCTTGGTACGAATTTCAATTCTTTCTGTGACCGCTAGGGGCGCTGTACAATTACTTTTCATATAATTCATATACGGAGACGCTAGCGAGTTGTGACGTCATCGAAATCTATTTGACTCACGTTAATACGCTAGCGAGTTTAACGCTAGCGAGTAAGTTTTCGATGGCAACTCATGGTAGAGGCTCTGCTCGCTAATTATTATTGACCGAGCGAGCGAAGCATCTCCTCTACAGGTCGTATTAACGATATTTTTTTTTTCGTTTGGATTTTTAATTGGAGGGGTACTTCCTCCATAATGTGACAAGAAGGGGGCTACTGGATATCTCCGTCTTATGAGATCCGATTTCAATGGTTTTTTATACACGGTGACATTTGAATCCCAGTTTTGCTAGAACAAACGTTGTTCAGACCATGGTCTACTATCATTCTATAGCATCCAATATGTTATTAAAACAAACTAAACTATGCGTTCTCAAATTAGTCGTATGTTGCTCAAACGTGTTCAAACATTAACCGTAACATCAAAGTACTCATCGCGGTAGCGATATGGCATTCAAAACAGTTATGAGGAGTCCACGTGGGCTACAAATTTTTCCGGCCAATGCGGGCCGAAATACAAATAAATCATTAGCCAATGACATGCAATCGCGCGAAGTACCGCTCCGCCCATTTCTTTTGTTGACTGCTGCCCGAGCCGCCCGGGCGGTCGCCAGTCTACCGAAATCTCTCGAGCGAGCGACGCATATGCATCCGATGTATTTACGTCACAGGAACACATCGCGCGTTTTTTTATATCGTATTTTTCGCGGTAAGTTTTGTTTTTGTCTTGTTCCTGTAATATCCCAATAAATAAATAATACCTAATAATGTTACTAATACAATATCTACTAATATAAAATGTCAATAATCCTCGAAAATAAAATAGAATTTGGCATTGCACTACTATTCACCCAAAATAAATCTTTAACCTCATTGCATCGTCATGAAAAAATACTAATTTATAAATAAACTAAGCTAACTCACGGGTTATTCTCATCAGGGTTTTCAGTGTCCATCCACTGCTGGAACAGCTGCATGGCGTTCTCTTCACAGCCGGGCACCTTCATACGACACGCCCATGCACTTGTCGTCACCTATAAGTTCAAATCATTGATTCGCTTACAAAGTGAATATGTATTAACTTATTTATTTTACAAAAAAAATTTGCTCTTTTCGTGCTAACAAAATAAAGTGACCCGAATTAAAAAAAAATGATTAATTTTCTTAGTTGCGAAACATTTCGAGAAAGTTACGAGTGCTGTTAAGAACCTGACTGTATACACTGCCATGCACCCATCTAATGACAAAAGTTACAACAATCGCGGTATTTTTTTCCTATCTATGTATATTTTACAAAATAGACGCACACAATGCTTTTCTTGTGACTATTATTGGCAGAAGTATTGACTAGCCGAGTATGTAGTACGGGGCACCTACTCAGTTATTACTATTTTGCTGTGCCCCAAGGCCCATCATGATCTCATAAAATTTGAAGTAACTACCCTTGCACACAGTGTGGAATGCAATAAACGATTGAGTTCTGGGTATAAAAAAACAGCAGAAACTCAACTTACCTGCATCTTAACACTATTCAGATCGTTTCCATTCATTATCCTCTTAGTAGCCAGCCCTCCTGACTTCTCGTACGTCTCGCCGATCAGTTTCCTCACGAACTTCTGGAAGGCGCCGTAATCCGGAGTGCGCTTGAGAACGTTCTCGATTTTGGCGAGGGCTTTGAGACCGGTCGAGAGGGGCAGGTACTCCTTCTCATGTTGGAGGTAGCTTGCTAAACTGGAGAGGGGAAAAGAATAACTTGTCATCTCTTTCTATTGCCAAAAAATAGTGAATAGTCTGACTAATTGGTCAGATTATTGAAGTAAAACTGCGGTTACGTTAGGTAGCTTTAGACGGGCAGCTATTAATATTTGTAATATTTCGATACACATCTAGTTTATTTATGATATTTATTAACCGTTATAAACATCTAGTATATTTAAAAGGCCTTGAGTAGCCCATTAAACCAGCACCTCATACGATTTTCTTTTTCGAACTTGGCTTTCACACTACTGTGTTTCCAGAAAACATGATACAGTCGTAGTCAGATTAAGAATGAAAGCTGGAAACACTCATTCATTCGTATCTGGTTAAACGGGAAGGCGATACAAACAGGAAACTGCGAAGGTACAAGGCGTTTGAAAAGCCAATCTCGAGCGAGAGCAGAATTAGCCACAAAGTTTTCTTTAGCAGTAATGTGTGTGCAGTAGTAGCAGTAGTGTGTAGTTTAAGTTGATATTTGAGAACTCGTTTGTCGTAAATAGATTTTGTTTGCAATGGAATTTGAACTTTGTCGTGAATGAGTTCGTGTTTCTAAATGTATCTTGATAATTATGTAATTGACTTATCTGAGATTCTGAATTCAAGTTTAGCCTCATTACCTGAGCGCAGTATTGTAATCAAGATGGTTGGTCCAGGCTAAGGCGAAGGCATCAGACAGCAGCTGGACGCGGCCCATGACGGGCACGCGAGCGTAGTCGGCGCTGCGCAGCGCGCTCGCCAGCAGCTGCCAGTTGCGCGCGTCGTAGTTCACGCGGTAGGGGGCTGCGCGGGTGTTATGCTTGTATGAGAAACTTAGAAGCGAGTCTGTCGCGCCACTGCTGCAGGCCGCGCGCGACTGCTAGTCACCGCCCGAGGCGTGTGAGCGGCGCGGCGGGGGAGGGACACGGCGGCCGCTAACTCTGACAATTTAGTCAATGGCGCCCTCCCCCGTGTCACGGCTCACATACCTCAGGCGGTGACTAGCAGTCGCGCGGGAACTATAAACCATAGATTTTGAGTGTTGAGAACGCGAGCTGTAGTTACAAACCCTATGAAACACGACTGAGCACTGGTGTATATGTTGTGCTTTCTTGTTTTTTCTTGTAGGAAATTTCAGGCTTGTTATAATAATAATTAAGACCTCAAAATATTTGCAAGTCATGTTTCTGACAGGTTCTGTCTACCCAGAACTTGTTCTAAACAAATGACACCTAACGGTAACTTTTATGAACTAACGACTACTTATTTTGAAACCATTTTCGTTGCTCCATATTGGAACACTGCAATGCTTGGCGTCATAGATAAGCGGCAGACTACTATAAGTACTCCTGAAACTGCAGGCGTCATTAGCTTCTTGTTATATCCTCCACATAGACCTATCTTCCACAAGAAGCTCTGCAAGCATTTCTAATTAATGACTCACCGATCATATCATAGTTGAACAGCACCCACTCATCCCTGCCCGACCCATGTTGGAAGGTGTGTAACTCTCCCACGCCTTCGTTAGCCGCGAGCCATTGCAGAGGAGTGGCCGGACCACTCACTTCTGGTTCACAGAGGACACTGAGGGGAACCCACCACGACGAGCGGGTCGTGGACTTGGCAGCCAGAGAGAAGTAACGACGCTGGGGGAGAGAATACTGATTAGCATTTATTTAGACACAGCTTTAATGATTCGGTAATCGAGTTGACACTTAAGAATGTTGGACGCACTCTGGACATCAACCAGTGGGGTAATTGCGTAAATGCCTTAATTTAGTAATCGCTTTGGCTTGGTTTTTGGAAAAAGTAGGTACTAGGTACTACTATACTGATACTGGTGCAAGAGGTGTCCGTCTAATCAAACTTTTTTTGTTCCAAATCAATATTTTTAATAAACCCATAATATCTGTGAAATATTACTAGATCATTTAATTCGACCTTGTAAATTGGGTCTGGTGGCCCAATTGATGTCCAACAGGGTCACTCCTATTACATGGGACTTAAACATAACTGGCGACATCTGAATTAATTGCTAATAAAGTAATTACTTTTGTGACGTCTAATAAATAAGTTCTGCGTGCTATGGTGGGGGTTGCGCGGTAGAGTCTTGTACAAGCGGCCATAGCGATAGCATGCCTAACGCAGTACTAACCTAGACCAAGACAGCTTTAACACCCTAAGGTTGTGGCAGCTACAGTGCGTTCATTACAACTTGAACCATGACGCGATTGGTAGTACTGTTATGTCAGTCGCCATTTTGAACTTTAATAGTATTGAAACTAAGCTTGACAAGCAATGGTGCCAACATGACGCATGGGACAAGTTATAGTGAACGGTCTGTATGTAGTTTCAATTTAATGGGAGTTTTGTTAAATTCATGGGAAAGCAGCGTTTGAGAGATACAACCGTTGTGATATCCTCACCTGTGTAATAGTAAGCGACTTGTCCTCATAGTCCCTGACGACGGTCAGTATCGGGTACCCAGTCTGCGTGGTCCAGGTGTCCATGACTTCCTTCACGGTGACGTTCCTGGTCAGACCTCCGTACTCTTGGCTGACAGCTGTGAGTTCTCGCCAGAGGTCGTCCTGTTCTGCGTTGCCGTAGGAGTACTTGATGAGGTAGCTGGTGGAAGGGAAAAAAATACAGTTTCATATAAGAAATTATATAGACACACACTAGTTTTGGATTAAACCTCACTAAAGCTTGGGTATCCTAATAAAGCAGTTCCGTGCGTCATATTATAACGGCCGTAATGAAAATGTGCCATGGTGAACATGCCACATTTTCATGACGGCCGTATTTGACATTAGGGTGTCAAAAAAAGTTGTGATTTTGGCTAGAATAATGTCATCTTTATTAGTTTACCTACTTACATTATGTTTAAACTAAATTAAATTAATATATCATATTGGAGAGTCGTCATTATTATTACCTATTCCATTTCACTTCCATTCCCACTACGAGCATCATTGCCGGTACATCCTTTAAGAAAGTACTTTACTATTCACCAGTCTCAGAAATAAATATTAGACATAAACTTACTTGTGGATAGCCTTCCGGAAGACATTGCTTCCAAGGAACATGGTCATCATGCGTATGAGAGTGGAGCCCTTCTTGTACGAGATCTCGTCGAAGATCTCCGAGATACGCTTCGGGTCGTCGATGGGGACTGACACCTGGTAGTAACATCCATAGTTAGTTACTTTTTTATAACTTCTTAAAGGCAATGCTCTATTATGAGATTGAGGATTCTGTTGCCACCAAAAACTATATTGGAAGCAGCGGAAATCATTATTTCCTTGCATCAAGTGGTTAGTGGAATATTAGTTAGTATTTTAATCACCAGTTCTCGCGATTTCGCCGAACTTTAAAGGTGATCAACTATTTACGACCAATTTGGATAACCTACCAAATGAAAAAGACAACTGGTCTAATATGGTACCTAGTTTTTTTTTTTCATGTATATTTCAAAATTGATCGGTGCCTAATTTGCTATATTTTTTTGTTTCTTCCATTGACAGCAGAGTAACTGTTTTAAAAATTCTGTTTTAATGCCCTATTCGAGATAGTTTGATATAAAATACGAATACAAATTTTATTTGCTTGAAAATGAGTAAATACGTATATATATTATATATACATATATATATGAGGCTTTGCTTGTTGGGGTATCAAAGCCAGCATCACAATACTCACAGGGTGCGAGGACTCGAGAGCATCCAGATTGAGCACGGACAGCATGTTATCGGCCGCGTAGCTCTTGTCGGCGCTCCAGGAGGGCTCCACGTGGGAGACGGCGACGGAGGCCGCGAAGGTGGCAAAGCCCTCGTTGAGCCACAAGTCCGACCACCACTTCATGGTCACCAGGTTGCCGAACCACTGGTGGGCGAGCTCGTGGGCTATCACCTGGGGGTGGAACACGAAGAATGTCTTTCAACTACCATTAAACCTTCTGACAAACAGAACTTACTAATTACTTTGTAACAGCAAAATAAACAACATTCCTTTTGATATTCCATAACTCTAGGGTATTAATGAGGCCATGTCAAATAATCAACTGGCAAATGAATTATTTCTTAAATCTGTTACCTCATAATTTCTAAACTGCTGATCATAATTTAACAAATGAGTATATGTATCGTTGGAAGCGTCTTGATCGTCCGCTGGTCATAGGCTATGTGACGTCACATTAAATTCAATATGGCGCCCTCTAGAGGACATAAAGTCATTAATTAAAATTTTAATTATGTACTTTGGGTGTCAGATGAAAGGGCTTGACGAGCACATTACATATATGTACATATATCATACTGTCTAAGTAAATAAATATGTTAAAATTGTTAAAAACAAGCCAAAGTGAGAATGTGCTACGTACGGCGCGGCTGTAAAATTAATACCAATAGGTATTAATTTGGGGTTTATAGCCACTTTATCACGAAACTATATCCCCAAAATAATTTAAATAAAAAGTAAGTTCAAAGACTAAAACCCGACTACAGAAAAATCACGCTCTAAAAAGTATGTATTCTCTCCTGTCGCTGTCTGGTGGAAGAAATTTCTTAAGAAATAAGACCTTTGTACTCACAATTTTATTATGATTATGTCTTATCTGTATCTATTTTTCTGTGTGTAAATAATAAAATATATAAATAAAATAAACAAGAAAATATTTCAGTCAGAAATCAAGACATAGGTACAACAATGTTCAAGGTAAAGCCGTGGTCGCATCCTGTACACCTACAAAAGTATAATGGCGTGCGACTTTATATTAATAACATTATTGGTACATTTTTGTCTTTGCCCTTTATTGGCACTAGCCATTTCTCCTGTATTGTGGGTGCGTTTACAAACATCTAAACTCACATACACAAACAGCCAGACCCGGAACAACTACTTGTAGGTCATACAAATATTTGTTCTCCACGGGAATAAAACCCGCGACAAGCAGCGCAGCAGTCAATCGCTTAACCACTGCGCTAACCGTGCCGTTGTTGTGGTTGTATTTTATACATGCATACCTACCATCCATACCTACCTTTTGAATCAGAAATGCAAGAATTTAACATGTATGTAACAGGAACGGAACAGCGACACTAGTGGTTTCCAAAATATTTGACTGCCTGCTTCTCTCCCAAAATCGAACCCTGCTACGGTCTCATACATAACAATTATGCTATTCGCATTACCTCTATTTGCAAAAATGTCTGTTTTAGAAGCTTGTACAAAACGCCCAACATTAGGTACATAATTTCGTGACACCATATAAAACCTCCAACACTTTCTTATGGCTTACCTCAGCAACCCTCTCCTTGTTCAAGAACGAGGACTGCTTCTCATCATACAGCAGTTCCGTCTCCCTGTAGGTGATGAGGCCCCAGTTCTCCATGGCGCCGGCGGCGAAGTCGGGGATGGCGATCATGTCCTGCTTGGGGAGAGGGTAGGACACGTTGAACCATTGCTCGAAGTACGTCAGGGCTTTGGGGCCGGTAATTGAGGCGTACGTGGTCTGTGGAAAAAAAGTGTAAGTAAGTTATCAGTAATGGGTTTTCTGATGAGAAATTGAAGTATTATATATTAGGAAACGAATCAATATGGCAGAGATTTATTTAAGTATAATTTGCCTGGTATTTTAGGAGCTTTACAGCTGCTCCATAAGTAGTTCATCAAAATGTTAAATGTATGTTCTCAGTCACATAAAGACAAGGAATAGTTGTTCTTTAGTTAGAGAACGAACGAAATTCTTGACGAGACCAGAAGTTTATTTATAGTAACCAAGTCTCTCGCAGCCGCTACGATCCCTATGGTTATCATTAAGGAACAGCTAGCTACCCCCTTTTTGAGGCATTTTATATGTGAAGTATAAGGCAGATTTTCTTAGTTTTCTGTACCGACAAATCCAGGTGAAGTTTCCTCAACTACCCATTTCTTACTAACAAAAATTTCTAATCACCAACATACCTGATCACTAGCATCAGTCCTGGCCCAGATCCTGAACTTGGTGTTGGACAGCTCGACCGGACTCTGGACAAACGCGAACTTGGACACGACGAAGGCCACCAGGTAAGTCGACATGGGGACCGACTTCTCGTACGTGTCCCACACGAAGTCGGCTTTGGGCTTCCTGAGAAACATACAAGTTATTTAGTTAGTTTACGAGGAAATACTGTGTCAATTGTTAATGAGGATAGAAGATATTGTGGTTACCAATGAAGTTGTCAAGCAACATTACCAGTTATTGAATTATTGGTAATTCTATTGTTGTTGATGACACAACGGTCACAAAAGAATAAAAGGTTGAAGTTACAAAAGTATGAATACTAACTTAAAAGTTTCCTCGATTTGACTCCATGGCCAGATGTCTTCAAGAGCGCTGAAAGAAAAACGAAAAAAAATAAAATTAGGTTTTTTTATATAAAATGAGGCAAGGCAACAAAGGAAGGAATTAAATTGTCAAATAACTCAAGGGAATGGGAAACCAGGTTATAAGATTTTTTTTTCAGTATGAAAAATATGTACGTACGACCTTGTTTCAAGAAACTGGTTCGCATTGGTACTTTTTTCTTCATGCGGCACCTATAACAACTAACCGAGAGGCAACCAGGGAAGGAGAAGCAACAGCCTCCCATGGCTGTCCAGCGACGTGTTATAGCTTGTACACCACCAAAAAACTTGTCACAATGATTCTCCATTTTGAAGTTCTATAATCCTTTGACAGTTTACTCACTTTTCAGAAACAGTGTTAACCAGTGGCATGTTGGAGACAGCGGTGAAGTCCTTGTGATGTCCGATGGTGATGGTAAAGGTGGCCTTGTACATTGGCTCGTCGAAGCACGGGAACCCTTTGCGGGCTGATATCGCTTCGAATTGAGTTGCTATCAGGTATCTGGGGAAGGAAAAATATCGTTAAGTACCTAGAGACACTTCATAACGCCTGCAGCTCCTAAAGAGGTAAGCAGAAATATTTATATTGTAAACTCACAGTTTTAAATCTCATGTAGTAGGGGCTTATTGACATTTACCTCACCACTGTAATATGAAAACATTGTAAAAGCCAATTAGTTTTTTAAGAGTAGCCGTAGAGTTTCTTTTCGGCTCTTCTCCGATAAACGAAAATATTTTTAATTTAAACCGGTAAACAATCCAGATTTCAGACTGCTATTTTTCGGAATTGTGTATTCTTGCCCCTCAAATTCTATGCTTTTCAAATTGACACTTGGAAGTTGTAAAATGCAACTAAAGGATAATCTGAAGTCGATAGCTGTAGCGTATGATTCCGCCTTCCAACATAGGTAAAAAGTAGACCACTTAATGTGTTTAGTAGCAAAAAAACCCTCCGGGTGGAAACAAACCACACAAAGGAAGGAAGTAGATAGTCATAAATTCATTAGTAAGCAAACAGTCACATTCTTATATCCTTGTAAAGCAAACTGTTGGCAGTAAGCCAAACCAGCAGACATCTTGCCTTGACGTTCAGACATACTGATACAAATACACCAATTGTAAAATGGCTGTTTTCAATGAGCGCTGGAATCTGAATGCATTCATTTGTATAGTCGCCCTTTGGCTCATTTCAGGACTATATGGTTCAAATGAGCCAAAAAAATAAAGAATGGTAAATACAACAACAGTTTTTAGGGTTCTACCAGCTCGGGACCTACCAGCCTTCGATGTCTGTCGATCTGACACAGGCTTGTATGTTTATTTATTATCCTGATTCTTCAACCACCACCATGTTTATTTTGTATAAAACCTTTTTAAATACTCACTCTTTAGCCTTCGTCTGCTTATTAACATAAGTACTAATATACGCTCCATCCAGTCCCTGCTTCAGATTGCCGTAGAACGGTATCGTCAGCGTATAGTTCTGGTTCTGTTCCATCTCAGCATCCAGCGCGATGGTCATCAGGTTGTAGGTGTCGTTGAGCTTGGCTCCAGCCACCTTGAACATCTGAGGACCTATGACGGAGACGCCATCTTCTGTTATTGAGAAGTCTTTCGCGTGGAGGACGATCTTCGATGTTGCTTTTTTTACGTGTAGCTGGGGAAGAAAGAAAATACTTTTTATATATGTAATTATAAGGAAGTAAGAGGTTGCTAAAAGTCTTAAAAGAGGGTAGTATGAAGGGTATAAGACAGTCAGTTATACCAGGAAAACTGAAAGAAGTTGGTTCATTTTATTGACTGCCTAAAATCTTTGGAACTGGATAAACAACTTATTAATATCTTCTGAAATCTTATGAATCTGACTTCTACTATGATCTTCGTCATCATCATCATCACCATCATCATCGGACGATACCAGTCCACTGCGTGACATAGGCCTCTGAAATTTGATGCCACATGGCTTGTTCCTTGACCTCACTCGTTTACCTATCAACAGTCGCCCCACGTAGATCGTCGCTTCACCTTGCCCCCCTAAGACAATGTTTCGTTACATTTTTAAAGAATTGCATGTTGTGTTGACAGTATTTTAGTCTGACTACAAAATAATTTGCGCTTTCGTTTGTTATGATGTGCGTAAATGATGGTCGTATCATAGCTGCACAAACGATACTTTAATGCAAGTTTAATCGTTTAGAATGGCTAGAAGGCACAGGTCACAGAGATACAACCTTCCTTACATAGACAAGCCTTGACCACTAGATTTCTCTACGATCAATAAAAAGCATAAATTATTATAGGTTTTTAAAATTGTCATCTGTTGTCACTGCTAGACAAATAACCGTTATTTACTGTTTTTTTTTCACAACGTAAACTTATAATGTCTTTGTTATTATTTGAAAGTACATTGCGTCAATCTTTAGGCCTTGGCAACGCTGTTATGGTATGCCTAAAAATAAATGTAGGTAGGCACGTAGGTTTTTTTGGGTCCGTTGAATAATTATTTATAAGAAACTCCTTAAGTTTGGGCACACCTGAGGCGATTATGAGGAGATTATTTACGGCTAATTACATAACATAATATCACGCCTGTAACACTGTGTACGGCTGATTAGTCCAATAAATATGATATTCAAGCATCATTTAATTTATGAGAGACCTCTAGCATCTGGGATACTTCATTTGTGTATAATGGTCGCAAACGCGTCTGCTGAACATAGAGTCCGGTATAATGCCCGCTTTGAGCAAAAAGTTATTTTAGTGTCCGTAGTTAGTGTCCGGATTTAGGGCCCGTATTCTGAATTTCAGCCCGAATATTAGGAAAATACATGTGTTACCTGAAACCTAGTTGTCCGATCAACCAGGTACCTAGTCTCTACATTATTCTCTATCCTTATCCCAATTTATTTTGTTCGCCCAGCAGGTCTTCTTCTCCTATAGGTACATCTCAATCAGACGTTAACGGAGTCGTCACCCCCTTTCTAGCCATATCATCTTTCACATAATCCATCCATAGTTTCTTTGATCTTGTCCTACCCTTCCTGTTGCTATTACAGATAGCCAACAAGCCCAGTAATAATACTACGTACAAAGTAGGTAGTCGATATCGGTTATATAAAAACGTTATAACAGATAAAAGTCCCGACTCCCAACTAAATTCCACTTTATCTGTCAACCTCTGAGCCTTGACCCCGTCAAGATATTATAAATTCATTGGTTTCTGAATAAAAACAACATTCTGTAGATGATATAAAAGTGGTAGTTATGAAAGTGATGGGACATCCCCTGTGACAATTATTTATTAGATGACGTCATGCGGTTGATTGAACGAGGGGAAAGGACGGTAAGTACGGTCAGCAACGAAAATCAATTAAAACCTTCCGTTGTTAACCGGCTTCTAATAGGAGGAGGTTATCAATTCGGATATTTATATATATTTTTTTAATGGATTTTCGGGCGTAACTCCGTCAGACATAGACGGATTTGCAAAATTCTTCTTTTGTTTGAAAGGGGTATACCTTTTCCGAGGTAGTTCCATTGTCATCAGATCAGGATCTGATGATGGGATCCTGGAGAAATCGAGGGAACTCTTCAAATATTAAAGGCACACCTATAGCGATTTCGGTATATTTTATAGTAACTCGTGCAGTAGCTCTTGAAGAGCACCGTTTGGTGAAGTGGAACTGATGATGAAGACCACAGATGGCCACCGGATCTACTCAATAATAAACTTATTTCACGGGTTGCGATTCGATTACTTTAATATGGTTGCCAAGAAATGTATGCTCGTCACAATGCATATATGGAGAAGTGGAGCTGATGGTGAAGTACCAGAACTCCTCAACGATCAACGACCCTGCATCGGTAATAGTAATATTTAGATTTTTGATAAAATACAAACTGACCCGAGAGAAATAAAAACTTTTTTACAAAAAACAAAACAACCGACTTCCAAAAAGCACTACAAAGTGAAAAATAATTTAAATTTCGGAAGTCGGTGTCAAATAACGAAAATACAAAACCAAAAACAACAACTTCTGACATTTAAGTTATTTTTCACTTTGTAGTGTTTTTTTGGAAGTTTTTTTATTTTTTTTATTCATTATTATTGAACACGGCTTTTTTTAACTTCTTGTTAGCGTGTTGATGGCAATCTAAATAGAGTCAACCCAGAATTTGGCTACGAGTTTGGCACCCTCAGTAGCTTCCATCAGCTCCTGCTATCCTGTAGCGTGCAGACAATAGGACACGCAGGACACGATATTAAGTACCCCATTGTTTGTGGGACAGCACCACATTTACTCTCCAGAGCGGAGCCGTCTGTGTTACAACAATGATATGTAATGCTGAAAAGCAGTGTTTCGAATTATTTTGTGTCTATATAATTAATAAAAGAAATAAAGAAAGAAAACTTATTCCGCTCAAACAAGACGCACTTACAAAAACATGACATAAACCTAATAATGATAGTTGTAAGGGAGACTTTAACAAATAAATAAATAAAATAGGTACACATAAAAACAAGATATAGAGTAGCCAAAACCCTCTTATATTGTTTCGTTGCTGACTGTACGTGTGTATCTAGTACTTAATTCATATTAAATGATAGTACTTAATTCATATTAAAAGGTACCTAATGTAGATAATTATTGCTCAATAAAATATGTATGTTACTACAGTTTGCGTCAAATAATTTTGCCGCTCTGAAGTTAGGTTGCGCATGCGCGCTGGCATGCGCGCTACTGTTTTTAGATAAGATTGACTACTGCGCAGTCATCTGTAGCCTACTTCAGAGCGGCAAAGTTATTTTAAGCGAACTGTTGTGTCTTATTTATTTATTAATTTAACAGTTTATGTACACACATATAAACAGACAAGAAAAAGGAACAGAAAAATACGTACAAAGGTGATGCTTATTTCTAAAGAAATCTCTTCCAGCATACCTGTCTTGTTATAGTTTTATAATTAAAAGTTATGAGCGGCTGGCGGGTGTTTGTTCACTGTAATCAATCTAAAAGTTAATGTTATGTCGCCATTATTTCATATCTAATTTAGAAAGTTATGCTTTCAATCAATTGAAAGTCCAAACAAACCGGCCAAGTGTGAGTCGGACTCGCGCACGAAGGGTTCCGTACCGTATTAAGATCGAGCAAAAAACACGTTTCTTGTAACGGGACACACTTTAATTATTAATTTTATTTAATTTTTATTATTAATTTGTTGTAATAGCAGTAATACAAATGCACCATCTGTGAAAATTACAACCGTCTATCTATTACGGTTTATGAGATACAGCCCGCTGACAGACAGACGGACGGACAGTGGAGGCTTAGTAATAGGATTCCATTTGGCATCCCTTCATTGGAACCTTTGCAAAAAAAGGATTTTCTGGATATCCAGCACCCTAATTGTGTACCTAACACACTTTCTATCACTATCCGAAGGATTACATAATCAGCATCATGTTCCATTGCTTCTCTGATTTGGAAAAAATTGTCTGCTCGATAACGTAACAGCGGTTCCCAAAAGGTGGTCCGCGGAACACCGAGGTTCCATGGAAGGGTCACAGAGGGTCCGAGTTCTGTCCGAGAGTTAAAAAAACGACTGGATACAGAATCCATTCGCAAATCATACCAAACCATCGTTAGCTATTAAGTAGACTATAAGACTATAGTATAGACATTAAGTTTTCCCTTCTAAAACAAAAATTCGAATCAGAAAATTCTAATTTGAATGAGATTTGGATTGGTTTTAAAGATGACTACCCTGCAGTCGTTGAGAAGGCTATAGTTCTACTACCGTTTGTGACTACTTACCGATGCGAGCCTGGTTTTTATTGAGCTTACGCTTACACCAAAAGAAAGTACAGACACTGACTGGATGCAGTTCATCTTCGCATTCAATTGTCAGACATTAAGCCTAATGTTAGTGCTATTTTAAGGAAAAATGTGAATCAAAATAGTTACGTTGTATTTTTTTAATAATAATTGTTATAAATTATAATAAGTATTAGTTTAATGTGGGTAACCCTTCGGGGAAGCAAGGCGTGATGTTATGTTAAGTTATTATAAATATTATTATTTTGTATTTATAATTTGTTCTTTCTTTTCAAGTCAAACTCGAAAATATTCATCTACAAGGTAAAATCACTTTGTTATTATCAAAATGGGGATCCACCAAAAAAATAATGATCAATTAGGGTACCGTGGTCAAAAAAAATTGGAAACAGCGTGAGCGGTTCCCAATGTTTTTTGAATATTGTTGAATCGTTAAAATGAATGTCCGGATTGGAATTGTGAGTGTGTTAGTGTTACGCGAGTACCCCGCCTGGTCACTTCTATAAATATGGACAATATGGAAACTAGGCCTATTTGTTGAAGTAATTAACAATGCTCCATTTTTTTTAAATCGTGGCGACCCATCGTCTCGGCACGGCACGCGCAACTGACAGCACCGCGACGATCGCTTAGGGTCTCGTCAATGAGCGCGTCTGTGTAAGTGTGTTGTTTCGAACGTTTACTACCTAGTTTCTGTACTGTCCATATTTATACTGTGGCCTGGTTCAATTTTGGAACTTGTCCCTAGGTATTAACAACATTAAACATTACAAAGAAAATGAATACTAGAAGCAATTCGCAATACAAGTGCAGTTTACTATGATGTCACTATCGGATATTAAGCTAGTATTCTTTGCTTTAGGTGGTAATCATTTCCTATTAGCTATTACTCACAGCGTAAGTGATTAGATCACAACAACTTGTAACCAGTTGATCTAATTTTAGTCTAGGCTACCTAACTTGTTACCTAATCCTATTCATTCGTTAGATTATAAAATAGCTGCTTGTTTATTAAAACAATCTTATCTAATTACTCTTACTACTAAGTGACTTCATATACTATAATTACATAATTTAATTATATCAAGAGTGCAATGTTGTTTGGAAGCGCGTGTAAAAAAATTAGCCTATTGTTTACACATCTATTATGTTACAGTATTTTTATCTCACGAAGCGACGCGCGCTTTACTTGTGGTCAACAAGTGTACATACAAGCTGTGAATGTGTGCGTGAACAGAGTAGCATTAGCACATAACACACACACACACACTATTGATTTCGCCGTTGTCTCAGACGGTAGGTACCGAGAGCTTCTACGCATACACACACATTCAAAACGTGTTTGTACACTTGGTAACCACAAGTAAAGCGCGCGTCGCCTCGTGAGATAAAAATAATGTATTGTATGTTTATATGTTTTATTCTAGGTACATTAAAAAGTATATAAATAGGTCTTCATATTTGTATAATTAATGTGTACAAAATATTGTAAAACATTTTCAAAGAGTAACTGAGGAGTTTCTTGTCCATTCTTCTCCATAGGTACGACTTTTGACGTTCAAAAGTGCCTTTTACGTACTACTGTAGTGTACCTATTTGAAATAAATTATTTAACTTTGAGTTTTGGGTTTTCCTACTGGTTGCTTATTACAAGAGAAATTATATCTAAACTAAGTAATATTATAAAGAGAAAATATTTTTTTTTGTGTTTGTATGTGTGTTTGTTTGTAATGAATAAACTCAAAAACTACTGGCCAATTTTAAAATTTCTACTACTACTGAGTAACATAGGCTAAAATGTATAAAGATATCACGCGGGTGAAGCCGCTAGTGGAAGCTAGTGACAAATAAAGACAAATTAATGCTGAACAAAAAAGAAAATATTGACAATTTAAGGACAGCGGGCTTATCATAATCTCCGAGTTTGCATCAAATCGGATTTGATTCGATCAGTTACAATTTGACACAGATTTGCCATGAATTTGACACAGATTTGCCATGAATTAGCATCAATTAATATCAGTTTTGACACTAATGTTCATGAAATTTGATTCGATTCGGAACTCGGCGTTCTGCATCGATTGGGTAATGTCGTGCATAAAGAAGTTATATCAAATTATAACCAAAGCAGTAGTCAGTAGTAGGTCATCATTTCAGCCGAAAGACGTCCACTGGTGGACATATGCCTCCTCCTAGCACCGCCACTTCGACCGGTTCTGTGCTTCCCACATCCAGCGGACTCCTGCGGCCTTCACAAGGTCATCGGTCCATCTTGTAGGATACCTTCCAACGCTACATCTTCCGGTACGCGGTTGCCACTCAAGAACCTTTCGGCCCCATCGGCCATCTGTTCTGCGAGCAATGTGTGTGCCCTGGTTTGGAAATTATTCGGGCTATTTCGGTTACCTTGGTTTTTAACCGAAATCCAAAAGGAGGTTTTTTTTTTATGTATGTTCGGGTTTTCTCCGTCATATTATTATTTTGTTTAGTAGTGTGTCTAAAAGTAGTCGCTTATTCAGCTTCGAACATGTAACGCCGCGTGATGTAGTTAATGTTTTTAACACACTCAAGTCAAAAAACACTGGTGATTACTGGGGCATCTCCATTAAACTTTTAAGCAATATAATAGACATCGTAGCCCCATATCTAGCTGTTACTTTTAATAAATGTGTTGATTTAGGAACTTTTCCTGACCTCATGAAGAGTAGTAAAGTCATACCATTATTTAAATCAGGTAATAAAAATGATGTTGGCAATTTCAGGCCTATTTCTATCTTACCAGCATTTAGCAAAATATTTGAAAAGTTAATACTCAAGCAGTTGCTAATCCATTTTAATTTAAATAGCCTCCTTCATAATGAACAATATGGCTTTACAAAGGGTCGTTCGACCACAGATGCGGGTGTTGCTCTGCTGAAACACATATTTAACGCATGGGAGAACTCGCAAAATGCTATTGGGGTTTTCTGTGATCTCTCCAAAGCCTTTGATTGCGTGCACCATGACACGCTTTTGCGTAAACTGCGTCATTACGGTGTGCAAAATGAAGCTCTCAACCTTATAAATTCTTATTTACATAATAGGTCCCAATGTGTAGATGTTAATGGTGTGAAATCTTCCGGGCTGCCAGTTCAGTTAGGTGTGCCTCAAGGCTCAATACTGGGTCCATTCTTGTTCTTAGTCTATATCAATGACTTACCATTCTATTTAAAGGGTATCTGTGAAGTTGTACTGTTTGCAGATGATACGTCACTTATTTTTAAAGTAGACAGGAATAGACAAGACTTTGACGATGTAAACAGTGCACTCTCAATGGTTACGGATTGGTTTTCGTCAAATAACCTAGTTCTCAATAGCAAGAAAACCAAATGTGTAAAGTTCGCCCTTCCAAATGTTAGAAATCTAGGACCCAACATCGTCTTAGATAAAGAGTTACTTGAAACTGTAAACACGGCAGTTTTTCTGGGCATAACAGTAGATGCCAAACTTCAGTGGGGCCAACATATATCGAGCCTAGCGGGAAGGCTCAGTTCGGCCGCCTACGCCGTCAAGAAAGTAAGACAATACACTGACGTTGATACAGCTCGGTTAGTCTATTTTAGTTATTTTCATAGCGTTATGTCCTACGGTATTCTGCTGTGGGGCAAAGCTGCTGATATTCAAAATATATTTGTCCTTCAAAAACGAGCTGTTCTAGCAATTTACCAGCTCGGTGCCAGAGTTTCTCTGAGAGATTTTTTCAAAGATATCGGTATCCTCACAGTGGCATCACAATTCATTTTCGCCAACATATTATATATTAGGCAAAATATACACTTATATACTAAAAACAGTGATATTCACAATGTTAACACTAGAAATAAGGACAAACTACGTACTCCCTTTCACCGGCTTCATAAGGTTCATAACTCATTTGTTGGGCTTGGTATAACCTTTTATAACAAGCTACCTTCTTCTTTGCTAGATTTGCCTTTTAATGCGTTCAAAACTAAAGTAAAATCCAACCTCTCTTCAAAGGCATACTATTCTATCAACGACTACTTAAATGATAAGAATAGTTGGTCGCTGTGATTAACTCAAGACAATGTTTAAATGTTCTTTTTCCAGAATTAGCTTACTTACTGACAGGTTATATGAGTTTATATAATTGTTTATAATTTTACTAATTTTACTTTATTTATTGTTGACATAATCTACTCATTACAATGTTTTTTTTTTATGAGTTGTATTGCAATATGTGGTTAGCTAGCGACCTCGATAATTTTTTAATTTAACTCAATGGTCCTAGTTTATCAATTATAACTTCTAGTTACAGCTATATGTCATGTAAGCGGGCACGCCCTTTATGTCTGGAGGCTTTTATTTAGATATTGTTTTCGTTAAGTTATTTTTATTTCTGCTTGAGTATAGTTCTTGATGTGTGCTAGCTGTCATATGGCTATTAATTTTATAATTTAAATTATGTTTTGTGTTGCGTAATGTAAATATCATTTTGCATACTATTATATAGAATCTTTTTTACTGAACAGACAGCTGTGCTGCTGGGGAGTTTGTTGCGCCACTTCTTCTTCCCTGCTAAAGCACTAGGAAGTGGTGAAGGGTGGGCGTTTTGAGGGACTGTCTTATGTAATTTTGACGTTCGAAAAGTGCTGATTCTCAGCCTAGTTTGAATAAATGACTTTTGAATTTTTGAAATTTTCAATTTTGAATTTTGAATTTTATTATATAAGGTCCCATTAAAATAGATGGACACAATTTTAGAAATCATTCAGACCACCAAAATAGGGACAAAAGTAAAAAAATAAATAAGAAAAACGTATTAGATACTTACAAGAAAAATAAATCAGCTAACGAAAATACACTAAAAACGTTGGTTACCCAATGCCATTTATTATTTTAGGTCAAAATAAAATCACTGTAATCAGTGTTTTTTTTTGCTTGGATATCTTTGGTTAGACGCGCTGAACGCTGTGTTAAAATGTGTCCATCTATTTTAATGGGACCTTGTATAAACGGATTTGCAAAATATTTTTTTGTGTGAGTGTATACTTCCGAGATGGTTCCATTGTCATCAGATCAGGATCTGATGATGGGATCCTGGAGAAATCGAGGGAACTCTTCAAATATTATAGGCACACCTATAACGATTTCGGTATTTTTTATAGTAACTCGTGCCAACTGCACGAGTGCACCATTTGGTGAAGTGGAACTGATGATGAAGTCCACAGATGGCCACCGGAACTACTCAATAAGTAATAAGTATTTCACGGGTTGCGATTCGATTACTTTAACATGGTTGCCAAGCAATGTATGCTCGTCACAATGCATATGGCGAAGTAGAGCTGATGGTGAAGTACCAGGAGAACTCCTCAACGATTAACGCCCCTGCATCGGGAAAAGCAATATTTTGTAAAAGGTGATGAGCAGTTGACATTAGACTATTGTCACTTAGATAAATTACAAACTGACCCATTAAATAGCGAGAAATAAAAACTTTTTTACAAAAAAAAACAACCAACTTCTTCGTTATTTTTCATTGTTTAGTGTTTTTTTGGAAGCCGCTTGTTTTTTTTTTTTGTAAAATAGTTTTTCCTGCGAATCTCTTCATTTCTGATCCAACCGCGCAGGGAAACTCCAAGCATAGCCCTCTCTATTGCCCTCTGGGTGAGCGACGGTTTACACCATCATTTAGAGAATTTCCTCCGGAAGGTTTATGTGTAAATATATATTAAACTTACATATAATAAAGATATTTTGTGAAGTTGTAAAAACGTGGCGAAGTAGGCGCGGGTCGCTAGTTTAATTTAGTACAAATTTAAAATACTAGCTGCGCCCCATGGGTAAAAACCCGCATAAGTCTCGATCCCGTGGGAATATCGGGATAAAAGGTCCTTCAACAGCCTATGGGCTACCCGTGTGCCAAATTTCATCCAAATCCGTTCAGCCGTTTTAGCGTGAAAGCGTAACGAACAAACAAACAAATAAACTCACTTTTGCATTTATAATAGGTATTAGTTAAGGCTTACATAGTTAGGATTAATATTTGTTGTTGTTGTCGACACTCATTCATTTCGGTAGTCTCTTTATAATAACGATTATAACCTCGGTGCATACTGATACTTCAATTTAAAAGTTATCTGTAAACAAACACACCACGTACATACATAGTACCTGTAGTATATAAAGAGTATATACAAGAGCGTTAAGAGGAAAACCTTCGAATAAGTTTGTCATTCCAGTCGAGTGCAGGCGTCTATTGCGCATGGCAATTAAGTAAGTAAGTGGTGCCAGCGAGTTGTGCTGCGGTGAGGTGAAGAAACTGATAGTTTGACAATTTTAAATGAATCGCACAAGCTTTGGATAAAAAGTACCCTTTGTAGATACATGCCTACATGGAAAGACCCCTTGTCCTTTTATAAACTCAAAAACCAACAAACAACCTAGTTTTGTTAATTAATCCCATAATTATTTTGTGTTGAGTTTATATTGTTATCAGTTAAAACTATCTCTATAAGCTTTGAAAGGCGAATCGCTAGTCTCAAAAATTGCCTCAATTATAAGTATTAATGTAAGGATAGGTGCATTTTGTTCATTGTTCTTATGGTAAATAAATATATTTGAAAATTAAATGTTAATTAATCACAACAAGGGCTGACGTAAGAGCTCTCAGCACAATTAGTGATCCAGAAACTTGGTAAGGTTCAGAAACCAAGGGTGAATATAGAGGCTCTAAGCTTTGGCACTTATAACATGTTGGTTTGTTGATAGACCAAAATATAAATGCAGTTACAGTTAGTAGTATACAGTTTAAATCACAATCCGAGAGTTTTTGAGGATATTCATTGTTTCATAGGTTTAATAAATTCTGCTCAACAGCTTAAATTACGCAATGAACGTGGGTGAACTGTCAAAATGAAAGAAAATGCGATCAATTGTCATTAATATGTGGTCCGCAACTACCCCGCTGTTGTTATTGAACTTCATAGAAATAAATTGAAGATAATGTTCTTGACAAAATGCAAAACCACCAATGACAATCTGTAGCGACCACACGACACAGGCTCTAAGTCTAGGTGAAGGCAAACCGAAAACAACAATGTTAATTGCTTTAAATACCTACTAGGAATGAATGAATGAAATACCGATCCCAGCGTGCTTTAACCAGACTAGATCAATCGAATGAACGCCAAGATTTGCACTAGCCCCTGGAGCCTCATGCTTCATGGGGCTACAGAGGCCATTGTATATCAAGGAGTAGACCAGGTGGCGCGGTAATGGTAGGGAAGTCGTGCCTTTAGGATATAGAAGGATTTGCGAGCCATACCGGATATGCATCCTTGAGTAGACAATGGAGAAACGAGTGATATTTATTATGGATGGGCATCTTTTAACGACGTCACCACCAGTTTGGTTTATGTCCAGCTTCACCGGTGCATCTTTTAACTGCTTTCTCAACTCTTTTCTGTGTCACTGCTATGCTGTGTTACACGTTGAATAGTAAATAGACATATATAAAGGATGATTTGTTCAACATGCTGCAAGCAAAACGTTTACAGAATAGAGGAAAGAAGACAAAAAGAAAAGTGACTTCAATTTTCGAAACGAGTTAAAAAAAAAAATTGGCCTATTTGTTCTAGTGGTGGTGGAATTGTGCCCAGTACTAAACATAACTGGAAAAATGTGGGTACTATAGGTACACCTCTACCTAACCCGTCGGGGAAACAGGCGTGATGTTATATTATGTGTGTTCTTTAAAGAAACAGATGTCTTGCTGAGAAGTAACCGAGGGGTAATTGCATAACACAATTGATCACAATGTCTTTCATTTTGACAGCTCAGCGACGTTTATTGCGTTTATTACGTTGCTGAGCAGACGAACTTTTCAAATCTACTCGTATAAAGCAATAAATTAGGAGTTTTCTTCAAAGCCAGATTATGATTAAAAGTGTGTTAGGCAAATAGGGTTATTGCATTAGAAATACATGTTCAATCAAAATGGATTGTGTGCAATGGTAGATACGAGTACTTTGCAAACCGCCGGCTGTTGAACTCTGTATAACCTATAATATTCAGGGTTACTGGTTGAGCAACCGAGACTAGAAGATAAGTCGTCAAAACTTAATAGCTGATGATCAACTCAATTTGCATAATTATTTTTAAGCAATTATAGATCAATAATTTGAAATGCCATAGACCAATTTACCAAATCGATCAGAGATTTTAAAACTACCAATTTAAGTACCTAATTGATCTTAGCTTATTATGTTAAAGTGTTTATTGACTTGTTTAACATAACTGGCGAAATGTGGGTGAGTAGGTACACCTCTGCTTAAACCTACGGGGATAAGAGGCGTTATGTTATGTTATTTACTTGTTTCAAAATCACGGATGGAACCGCAGATACTAGCCTTAAAGTCATATGACTTTAAGGCTAGCCGTATCAGTCTATTTATTGCACAATTAAAATTTTGGACAACTTTTTGAAGTGGGTAATGATATCATTACCCACTTCAAAAAGTTGTCCAAAATTTTAATTGACATATGGACGCTATTTACTATACGTTGCTATGGGCAACTTTCTTCTGCATTTCAATTAGCGGCATAATCACTCAACTTTTAAATTTAACCGAGAAAATTAGCCGAGGATCGCGATATTGTGGCTGTGGCGAGTACAAAACTCAATTAAATCAATAATCAAATTACTGATGTTTAGACACAGCTCTTCGTCCTTGGCCGCATGCGAGATTCATAGTAGGTACATATTTTTTACCTCCATGTGTCGAAACCTCTACGAGGCTAAAAATCGACTTATTTTTGGCGCACCCTGAAAACCCAACCCCGACCTTGCTTACTGAATAAAATTAGTAAGCACAGTTTACGTTGTACCGACATGAAAAAGGAATGTAATGCAATGAATAATGTTTGAGCTAACAGTCCACGGAGGGCACCCCAAGTTTACATTCCAACCATGTAAACAAATATGTATTTTTCATTATTATTTAAAAATCCACACTTTTTTTTTTTTTGATTGGAAATTATCAAATAACTTCTCCCGCTCTGGGTGGAGTGGGAGGGCGTGTCAGACTCTTACTGACTAAAACCCACCCGTGTTCCTTCCGTTGCCTGTACGTTGCCTGTACGTTGCCTGTACGTTGCCAGGGGCCACGGTATCCCTTTCGGACTTTCCCGCAACCCCGGCCGGCATCGGTACTATCGGACCCCTTCACTTGCTGACATCTCTTTGAGGTGCGCGTGGAACACAACGCGCCGTCGATCCGGGCCTGGTCCTTATCGGACGGCGAGCTACCCATTGCTCACCGTCCGCAAGCTCGCGCCTACGGTGGCCGGGAATCGGCCTGCGATTCCCGACGCCCAGGGCGTCTCCTGCGGCGGCTAGAGGCGTGAGGACGCGAAATTTGCCTCTCCCTCACGCGTTCTGCCTCCTCCTTCGCGAGCATTACTGCTTCGCAGAAGAAGGTGACGGCCTCTCATGCCCTCTCGCTCCGTACCATGGCCTGGATCAGGGCCGGACGCGAGAGATCCCCGCCACCGATCGCCTCCACGAGGACAAATCCACACTTGGAGTTCAGTTTGCGCTATAACTTCAAACTTTTAGTTGAAGTTGGAAAATGTGGCATTGAGATTACGCAGTCTAATACTATACTCCATAGGTTTAGGTAGTTAAATAAAGGTAAACAAAAAAACCGCGTGACGAGACAGCTGTCAAGTAACGGACTAAACGTAATACCTGTCACTTCAGTTGTCATGCTACATCACAGTTGTACTTTTAAATTTAGCAACATTATAATTCGTTGACGTTTAGAGTTTGGGCTCTTTACAATAGACAGATTACAAAATATTATATTCGTTTTATAAATCTAACTAAAATATTGTGCTCAAGCAGTTATATCTACGAAGAGTAGTTAAGAATAAATGATAAAGTCTAACATACATTAATAAAAGAGGACAGCTATTGTATAAATCTAAAATAAATTTAATTTGGTTTTATCGTATTTTTAAACAAGAAAATGTCATCTATAAAAACCTTTTTTACGATTTGTTTACCTTTATACCTGAGTATAGTTATGTTTTTTTGCCAAATTAATAGGTGCAAAAATTTCCTTTTCAGGTTTTCGTTTCCATTGCTAGTTATTATTTACTGGCTAAATATTATTTCTGTGTAAACATTATGTTTTTAAACTCGCTTCTTGTTTACAATTGTGTAAAAGTGCCACATCGCGTGTATTTCGATGTTTATGACTGTGGGTGGCTGTGGTGCGTTTCTAACATAACACGCATTGTTTTCCCCGATGGGTTGGGCAGAGGTGTACCCACACGGTGAGTGTTACTATAGTAGGTAAGTACACCTTCCCCACCCCAGGTGGACCAAAAAACCCGTTGTATATTAGATTAGGATTCCAACCCTGCGCGCTTTAGGGAGCCAGGAGTACCTAAAGTCTATTCAAATCTTTGTTTCCAATTGATGTTATTTCCACTGAACCGAACATGGTGTAAATGATGTTGATTTCAGAATGACAGTAGTTACCTACCATTTGCCTACTATTGAAAAAGTCATAATAATGTTTGAAGTTGTAGCTGTAGTGCAAACTGAACTTTATACATGGGTTTTAAAATTGTTTTCCAAAAACATTTTTTTTTTACTTTTTGGAAATTTAATCGCGAACGCAGTTATTTTGATAACTCTGTAAATATAGTTACTAATTAAATTGGGTGTGGTTCTGTCCTAGTGTGTGGGTCAAATATTTGTCATCGCTCGCGTTCGTGTCCTGAGCTTATTAAGCTATTTTATTTTTCAACCACCCTTGCGTGGTAATAACTGACAGTAAGTACGTTCGTTGAACCACCATAACTATATTACTTAATAAAACAGGCAGTCACAATAGAATTGTCACAAGCTAGACACTTATCTATCTGCACTTTGATGTAGTGTCTCTGACCTCAGCTCTATGATTGCCTATTGTCGTTGAACATCCACGTAATATTTAAATAGGTACCTAAAAGAAGTTCCTACTATCTGTACATATCTAATAAGTATTTATGGTACATACATCTTGCTATGAAGAATTAGCTGGCAAAACTCCTGAAGGGTATTGATATCTAAACAAAATAAAACAAAAAAAAATGGTAATTTTTCGGGTATTGTAACTAGTTATTTGAAACATCTTTAGATATCGAGACCCACCACATTTGTGGTTTCACCAGGTAATTTAATTTACCCCGTAGAGGGACACAAAAAGCATTTCATTTATTTGTTGCAAAACAAAGTAAAAATGACATTACGCAAACTCAAAGTTAAAACATAATATCTAGTCAACAAAATTAATCAAGCGAGCTTTTTAAAATTCAAATAGGTTATCGACCGTAACAGGCAATAGAGAGGCGCCAAACTATTTTTATGCTAATTCCCAACATACCGTTTATAACGGTAGATACAATCTATTGTCTATGGACAACTCTGTGCTATTATAGACTTGTCTATGACATTTAGTGGACATTTTTATAGCCATAATGGTCGGTATCGATCTAGATTTTATTAGGGCACACAAGTTTGGGTTATAAATATGCATTTAATTTGTAGTGACCAGTTTTTAGACAAAAACAACTGTTTAGTACAGTTTTGTAGTAAAACGGTGAAAAATAAAAGCTGCTTTTATTTATGAGACAGTTTCCTCAGTTTACCTAAAAATGTGTGGTTTTTAAACAGTAAAAAAACAAAGTGATTCTTTGGTTGTTTACTGTTACGGAATAAATTACCTACGCGTGCTGATAAATTGTTGTTGTGTTCTTCTTGTCCAATAACATTACTTACCTACACTATAAATCTTATCCAGGGACGCAATACTGGGACTTACGTAAACAAGACAGTAGGTATCTATAATAATCTGTTCCAAAAGTACCAGATGAAAGTGTACACAAACCCTGTTCTTTATTCTTCTTACGCAAGTACTCACTATCAAATTCATATGTATTTAGAAGGTTTCAACTTTATCTCTCACCACTTTTTCCAACAATTATTGTTCGAATGACATTATTAAATTTTAAGTAATTGAAAAATCATCGACGGAAATTGAGGTTATGAACCAACCATCGACGGATATGAACCTCAATTTTCAAATGAAAAACTGCTCTAAGGTAATTTTAAATTAGAATTTTTGGTTTAAGTATTCAAATAGTCAAATCAAAGCACTCAATTCGTAAGTGCCACTTACAAATTGGCAACCACAGGTACGTTTCCTGATCCATTTGTTTACATATTTATCAGATACTTTTGGAACAGCCCATAAATATACCCAACCCACACTACAACTACATACGTATCTAATTGTATCTTGTTTCATGTAGTTAGTAGAGTCAATCAAATCGACAGTCATTTTGGTCAGAATTTTTTTCGTAATGACATTTTAACCCTTTGAATTATAGAGGGAGGTTATCAGTAGGAATTCGAAGTATGTCTGTCTGTAGCATCGTAGCTCCCAAACGGATGGAGTACCTATTTCAATGCAATTTTTGTAACCACGACGTTCAAATTGCACTTAAAATAATACAGTTTAAATTACTGCCGTAAGCTGTTAACCTTACTTGCCGTGTAAAATTCACCGTCACTTAGAAGGTAAATATTGCAATTAATGAGAAGTGTAACAGGTAAATTAGAATTGAATTAGTGTATTTACTTACGATTTAATCGTATGTAATACTTGCAGGCATTTTAATAGATAATGTTACTTGTTTATACAATTTGCGTATGTAAAGTGTATCTGTAATACCTGTGGACCAGTATTTAAATGAGTTAACCAAGGCTAGATTGTTTTGTTTGTTTATTCTTCTTTCACGCAGCAACGGAGCGACGGATCAACATTACTTTTTGCATAGATATAGTTTACAGGTTGAAGAGTGATATAGGCTACTTTTTACTCCGAAAAAATGTACATTTCCCGTGGGATGAGAAGCACAAGACCCACGAAGTCGCGGGTAAAAGCTCCATTAATAATGTGTGATATTTATGTGTAATGTAAATTGTACACATTCGTATAGCCGCAGATGTGTCTTGAACTTACCTTCATCTACCAACCGTGTTCCATATTATCCTTCGAATTTAAAAAAATAAGTTTTCACTCACCAATATATCAACAACGCCGTAGAAGCTGAAGTTGGTGTTCGGGTCTATATCGAAGGCGTACTTCACATCGTAGTGGTACGGAACCACGTCGCCTGGGAGCAGGTACTCTGCAGGTGCAGCCAGCTGCAGCAGGCATGCTGCTGCTAGAGTGTAGAGCCAACGCATTGTGCCTGAGGGGGAAAAGGGTGGGTTTGAGTACAAGATGGATTTTAATAAAGATTCACACATATTTATTTTACATAGTTATATTTTTTTAATGAACATAACCCTTTTTGGGTTAGGTTCATAAAAAAAATAGCTCATTACCTACTCACCTACATAAAAAAATGTAATTAATAAGCAACATCGGTTTACCTACATTTCACTGTAACAAGACAGTGTGCGAGATTTCTAGAGCGACTTTCTGAAACGTGAAAGCATTCCTCGTGAAATTCCTACACTTACGCAACTTTTTTCAGTAAACCAAGTAGATAGCTAATTACTAAGTAATACAGTTATTATCACGGGCAAAAATTATGCAACTTAATTAACCTCAAGAACTAGTTGAATGACTTCAAAAACTAAGTACAAAAAGTTTATTTATTATTTACTAAAGTTACACACATGCTTCGTTTCCTCACCTCACACCTGTCAACGTACAAAAAGAACCTCACAGTCAAGTACACAATCCCTTAACTACTGACAACTTCAAAGCACCAGCTACATACTCGTAGGTATTCATTCCTAACCGATTTATTTGACTAAGTAATAAAAGCAACCCCTGCGCCGCCGCCCTTGGCCGCCTTACTAGCCGAGTACCCGCAGCGACACTGAAACAACATAATGTACCCACTTTGAACGTAGATCAATATTATGTATACCTACCCACATACGAGTACTATAGTTTATGCGTTACTAATTACTATGCATTTTGATACAAGGACGCTATAGATATTAATGATTGTTTGATGCCAATGTTATGGTGATCAGTGGAATTTAGCGTATTTTTTTTATTGATAGCCGTATTTTGGTTTTGAAGAATTTTGGTAAGTTTATTCAGGATAGGAGGACTTAGGCACCTGTTCCACAGCAGATTAGCGAAAAGCGAGTAGAGCAAGCAACTAAAAACGAGTTGTTTGTTCGACAGAGCTCTCGCCGCCGCCCCGGGGCGGTGTGAACAGTCAGCGATCAACTGTTAACATGTATTTATCTTTTTGACTGACACGGAACCTACAATCTCGTGTATTAAACGTTTCTTGAGCGATAAAATAGTCGATAACTGGGAAAAGAAAACAAAGAAAGAAAGAATAATATTTATTTGGACGAGGAAGCGACTAACGGGCCTACTCCCTCAGCGGAATCCGCAATTCAGGCCGAAGTTACGGGCGCTTCCCTCTCCGTCTCACTCACGCTATGTTCGTAAGTGAGACGGAGAACGAAGCGCCCGTAATTTTGAACGAAACTACGGGTTTCGCTTAGGGAGTAGACCCCCTAGTCGCTTCCTCGTCGCCAGCGCGGTGGGAGTGGGACAGGTGCGTCAATTGTGATTCTTTTAAATACAGGGTGGCAGGTACAGCGACGCGGAAGCTGTTACCGTGATTCAGTACACGATTCTGTATTTGTGATTATTGGTTTTGTTATACCATTAAAACTCTACTGTTTTGTAAATTAACACGTCCTATCTAAGAGAGCCGGGTGATCTGTAACTCAGGACCCTCCCACCTCAGACACCTTTCTCTATTTAAGATTGTGCTTTTTATTAACCAGTAAAATAATAAAAATTAAAATTATAAAAATAAAATAAAATTTATTCAAGTATAAAGTAAAATTATAATTTAGATTAATTACATTCGAGTAATATTTAATTCTAACTGTAATTAAGACCTGCCTGATATAGGTTTGTGAAAACCTGTGTTTCAGGCCATCAATTTACATCAAACATTTAAAAAGAAGACAACAATAAGTTTATTAGAAGCTAAATTAAGAAGAAGATATAATATTTTCAATGACATAGTGTGTGCCAGTGCCTGTAATATGATGTTGAGATAAATAAAGATTTATGATTATGATTCTGAACGGATATTATTTTTTTTAAATTGCTCGTTCATTTTGATCACGTAGGTAAACAGCAATAAGCTGTTTTTTTTTTAAATAACCGGCGAAAAATTTCCTCACCCACAACGGCGAATTAAAAAAAAATAATTTAAGAATCACGTACAGACGCCCGAATAACCTACTACAATCTGTCAAATTTCTTTAATAGATTTTCAACTTTATCACTAAAGCATAAGATTCAAAGTTGATTGGGAAAATTTTACAGTTTCGGGTAGGTTGACCTGCTGGCGTCTATACTGAATCCATAACAGTTTTCGCGTCGATGTAGGCCACCCTGTATAATAAATAACATTATTAATTTGCTAGCCTCAAATTAATTAAGGTAATATTCAGCGCTGGAACAGCAAACTGACTGGTAATTTGTTCAACACATGTATCGGCAAGGAGCTATTCTCAGAAAAACATTTAAAAACACAAGTTATCGAGGTAAACTCGTAGGTCGTCAAGGCGCATAAACTACAGCTCAAAGATATAAATATGTCTAGATAGACAGTCAAAGCTGTAAACACGTCGAAAAAAATAGCGTCCAACTGTTGGCCGCCAAATGCACGCACACCAGAAAAGCACAACGACAACACAATGACGTGCCGCGAGTGTAAGACGTAGCTGTCACGCGCACCAGCATAACAAAAATGGCTTAATTGTTTGTTTTAGTTCTTTTGCGGCGCCACACCATCTAGCTAAACATATAAATAATCAAAGCTATAGCCAATAAAAGTCAGTACATCTTGACTGGCGAAAAAAATATAACATTAATTTATGTAACGTAAATTAGTATGCCATGTGTCACGTTTTTATGGTAAATAAAGTGTATACGTGGTAATAAATGAATACGTGGTAAATTATGGATTGTTGTTCTGGTAGGTATGACATAATCCAATTGATCGAACTGCGTCTGTGTTACTTGACCAGTCTAATAGACATACATACACATAACATTGTTATTGTTCGAGTGACAGCCTATCAGTCACATTTAACAGATTACCATACCTATTTCAGGATAGCTTAACTAATTAGACAAATTGTCCTTATGTAAAAACAGTAAAAAGTTTTTAACAACACTTTATCCTAAATTTCACCATATCACAAAATTATTCATGTCCTCAATATACATATTTGCATTTTTTTTGGACCTACACAAACATCAACCAAAAGCACCACATAGCTACCTACCTAAGTAGGTACCTATTTACTAAAATCGATTTCATTTAATTGCCTTTTATTAACACGTCTGAACTGTACTGCAGGTGAAAGTGCAAGAGAATGGCGACCATTTAAACTATCACAAATTCACGACGTCGGTCGCCACCGAACATTGCGATCGGCTACCAATATAATGGAGGTATAGAAAGGTGCACTCCGAAGTTACTAACTGCAAGTGCTAATTGAAATACTTTCGATTCGGCCTACGCAACACTCTCATACATTCTGTTTCACGGGAACACATGACGGGCGACATACGTAGGTATCAAGCTAGACATTTCCAGTATAGGCTGACCGAGCTGAGCGATGAGCTAAGCTAGCTTTACGTAAAGCTCGTCGTTCGTAGATATATACCTACTTACTACACGAACCAAAGTGAGTACCAGTACCAATTTTTTTTTTAAAAAAACGTTGGCCCACTCTAGGAATTTCTCATGTGTCGTGGGTGCGTTTACAAACATTTAAACTCACATACACAAACAGCCAGACCCGGCACAACTAATTGTAGGTCATATAAATATTTGTTCCGTGCGGGAATCGAACCCGCGACACGCAGCGCAGCAGTCAATCACTTAACCACTGTGCCAACCGTGCCGTCGCCGTATACTGATAATAATTTATGAACAAAACCGCAAAAGATAGTCATCATCGTCCTGCCCTTGTCCCAGGTTACTCGGGGTCGGGGCAACAGGTTTTCTTCTTCTTCCACGCTATCATTCACTGCCTTCTCTTTCATATAATTCCCCACACAGTCCATCCATCTCTTCTTTGGCCTCAGCTCCTTCTCTATACACATATATATTAAACCGCAAAAATAAGTAAAATATACAAAAATTAATTAATGATCACTCATCCAGGCATGCTGTCCTAACACTTACCTACTGGTGTAGGATGTGTGTACAAAAATATAATCAAAATTTAAAGTATTCACTAAGAAGCATCTGTTTTTAAGCGAATACAGAAGTTGAACTAAGTACAGACTGAGAGAAAGACTACAACGCATGTTGGTACCTACAATACTATACGACGTATACGTTGGACCACAAACCATATTTCTTCATTAAAATCTTGATCAGTTCTTCGTTAAAAAGTATTTATAAAACAAAAATATCAACAAAACATACCTAAAACACATTTAATGTTCGTATTATTAACAAAACCATGTCAAATCCTCACGATTTCCCATTAAACTTGATCTTATATTATAGCACCATATATTTTGCACTAAAATATATTATAATTCACTATTCTGAATAAATAATTAACAAATAAAATAATATTCTCGCTATATAAATTGATAAATCTATCGAAAGTTCAAACGTAACGGTGACAACTGTTGTCAGTGGACAACTGTCAAAAACCATAGACTATAAATAAGTGACCGCTTGATTTTTATGTAGGCAAACATATTTTTGGATAAACTTATTGATGCTTTAATATTTCAAAATGTAATCTGTTGATTAGACCATTTAACGCAACACATTTGCGTAAACGATTACGACAAATTGGTTTCATTTTGACAGTTCGACAACATTCATTGCGTTATTTACGTTGTTGAGCAGATTTTTTTTCGAACTTATGAAGCAATGGATTAGAAATTTGTTTCAAAACGATTCAAGTTCGGATTGATCGTGGTTTACGTAAAGAATCGGATGCTGAAATAAATCAGAAAATAAAATAAATTTCTTAACAATCTTGAGCACACATCCGTCTAAAACGATATCGAATCACCTGTCTTTTCCTGACTCACCGTAGGTCAAGTCCAGTGTACTTAACATTGTGACAACGTGCAGCAAGTATAAATAATCGTAAGGTCAGTATCACGAAGGTTAGGGCAGTGTCGAGGTCGGGCAGAAAGGTGAGTTTCGCTTACGATAACTTCGTTTTAAATATTGGACTAATTCAGCTGTTGTAGTTCCTGCGAAATACCGAATAGGCGAATAATGCTGATCTATGTTACCAGAAGGAAAATACTACGTTACTTCCAAAATTAAAAATATAGCATCTTACCTAACTAAAACTATTAATACAAACTAAAATAAACACAGCACGCTGAGCCAGGAAGATGGGATTGCGCATGAGAATCGACACACGTTGCATCCCACACTAAAGGCCTACCCACCTTCCATGGAAATAAAGACATGCTGTCCGGTCTCTTGCCATCGTCGCGTGCCAAGCCATTAGGTTCTAATACAGCTGGAACGCCGACGGTGAGAAGAGCTCGTCGGGTGATGTCATTAATGTTACCACAATTGAACATTTGTACCAAATTTCAACTTAATCGGTTTATAAGATTCGGAGCAAAATGGCTGTGACAGACAAACAGACAGACACACGCACGAATGATCCTATAAGAGTTGCGTTAAAAATGATTAATTAACTACTAACTCCAATACATTTGTTTCCACATCTAATTGAATAATGACGCAACAAAAAAACAAACATTGTCATCGACAGTCATTGAACTTCCAAAACCGAGATTATACAATAAAGAATATATTATTTACATAAATTATGCCAACAGAATGCTAGGATAATGCTTATTGATTCAAATAATAGCATTGTTCGGTTAATATTTGTTCTTTGTTTTAGCATCTCTTGTCAGATCTTACAATGTTACCAACCTACACGGAATAAAGGTACCTTTTATTTACATAATTATGAGCATTCATTCTAAAAGTTAGCAATGTCGCAAATAGCTGTCAAATATTTACCTGTTTTCATTTTAGCAATATTAAGTAGTATGGAAATATGAAATATCGCTAACTAGTGACCTAAAATATTCATAATGAGTTGCAATTGAATAACACTGAATTTGATGTTGTAACCGTTTTAGATGTAAAAAGGGCATTTGGAAAGTTTTACATCTAAAACTAAATATTCGGTGTTACGATATTAATTATTGCATTTCATAATCAGTATTGTAGTTCACATAATTCCATACAGTAACATTGCCAAATTAATCAAAACTGCGAAATATTTGACAGCTATTTGCGACGTTGCCCACTTTCAGAATTAAAATTGTCATGCTGTAGAGCAAAAAACTCTTGAAGTCTTGATATAGGTACAGAGAAGAAATAACCATTGACCCGTGACCGACAAACAAAATATAAACTAATCAATCAAACAATATTGATCTCTAACTTTGGATTGTTAACGATTTCACGGAACTTCCCAATAGATTTACCTCAAACTTATCTGGCGAAATGTTGGTGCACTATTCCCCTCTGCCTACCCCACGAAAGAAATACCTAAAGGCGTGATGTGATGTTTCGTTACGTAAAAGATTTTGCTTCAAGTTTTGTCACGATATTTTCGCGGTGTCCAAGAATAACTTGGAAAGTAATATGACATTGAATAGACTTAAATCCCGCAATGAATAAGTGTCCCCCCTTTCGTCGTCAAAATGACGGAAAAGAAGGTGACGTGTCTCAAAGGTAAAAGACCCATCAATAGAGAGGGTAACCTGGAAATGGGAGATTTTCGCTTAGAACGGGCATCTTGAGGCAACTACATTACTATAGCTTCATTATTCCGACTAACTTACCATCTCTCTGACAATTCAAAATAGGCAGCTACCTGCCTACTTTTGAATTGTCAGAGAGTACTGTCAGACCTACGTTTGTACTTGTGTTGTACTCGACTTCGTATATCCTGAGATTGGAAATGATTATTTTCAGTCTTCACACTTTTAAAACTAGCGACCTTAATAAAAGTAATAAAAGAAATGTGCTGTAGTAATCCACCAACAAGCAGAAATAATGATAACTTTGTCAAGATATCTAGATAATGACGAGAAAGCTTATCGATTGCTTCCGACCGACGCGACAGGGCGACACGGCGACAGTTGTCGGCGTCGGAAATGACAGCGGTTAGCTAAACGAGTTCGTGATCACATCGATTTAGTTCAATTATTTTGTTTCGAGGTGAATACTTACTTGTCCGGTGCGTTTCTTTCGAGTAAAACACCTCTGGGGTAATAGACTTATATGGATACCACTGGCGAAGAAGATGGACATTTTAGGAGTGATAACATACATACATACATAAACTCACTCTTTCTTTCCAGGGTGGCAGGTAGAAACTACAGAACGCGACCTGCTACGACCCTCATATTTTCCTTTCTCTTCGTTGACGATCATACTCGTACATCTGGTCATACATGCACGCCGCAGAAGGGATTATGAGAAGCAGACGCAAAGCTCAGGAAACAGATTCTCTGCTAAAGAAAATCTTGTTGAGTACAGAAGGAGAAGGGGAACGTGTGCCAGGAAATGGCAGGAGCACCCATAATCATGGGAAGTCGATGTTAAGTCTGGAGTCTTGGCTAGGCCTGTTGCCTGTTGGACCCTTACTCTTGTATCTCATGTCTTCAAATATCTTCTCGAATTAGAAGTAGATTGTGCCATATGTAAGTGAACTTGACGCATTACAAGACTTCTCCGGCAGTTAACCGTTGTAGTGTGAAGGATGGAAAAAACTGTTTTTGTGGCGGATTTTCCTATCCTCGTATAACACTGGAGGAAATCCAGTCTTATAGTTGGCTTTCCGGCCTTGCTTCCTTATTCAATTAATGGAAAACCCCTTTACAGTTATTGACCCCGGTAGCCATTTAGACCTTCAAATATTCCCAGTGTCAAATAGTCAAATTATTTGATGTCTACCTGTGTACCGCTTTCCCCCTTCGCGGCTGGTACAAGCTGCTATAAAACAATTTAAACAATATATTGGATAAACCGGACGAGCTCTTCCGATGGATGACGTACCTATGTAGTACAGTAGTACTCGTAGTAGTAGTTTATACATATAATACCACGAACTGGGTGTTAAGGGCATGAGTCATGACACAGGCCCTGCTATGTACTGGGAGATTGAATTTTGATTTAAATTATATATAATATAAATTTGTGGCCGTGGAGTTTCCTGCCCGTTCTTCTCAATATGAACCTACTATTCTTTGGAATGGGCAACTTCATCTTTCTCACTGAACGACCCCTTGACAATTCAAAAGTAGCTGTAAATGTTTTATTTGAGTTTGAGTTAAGTTTGAAGCGTGCTATGATGACAGAGATTCGGCCCATTTCGCATACACACATCAAAAAAAGTTTGTGATCACTAGCAAAAGCTATTTATTAAATTTAAACTTATCAAGAAAACGTGTTTACGTTATATCTTTTTTTAAATAGAAATACACTGTTTGAAATTAAAAAATAAAACGGTTTTTTTTTTATTTTGTAATAACAAGAATTGAGTAATTCAATTCGACACAGGATTGGAATACAGCAACTCTGCGTGCTATTTCTCTCGTGGAATATCCTTCTTCCCTTAAAGTTACAATTCTTGCTCGTAAAACTTCTGATAATCCTCTTAGCATTTTATCAATAACAACTTTCCTCAAAAAAATATTATAAATCCGTTAAAATTGACTAAGTCAGATTTCTGAATGAGCGTATGCTTGGATTGAATTTCTTTTTATATGGAAAAACAAGTTTTTTTTTTGTATTATTTTCTAATTCTATATTTTTAAGTAAAGAATCTAAAAAGAAGAAGAAATTATAATATAGTCTAGCGTAGCAAAAAAAAAACGATTATTCAAACTGATCGCAAACTTTTTTGATGTGTGTCCTGGCAAGTAATGTGACTTTTTCAAATAATAATTATTTACTTGCTTTCTAGGTTTATCTTGGATATAACTGACATCGGTGAAGTAAAATGATTGTGAGGAAACCTGTTGTTATAGTTAATATAAGTCTGAAATCGCCAACCCGTCTTGAGCAAGCGTGGTGATCAATGCTCATGCCTTCTCTGTATGAGAAGAGGCCTTTGCCCTGCAGTAAGACATTAATAGGCTGGTATATAGGTACTAACGCCGTAGATACGTATAGGAAGACTTAAGGGAATTATTTTGTAGACCCGTCAGTCAGTCAAGTCGATAGACTCGAATAGAGAATGGTCTCTGACGTCTAATTAAAATAATTTTACAAAAACTAACTTTAAATGATTTGCTTGGTATTAATTTGTAGTCTATGTGATTACTGTGAGGTACAGATTGATTCAAACTTAATGGCGGCTCGGAAGAGCGCTACTCGCTGCGCAGTACCTCACCCCTCATCCCCGGTGACCCATGAATTCGTTACTGCGCAGCGTCTCGCCTCATGTTCCGAGCCGCCATTAAGTTTGAATTGGGGTGTACAGACAAATATAAAAAAAAAAAATTGTAACTAATATTTTGTATATTTTTGGTAAAATGGTACCAAAATAAAGTAATTATTACCATAACAACAATAACAAACATACATTTGAAACGGTCATCCGTCCTTGAATTCTGAACGAGCTGAATGAAAACAAGTGGAGCGGAACTTTTTGTGTAATTTGTTTGTTCTTGTCACAATATTCAAGTAATTTTCATGATCCTAATGAAACATTGTCATTTTGTGCCTTCTGAAAGCTGAAATTGTAAACATCGTTGAAAATGTATTAATTATATACACACATAATCTAACGCCTTTTTTCCATGGGGTAGGTAGAAACTAAAGAACGCTACCTGCCGCTTAGGTACATAATTATAACATAATATATTTTTTACGTCCCAAACTACAGGGCGCGACAAGCCTAAAGCCCACACAACGAGTTACCCGGCACAAATCCAGAATTCGGGCTGCTACTGACTGTTTACTTATGGTAAACCTAAATAACACTGTCCTCCCCGAGAATCGAACACATGACCCCACGCTCAATCACTGGTGTTTGCGACCACTAGACCATCGATGCATTTTCAAAGTCATACAAAGGAAGGTACGAGGCTGGAACACAAAAATGTATCTTTTGAAACCTAACAGAAAATCAAATAAGCTTTGTCAGATCGAAACCGACATTTCATTCCTCCAATATTTCCACAATATCAAAGAAGTATGGTCGCCACTTCACATGTTCACCAACGAAACTCACGATGACTCCCGATCTCACCCGATAAGTTCCGAATGCCACAATGAAACTACCCACATCGCTAAAATAGTAAATGGACTATTGATTTTATTTCGTTTTTCGTTATTTCTTTTCAATCACAAAACCTAGAATTTTCTTAATTTAGCAGGTCATTCTTATAAACAAGGCGAAGATGTCTACATCAATATTTTTAAAGAAATATGTCTTGTTAATTAGTTATTAAGAAAAGTGCTGCATCTCGCAATTAAAGTTTTCCTCTTTCGTACAATATATACAAAGTAGGTTGTATGAAGAATGGGTGGACCCCTCTCTACGTGGGAAACCGGGTGCAGTCGTGCCGGCCTGACTCGACTGGATGTAAATGGAACCAAACTTAAGCAAACTGAAACAAACTTATGGTTCAATTGGATCTAGACTTTGAGCCAGTCACCACCATTGTAGAGGCTTTGTCCACCCTGTTTTTGGGTGGATTGAAATATTATCAACAAAAAATACGGAGGATCTTCTCTCGTGACGTCATGCAGTATTTGAAAATATCTCATACCGTGGCGTGGTGACAATTTTAGCTAATCAGCAAATGCTGGGACTGACTGTAAAAAGTGCACCTAGTTACTTAAGTATTTAGGGACTGGTCATCTCTTAGCTGCCACGGCGATTTTAATTTAATTTAATGTTTGAATTAGTTTTTATTTTTATTTCTAACGGACGCTTTTAATGTTTTGCATCGTTCTCACACATGTATAACTTCAAAATGAATGATGTAACTATATTTTGATTTAAAAGAGTGTCCGTGGGGTTTCTTGCCCGTTCTTCTCCATAGGTACCTACTACGCTTTGGAATGGGCGACTAGCTTCATATTTCTGACTGACCGACCCCTTGACAATTCAAAAGTGCCTGTAATTGGTTTATTTGAAATAAATGCTTTGAGTTTGAGTTTGAGCTGAGTTTATTGACACTTGTGCTCATCATCATCTTCTCCAATTCGAGACATGTTGTTACTAACTTTTTTTATGTTTTATCCACAACATTATTATTTTCTCTTTTATGTGCCTTTAATTATTGTAATTGGTTTTTAAACGTTTTAATTAAAGTAAATAAATAAAAAGGCCTACGCATCCTTAAAATTACTGGTCCCGGGCTATGGAATAAAGTCAAGTAAATGTGAGTGGAAACCTCTGGAGGGGACTCTAGACGGATGTATTGGCACCTTATTGGTGATGTTCTACAGAAAGGTCAAGTGCGTCGTGGGGTAGACTGGGTACGGTTGTAACAGGTTACGGTTGTGACAATCGCAATATTAGCGAAACTATAAAGAACTAGCTTTCGCGTGCATGTCGGAAATTATCCCACGGGAACGTACTGCCGGGATCAAAGGTCAACCGTCTCTAGAGTGTGGTCATTTATTAAAGTAAATAGGCAAACTATGTAAGTCCTGTGCACACCTTTAAGTGACAATGTTCGCTGTAGTTCATAAGTTATATGATATGCTCTCTGTAAACGTTTCTGTGACCTAGTCGTTGGAGTGCCATAATAAATAAATAATTGGATGAAAACTTTGAACGAATAAAGTCACTACCGAAATAAAAATGGAATGCATCGACCGGAAATCAACCAGTAGCTACCTACTTAATATGACAGCTAGTTGATTAATCTGCCTTCAAACAAAGCAATAAATATAGTAACATCCAGTCAGATTAGATCACCGGTGTGCTAACTATTACACAAGAGGTTGTTGCTCTTCGCTGCACTGCTCTGTGGCTTGAGCAATATTTTCTAATGTTAAGTCATCGGTTAACTAGCCTCAGGTATTATATTATCTGTGCCTCAAGCTAGGAGCGAACACTTAAGTAAGATATAAGTTATCTATACTCATATTATAGGGAGGTAAGGTTTGTGAGTTTGTGTGTAGGGGCTAATCCGAATACGAACAAGTGATCCTATTCCGAAAATTCTTCGCTGGAATCCACAGTAGATACCTATTTCCGAGTATCGTCGGGTATAAAACACGAACATTCGGACGAAGTAGCTAGTCTTTAATAAAGTCTGGTCCTAAATAGCCCTAGAATAGAGAGAAGTGGAAGAAGAGTAGGGATGCGTTTCCCTGCTATACTGTCTAGTATAGGCTTATAATAATAAAAAGTAGATAAGATCAGACAATTGAGTGAGCGTTGCCCCCAGCTTGGATAACCAGTTTTAACAGTAAAAAACATTGAGTAGATTCCTATACCTACCGAATAAATTTAGGAATCTAGGTACTTTTGAACACTAAGTATAGTAAACTAGTAATTAAGTTTTTTTTTCCTCATAGTCATACAAATTACGTAGCATACCTCATACTATACTGTGACCTCTGAGTTTGTTTCGGTCTTCTCAGAGTAGATGGATAGGAAACGCCGAACTCATCTAGCAAACTTTTTTTTTTAAGATGACGTGTAAAGGTGAATCCAATATCCTATTTACAGAACAAACAATTTCATATTATATATAATATAATATATCAAGCCTTTCCGTGTTGAGGAAAAATAAAACGAACTAAAGAAAGGAATTATTGAGAACAGCTTTCGGAGTTTTTAGAAGTCGGTTGTTAAGTTGGAGCAGTAAAGTAAAAAAATCTTAAGTATTGACACAACTTGTTAAAATAATAATAAAAGGTAAGTATGTGTAAAAATAGTTTTTTTTTAATGTTTATGCTGAGCGTACCTACTCATTTTACTCATTTGCAATAAAATCGTTTTCTTATATTTTTTTCAATAAATTAATTAGTTTAAGTACCTATCCTACTCAAGTAGTCGAAACTGTCAATAACGTGTAGGGCGAAGGAATTCTTATAACTAATTCTAAGAATTACCAAAGGGTGAGCAAATAAAAAAATACGATCACAAAATAACTTTACAAGAGTGGTGATTATGACAATTTCCTCTATAAATAACCAATCGTGGTATAAAAAGTATAAATAATAATTACTTAGAAATAGACTTCACATAATGATTAAACTTTCAAACTGTTTTGATTTTTTGACAATAATATAAAATAAGTACAATTTTTTTTTTCTACCACTGCCCTGAGTCTGGATTTGTGCCCCGTTGATGGCAATAGGCTCGCCCCCTATTACATGGGACTTAACCAGAACTGGTGTAATGTGGGTACTATAGGTACCTACACCTCTGCCCAACCCTTCGGAGAATACAGGCGTGCTGTTATGTTATATAAAATAAAATATTATATAAGGATTAGTTACCACATAAGTAGTATCAACAAATTAACTTCTTATTTTACCGTTAAGTTATTTGTTTGACGTCAAATCAATCATTATCGAGATTAATCAATTATTAAGTTCCGGTATATACACTTTTAGAATGTTATCTTCCCGCCTCACTTGAGAGCAATCTTTTACTTGCGATAATTAATTGATAAAAAAATAATTGTGATAATTTGAATGAAACATAAAAGTTCCAGCGTCTGAACATTTTTTAGACGATGCAAGTCATTTGTTGCTTTAATTGTATTGTATGCCAAAGGCAGAAACTTGCATCTTGTAACCTGATAAGTTTCTTAAGTAGGTATTTCAAGTAACAACGTGCCTATACCTAAATATGAAGGTCTTTTAAGTAAAAAAAATATTTTAAAAGGTAGGTTAACTTTTTTTAATATTTTAACTAACCCAGTATTTTATTAATTGTGAAAAATCTCAAATTCAAATGTTTACCTGTCTATTGACATCACACATTGCAAAAACATAACTTCATAAAGAGTTCGTCATAATTTATTCGAACGGTACATAATTATTTATTTGGTAAACTCTCAAACGATAAAGTGTTTTTTATCAAAAACATCCTGAAATTAATACAAGCATCGACGTAATTAAAACTAAATATTCTTTCACAACACACAAACTAATAGTTAAAAAAAACAAAACCCACGCAAACCAAAACAGTTTTTAAAAACAAAAAACACTCACTTAATAAAAATAATATCTTTGTTTATGCCAGTTTTTTTTTAACTAAAACATTCGCTTTTGTATTTCGAACAATGATTCGATAATAGAGTAGGTAATAATACTCACAATAAAGTATCGTGTCCCGCAGTCCGTCTGCGACTGACTGACCGGCCTCGGATATACAGTGGGGTTACTATCATAGCGCATTTAAAGATCACGATACGACTGTACGACCGAGTTTATATTGTGAAAACTATTTTTACAAAAATAAAACAACCGACTTTAAAAACAAGGCATCATCAGCATCTGCCTAGCCTTTCCCCAACTATCTTGGGGTCAGCTTCCAGTCTAACCGGATGCAGTTGAATACCAGTATTTTACATGGAGCGACTGCCTATCTGGCCTCCACAACCCAGTTACTGGATAACACGATACCCCTTGGTAAGACTGGTACAAAAAACAAGTACAAAGTTAAAAATAACTTTAATTTCGGAGTCAGTGGTTTTGGTTGTTTGATTCAATATATTTTTTTATTAAATTTATTCAGAACTAAAGTTTTTTCCACTGTGTACTTAGTGTATTTTTGTTAAGTCTGTTGCTACTTCTTTTATAAAAAAAGTGTCTAGTTGTGGTGCCCCAAAGAAATGCATACAGTACACACGGCTTCATATCAAACTATATATTTCTATTATAAGCTAAACTCGCATTGTACGGAAATCTTATACAAAGCCCTCGTAAACCATTAAACGATAAATCATTAAACCAATCACAGCATGATTGGTTTAATTATTTATCAACAGTCAATCGCAGCAGAGTGGTGCGCAGTGGTGGCCTAGTTATAACGACACCGACTTACGAGTCGTGGGTCCGAACCCAGGCAGGCAGGTACTTTGTGTAAGTAATTTATCATCACTGCTCTCAAAACTGTGAAGGAAAACATCGTGAGGCAACCGGCATGTCCTAGAACCAGAGATTTGAAGACGTGTGACATTCATCAACCCACATCACGGGTGTATTAACCCACATGGTGTATTATGTATGGCCCATTCCCTCTCGCAGCGAGGTGTGGGTCCCAGCAGTGGGAACGATATAGGCTGATTATGTTATCGCAGCAGTTTACGCGCGCTTGACAATTGAAAGCGTGAATTATAGGTAGATCGTATCGGAGTCGTACGGTGTAAGCGCTAGTCAAGTTTCACTGAGGAGTGACGTATGAACTACAGCCGCTGTCACTAACTAGACGAAACTGTTTAGTTTACCAATTTAGTTTGTTAGCTCAAAACATGGCTAGAGCTGAACTTGAACATTCTAATAAACCGAAAAAAGTCACCTTTGCAATAACACACATAACATCACGCTTTGTTCCACGAAGGGTTGGGCAGAGGTGTACCTGTAGCAGGTACTTACACCCATATTTCGCCAGTTATGTTAATGGGAATAAAACCGGGGACCTTTACAATAGTAACCGGTAAACCAAAAATGTATGCTTGACTATAAATTGTAAGCATTCTCCAGCGTACATCTTCACCATCACCATCATTCTCCCGCCCTTATCCCAATATATGAGTAGTCGGCGCTGTTGCTCCGACCACTCACCGTCCCTTTCTTCCATACTTCTCTGTTAGTCGCCATCTCGGTAGTCACCCCCTTTTCACGCATTCTTCAGTGTACACCAGGGTGTTAATCATCCTCTTCCGACATGTAGGTTCTTATAACAGTTACATAAAAACTCGGAAAATTCTCGAGCTCGACTCAGACAATTTTTCCGCGGACAATTTAGAATCGTATGGAAATCCCGGCATTATGTCCGAGTTAGATTTCCATACGATTCTAAATTCCGCGAAAAAATTGTCCATCATCTGCTCAGAGCCTAAACGGCAATAGCCCAACTGTTAAGTTGTGATCAGACAAGCGAGAGGTCGGTGGGTTTGATTCGCCATTGCACTATTTATATAATATATATATATAATATAATAATTTTATTGACACAAATACAGCTTTTACAAACTTTGTTTGAAGCCCTGGCTCCTGAGCTAGGTAGCAAACCTGTGTTACAGGAGCCAGTGTCTTCGCCCATTTATGGTTAATTTCATAACAATGTGCAATAAGCAAAACAAAAAGAGAAAAAAAAAACAATAAAAGACAAAAATACAACAATTATAAGATGCACACATGCTCTTTGTGTGTGTGCGTGTGTGTGTGTGTGCGTGTGTGTGTGTGCGTGTGTGTGTGTGGGTGAGTGTAGATTATTTTATGAGTACTGATTTTGTAATAGATCTTCCGTCTGGAGGTAATCAAGTGTTTGAAGCCATGTGGAGATTTTTAATTTAGTTTCTTTCGTTGTGAACGGATTTATGTTATGGGTATTGTTTAATTTATTGTAAATGTATTTAGCCAGGTAAAAGTGTTGTCTTCTAGCGGAAGCGGTTTTACATCGTTCTGGTCTACATACATTAGTATGAGTAATAGTTCTCTTTACTTTGGTGACGTGAATTACCGGCGTTAGTTGGTGTTGATTAATTGTGAGATGAAGAAGGTATACCTGTCTCACGGAAAGTACTTTACAACTTTCATAAAGATCCTTCGTAGGAAACCGGTACGGTCTGAAGGTCATGGTCACCTTTAACAAAGATCTTTGGGCTCTTTCGAGGTGAATCATAAATATTTTACAAGCGCCTCACTATTTGACTAGGACAAGCTTTGATTGCATATTAGGTCAACGTTTTGATTGTGCTGTATATTCAATAATAACTTAAAAAACCATTCGATGCAAACGTTACTTGGAACCCTTTATTTTGTATACAGAGTCAAATTAAATTAGCTAGTGAAACTCCGCAGACGTTATAAGTATCCAACCATGGACCCCCAAAAAAAGTCATCATCATCATCATCATTTCAGCCGAAACACGTCCACTGCTGGGCATAGGCCTCCCCCAAGCCCCGCCACTTCGACCGATTCTGTGCCTCCCGCAAACAAAAAGAGTGTCCGTGGAGTTTCTTGCCCGTTCTTCTCCATAGGAACCTACGCTTTGGAATGGGCAACTAGCTTCATATTACTGACTGACCCCTTGACAATTCAAAAGTGCATGTAAATGGTTTAATTGAAATAAATGCTTTGAGTTTGAGTTTGACAAAATATTTTAGTTTTAACTTGTTTAGATACTTATCGATACCAATCTCCGGAGTTCCGCTACGGTAACCTTAACCTGACCTGATATACAAGGTGTTCCTTTTGATATCCTCTAGGGTATTAATGAGACCGTGCTAAAGAATCAATTGATATAGTATACTTATAAATGATATATATATATATATATATGTGTGTACAAGTTTCATTGATAAGTACGAGTAAATCATTTTCATTCAAACTAATCATTCATTTTTAAAACTAAGAAAACAATGTTGTAATTTTTTTTGCTGAACAAACGTAGTTCGAATTATTATTTTTTTCTTTTTAGATTTCACGTAGGTAAGGGTGTTTTACATAAATAATCGTGACTTTGTCGAATTATTCTGAATAAAAAATTTAAAAAGATAAATAGGTAATTCATAATTATGCCAGTTGATTCTTTGACATTTTCTCATTAATACCCTAGAGTTATGGGATATCAAAAGGAACTTCTTACATATCATTCTTTGAACTCGGCGATCAAGTATTTCGCACTTTGAAAATTCGGTAGCTGTCCCGTTGAGTGGATATGAGTAATCATTGATTGGCTTACTTGTTAGGATTGCAGCCGCACGGGTAGATCGATCAGGTTAAGCTACGCTTTCCGCGGTTGGTCCGTGAATGGGTGACCATCTTTATATACCAAGAACCCATTTACGAGGCACGAAGGGGTCGTGCCTCGTGAATGGGTTGTGGAGGTCAGATGGGTAGACGCTCCATGTACTACTGGTATTCAGCTGCATCCGGTTAGTCTGGAAGCCGACCCCAACATTATTGGGAAAAAGCTAAGCAGATGATGACTTGTTAAGATGATTGAGCCTCCAGGATGTGGAGCAAGGCCGTGATGCCATACCTACCTGTTCCAGGTTTTTAGTCATAGATATTAGTTAGGGATGTTAAGTTAAGGACCGGTCGATGGGTCGATGCTAAGCCCTTACCTCAGATGGCTTCAGACATTTATTTAATTTTTATAATGTACTTTCCTTTCGACTAAAATATCCGGGTACCTACCGATTTCAAGACTTCGGGTCTTCGGGCTGTTTTCGCTTGTGATCACAATCTTCAAATATTTTTGCAGTAAAGCCCGAGTTTTGTTCACCATGATTATGCGGCTTGACTGGTAGCTGGTAGCTACTAAAAAACCGGATAAGTGCGAGTTGAACTCGCATGGCGAGGGTTCCGTAGATACGATAAATATGTTATCTACAATGTTTTTTATCCCAAGCACAAACTTAACATTGTAGTTGAAAAACATGTTCATTCCAACTGAAAATGTATAATATGTACTTATAGTTTGTACGCACAATATTGAGATATTTACCATGTTATTTTAATATACCATAGACTTCTTATAGGTTTCCCTGTAATATATAAGTAAAGAACCATTCTCAGTATTTTTCATAATTTTAGTCTTAGTAGTTTCGGAGATAAGGTCTGGTAGGTAATGGTTAATTTTCATCTAGATTTTCTTAAATATCTTTAAAAGTATTTATTAAAAAAATATAAACAAATATGTTTGATGTAGATCCTCACAACTGGCCCCTTCATTTGATATGTCACACGATACAGTTTGCATTTTTTTTTCTTTTAATTTTCCTTTTTGCCCTCGAGAAGTGGCCCCCATATGCAAAATTCATTTATTTAAGTACATAGGTCACAGAACATTCATATGTTTCATATTCATTGGCTGTGACAAACGGACAGATAGACAGACAGCCAGCAAGCCAGCCAAACAAACTGACACACGAGTGTTCCGTTTTTTCTTTCGGATGTACGGAACCCTAAAAATGTGAGCCTATAAACGGACAACGCCCTAAACAGCTATTTTATTAACTCATACAGGTTCTCGTTCAACGCGGAACAGATTCGGTAATAGTGGCTAATATTTTTGCCGTTTGAGTCATCAGAATCGGCACAGACGTTATAAAATGATGTCAGCCCAATACAATGATGATATCACGAAGTAAGATGAAATTACAGTTTACAAGCACCAGAAATTTTGTGTAACATAGACATGAACCAATATCCGTTGGATCGATAGACGATTGTTCTTCAACGGAGACTGCAAACGTAAGGTAAATTAAGACAACCGAGGCAGTCGAAAATCACACAGCAACATCTGTCTCAAAATAAAAGATCAACCACCGTATAATATCTCAGAAACAAATATTTTCTTATTAAATGTTTTATTGTGTGTCTAGGTGACGCGGCGATCTTAACAGGACAGGTGTGTATGTGCGTATGGTCGAAGGTCAAGTTAGATCGAGCCTCTTTGTGTTTCAATTCAGACATTCTACATAGCAGGACCAAAGCATCGGCAATTTGTTACTTTATACTTAGTAGTGTGAGTGTGACCCTCCCTCAAAGAAGAGGTAGGTATGTGTAGGGCTTCCAATATTCGTTCATTTTAACTACCGGTAAACTGCCCTAACTTTGCCTGGCGTCCTAAGTTTGCCTATAATGAAAATGATGTAATATCTTTTTCATTTTACTTGTATGGCAATCGAAACTTAAAGCTGTCTATAAAATCTCAAAGTTTCCTTTGCCATACAAGTAAAATGAAAAAGATATTACATCATTTTCATTATAGGCAAACTTAGGACGCCAGGCAAAGTTAGGGCAGTTTACGGTACCTATTCGAATATCTCGAATTCTTAAAATTTTACTATTCGAATACTATGACATTACTATTCCTGGATTCATAATTTTTTCATCTCAAACCGTTAGTCAAAGTTTCTAGTGTTTTTAAATTAGGAATGAATAGTTATGATCAGAACATATCTTTTATTATTATTTACCTATTTTATTTAAAAAATCTGTGATTATTAATTTCTAGATATACATAGAACCTAATACCAGTATGATCAAGGACGTGATACCTTTATGTAACTAATTATAATAATACTCTCAAGGGAACTTCGTCGTATACTTATTACCTATGTAACTGATCTGTGATCAATTCGAAGAATTAATGTTATATTTATTTTTTAAGTTATTATAAATACTTAAATAAAAATATTATGATTTGAATAATTTGTTTCATTGACTGTACCTTTCATCACATTCGACGTGGCGGCACCGGGCAGAAATTTTTCATCGTAGTAATAAACATCATACGAAAGAACAAGTAGACGTGGCGGGACTCGACGTCAAGGTAATAAATCCTCTCACCTCGATTAGAGAAATGTCGTCTTCATCATCGTCGTTGATGTGGACACTGCTGTCATTACAATAATACTTATATCTTATTTTATATGAACCAGTTTTAGTAATAAAATCATTTGGCGGATTTGGAAAAGCCTCAGAAGGTAGTTCTTGATAGAACTTTGAAGGGTTATGCCTCCATATTGCGGACATTTGTGGTCTGTACTTCAACCAAACCATCAACTTCACCTTCAGTGTCGCTAGCACTACTTTGGTTGGCGTCAGTTTCTATTTCTGTCTCGTTTACGGTGGTTTTTTTATAAAGGTCATCTAGTGTGGGGTCCACATTGTATATCATGAGCAATGCACAATCGATTGTAGGCATTTGTTTTTTTTCCTAAAGCTCTCATACCACTGGCTCCATCTGTGACCATGCACGCGATGTCTTTTTCTAGGTCCATTCCGTATCAGACAATTGTCTGCCGTGCCTCTTCCTAATCCTCACCAATCCTAGGTTTCAGAAACCAGCGTGATGGAGTTTTCAAGAATACATGTTCTAACATTAACATATCTACGATTTCGGATGGATGTCTATTCGTCTAGCTAGTGCGTTCATTTCATGAGTAAAAAATTACAAGCTACATAAAATTAGTACTCGAAATATTCGGAATACTCGAATACATGTGTCTGTCTTATTAGAATATTAATCGAATACTCGAGTATTCGAATAATGAGCCCTAGGTATGTGCAAAGGCGCCCTTCGATCGCATATTTATTATCTTTTCAATACTTTTTCTTCTAAGTGTCTCGATGGCAGTCTAAATGGACTCGGCCCAGAAATCGGTTACTTGTTTGCCGCCCTCAGTTACAATAACGTGCAGACCACAGGACGCGCAGGACACGATACCAGTGTCCCAACGTTTATGAAACAGCACCACATGTTCAATGCGGAAACGTTCGATGTTCTCCAATAGTAGTTATGCAGGTAATAGTAGCATCTGATTTAATTTCTGTAAAGCTCAACAAGAAATCTATGACACAAATATTTTACCACGATGCGGGACTCGAACCCGCGTCACTACTGCACTATTTGGGTCGCTGATACCAATGTGGACTATGTCGTAGGATATTTAGTAATTACAAAACCATCGGTTATCGATAATTATTATGCCTTCCGATAACATGTGGCCGTGAGGCACAACTATTATTTCTATATTGGTCAATTTTACCATATATATATAGATATTTCGTCCATTTAAGTACTAAAATACTGCGATCATCATAAATGTCGTAGGAATAGCTCTCTACATAAATGCCCGTTATCAATAAAACTAGGCGACACTTAAATGTAGACACTGCTTAAATATGCATTGACTGTAGAAATTATTCCATATTGTTATTTTTTCGCATGCAACCATATTTGTACATTTTGTACGCCTCTTGGAATAACATAGCGACCTATGAACTTTAATTTAAGAACTGTATTCACTACCTATGTTACACAAATAAAGAAATGATTATGATTATGATAAAAGAGCACTGCTGGATTTTCAACGCTCGATTGAGGGCCGATAATTGAAATTCAACAGAGCAATATCTAGACATTACATTTAGGTGTCGCTTAGTGTTACTGAAAACGGGCATTAGATAGACTGTTCTCCGCTATTAAAAAGTTAGTACCTACTATATTATTTATTCTGTGTCACAATTACATATGAAACCCAATTCTCAGTAGGTAGGTACCGGTAAACTGCCCTAACTTTGCCTGGCGTCCTAAGTTTGCCTATAATGAAAATGATGTAATATCTTTTTCATTTTACTTGTATGGCAATCGAAACTTAAAGCTGTCTATAAAATCTCAAAGTTTCCTTTGCCATACAAGTAAAATGAAAAAGATATTACATCATTTTCATTATAGGCAAACTTAGGACGCCAGGCAAAGTTAGGGCAGTTTACGGTACCTGATGTGAATGTCTTACATCCATAAAATCATTAATATGGTTTGTGATTAACTGAGTATGCACTTATTGATTAGGTATTGATCGATTCGATTCATTCGATTCGTCATATCGGTAGATAACTGACAGCTATGAACTATTGAAATTATAGTGTAACGACTAACGAGCAATCAATGAGAAGGCTAATTACTGTTGCAACAGCATAAGCATTATAAACATCATGCATGTATTCTCCAAACGGGTAGGCAGAGTATAAAACGCACTATCCATAGTATGGATAGTGCGTTTTATACGATACTAGAAATTCGAAAGTAACTCTGTCTGTCTGTACGTTACCTTTTCACGGCTAATCCACTGAACGGATTTCGATAGAATTTGGCAAGGAGATACATGGCATACTGGAGAAGGACGCATTTCAACGTTTTTGTAAAATCGTCCCACAAAGGGGTAAAATGGGGGATGATTTTAAAATACACATATAATATTGATTTTTTGGGTCTTCTTTTTAAGAGATTTAAGGTATTGGAAATATAGTCATAGTCCGTATCTTGAATTAACATTTAGTCTTTATTTCATTAAAATCGGCCCACTCGGTCAAAAGATATTACAATTGAAAGTCATAAAATAACCTTTCTAACATGTAGGTAGGTATTGTGTATTCAATGGCGGCACTGGAGAAAATGAATAATTTGTATTTTAAGTAAGTCATTTAGAATCATATATACCTGTTTAATTTATTTTAAACAAACCGGACAAAGTGTGAGTAGGTACGGCTTGCGCCCTGAGGGTTCCGTCTCAAAGCTGTGCTTGCTCGGCTGCCCGAATTTCTAAATCTGGATTGAAGAACCAACTTAACTTTTCAATTTAAAAAAAAACTCTGAATAGAGTAATAAAATACAAACTAAATGTTACTTCAAGACACGTCTATGAATTTTTGGTCCCAGATTGAAGAACAAACTTAACTTTGCAGTTCATAAGTTTATACACATAACTATAAATGACCAATTTTCGAATTTTATTCTATACTTCATGCTTCTGGGCCAACGGAAAGTACCAAATAGACTGGTTTATTTGCGAGTGTCAAAATATGCGGCATAAGTGGCCGTATTTTTTTATTTCGTTGACTTGTACGTTTGATTTTCATTACAGCTCTAAGAGATCTATGTTTTTGATATCTATTTCAACTTGATGCCTCCACGCGTTCCTGAGGAAAAAGGTCTTGACAGACAGCGAAGTGAGCCCTTAAGGGTTTCAATTTTTCATTTTGAGGTACGGAACCCTAAAGCAGATTTGTTATCTGCCTGTTAACTTTTCTTGTCGTAACGGCTGAACGGATTTAGACGAAAGGCTTGCGGTTAGGCCATGACCTGAGTTAGGACATAGGATACTCTGAATCCCGGTAGCACGTTCCTGTGGGATATTTTCTGACATCCATGCGGGCGAAGCCGCAGACAAAAGCTAGTAATAATAATATTATAAATGGGAAAGTGAGTTTGTTTGTTACGCTTTCACGCTAAAACGGCTGAACGGATTTGGATGAAATTTGGCACACGGGTAGACCATGACCTGGAATAGGACATAGGATACTTTAAATCCCGATATTCCCACGGGATCTAGACTTATGCGGGTGAAACCACGGGCGCAGCTAGTGTTTGATAATTTGATAAAAATAGACTCCGGGCAGCTACTGTTTATTTGTTTTTGACAGATTTTTCTTTTTGGTCGAAAAACTCAATAGAACTGTGCAATACGACAATGGAACTACAAAATCAACTTCAACTCTTTATTTGTGACTTATGGATATCATTACAATTTTTTTGGAGCTACCGTTTCCTAGAAGAGTAGTGGCCACCACAGAGTCTGCAATGTACCAGCGAATGACGTCACTGAAAGGTTATTAATGAAAGTAAGTTGGTTTGTTTTCCTAGAGAGCGTTTTTAGACACCATAAAGTCAAACCCCGCTGCCGTCATTTTGATGACAGCCGGCTACCACGCGGCGGCTACCACTCTTCTAGGAAACCGTAGCTATTGCTGACATGTAGGGCAACTGTTAAATAATTGTCTCTGTTTTATACTAAGCCAAGGCTCCAAAGTGTGCTTTAGGTACAACAAAACCAATGAAACGTAGACACCCAGTTAATGGAAAATTGCTCAACGTAAGTTTCTCTGTCAAAAATCTTATTTTGTAGCACCCACTGATCGTGACTCATAACATGTTGAAATATCACCTCCATTATTTTAATTGCCAAGTTTGGTATGTTGTCCACAAAAAAACGGTCCATTTCTATTCTGAAGAGCAAAATCTTAGCGTTCGTTGGGCAATTCAGTAAGCACCTTTTGCTAAAGTTACGTAATAAGTTTACAACACATTTGCTTTGTTGTTTCGTTTTGAGAATAAAATGTTATACAGGGTAAATAAATGCTTGGGTGTTTTACAGAACTGTATTTTTTGTCACATCTATTCAAAAAGAGCCAGTTTATTCTTCGTAAACAGGGACTAAAATATGTATAAGGGAGCGTGACTACCGCCACCAACTCCAACAACTCCTGTTGTATTTTAAGAGAAATTAGCTTTCATTAATTTTCAATACTAAATCTCCGCATATAACCCGACCAAATTAAGTTGTATTGAGCTGTTTAGGAGGTGAACACTCGTGCACTAATTTTCTATGTAGGTCTGAGGAAAGCGACAAGCTCCTCAAACTTGGAATCAATATTCAAAGTCGTGGTCCTGCTGAACGAGCGCGCGAAAGTTATCATCGTAGATTTCTCGGTGAATACAAATGTTTCAGTTCTGTTTTTTTACAAATGAATCACATCTAGGGGTACTAATTATTTGCATACTTAGAATAGCTGTAGCCACTATGAGCGCAGAAAAAAGGGGCATCCCTTTTTTCTGCGCTCATGGTGGTCCTGCTGAAAGGAGCGTGAAATGAAATGAAATGAAATTGTTTATTCTGTAAATAGGATATTGGAATCACTTTTACACGTCATCTTAAAAAAATAATTAAAAATTAGCTAGATGAGTTCGGCGTTTCCTATCTGACTACTCTGAGAAGAAAGGCCGAAACAAACTCAGAGGTCACAGTCTCTTTTAAAGTCCAGACATAATCTTGGTCAGGCGTACCGCGGACCACCTTCAATGTCGATTTTCTCGAAAACAGCGAGGGCGACACTAAAAGTTTTTAGAACTGGCTACTTGTAATTTTGTAAACGATAAAATAAAAAAATAAGTTCACATTTTGAAAATGGAATTCTCTTTCTTCTCTTTGCCAATATTATTGTATAAGTATTTTTTTCATTTGTCATAATTGTCATTTTGTTTACGATTTGGCGGCAAATTAAAAATTGTCTGTGTCACGTCAGCATAAATTTAACGCGAGAAAATTTTCGTACAAAGATTTTTTATGACTTTCGATGTCATTTAAGTCAACAAGAAAGTTATGATAGACTTCGATTGGCCTTTCACGATGAAGCCCCATCTCGTGCCACTGTTTACAACTGGTTTAATGAGTTTAAACGTGGTCGCACTAATCTCACCGATGATCTGCGTGAGGGACGGCCTTCTACGGCGACGACTGAAGATAACATCAGTGTTGTGCGGCGTATGATAGAGACTGACAAAAGAGTGACTTATCAGCAGATTCGGATAAGCTTAGGCATCGGTATGAGTCAAGTGCACAAAATCCTCCATGAACATTTAGCGGTCAGGAAGCTTTGTGCTTGGTGGATACCTCATAATTGCAGTGCAGTGCGATCCGCCGTTGCAATCGGACGCGCGTACACTGTAAGCGGAAATTATTATTTTGCGCCGAACGCGGCGAATGCCGCTACCACGATGCGTTCAGAAGAACTAGTGGCGAACGAGGTTCTGGCATTCCTGCAGTACCAGCTGGATGTCATGGACGAGGTCAGTGTGATTCAGATCTGCAAATCCAACTTCAATGAAGAGGAGATACGCAGAGCGAAAACACTACTGTATGAGTCGCTACATATGGCCGACCGAATGCCGTCCCGCAGGAGGGATGAAAAGGGAGAGAGGAGTCTACAAGACATAATAAAAGTGTTGAAAGAGACCGACCCGGACGACGTGCCGACTTTCGTGGCGAAGGATTTGCGCAAGCTGCCCCCAGTCACATTTGACCACGTTGACGTCACCAGGCTGCTACGGGATATCACAACCCTAAGATCAAGCCTGGTCGAGATGCAGTTGAAGTTGGAAGCATCGCAATCCACCATCAGTGATCTACGTACTGAAGTAGCAGATTTACGCAAGACGGTATGTAGGTCACACGAGCCAGCTACCAGCGTCAACACACGTCACGGCGCATTCAACGCATCGCAGCTGAGTTTCGAGTCAGCAAAATTTGACTCGTCGCCGGCCGCCGTCACTGCAAGCGATGCACAACCACGCCCCGCCCTCCCCGCGTCCCCCATCGTTGGGACGCCGACCAATATTAGCACGTCAACACCGGGACGTGCTTACTCGGCTGCCGTTAATAAAGCTCCCGCAAATCATCAGCGGCAACCTAGTAATACGAGGCGTGCCCAGCGGCCCTCCGAAGCAGTTCGAAGCTCGTTGCCGCCGGTAACAAGCCAAGGACAGGCCGATGAAGAAGGCTTCATTCGTGTGGAGAAGAAGAGCAAAAAGAAGAAGCCTGCTTGTCGCAATCAGTGCGGTACCGCAATGACTGGTCCCGACATGTTGCTGCGTGCCGCTATTCCAACGACGCAGCTGTACGTGTCACGTCTACATCACACCACGAAGGTAGAGGAGGTCGTGGAGTACATCAGGATGAAGACCAAGTTCACCTTGAGAGTCGAGAAGTTGGAGTCGCGCCATAAGATTAACTTCAAATCTTTTGTGGTGCGAGTTCCGACTCATCACTTGGAGACTTTTATGAAGGAGGAATTTTGGCCGACGGGTGTCGTGTATCGGCGTTTTCGCGGAAGGCTACATGACACCACGACTCAGCACAATACGTCGCCGACCCAACGTAGTAACTAGATTTAGTAGTGATGTTTATTTTTATTATGTATTAGTTTATTATTATAGAATATTATTTTGTGTATTTTGTCTATGGGCCTTAGTTGCCTGAAAATAAAGCAATTATTATTATTATTATTATAATTTGACAGAAGCCCAAAAACTCCGTCGTGTTGATTGGTGTCGTGAAATGGTTCAATGATTTAACGGAGGAAAATGCTGTGTTCGACATACTTACGGGTGACGAAAGCTGGATTTATTGTTATGATCCTGAAACTAAGAGACAGTCTGCTGTCTGGGTGTTTCCTTCCGAGGAGTTGCCAACTAAAGTGAAGAGAGGTCGAAGCGTTTTAAAAAAGATGGTGGCCTCGTTCTTCGGAAGGACAGGTCATTACGCAACAATTGTTTTAGCGGATCGAAAAACAGTTACTGAAGAGTGGTACTCTAACAATTGTTTGCTACTTGTCTTGGAAAAAGTTCGGGAGAAACGACCTCGCAGTAGGATCCTCCTTCACCACGACAACGCCTCGTCGCACACCGCCAAGCAAACAATCGACTACTTGGCGACGTCAGACGTGGAATTAATGGGTCATCCGCCCTATAGGGGAAGCAGTGGCTGCGTTTCAAAATGCCGTCGAAGAGACCCCTAAGGACGAGTGGGCAAAGTGCTTTTCTCAGTGGTTCCATCGGATGCAGCGATGTAAATGAACACTATTTTGAAAAGATATAATAAAACTAATAACTTGCTAATTTGTTCAGTTTTTGATTTTCTAAGAACTTTCAGTGTCACCCTCGTACTAGGTACCAATTTTTTGGTTCGAGTACTAATTAGCACCAATTGAGCACTAATTATTTACCAAATATGGAAGCAATTGGCGTTGGCGGTAGTCATTGACATGACTAAAATAGCTTTTTAATCCATAGGGGCTAAAAGTGATTTAAATTTGGAATGTGAATATTGTTAGTAAGAGTTCCAATCACCAAAGAGACCAATCACGAACATTGTATGAACAAGTAACAGGCTGGCAAGTGTGAATTTGGTCAAAATGAAAATTTTCAAATTTAACGTCTGGTGTCGTTTTCAGTTTTCGAGGGTGCTAAAGCAGATAGTGTGGTTAAAATGAAAATCCAAGATGGCGGCTGCGCAATTTTCAAATATTTCGTCATGGGTGTCGTTTTCATAGTTTTCGAGGGTGCTAAGGCCGATAGTGAGGTCAAAATGTAAATCCAAGATGGCGGCTGCGAAAATTTTATTTTTGTTTTAAATCATACGTGAGAAGGAACTTCGGTCCTGACGGGGGTCAGACCATACACGGTTTTTTTTCTCATAGAGGATGATAAAAAGTAGTGTTCACCTCGGGAGCAAAACTATTTTAAGCTCGAGTAACGTACTTTAAATCCCCCGCTGCGCTCAGGGTTGTAGATTCTTCAGAAAGTTTTTTTTTAAATTGTTTGTTTTTTTTTAGAATTCTATATGGGTATTTTGCCTGCAATAAAAGACTATTTATTTTTATTTATTACTCAATGCCATAGAGCCAGACTATAGACTATTAGGCTGCCTGTCCACTGTCGCGACATCAAACATCATTCTATCCCTGACAACTTCAAACAATTGACAGAAATAGAACGATGTTTGAAATGCGCTTAGACGGTGTCCTTGGGTAGCACGTGTGTTTAGAATTTTTAGCTGTTTCTTGAGTGATTGTTGATACTCTTATTGACTTGTTACTTTTTAAGTGTGTTGTTCTTGTGTTTGTTACGGTTTGTATTGTGATTGTCTTGTTTTAAGTCTCGTTTCATCCAAGATGGATGAGAATAAACCCCCTGACCCTGATCCCCCAGATATTCCAGGTTCCTTAACTCTCTTTTCTCCGAATCCTCTAGCTGAATTTGCGGATGTTGTCTGCAGCGTTACAGAGATGGATGTTACACAATCCCAACAGAGCTCACGCAAACGTCCGAGTGATGAAGAAACCTTGACACCTTCCCTTCCGAGTAAGCAACAAAAAAGCCAAATCGGACGTATTAAATACTCCGTTTTGGATAAGGCCCCTTACGTTGTCCACGTTTCTCGTATAGAGACTCAACCAAATGCTGGTACCACCCTACATCCTGTTAATTTTGGTAAGTTCCTTATGAACAACAACATTGCGAACATTGTTCGTGGTGGTGTTAACAGAGTTGGTAGAAACCGTGTGTCTGTAGAGTTTGCCTCCCCTCAGGATGCTAACTCCTTCTTAGTAAACAGTTTGTTATCCAAATACAGTTATACTGCATCAATCCCTACATTTAATATCACACGTATGGGCGTTGTTACCGGCGTTCCCTCAGATATTACGGAAGAAGAAGCTATTACATACCTAACTGTGCCTTCAGGCTGCGGGAAAATACTGAAAGTCCGCCGTATTAATAGAAAAATTCAAAGAGACGGGATTAATGAGTGGAAACCCACTGAAACATGTGTTCTGACTTTTGACGGACAAGTTCTACCAAATAGGATTTACTGCTGTTACACATCCCTCCCTGTTGAGCAGTACATATACCCGACAATTCAATGCCGCAAGTGTTGCAGATTTGGACATGTGGCAAACGTTTGCAGGTCAACACCACGCTGCAGTAAATGTGGCCACGATCACCCTGGTGATGGTTGCAACATTTCTGAGGGCGAGGCCTTCTGTGTGCTTTGCTCGGGTAATCATTTCGCTAACAGCAAGTCATGCCCCGAGCATGGTAGACAGAAAGCCATTAAAACTGTAATGGCTGAAAAATCCATTCCTTATGTTGAGGCTAGCAAAATTATTCCTACAGCTTCCCGTAACTATGCCAATGTCACCAAGACTCCAATCTCTCAGTCATATCGCAAAACTGTGACACTTAAACCCAGGACCCATGCCCCCCTTTCCCCATCTTATGACAAAGCTGCTCATCAGCAGATAGTTAGTTCTCCTCAACCTTCACAGCATAATGGCTGCGCCCTTAAGTACAACAATGTCCCTTCAAATAATACCGGTTCTATTATCGAACTCCTTATAAAACTTTTACCTACTGTTATTTCTTCTTCTTCTTCCAATTCCCAAACACCGTCCAACGTTGCCGATCAACTTATTTCTCTACTTCTTCAAATTAAAAATGGCGTCTCGCCAAGTATTCCTTCAGTGGAATGTGAGGAGCGTGTGGCATAAAAAGCACGACCTCATATCCCTTTTAAATAAATACAAGCCACTGGCTTGTTCCATAGCTGAGACTTGGCTCACCCCAAGTCTTAGCTTTCGTATGCCACACTTTAATATTCTCAGATGTGACAGATCTGATGGCTATGGAGGATCGGCTCTCCTAGTCAACAATCGGGTCCCTCTTTTGCCCTTCCCTTTACCTTCGCTCACAGGTGACATGAGTATTGTAGCGGGACGTGTGGAAGGCATTACAGTGTTCTCAATATACATTGCTCACCCTCATCATGATTTTTTTGCTGTTTTAAAAAACCTGTTTTCTAATATACATGGACCAATTTTGGTCATGGGTGATTTCAACTGCCACCATTACAGGTGGGGGTCAGAACGCTGTGATGCCTTTGGTGCAGCTTTGGTTGAGATCTTGGATGACTTGGATCTCTGCATTCTCAATAATGGTTGCCCAACACGTAGATCTCCTCCCGGTCAACAAAAAAGTTGTGTTGATTTAACATTTTGTTCAGTTGAGTTGGCAGCTTCGACCCATTGGGAATGTACGACCTTGTCGCATGGTAGTGATCATTACCCTATTGTCATATCTTTGGTTAATAAGACATATTTAGAGAAAACTTTCCCTCCACTTCTGAAATATAACTTGTCTAAACCAGATTGGGCAAAATTTCGATCATTACTGGAGGATAAAATTGATGCTCTTCCAAATTTAAATTCATGTTTATCAGATCCTTCTGGTCACTACCATGCCAAAGGCTGTTATGAGGGATTTGTTACAGCCATCACCTCCAGCGCGGATTCCTGCTTTCCGCTGAAAAACAGTGCTCGTGATAAAATTCCTTCCCCTCCATGGTGGGATCCAGAGTGCACTTCTGCAATCAGGGATAGAGATGAGGCCGAGGAGTGCTACAATGCAAATATGAGCACCGAAAACTTATTAACATATTTGCGACTTAATGCCAGAACTAAACGTCACCTTCGCAAGAAGAAACGTACTGGTTGGGTTAAGTTCTGTACCTCCTTATCTCCCTCTACTCCAGTCTCGGTGGTCTGGAAAAGCATCAACAGGTTTAGACGCGGGTGCTCCTCATCAGTCTCTTCACCAATCACCAGGGAAACAGCTGACCTTTTTTTTGACAAAATTGCTCCGCCATATGTTCCTCTTTCTTCTGAATGTTCCAATATCCCCTTGCAAAATGTTTCGGAGGATCCTTCTGATGTGCCATTTACTTTGGAAGAACTGAATGTGGTACTCAGACATGTCCGGGACTCAGCCCCTGGTATTGACGGTGTACCATATTCTTTTATAGTTAATTCTGGAGACAAAGCTAAATTCTACTTCCTTGAAATCATTAATTTTTGTTACAGCCATGGTTGGGTTCCAGATCAGTGGAAGTTACAGATAATTATTCCTCTATTGAAGCCAGGCAAACATGTAGATGATCCGAATGGCTTTAGACCAATTGCTTTGTCCTCTGTCTTAGTCAAACTAATGGAACACTTGATTAAAAATCGTCTTGAATGGATAGTCGAATCGAGAGATTTACTGCCGAATTTTCAATTTGGTTTCAGGAAAGGGCTCGGCACCATGGATAGTGTTGGTGTTTTAATTGCGGATATTCGCTTAGCGTTTTCCAGAAACGAATCCGTTGTAGCCGCTTTCCTAGATATCTCCTCTGCATACGATAACGTTCTTCTTCCCGTACTCAGGCAGAAACTGCATCAGCTGAGTCTCCCGGTTAAGATGATCGAAAGCACCTGTGGACTTCTTTTGTCTCGCTCCTTGGTTCTGAGGGTCCAGGGCGAGGATTTCGATGAAAGGCAGACTTGGAAGGGTCTCCCACAAGGCTCCGTTCTGAGCCCCCTTCTTTATAATTTATATACAGTGGACATTGGCTCCTGCCTAAATAATAACTGTCACATCCTCCAGTATGCCGATGACTTAGTCTTGTATGTGACAGATTTATCCATCGTAGACGCTGCGTCATCTCTATGCCTCTCTCTGGACTCTTTGAATCAGTGGCTTTTAAGCCACGGTTTGTCGTTATCCGCATCAAAAAGTTCGGCAGTAATTTTCTCTCGCAAAAGGCTGATCCCGCATATCTCAATAGACATTTTGGGTCATAATATCCCGTTAGTTAATAAAGTAAAATTTTTAGGCGTCTTTCTAGATTCAAAATTAAATGGCAAACAACATGTAAATTTATTGATTAAAAAATGTGAAAAAGTTATTTCAATTTTAAAAGCTCTCGCGGGTGTTTGGTGGGGTGCCCACCCGTATACAATGAAATTGGTATACAATGCTTTAATTCGTAGTGTTTTAGACTATGGTACGTTCCATCTAGTTCCATGCAACAAGGGTGCTTTGGCTGGCCTGGATAGAGTTCAGTCAAAATGCCTTCGGATCATCTCTGGTTGTATGAAGTCTTCTCCCATTAACGCATTGCAGGTTGAGTGTGCTGAACCTCCCTTGTCCCTAAGACGGCAGTATTTGGCCTCGCGTTTTGTGGCTAGGCTGATATCTAGATCTTCTCATCCTCTTATAGCAAAACTGACCGAGCTAGATGCCATTTGTAGAAGCTCAAATTTCTGGAAAAACAAAGAAATACCCTTAATTTTAAAAGCATTTCGTCAATTTCAAAATTTAGTTTGTCCAATAGAACAGTTTCCCAGATTACCACTTTTTAACTTCTCCTATGAAGTATTATGTTTCACTCCAAAAATTTCCTTTGACATTGGTATTTCCAAAAAGTCCCCTTCAGCAAATTCGGCTTTCAATGCGGTGGTGGGAGAACGATGGATTGGCTTTCAACGGTTTTTTACAGATGCTTCAAAATTTAATGACCTCAGTAGCACTGGTGCTGCAGTTTACTACCAAAGCTCCAGTATTATTTTGCAATTTAAATGTCCTAAAGAGTCTTCTGTGTTCACGGGCGAGTGTGTGGCTTTATTGGAAGCTTGTCTTTTTATAGAGTCTCACCACAATATTGACAAAGCCGTAATCTTCACAGATTCTCTTAGCTGTTTGCAAGCTCTAGTACAGAACCCCTTCAAAAGTAAATTGCACAGCTCCCTAGTTTTAAAAATTAAAAAATCCCTATTATCTTGTACTAGCAATCAAAAAGAGGTTCAGTTAGTTTGGATACCTAGTCATTGTGGCATTAAGGGCAATGAGTGCGCTGATGCTCTGGCCAAAGATGCTTGCTCATCAGCAGTAGCTGATCTCACCCACAATACTCATCAGGGGTATGACTTGCTAAGCCTTCCACAAGTTAATCTCCAATCTTCATGGCAGGAACAGTGGAATAACTCTGGTAGAATAAAGGGCAGGTTTTATTATGCAGTTCAACCAACCATAAAGTCAAAACCTTGGTTCTACGGCTACAAAAAAGTTTCCAAAACTGTTATATCCGTCCTTTGTCGTATTCGCCTGGGGTTTTGTTGTACCCCTGTGTTCTTGGAAAAAATCCGGGTTAGGGACTCCTCTCTCTGCGAGTGCGGGTTGGAGGAGGGCACTCTGGATCACATCTTCTTTGAATGCTCAAACAACGTTCCACCTCTAGATCTCTATAGCCGTCTTCCTAAATTTAAAATCCCTCTTCCGACTAACTTTCCCGCTTTGTTAACACATTCCTCTCCTGAACTGCTCGTGGCGCTGATGACTTTCATCCGTCACAATAACATAAAATTGTAAATTATGTGTGTGTGGTATGCGTACTTTTTATGTTTTAACAATTATAATACGTATTTATTTTATATTTTTTTTGTTTGTTTCAGTCCCGTACTAACCCAACAAGATCTACATTGTGTTCAACTGTATCAATCAAAGAATTTTACTTGTCTCTTCAGTTATTGTTTTTTTTATTTTTTTATTTATCTTCATGCACACTTGTTTTTCCAATGCACTCTAGACATTGGCAGAATAGTCGACATCGGCTTTGCTTGCCATTTAATAAAAATAGAATAGAATAGAAATGCGCTTAGCGATTGATTTGTGGTGCAAGTTGGCCTAAAATGAAAACACAAAACCTTGATTGCAATGATTTATTTAACAAAAATCGCCATTTCTATATTATAATAATTATATTTAATATAATTCAATTAAACTAAACTATACCTTAACTACGCCAAAATAAAAGCATCAATTAAATTTTTTGTGTGTTGAGTTCCATACAAAATTTCAGTGAGATTTGTCATATTCAACCGTCCCTCATGTATTTAGAAACCATAAGCCCTCGTACCCCACGGACGATGTTTCAACGCTCACTGGATTTTCCACTGTGCGTGGAAAATCCAGTGAGCGTTGAAACATCGTAGCACAGCGCCGAGAGTCGAAAATCCAACAGTGTGTATTTTTGAAGCGCTAGGATGCACTCTTGTTGATTCTGAATGCTCGGCTCAACACCGAGAGTTGAAAATTGAGTGCGTTATATAAAATTGTCGCGAAAAAAAGCGAGATACCGTTGGATGTCTGAGCTTCGGTTTCGTAAAATCCCTGTTTATCTACATGCACACAACATTTCAGAAGCATTTATTTTACGAAGTTTTTGCGACAAGACACAATTTAAACTCAACATATTTTAAGGGCCAGTCACAATACTACTTAAATACTTTCCTACAAATTTTTTACTTTCTATAATTTTCTAAGATTTTTCCTATATATTGTTGCACAGCCGGTATCTCATTTTACGAGCTTGCCAAACCTTTCCTAGATTCGTCGTTAGAACAGTTGCGCCCCAACATTAATTTACATTTAGTAATGACTGGCCCTTATTTTCAATTTAAACACCTGAAATAATATTCATTGCGAACAAAACTAGTTTCTAATTTAACACTATATATTTTAATATAAAAATATAATTAATATCGAATTCGAAAACACTTATGTTATACAACCATTTTTAAGCGCCAGATGCCACATAAAACGGTTTTATTTTGACAACGAATCATACATTTGTAGAATTTTTTTTTAATTTTGCACGAAATTAAAAAAAAATACATATTTTTGACTGCATATAATTATTCATTTTCAGCATTTGCAGAAGCACAAAAAAATGCTAAGGTTTAGATCTATAAAGCATACTTAGACTTAATTGAAACTAAGTACAGTACGCCTTTCATACGAAAATAAACCTTAGGTATGTGTATGACGTTAAAGTGTAATCAAGCATTTCGTGCGAATATGAACATTGACTTTATATTAATAAGGTATATAAAACAGTGAAACCTGGTTAACTGGGACATAAGGGACCTGCAAATATGTCTCACTTAAAGAGGTATTCTACTTACCCAGTGTCTCAGATATCCAGGTACAAATAAATATCTCATTTACAGAGGGTTCCATGAATAAAGGTGAGAATAGAGGTTATTTCAGTTATAGAGGGGCGGCGATTATTAAATAAAATAACGTATTTTACGGGTCGACCAAGAATTAGTAAACAAATCTACTATAAAGTCCGACCTAGAGAGGTAATAAATTGACGTTATCTCAGTTACAGAGGTTACCTATAAAATTCAAAGAATACCATTTAGCAAAAGTATTCTTTAAAATATAGTCTCAGTAAAAGAGATAAAATACACTCGCGGTCTATATTATAGAGGTAATTATGACGATAAAATCGAAATAACTAATCCTATATATAGAGGTTCGTTTTGTCCCACTAACAGAGGTAATTCAGTGCTAAAGTGTCGGGACCTCAGCATGACTTCTAGCTACGGACGTTTCTCACTTATCCAAGTCCCACTTAACCAAGTTTTACTGTACATAACATCACGCCTGCATTCCCTGAAGGTTTAGGTAGAGGTGTACCTATAGTACACCCACTTAAGGTTCGTTTTCGTATGCAACGATTACTGTATTTAGTTTGAATAGTCTTTACGCTCTATAAATCTCAGCCTTACATTTTTAGCGTGGATTATAGCAAAACTCATATATTTATCTGTCATATGAATTACACACAAACTTGTACAAATATTTACCGTACTTTTAATATTTTAGCAGTGGGATCAGATAACATAATTCACACATATTCACAGAGACACAAATAATTTCTACGCATTTGCAAGTACTATTTCCACAGTAATAAATTTGTTCGATTTGTATCATAGTTTTCGATTCGTGCGTCAACTTTGAATTATTTGTATACTGACAAAACGATTTCATAAGTACCATCTCTCAGGTGTACTCAGCATTTATAGAGTTAATCTCAATTTGTAGAAAAATGATTATAGTCTATGAACACATTATAGCAAAATGCATACAAATTGGTGGTTTGAGTGAATTTAATGTTCCTATGGCAATGAATCGGTGGTTCTAATTCATATTGTCATGAGACTTCATGAGTGAAAAATCGAAAATGATTGTATAAAATATATACCATGATATTTAGCCATGATTCGAGTGCATGAAAATAATTTTCTTGTTTGTGAAATAATAGCAAATCTGAACATTAGTTTGTCGACAAACAAAAAAAAACGAAATCTATAAGGATGATCTGTTAGTAACTCCCAATTATTAAGAAATAAAAAAACCTGTAGATTTGTATGATTGAAGTTTATTAAAAAATGCACAAATATGCTTGGAGAACACCATTCTTGTTCATTCTTTGGGTAGACTTACAGTAAATGATCAATGTTAAAAGATAAAATCCATGAAACCGATTACTAACCGAGTTTCGCTACCTACCTAAGTATTAATCTAACACAGTTGGGACATGTTAAGGACTAGAAAACGTACAAAATATTAAAAATTTATGGTATTTTCGACATATCCATCCATTTCCATCTCTTGGAAACACACAAATATAAAGATATTTTATTACTCACAATTTGATTCAATAACAATAAAACGAATTTTGCAGATTATTTACAAAATCGCAATTAAGATAATCCACAAAGTTGATTCTATTAAAAAAAAAAACAATTTTCTTTCTGGTTCTTATGACACAGTTTTTATTCCTTACCATAGTTTGTAGTCCCCAACATGTCCAGTTTAAAGTCAATCGATAAAATGATAAAATCATCCGGCGAGTAAAAACCGCGATACATAACAATATTATGTACAAACACATTGCTGTTTATAAACTTGTCTTTTACATCTAATCAAGTAATCATCATAATATATCTATTTACTATATTACATTTTTATGTATTCTAGTTTGTTTTTCTAGTGGAGTGTGTTTTGGACTTTAGTTTTGAACGTAATGCGTTATTTTATTCATTATTGTAATCAACTATAGACGATTATAAAGCATTTTTAATTGATTGTAGAAATTAATTATTTTTTTATGTTTTCGATCTATGAATAGAAAAGTACCAAAATGATAATCGATTAACATGACGATGTTGATCCAAATTCTAAATGCATGGGTTCTAGGAACTTGTGATTACAATAAAATAAATAAAATTCTAGTACAAAACAAACTCCACATACAATACTTATACAAGGCGTTTGGATTCCCTTCGAAGCGATCCGACGCCGAATATATCGAGACCACACTTCTCATGAGTTTGTGAAGTAACAAATAGATTTTTTGACATTATTCTCGTGAAATACGTAAGAACTTTTTAGTTGTAGATCTAACGTAAAGTTTTCAGTTACGGTTCACTAGATTCAGCGACATACAAACACAGAACTCAGGCAGAGATCTATTAACGTTCTTAGTACGATCTTTGGCTAAGTGTAATTCCTGTCCCTATAGCACATCTCATACTACAAGTGCAAGAGAGACGGCAACATGTCTAAGCCAAAGCACCTGCTAAGTAAAGTTTATAGTCGTCGTGCTGACGATAAACAGTACAACGACGTTGCCAGTTTGTCGCACCGTAAATTTGGCTATACGCTCTATAAAGCGCCAAGTGGTTTCTGCGTAAAACAAAATACGTTTGTGACTTCACAACTTTATCCAAAGCGTCTTCAACTCTTACTGAATCGTATAAACGTATCTAAATAACATCTGATAAAGTCCACCGGGGCTATAATATCTTCCGCATAAGGTGCTACACGATTCCCCTCGTGGACACTTTCTCTTACATGATGACGCACCTCTTGTTGTCCTTCTCGTCGCCCACGAGCGGGACGGCCGCGGGCCCCGCAGCGGGCGCGGCCGCCTTGAGGGCCTCCGGGTCGAACGTGGCGCGCGGCGCCAGCGGGGCCGCCAGCGGCAGGTCTGTGTTGATGCCGACGATCTGCGGAAGAAGCGGCAGGACTTAAATGTGTCGTTCTCAGAAAAATCTTCTTGGGAAATTATAAATGCATTAAGAGAGAACTTCACAGTTTCAGCTCTCTTATAAGTTTATTACTAAGGGCGAAATTAAATTGAAACTGAACGCGACCACCACATCTCGACCGTGATCAATTTATCAGTGTCATCATATGGCACAGACAAGCTCTCGAACGCGCTTCAGATGCGCTAATCGCGTCGTGTCATCACTAAAATTCACCGAAAGTTAAGTTTACAAACAATTTTGCCCCTTTTGAAAACGTCTCTTTTATACTATCTAGAATTGTGGATAGTTCTTCAAATAATGTTACCTCGGCATTCCTCCTAGCCACAGTAGGCGCGGCCGCGGCGGCCGCCACTCGGCGGAAGGGCTCCGCGAGGCGCTCCAGCACGCGGCCGCGCTTGCCGGGCGCGGCGCCGGGCTCCGCGTCCAACTCGATGTCGTCGGCGTCCGGCTTGCGCTTGCGGCCGACGACTGTGCCTGTGGGACGGTTGTGTGAGTCTGACGCTGGGGACGTTACTGGAAGAGAAAAAGGCTATTTAGATTTTATCCTCCAATATCCTTAGTTTTATTGGGTGAATAATACTGTCACAAATATTAAATTGAATATTAAATTGACACACTGGTCACAATAAAGTGCAATGGATTTACAATTGAATGTGACTCTATTTTATGCCAAATGAGCAACCTGCATTGTGATTTAACACCAAGCACTTAAGAGGGCGGAGAGTACGGCTCGCAACTACAAGTCGAAATGTTTGCAAAATTTGTTTGGAATATTGCTATCTCTGTGCGCGCGGTGAACGCGGTGTGTAGCCGTGTGTGTGTGAGTGGATAGATAGCTATTATTAGCTGTTAGTACTTGTGACGACATGGCAGAATTTAAATTTTTTATTAGTAATTAGGTATTTTCATTATTTGCTTTATTTTTGTTGACTTATTTGGGGAATCGTTAGTGAATGTACAGACTAGTAATGCGTTTTTTGGAAATTTCTTTACCATGCTGATATCTCGCTAGTCGCTACCTATACATCGTTATCAAGCGTGGCCTTGGGGGCAAATCGAACGGCACTAAGTGTCATACGCACGTCACGTAAACGTAAATGATTGGGATATTTATTAGTATTGTCTTTATTTATTTTAAGCCCAGGTTCGCACGGGCTGTAATTTACCGCGGCGATTTTTTTTTCGTACACTAGCAAAGTTGAAAATCCAACAATGTTTTTTTAACGCGCTGAGACTAGTCTCAGCGCGTTAAAAAAACACTGTTGCACGACGCAATCTATTGCGTCCCAGCTCGTTGGATTCCCAACGCTCGGCTCAACACCGAGAGTTGAAAATCCAGTACGCGATAAAATCCCACCGCGATATTTTTACGTCCGTGTGAACGTGGGCTAACTTGTGAGATACATCCCCAACGTTCAGAGTCCATGAAAACGATACACATGACGAAAATGTTTGCAGTCGCCATCTTGTATTTACCTTTTGGCACCATTTTGGCATCCTCATAAACTATGAAAACGACACGATAACCATGAAGAAATTTTTTTGGAGCCGCCGTCTTGAGACAAAAGAGATAGAGAATGTTGCATGAAGAGGCACGAGGGGGACGATTTCTACCAGTTTACTCCCGTTCCAATAAAAATAAAATAGGTCAATAGAAATCAAGGTCAGAAATAATACAATTTAGCTAACAAATAAGTACGCACGTACAGCACAGTAAAGTACAGTCACGAGTTTTAATTTGGGACCCATTTCCGTTAAATGTTGTTAGAACAATCATAATGCAATAAGGTCGAAACTTTGCTTTAAGGTTGAAATGTTGAATGTCAAGTTAAGACATAAAATGTCTTATCTAATCGACCTATGAAATGATAACCTCGTTGCAAAAAGCTATCATTACGATTTTCTAATTACGAACATGTGTCGTGTCAGTGTCATTTAAGAAAATAGTTTAATGTGATATTTTCACAAAATATAATTTACCAATTAATAAAATGCTTGCGGCTAATCGTGACCAAATAAGGCTCCAAATTATTGATTTGCACGAACAAGGAGTAGGCATTCACGAGATATCGCGACGAATAAATGTGACAAGAAACACAGTTCGCCGCTGGGTTCGACGCCACGGGAACGAGGAAAATATTATTGACTTACGACGAAACAACCATCACCCGCAAGTTATAACACAAGAGCAGAGCCGCTTGATGCAAAGGCAATACCTGATGAATGGATTTACGCCAACGAGGCATTTTGCGGAAGCGTTAAGTCCACCCTTCAACAGTTAGAAGGCATCTTAAAGCTATGGGACTGCATCACAGGCGGCCTGCAAAAAAAATTGCGTTGACGGATGCCCATAAAGCTGCTCGACTTATTTTCGCACGTCAGTATCTAAATTTTGATTGGACGACGACGGCTTTCATCGATGAAAAGACTTTTCAATCTTCCCAAACGGGCAGACTACATTTGTGGCGAATTGACAGGACGCGATACACGGAAGACCACGTCATAGCTAACAACGCGTCTGGTCGCATTACAGTTAACATGTCTGGCTGGATTAGTTCAGCCGGCATTGGAGAACTAATAAATTTACCACCCAGGGCCACTGCTCAAGATTATGTCGATTTATTAGACGAGTGTCCTTCCAACATTGCAACTATATTATCCACAAGAAGATGTTGCTCCAATAAACTTTGTTCAAGATAACGCAACAATTCATACGGCAAGAATCGTTAGAACTTGGTTCGACAATAATAGAGCAAATTTAAATCGTATTCCGTGGCCTGCAAAGTGTGCCGATTTAAATCCTATAGAAAATTTATGGGGCTTAATGGTTCAAAAATGGTCAAATAGATACGAAAGAACTAGAGAAGCACTTATGGATCACTGCCTCACAGTCTGAGAAAGTTTAAGGGGTACTGACATATGTGACAATTTGATTGGATCCATGCGTAACCGGCTCCAGGCTGTGATTGACAATGAAGGTGGATATACGCGGTTTTGAATATTTATGATAAAAAAATTACTGGAGAGATTTAAATTAATTTAGTCGTAGCATTCGGTGATAAGTGTTTATTTTGTGCACCGCTAACCATGCTTTCTATATAATTGTGTTAAGATTGAGGTTTGTGTCATAAATGTCTTAATAAATATAAAGAATAAAAAACTTTGTTTTTCTAAAGATTTTATTAATCAATATTTTAGCTGAAATCTTCTAAGCCCCCATAATCATAAACGGCCTTTAAACCTATTTTATTTTAAATATGTTGTTTTGGTCCGTCACTTTGATATTTATGTTTGAGAAAGAGACAAAACTTTTTAACTAATATAGGTTTGAAGAATAAGCGGGTTAGTTGACTAGCTATCATATATTGACAATATAATTTTGTTCTTTTTTATTTGTTTCTTTTTTCTTGGGACTATGGCTATGGGACCACAAGACCAAAAAGTAATTATTACTCGGAAATCGGTAATGATCGTTTGCCCTCGCTCCAGTTGACGTTAGCCCCTAGAAACGTAAAGTTGTCGATGGTAAACATTATGACGTTTATTGTTTGTGCAGTGACAGCGTTAACATAATAGCTCTAAATGGCGAAAGTTTGCTACACGATATTCAACCTTAGGTGGGTCCCAAATTAAAGCTCGTGACTGTACCTAATCGTCTATACTGACAAAAAATACCCCGAACGAACTCCTACCAAGCACGATGCGCTAGTGTGTGCCCGTCGAAGCGATATGCACCTACAGTGAGCAGTACTAGCTATCTAAAATGTATGATAAATTTAGATGTGTTCCGTAATACCAAAAATTACGAATGAAAACTAAATGTTTTACAAATGTTTTTTTCAATAATTTGTAACTTGATAATATAACCTATGCTTCTGCTGAAACAATATTACAAATATTGTTGTTTATACTACAGAATAAACAATATGAAAACAAGTCATTTACTCTGTAAAACACACATTTTAGAAAAGTTTTATGAAAAAAAAAAAGTTGTAGGAGCCTAGATAAATACTGTCTAAGTCCGAATATCAACATAATATGGTGGAAATATGCTCGAATAGCAAATGATGTAGGTATTACGTTTAATGGACAAATTCGCCGCATACTTAATTTGCCTTTTAACGTAACCTTTACAAATTTAAAAAATCTTTATCCAATAGAATTTTTAATAAACTAATGACATTCTATTACAACTAGAATGTCCAAAATAATATCAAATATTTATATTATTCCTGATTGTAAATTTCCAGTAATAAATCATCGTGGCAACATTATAGACTGATCTATAATAAATCATCGTGGCAACATTTTAGATTGATCTATAATAAATCATTGTGACAACATTATAGACTGATCTATAATAAATCATCGTGGCAACATTATAGACTGATCTATAATGTTGCCACTGCTGGGACACAGGCCTCCTCTCTTTGAGAACGAGCGGAATCTTTCCACGCGGGCTCAGTGCAGGTTTGAAGTTTTCCTCACGATGGTTTCCATTGCCTGCCTTGTTTTGCTTGCTTTTTGGTTATCATTGTAATTTGTAATAAATATGTATACTTACTGCTAGTACTAGCTGTGGATCGCGCACTTTTGTTCGCGGTGACGTGTCTCAGCGTGATCTCTTTGAGCGGCTTGTACGACGAGCGACCGCGGATGCTGCGCAGTCCGCGTAGGTATGAGCTGTCGTCTAGTGGGACGTCTTCCATGAATGAGGAAGACTCGGATATGTCCATCTCCATTGTTGTGTTGTTGCCTGAAAGATGAAGAGATTTAATGATAAAAATATTTTTATTTTGCAAAAATGAGTAGTTGTTTATGGTTTGATATGACACCCCTCTTTTCAGTTAATGTGACGGGACTAGGGCCATGATTTTTATAAAACGTTGTATGATTTCAGATAATACTATAATTTAATTAATTATTGTAGTCGGGTATCCAAGGTATACAATCTGGACTATCATGGGTGCACTATGGCCGTTTCAATTTTTATAAACCAATGCCCACTACAAACCACAAGATACTTTCCAAACTCGAATGGGCAAGTGAGTTGGTGGCTACAATGCCTTGAGCGTGTATGACGCTGATTACCAAGTTATTATTGACATAGATGGGGTATAGATAATCCTATTGGATTAGATGGAATCCATTAATTTGCGCCCCAAAATGCACGATATTAGCTGCCTTAGGCAAAAAAAAATTTTGCCCTCTTTCTCACCAGGCATTTAATTTCGTTACTCACCCGTATAGTTAGCCTGTACCGACGTGTTGGTCTGGTCCGCGATCCTCATGCTACGCCTATAAGGCGATACCTTGACCCTGGACTTGGAGAAGTTGGTGTCAGTCTTGCTTCGCTCCTTGTCTTGTGGCTCCTCGCCTGCAATGATATGTCACACTACACATATCGTTACCGTATCCGTGGTTACATTTATTGGGATCGGTGTTGCGAAGGGGAGGTATTTTACTGTTAAGTATATTTTCTTATATCAATTTCTATGTGAGGAGCTTGTGGCTAAGTATCAGGTTAAGATACGCTTGCCGGGGTTGGTCCGTGGATGGGTGACCATCTTTACATACCGAGACTACTCAGTGCCTCGGATGTTTTGAAAGGCAACCAGAATTTACGTTTATAATTCATTAACTACGATCTTCAATCCATCTGGCAAGCGTGATAATAATGTCAGTCACTTTGGAAAGCTTTATTTATGTTCCAGTAACCGAATTTTGGCGCGTATTTGACGCGTACTAATCAAAGCACAACAAAGTGAAATTATTATAGATAGATAAATCGTTTATTTAGTGCAGACACAAAACAGCACAACATACAAAAACACGATTAAATAATTACTAATTAGCTATTGGGAAATATATATATATATTATTGTTTCGGTACACATGCATACGAAGTACAGTCAACCACAGGATACTAACACCTGTTTGATGAAAAGCGCCCATACTGCTACGCAATGATGGCCGATTAGTTAATATGTTACCATGGCCGTGCGGTTGAAGGTAGAAAAAAAAACATGAGAAAACAATTTTACTAAAGACAAACTATCGACTTACCCTCGTTGCCCGGCACTTCCAGTAGAACTTCTACCTCCACCTCCTGATTCTTATCACTCTTGGCAGCATTTTCATCTTTCTCATCTACCTTCTCCAATTCTGACTTCTTCGGCGAGTCCAGGAGTTTATCCTTCAATTTTAAAAGATTTTTGTTCAGTAATTTGGTTATAAATAACAATATACTTAACATGTATTTTTTTTTTAAAGTTATCCATTAATAGACTTTAGACTTTGTTTACTTTAGTTCTTAGACAATTTACATGTATTGCCAACTTATCTTCTTATTTCAGCGTTATGTTGGCTAAGTAGACTTTTGATTGACCACTATATCAAGATATGTAGATAATTATGTTGTAATTATTTTAACATTGTCATGTAAGTATGTATCGTATAATCTGTTCCAAAAGGATCTGATGAAAATGTAAACAAATGGTTCAGAAAAAGTCCGTACCTGTGGATGCGAATTTGTAGTGCCTCTTACAAATTGAGTGAATTTGATTTGATTATTTGAATTAAAAAAACCCGACATTTCTAATCTTAGATAGCCTTGACGATGTTTTTCATTTGACTATTGAGGCTAATTCCAGTCGCTTCCCACCAACCACCACCGATGTTTTTCACCTTTTCAATTACAATTTAATAATGTTATTCAAAATATTATTGTTGGAAAAAGTAGTGAGATATAAAGTTGATATGTTGTAAATACAGATTAATGAGTTACTAATTCCCTTTAGTGAGTGATTGCGTAAGAATTTAACCTGAACAGGGTTTGTTTACACTTTTATCGGATACTTTTGAAACAGACCGTTACATCAATAGGAAACAAGGATCTGAATAGACTTTACCTTCTTTGTAGTCTCTGGCTTCTTTCCTTCTTGAGGTTTCGGAGAGTTTGATGACCGGAGTCGCCTGTCTGTTGCGGTTGTTGCATCTTCTTTGAGTTTTAATACTTTGTCTTTTGGCTGAAATTATTTACGAGCGGTGATGAAAACTTTTGTTTGAGTTTTGAATGAGGTTGGAAGTTAATTGTGAGTGTGTTGGTTTATTGAATGTAGAATAAATATATATTGAATACCTACTCTATTTTGCAATCCTATTTATAAAAAATATATATTTAAGCCAAAGATAAAATGTTGTGTTTTCGATATATAGATACTAAGTAAAATAAATGAATACCGCACATATATGGCGCATGATAGCTTGTAAAAGTTTGGTCAGTAAGTTCAGCAGGGGAGCTAATAAAAAACCCTAACTGTATTGAATATTTCTTTCAGGAAGCTAAACTGAGAATAAGGGCTAATCTATGTTTTAAAGTGGCTATTTTGTAGTCAATTACATCTTTACATTCATGACTGACTGTATACTAATACACAAATATCATTCACCACATGCTGCACCTCTTAATTAAAATCTCTCTCCACCAATATACAAGTAATTATCATAATTACACAGATACATAACACAGAATTGGGTCAGTAGTGTTAGTACAGTCAACATGTGCATTGTGCTGTTAGCTGTGCAAATATGTGCAAAACACTGCTTTGCGAATATGGAAAACTGATAATTACACTTGTATTTCTAATTATGTAAATTTTATTGAGGTTTCGGTCATATGAGAACACTGGTATTATACTGGTTAAGGATAAGAATCTAATCTTATCGATTTCAGATCTTACACAAGAAAACATGTTTTTATTTTTCCCAAATTCGCAAAATAGTTTTTATATAACACCACGGAGAAGTAAAGAAATGGAGTGTCAATGCCAATGAATAATCTACGACTCAAAGATTGGGCCTTGCATCGCATTATGAGATGCATCTTAATTGTGTAACAATCTCCTAATCACAATCTCTTTCAGTTTGGCAGTTCAACACCATCCACTGCGTTCAGTTTGACATCGTATCGGATTTTAAACAAAACTCGCAATGGATATTGTTGAATTGCTAAATTAAAGCAAGAGCCAGTGGTGTGTTTCAAAATTAGTCTGGCTGTATCAAACGGTCAGCAAACCAGTAAGAATGATTGGTTTTGAAACTGAAATCCACCGCAGGCTAATCCGATTGTTTTTTTAAACCTTGCCGCTTCAGCTGATCGCGACCTATAATGCTAACATGAACCCTCCATTTGTCCACTCCTCCGTGACATACATAAGTTTGCCGCGACTTACATCGTCCGCATCCTTGTCCGGCTGTTTGTCGGACGCGGGGCGGGGTGTCTCCGGCGTTCGCGTCGCTTTCACCTTTACCATAACAACGCTATTAGTTAGTTAGGGGGTGGGGACAAACACTGTGAAGGGATGTCTCACTGCCGAACTTATTTACGAAATTGAACGAAATGGTAGAATATTGAAATGGGATTTGTTTTGTGATATTTGCAAAAATGGTCGCAATTCACATTTTCTTTCTTTTTTGTAATTTGCAGGTCAGTTTCAAGTGGTATGTGGATCAAAATATGATTCTCGACCGTAGCCAATATTATATTTACAGATTTATAATTATTGGAATCATCAATACTATGTGCTTAAGCTAGAATTGGCACCTATGTCATGATTTAATTTTTTTTTTCTCATTCAATAGGGTAACTTGAACTTAGGGAGTTGTTTTGATTAATCTAAAGATTATAATTCATCCACGCATACATATTTATAACGCCAGAGAATCATATTTTAATCAACATACAACCTGATACTGACCTGGATATTGCAAAAAATTTAAGAAAATTTTAATTTCGTGGGCCGAAACGTTAAGTAGTAGTAGTAGTAAACATTAAGTCGAAAGCCCCACGGTAGGGCTTTCGACTTAATGTTTACTTATTAATTCATGACACAAATAATGGACGATATACCACAACCATGAGAATTAATGTGTTTTGAAATTGATTGGACTGAGGTTTTGGGCGCACAAATTAAAGTATTTTTTAAATCAAATTCAGCAGTAAGACATTAAAACACAAAATGACACCACAAAACACAAAATGTCCACCACAAACCAAAGAAACAACTAAATTATTTATTTACATTGGCCATTTATCATAATAGGGATGATGCCTGGGTAAACAAAAAAAATCTATATATCCCGTCATTCAGATAACGAAAAAATAAAGACACATTTTTTGTTTTATCATATTAATAAAAAATTACTTGGATAAAACGCATTAAAGTTGGGGAGTGGGGGGTCGCTACGTCACAAGTAAGTATACAATCTACATACTCGTGATGTCATGGCACATTTTAACTCAATGTATTGCCGTAATCTTATGATTACGTAAAAAAATAAAAATATGTGTCCAATATTTTTTAATAATATACCTGACGGACAAAAATTTTTTTTTGGTCATCATCCTTATTGATGAAACTAGTGTCTCATTATGACCAAGATATGATTGATGATCAACTTTCTGACGGAACAGTCAGTCTTCAGAAATCGGTTTAGTAGATTAAAAAACCTGCACCAACCATCAATGTTACTATCACGCGTTCCATTTAATCGATTTATAATTCAATTTTCAATCAATCGACTATCGTTTCATAATCAACGCAAATAATCGGATTAATATCGATTATAGTAATCGAGTCATCAAATTGATATAAAAATCGGCTATCGTTTAGAAATAGACTCGACTAATCGGAATAAAATCGATTAAAAACACAACACAATAAAATTAATCGACATTCAGAAAACGAAAAAAGCACAACAGGTACCGAATAAAGGTACCTGCGATCGTCGCGTGAAGCTCCTACTGGGTCCGTTTTCCGGAGTCGGCAGTTCAAAACAATCGCCATCAGATGTCTCTTCGTACGTCAGCTCCGGGAACAAATCGTCTTGGTCGTTGTCATCAATGACGAGCATGACGTCATCATCGTCCGAGTCTGCACTCACCGTTCCGTTGAGTACATCATCGGTCCCGTTCGTACCGAGCGTGACGTCAGACACACCGTTGTGCACGCGATCTCGCCCGTTCTGTTTTGCCTTTGATGGCTCTGCCTTTTTCGTGTCTGGTTTTTCTGGCTGGAATTTTTAAAGGTTTTTTATATAAATATTTGGAGAACTCTATAGAGAAAAAGCAATATTGTCTATAGACCAATAAATGGGGAAAACGAATAGCTAGATTGAGGTGATCAAAAAAACCCAAGGGATTGGTTCAACAAAGGACGGGACCGAGATGTTTGGTAATCTCGCACAACGTGAGGTTTATACGACCCGTGAACTATAATAGAAGGCCTATTTTCAGCAATGGATGTTAGTGGTAATGATTGAATGCTATTGCCTTAAGTGAATGTGGGTTGAAAACATATCATGAAGTAGTTAAACGTGGATGATAGGTACATGTTGCTCAAAACAATAATACAATACTACTTGTTCAATTTACGTACAATGTAATTTACAAAAAAAATTGGGGAGACATGCATCTTTTTTTAGCATCTGTTTAGTATTCAGAACTCGGAATCATCACTACCTTCAAGCAATGAAACGCAAGTCCTTCACACCTTATTATTTCTCTGCGTATTATTCTTTTATATAAATGAGTCTCACCTTTCCACTCTTATCTTCTTTACTGCTCTCTGCTTTGCTCTTCTCTGGCTGAGGTTCAGGCTTCTTTAGTTCTTCTTTCGCCTGCTTCTCAGATTTCTTATCTACGTTTTTATCAAGCTTCTCTACTTTCTTATCTACGCTCTTATCAAGCTTTTCTGCTTTCTTATCTCCACCTTTCTCAGGCTTTTCATTCTTATCATGTTTTTCTCCTTTTTCCGCAGCTTTGTCCACTACTTTCTCTGCAGGTTTCTCTGCTTTCTCAACTGTGGGTTTTTCTACTGTTTTCTCTGCATGTTTGTCTGAGGCCTTTTCGGCAGCCTGTTTTTCTTTTTCTGCGTTGGCTGCCATTTTCTTTTTCATCTCTTTTACTGGACTGTGTGTTTGCCTCTGTGGAGGGGAGACAGCATTTATGTTATTAACTGAAAACCAAAGAATTGGCAACGAAAGTGTATGAGGAAGCGCGACTTAAGACCTGATATCACCGCTAATGAATACGATTATGTTACGGTCGTCGGGTAAAATGGCTTCAGCTAAGAGCTTACTGCACAAATAGGATAACTGGGGCGGCTTTGGACCTACTCTATTTTTTATAACTTGTAATAAAAATTTGTTACGACTGAGCATTACCTTTATTACCTTTTCTTTTTCCTCAGTGACCGCTGATTTGCGGGACACCTTCTGACTCATGATTTACCTGTAACAAAATACAAAATTATTTAGTATCATGGACTGAAAGGGCAACTCAGTTCTAATGAGACCAGACTGGTCCAGACCACACCAATTATCGTGTCTTACGAATCACTAAGACAGCTTCCCAAATATTATGACTATACGAGTCATATTATGTTCATAGAAAAGGTGACACTTCTTAGGGGCATATATGACCTATAAAGCAGCTATGTAGGCTGACAAGTGCAATTGACCGTGGAATATTATTCAAGTATTTTATGAATTGAAATAAGAGAAATGTCAAATAAAATTACCATTAACTTTTACAAAATATTCAGCTTTACAATATTAATATAACGCTGAATACTATTCAACGGTATTCGCGTGAACACACGTAAGATCTAAGATAAATAGTGCCGCCATTACGGCCTAGACTCAGACTATTGTGTGCATAGGTATTTGAATATCCTTTTAGCATTTGAGACAAGTTATGTAATATTTAACACGCTTTCACGTATTTCGTTAGTCCAGCGAGGTTGAGTGAAACTGAATTATTTTATTTGTTGATTTTTAGGAAAATCAGAATATTGATTGTAATGCGATGATTTTTATAACTGTCAGCTCAGATAATCCAGATTCTGAAAACGGTAAAGGAAAACATTGTGAAGAAATTTCTTCCAAACAAAACAATCGAAGTTACGTGACGTCCACCTTCCCGCACTGGGCCCGCGTGGTGGGTTACGGGCCCACTCCCGCTCACGGAGAAGAGGCCTATGTCCCAGCAGTGGAAACATTATAGGCTGATTATGCTAATCCAGATTCGGTACGTATTTTCTTTGGTATGTGCAAGCTACCTGCAGACATCTGACTCTGAAGACAAGACTCCCGTCCTCCCAAGAATCATGGCAGATGTGTGTTCTATAGATTGAAGGTCGGTCCTCAGAAGTCATTCATTAATCAATTGAATACTTTATAGATAACTTACTAGTAAGAAATAGTACGTATAGTGGTTAAAACGGCCCAAAACAAAGTACAAACAGCGTCATTTCACCCGTGAACTCGTCTTACAAATGAGATAATAGGATAAGCCGTTACTTATACTATACAAAATGGACACTCAATTTTTTATATTATCCATGCCATGGAACCAAAACCACCTAACTGGATATCACTTGCGATCACAGGTGAATAACACAAAATTATCTGTAGCCCCATCAAATTGATATAATGACCATGCACTTAAGGTGCTAGGCAGCTATCAAGGTCAAGTCTACAGGAGCTTTCTCTCAGATATTAGTTATTTCCCTTCTAACACAAATAGAGGCGATGGGTTGAATGAACTCGTGCACACATAGATGACGCGGTGGCTTGGTGTGTGGTCTAAATTAATATTATTCAGTTAATTAGGAATTAGGGGAAGAATTGAGTTCTAAGTGGTTTAGAAGCTGATTGTTATTGCATTAAATTGATATTGTAAAATTAAGAATAGGCAGTTTGAAATAGTTTTATTGTACCTGAATCCTATTTTTTTAGAAAGAATAGATTGTTTGTATTTATAGATTCGTTCCGAAAAATTAATCCGCTCATGAATAAAAACTTGTTATTTGAAATAAAAGCTGGTGAAATAAAAATAAATGAGGTTTACAAAATCGGTTTTCCGTTTTTATAGCAAAAATTCTGACTGACTTAAACAAACTAGGATCATCCAACATAATTATTATATTTTAAACCATTGTGACAAAATGTAGGTGAGCTATACGCAATAAACGTGATACTATGTTTACTTTTGATTTTATGGAGTAATAAGAAACATTGCTTTTTATCTCACATCATCATAATATTATTGGCTTAGTTAATACTCATCCCTAGTTCGAACTCGCCCGCTTTTTTATATGCCTATCAGCTGCAAGGATACAGTTTGTCGGAAAAGTGCTACGAAGAAGAAAATAAATACTTTTCTTCTTAATAATAAATACTGATCACGGATTAACTTTATTATGGCAGTCTTGTTCTACTTCTTCAAAAAATATTTTAACAAAGTATCTAGATAGAACTTTTGTTAAAAAAAAATTACGAAATCTAGTAAGATTTCGTGCAAATAAGTAGTTATTAATTTTTGCATTTCTAGAAATTATTACTGATTTTTTAGCAGAGCTTTCATTGTACTAACTGTGTTTTTTAGAGAAAACTTTTGATTTTATTATGTAATTGAAGTTTTTTTTATTGTACAAGACTTATGTTTTTAAGAGGTTAGATAAAAGAATGGTTCTTTAAAACGAGCGTATTATAATATTGTTTATCAACGTTAATTCTATTTTTTAGGTGTTTAAAAACAGGAATAGTACCTACCTACCTACTGTTCATTTTATACCGCGTATTATGACTGAATAAAAATAAATAAATATCATACTATCACTTTTCTTAGTACTTTAGCACCATCTAGCTATAGGTACATACGCACCGGGCGAGTTCGAACTAGGGATGAGTATGAACGAAGCCATAGCCCATATTACAACCCTCTTAACCCACATTTCTTCTTTTCTTACCTTGAGCTTGTAGCTCTAATAATTCAGTATAGTCTTTTAGGACCAATGAATCAGTAATAACCGTGGAACCGTGCACCTAGCTTCTGACGTTTCATAATTGCCCATGTAGGTTTAAGTGAAATAAAATATATTGAATTTTGAAAATTAAGTAGAACAAGTAAATTAGCTCGCCCCCTATGAGTAAACCTCTGCCTAACCCTTCGGAGAAAACAGGCGTGATGTTTCTGTTAAGTAAGTAAATGAGTTAATAATCTCGCTATTTTCTATATCTTGCACCACACCTCAACTAAAGGCGCTTACAAAGGCCATTGGCGCAAGGGCCGTTCATTTACCACTTGTGTTAACAGATGTTATCCATCGATACTATACACATATACATCAAATCGTGATTAACACTAGCAGTTGAACGAGTTAGTGTTTTCTTGTAATTATAATTAAATATCTTGGATTAAAATTGCCATGTGCGTTTTGTGTGGAACCACTTGCTAAATCACTATAACATAACATTTAATCTGCCTAGTTTCCCAACTATGTTGGAGTCGTCTTCCAGTCAAACTGGGTGCAGCTGAATACACAACCCAGTTACTGGGTAACACGATACCCCTTGGTAAGACTGGTTGTCAGACTTTTGGGCTTCTGTAATAATGGGCGAGGTTGTTACTGAGATTGTCCTAATGAAACCAATTAGCCTTCACTTTGTCTAGACACTTACAAAATTAATTATATTATTATTATATATTGTAAACGGGCACGCCCTTTGTACCTCAGGCTTTCATTCGGGTATAAAGTTCTTTTTAACTTTTATTTTCGCTTGAGTATAGATTTCGATGTTTTTTTTTTGTTGATATATTGGCGTGTGGTAGATAACATATAGAAAATAATTTAATTTAATGTTTTGTGTTGCGTAAAGTAAATTATTTTGAATAAGTACTATTGTATAAAATCAAGTTTTTCTAACTATTCAGACAGCTGTGCAGCTGGGGAGTTTGTTGCGCCACTTCTTCTTCCCAGCTAGAGCACTAGGAAGTGGTGAAGGGTGGGCGTTTTTGGGGGACTGTCTTATGTAATTGACGTTCGAAAAGTGCTGTTTCTCAGCCTAGTTTGAATAAATGACTTTTCAATTTGAATTAAATAATTACTTATTAATTAACGTAGTAAACTGATACAGTAATTTTGTAAGGCCCAGCGCACACTGGGCAGATAACCCAACTTAATCAGCCCCTTTTTATAGCTGCAGCCGTACCTTCTATATTTGTACTATGAGTTTACACCGAAACGCTATTTAGGAAGGCGACAACAGATTTATTCTTAGAGGCAAGTTTAATATGGGCCACCTGTTACGTGTAGGTACTACCGACATGGATTTTATCTAGTGTGGAGTGTTGATTGACATTTTGTTTTTCCTGCATTTTTCTCTTAAGTCTGTTGATGTGCTTTTTCACATAATTCAAATTTATGTAGCTTTATGATGTTTCTTTTATAATAAAGAAAATATAGGCTAGCAAAAGCTCATAAGTTTAGTGTTTTGGTTTTTCGCACAATGAAGGGTTCCGTAGTTGGGATGAATTTCTCCCAAGAACAAACGTAACATTGTAGTTGAAAAACATGTTCTCCCATACACTCCAACTGCAAATGTAAGTTAGTACGCACAATATTGAGAGATTTACCATATTATTTTCAGACCATAGACTTCTTATAGGTTTTCCTGTAATCTATAAGTAAAGAACCATTCTGTATTTTTTTTTTAATTTGCTATTAGTTTCGGAGATAAAGGGGGAGGGGTCATGGTTATTTTTCATCTATTTTCTTAAATATCTTTAAAAATAATTATTTAAAAATTATTTTAATATAATTTGAGATCCTCACAACAAGCCCTTCCATTTGATATGTCACACGGTACAGTTGGCATAACTTTATTTTTTGCTGTGACAGACGGACAGACAGGTATATAGACAGACAGCCAGCCAGACACACGACTGATCCTATAAGGGTTCCTTTTTTTCATTCGGTCGTACGGAACCCTAAAAACATACTCTAAAATAAAGAGAGAAACAATACAATCATTCTCACCCAAACCTTATACGGAAATCATGAGTGGTGCCGAAAAAAGCATTCCTATTAGAATGATTGATGGTTTTGGGGCGCTTCGTTATTTTAGTTCTGATTAATAGTTTATTTTAGAAATAGCTGCTGCTTTGTATAACTTTATTAAGTTCAGAGATACATCTTTGAACAATTCATTTGCACCACTAGATTTTATAAATAAGATAAATAGTGAATCTATCTGTCCGCCTGTATGTTACGTTTTCACTAATAAACTATCAAAAATGTAAAAATAATAAACAGTTTTTTTTTGGTGGATTTAATTTAACTTATAATGTGGAAGGAGTTTTCATCACGGATAAATTAAACACTAGTTATAGGAACAGCTAGTTTAAATATTTTTCGAATAACATAGTTCAATTAAGTTAAACAAGAACTCAGTCCTACACGACGTTGGTATAGTTTAAGTATAAACTAGAATACATAAATATTTATAATGCTCAAATCTTCACCTATTAAAATACCACATAAAGTGGTTTTGATTAAAGCTTTAAAATATACTTTGATATTAGCTGAGAAACGCATATAAGTTGTTTTTTGATAAAAAATATATCTTTCTTAAGAACCGCAAGTCACTCGATCGATTTTAAAATTGGTTCTCACATCTAAAAAGGTACTCACCAAACCAGATCGAAGCTGTATGCAATCCCAAATAAATCACTCAAATAACTAAAATGAAAAGTTACACAACACAACCCACAGCAAAAAAATCTAGTTTCAAAATAGTCTAGAAGTCCAGACAGAAAGTCTAACAACAATCACTGCACCTTGCCACCTACACTATGAACTAAATGCATTGCAATGCACTTCCAAATACGCCGCGACAGAATGTGAAAGCTCATTAGTCAAAATTCGGCTAATCTAAGCACAAAACCTGTTTGTGCAGTGTCCTTTATTTGAGAAACCGGTTTTTGATTTTCGCTCAGTCCCCATACAATTGGTGGATGATTCATGATAATTTTGCGGAAAGAGCTGAGGTTCCATAAGACAATGCTCTTTGAATATAATGCCTTATCAAAGCTATGGTTCAGTCATAGAAGTTTTGTTTCTAAATGTATCCGGTTTAGGAAAGATTTCTGAGGTTGTCAGATAAACTAGCTATACATAGAAGCGCAATGCGACGAAATATCGAAACAATAGCACTATCGAATGGATAAATTCCCGTGTAGAGTAACTCAAAAATCGAGCATGGGTTTGATAGAATACACGTTCCTCATTGGACGATCACCACATTCACGTCATTGTGTCCAGTTTCTGATGGAATGCAACGTTTGCACAAATTGAACACACCGTATCTTGCTATTCAACAGTGTATTCTGACAACTTCTATCATCTAGATAAGCATAGCACTTATCTAATATTAAAGTTTAGTTTAGCGTTAGTCAGCGTTATCGTCCACCATATATCGGCCAATAGTTCACTTTGTTAATATGAACACTGGAACATTATATCAATACGGAGTTACTGATAAAACATGCAACGTGGGGCGACTGCATTCCTTATCACTTGACTGTCATCTTTAAGTTCAACAAAGTTCGCTTGTAGTAATGCTCTTGTTGCTAAGCTGTGATACGACTGGTGCCTTCTTAATGAAGATAAGAGCATAGAACATTAATTTGATACCTCTGTTTGGATTCTTTCATTTAACCAGTCGCATAACCGATAAAATTTGGTGTTCTTGTGTTTTCCATTCACACATTCTGAGCTTCTCTCTCGTCATCCTCCTGCCCTTATCCCAATTCATTCGACGCCGTTGTAGCGAGTCTTATCTCTACCAGCCGTCATCGCAGCCGGCCCTCACTAGCTATATCGACATTATATATCATCCTTCAAACAATCCATGCATCACGCAGTTTCCTCCGTCCACTGTTCTCATTCCGGCAATTCCATAAAGGTACGTGTGAAATCGCACGTTATCTGAATGGCTGATGCATTATCAAGTTCAAGGATGCCAATAGAAATTGAAAGGAAAGTAAAACTAAGTACATCTCGAAGTCAGGTGTTGATTAAGGTAAAGCCACTAAATAGCCACTTCACATTGAGTATGCTACACACTTAGTAGCCACATCACAAACGATGCCTCTCCCCACCTCTTGTCGTGCTCTCTATGCAGTAACTCCTGCACTATTAAAGACCTTTGCGAGGACAATGCTAACGCTGTCGACGTGCCCGAATTCTGGTCGAAGCTTATATAAAACATGGGAATCATCGATAAGACGTAGAAGGAGACAGTAGAAGACATTTTATGAACATGAGAATGTGAAACTTCCCGGGGTGGGGTCGTCTTGGCGGTGTCTCTAGACATCGCCAATGCCTTCAATACCCTGCCCTGGAGTTGCATCAGGGAGGCACTCCGGTATCACCGGATGCCGACCTACCTCTGTCGTGTGGTCGAGGCCTATTTGACGGACAGGGCCGTCATCTACCCCGGTCACGAGGGAGAATGGAACCGGCAAGAGATGTCGTGCGGTGTCCCACAGGGATCGGTCCTGGGGCCGCATCTGTGGGACATCGGATACGACTGGGTGCTGCGCGCCGACCTCCCTAGCGGCGTCAGCGTCGTATGTTACGCTGACGACACGTTGGTCCTGGCGCAGGGGAGGTCGCACCAGGCGGCGGCCGAACTAGCGACACACGGGGTTGCGACAATCGTGGACAGGATCCGGCAATTGGGACTCGAGGTGGCCCTGCACAAGTCCGAGGCCATGTGTTTTCATGGTCCTCGGAACGCGCCACCGTCGGGTTCCCAAATAACGGTAGGAGGAGTTCACATCGGCGTCGAGTCGACGATGAAGTACCTAGGACTCGTCCTCGACAGCCGGTGGAACTTCGTGGAGCACTTCCGACGTTTGGCTCCCAGACTGGAGCGGGCCGGGGCTGCTTTGAAGCGGCTCCTGCCCAATCTAGGGGGTCCAAACGCCTCCTGCCGGAGGCTATACGCGGGGGTCGTGCGGTCCATGGCCCTTTACGGGGCACCGGTTTGGGCGCGTTCATTGAGGCGGCGGCCAGCCCGCCGGTTGAACGCGTCCCAGAGGGTCATGGCCACCCGGCTGGTCCGGGGATACCGCACGGTCTCCGGTGAGGCGGCGAGCCTCCTTGCCGGATTACCGCCATGGGATCTGGAGGCAAAAGTCCTCGCGCACATTTGGGAGCGGCGTTACTCCGCTGCCGCGAGAAATCGCGGCACAGCGGACAGAGCTCCGGCGGGATCTCATGGCGTCATGGAGAGTGCGATTGTCGCAACCCAGTGCTGGGCACGCCACTATTGCGGCGATAAGTCCCCTCTTTGAGGAGTGGCTAGAGAGGCGCCACGGCGTCCTCACCTTCCGCCTAACGCAGGTCCTCACCGGACACGGTTGTTTCGGGAGGTTCCTGTTCCGTATCAGGCGGGAGGAAACGCCCGGGTGTCATCACTGCGTGGATCGCCCGGAGGACACGGTTGAGCATACGGTGGAGGTCTGTCCGGCTTGGGCAGAGCATCGCCGTGTCCTCGTGGAGGCGATCGGCGGCGGGGATCTCTCGCGTCCGGCCCTAGTCCAGGCCATGGTACGGAGCGAGAGGGCATGGGAGGCCGTCACCTCCTTCTGCGAAGCAGTAATGCTCGCGAAGGAGGAGGCAGAACGCGTGAGGGAGAGGCAAATTTCGCGCCCTCACGCCCCTAGCCGCCGCAGGAGACGCCCTGGGCGTCGGGAATCGCAGGCCGATTCCCGGCCGGCTTGCGGACGGTGAGCAATGGGTAGCTCGCCGTCCGATAAGGACCAGGCCCGGGTCGACGGCGCGTTGTGTTCCACGCGCGCCTCAAAGAGATGTCAGCAAGTGAAGGGGTCCGATAGGACCAATGCCTGCCGGGGTTGCGGGAAAGTCCGAAAGGGATACCGTGGCCCCTGGCAATGTACAGGCAACGGAAGGAACACGGGTGGGTTTTAGTCAGTAAGAGTCTTACACGCCCTCCCGCTCCACCCAGAGCGGGAGAAGTTATTTGATAATTTCCCACCCAAAAAAAAAAAAAAAAAAAAAGAATGTGAAACTTATCCTTGTATAGTAGCGTCCTCCAGCCTTGCCCGAAGCATTTGACTGTCACAATTTCGTAGGCAAATGCGGTATTAGTTAGTGCAACGACCTTAGGAAGGGTCAAGTGAGAGCGTGATGCGGGTGTCGCCAGGAGTCACGATCAATTAGCACATGTGTTGACAAGTTGGTATTTAGCACTTGACAAAGGAAGCGTTCAGAATCAGTAAGCAGAATAGTAGGTAGAGCCTATGGGAAAAGATACTCACTGGAAATAAGCTTTAAATATTGGAAAACTATGATCAGTTCTTTGAGTTTTTAATTCGAGGAAGGTTCCTGGATTTACGAGGAGTGGGTACATCCCCTTGCAGCAAACTAAATAAAACTAGACAAAATGACAGATTGTGATTGTTAATCTGTCATTTTGTCTATTTTTCCGTCGACAAAACCCGTTTCTATTGTGGTCATGTTAAGCGTGCAGGTGTGATAAAGATAGACAGTGACATTTTGCTGCCGATAAAAGGGGGATTTAATGATAATTTTAGTTTTTTACACCTATGAATTGACCGGTGTGTTGCCGGAAACTGTATCAAGATTCTAATTTATGTAATCCTCATGAACATCGTTTGTTTATTTTCACGTACTGCTTGAAATATACATCAAACAAATTTTTGACCCAGTTTTCAACCACGGGCTTAATCAATACCTTACATAACATGAAGGTAAAACGTTTGCTATGTTACTACGAGTAGATAAGTTCGTCAACTCACATAAGATAACCTTGGAGTACGAATTACGAGGTTATGTAACATGGAGTAGACAAAAACTACGCTAATGATTTTTTGTAATGAGTAAACTAGTTTGGTGTAAGCGTGGGTTAATTTTGGCATATTCATTTCAATTTCGTAAGCAGATCAGATAGATATTTGGCTAAGGAAATGCAAGATTGAAACCTTGGAACCGACAAGAATATTCTTATTTCAGAATTTCTCATGAAATACTAGGCGCCATCGCGGCAGAATAAGACGAAGGAGGAACGAACTCAGAACTTCACTGCTACCGAAAGAACTGGCCCATAATATCAGAGGACCGTAGTGTGAGAAAAAGGGAGGGATTTCTTTGCCCAGCAGTGGGACCTTACAGGCAAGATAGATAGATGGAATTAAGACCATGCTCTTTAGACTAGATTGTAAAGCCACTGTTTAGGCAAAGGTGAGTCAATCGGCTGATGCGAAAAACTAAGGAAACTAGTTATGGTGTGAAAGTTGACAGGTTTTAGATTTGTGCTTTCAGATCAAAAGGAAAGGTTCGTTCCTAGTTATCAACTTGAAGTAGTATGCAAAAAGAAATAATTTCTAAAGTACGCACGTCAAAAAATAAATGTGAAGTACCGCCAACTTAAGAAATCATGCACGAAAAATTGCAGGTTTCAAGTAGGTTACATCATTACTAATAAATACTAGCTAAACACGAAACTAGAAAGTCTAGGCCACCGATATAATACTAATTTAGAAAACTAAACAAACATAGTCATTGTATTGCAAATACATTTAGCAATATTGCAGGACACACTTTTTAATATTATGTATATCCTAAACACTGACTCATCGACAAAATATGTTCTTTACTTGTCGTGTTTAGAATATCATTCATATGTATGCAAAAATACTCGATTTTCATTCATAGATTTGAATAAAGATAATGAATTTGGTATTGTGCTAATTTCTGATCTTATCAAGGAACTGTATTAAGAAATGCCAGTCTTTAGAGACATAAAAAAATAAATAAAAAATATATAGGTTTCTGCTGTTTACATAGGTGTTTTACAGGTCACCTTCGGCCACTAATGGGGCCATGAGACTGTTTACAACCTGATGTATGAACTCATAATGACAACTACGAGTACATCTATGGTACGAATTTTAACTCCAATTCATGTTATCTACGCCAGCAACCAACTTCCAACTTCTATGACGTCATGAGTACCTACTCATAAGCTGACTTTTGAACCCAAAAACCGCACGTAGAAAACAAGTACACAAGCAATTTGAATTTCTAACAAAAATATTTAGAAAAAGCTAAGTGACTTAACTTTCACATTTTTAAGACCTACCAGCCAATCAGACCCAGACAATTCAGTTACCTGAAATTTAACAGCTTCTTTTTAACAAAAAGAGGTAAGTGACCAAAAAGTATTGTCCTATTTTTTGTCAGTGACAAATTTTAGGTTTTTCTTTTCTTTTTGTGGCTGCATTTTGTCTGGTGCATTGATCTTTGCTCTGAAAGCTGCACCATCGAATTGGTATCCTATACAATACAAGCATAGGTACGTATATTATAAATGCTACTCGTCTGTCTCTCTGTTACCATTTCTCGTCTTAACGGCTGCACGGATTTCGATGAAATTTGGAACACAGTAGACCGTAACCTTTTTTTTTTTTTTTGGGTGGGAAATTATCAAATAACTTCTCCCGCTCTGGGTGGAGCGGGAGGGCGTGTCAGACTCTTACTGACTAAAACCCACCCGTGTTCCTTCCGTTGCCTTTACGTTGCCAGGGGCCACGGTATCCCTTTCGGACTTGAGATCAGTGCTTTATAGGCATCGGATCTGAAGATAGCAAGTTGTCTCTTTATGGGACGATGGTCTGAAGAAAGCAATGCAGTTGGATTTAGAAAGATTGAACGCGGAAAACGGGAAGGTAATGTAGCACACTTTCAAAGAAAGCTGTTTATTATTGGACTGCTGGTTAAAACGAGCCGACTATTGACTCTCGCCCCGCCCAACTGCGCCCCGCGGTTTCATCCGCATAAGTCTCGAACCCGTGCGAATATCGGGATAAAAAGTATCATATTATGTCCTAAACCGAAGTCATGGTCTACCCATGTGACAAATTACATCGAAACCCGTTCAATCGTTTTAGCGTGAAAGCGTAACAAACATACTTACTTTCGCATTTTTAATATTAGTTAAGAATATAAATGCGAAAGTTACTCTGTCTGTCTGTTAACTTTTTACGCCTTAACAGGTGAACGGATTTGGATGAAACTTGGCACATGGATAGACCATGATCTGGGTTAGGACATGGTCATTTTTTTCGGTCATTTTTTTATCCCGGCAGTACGTTCTTGTGGGATAACTTCAGAGCTCCACGCGGGCGAAGTCGTGGCCAAAAGCTAGCATACAATATTTGTGTTAACGGACAAACGGACAATTCGCATATTGCAGTCAAAACACCACCAAAATAACAATTTAGCATTCTAACCACAGAGTGCCTCTAAAAACCATTAAACGATGAATCAATCAAACACTTAGACCATTATTTTTGCCAAGAACTTCATAAGAAACTCTAGTTCATCATCATAATATCAGTCAATTAACGGGCGGTAACACAATATGCGATTGTAGAAGCGTTTTTTGGGACGATGCCATAAGGGTCAACGGACTAGGTAATGATCCAATGTGCCGTACTTTGGAGCCAACATGTGGCCAATGATGGCCATTCCAACTGATGAGAGCAGTGTAAAGTTTTATTTATGACTGGTTTGAAGTCGATATTTTCTATTTACAGCTAGTTGGAACGATTGGCCTAATCAAGTTATTTTTCATTGTTTAGGAGTAAAGAATCAGTTGTTTGAGTTAAAGTATGCAACCTGTACGTTAATAAATCTTCGAGGAGGTAATCCAACATTGGATCAAATGTGTTGGTGTAGGGCGAGCGCATTGAAGACTGGCATGCAGTAATGGATTTCTAATGACTCTCTAGTAACGGATTAAAGATTTAATTTAAAATATGTATACTATGAATTATGAAGCCACTGATAACGGTTGTTTGATTATGCTGTTTTGATGTGCTTGAGTTGGCTGTATAGGTAATGAAAATTAACGCTTTATACTTTGGTTCCTACTAAATCGACCCAAAATCTATTTTAGGTAAACAATATTTTGTCTCAACTGTGAGTTGGATTTGGGAACCTAGCACATCACACCATAGCTTTTTCAAACTTTACATGGTAGGGTTAAGTCCTTGGGACTATGCTGTCAATGTAATTTTATGCACGAGTCATCAGTCAGCCTAAAGGACGCATGCTAAGGACACATGAAGTACCCAACAAGGGCCGTCGGCAATACTTAGGTCTTCACGACTCGGAATAAAACGATGTCAACATTATTTTGCATGCTAAATGAAGGTAAATAAAGACCTACGTTCTATAGTAAACTAGCGGGTGTAAAGTTGGCACGTTAACGATGGGCAAACATACCGAGTCAATATGAGTTCTCGTTTATCTGAATAGGTAAGTAAAATGGTTTTAACTTAGTAATAATTTGTACCTAATAAATAATGTAGTAACCATATTATTATTAGCCCATAGCTGCATTACGTAAGAGCAAAGGCCTCTTCTCAATTCTCATGTAGAGAAGAATGAAGAAACGAGAACTGATCACCAGCTTCTGCGTGGTAGGAGACTCCTTAGGAAGTTTTTATCTACAAAATATGAGCACTGGATAGCTTATTAGGCCATGATACAACACCTACCGCCTGTCCAGCGCTCTTCCAATGAATGTAAATGCCGATTTTATTTGTTTCTAGTCGCCTTCATTAATGACCCCCTTATGACTCCCTTATGATACTATTCTGTGCTTATGACTAAATAAAATGGTCATAATTTTAGCGACATTGGAATCAAAACTTGTATTTTATGAGTTGTCAAGCATTCCGAGTTTTCTTCAGAGACCTCACCTAACATTCCTATCGCTTAAAACCTCACATTTCCGTCACACCACACAACCGCTGACCATGAACTCTATCAATTAAATATCACCATATTCGGCAGCGTGTCAAGCCTTCATAAAGCTGTGTACCAACAGGAAGGAGGTCTATTGAGGCATGCGTGTGCGCATTGATGCGCGCATGATATGCATCACAATGCGCTCATGCCGGGAATGTATGTCCTTAGGGCACGGTTTTAGTGTTATTTAATGTAATGGACAATTGATGGCTTGTTTGAACAGCTCAAAAGCCTGTATTTTGTTGAAGACCTGACAACATGGGTGGAGGATTCAGTGGACTTCGTACTTATCGGTTCACCTGAATACTTCAATGAAATTAGCCAAAAGAAGGGTCAAAGACCGAAAATACTGGCACGATCACAAAAAGGTCTGCATCTATAGTTTCAAGCTGACCAAAAGAAGAAAAGTAATTTAGGTTATATTTTAATAATATGGTGCATGTGTTAGTTTGTAAAGCTGTTTTATTTATATTTCACGCAGCTTTGTTGTCCCCAATAGATAAAAATAAATAAACATGGCTATAAATTATTTATGGAAAACGTCAAGTTTTTCCTTTAAGTACAGTGTCACGCGTCAGATATTTTTATACAAATACAGACACATGCTCAAACAATTGCATGAGTATTTTTTTGTTAAATAAAATACCAATATCATGCTAGAATTAGAAAGCACTAAGTAGATAGAAGCCATTGAAAAGGTCAGAAAACTTATGCCGTATAATAAAATTAACAGCTTTTGGTCCAAAAATGTCTGTGAATAGTTCCAAATAATATCTCCCAATTTTAAAATCTGCCCCGAAATAACATTTGACTAACATTGCTAGAAAGAAGAACAAACTATCCTTTTCCAAGTATCTACAGAGTCTGGATAGTCGGTTGTCTGGTAGGGAACCTTAGTACCTGGCTACTGATTAGCTGGTTCCATACCAGTACCCGATCGAATAAGGAATTCGTTGTTAACATTCACTAGTCAAGTTCAGACAATCGCTACCTACAAGTCCTACAACATTGCAACAAATTACATAGCATTACTTTTGAACCACTTACTCTATTATACTCCAGCCATGCCTCACAAATGCATCCTGCACGAGCTATTGCTATTGACAACGCAGACATACAACTGCATAGGTCCTCAGCTCTCCAAAGATTTGCAAGTTAATGCATATGGACAAATAGCTGACAAGTTTCAATGACCTCTGGTAACCCTTTTGAGGAAAACTTGACAGCAAAAGTGTATTATATTTGGAATATGAATAACTGTATGTAAGGTTAAAGACGTTGCAGATTTGATTCTATGGCGTATTGGGATGTAGTCACTTACTGGCCTAAACATTTATTGAAGTTGTGCTGTCGGCATGAAAAGAAAACATGGGGCTTACTTCGATCAAAGGGACCTACTATTCGACATATTATATCTTAGAGAGAAAATACATTCGGGGAGTCTCTTTTCCGTAGCTTCCAAAGCCAATCAAGAGTTAAAGACCTTCTCTGAGTGTCGATGGCAAATATTAAGTTAAATTGTTTGGCCCAGAACTCACCAACGCTGTTGTTGTAAACGCCAGAGTTGAAGATGACAAAATGCAAAAGCCGTTCGATCTTTTTATACCAAAACTAATCTCTCATGTAAAAGATAGCCTCAATATTGATGCTGTTAAACAGGTTATAATATGTTGTGCAACTAAAAACTCTTTGCATGTTGCTTGAGCGATAAGCAAATTGAGAACAACTAAACAAGACAGAATTATATCCATTAGGGTAGTACATCAATATGTTCGTGCAGAAATAAAGACTCATTCATTCCTACCGCCATTTTATCGTAGGTTACTACACTATACTGTGCCCATAGACTATGTAAATGGTTTCGTGCGTTTGCCCATATCTACACACTTTATCATGAATGTACGTACCATAGGCTGAACCCATTCAGTAATTGGAGCACTGGATCGGTAAGCGAACAAATTGTTGATGTTTAAACATCGATTGAATTTCGATTTGATATGCTATCAACGTTGGTGGTTTAGTACAAAATTAAAGGGCACAGAAAATGAGCTTCAGTAAACACTACTAACGAACTAATCTAGATTTACTGGACTTGAAAGATCTTTCTGAAAACTTTCGCCAGCGAGTGATAGAAATTTCAAACTTGGCGAAACTGCATTCTTGTGAGCTTCCACAGGCACCAAGAAGGATGAGAAACGATCTACTAATAGCGAAAAAACATTCGGGCCGTTAGAATCAAAACCACCGGACCAAACCAAGAGCTTTGCCCTTTCCTTAAACAGACTACAAAAACACCATCGTATAAAGTTACAAAAACCACAAGCGGTAGTTCACTTGTTGAGCACGGGTGGATGCGCGAGCGCTTGTCACACTTCACTGGTTTCGATACCAAGGGTCGGGCTACGCTACGCCATTGCCATTAACATCTAGTCCTGCTTGAACTAATTGGCCGATAAAGGTACCGTACCTTACTGTTTTGTTGTAGAAAACTAATATATAAAACATGGAAGCTCTTCCAAAACCTTTTAAGAAGTGTTTTAAAAGATCCGGGAACGAATTGTAAAGACGATGGTATAGAAGTAGAAGACTGAGGTACCAATTCTGATATCGTGGCGAATTATAGAAAGCAATAGTTATAAAAGCAATAGATACTAATAAAATTGAGTATAAAGTTGTATTGTCCAGTAAGAAACCGGCGTGCTTTTTTCTCTCAGTATTCCAGTATAATTCAAACGCAGTACAAAAACTACTTCGTGTAAAAAACTGCAGTACCTATCTTATCTATTCAATCAAGTCTGGTTGTTCTAGAAACAGGCTCCAAAATACTTGGAATAAAGCTTTGATGATGCACATGCCTACTATGATAATTATGATCATCTCTTATCTGTATCTATTTTTCTGTGTGTAATAAAATAAATAAAATTATGATTTAGTCAGTTTCAGTCCATTTGTTTTTATTTATTTGAAGGGACGGGCGATTGGCTGACATCTTGCCCTTCAATTTAACTAATTGAGCTATTACAGTGCCGTACCTCTGTAGATAACATATTATTGGCCGAGAATGATGCGAGATTGTCCCGTCTTAATAAACATGTCGACAGTTCTAAACAATAGGTAATGTTGTGAAATAGTGGAAGGTATTGTCATCAATCGATTGGATCTAAGACTAGCGTAGTTAGTGTAAAACCGACCATATTTCAACCTGCTCGACTTAGTAGGCTCAATGACGAATAGAATTGGTATCATTAGACCTCCTACATCAAATCTATTTAAGGCTATAAAACCTACAGCCAACTGGCCCTTCAAGTCGCGCTATTGCTATAATATTGATCCCGGTATAGCTAGCAAACCTTACAAAGCATCTAGCTATTGTACTTACTATTCAGGCTTTTATAGAACACTCCCAATCGCTTTGTACTCGTGTGATGCAGTCAATTAACAGGTGACTCAGAGTTACAGATTTTAAGCAGGAAAGAATGACTTGACTACGAATGGGACTAAATGTCGTCAAATAGACTTAACTTGCGTGTTCTATACTGAGCTCACGCAACGCGTCGTACGTCCAGCCAGTAATAGGACGCGCCCATCAAGGAGCGTTATTAGTTTATTATTCATAAAACAAAAGGTATTTTAATAAAACACGTATACTAAAAGATCAATAATTCAATTACCTTTAAAATGGTGAAGGTTTAAGTAAAATACGCTTGACAGATTTTGCTTGATTCTCAGTTTTTTATCTGCGTTAGACATAACTTTACAAATTAATTTCACTATGTAATATAAGCATAATCTATTATATTCACATATTAAGTTATTAAGAAAATGCTCTAATTTAACATATATTTTTTCCGAATCATTAACACTACGCGTTTAGATGTGATCTTCAGTATAAACTCATTAAAAGTCGGTTATCGTCGCCTTAACATCTGATTTGTTTAGAGATCAGTGTCTTGATTACAGTTGGTAGGTACCGTAACCAGTACACGGCAGTCTCGGGACCAACAGCATCCACCTGCTTAATTATCACTTACTAACGATCACAAATCCCGTTGCCATGCTCAGATTATGGCAACACTCACCCACGATTTCTTGTGGCGGTTTTGAATGGCAATGGCGGACGCTTCCGTAATAGAGTAGACTACTTTTGATGTTGTGATGAATTATGTTGACGTCCGAAATCATTTAGATTAGTTTAGAAGAGTTTGTTCACGTCCAATGCTCAAGGTCGTACAAAAAATGTCTGGACGTTATACGGTGATTTGTTTGTGCGTTGGCAAATACAGAGGCCCGTGAAACTTTTCTAGGTAAACGCGTTCATGAATGTATTTTTCTTTGCCATTGTTCATGTTGGAAGCATAAGCAGTGCCGTTATTCTAGCTAGTATGTACAGTAGGCCGCTCATCAGTGGCAACTTAACCAGTATAAGCTAGCCTCATATTCTATTGTAAGTCCTACTATGCTAGGCCGGCCCAAGGGCAGTGTTAGCATCGACGTACGGACTACTGCACAAAACTTGGATTGTTGAGTATGGTCTCGGGGGGTTCATGTAGTACAAAGGTCAGTTACTGAAAATGATAAAAAGCACTGCGGGATTCGGGCAAAAATTATATTTAGTTTGCGCCGCATTTTCGCTCTACTTTAAAAAGTAGGAAGTAAGATTTTATTTTATTTTTCGTGTGCTTAGTGACAAACCTGGTGTCAGTTTTAAAGCCGCCCAAAGGCTTCTGACTTGGCTTTACATGCCACCATGATATATCTCTCAGGCATGCCGGTTTCCTCACAATGTTTTCCTTCACCGTTTTTGAAGCAAGGGATAATTATACAATACGCACTAGGACCCGAAAAGTCAGAGGTGCCTTGGGTTCGAACCCGAGAATTGGCAGTCCGACGGTCACACCATTAGGCTATCACTGCTAGGAAGTAAGTATCTATGGGCGATTTCTTTTTGATATTCTAAAAACATTAACCGTTATCCATTTCTAATAAAGGAGTTTTCATTTTGAAAGGATATTATCTCAGCTGCCACATACAAGGACCGTTTAGTTGATCTTAAATTCAATTCACTTCCAACTATCTCGACCACGTGGGTGACTAATTATACCGTGTCGTGCCTAGATAGTGCTCTATTTAGTCACGCAAGATATAACAATGTAGTACGGTGTACCAGGATACACGTAGTAAATACCTCGCGGCAATTTATGACGGAGATTATTCACTAAATGGAGTGTTACGATTTGATTTGGATGTTATGAACCCGGGTGCCGTGGTTATAGTATATTTTTACTTTTAATAGGTACTACCGACGATGAAATTTAAAGACAATGTGCGCTTTTGTCATTTCTAACGTGACGATATTATGGTTGACGTCCACATCCGTAAAATGTATGGAAATACGTGCACGTTATAACTTTACCGTGGATGGATATTTAAAAAAACTCCTGGCTGGAGGCTCTTAGTGTAGAAGCTAAAGGCAGCCACAGGAAAGTCCGATTAAGCAGCCACGACCTTAGTGGTCACCTGCAAGATGCCATAGTAAAAAAAAAAAAAGGATATTTAAAAACTCATATTTCCGTACAATTTACTTCCCTGTTATTGTGATGCCCGTGGAAGTAAACGATAATATCGTCACGTTAGAAATTATAAAAGAGCATATTTTTCGTTGTAGTATTACGAGTTTTATAGTAAAAAGATTTGTCAACTTTTTGGAATCATGACACTGGCAACACTGGTGACAGGTCGTGAAAAAACCGACGTCTTAGTTAAATTATTTTAAATTATTAATTAATTGTGTTTAATTAGTGTAAAATCTATTCTTTATCTTAGAATCTAAGTAAATAGTGTCACACTCAGTGTTTGTGCCGTGTTTTTATGGAGATCACACATACCCCGCTTTCCGAATTAGAACATAATCGCTCACAGCGCTGACATCGACAATTGGCGTTCCGATTAAGATGTCACGATTATGACAGCTGAGGGCTGTCATCAATTCGGAACGCTCGTGAACGCACTCACAGTACTCGCTTAACGTCAAAACTTGCATAACATATTTCTTTGTGTTTATTCTTCAAATTTCTTCTTTAGGTGGCAAACGGTAGCCAGAAGCACAATTTCGAAAATGCCACGTTAGTTTAAAGATAGGATGCGAGTCAAAACACAACAGCACAACTGTCATTTTTGACAGCGCCCACGGTGATATTAGTAAAAGGCATGGTCGGCGTTATCGCAAGATGGCGCATGTCATGACGTCATCTATGACGATCGAAGACGAACTGTTAGCGCGCCCACGTTAATACGGTACAGGAGTTAGCGCGCTCAAATCGATTACAGCGTAACTCGGAATGCACCCATAATAATCGATAATTCGATAAGTCATCTACCGGCTGTCAACGTTTGGATTGCGAATTTGAATTCATCGAACCCGGGGAGTATTTTGATTTATACTATTCAATATTGTAGTTATATTTACACACTTCACAACACCTGTAAACACTGCTCAGAGTTATGAGCTACGTCCACTACTCATCGGCACCGTTTATGTCTCCTTTTGCTTGACAAATAGTGGAAGCAAAATCGACGACGAAAACACTTGCCCCAGACATAAAACATACACTACAAACTTCACTTCACACATATTTATCCATAATTTTCTATTTACCATTGTATAAAACTAATCTTATTGTCGAATTGTTGAAACTTTGTTAGGTACCTCTAATCTTAGTATGTCCTTATTTTTCTTAATAGAAACAAGCTATATAACAATTAAATAAGTACTTAATTTAAATGCTAATAATAATAAGTAATACTATTCATACAAAAATAAGAATTGTGATAAATCTCTGAATAAAAAATAAAAATAACTTCTTACTTTCTACCTCCATATTTTCATAATCTTATCTAAAACTTAATTTTTTGTTTTTTTTAGTTCTTGCTATCTATCATTTCTTCTCAAGTTACCTCATTTAGATTCTCATATACTCAGCTGTTTCTTATCACATTCCAGGTGCCATTTGGAGATATTTGTGAATATGATGACCCGCGGAGCCACAATTCGTGACATCAATGACAAACTGAATGTTGCACTGAAGGAGCTAGAGGCATCAAAAAAACTTTCCAACCAGCTGCTGCAGGAAAGAGAGGACAGCGAGATTGAAGTCCAGAGGGTAAATGACAGAAATACTCAACTCAAGAGCCAGCTTGTAGAACTCCACACCCAGCACATGGATATACTTGACCAGCATCACCATCTCCGTCAACTAGTGTCAGACTTCCAACAGTGCAGTGACACTCATGACCAGGCACTAAAACGCATATCAGGTCTTGAAGCGGAATTGTGCAAGGCACACAACAAAATTTCCATCATCGATTCTCTGAAAGCTAGCGAACAGGTTGCCAACACAAATCATTTTTTCAATGAGCTGGTTGGCAGTGTATCCAGACAGGAGTGTGAAAAGTCCACCGGTACCATAGACCTGACTGGGGAAGATACCTTAACTAAATGTCCCATCCTAACTAGTCATAATAAAATTAAAAAATACATTAAAATCACTAGAAATATTAAAAAATACAAAAAACTCTTGAAAACACATAATGTTTATAAGTGTAACATTAATCTTAGAAAAGAGCGTATCAACTTACAAACCCAATTAAATGTATGTAATGATAAGTTGGAAACTAGTCGACAAATGTATGATGTTGACATACAGAACCTTCAGAAGGAATTATTGAACAAGGAAAATTCATTAAAGGAAATCTTTTGTAAGTATGAGCATAGCCAACAAATGTTAAGTGAGCGCTTGCAAGGGGCATGTGAGTTGGTGGACTTGGTGAAGTGCGATGCAGAGAGGTGTCAGTCACTGACAAACAATCTTACCTGTAGTAATGCTCCCACTCGGCCACCTCTCATGTCACAGCATGTTGTTCCTACAGCTTTGCCCATTTTAACTCAAACTTTAGAAATTGTAAACCCTACTCAAAGTAATGTTTTGGTATATTCAGATAGATTAGGAGCAGGTTTTGGATCATTGTTAAATAATCGCTCTAAACATACTATAGTTAACTGTTGTTACCATAACCTGCACTTAAATGAGCTTGTTCATAAAATAAAACATACACCAATGAATGAGCAGACTACTGTAGTTCTTTTAATTGGAAACAGTCTGAGCATCACAAAAAGGGACATAGTTAATGGTATTGACACCCTACTTAAATTAAAATTAGGTAAATTAATATTATGTGCATTGCCATATTCCGATAAGTTATATGAGCAAGATAACAATTACATTTTTAGCTTAAATAACCTTATGCATATTTTGGCATGTCGTCATAGTGACCGTTTATTGTATTTTGATACTAACAATTTTGTTAGAGATTTTGTGTTGACTCAGGAGCATATGTTTTTACCTAAGAAAAGTCAACATATATTAGCTACTTTATTAGCCTTCAATATACACGCAGTTATTAATGTTTTAACTGAGACTAACTTAAGTGACGAAACAGTATTATCTAGTACTTCTAATAATACTGTAATAGATTCTTTAAACTTTTAGAATCGACAAAGGAGAAGCATAATAAGAATATTTTACTATATCACCAAAACTTAAATCGCTTCTCTGGCAAAATTCTAGACGTGGAAATGTTAATAGATAAATATCACATGGATATCTTATGTTTTTGTGAAACCTGGTTAAAACCAGATAGGATGTTGTTTAATATAAATAATTTTTCAGTTGCCAGTGCGTACAATAGGTCTTCATTAGGGGGGGGTACCTTGATATTATGTAATAGTTATTTCAGATATAAGGAAAGGAAGGATATCACTGCTTGCTCTGTTGATCGCTTATGTGAGGTAGCATGTGCAGAGGTTGAAGGCCATACTTTCTTATGTGTTTATAGACCACCAGCCTCAAACTTGTCATCATTTTTAATCATAATGGAAGAAATACTAACTAAACTTTTTAGAGATAAAAAAATAGTTTTTGTTTGTGGTGATCTAAATGTTGATCTACTAGTAAATTCACCTGAAAAATGTAAGCTCATCTCACTGTTCAAATCTTTCAATTTAAAAAGTATATTTAATGTAGCAACTAGAATAACAGCAACCTCAGCTACATGCATAGATAATGTATTTACTAATTGTAAAATAAAAGACTCGTTCCTAATTAGTGGCGTCAGGTCTGATCATACAGGTCAACTTATATCCTTTGAATCAGATAAAAAGTTACGTTTAAATAAAACTATTCAGTTAAGACCTCTGACTAAAAATAAATTGAAAATGTTTAATAATAATGTTCTTAGCAATCTTTCAACAGCTAGTTTTGATTCACAAGACCCCAATATAAATTACGGTACATTATTTTCTACAGTATGCCAAGAATTCAATAAAGCATGTCCTGTAAAAAAAGTAACAATAAATACTAAACCAAAATTTAATGAATGGGCCACTGCTGGGATTAGAAAAAGCAGAGATATTTTATATAATTTATATAACGAAAAATCATTGACTTCTGATGAAGCTGTTCATAACTATGTAAGAAACTATTCAAAGATATTTAAACGAGTCTGCGCCCAAGCTAAATCAAATTTATTAAGTAACAAAATTAGTATGTCTAACAATAAAATAAAAGCTGTGTGGCAGGTAATTAACAAAGAAACTGGATACACGAAACAGCGAGATCAAAATGAATTGTCTTTAAAAATTGATAATGAAACCATCTCAGATAAGTTTAAAGTTGCTGAGACATTAGAAAATTTCTTTACTAACATCCCAATAGAGGTTACGAAATCTCTCTCCTCATCATCTATACTAGCCGAATCTCTTCTAAAAGAAAACTTCAGTAAGGACATTCCAAGTTTTGAATTCCAACCCATTTCTATTGTCACAATTAAAAAAGCATTCAAAAGTCTTAACATAAAAAACACTGAAGACTTATGGGGGATTTCCGTTAAGGTTCTTGTAGATATCATTGAAACAATTGCCCCTGTCTTAACAGGCATATTTAATCAATGTTTAGATAGCGGTACGTTTCCTGATTTAATGAAACATAGTAAAGTAGTACCAATTTTCAAATCGGGTAGTAAGAGTGATCCCTCTAATTATAGACCTATATCTGTGCTACCAGCTTTGAGTAAAATATATGAAAAAATCATGCTGGACCAGATGTTGTCACATTTTAACTCTAATGGGATTTTACATAGTCACCAGTTTGGTTTCACGAAAGGTAGATCGACGACTGACGCAGGAGTGAAACTCATCAGTCACATTTTGGAATCCTGGGAGAAGTCCCAGGATGCAATTGGCATTTTCTGTGACCTCTCAAAAGCGTTTGACTGCGTTGACCACAATACACTGATCTGTAAATTACACCACTACGGAATTCGTGGACAAGCTGCTGACCTTGTTCTTGCCTATCTATCAAACAGGCAACAAAAAGTAAATGTTAATGGGGCGACGTCCTCGGGGTCTCTAGTTAAAATGGGCGTGCCTCAAGGTTCAATTCTTGGCCCTTTCTTATTTCTAGTCTATATAAATGACCTTCCTTACATGATGGCTAACTTATCGGATATAATTCTATTTGCTGACGACACTTCTCTAATTTTTAAAATAGATAGAAAAGATACAGATGTCTTACATGTCAACGATAGTCTAGCTGTTCTTTCGAAATGGTTCGCAGCTAATAATCTTTTACTAAATGCGAACAAAACTAAATGTATTAGGTTCTCATTACCAAATGTACCTCAAGTCGGTCTAAATCTAAAACTTGATGGCAAAAAATTAGATGCAATAACAGAAACTATATTTTTAGGTATTACTTTAGATTCAAAATTGCAATGGGGCGCCCACATTAGAACTCTTTCAGGTAGATTAAGTTCGGCTGCATATGCAGTAAGAAAAATAAGACAGTTGACTGATATAGCCACAGCTAGGTTAGTTTACTTTGCTTATTTCCACAGTATTATGTCTTATGGAGTTTTGCTGTGGGGATCGGCAGCTGATGTAGATTCAGTTTTCATTTTACAAAAGAGGGCTATCCGCGCTATATATAAAATGGGTCCTCGCGAGTCCCTTAGAAACAAATTCAAAGAAGTTGATATACTGACTCTGCCTTCTCTTTATATCTTAGAAAGTATTTTGTACGTTCGCAAAAACTTAGGACTTTTCAAAATAAGAAGCGATTTTCATAATATAAATACACGTAATAGACATGAAATTGTGATACCCAAATTTAGATTAACTAAAACAAGCAAGTCATTTCTTATAAACAGTATCCGCTTTTATAACAAGTTGCCTAAGTCGGTTACAGAACTTAGCGATGGGAAGTTCAAAACCCACATCAAACGCGTCCTTATTAAGAAAGCATATTATAAAATTAAAGACTATGTTGAAGACAAGGAAGCTTGGCAATAATTCCTTCTGCACATGTGGCTTCCCTGGTACCTGATTAACGGCAAATTATGTAAGAATCTATTAACTGCTCCCAAATTACCATGTATACATTTTTTATTTTTATTTTTACATTCTTCTTTGACATAATCACCCTATTATTTGACATTATATACCTAAAATTTTATTTCAACTCTTTATTAGTGGCTTTTGTGGACATGATAATTATTGAGATTTGATACAGCCGTAATAGCAATCACGTCATTTCGTTTAAAATACGTTTTTATTTTTATTAATTTATTTATCTTTATATAGATTCTTCTCAATTTTGTGAATGTGAGAACGCTGTAGGCCTAGTGGACTGTAGATTTGTTCACCATCATTATTCTGTTAAGTACCTGGTACTTGTTGAAAGACCTACACTGTCCTCCCATACCTAATAACACTGTTATTTGTAAATATTGTAAAAGCCCATTATTTTTAAAAGAGTAACCGTGGAGTTTCTTGCCGGCTCTTCTCCATAGGAAACAACCAATTGGAACCGTGCACCTAGCTTCTGACGTTTCATAAGTGCCCATGTAGGTTTATATGAAATAAAAATATTTTGAATTTGAATTTTTGAATTTGAATTTGTCTCCGAGGTAAACTCCTATTTTGGTCAATGAAAAGTGTGAAGTGTTTTGTTTCACATGAAATATTGAGTTTCTTTACATGTTTCGAGACTGTGACCAAAACTCATTGCCATCTAAGTTGAACTGTTTTTCATTCATTCGGTAAATAATTAAAGTAAGGGGTTGTTTGGTTGTTCTTGTTCGGTTCGGCATGATTGCATGAAGTGTGTAGCACGCCTAACTTCTACAACATAATCCCGAAAAATACCGAACTGCATTTTTAACTGCACATGGCTTCAGTATATCTGTTTGTTTATACAACAAATAAAAACATTGATAAGAAAGTCGTCGACAGATATTGGCCAGTGATCTTGAAGTATCCTGACACGTTAGGGGGTCCGCATGCTGTTTTTTTGCTCACTTGTCGAGCGACCAGACTCGGCGGGATGCGAATGAACACAGATTTTTACCATTTTGTTTTTTTTATGATTTAGGTACTTTATTTTTGCAAGCATGCAATATGTGATGCTTCTGAATGATCGTTTGGGGAGGGGCCAATAATCATAGTTTCGTTACTTTGTACTTTATTTATGTGACCATCAGAAATTTCGTGAGGAAACTTGTTCATAATTTCATAATATTTTTTGTGGGTATCAAGAATTGTTGTACTAAATTGAGTGTTGTAGGAAGTGTTTTTATGATATCCTTGACTTTATAATGTATTCAAATATATTTGCAAGTTAACTATGTTGCTATGGTCATACAAACCATGGAGTTGTACTGAAGAATAAAAGTTTTGATGAAACATTCTTTGATAACTTCACAAAAATATTGCTTATCTATACTGATAAGCAAGTTCATTCACTCCACAAAAATAATTCAAACAACCTGAAGGATATTTTTTATCACTAGTATTTTACTATGAAAATCTTTGAGGCTATACTAAAATAGAATAGCCACCCAAAGCTAAGAGCAAAGAAAAAATCTTTTTTTTTTATTTGTATGAGTACTTAAACCACAATTTTAATCCACTGAATAAATCCTTCATGCCAGCAAACTAATTGTAAATGCAATATTATCTTCATTAAAGAATATAAAAATGGAGCACTGATAGATAAAGAGGTTATGGGCAGGTGCGGCCAAGATAAGTGGAATTATCTTATTTGCCATGGTCATATCACTCATTTACTTGACATGTCTACGTAAGAACCTATGAGTTTAAATTTTGATATTTTCACAGAACTAAAGGATAAATATGAATTGTTTCAGTGCATGGTTTTCTTGCTTAAATGGTTATTTAATTGAATAAATATGTAATCAACCAGTTTGGATGGTGAAAAAAAGTATCAATGTGTTTTATTTACAATTTCCTGTTGAATAAAAACTGTGATTGAAAATATACTGTTGACGTGACATTGAATATTAATGTAAATATACAGACCAAGTTTGTTAATCAATTATTGGGAATGCTATTCAAGGAAAATAGTATAGCATACTCAATGGAAGAACAAATAATTGAAGCATAAATTGTGTTGAAACAAACTTTGTAAATAAACAGGTACATTGTTTTGATAAAATTAATCAAAACATTAGCATATTGTTATAACCATGTTAGATAAAGCACAGACCAACATGATAGCTTATTTTTTTCCTGTAGTATTATTAGTACGCTAGATTTTTTCTAGATAAAAATGTCAAGGTAAATGTGGATTGCACTGTGCATTAATTTGAGAAAAGTGAGATGTGCTAAAAATAAAAGTATACCACATTGTTTAAGCATAGCAATCGCGCCAAAAACTCGATGAAATGAGTTCTAGCTAGTAGTAAAAATACAGCTATACTTTAATATAAGTTTAGGTAGAAAAAGATATAAAAAAACAGCATTTTTATTACTTCCTAGTGAGAACCAGAGGTCCAATTTCATTCATTTCTTGTACATTTTAAACAGAAATACGCCGCTGAAATAGTGTAATACGAGTAGAACGCTGCAACATCGTTTTATATTACGGAGCTACGAGCGTAATTAGAAAGACCGATGCAAAGATCCTTTGGGCGTGCGCAATCCATAACCTAAATAATAAACACAAGCATCTATAAACAATAAAAGGTGAATAAAGAAGTATTTGAGCTTCTTTCCGGCAAATTTTGACAACATTTCCGAGTGTAATATTCAAGTTGGACAAATAAAAAACAATAATTGAAATGATGGCGGGCGGCACAATGGCGCGCTCACGGTTTGATAATAAAACAAGGGAGAAAACGAGGAAAATACTCACGTTTGATTATAATAATCCACACTCACTGAAAATAACACTGAACAAACCAAATAACACCGAATTTGGCGTGTAACGATCAAACAAAACGTATTCTTTTCGAGAAAGCGTCGTTAGAACACATCGTTTTTCCGGATTCAGAATGATTAGTATTGCCAAGTGTTGCCAGCATGCCAAACAAAAGCATGTTTCATTCTGATTTTATTTTATTTTATTATGATAATCAAAACACTACTGAAAAATTGTTAAATTATTTTGACGCAATGGAGTGTCAAAATAAAGGTTCAGTTAAAAATATAAATAAAAATCGATTTATAGTTTTTTTTACCTTGGCAAGATAAAAAGTGTTCTCAGGCTCGTTGAGTTCCCATAATTGTGGGAACATTTTAAGAATGTGGCAGTGATAGAAAAATAGAAAATTGTTTATTATTCAGGTATTATTACCTAAATAATAAACAATTTTCTATTTTTCTTAGTCAGCAGGGTAGAATGTACCTGGAACGAAACATTACGTTGTAATAACTCACCTTTATACCTACATTCTTAGCAAATAAACATTTTCTATTTCTTCTTACAGCTAGGTTACAAAGTATTATTTGTCAGTGAGTCCCAAACTAGACAGTAAATCTGTGAATAATGTAGGGCTCGGGATTCGCTCATATTTGGAATTGACCTCAAATGTCAAGATTTCATGAAAATAGTCAATCAATAGGGTGTTTGAATTTAGAGAGTTGTATTGGTGATTTTAATGCTGATTATTCTTGAAATACATATCTCTTCAAGTCGAAAATCATATGTTGATCAACAGAACTGGAATTTGTAATCGCGCGCCATTTTCGACTCAACCATATTTGGTATTTGTTTAATTAAAACATAGACATTTACGAAAATTGTGCGTTAAGCTGTAACGTCACAGAGCATGTAATGTAACGTGGTGTGTCACGGATCTGGGGTGATCAAAATCCACATGCCTCATAAAGTGACAGTTGATGTAATATGGAATAGGACCGTACTTTTTTTAAATTACGAAAAATATACTGCAAACGTCAAAATAGTGCATTCCTGCCAACAAAGCAACGGTGGACATTTAATTGATATTTTGTTTTATATGTAAATGTCATTACAATCTCCGTACATATAAAGGAAAAAAATGTAAATAAAACATTTGAATTAATACATATTTTTTTGTGTTTAAAATTCAAATTATAACTGAGATTTCCTTTACAACCAGATACTGACTTGCAAATTGCAACAACTGTGAGAAAATTTGAATTTTGCGGCCTTCCCTAGAGCTATCGCCATTTATTGAAATCTCTCTTATTCTGAATCTCATCAAAACAAAACATAGTCATGATGTCATTGGCATGTTCTATTATATTCAATCAGGATCATTCATTGCATATTTGAATCATAAAGGATAAAGAAATTAAAAATATGTTTAATAACAAATAATGTTTATAATTATATGTATACAATAGTAAATTATTATACAATTTTTTACACTAGGTACTAAATAAAATTCGGGAAAATACAGTTCTTACGTGGTAGCCCCACTGAACTGTCAATCGAATGTCAAAAACTCAAAATAAAATAACCAAAAATACAACATGTGCGTTGCGCGGCGACACACGGTATTTGATCTATAAATAGTTATATCAAGTTATTATTGTGCCATGGATTACGTGCTAGGCAGCGTGGCAGCCTTAATTACCGGCAACGTGACACCAAGCAGACCTAAGCTCATTAAGAGAGCCCTAACTCCCACAAAACATCAGCCTTCACCCAACGTTACTCCAAAGAGTGAATTTGTTGAAGATAGATCCATATTTCTTTCACCAAGTATGCAGAAAAAGAAGGCTATAGTCAAGAAGTCGCCGAAGAGAATATTTCAAAACCCAGAACTAGAGGGTATTGAAAATGGTGAAGGTAATTTAAGTCTCACTAGTCCGAAGGCAGATAAAGTGAAGAAACATTTAAAAGATGAGTTAGAAGCTGACAGCGTGGCTAATCAAAGTATATTGAGTCAGAAATCACCTAAAACCAAAGGTAATAACAAAAGAGAATTAACATCAACACAGGTCGGTAATAAAAGTGTTACAGAACAAGATGATAATGAAAGCACTCCTAAAAAAAAGAAAAGGAAACAGAACTTAGAATCAAATAGTACTGTAAATCTCAGTACTCAATCCATAGGCAATGTAAGTACTGAAAGTAGTGCAGCTGCAGCTAAGAGTCCTAAAAAGAAGAAGCAGAGGCGCAAATCAGTAGTTACCACAGATAGTGTTAAGAAAAATGATATCAGTGAAAAATCAAATGCACCTACGCCTAACAAAAATCCTAAGAAACAGGATAATAAAATAGATAGTTCAGAGGCAACAGTAAAAAGCAATGAGGTCACAGAAACAAGTAATACTAACACTCCTAAAAAGAAGAATAAGAAACGAAAGAAGAAACCAAAAGCACAAGTAGCACCACAAACTACAGAAAATAAAGATAAAGAATCAGATGGAACAGACAAGGAGAATATACAAAAAGCCAATCAAGTAGTAACAAAAAAGAAAAATAAAAAACGTAAGAAATCGAAAGGACCACAGAATAAACCAGAAGTTATGGACACAGATGAACAAAAACCAGAAAGTGAAGTAGAATCAGACAATGAAGAAGAAGAAGAAGAGGAAAACACAGAATCTAAAAGCACAGTTAACCCAAATGCTATAACAGACAAAGAATCAGATTCAGAGCATGAATCGGACGATGAAATAGAATCAGAGAATGAAGAAATAAATAAAACAGTTCTGGAATCAGAGAAGCCAGAAACTTCAGATGAAGAAGATGAGGAACCAGAGAAAGTAGAGAAAAAAGAAGGAGAGAAGAAAGAAGGGGGGAAGAAAGAAGGTGGTGAAGAGAGAATTACTGAGGAAGAGATTAAAAGGACACTGTTTGTCGGCAATGTGCCTTTTAGCGTTAAGGTTAAGAAGGAATTGAAGAAGATTTTCGGTCAACATGGACAGATAGAAACCATCAGGTAATTTTTATATAGATTCAAATTTTTCTGGTAATTTTTGGAACTAACAATATATACTTTTTTGCTAATGAATTTCAGTCTCTCAAGCCAGTCTCAAGAGGCATTCTATCTGTTCATGACATAACATCACCTTATTTCTAACTCATGTTATATCCTCAGGATCCGCACAGTACCCATAAAGGATGGCCGGTACACCCCCAAGTTAGCTGTCATCAAGAATGAGCTGCATCCTGAGAGAACCACTGTCAATGTGTACATTAAGTATGCAGATGAAGACTCTGTTGAAAAGGTTGGTTTTGGATTTCACTTTCAAATATTCTTTCTTTTGGAGCTTTGGCTTGAGGGCCCTCTGTTGAAGGTAGACTTATGAAGAATGAAAACTATACCCTATATTCTTTTGTTTAAAGTTAATTTTGTATTTATTTGCGATAATACGACAAGTGTAGTGCCAGTATTAAAAGTAAGAATTCTTAATATTTCACAATCAATCTGTCTTTTGTATAAATTTGTTGAAGTCTAAACTACTATTGATTACTACAGCAAGAACAATTACAAGTTGTCCATATGCTGCCAGTTGCAATCAGCATGTTGCAATGTAATGTTTACTAATTTGCATCTCTGAGACCCAACTTCATTCCTTCAATTATTCAATCCGGAGAAATATTTTAAAACCTTTTTACCTTCTCCAGGCCCTAGTCGAAAACAACACAATCCTCAATGAGAACCACCTCCGAGTTTCCCGCAGCAGCAGCACAGGCGCTGAACACGACCCCAAGTGCTCCGTGTTCATTGGAAACTTGCCGTTTGCTATGGAGGATGAAGCACTACGGGCCAAGTTCGAAAACTGTGGGGAGATTCATTCTGTCAGGATTATTAGGGATAAGAAGACTAATGCGGGAAAAGGTGGGTTTATTATTGTTGTTGATGTTGTTGTACAGATAAAACAGCTCTACTGTCATTCTCAGGAAATTATTTAATTAATGTGTTTCTTGGATTCAAATCAAACCAAATACTCCTACTTGCGATTACCACAACTTTCTTCATTCTTGTCACTTTTCTCTTTATCAGTACAAATATTCGCATGAAGTAAAGAAAACGTGAGAAAATCATAGAAAAAATTTTGGGTGAATTAATACTTCAGACGCCCTTAATAATCACATAATGAGTACCTATACTTCTTTTCGAGATTTAACTCCCAAGGCAAATTAAATCTTCTCTTTGTCATTTTGCATTGTTAGTTAAAATACATTTCATTTTTCTTTCCAGGATTCGGCTACGTAAACTTCGAATCAAAAGACGGCGTAGAATTAGCCCTAGCTTTAACAGAAGAAGATCTAACGGTCAAGAACAGAATACTCCGCGTTAAACGATGCACGCAAACCACGACCAAGAAGAAACCAGTTAAAAACAATAATAACGTAAAACATAGCGGGTACAAAGGCGGCAACCACCAGCCTAATCAAGAAAGAGGTGGCTTTAATAACCAGCCTAATCAACAAAGAGGGGGCTTCAGAGGTGGTAATAACGACAACAACCAACAAAGAGGTGGCTTTAGAGGTGGTAATAACCAAGGTAACCAGCAAGGAGGTGGCTTTAGAGGTGGCAACCAGCAAAGAGGGGATTTCAGGTCTGGTAATAATGATAACAACCAGCAAAGAGGTGGCTTTAGAGGTGGAAATAACCAAGGTTACCAACAAAGAAGTGGACCTCCTAGCCGTAATAACCAAGGTAATAGGCAGAGAGCGTTTGGAGCCGGTAATAACCAGCAAAAAGGCGGATTTAATAATAAATTTGGTGGCCAGAAGAATGTACCGCAGAGAGATGAGCAGGGACGCGAGGGAGCGCATAGGCGGGTTATGAATAAGAGGAAAAATCAGGTAAGAGACGAAATATGTAAATAATAAAATTATGCACTTTCTTAAAGACTGACATAAAAATGTTTATTATTGTCTGCTTAAAACGACCTACGTTAGCTAGAAAGACGAATACATTTTGTCGATGACGTTATAAAGTATTCAGTCTCATTGAATACCCGGCCAAGATTAGACCAAAATTCCTAAATATATTTCAAGGGATCTTCAGAATCGAACAGTACTTCTTTTCCATAATAATAATATCTTGGTAATGTGCAAAACTTTACAGTTTAAAGGCCGCGACCACAGCAGCAGATTTTTTTTTTTTTTAATAACTTCTTCGTATTTTTTATTTTATAGTATAAACTGACGTCTTTTTCCCATGGGGGTCGGTGGAAACTACAGATCGCCACCTGCTACGATCTTTACATACAACTTTTATTTGATTTGCATTTTAGATAGAATACCGTGTAAGGAATACTGACAATACAATCAACTTATTTTCTGCTTCCAGGACGGTGCGGACGGTGATACACCTCCAAACAAAAAACCGAAAGATTTGGACCAACCTAAAGAAAAGAAAAGCAGGAAGGAATTCGTTGGTATGACTGCAGAAAAGAAAAAGGTTAGTAACTCTTCAAACCCTTTCTTTTTATTTTCTAATTAATTCACCTATTTGATATAGGTGAATTAATAAGGATCATAAGATGTTGGACTCTTCATGATCTCTCCAAGGCATTTGAATGTGTTAAGCTGATCACTGTTATAAATAAATGTTAAACTAGAAAGTTCGTAGTCGTGCTATGTAGCTTTTACTATCTTATATTTGACAAGAGACAGCAGAAAAAAAGGCATATTCGTTGGAACATCATTATTTGGCATAGTAAATATTGGTGTCCCACAGGGCACTATTTTGGGTCCTCTCCAATTCAAGAATAGCATACAACCTTGTCATCTTTCGTAAGCGTTTGAAATATTAATATTGAAAATCTTGTATTCTACAGAAACACAAGTTCGACAAAGGACAGAAGAAAAAGAAGGCTCTGAGCGAGATTTTGACGAAATAGGTTGATTATGGTGATATTGCTTCCAACTGTATGTAACTTATTGTTTTAATGTGTTCATTAAAATTGCGAATATTTTAAGTAATTATTATTTGATTGGATTTTGCCCTTATAATTTTTTTCATTAATTTTAATAAATTTTAGATATTATATAGGTCTGACAACCAGTCTTACCTCTTACCAAGGGGTATCGTACTACCCAATAGCTGGGTTTACATAGTTTTAGCTTAACCTGAGCTGTTATGTTACTTAATATTCGATATAAACTACATTGCACTGGTACACCTAGTATGAACTTTATCTTTTGGGATTTAAAAAATAACCACCTCTAGGGGCAGCCAATAGCTGCTGGGATTGGATAACACAGCCTACAATAAATAAAAATACAAAGGTTATTTGGTACAGTATTTATTGTATAGTTGTCATTACAAAAAATGTCAATGTTAGCAAAAATAATCACAGTCTGACACTTCCAAGATACAATAATTAATTCTACACGCAATCGATACATTCGCTACGACATCTAACGACCGATTTACACAACTATTCGATGTTCATTTGCCAAGCGACATCTCTAGACCGAAAATTATAAAAAAAGAGAATATTTTATACAAACGCCACGTATAACTTAATATCTAGATTCCTATCTACCAATTCTAGACTCCATAACAACCTAACTTAACTGTACATAACTAAAATCTATAAAATGATGTGACCATTGATGATTATAGATTTTGAATACCATAAAGTTTGTGTGTTGCCGTTTAAAAAACAAGATGGCGCTGCCGTTTACTCAATAATTATTATTTTTCTTATAACTCTGTCATATTTTTATTATATTCACACAGATTTTTATAACAGAGCCTAACCAAAAATAATAATCATAAAGTATTTGAAGTTCAAACCAGTTTTTATATTTTGATCCAAAAAAGGTTTTTCGAAAAAAGTTTCCTTATACACCATTATTGTTTATGGCACCATCTTATTCTATGGTAACTCTTGTATCAGGTATTTTCAACATTGCATGTCAAAATCTTACATTATAATGTCCCTTACCAATAGCTATACCAATAGCTAGGAAAACCTGTGTTTATTTCGAGATAAGACACATTTCACTAAGGGATACGGTGATTTTAGGGCAATATTTATTTAGCTTGTTGGCAACACGACAGTAGATATTCATTTTTTAAATATGTTTATTATAGCAACACTGCTTAATTGTTTTAATTATTGATAATCCAATACGTAATCAGGTTTTAAATAGCATAAACTGAGAAATAGAGAGAACTCCCGAAATAAACACAAGAAAACACAATTTAACCCTAAAAAGCGTTGGACCAATCATTATTGCTAACATTCCCGTTAACCCTAGAAGTATATCTTGACACTAACGCATAAATATAAGCTACTATTTACATTCCGACTAACAGTCAATTAGCTATAAGAACTAGGACATTAAAAAAACAGTTTTGTTCGTATTTTTGAGCAAAATATAATTTTATGAGGATGTTAGAGCGAAAGAGGTTTAACACACATTTTTTTTTACATAAATATGTCTTCTTTTATAATTTTTCAATACTGTTGATAAATTAATCGAAGATTATTCTGTTCCTTTCTTTCGAACATGTAAATTGATCTTCAAAAATATAAGTAAAGCCACTTTTGCACAAACATCCTCAAATACGCAAAAAAGTGTCCATGTTTGCCATACTAAATCGGATTTAGAAATCGCAACATAGAAAACTTTTTCTTGTACGTTTTTGGAAAGAAAGCCGTACACTTTCGATATTTGGTGGTAACAGGCATAAGCGTGATTTAGGCACTTTGCAAAACGCCTAGATTTTTTTCTACATCTTCAGCCTTTTTTTTGTATTTTTATAATTTTTTCTCCTTTTTTCTTTAAGTTTCGACAGTGTACAACCAACTTTGACTCTTCTACCTTCACCTTTATAATGAAGAAATAGATAGGTACTGACTAAATAAGAGGCGTGGTCCATGAAATTCTAATTCTTTTCTATCGTAAGCTATAACGTACATAAATAATTTACAAATATACTTACATCAGATTTTTTATTTGTTATAATTGATATGTCTGTCAATAATGTGATGCAAAATAAAATTAATGTTATGATTTATACAATTCAATTCACTGATAGCTCACGATAGTCGAAATACCCCATTTTAAATGCTATTCTTACGTAACATGCATTTAGAAAACTCTAAAGGACGGACTTTCAAGTCGAAATATCGACTTCCAAAAACGGACTAACGCCTGAAGCAATTGCAATGGCATCCTAATTTCTTTTGAACTTCAAAATGGTTAATGTGACGATTAAAAATAGGGCGATCCAGGCTAGAGTTGAGACGAAGCCCATGTAGACTTCTGGGTCTGTGATTGGCCATCCTCGTGTGAGGATGGACCGTAGCGAGTTGGTGGCTAGGGTCAGGGGCAGGCAGAGAGAGACGTATCTTAGGATCCAGGGCATGCCCTCGATGGGCCAGATGACTCCACTGAGCAGTAGTGTGGGGTAGAAGGATCCTAGCGCGAGCTGGATGGCGTTTCGTTCTAGCTCGCAAGCCGCAGAGATTACGAAGCCGAAACACATGCCGCAGAGACCTGAAAACACGAAATATTATTTATTATCATAATATTTAACAACCAGCATGAATGAGCTCTAGTATCGATCGGATGGGGCAGTGGCTCCTTACCATGCACGATCAGTAACCATCATCTACCTATTGGTGAATGTCCCAGGACAGATTGCATTAAATAGGAGATTTAAAAAAAATATGTACAGCAAATTAGCTATTAATACTAAATTAAGTTGATCCTTTCTGTCTTCTCACAGAACCGGAAATATTCTAACATTATTGTCTTGTATTTATCAATAAACAACTCAATCCAGGGTTGGTTAGTGCATGTTAAGATTTCTCTCATCAAGTATCTCCAGTCTTTTCGGCACGACTTAGCCCACGTTCTAACGGACGTAAAAATATCGCGGCGGGATTTTATTGCGCACTGGATTTTCAACTCTGGGTGTTGAACAGAGCATTGAGAATCCAACAGAGTGCATCTCAGCGCGTCGAAAAAACACACAGTTGGATTTTCAGCTCTCGGCGCTAAGCAGAGCGTTAAAAATCAAGTGCGCGAAAAACATCGCCGCGGGAAAAAATCGCTCGTGCCAACCAGGGCTTATGAAGCAGCTCATGCTGACGTCAAAATATTTGCCAGTTAGCAACGTGGTAGCAGGATTGACCACCCAGCGTACAGTACCTTTCATGTAAGCTATTTTAATACATAAATGACAAAATCGGGTAAAGGGTTATTATTGGGTTTTTCCTTCAGGAATTTGTCAGTAGCCCGGTTGATGGCAACAGGGTTGCCCCCTGTTACATGGGACTTAAACGTAACAAGTTAGGCAGAGGTGTACCTACTAACCTATAGGTTAGGCAGAGTCAGGCGTGATGTTATGTGTCAATACAAAATATTGTAGTCATGACCAAGGCTACTACTAAGTCTTTTCAAGGTAGTTTTCCATATTAGACATAAATCTCCGAACTCCAAACCATTTATAACTGACATTAAAATGAGGAAGTTTCTGCGTTGGTAAAGTTTTCTCATTTCCGTGTGACTAACGTTTTATATCTAGTTAGAGTGGTCTTGAACTTAACGTTATGCAAATAATAATGAGATTAAACTTGACACTACTTCTAACAACGCATTAGAGATGTTTTAAAAAGCCTTGAGAATTAATTTTTAAAAATCAAGGAAGGTCTAATCACAGTAATCACAAATATGACCTTTTTAGCCATTTTTTTTTTCTTTTGTAAAATGTTCCATGACTAAGTTTAATGACTGCAAAAATTCACGATTCCAAGATATTAACGTTATTCTATGACAAATTGTGCGTCATAAAGTATGACAATTACTATCTTGTATTTAATGACCGCAAGAAGTAAAGACATTAATGTTGGTTACAGCGGTCATTATAAGATTTATGTGCATTACACAGAGTTCTGAATTCAAATTATTATACACGATAAATCTAATAATTGAAGGACATTGAAATTAGCATTCGTTTGTATTCGGAAATGCGATGATTCCCGAGGCACATTAAGAAAATAGTTATACTGTGTTTTAAACATCAATGACTAATCAAATTGCAATAAAGAAAAAAAAAATTGTTTAGTTGCATCATAAAACTGTCAAAGTCAAAGTCAAATCATTTATTTCAAATAGGCCCTATAAGGCACTTTTGAACGTCAAAAATTTACAAAAAAATTGAATTGGTTCTAGTCGCCCCTTCCAAAAGGTCGATACTATGTTGTTACCAACAGCATCGGTTATAAAACGTTAGATTTGCATTTAATTTACATAATATTAAGTAGTATTGTACTGCTTCGTTGGTCTAGTGGCCGCAAATGCTACTACTGCTGGGGAAGTCCTGGTTTCGATTCCCAGGTCAGGCAAAATTTTATTGTGTTATTCTATCAAGAACTTGTCAGTAGCAGCCCGGAGTCTGGATTTGTGCCCGGTTGATGGCAATAGGCTCGCCCCCTGTTACATGGGACTTGGACTTAACTGTGATTGTCCTAAACACCTCTGCCTAACCTTTCGGGGATTACAGGCGTGATGTTGTGGCCTTAACAAGCAACATAGTTTGTTCAACTTTATTGCTTAGAAATTATGTTTTATTTTTACATAAATATTTGTGTTCTTATTTTTCAATCGAAGTAGAAAATATATTGCAAACGATAATAAACTTTATGTTTGAGTGTTAAGGTTTATAATCAAGTTATATGCAATCGCGGCCATTTGAGCGAAGTGTTTTTGTTCCTAATCCTTAATCAAGTGCTATTGTTGATCGAAGCCACTATCTCATCAATGTCAATGTAACTATTGGTGCTTGAACTTAACACTACTCACCCTGCAGTAAAGTCAGCATAATGACAAAGACTATATTTCCATTATTCTTGACTCCGAACACGGAGATCATGAAGATCAGGACCAGCGCCGTCTGCCCACACATGACCACGAACTGGGTGACGACGTGTGAGAACAGGATCTCTCCGGGGGATACTCCAGCAACCCAGGACCTGTCGAGGAGGCCTTCCATTCGTTCTACGATCAGCGCTGATGACGTCAGGGCGACGGCTAAGAAGAATACGATTCTGGAAGAGAAATGGTGATGATTAGTTTAAGGATCTGGTATAGTATCTTTATAGGCAGGATCTATTAGGTAAATGGTTCCGATTGTGCCAAAAGGAAACGGAAACCTAATTTAAAAAAAAAGTAAGTTTTTTTCTTCTAGATAAGTTAACAGAGACCTATTTGAAAGTGGAAGATTACAGGCTTTATTATATTCGGATAGGTATTATCTAGGAGATAAATTAAAAAATACAAAGCATTTGAATAAAATTATCTGCTAGATAAGTAATCAAAGCTGCTAGGTAAGTGATAAAGTATACATTTTTGACGTTCAAAAGTGCCTATTTGAAATAAATGATTTGACTTTGACTTTGAATCAATAACTTAGGAGGTTATGTCGCAAATATTAGTTTCACTGTATCCAGAGTGTCAGTTGGAACTCTACCAAATAAAATGAAGAGATTTAGTAAGAAGTTATCTGCCAGATAAGTTAACCATAACTCATCTTCAGGCAGTGAACAGCTGCCTGCATAATAATGATGTAAAACTTACGTCAAAATAACTCCAGGAGCCACAAAGTCAGTGAACGAAGGGTTCTTGTTGCCGTAGATAGGGTCCATGAAGTCGATGGGGATGTCGCCCAGCTTGGGGTTGTATTTACACGTCTCTAGTAAGTCCTGGAAGTAAACATTATAATGTGTTAAATTATGGGTTGTAAACATGGAAACTAAAATTATGCAGACTGGTCTGGACTTCTTTAATTCAGAAGTGCTGAACTTACAAGTCGACTGCGAAAAGGTGACATTTTTTAGATAGGACTTTAAGGTGCAAAAGTACACGAGTAAATAATTAGAAAAAGTGTTTATACACAAACAATGTTTTCATAAGACATATTACCTCTGCCAAACTGCAAAGAGCCAGCGTTCGATTTTAGAGAAAATTAATCATGGAATCGAACCTGCTCTCTTTTGCAAAAATATCTTAGCTTTACGAAGAAAATCACAACAAATTCATCAGAAAGTGGCGTAGTATTTTGCCTTACCTTTGCAAAGTCCCTGTACGAGAACTGTATGTCCCTGTTGAGCATGAGACCGATCTGTTGGTTGGACATGTCGAGCCAGACTTGCACCTCCGAGGATATGATGGTCTCGTTGTCAGCAGTATCCGCTGTGGACAAATGTAGTTATAGTTTGAGGAGCTATTTAGAAAGTTATCATCATCTGCCTAACCTTTTCCCAACTATGTTGGGGTCGACTTTCAGTCTAACCTATTACTGTCTGTTCCAAAAGCATCTGGTGTAAGTGTAAACAAACTAAGAATTTAACCTGAACAGAGGTTAAATTCGTACACAATCACTCACTAAAGGAAAAATTGTAACACATTCATCTGTATTTAGAAGGCTTTATATCCCACCACTTTTTCCAACAATTATTGTTTGAATAACATGATTAAATTGTAGTTGAAAAAACAGCGACGAAAATTTAATTTATAAAATTAACCTCGATTGTCAAATGAAAAAAATATTTTAGGTAATTTAAAATAAGAATTTCGGGTTTAAGTAATCAAATAGTGAAATCAAAGCACTCAATTTAAGCTGGCTCTACGAATTGGCATCTACAGCTACGTTTTCTGATCCATTTGTTTACATTTTCATCATATACTTTTGAAACAGACCACAATATTCTTCATGGTAGGATTTCTGACTTACTCCCTACAATAATATCACTTCAAAACTCACCCAAAGCCAATCTCGCAACGAGCGAGTCGGTATAATTCTCGTTAAAGTACAGCGCGCCCCAGGCCTGGCCGTCTTCGACCGCTTTCAAGGCTGATGACAGGTCGGCGTAGTACTCCTTTATAGTATGGTTGTTGAGATTGTCCAGGTATCGACACGAGAGGTTCTTCATCGAACAGGACGCGTTGTAGGGACAGTAGCCGTCGATTATGCGGACGTCGTCGTTTACTATGGCCTGCGGAGAGAAGGGTAGATGTGAGTCAAATGAACAGATGCATGAACTTTGGCCTAAACTTCCAGAGACATACGACGATCTGCTATAGCAGTTGTATTTTCATCGTACTTCGGTTTGAGAGACATTTGCGTCCCAGGATTGTCACTTCTCTCAACTGCCCATTTTACTTGTTTCCCAATGATTATCTTTGTAACTGTTGCGAACTTAGGATACTAGATCTCTTTTTCTGAGTGTACTCACCAGCCTCAACCCAGTAGGGTCCCTCCCGATGGCCAGACAGAACAGGATGACCTGCATGACGGGCAGCACGAAGATAAACAGCATCACGCCGATGTTACGCCACATCCGAAGGAAGTTCTTCTGGATGAGAGCCTTTATCTTGCCCCGAGATGTGAACTGGAAGGGAGAGGAAATTGATGTAGAATTTTTAGTAGAGGAAACAAAAGCCCAAGTTATTGGAATGGCATACAGATGGCCTGTTCTGGGTCTGGATGTATGTGAAGATTTATGTTTGCAAATGCACTTATGATTCAGGTAAAATACAAGGCAAGAATTCGGAAATAAAATAATACTAGGCGATAAAGTAGAGAATTTGTATTTTAAACTTCGCCATTGCAAGGTGCGCTGAGAACTTCCTTGATATTTTAGACATCTCGTAATAAGCCGAATGTATTTCGATGGGACTTTGCAGTAGTTCTTATAATGATGGATGCTATGAAGTACTTACGTTCAGACAGTCTCCGCAGTCTTCACAATCAGGTGTCACGTCAGTCACCTTGCCAGGAATCTGAAACATGCCATCATATTTATTAGTTTAGGTTTAACTTGAAAACTTGTGGCACTGTTAAGTAATCCTGGGTAAACGTTAGGTAATACCTATTGGCTAAATATGCCCGGGCAAATACATTTATTATTTTCAGAGACGACCTCAATAAAAAAATATTGATGGCTTTTTCTCTCAAAATCATAGGGGTAAGGGGGTTATCAATTCGCAAGGGGGAAGTAAAAGGATTATTTCCAGAGAAATTCACAGGAGTAGATACTCCTCAAAACTTAAGACACAATTCTATACTTACATCACCATTTGAGCCGGCCCCATTGTCCACTATCAGCACCTCCTTGCTCTGATGGAACACCAGTCCCACGACCTGAGCATCTTCCGCCGCGTATGGCGCCTCCTCTCGCTTCGACATCTTGTTGAGCCCCAGGCCTCCGCCCGTTACGTTGAGCTCCACTACTTGGTTCGCTTGGCCTGGAAGAGAAGGCACGTTTTGTTGGGTAGGTTGCTCCACTGAAAGGAAAAGGGGGTTTTAGATTTCTGTGAAGAAAGAAACCTAAGAATAAGTCATTATTCGATAGCGAGGGATTGTCCAATTCGCCATGGTAGGCTGATTGAAAACTAGATGTGAACTTGGAATGTTGAAATACAGTCGAATTTTCAAACGTAACTTAAGTTTAGGTAGCCGGTAAGTAGCATGCTGTACCAAACTTTGTAAGATTAATTATTGTAGCGACAGATAGAAAATAACGTCATAGGTACTTATAGTAACACAATGAATATCGTTTGAGAATTTAGAGGGATGGTGGTGGTCATATCAATATCAAAGAGTTGGGTAAGCATTAAAATCGTGGATCACCTTAGGCTAGGCGTAAACGAGCCACCGCACAGCGACTAATAGTTCACATGCTGTTTCATACATATGAACGGCTTGTCGCTGGCCTTAGTCGTTATTAGATAATAATGACACCAGCATTCATACAGTCACCAAAATGGACAAAAACTTGACACAGTCATCTCTACAAACATTCTTATGATCATTAAGGAAATCAACATTTTACATGTCAAATTCATGTTTGATTTTCGAGTATATAAAATCGTGTGATATCTCAACATAGCATCTTATTATGATCATCGTTTTTCCTATGTGAAGAACTATTTTGCAGTCACGTGCAATGAGGTAGAAAATAAACGGAATGCTTTCTTTGTGGCTCCGAGGGAGAGAGTGCTACACGAGAATGGACATGCTTTATGCATCGGCAGTTGATTATGGTTTCTGTTTGCTTGGTCAGCTGTAGATTAGAACTGTTTTCCCAGTTGTTTTCAGTGTTCTATAAAAAAAAACGTATTAAGGATAATTGTCTCATTTCAAAATAACGATGAATTTCGGGGGAGACTAAGGGAATTTTTTAAACTGCACATTGCCTAATATCATAAGCAGTGATCGGAGTAGGTAGATTGATTTTTGGTACTTGTATCATAAATGCACACAGAAAGAATAACATGGATAAGCCATTTTTCCGGAAAGCAATTCCGAAGTAAACGAGTGAGCTACCTGGTATGTCGTCGGCGGGCGTACGCATTGTTTTGATAACCGGCATCGCCCATGATCCTTTGTTCTGTTTGGTCTTTGGGTTGTGTCAAATCGTGACTGTGTGCCGTTAAAAAAAAATATGAAGAATATAATATTGCCCATTTTAATACAATTCCTACCTAAGTTCCGGTTTTTTTTTAACAATCAACCAATTCCGGAGGAATGTCCATATTAATATATACGTTTCGGATCAATGACCCCAATTCAATCTACCCACTCCGATCACTGATCATAAGGCTCGCCCCAAATTACCTGGGGCTTGTGACGTAAGTGGCGAAATGCGGCTATCTGTACTATACACACACCTATCTATGCAGACATTCAGGCGTTACGTTTGTGTATTCAGTAGGTAGGCATCTTCATGCAACATTATTGTAAATTTTATTAAAACAAGAATTCTTTCCAACATACCAATTATAGACGAAGCAGCAAGATAAACTCAGATGATTGGCATCCATCAAACAATGGTGTGACAACCTTGACTGAACAATTTTCTTAGTCGTCAATAGGTACCTATACCTACCTACAACGCAACTTATTCATTATAAGTTATTTATTGTCTTCGAGATGTGAACTAATCCCAGGCTGGGATAAAACAAGCACCCTAATGTAACAAACACACTTTCAATCACAATCCGAGACTTTTGCAGTATATTGCTAATCCATTGCTTCATAGGTTTGGAAAATTCGTCAAACAACGTAACAACGTAAATAACGCAATGAACGTGGGTGAACTGTCAAAATGAAACCCATTGCGATCAATTGTCATTTTATGTGGGTAATTGTATTTTGTAAACACAACTACCCCGTAGGGTCGAGGATATATAGCAAAGAAGTAAGACGTCCTGTATTCCTGTATCTGTCTGCATGTCAAACAGACAATGCACAAAAAAGATTTAGAAAAAGAAGACATCACAAACCTATTTGTTATGTCTTATTTTCTAAATCTTTTTTGTGCATTGTCTGTTTTTTCATTTCAGCTACACATTTGTTAGTTTTAATTCATAGATGAATAAATTCTAGCTTGAAAAAAACTGCAATTCACGAGTATCTTTCGATCTCTACGTCATCTAATGCAATGCAGACTAAGCTACTAAAGAATCAATCGTTTTACGTTCAGATTAACTCATCAACCACTTTATTTCACAAATAAACATCAACACGTGCATACAAAACGATTATTTTACATTGTAGTGTTAAATACGCCATCAATAACGTGCTTATGCACCTACTTATAAGGTAAAACTAATGGTCGCTACTCATTAGTTGGTGACAACTCCACTTATTGCTGAATAAGATGTCTAAATAACCACGTTGAAATTATTCACAATTTGTCATCTTTGTTGTAAAAAATGCGTTATTAATGTATTTTTCTTGTAGGTATTCATCTTGGCGTCCTTTGGTGTGTTTTCTTATGAATGAGGACTTTTTATAGACTTTATACATATGGTTTGGTAAGTACATTGATCTAAGGACTTACATATGAGCTTGTTATTCAAACCTAAGGTAATATTTTTTCTTTTTAATTAGGTATATATTATTATGATATGATATAGACCTAGGTACCTACGAGGGTTGCCCCAACGACTGGTCTTGCGCTTTGCAGCTTCCTGTTCTTTTTTCAAACCTCTCTATTTTGTGTTCCCTAGGTACCTACTTTTCTCAGAGAACAGTGGTGGCCCAGTGGTAACGGCCCCGATATACGAGTTGTAGGTCGTGGGTTCGAACCCAGGCAGGCGCTTTACTTTGTGTAAATAATTTCAACACCACTGCTCTAAAACATGGTGGAGGAAAATATCGTGAGCCAAAAATTCGAAGACTTGATACATCTACCAACCCGCACTGGGCTCGCGTGGTGGATTACGGCCCACTCCCTCACACTGAGAGGAGGCCTCGGAGGAGGAGGTCCCGGCAATGGGAACATTATGGGCTGATTATGTTGTGAAAGTACTTATTGCTGGCCATGTATGCCTCGCACTATCTCTTTTGAAAGACACCTGCAGCCAACAGTGCGTGTTAACCAAGTAAGGTAATTGATTTCGTCACCCTCATGAATTATTCCTGCAACCTTGACAACAGACCTTTGACCCACTGTCTCAGTCATAGATGAGTAAGTAAATAAAACTACAGTTTATGACGAAAATTATCTTCGGAACAATAGTGTACCATTTACGACAGGACCTTGCATTGTGCATCTGTTTCGTAAGGCCGTGCTGGCACGCAAGATGTGAACGTTCGTCTAGGGATTGGCAGCAGGTTGAGGCCGAATATTCGGTTTAGGTTTGGATATGCCGAATTTGAAAACAGGTAAAATAGATACAATAGATCAATGATATAGGTGTGTTCCCGTTTTTCTTTATTTCTTCTCTTAGGGGATGATAAAAAATTATGTAATTGGTGGGGAAGTTTTTTCATCATATAAGACTTATCTAAACGTAACATGTTATAGTCAATAAACTCTTTTAAGCTGGAAAAGCGCACAGAGAATTGGAAAAATTATAAATATTTTCCATGTGTGTAAATAGGTACCTAGGTAGATATTTCGTCAAAACCCACGAGCGGAATACCGAATATTCGGCTCATCTCTATTCATAGCATTAACTTGTATTTCAAAGAAGTAATTTTGCAACAATCGCAATATTACTAGAATTTACATAAATTACAATATTGTAAGTACCTAAGTACCTACTACTGTGCAAGTTTCTTAAGTTTGATTTATCGTTATATAAAAGTTGACCGATAAATTATTTTAAGAATATTCTATAAATGAAGACACGTTTCAATATAATGACCTTGCGTAATTAATATCGCCTGGCAGATGTGCCACATGTTTTTTTTAATAGCATTATTTTAAAAGGCCGCGGAAAATACAAACGTGAATCAAAGATTATTCACATCAAGATTAGTGGCATTCTTTAGGTCATCAAAGGTGCAAGTAACCGGCACTTAGGACACGCCTGCAATAGGGACATGGTCTGATCAGAAGCATCGCACGCGCACGCGCACCTGCCGGGCTCAAACAATATAATAATAATCAACCAAAGTACCATCGACACGAGAAGAAGAAGAAGACCAAGAAGAGGATCAAGTAAAAAATTGCACATCAAACACAAATTACACAACACTTTCTAGCTGATTAAAAAACCAGTTCAAGAAGTGACATATTAGGTAATATTTCGAGCAATGAACTCCAAATTGTGGTCACAACATAATCAGGTGATTTGAACACGTATTAATATTTTACGAGCACGCCATTATATTAATACCTATACTTCGCAATAAAACCGATTTTACTTAAGCTGTTCAACAGGTTGTAAGTGCAGAGTCTCGCAATATTTGATGTGTGGAGACTGAGTAGAACCTATAAGGATGGTAATTTAGGCCAAAAAGCTTTCGATAAGACACATGATAGACCTCTGGTCAGAGAATCCCCTGTCAAAGTCAAATCATAAATTTATTTCAATTAAAAAGGCACTTTTTAACGTCAAAATGTACAGACGCCAGCACATCAACCTACTACAATCTATTAAATTTCTTTAACAGATTTTCAACTTTATTAATGAAGCATAAGGTTCAAAGTTGATTGGGAAAATTTGACAGTTTCGGGTAGGTTGACATGCTGGCGTCTGTACAAGAAAATAGAATTGATTCTAGGTAGTTTCGTATGGAGAAGAATGGACTAGAAACTGCATAGTTACTATTTTAAAATGTTTTATAACAATTTTGCATACATTAATTATAATTATATATGTGAAAAAGATGTACCTAGAATAAACATTACTATACTCAGTAGGTACAAAGTATTAAAAATTAAGCAATGACAGATAAATTAACTATGTTGATAGAAGCATAGTGCTCATATTGGTATTTACAAATATTGCAACCGTAGACGATTTTTCCCAACATTTAAAAAAATCAATCCAGCGGAAACTTCAATAGATGTTTAGGATTTCCTAGCTACAGTGCTGTTTATACAGAAAGGAGACTGCCCTATGAGCCGCTCGACTGTTTCTAGGACTTAGGGCTCATGAGGTGGCCCACTACCAACTGAAGGAGAATAGACAACTCATTGACAGATAAGTACATAAAGACCAGTGAGCCAACAATTCCAGATTCTTCCCGAGTGGCTCAAATGTATGTCCGACGCAACTAAGCTCAGCAACCTTGCTGACGTACTAATATTTTTAGGTACTAACATTTCTCATCGGGTTGTGGAGGTCAGATAGGCAGTCGCTCCATGTAAAATACTGATATTCAGCTGCGTCCGGTTAGTCTGGAAGCCGACCCCGACATAGTTGGAAAAAGGCTAGGCACATGATGAGCTATTCTCGTTTTAGTCAGTCACTAACGAGTTACTGTATCCCTAATTCTAAGCATTTCAATATTTGCAATAAATAATTATGAAATGTAACGCGATAATAACACACGTGCGAAAATGGTCGTACTCATGTTCTATAACAATTTAAGTACTCGATAATTTTAATGATCGAATACGCAACCAAGTACGTACCGACGGCCTATATAATATTGTACGTAGTTTGACGACTACACCGTACATCTGTCTAGCCATTACCTAGCCAAATGATATGTTAGTCGATCTTCAGTCCAATCTATCTATTCTCTAAACATCTAACCGTGGAAACATAGGTGAAGCTGTAAAATATCTGTAGGTATGTTACATGAAACGAATGATTAGAGGAGAGACTGAACAATTTCGAAGTTTTGGTCAGTTTTCAATCATTTTGCAAGCTAAAACATCGGAACCCGTGTTTCATCAAATAATCGACTCTAGCTGTTCTTGACGATATAGTAAAATATAGCAACAAAAAATGTGTTTTATGAAGCAAGCAACCAAACAGTCTGATTTGTAACCAACCAGGGATAGGGTTACAAATCGGACAGTTATGATTGGTTGTTCAAATAACACCAACAAATCAATAGATTTTTAGTTAGGCAAGAAGGCTAGGCAAATAAAGATATGATAATGAATATGAAAAACCGAGCAAGATTTTTTTTGTAAGCTCAATGTGTCCCACTCCTGGGAAAGGCCTCCCCCATTCTTTCCACTTCTCCCGATGTAGTGCTTCTTCTCGCCACTTTCTAAAGAGCTACATATGCCTAACGAAGATCAATTGCCAAATTACCAATATTATAACAAGGTGTCCATATTGTAAGGTTACTCTCCCATCGCCACGATATAAATATTGACATAGAAGTCGTGTGAAAATCTAAATATTATTACTACGTGTAATGGTTTCAGTCGGTCTGTTTAGGTTTGTGCAGTCATTCATTCAACTGTGACACGTGACTGCAGAAATCTAACAGGTGTTTATTTGGAGTGAATGTTTGGGTTTCATTTTAAAATGAATGGAGAAAGTGGAAGAAAAATACAATCTTTATCGGCATAGCTTTCTACCGGGCTGACCTCAGTAACAAAAGTTCCTATTTTGCAGGTAACCACCAATGCTGCAATCTTCTTACGTAAGTTGGGGTAAACTAAGACTGATCTACGAGGAACGCTTAACCTTAGGTTTATAACCCCACAATAATCTTTTGGCGCGTGGCCAAAATCAGAACTAACGCCGCCATCTTGTTTTTTCAATACGTTTCACAAAAAAATTGCACAAATGTTAACCTACAGCGCCCCTCTATCAACGTTACTCGAGCGCCAAAAGATCTTTGTACGAGTGTAATTATGGGCCATTTCTATCACTTGTTAAGAAAATTCACTAACGACAACATTATAGACATTTTTTTAAAGTCTTCCCGTCCCTACAAAGCTCGGTAAAATGACAGAGAAAGCATGATACTTAATGACGACATAACATTCAGTTGCTTTTGAGAATTCGACCGTAATATTCAACTAATAGAAACAGTTTTGTAGGTAAAGGAGTTTGAATTCTTACCTTGCTTCCTGGACAGTTTGAGGAAGACATCTTCGAGTGATATGCAGCTGTACATCTGCAGCAGTGCTTGTGGAGACTCCTCGGCCAACAGGCGACCGCTTCGCATCAGACCGATCTGGAAGATAAGGTAGGTACATCATCAGAATACTGCAGGATATTTATGGATTTCACAAAATATTGTTCCTCTTTGTTTAATGGTAACCCGCGGGGTAATTGGGTGACACACACAATGGCAATACCTTTCATTTTGACAATTCAACAACATTAATTGCGTCATTTATACTCGAGCGATGTCGAGCAGACGAATTTTTCAACATTATGATGAGGCAACGGATTAGGAATTTCCTTCAACTTGTGAAATTGAAAGTGTGTTACTCATTTAAGGTGGTCAAGGAATTGCTGCAATTGGAATTTTGATCACAATTGGCAAACAGATTTTGTTGTAATAGCAATTCTCCCACCATTTTGTTCATAATTATTGATAATTTTTGTTAAATTCGAGCTCATCAGAATACTACCTACATACGTACCTAATCACTCATTATTTGCGTCACCAGAATACTTAAAATGACTTGCGCAGTCTCCGTAACAAATCAGATAATGATGTCAAATATTTCTCATAGTTTTTGCCAATAACGCCGAAAATGGGAAAAAAATATTATGTTTAGTTTTTGTCTTTGCCTTCATTAGTGACTTGTGGTCAATTTAGTTGGTACCTACTTGGAACTTACCGCGTGTTTACGGTTAACTAACTTACTATGGAGTTTCACAAAAGTGATATTCAGACCTTTTACTTCTTAGGTGGTACTCACAAAAAGCAACGTTAGAAGTAGAGATTCGGTTTGATTTACGAAACTTGTTTTCGGAACTAAATGTACACATCAAGCTACAAATTTCCAGTATAAGCTGACCTCGCATTGTACGGAAATCCTATACAATGCGAGATCAGCATAAACTGGAAATGTATAGTTTGATGTGTAGCCGTGTGTACCTAAAAATATTATTATTATGTATGTATATTTTAACCTATACATGTACAAGTACGTTGTGTGCCTATTTTATTTAAAATTATGATATCTCACCACAACACGTGAACAACGCACCTGCCAAGTTATGTCTCTCTTCTCCACTTCTTTGTAGACTGATAGATAATGCCTAAGGCATTAAGCCCACCTTTGTTCCTTTTAAGTTGCATAATATTAAATAAATATTATTTCAGCAGATTGAAATTATACATATATACAGGTAACAATGGAAGAGTTCATTGGGCATTAAACAATTCATCCGCAGCGCTAATTCAATGGGAAAATTCTCAAAAGACTGACAGCATTGCCACGTTGGCCTAAAAATAAGCCAGCTCTCTGTGACCACTTAGTGATGTCCCAAAATACTCGATGAGCACTCGGACTTCACGGCCCTATTGTTTCAACCCCAAACGGCTCAAACTTAGTCCCTTTTTAATATACTTGGACATAATATATATCCTATACTTACTTACTTAAACGAGCAATATTTGTATATATATATATATAATCACATCCTCGAAAACGGCTCTAACGATTTCGATGAAAGTTGCAATATAGAGGTTTACGGGGGCGAAAAATCGATCTAGCTGGGTCTCATACCTGGAAAAATTCGTTTTCTCCGTATTTTTCAGCATGAAATTAGTATGAACTATCCTGTACTATTAAACGAGCATTCTCTATTTTCACCAGAGCAGAGCTGGGTCGCCCAAGTAGTATGTTTTAATATTAGCTTGTATAATGTATTTAAGAAATGTCAAAATAATTAAAACTTACTTTTAGTAATAATATAACCTCTTGTTTATCAACTTTTGTTTCAATGCAAAGAACGCAGACTGTGAAAACAATTAAATAATAAAAACCTGTCTATCAGGAACAGGAATCTAGTTGACATTTGGAAGGAGTGGGGTATAATCAAAAAGGCCAAAATCCGGACTCGTAACAGAGCGTTGATACAAATAATTTTGTTTTGAGAAATTATCAAGTTACTTAAAACCTGGTAAACACCTCTATTAAAGAAAACGGTTACCAGTAAACGGTAGCGGGTACAGTCGCCGGCACGTAACTTGGCAAGGGTTTAGCGTCTTGGGAGTAAGTTTGCGCATGTTACACCAAGGTCCGTGTTACAGAACCTCACTCAAAACTCAAGCATTACTTAAAACTCGTTTAAAGCCTTTTGATTGGTTGAAACTAGTTTTAAGTAAAGCTTGAAGCTTGAGTGAGTTTCTGTAATACGGGCCTAAGAGCAACAAAAAAAAAAATACCACGGGTTGCACTCCGGGAGAAGTGAAAACTTGAATATTAACGTTGTGCCTTTTTGATATTTTGGAATGTTTAGGGAATAATTTTTCACGAATTGCTTTAATTATCAGTATAAAAGTACTATCATTTATGTGGTAAAATACAATATTCATTTATTGCGCTATCGTATACAAACATGACAATTAAAAATTTAACACTTCAGAACTATTACAATTATTTTACATTAAAAAGTTTATCTCTAAACATTTTCGCCGCACGGTAGAAAGACAGGGGGATACTTCCTCTCTTACGACGCGCCGGCGGCGGCGGCCTACTCTCCCTCCGTCTTACGAATTTTCGATCAGGTCACGTGTCCTGACGCGAGTTTAACATTTTTTACCCATCACAAAAAAGTGCACAAAGCCGCTAAAGAAGTTTTCACTTCAAAAACACTTTTATTGCATGACATTATTCTATGGTTATTCGCATAATTTATTTTTGAACATGTTTATTAAGAAAAACAAGCGAAAACGAATTCTGCGCATCTACGATTCTTGCCAAGTTGCGTGCCGGTGACTATATAAGAAAAACAAGTGAACTGTCCTAAACTTTGTAGTCATTGCGACCTACCCAAATGTCCTTTCTTTGGTATTGTTCGTCGAGTTGAGCTCTACGATTACTGACAAATACTTGCACTGACTGGACAGGTCCACTCAAATCTGTGTGGTTTTTTCCTCAAAAGACCATTTCAGACACTAATCTACATGGTCCTCATATGGCCTGACCAAGATTATGTCTGGACTTTAAAAGAGACTGTGACCTCTGAGTTTGTTTCGGTCTTTCTTCTCAGAGTAGTCAGATAGGAAACGCCGAACTCATCTAGCATTTTCTTCTTTTTTTTTTTATTTTTTTTTTTTAATATGACGTGTAAAAGTGATTCCAATATCCTATTTACAGAATAAACAATTTCATTTCATTTCATTTGAAATTACCTAGGATTGGGTTAGGAACCTACTACATACTATGATTTAGACTATGACTTGATCGATCTTTCGCCAAAAATTCGCAGCCTTCCATGAAGAGGTAGCTTTTAACCCTTAGTACAACTTTGAGCGTTTCTCCGCAGTTGTAAAACAGCCTTATCAATTCAAAATTATGCGTACAATATGCTAATGACACGAACTCTAACGAGGAAGCTGTTGGACCTCGATTAGTCAGTTTTTTGATACAAAAACACGTATCTTCAAGGAAACAACATTCCGGAAACATTAGTGGGAGGTAATATGGTTGCGAAATATTATAAAATAATAAACAATTTACATGAAGTTCGCCTTCATTTCAAAAGGTTCGTAGTGCCTACATCTTCATTTTTCACGGCTTCGGTAGGCAAACAGCAGGCAATTGCGTAACATACAGATGATGCCGAATGATCGCAATGATTTTTATTTTGACAGTTCAGCCACGTTCATTGCGTTACTTACGTTGTTATGAGGGAGCAGGGCCTACGATTTTACATACAAATTTATTTTTCTTTTTTTCTTCCTGAATTATGCCTCTAGACTACTCTAGAGCAATCATTTTTGTTTTCATAAAATCAAGGTCTGCTGTAGACACGTCCCTGTTATTTCCTTTTTTTCACCAACTTATTGGTCAAGATAATATGACCCTCCAAAAACTACAAAAATGCCCAAGTTTAAGTCCCATGTAATAGGGGGCGAGCCTATTGCCATCAAACGGGCACAAATCCAGACTCCGGGATGCTACTGAGAATACAGATGAAGGAACCCAATAACACTTTGCCTGACCTGGGCATCGAACCCTCCACGTCATGCTCAGCAGTAGTACAGTACTCCACGTTGAGCTCCACAAGTTTTGAGTTGAGCTGCAATCATGCAGCTAAACTGACAGATGCGAGCATTGACTGGACAGGTCCATTCAATCTGTGTGGTTCTTTCCTAAAAATACCATTTCAGACACCAATCTACATGGTCTTCATATGATCTGACCAAGATTATGTCTGGACTTTAAAAGAGACTGTGACCTTTGAGTTTGTTTCGGCCTTTCTTCTCAGAGTAGTCGGATAGGCAACGCCGACCTCGTCTAGTTTTTAAAATATTATTGACGTGTAAAAGCGTTTGTATAAACCAACTTACAGAAATAAAATCATTTATCATTTGAATATTGGTAATTTTGATGTGAATAATGACACTCATAAATGGCAGGTATCATTGACTGCGGACCTTCAACAGAGATTAGACAAACGTGACTGTTTTTTTAAAAATTTGTGAGTTTTTGCTATTTTTGACATCACCTTTATCTTAAAATTGAGTGTCAAGTTTTTGTGTAAATACAATAAATTATTATTGTACATTATTTTTTACTTGAGACAAAGTTTTGTCAATAAGGTACTTTATTATAACTTCGTGCGTGTATAACCTCCTCCTTTTTGGGAAGTCGGTTAAAAATTTAAAACTTATGAGGCCTTTATTTTAACAAATAAATTATTATTTATTTTAAGGAGACTACACTTTTAAATAGTATATTATCTCTGTAATAACCGTAATAATCCCCATGTTTTGAATTTTGTATTTACCTACTCACTATGCAAATAGTCGGAAAACTAGAATATTTCTCTGCCAAGTTTCATAAAAATAATTAAGTTCCATAAAATACTCACACAATGCGCCTGCCGAGCCTCTTCAATATAATGCGTGGTGATGATGACAGTCTTGTCTCCGGAGCTGGTGATGCGCACCAGATGGGTCCAGATGGACTGGCGCAGCAGTGGGTCCACTCCCACGGTGGGCTCATCCAGGATCAGCAGCTCTGGGTCGTGCATGAGTGCCACGGCGAAGGAAACTCGACGTTGTTGACCACCACTGTGGAAGATTACAAATGTTAGTTTTGTTTGATAAGAGCAGAGAGATATGGCGTTCTAGAACCATGATTGTTCCAGTGTGTCAGAGACGGAGCTATTCAGAACGGATACTGCAATCTCTTTTTCGCAACGGAACAATTATGGCTTTAATACTTCTTATACGATCTGGGAATGATTATCATATTAAAGACTTTTTGGATACAGTTGGTGGGTAATACGTACACGAAGCAAACATCGATCACTTGAGGATTCGACTGTCTTTGGAAAACGGAGAATCAGCAAATATTTGACCAGCCTCAAGAGTTCGTTCTGTCCACAGTTCGTTATTGAGGCATAACCTTTTGTTGCTTTTTGCGTTTGTCTGGACTAGGTTGTTAAAACATTTTTAAAGTAGATATTAACACAGTGCAGTGAACTCTATTTGACGGACAACTAAATCTTGTTTGTATTGCAAGGTATTATTTGTCTGTAACTTTGAAAACATCTTAGTGCATTAGACGTTTTATTCGTTTATCGAATCGGTGAGAACTATTGATCAGAAAATTATCCTTCGTTTTTCAAGATTTGGCGATTAACTCAGATGTAGTGTTTGTCACTAATCGATTGAATTATTCATCTTCAAACTAGGTATACTTCAACTGGTTTACCCGTTTCACGTAATATTGTCAATCACTAAAGAAAGTCTAACAAAGTTAGGTTAAAGATCAATAGCAATTTAACTTGTCCCAGCAGGCACCAAACATGTGGCATTCCAACATGTTATTTGACTCATCATGATACCACAATATCGTGATCTTATACAGTCAAGTCATATGAAATTTCACCTTTCAAAAAACTGCCTCACAACAGTTACAAGCTATTGTCGAGCGATCGAGCAGCGAAAGTTGATTGGTTGTGTAATATCATGACTTTAGAGTTAGAGTTATGAGTAAGGCGATTCAAATACTTAGTAAGAGTCTTAGATAATTTACGTCATAGCATCACCACACCCGTAATCCTCAAAGGGTAAGGCAGAGTGCATGGTGCGTCCACAATTTGCCAGTGTGTATAATAGAGGGCGAGCCTATTGACATAAACAGGTAAACCCAATAACCATTGATCTGACCTGGGGATAAAAGCAACAAACCCAAGACCCAACGAGCACTTCCGACCACTAGACCACCGAGAGACGATTACTTAGAATGGTTGCGTAACTTTGAGACTAGACTTATGAACGATTGTATTCATAAATTTCAAGAGTTTTAGATTATTATGTGGTAATTACTCTTTCGTTATAAGTGGTACTTAATATTATGCAGGTTTTTGTTGTGTAAGAGGAAAATAAGTTCAGTCAATGTCAGTCTTGTGTAAGGTGCGTTTTTCTACTCCGGTGGAGCAGCCTTTTGCTAGCATTGACTTTTTCTAAGAAGCTACAAGTGACACGTGCAATATTTATATATCATTGTGGCTACACAATGATATAAAATTCAAAAGCTAGCCTTTGATACTTAATTGCTTCGACTTTGATGTCATCTTTATCGGGTTTTTCCATCAAGAATCTCAGGTATTCGGGGTCCGTATTTGTGCCCGGTTAGGCCTTTTGCACACCCACGTTTTTCATGCCGTGAAAAACTAACTACGGTTTATTCGCCGTGTGTAGGTACGGTCGTTAGTGTTGTATGGATCACTATTGAAGCATGTTGACAAACACGTTTTTTCTACGGTGATTTTTATACGCCGTATCGTAAAGAAACCGTGCCGTGTACAAAGGGCCTTAGGGGTGGCACAGCCGAGCGGCAAAACCGAATATAATTATGTAAGTAAATGTTCGGAAATAAACCGCCCGACTTAGCTCGAAATAATAGACCCGAAGGTCGGCTTTATTGTAAAACAAATACTGCCGCATCGAATGTGCTGATCCGAAAAAGTGCATGGATCTCCAAATAAATCAAAGCTTTTATAAATCTATAACATCGACCTATGAAGTGCTAGTTAAACCTCAACACATTTTTGACTCTTAAAGCACAATAAGTTTTTTCCCCGTGCCTATTTTAGATAACTAACCAATTCACACATAAGTATATAAATGCTACTGTTAAAAACGGTCACAAATGACGATGGATCGAAGAACGGTAAATTGGAACCAAAAAACGACACATACCGTTAATACTCTGAAACTGTTTTGTTAACATGTGATTTGTGGATCCGTACCTACTTATTAAAGTGACAATACACATAAAAATCTGTGGGAATTTAAACAGATGTAGTGTTCAGTATGAGAGGAGCCTATAATAAGCAGAACAGGGAACTGTTAGTAGGTTGAGCCTACAGTATTAAAGTTTGAAAACAGAAACCTGGCTCAATTCAGCATGAAGCAATGCAAAAAAATATTTTTAGGCACTGGAGTAACAAGTTGGGGCTATAAAGCCAACAAGTTGGGGCTATAAAGCCAACAAGTTGGGGCTATAAAGCCACCAGATTACCACGTAATCAGCACCGTAGTTCGAAAGTTTTGATGATGAAATTGAGTTGAATACGGATCTAGCATGAACTTAACTCACACTTAGCGTTTATAAGTGTCATAGGAACAAATCCCGTAGTGTACACACATGATAGGTACTCGATAATGAAAATAATTTTATAAAGCAGTGCAAAATATAACGTTCAAGTACATTCATCTGAGCTTGTCTAGGAAGTAGGTAAAAGTGTAATGACCTGTCTAGATTTTGCTTATCGTAAAATAACGTAACTGTAAAAAGTTACACAAACTAATCTTTATCCTTATACTTTTATCGTCAATGACAAAATTGTCGAAACTTTATCAAATGATTAGCTCCGAAACGGTATTCTTTGTCTTCTCGTTGGTTTTACATAAGTCTGATGCTTTGAAAAACCGAAATTCATTCGCATCTAAGTAGCCTATGAACCAATATCCACAATTAAGATAATACACAAAAAAATGTTCTAATAACCATACAAATCTGCTTCAGAAACACACTACAATTATTCACACAGTTTTCAATAACCTACACGGCACAGATCGACATAAGTCCTTTGTCACGGACGTCACGCGTGTTTGGACACAATTGGCGTGACAAAACCCTCGTTACACACGGATTTGTCACGCTACTGGGAACGTTTACAAATTAGAAGTGTTTGTTTAGAGTTTAGATATTGTTTTGTAAATGTTTTGAACTTTTGTTAATTAGTGTGGGAAAATACGACGCTATTGTTTGAACAATGAGTGTGGAAGTTGCTCTGGTCAAGCGAAATTACCTAGGTACCCGATTAAATAACTGCCAGTGTCGGTGTTTTGAGATTTTTACAAGTAATTCAGAACTTATTAGTACAGAAAGATTTTTTTTTATATTTTTTTTAGTTCTCTTGTTTAGTCTTTCTTCCTACTGTTAAGAGAGTTACGGCTACACAGTTGAGACTATTATAATAGCAATTTATCATCTTACAATGACCAATTACTCAACATTTAAAACTATTCTTTATCTTACAGAAGTTTAACTAAAATCGTATTTAAACACATGCACGTCTTGTATTTAACGATGCAACAAATAATATTGCCTGTTCACACAATCGCTGAACTATCGTAAACCCTAATAATCATAAAATTATTGTAAATATTACGTGATTAGGTAACCGTTTGAACATAAATAATAGGTGTAATAAGCTAGACCTCACTTTTTGTTCGAATATTAATCTTTCTGAATACATACTTGATTTCTAAATACATAGATTGGTTGCCAATTACTCAACTATTTACTTTACCGTTATACTACTTAAGAGGAAATCGCGGCGCAGCGGACAGAGCTCCGGCGGATCTCATGGCGTCATGGAGAGTGCGATTGTCGCAACCCAGTGCTGGGCACGCCACTATTGCGGCGATAAGTCCCCTCTTTGAGGAGTGGCTAGAGAGGCGCCACGGCGTCCTCACCTTCCGCCTAACGCAGGTCCTCACCGGACACGGTTGTTTCGGGAGGTTCCTCTTTCGTATCAGGCGGGAGGAAACGCCCGGGTGTCATCATTGCGTGGATCGCCCCGGAGGACACGGTTGAGCATACAGTGGAGGTCTGTCCGGCTTGGGCAGAGCATCGCCGTGTCCTCGTGGAGGCGATCGGCGGCGGGGATCTCTCGCGTCCGGCCCTAGTCCAGGCCATGGTACGGAGCGAGAGGGCATGGGAGGCCGTCACCTCCTTCTGCGAAGCAGTAATGCTCGCGAAGGAGGAGGCAGAACGCGTGAGGGAGAGGCAAATTTCGCGCCCTCACGCCCCTAGCCGCCGCAGGAGACGCCCTGGGCGTCGGGAATCGCAGGCCGATTCCCTGCCACCGTAGGCGCGGGCTTGCGGACGGCGAGCAATGGGTAGCTCGCCGTCCGATAAGGACCAGGCCCGGGTCGACGGCGCGTTGTGTTCCACGCGCGCCTCAAAGAGATGTCAGCAAGTGAAGGGGTCCGATAGGACCAATGCCTGCCGGGGTTGCGGGAAAGTCCGAAAGGGATACCGTGGCCCCTGGCAACGTACAGGCAACGGAAGGAACACGGGTGGGTTTTAGTCAGTAAGAGTCTGACACGCTCTCTCGCTCCACCCAGAGCGGGAGAAGTTATTTGATAAATTCCCAACCAAAAAAAAAAAAAAAAGGGGCCGGCTCTCATGAAAATGATGGCACTGGAGTTTGACTTTACAGTGTCAACGAAACGCACCAACTTACTTTATTAACGTTTCAGTCAAGTTATTCGCCGGTAAATGGCGGCCGCTATGTGGCGGCTTCCGCTCTTCTAGGAGACCGTAGCTTAAGTTGATTTAATGACCATTTGTAGTATAAAGAATAAAGTCTAAATCCAATGTAATTTGAACTTGCCACTTTCACGATTGAGATTGTTGTTCCAAAACTTGAAAATACACACATCAACACGGTCTAGGGATATTTTAAAAAAAGCGTATTACTATCAATGTGTTAATTATTTATATGACATGTATATATTTAAAAGATACGTTATTTAATATTCTACCATTTTTTAATAATGGTTAAGGTACTTCGATTAAAATTTCAGGATTTTATGGAAAAAAAATGAAGCATAGACGGAAATCGTATATGAATTAACTTTTAATTTATGAGTAAAAACTGAAAAAAATAGAAAAATCATTTAATTTGTGTTTATAAACTTGAAGTTAGTAGTCTGAGAAAGCGCCCATGATGTTCATAACACATCGGCAACGATTCGGCATGCTCAGAACAAGGTTGTCAATGTCTTGCTGCGGAATATTGTCCCATGTCCTTCTGAGGTGCGCAAAAAGTTGATCTTCTGTAGCCAGATTTTCAGGAACTTCCTTCAGAGCTCTTCTTTGCAGCATATCCCACGCATGCTCAATGGGATTTAGATCTGGCGATTGAGCAGGCCAGTCTAAGGCCCTAACATTGTGTGTATGTAACCAAGCTGCTACCGTTCTCGCCGTGTGTGCCCGGGCATTGTCGTGCATGAGCAGGAAATCTTGCCCCATTTGTGTTCTGTGGGGCAAGATTACGGGCCCCAGCACCTGTTGGACGTATCGTTCTGCCGTCATATTGCCCCGCACCCAAACGAGTTCCGTCCGTCCTCCAAGACGAAATCCTGCCCAAACTATAATTGTTCCTCCTTGGTATGGGTGAACTTCCTGAGGGTTCTGAAGACAGCTCCATCGTCCAGGAACTCGCCAAACACGCGTCCTTCGTGAATCTGGATGGAAGCCGAACCTGGATTCATACGTGAACAGCACATTGGACCATTGCTCACGGCCCCAGTCCACGTGGTTCCGAACCCATTCTAATCGTCGTCCACGATTGCCTCTCCGTAAAGGTGGGACCCGGAGTGGTCTACGAGAGCGTAGATTGCTTTCATGCAGTCACCTTCTTACAGTTTGGTCACTCACAAGCACTTGGTGTTCCACTCGCAGCCTTTGGACCAATTGAGTCGCCGTTGCATTTGGTTGAGCTCGCGCAGTAATTTGCAAAAATCGATCTTGTCTGGGGGTAGTGATGCGACTTGGCCCCCGGTGCCTCTCCGCTACTTCTCCTGTGGCACGATAGCGTGTCCACAATCTTGAAATTACATTTTGGTGGGTCCCTATGGCCTCAGCAACATTACGCTGAACAGACCCAGCTTCCAGCATTCCCACAGCTCGTAACATCTCCGCCCTCGTCAAATGTTGGCGTTGCATGGCTACAATACCTCAATTTTAACTTTATCTTTCGTTTAAAAATGAAAAAAAACTGTAACTAAACGTAATTCGTATTGTTTTCTAAATTTCGCACAAATGAAAATTCCCTCTCCTACACATCAAAACATTTTTATGCCACCGAAACAAAAGAATTTTCAAAAATTTGAATTTGGAATTAGTCTGAGATAAATTACAAACAAATCGGTGTATGAAAGATTACAATGCGTCCAGTACTTTTCGAGTTATTTAATTGAGTATGAAATATCCCTAGACCGTGTTGATGTGTGTATCTAAGATTCAGAATAGAGAAGTATCAATAAACTTAGATATTTCTTAATTCATATTTAAATTCACCTTTTTATTTTTGCAATAAATTTATCATACTTGGCATTTTTAATGTTGTCATTTTGCTGAATTTTAATTTGTTGTTTCATAACTAGCGAATCTACGTATTAGCTAAGACTAGTAACAATTATGTAATTACTAATTACAAAAAATATATGTCCTGCCTTACGAGAGTCATCCTAAGATGCTTATTTGTCAATCTAATCTAAAAATAACTTGTATGACTAGTAAATTGTATGGAAAGTACATAGCACAGTGGAAATATTTGCATAAATACTAAACAGATACAAAATATGATGTTAAATACCTATGAGTCAATTTGAACGGAGATTCCAGTATTTGCAATTCGTAAAGATTTTCATACAGATAAAAGTCATGATCACTACGTATGACTAATAAGCTTAACCAAGTTATAATTACTGGAAACCACGGTTTTTATTTAATTAATATCGCTGTATCCAATTACGCTAATTAAGAAAAACATACAGATCTTGTAGGTATGGTTAACAATTTCCGTTTCCGTATGCCTTACACTGTTTTGACCACTTTATCTGACTGAGCAACTTGAAGCTTTTAAAAGGGGAGAGATTTTAGTGCTATTTTGTCTTTCTGAAACGTTTTTGAAATAGGTAGGTACTTATCTATAGTTTTCATCTGATTTTGTTGGCAAACTTTATGAGTGACGGTTTTGACAACTTGTTTTAGTACTCCCGCGCAAGTAGCAACAGCCAGGCTGCGGCAGCCGGAATATTGAGAAAATTCTTGACTGCCTAGTGCGTGGGCTCCAATGAGACATTACATGTTGTATTGGCTGCCGCAGGCAGGTTTCCTAGTACGCGCCTGCCCATAAGTTATTGTACTGTATTTCTAGATCTTCTGAATCTTCTGTATTTAATACACTGAAGGTGTTTATAATACTTAGGGTAAATTGTTCTTTATTTGCGAATAGTGTCCATGAATCCAAACGTTTAATTATGCTTTTAATAATTTTATTGCGATGTACCTAATTTCATGTGAAAATTTGCTGTTATTTGTACTTAATGGGGGGAGGTGATAGAAAACTGTAGACATTACAGCTGAATTTCAATTGATTAAATCTAATGTCTTAAATTTTTACTATGCATTTATAAAAGCAGTTCAATAATCTCGGTCTTAGAGTCATCTTGATTGATATTAATTTAGAGCTAATTGGTACAACTGCGTACTAAATACGTAGATTTGTGAATTATTCATAAAGAAGACTACGAAGTTTGCTAATATTGATAGTAACACCACCGTGACGTCACCATGCGTCCATATAAAACGCTTACAGTTTACATAACACATATTCACACATAAAGGTTTCCTGTCCCACTGCAAATAATGGACAAGTATTTAACCAAATGTTTTTAGGGTTCCGTACTCAAAGAGTGAAAATAAGGCCTTATTACTAAGACTATAATACGTTTGTCTGAGCATCTCTTTAACTGTAATAGGAGGCCAGTTTTTTTTTTTACAAAATAAACATTTATGTGTGTTTTATCATTCAAAATAGTACAAAAATCCGATTCCACATATGTACCTACAAGTAACCTATGGTAATTTGATTTCTTTTAAAGGTTGTCTGTTCCTGCTGTTTCTTGTGGTATGTACAGAACCCTTATTGTATGAGACCGACTTGCACTTGGCTGGTTTTTCTATGTGCTTAAGTAATTACCATCACTGAATTTAAGAGGAAATCCTGATGGTTATGTATGTAAGGTTAAGCTGATCATGTTGTGCCGGATTCAAGAATCCGGTTTGCAAAATTTTATGACGTATGTAAGTACTTACTTATAATAATGTCACTTGTTACGTGAGTTAAGTAATACAGAGGTACCTACATTTATTTTTAAGTCAACGAACTTAAATGTCTGACTGCGAGATCTTTTAAGCGAGGGCGACAATACAACAATAAATGAAAACAATGTCAATATTTCTGCATATAAGAGTATTTTGAAACCATCAAATATCCAAATATTGTTTTTTTTTTTATCGGTCAAGTGCGAGTTGCTCTCGCACATAAGGGTTCCGTACCACCGTACATATTTTTAACACTACGTTTTTTACTTTAATAAAAAAAACACGTTTCTTGTATGGGGACGCCCCTTAAATTTTTAACTTTATTTTATCTGTGAAAATTTCAACTGTCTACCTATTACGATTCATGAGATAGAAGCCCGCTGGCAGACAGACGGACAGTGGAGGGTTAGGAATAGGGTTCCGTTTGGCATTCTTCGGGTACGGAACCATACAAATTGTTTCAACCTGTGATATACAATTAAATGTAGCACATAACTCAAAGGTAGCGCCTCAAGAGCGTCCCGCTGAGTCCCGCTCTATCCCCGCTGCCGGCTAGACGTTCCCTTTGAGTTGTTGTGTACTTACCAATAACTTTTAAGTTTTACTCTAAACTCAAAGCCAAGTATTTCAAGTGAACACCACAGAACCAATCTAAATGGTAGTGATAGGTTGCCCATGGAATTTTCCAAATCGGCTGAGTGACTATACATAGTAATTAACTGGACTATTTGATTGAATTTTCGTTACTAGATTGGAAAGGTCATTAGTTAGATAAACGAAGTTTTATCTATTGTCGTATTGACGTTCCCACCCAGTATAAAATAAGTAGATTGATTGAATTGAGTTATATGTAGAACAAACTACCTTTAAATGAGTTTTGTACACAAGACTCGAATCTACCCTGGCCTTAATTGACAAGGCCTCATACATTTTAAATTGAATATGTACTTTCCCTGTATAGAGCAAGTACTCACACAATATTCATGAAATAATGACACAGTGGTCGATTAAGATTAATTTCTAATGTCCCAAGACACACTACAGGAATTTGTCAAGGTACACTTCCAAAATTAAAGACAGTTTTTAAAGTGACTGTAATTATTGTGGTATGAATATAGGTAGGAACTAAACTAAATTTTATAGTTACACACTTATTTTGATGTTGTTATGTGGGTGCGTTTATTGGCACAAATCTTACATGCACCCTAACCCGGAACAACTATCGAACCTGCGACTTGTAACTCAGTATTCAATCGCTCAACCAATACGCCAAATTTATCGTCTTTTAATACCTCAACATCATTCTCTTGCCCTCATCCCAATATATTCGTAGTCGGCGCAACTTGTCCCGTTCTTCCATACTTCTCTATTAGTCGTCATTTCGGTAGTCACCCCCTTTTGATACCTATATCTCTAGCTTTCTACCACTCACCTAAGATTCTTAACCATCCTATTCTCGCTGGGTAGGTCGAGGAAGTCCAGCAGGAACCGCAGCCTCTCCTTGATCTCCCTGGTCTCCATGCCGAAGATCCACCCGAAGTACATCATCGTCTCCTTGATGGTGAACTCGCCGTACAAAGCGATCTCTTGAGGCATGTAGCCTACCCGCTTGCCGGGGACTCCAGAACCTGGTGGAAGATGGGTGATGTTAGAGATAATATTCAGAAGAATCAACATCATCATCTTTTACTTGGGGTCGGTACAACATGTTTTCTTACTCCCCTATTATATTCACAAGAATACCTGTAGGTAAAAGGATGGGATTTTCAATAATCCTGCCAAAACTAGGCCCACCTGTATATGAAGAACAAATAACTAACTGAACAGACAGCTGTGCTGCTGGGGAGTTTGTTGCGCCACTTCTTCTTCCCAGCTAAAGCACTAGGAAGTGGTGAAGGGTGAGCGTTTTGGGGGACTGTCTTATGTAATTTTGACGTTCGAAAAGTGCTGATTCTCAGCCTAGTTTGATAAATGACTTTAGAATTTTTGAATTTTGAATATAGTAAAAATTTGCTTTGATTAAAATATTATGATTTGCGTTTTTTTTCAATATTATTTGACATGCTTACTACGAAAACAACACCATAGAGGCGGCTTTGCGATAACGACAAAGTTACAAATTGCATAAAATTGCAATGTTTACCTATAATGTGTGACATAGTTGTGTGGGTTGGTGAACCGCTCAGTTCAGTTCTTACAAATCTTAGACATGTTTTTCGGTCTGAACTCTGTTATTATTATCTAAAAATGGTTGTGCTTGAAAGTTTTACGCACAAACTCTACATAGCCACATCGATTACCTTTGGATATAGCCCCCTCCTTTCTCGATTTTTTGGACATATTCTGTTAGTTGATGGAGCAGGTCTTACCTTTGGTGCCAGGCTTGCCCCCGAGCACCCATATCTCTCCGCTGTTGAGTTTCCGCCTGCCCACGATGCAGGACAACAGCGTGGTCTTGCCGCATCCTGAAGCACCGAGTAGACCGTATCTGTAAACAAAGAAAACAATTTAATTTTAATGATCTTGATTATTTGACATGCCTTATTTAAATGAACTTACATTCTGACTACACCTTAATGTAACCTGGCTGTCCTGACATAGATAGACAATACTCGTATATCATTAATTTCACTACGACTTTTGCTGTATGGTAGAGAGTATTCATTTTTCTATTCTTGGCCTACGAAGCAATTATCCTAGTAACATGTAGGGTGGGGTCTTGGTAACTGTCATGGGGGCAACCTAAAACATGATTAATTTCTAAAGTCTTTATTTCTGAAATCATGCTACAACCACGATGAAAAAAGATGTTTAATTGTGATCACTAAACGTAGATCACGATAATAATTAGACATATTTTTCCTATTATTAGACTATTAGACATTGTAAATTTTCGAGGCCACTCAATTTCACCCAAAACCGATAAAATCTCAAGCCAGCACATCAGTATTTCCTAAAACCGTCCGAGATCGCAACGTAACGGTCGGACGCGCTTGCGCTTGCGCACGCATGCAGCAATACACGAGGACGAAGTATTGCGAAACAACACCATTTACATTCTATTCCGTAGCAGACCAACTAACACATGCGGTTTACAACACTCTAATGAGATGGCAATAAGGTTGGTTTTTGATTATAAATTGTCGTAGGATGGACATCAGTTTCTTCATTGGAAAAAATGCACCTTAAAAGAATCTTATGTCATTGTAATAAGGTGGGTTTTACACTAATAATTCTCATAGGATGGACAGTCAGTTTCTTCATTGGTTTGAGGAAAAGACGGTATTACAGTATGTGGAGGAAGGCGACAATTGTGCAGGCAGTGGCTGTGACTTATTTCTCAATGGATTAGGATGTCGTTGTTTGCTTTGGGAATGGTCGTCATGGTATGCGCTTGCGCATTTCCAAGGGTGACGGAAGGATAAAGGAGGTTTGCATATGTAAAGTTGCCTTGCTTGATGCTAATTAAGGCGTGGATCTTTTAAATAGAGCTTTGGGCCTTTAAATCGCAATAAATGATCAGCTGTATGAATGTAAACGAACCAAAAGGAGTATGTAAGGGTCTTAGCAGTTTCTACCTTCCCACATGGGATAAAGGCGTGAATGTATGTATATAAATGATGAGCTAGAAACAGTGATGAAATGGAAATTTTTGCAATCCTAATCCTAACTTATAATAATATTCAAAATGCGAAAGTGAGTTTGTTTGTTACGCTTTCACGCTAAAACGGCTGAACAGATTTGGATGGAATTTGGCACATGAGTAGACCATGACCTGGATTAGGACATAGGATCTTTTTATTCCGATATTCCCATGGGATCGAGACTTATACGGATGAAACCGCGGGGCGCTAGTGTGCTATAATCACTACGCCTGATACATAGACTGACGATCGCCATTTGTTTTAATAACATGAGAACTGTGTTGCCAACCGTGACTTCTTTAGTGGCTACAATTCGCCATTCATTATGTAGCTATTTTTTTTTGCAACCACAAAAATATAGCCTGATTTACTTTACTACCTAAGAAATCCAAGGATAAACGTTTCTATTTTTAAACGATGATCGCACAAATATTTAACTTAAAAAAAACCCATACATACTTCTTTAGTTATTTACATCAATAACATAATGTATTTCCTATACTGCTATGGTGTGAGCGCCCATGTGTTAATGAAGTCCATAAACGAACTGACCACGAATCCATTCAGACAGATTGTAAAAACCGGCTAAGTGCGTGTAAGGGTTCCGTATGGGATGAATTTATCCCAAGAACAAACTTAACATTGTAGTTGAAAAACATGTTTTCCCAAACATTCCAACTGCAAATGTAAGTTTGTACCCACAATATTGGGAGATTTACCATGTTATTTTAAGACCATAGACTTCCTATAAGTTTTCGACAGGAAAACTTATAAGAAGTCTATGGTCTCTATCTATAATTATAGAACTATTTTCTGTATTTGTCCAAAATTTGATGTCCAGTACAGTAGTGTGCAAAACTTTTTTTTAATTTTCTTATATGTCTACCAAAAGTGAGCCCCATATTTAAAATTCATTTATTTACACACTTGTATCACGTCCGTGTTTGAGTCACAGAAATTGATAATAATATGTGTACCTTTCAACTTAATCGGCCCATTATATTCGGAGCAAATTTGCTGTGAAAGATGGACAGACAGACACACGAGTGATCTCATAAGTGTTCTGTTTTTTCATTTGGGCATACGGAACCCTAAAAATGTTAAAATATGTGACGTGGGTAGGTTTGTTTTTGTGGCAAATTATGTTTTTTTGCACTACGTTCGATTTATTTAAGACGTCAATGGAAGCTATTTTTAGTATAGGTAATTATTTACTGTTTTTTATCAATAACGGGAACTTGGAACTTGATTTCTGAGTATCTTCTGATGCTTAGAGACCACCGATTGAAGGATTTTTCCACCGCAATTTATCTTCTGCAATATTCAGGAAGTTTCCGATGAGTCGCCTGTCGTAATGTCAAACTGAAATATCTCATGTTCTTGTTATTTCATCAACACAGGGTTACTCTACAAACCGGAGATTATCTTCTCTTCAGACTACTTGCAGTAGGTACCTATTGTCTCAACTTCTTCATTAAATCCATCCAAAGGTTGTCTTAATAAAATCACCTTAAATTAGAGTTAACACAATGCCCACTGTGTTACCTCGTGATTTTTTTTATGTGTTACATCTATCCTCTCGTTTTCTGAGTGATTTCGTGAAAAGGGACGGAAGTGTGTCACATGAAGCCGGGGAAGCGCGCGCGCGTTGCTTGAGTTGGCCGTCAGATGGTATCAACCCATTTTATGAGAGGTTGGTATTGTCAGCCAAGATGTCAGATGGCACATCATAAGCGACTACTGTAAGGCTCGCTCGTTTTCTATATTTATAAAGCATATTCTATCTATCTTACTAGATAGCATTATTGGATAAACATCTCTGTCCTTTTCAGTAGGTACACGTTGTAAAAGTCAATTCAAGAGTTTAGGATGAAAATCCTTTTGCCAACCAACCGTTATCACCAACTCATTCACCAAGCGTGGTGGTTAGTGGTAGACTAGCAATATATCTTTAAAATCATCAGTGAAGTCGGCAGTCTTCATCAGAAATTACGGCCTCAAAACGTCCACATTGAATATACTCTGTCAATAATTAGGTCTCAATTTGTATGTCATTCACATATCCTTCCCATATATTAGCAACCATCTTGACCGTACATAGCATCAGTTATGTACCGCACATAATGTAACGGCCACCATCGTATATGGTGCAAGTATTCTAATTGTTCGGCTTGACGTCAGATAGTAAGGACTTCCTGACGATGTTGGAACTACGTCGTATTGTTACGTAGATGTTGGGCTGAAGAGTTTTGAGCAAATTTATAGATGTATGAAACAATAGGTAGGTAGAGTGTAACCGGCTGTAAATATGGTACATGATATCCAAATTTTAGATTAAGTTCAGCTTTGAAGAGTGTCGTATTCGTGATTCCTGCTACTACAGTTTCTGTTTTCAGAGGCCCTAGTGTGAGTTTCTTTTAACCATCTCGACTTTACGCATCGACCGCGTTCGGCGCTCCGATTGGCAGCCGGCCGGCCTTCACCAGTGAAGGGCCAATCGGAGTGCCGAACGCGTTCGGTGCGTAAAGTCGAGATGGTTAAAAGAAACTCGCACTAGGGCCTCTGTTTCTTTATACAGCTCGATCTGCTCATTTAGGCCTAGGCAGTGGTGCTAAACTGAGTCAGACAGCCTACATGGTCTTATGATTCTGGGCAAGGAAGAGAACTCCTATTTTTCTACCCGTGGGAATAAAACCCACAAAAAAAGAACATCAGGCCATCTAGAAATTCAGAGGGTAGACAAACTGACATTCAACCAACTATAACGATGATGGAAAAGTCATAAATATATTGGATTGACATAAGCTACCGAAAACCATATAGTACGTCAATCCTGTTGAAATTCGTTGTGGAAATACGAAACGGTTTGAAAGCGACTGTGACTTGTCTAGGTGACTAATATCAGTCAAACTTTAGGCATGAAATCATTCATGTATTTGTGTCAAACTGAAGTGAATCGTCAGGGGTCATTTCTGTTGCGTCCAAACAGGATGGTGCTATCTTGTTTGTTTGAGAAGTTCCTATGGACAACTGCCGTCTCCACCATCAGACCATGGACACTACCTGGTGTAATAGCATTTTTCAATACATATCGTATGAGTCCGAACACGATGGTGCTATCTTGTTTGATTGAGGTGTTCTTATGGCTAACTAACTTGATGTTTGTTTTGAATACTGATTTTACTAATCACAACCGATTTTTCTGAAACGGAGTCACCACATCTCAACAATAACGGTCAAAATACGGCAGTATATATTCTTAAACTTATCAAAACATGTTTCTCTTTAAATCTATACACACACCTATCATAATAGCCCTAGCGTTCTCCCATAAAATAATCCTACGTCAATAATTATTGACACTCCCATTTGACTGACGTCGGTAGACGTCAATAGGCGTCTTAAGGAGTGCTTGACGTTTCTCTATTGAGCAGTTAAAATAATTGGTGTAACAATCGATTTCATATAGTCATTGTTCATAAATTGTACTTAGTAATCGATATAAAGTAGGTAGTCTTTTTTGGAATGCAAAATGCCTTGGTTTTATTATAATTTAAAGCCAATGGAGACGTAGTTTAGGACGCCCCAGCTATTTGTCATTAATGAGGGACAGACTGCGAAAGGCGGAGGAAAGGGTTTTGTGGCTTAACTTCGAAGAGGTCTATTCAGCAGTGGAATGCGATAGACCGAGTTGATTGAACCAAATTTAGGTTAACTATTAAACAAAGAATTCTAGTAGGTCATTTGCAATTTTATAACCTGCTAGTTATTTTTTTTATTTTAAACATAAATCTCTTGATGTCTGCATAGTTCCGACTAAGTTTGCAATTTTGTCGAATCACGATTAACTTTGTCAGTCAAATGCATTACAGATATAATGTAATGACTTATCATAATGAATTTATTCATAACTAGGTGACCCGTCAGACGTTGTCCTGACAAAATTTCAATAATTCTTACAAAAATCCCATAGAAAACGGACGTTTAGTTTTTCCCGAATTTGGAAATTTTCCGGGTTAATTTTCCATTTTTTCTTGGTTTATAATCGAATTCGGACCATTACGAACATTATAAAACAAAAAATAGCTAGTTCGGTCCAGCCGTTCTCAAGTGATACGCTTACTTACCAACGAACAGCTTATCATTTTTATTTATTTATTTATATATGTACATATATAAATAGCGACCCGCCCGTGCTTCTCATGGTTATTCCAACGAGATATCTTTATTATATTATGTAAGTTTCGTATTATATAGATTGAGCTACAAATACCTCTGACTACTTGCAATTCCTAATGTCTTTGGAACTTTTTGGAACACATTCTTTCTTTCTGGTAATTCTGGTATAGCTACGTTAGTACCTGGCGACCGAGCTCTGCTCGGGTGAAAATAGAGAATGCTCATTTAATAGTATTGGATAGTTCATGCTAATTCCAAGCTGCCATGATAGTACATACTAATTCCATGCTGCCATGTCATTATTCTAAGGTACGCCATCTTGTTCTAAACTTTGGGCGTCCGAGCTCTGCTCGAGTGAAAATACGGAGAAAACGGATTTTTCCTGATATTGAGACCTAGTTAGATCAATTTTTCGCTCCCGTAAACCTATATTGCAAGAACGTAACTTTTTCGAAAACGTTAAATACACATAATAATAAACATAAACGTTATATTACTCGTTTAATAGAATAGGATTTAACAAGTTTCTTGTTTTGTCTGTCCGAAAATGTCCTCATATTATGCATGACGTTTCACGAGTAGTTTTTACTAACTATACAAAGAGTGTAAAACAACCTAAATAAACAGTAGACTAGTTTCAAGTCTTACTTTTTCAATCAACTGGTTTTTTATGATCGTATGTTTTTGTTACTAAATAAATTATGAAATAAATGCAATCAATTAATCATATTTTAAAACTGCAATATACTGAATAGACCATAACAAACATCTGAGCCGCGAAATATGGAATTTGATGGAAATAGTAGATAATTTATTTGACTGAGCAAGTTTTTTTTTTAAGTTTAGTAATTTTGCGTCAATGGCTTATGAATCAATGAAGCTATCAAAACAGGTTATCGAAATAAATCTTAAAATCTAAATAAAAACCAGTTCTACCTTTGTGGAATTAATAACAATAAATTGGCTTTAAAAAAATATCCCTCACTTATCTGCTTCGTCAGTTTTTTGCTAACGTAGCTAACTTTTTACGAAAACACAGGTAAGCTATTCTCGTATCCCACGTAAATAAAGGAAAACTTATTAGGAAAAAGCTCTACCACAAATAATAATATCGGAAGCTACTAATTATTGTAACTATAACGATTATCTATCAGTACATCTGTTTAAGATCCTCTCGTCAGCTACCAAAACTTCCGGCTTACTGCAATTACTACGCATATTGTCTTCCATCAATAGTTATGTTACAATAATTATAAAACGTTTGTCATAGGTTAACAATCTTTTGTTCTTCGCCCTTGCTACCTTGGCATCATGCCAGAGACTTCCTTGTAGAAAATAGTTGTTTGTTAGTTAATCTATAGGCATTCTACCAAGTAGGTATGGTCTGTTCCAAATGTATCTAATGACATAAAACGTATCAAAACGTGTGTCGTGTGGATGCCACTTTGTAGTGCCACTTACAAATCGAGTGCTTTGATTTGATTATTTTAATAGTTTGACCCGAAATTCTAATTTTAAATCACCTTAAAAATGTTTTTCATTTTACAATGTAGGTTTATTTTATACAATTTTACACAACTTTCGTCGATGATCTTTTAATTACAATTTAATAATGTTATTTAATCAATAAATCTTGGAAACGCCTGAACAGGGTTTGTTTACAGTTTCATCATATACTTTTGCAATAGACTACAGGTACGTGATAATTATGTGAGATTGCTATCAGGTAATCTGATTTGGCATTCGTCCAACAGGTTAAAATGTTATTGTACAACTCCTAACGGGAAATCAAAGGGGTTGTGCCAAAGGAGATAAAATTATTATGTGAAGAAAATACTGTTAAATCGGTACTTTGCATTTTAATTGATTACCAGCACAGCGGGGTAACTGCGCAACACGCATATAATGACAATTGATCGCAATGGGTTTCATTTTGACAGTTCACCTACGTTCATTGCGTTATTTACGTTGTTGAGCAGCCAAATTATTCAAACCTATGAAGCAATGGATTAGCAATATCCTTCAAAACTTTCGGATTGTGATTGAAAGGACAAGAAACTCAGACAAGTGATGGTCTGAGTTTCTAGCCCTTATTCTTTAATTTGGTCTTTTTTCCTTGCAGTGCCTTGCCTTGCTTATTATACACAAGACAAATAAAGGTGTTGTACTTACATGGTGCCCTTAGCGACTGTCATGTTGAGGTTACTGAGCACGTGGTTGGGTCGCTTCTTCGAGCCGTAGTCCTTGAACGCGTTCCGCACACACACCGCCTGTTGACGTTTCTGCCATACCTGTTGATATCATAGGGTGTGAGTATAGGTAACAATTTGACGGATAAACACACAGTTATAAAGTAGAACCAGCCTGTACTTATTAAACATCAGGGAAGTGGATTCCAAAGCCCGATTTACACGGTACGATTTAATTTTCAATTAGATAGGAAGCAACCATGCAAATTGCTCTGTGTAAACAGTGTTAAAGATAGAAAGAAAGAAAAAAATAGGTTCAAGTGACGCAAGTCATTTATTGCTTCAATTTTATTGAATGGCAAGAAACTTGTATCGTGTAAATGGTGCTTTACACACAGAAGGAACCATTGACTAAAGCTTCGGCCAGACTAGCGCGACGCGACAGCGCGACGCGACAGCGCGACGCGACACCGGATATTGTTATACCGTGAAGTTTTTTTAGAAATTGTATTGTTCGAGTCGCGTCGCGCCGTCGCGTCGCGCTGGTCTGTACGAGCCTTAACACGTTTGCTATCTCTCTCTATTATGTTTGTAATTGCAATTATGTTTTAAATTATGTTATCTTCGAACCAAAGGCAATACACAAGTACCTATGTCACATTATGCCACGCAATTGCGTGGCATAATGTGACATAGGTTTTATTTATTTTATTTATTTTAATAATTATTAAAATGAATAAAATAAATTCAAATCATTTATATGCTTGAATATGGGTAGTACATGAGGTGATACATACAACAGAAGATCTTTAAACCATATCCTACCATAATAGGTGTGCAAATATCTATTACAATAAAATAAAAATATATTAATCATACATTTATCTATAGAAAATATTATTATTAGGGTACCTATATAAGTCATTAATTAATTACATAATTTTATTAATAAAACTTAACTTAAAAATTTAATTACGTTTATAATTTAAATAATCATTAACGTTATTATAGGCTTTATTAATCAAATAAGTCTTTAATCTATTCTTAAATGATATGTAATTATTATTATTTTGGTAATTTATTATTTCATAGATATACAGCGATGGGAATGTCAATATTTTTAAATTTATAAAATGTGGTTTACAAGTATCCGAGGTTTTAATGCACATATTGCCCGGATACATTTCTTTTGGGCTTTGAAGATAGTTTCTCTCTCAGTGGCATTCCCCCCAAACTTTATACCATATCTTACCATATCGAACTAAGCAATGTAAGCGTGGTAAGCAGATAGAAGTGCACTTTGATTTACCACTTTACGAAGCATATAGATGGCGTATTAATATCGACTTAGTTTTGTACATACGAGTACTTGTCCAATATGTGTCCGCCATGTCATGTCTGGGTCTTTCTGTAGTTCAAGATTTTTTTTAGTTTTAATTTTTTCTATATTTATTTGGTCATAATTTATATTGAATTTAAATAATTTGGAATTTTTATTTTTGAAAGTTTTATTTAAAACTAGTGGTGTTTTGTTATATGTCCATTAAAAGCCAACACAGTAGGTACGTATGTCTCAGTTTTAATGTTTCCATAATTATACCTACCTAATGATACCTAATGTCGAAGCTAGACATGATAAGAATGATGGAAAAGTATTACGACGGAAGTAAATCACAAAATATATCATTTAGTACCTACTTAATGTTTTTACATGTTATATTGGCTATAGCTCCTAAACCGGCCTACGAATATCGTCAGTTTTTTTACTGTTCACATAGGTATTGTGCATACTTTAATACTATACAAGTATCAGCCTTCCTAGTGATCGTTAATTTTTATAATGTTCACACAGGTACTACTCATATCATAATGCCGTACTAGTATCAGCCTTCCTAGTTATTGTTAATTTTTGGTAACAATATCTCGTCTTTGAGCGGCGATAGATAGTCCTTTAACCAGCCGCGTGCGGGCAGACCGTCACCAATCTCACCAGAGGGCCCTACACTCACCAAATACTGAATCAGCCTTCCTAGCGATAGTTACCAAAAGTACGGCTATCTATCCATCTCTCTCTATCATCATCTATCTATCTCATACTACATGGGCCGCCACTGGTGTCCTAGTGGGATAGGGCCCTTAGCCAAGTCTCTCAGATTGACTTGCCGAAGTAGGTTTTATTCGCGAAGTTGTAAGTACATGATAAACAATAAGACACGTGCTGCCAACAATGATGGTCACTGACCTTGATGTTATCAATTTGGCGAGACAATTGGTCTTTAATTACGTATACTACTTCGTTACTCTCTTATGTTGAGTTATATTATCAAGTTCTACATAATCTATGTATGAATTCTGACTCAAGTATTTCCTACGAAGACTCTTGGAACTGTCCTTTGCTTTTCCTCGGGACACTCAACCAAAGGCGTTATACAAAGTATATGAGGGGCATAGCTAAGTTTCACTGAATATTCCGAATTCATAATATACCTACCGAAGATGTCAGATTACTTCATTCGGTAGGAGTCCGATATTTCCTTCCGGCCATCCCTAAATTAAGGTCATCCATACGATAAAATTATGTTACAAAAATGGTCACTATGTTTCGTAGAACCCTGACCGTCCAGCTTAATAATGACAAATTGCCTATAAAAAAAATTACACTCTCGTCGTCCGATATCAATGTCATCAAGGCTTCGTTGAAAACAATAACACATTGACGGTCTTCCTTATTCAGGACATTTATGGCAAGTAAGTGGCCATTGTAGTAGTGACTCCTTGTACCTTCGGAGTAATGTCTGATTCATGTGTACGTAAAATCTCGGCTGTTGACCTTTTAGTAGCCATTGTAATAGAAAAGTCTGCAAGGAAACTAAAATCGTTTCTGATCACTCTGTAATTTTGGAAAGACCAAAAGGTGTGATAACATTACCATTCATAATGTTTTAAAGTGGCACCCGTGGTACAATTTGCAAAGAACATTTAGCAATATTCAGCTATTTTAACGGTTTCAAAAGTAATGCCATATTTTTTCTGCAGAACATCTTAACATGTATTAAGTACATATTGTAAATGTCAAAGTAAATAAGGGTCGTTAATATTCGAAAATACTTAGATGTTTAACGTCAACTTGGGCTTCGATACTAGCATAGATAGTCCATATCTCGTTCTCTGATTTCGGAAAGAAAACATTCTCATCTAGTTTGGTTTATCGTATTCATGGTGGCCCGGATGTTCCCGTATCCAATTCTTAAGCACCAGGACAGAGACATGACTAATGGTGAAGGAAAATATCATAAGGAAACCTGGACTTTACTGCAAAAAAATTGCGATGCAAATTCCAACATGCAATGATTATGCGTGATGATTTGTACTGGTTCCTTCTGTGTAATTTGTAATGGGCCTTTGTAATATAACGGAACAATTACAGGCTAGTATTTGCCTAGGAGGAAACCCTCTAGTAGTGATCCACGAAATTTGATGATATGATTCGGGAAAACCTCTAGTGGTCTACTGATGCTACATAGAGCTTATGTTCAGGAAGGTGTCACCTACATCCGGAGGTCCTATAAGCACTCCAACGTTAGCCAAATTATCAGCTTATGACCACACTACTGAACATGGGGCACCTCTATAGGATACTATATCCGGTGAACCTGCAACTTTTTAGATTGACATCTATCTCAAATTATAAAAAGCGTTGGTAGAATTGCATTACTTGAAAAAAAGACCTCGAATAGATTTGAAGAATGCCAAACAGTCTTCTATTTTTATTATTATAATTATTTATCATAAAAAATTATACAAGATATGCATAAATACCTAATACCTAATAAATAAAATAGTACCGACTATTGGTTAAAGTATTATCTGTATTCTAGTCATTGGCAGATATGTTCTCCGCAAGCACAATTCGTTTACCAAGGTCATCTTGTATTTAGTGACATTTAAATAAACTGCACTGTTTTAAGTGAAAACTTCTTTAGACGCGTTAACCTATTTTTGGTAGGGGGTAAACATACTAGATTCGCGTAGTGCTGGGCTATAGAATTTAGATGGCGCTAATACCGGCGTTATTAATCTAAACTATAAATGCAGGTTGTACACGCTTTAGTAAAATATAATCCACCTGTCTTCCTGCCAGTACCCCACTTTATTTGTGGACGGTGCAGTATTTTTTTTTATGTGTAACACCTTTCCTCTCGCTTTCTGTGCACAGAACATAGGTCATTATATACCCTAAAAATCTGTGGGAGTGATTTCATGAAAAGGGACGGAAGTGTGTAACAGGAAGCCGGGAAAGCGCACGCTCTTTGATTTGACCATTGAGCATGCGCGGTGCTAGTTTGCAGTCAGAAACGACCTTGAAGAGGCCCCGGTTACACATCATATTCGCATATGATGTAGTACCTACTGTGAGGCTCGCTCGTATTTTTTATTCTTATTATTTATCTCGATCAGTACACATTCCGCAAATTTTCTTACGTTCACATTCGCTAAGCCACTACGCATATGTGACCGTTCGCTTTTTTGCATGATTTCTGTTCGTCGTCATCTCAACCGGAATCACTAACTGCCTCTAGGCCTCCTTTCATTTCTGCCATTCCGACACTTAAAACCCTAAAATGACATAAGGAAACCATCATCAGATTTCACTAGTTTAATACCGGTTTAATTACGAGCGGAATATAACAGCAGTCGTAACTGCGTGTAGTTCGGACAATGGTTAATTATGCAATACATTTTGTAACTACGACTCCTAAAGCGATTGACATAGTTTGGAGTTATGTATTCTTTGGAGAGAGAAATCTGCGAGAGTGGTAGATGGCGAAATAGGGTTCTAGAAATTATATGTTTTTGATTCTAGGTGTATTTTTTTAGCAACACCACGCTATTTCATCATTTGCCTAGCTTTTTTTCAACTACGTTGGAGTCGGCTTCCAGTTTAACTGGATGCAGTTGAATACCATTATTTGAAATGGAGCGACTACCTGGTGCCTATCTGACCTCCACAACCGAGTTACTGGGTAACACGATACCCCTTGATATGACTGGTTGTCAGACTTTCGGGCTTCTGACTACACGTATCGACTGCCAAAGATCTACGAATGACAGCTGGGACCAACGGCCTAACTTGCTTTCCGAGGCACGGAGGGTTCTCGATATGTAATGGATGGTCCCATCCACGGACTTACCTCGCCAAGCGTTGCTTAACCTTGATGATCGACCTTTGCGGCTAATAATACTTACCCACGAGCCCAGATATGCCCAGAGGATTTTAGTTTTTATGGCACACTTAGAAATACTGAATTTAGTGTCGTTTGAAGTTTTATTGAGCATGTTTTGATAACAGCCTACTAGTTTTATGAGGCAATTTTTTTAATAGGTCAATCATGATTTTTCCGCCCATTTCATTTAATGAAATTTTTGTTACGCATTTTCTTTTAATCAATTGATTTAGCAAAACCAAACACAACGTCAAAGTCTGTAGTCTAGTGGATAATGGCATCTTTGATCTTGCTTCGCCCATCTTTCACATTCATTGTTTTCCCTCTAGATTGTCTGTCCATCCGGACTGATCACAAATTTTACTTTATGAAATGGTATTTTCATCATAAAAACAAATCCTTTTCTGCCAGAATCCATCCTGCTTGATTTCCTCTTTTCTACCCTTATTGACCTTAATTAATTGGCTCTCATACCTCTCATATCATCTTTATGTCTGCATTTTGTTTATTTTATAATGTGCGTCTTATTTGTGCAGAATAAACAATTTTCTCCCTCTCGTTCCTTCTTTTCTCTCAGCTGTCACCTTCTTGGATGGTCACCTACAGCTGTATACGTGACACTATTCATGTTACATTGCCTTCAATTAGAAATGAGTGCTTCATAATCATTTGTATCGTAATTTAATTATGTCAGGTTATTTCAAACTAATTGGTTATCGTATTTGCTAATGAACACGCGTCCAAGGTATTTGAGAAATACAGAGAATTGATATTAATACACAAAAATCAGGAAAAGAAAACCAAATCTGGTTTAGTGGTCTGATCAAGTTATCTTGGGTGCAACCAAGCTATCTTGAGTCTGATTTATAAGTCGGTAAAAGTCCATTGGTGGGTTTGGTATTAATCAATTAGTCAATAATGATCATAGAGTTGGATAAGGTTATCCAAATTCATTATCTCGCCATTAGTCAGTCAGTTAGGTCTCAATGGGCCATAGCCCATACAACTCTTCCTATGTTAAATATGTGTCACATAATTACGTTTGGCTAAAAAACCGACAAAACTGTATTTTAGAGCTGGCTGGAAGTGGAATGATTTGAATAGACGTTCGATGTGTCAGCAAGATTGCTTTACACTTGCAGCAGTTGAATATCAAGTAGAAAATAAAGTGTATACTGACCGAGCTCTCCCGTTTTTCGAAAGGCGGTGAGAACTGTATCTGGCTCATCTTTGACTCCTTCGCGTCGCCCATCGGCGACGGAGGCGAGGTCTCTCTGTAAACAAAGGAAATACAACGTTAGTTACATTGTCATTAGGTTTATATTACAAGGTAAGATTTAGAAGGAGTTAAAGCTTTTCGTCTTTGAGATTCCGGCATCGTATCTCAACCAATCATGTTGGGACTCAATTATTACAGATTTCCCAATTTAGTTGGGGTTGGTCTAACCAGACATGGTTGTATAGAAATATTTAGACATCAAGCGACTGCTATCTAATCACCTCTACAGTCCAATCACAGATGACACAGTTTGGTAATTGATACACTTGTATATGCAAATGTAGGCCAGATGACACTGTGATGTAAAGTAAACCGCTCGTAACTGTAGTTATTGTAACAGGATGTTTAATATGTTTATCCGTTCATTCTTAATTCAACATTCATTGTGCATGAATGTTCAGTTGCTATTGCTTGAGTAGTGGAGTATTACCTGACAATGTTTTACTTTTTAAAAGACGAGACTTCAATAAATTCTCGAAGTAAATGACTTATAAATTTTATTATAAATAATCTCAGAGTAAGGTAATTAAATTATATAATCTTTAACTCACTGAGACACGTCATTTAAAAATATCCAGCACAATGTTAACAACTTTGAAATGTTTCAAATTTTACACGTTTTTTACTGACAGCGTTCGAAAGACCAAAAAATTCCAGCTCGCAGGACCAAAAAATAAATGTAGGGGGGTCTCTACACTTACTGGTATAATAACGGGGCGATTCTATTAGAATGAAGAAATAAAGTTTTATTTAATTCGAACATGAAATAAAACTTTATTTCTACAATCATGCATGAAATATATTTTTACATGTTATTTGCAATAATAGGTACAAATGCTATGTGTGCCGAATGCACGGCCCATAACTCAGTAGAGTAATGTACGGTAACGTACAATGCTTGTCAATTAAATGTAATTATTGATTAATTTAAAGTAACGACTCTGAATACATAACCAACTATGTACTACATAAGTTAAAAGAAAATTTCCAATAAAAAACCTGTCCTCAACATCTGTGACCCAATACTTCCAGGAAAATGTCAGGATGTTGTCTTTTTAAGGTGTCTATCAGACAGACTACCTTGACCTGAGATGAGTCAGACTGTCGCTTTCATAAACGGGCGTTTAAATCGTGGTGCAACGTGGTGTCAGGTAACTTTTATGATAGCGCGAGGAGTAAGGTGAAACTGACAGCGTATAAAGTAGCTATTTTTGGCGAGGTTGAATTTAACTGCGTTCAAATTAAGAATGGTTATCGGATACTACAGGAATCACAGGACCGGTTGGGCCCATATCCAGTAGTGAGCGTGTTTCAGCTGAATGATGAAGGTGACCGACATCGAATGGTGTTGAACTAGTTGAACTAATTCAAATCTTTAAGTTACTTTTAATTAATTAAACAATCATTCAGATATTCATTGACCTAGAAACCTACCTTTAATTTAAAATGTGTGTTTCTAATATTATCAATATAACTAGCATAATCAGCCTATAATGTGCCCACTGCTGGGTCACAGGCCTCCTCTGTGAGAGGGAGTGGGCCACAATCCACCACGCAGGCCCAGTGCGGGTTGGTGGATGTCGCAAGACTTCGAATTTCTGGTTCTAGGACATGTCGGTTTCCTCACGATAGTTTATTTCACCATGACCTAAAACTCGTAAGTCGGGGCCGATCCCACTGGGCCAGTACTACTCAATAATAATTATGTTATAATTGAGTTGTGACAATTTATTATGTTATATCTACTGACAGCTGTGAAGTTACTTTTTATAAATAAATAAATAAAATAAACTAATCTTATCAGCCCGTTGCGTTCACTATAATTAATTACAAGATAAAGCCTCAAAGCGAACCCCTCGAATTATTTTTAATTAATGATCTGTCTGTGTGCTGTACCTACCTATAATCACGGATATAAAAAAAACTTGTTATATCTACACACGTAATGCTAATATGACGTAAATGTCTTGAGACAAAGTGCGTTATGTATATTTACATAATTATAGGTATATTTATGTATCTCTACATTTGGCACTATTAATAAAAGCGGATGTGAGTCGTTTTCCTTTTGCAGCCCGCTAATTCAATTACACAATAGTTTTGAAGGATTTTATGTTTCAAGTTTTATGATTATGGCCTATGTATCTAAGTATGGTTAAGATAACTAACAATCGTGCGTTTGTATATAATTGTGCTATCTATCTAATAAGTGTTTGTAGTTTTAAATATTTCGGGCAAAGACAATTATTTAATAGATTCCGTCATAATATATTAATATTTTTTTCAATGGAAGTATTGATTTAATAGAACAATAGATCAATCGAACGGAGATAGTGCATGACAAACTGACAGACAGTCAGGCACATCTTATTATGACACCCATAACTAACTTTTTATTTTCATGTATTTCATCTTAAAACACTAAATACAAAAATACCCAGTCGAAACAAGGGTCAAGGAACTAACAACCAGTGTACATAGCTAATTGTTACCGCTGTCCACGTAAAGGACCTATAGCACAGGGTTATGATTCAAACTCAACTGAAACTCAAAGCATTTATTTCAATTAAACCATTTACAGGCACTTTTGAATTGTCAAGAAGTCGGTCAGTCAGAAATATGAAGCTAGTTGCCCATTCCAAAGCGTAGTAGGTACTTATGGAAAAGAACGGGCAAGAAACTCCACGGACACTCTTTTAAATAAAAAAATTGGTACAAAATATTGATTACAATGTAGAAAGACGTGCACGTTCGTAAAAGCGTCCGTAATAAAAATAAAAAAACAAAGAACCATTCAAAAATTTAAAATAAATTAAAATAAGCCATGGCAGCTAAGAGATGACCAGTCCCAACTGACCGCGCCCGTTCACGAACATGACGCATGGATCAGCACCATTCAGCTCAATCATTTTGAAGGGAACTTAACGATCCAACACACACGCCACCACCAGCGAGACATTTGAGTGAGCATGACATACTCTCAGCCGCCAAGGCACATTCAAGTCAATGAAAATGATTAAACCGGAATTTCGGAATATTAAATTGGCAAATTACAAAATTGAGGAAATCATACAATTTGAGGCTTGGTTGCGAATGATTACATATGTAGGACCTAAATTCAAAAGATCAATTGACTAAAAAATTTCTACTCGTGCAATATTATAGTCGGTAAAATTTTAATAGTGGAACCGCAAAACGAAAAAATAACTATAAAAATAATAAGAATGCTTCTTCTCTTAAGGCACTACTTTTTATTTTAAATAGTTTATTGACTGATAAGACGCACATTACATACCGCCAATAGCCAAGAGAGAGAGAGAGAGAGAGCGAGAGCACGGTGAAATATACGAGAATTACGTCAACCTTTAATGAGACCAATCAGCAATTATAGAAAACCAAGATTTAAATAAATCCCAAGTTAAGAGCTTTTCCAAATAGATGAGAACCATGTAGCTCCTCATCTGCCTAGCCTTTTGCCAGTAGGTATAACACATGGAGCGACTGCCTATCTGACCTCCACAATCCAGTTACTGGGTAATACGATACCGCTTGGTAAGTCTGGTTGTCAGACTTTCGGGATTACGACGACCGGTAACGAGTAGTACCGACTCATCTCGACTTAATAAGTCTTAAATTTACTGACAGACAACGCAACCTACACCGTTGGGTCTAGAAGCATGAAATCATTCCTTATATACCTAACACAGGTGAGTACTAGGAAGGATTTTTGACAATTCATCCCCTACAGAGGTTGAATAGACCATGAAAGTTTGTATGGAAGTACGTCATTTAGAGCGTTATCAGTATCACACTGACAATTTGCCAGCGTGTTTCTAGCGCGGCGAACTGCGAACTTGCTCTCCGCGGATGCGAAGCGAGCTAACCGCGACTACGCGACGTGTACGCCGCGTTTTCACAATATTGTACACTCGCTTCTCTCGCTCTCTCTTGTACACTCACTTCAATCGCTCTTGTTACACAAACGCGGCGAACACGTTGAACTATCGTCTCGCTGTCACTCGCTCGCAAATCGCTAGTGTGACAACCTTCTTTTCCTTTATGCCGATGTCCATCGGCCATACGACTTGTAAGAGTAAATAAATAGGTTCAAGTGTTTCAAAATGGCGACAAGGTAAAACATATAACTGTCACAATTAATTGTCCTAGCAATACCAAGCTGACCTGCTTCTAAGTATCTATAACAGAATTACGTGAACAAAGCTGTTATCTCCTACATCTAAACTAAACCACTTCTCAACCGCGCTATAAAACCGAGATGTGTTAACAGTTGTGTCTTCCGCCATGCTGTCTTCCTTGAAGATATTATAACATGTTATTACAGCATCGTACGCTATTGTCGCTCTCGTCACGTGCTGGATTTGTTATTGGAGTTGTTGGGTGGCTTTTGTTCAAATATTATAGACCTATAATTCTTTGTGTGAGCACGATTTACTACATTGCATTACACAGGTCAAACGCGCCTACACTTAGTTATCGTGAACTTGGCTGATTTGAACTAAACTCGCAACTTAACTAATGCATTTGCATTAGTTAATACAAGTAACAAGTTGTGTATCCAAAAGTCAGTCCAAAAGTAACAATTTTAATTGTCGAATTTATTATAATAGAAATAAAATTTAACTATTTAAAAAAAATAGAGTTAATTTAAGAATTAAAATTCTAAATAAAAAGATAATAGATGCCATAGAAGAAGTCATGGGACTTAACTATTTAAAGACATACAACGAGTATTGGCCAGTATTCTGTGAATACTGCATGTTTACGAAGTAAATAAAAAAAATCTTCTTTAAAGTAATGATGTCATCACAGTTTTAGCAAGAAAGTTGTCAATGTTACAGCATTAGCTGCGTCAGTATTTAAATGACTCATCGTATCTACGAATGACTTTGCTTTAATAAGCAAATAATTTATTTCTAGTCTTAAAAGCAACCTCATCCGAAATCAACCACCAGGATCATTCTTAGAAAGTAGAAACCCTAGTAACCGCGAAAAATCGTCAGATATTTTCCACGAAACACCGTCAGCAGATCAATCAACAGTCTGTTGTAATTGATTCGATACACAAACCGATACTCGATTACCGATGCACACTCGAGCACTCGGACGTCACATCGATTGCAACTACACTCGTATTCTAACGACACGTCGTGACGACGTATCAAGGTCACTGGTGACTCGGTAGTGCAAGTTTGCACAAATCACGTACGGATGTGAAATGTGAGGGAAATTGAAAATGAGAGTGAAGTGAAGAGGTGGCTGTTGTTGAAGGTACAGATAGAAAGTTACGTCAATGGTAACTATGGTAAGGGTTTCTGGGTCAAGGATGCAGTCGAGACGACCCTGAAAAACATAGCACTTTTATTTTTCTCCAGATCGTGCCAAAGATAATCTGACAGTTTTTTAAGGTTTTTAATAAGTTACATGTATTCATTTACTGACAGACATCGCACAGCCTAAACCACTGGGTCTAGAAGCATAACATTTTGCACAAGAGTTCCTTATATAACGAAGGTGAGCACTAAGGAAGGATTTTTGAAAATTCATCCCTTAAAGGGGTTAAATAGGGGATAAAAGTTTATATAGAAGTTCGTCATTACATCCACAGGGAAATCTCTTCGAGCACACGGCTTTTTTTCCATAAAATTGTTACATCAGTAGATCCTGCACTAGGATACCATGTGTCACAGGATCTAATTTGACAGCAACGGTTTCAGGAGTTTATCATTATACTGTAGACTACAACAGGAGGGTCCTATCCGATAATGTTGGTCTACCGGATCCCAGAGCCTCAGATGTTTCGAGAACAGCTATCTCGATTAATTCTAGTCAATTATAGAGGCCTTCACCTTCGCCGGAAGGATTTCCATGAAGTTTATAAATGTTAAGGATGGATCGTTAATAAAACTTGTTATGCTTTTAGCATCTTTTGTGTTCATGGTCGCCAGAGACCTACTGGTGTTTGTGAATTTGTTTATTATGTTTAAAATTATTTCCTTGATAAAGACAAGCAAATGAGCTTGTCTGAGAAAATACTGATGAGAAATAAGAAGAAATAAACACAATTCCTGTTCCCACGTTAAAACCACTGCAATTATTTAGCATATTTAAGAACAAATGAAAATATTTCCAAGAAATCTGGAAAAATCTGTTAACCAACCTTGTTTACATCTATTGGTTATGATTATTGTATAGTGTTATTGTTATTATTTTCCATCCGGAATTTCTCAGTAGCAGCCCAGAGTTTGGATCTGTACCGGTTGATGGCAATAGACTCGCCCCCCATATTACATGAGACTCAAACATAACTGGCGAAATGTGGGTATACTATGGGTACACCTACTTCTGTCCAACTCTTCGGGAAAAACAGGTATGATGTTGTATACGTGTATAGTGTAAACTGCTCCCAAAAATTTAATGAGCAATATTTGTATATATATATAATATATATATATATATATATATATCGTTCTCGAAAACGGCTCTAACGATTTCGATGAAAGTTGCAGTAAGAGGTTACGGGAGCGAAAAATCAATCTAGCCTAGGTTTCATATATTCGTTTCCGTATTTTCATCCGAGCAGAGCTCGGTCGCCCAAAGTTTAGAACAAGATGCCGTACCTTAGAATAATGTCATAGCAGCATGGAATTAGTAAGTACCTACAATCATGTAAGCATGGAATTAGTAAGTACTTACCTACCTACCTACTATCATGGCAGCATAGATAAGTAAGTACCTACTATCATGGCAGCATGCAATTAGTATGAACTATCCTAACCTACTATTAAATGCGCATTCTCTATTTTGATCCGAGCAGAGCTCAGTCAACCAGGTACTTATTCCTAAACGACAACGAAACATTTGTAAAGATAAGCCTTTTAATCATTTCGCAATCCTGATTAAAAATCATCACGTCTTCGCAGCATATCAATAAATCTACAGAACATCGTCTAACCAGTCTAACAACGAATAAATAACACAAAAACAAAGAGAACTCAACTTACTATTACAAGGAGACCATTTAAAAAAGAAGTTAACAAAGCAATCTCGATTAAAACTATCATCAAACTCCATTGTTCTTGTCTCTCACGCACAGCTTCAAGGACAAGACGAAAGAAAGAGACGGCGGCATAGTAATCAGTTTCGTATCGTAATCGTAATTTCGCCACGCGGCCATGGGCATGTCAAAACGTTAGACGCGGGTTGAATGAAAATGGAGGATGTCTGACTGGAATTAATTTGTTTAGACAAAGGGTATCAATGCCTTTGATAGAATGTAATTAGTACTTAGGTATAACAATGTTGGCAAATGTAGGATAATCTAGCTTGTCCTGTTTATCAGTTTTACCGCCCAGAATTTTATTCTTTGTCTTTCTAGATTATGCCAACGTTTTATTCCTCTCGAATCCAAAAACCGGATTTGCCCAAAATGGTTCTAGCAAATTAAAATTCTTACACATTCTACAGATCTATCCGTTTTCTTTACGAAATAGGCGGAAAATACGTAATAATTTGGCGATAATTTCAAGATTTTCATTCATCTTGTGTTAGTCTATTGTCGATAATTCTTTGTTTAAAAAATATTCTGCATTTTAAATTAAAAACTGATATCAGATTAGTTGGCCAGCCAGCATCAAAACTAATGTCATAATCACAGCCTTTTCTTAGTTATTAAGCAATCTATTTTTTTCAAAGCATTAGCATTAGCTTATTGAACCACATCCACATTTATTTCTAAAAAAGTAAATAAATAAAACAATCTAAATGAGAGTTCAATCTCAAACGAAATCAAATGCATCGAACGTACTAAACAATCGTTGCATTGAATTATTCTACTTTTAAATATTAATATTAATGTTCTAAACTGACTAATTATTTAGCCAATTAGTAGTTATAAAAATAGTGTGCGTACTGAAGACATGCTAGGCTCGTAGGAAACTATTGGAGGTCGCACGTGAAACGTTACACCGCACGCTCCGGTGGTTACTTGCAATGTTTTATGCTAGCCTGGTACACAGTATAAGTGCCTGGTACCTCGTGAGGGGTTTTCTTGGAAAATCCTTAAGTGTGCGAATGGTACTCCTTTCTTGGAAATCTCCTTTTATTATGTGAGAAGGTTTAACGTTAACCTTTTATTATGTGAAAGTTTTAACTTACTGGGGTTTGAATGGGTATTCTTCATGCATAAAGGTTAGGGAGGTACCTACGTAGAGCGAATACCTACCATAGTTACTCACTATCAGAGCGCTTCAGAAGCATTCTGAATTATTATTATTATTCTGTTGAGTACCTATTTGATCTGGGTTAACTGATCCAGACAGAAATTCATGATCAATGAATGAGGTAGCACACATTTGCTCAGATCATATTATTTCAATTATTTACAATACTTAACAGTTTACTGCATATTTTCTCACAATGGGCTATACAAATACTATTATACTATTATATAGTATTGACACCAGTTTAATACCTAAGTTACCTATATTTTTTACCTACACAAGCATATTTTCTATATGTTTCCTTGTTAAACTGCTAACTATTAGTATTAACAACGCCTGTATACACTTGACTTTGAACCCTGCTGACCTCTGCACGGCGTAATGGTCTATCATTATGACAGAGGATAAACATTAAAAATTTATATTATTGACAATCTAGACTTTATGCCTTCTCGGAAATGCCAGAATAGTATTTTATATTTTGTCTATAGTATCCCTTTTTGTGAAATTTTATTTTTATAAATGCTTTGAAGCTACATGATCCGAAGTAAGATAAAGATGCTACTTATTTTATTTATTTGAGAACACCTAAAAGGCACGTATTTCCTTTCGATTTTTAGAGAACATAGCAACTGTATTCCTCTATTAGCAAAAAAACATTATAAAATTAAATACTATGTCAATATTTATACTAAAGAAACTCGTTTTGAATAATACGATAAAAGCAAAATAAGTAAAAATATATCTATGACGTTATTGCGCTTGCATCATTATGTAACTCAAATTACAATTTTATCTATTTAATCTAAGTACCTAATAAATTAAAATAGAATCAGGAATAAACTCCTTTGTCTGAAATAAGGTGCACCACACATAAACCAGACGCGACGGGACGCGATAAAAAACGCGCGGCTCGCGATTACTTTCCTAGATTTGATTGTAATATAAAGTATGAAGTTATGAACGGTACAAATTCGCGTTACGTTTTGATTTTAATGTAACTAATCATAAATTCGAAAATAAGTTTGTATGTCTGTATGTTTTTTTCTGCTCGGTTTTGTTGGTGGTAGGACCAAGTGTAGTGTTCTAAGTCCGCCTGGCTAACAACAATGTTTCGACAGTTACGAGGTAAGATAGCCAGTTCCTCTGTGGTTGGATATTCTGGGTGAAGCTCGCTTCCACCTTCGGCTTGATCATCACTTATATACCATCAGGTGAGATAGAATTCCTAGTAAAGGACGGATAATAAAAAAAATACGCTCAGAAGCTTTTAATAATAAAATTGATATCTTGAACATAATTAATCCGTTCATAAGTTACCTACAAATTAATGATAATAACCTGCTTATCTATGTTGATTTGTTTAATTTTCGTAAGTTAATATAAGGTAAGTTAAGTAAGTATAATATAGGGTGAACGGCTCTTCACACCACACGAGTCTATTGTTTTAAACTGATGATGTAATATCTTCTTTGTCGAGATATCACCGCTTTTTATACCGAATTTACAAATTAAGGACCAAGACAACTGCTAAATTGCATTTGAATTCAGTTTGGAATGCATTTTTTCAGCAATTTTACAGCTTCAGTAGCATTATAGTTGTGGTGCTTCCCTTCCAGATTTTTTTTCGTTCAAGCAAGCACTATATTTATTTACACATGCGCATGGTAACGTTTTAATAGTTACACATTGGACAACATTTACAAACAAAAGAAGCGTATTGCCAGATAATAATTAATAACAATAATATGTGTGATGTCGCATGTATATCGCAGGTCTGGCAGTGTGCACGGTGATCCTAACACGTTAGTTATAATCACTTTATTTCATTTATTCATAACAATTTTTACATTGTGTCGAATATTAAAGATTTTACAATTAAAAACAATTTAAAAAATACATAATTACTATGAGGGAGAGTAATAATAATAAATAAATGTCATTTAAATATCCAGATTATCAATGTCACAAATAATTAAATATAGCTATGTCAGATGTTCAATGTCAATTACTTACTTATATGTCATGAATGTAATTAATCATAAAAAAATATACCAATAGTAGCAGCAATAATAATCCTGATAAATATAATATGTTGTGATATAATATGTATTCATGCCATGTAGAGCTTCGATTTAACTTGACTTAAGTTAAATTCCTTGCAGGCTTTATTATTACTTACAAACAGAAAACATTAAGCTGCTGATCAACGAAAAATTACTTTAAATAATGGGATTATTTTCTGCTATAAAATAGTAACAAAGTGATTTGAATCAGTACAGAAAATTATGATCAATTATAATGTAAAACATTGTCATTTATAGCAACAAATTTCTTTGGTTGTTTCTTAACATAGGTACCCCACCGAAATCTAGAGAGACGACCAAATTAGACAGCATAAACATTTTAACAATTTTAATTGTAAGTAGGTATTTTCTAGTCTAAATAAGCAAGTGGCAGAGAAAGTGAAGATCGCAGATAATGCGCAAGGGCATGCTTCGGTAGCTCGCTGTATCTTAACTAATATTATAAATGCAAAAAAAGTTTGTTTGTTTGTTACGCTTTCACGCTAAAAAAGCTGAACGGATTTAGATGAAATTTGGCACATGTGTAGACCATGACCTGGATTAGGACATAGGATACTTTTTATGACCTCCACACGCGCAAAGCCGAAGCTAGTAAACTATAAGTGGAAGACATACCAACTAAGTTTAATAATTTAAATATAATCTTCATATATCACACAGATTTTTTTTGTTTAGCAGTTTATACAGAATACATTCAGGAAAATTGATTATTGCAGGCGGAACTTAGGAATGAAATAATTAAATATTAAGGTGTACTTTTAATATCAATTTATTACATTTCGAAACTCCACCGTGCTTCGGAAAGCACGTTAAGCCGTTGGTCCCGGTTGTCATTCGTAGATCTCTGGCAGTCGTTTCGGGTAGCCAGAAGCTCATAACTTTGACAACCAGTCTTACCAAAGGGTATCGTCTTACCCAGTAACTAAGTTGTAGAGGTCAGATAGGCTGTCGATGTATGTAAAATACTGGTATTCAGTTGCAGCCATCATCATCGATCTAACCGATTGAAAGCCAACCCTAACATAGCTTCCCGAACCCGATCATGGCTTGACTTTAGACAATATAGTTGGGCAAAGGCTAGGCAGATTGATTGGTTGATGCATAAGAAGAACTCAAGAAGTAGCAACAGAAGTAGAATCATCAACTCAAAATGTTAAAGCTAGTAGGTACCTATTTAGTAATCAAACCAAGTTAGTAGTTAATCTTTATTCTATATTCCAAGCTCGAATCATCCGTTAGAGACACATCTCATTTAAATGTCATTAAGTAAATGAACACAGAGGGCGCTTAAATTGTGATAAAATTCCATTCATAGATAAAGAAATTTATTATTACCTATAGGAGCCATTGATAGGAAATAAATACGTTAGTAGAAGTAACTTAATAGGCTCACCTCCTATTACATAGGACTTAAACATAACTGGCGAAATATGGGTGTACTAAAGGCTGTTTTTTGAGGCAGAGAACCTTAAATTGCAATATAACACAGAAAAATATTTTTAATATCTAATAATGCTAGAGATTGACACTATTCAGCTCGCTTCACCCAAGTTTTCGCGGTGAGATTATTATTTACAGAATACATCGGCTGTTGCTAGGGATTGACAGCTCACTTTAAACTCACTTCACCTAAGTTTTTACAAAATAGCTCCGCGGGTGTTATGTTATGTTCATCATCATTTCAGCCGAAAGACGTCCACTGCTGGACATAAGCCTCCCCCAAGCCCCGCCACTTCGACCGGTTCTGTGCCTCCCGCATTCAGCGGATTCCTGCGGCCTTATGATGTTATGTAGATTTAAAAGTAACTTATAGCATTCTAATTGTGTAACACTGTCGATATCGTAATCGCAATAACTTTCATTTTGACATTTACGACTTTTTTCACACTGAATATGCACTCGCACAATCAAACATATTGCGATCGTGTGTTGCTGTGGCTACTAGTCTTATGTTCTTAGAATCCTTTTTCATTCATAAAACAGTAGCAAATTAATCTTTCGTCCTTAATAAATCGTCAATTTATTAGTTACAGCAATTAACACAGAATTTAAGAAATTAATCTATCACTAAACGAAACTTAAGAGCGAGTCAGGAGCAGAAAAAATTACGATTAATTAGTAACGATTATGATATCGAATTAACTAGCGAAATGTGGGTGTAGGTACTATAGATCACCACTGCCTATCCCTACGGGGTAAACAGGCACGATGTTATGTGAAACGTAACATTAACTTTATGGCGAGCTCCTTTACACTATATATATTTGCATATTTTTATTTTTTTCAAACGAATTGTGCATTGCAGTGAATTTATGCAAACTGACAAGAGAGAAATTATTCATTTCTTCCACAAACTATTTCTATAAATATTATCTGTTTCAAAAGTATCTGTTGAAAATATTAACTAATTAATCAGAAAACGTATACCCCGTACCTGTGGATGCCAATTTTCAGTGCCATTTAAAAATTTATTGCTGCTCTCGATTCTAATTTTAAATCACTTTAAAGATGTTTTTCATTTGACAATTGAAGTTAATAATTATTTGCGTGCCCCACTTGGCAGAATGTGATGATACCGTTGACTTATCTTAAGACCATATCATCATTTGGGCCGAGGACGTCCACTGCTGGATTTAGGCCTCCCCAAGCACCGCCACTTCGACGGGTTTTTTGCTTCCCGCATCCAGTGGATTCCTGCGGCCTTCCCAAGGTCATCAGTCCATCTTGTGGGAGACCTTCCAACGCTACGTCTTCCGGTACGTGGTCGCTACTCTATAAGAACCTTTCGGCCTTACCGGCCTTCTGTTCTGTGAGCAACATGCCCTGCCCGCTGCCACTTAATACAATATAATGTACCGTATTCTAACTAATAGGTATATGCTAATGCAAGGATTATGATTAATTTTATAATCTCTATTTTCGTCGATTATTTTTAAATTAAATGTTTGAAAAATTGGTGAGTGATTTTATAATTTTAATTCTGTTTAATTGTACCTATGATCCAAAGTTGATTGAAATAAATAAAGGTGAAACCTTCTAAATACAGATTATTGAACATGGTATGCTTACAATTGAACAGGGTATGTTTACACTTTCATCAGGAACTTTTGGAACAGTCCATACATACAATATATTTTTCAAGTTAGATCTTAAAAGTTATCTTACGTGAGTAACCTGAGAGCCTCCATGGTCTCAAGTCTTCCGAGGCTGTTCTTCCTCGACACATTTTTTGACGGCATACTGTCCACTTGACACTTCAAATGAATACTGATTATATTATCATTAATTCAAATTACTTGTCTATTAATTTATCTTTAGCTTTGCTACTGGTTACACTTTATTATCATGGAAAAAGAGAGGATCGGCACAGAACTTACGTAAGTATATTATCTAGGTCTTGAATGAGATCGTGAGATGTCTTCTTCTTCCTTACGTCCCTACGTCGTGGTCTCAGTTGCCACCCCCTTTCTAACCATATCATCTTTCACGTAATCCATCCCTCGTTTCTTTGATCTTCTCCTACTTACTACTTATATAATCATTACTAATTTTACATAAACTGTGTCTTTATCTCAAAATATATAAGTATGAAATTATGATCAGACAGACATTCCGACGGACGAATTTCTACACCAATAAGTACATGCACAAGTGTACGATAACAAATTTATATCTTAATTATACATTAATCACTTTTCCTTATTGTATCTACATAATATTATATGATTATCATATAAATCCTAAAAAAACGTGCCTATAGAAATGATAAAATGAAATTATATTATTTCTGCAAATAGATCTTTTAAAACATTTTTCCACGTCATGTTTTAGTCAATATTTTACAACGATATGGCCCGGCATTTTTTTAGCTGAGGTCATGGTTCTCTTTTAAAGTTCAAACATTAAGATATTATATGAGTCTAACAATACGGGGCAATTACTGGAAGGCCTTTTGAAAAAAGAGCCAGTCCAGCATTGATTTGACCTGTCCCCACAGACAGCACTTGTCTTCGCTTCTTATTTAGGGAGTGAGGAATCTTCTTCTTGTTCTTAGCGTGTCGATGGCAATCTATATAGAGTCAGCCCAGAATTTAGCTACGAGTTTGGCACCTTCTGTAGCGTCCTTCAGTTCCTGTAACGAGCAGGCAACAGGACACGCTGGACACGATATTAAGTGCCTTGTGGCGGCATCTACATCGCCACATGCGAATTATGCATCAAACACCTGACGTCATCGCGCAATTAGAGTTTACCGCGCGAACGACATAATTATTATATAAGACTATCCGACATCAATCGTTGGGCAGTTGCCCGCCAGACACGACACCCGTCTGGTCAGAGGATCCTCTCTTTTCTATAGAGGGTGAGTGAACACCCTGTTCCTCATACTTCTAAAGCCTCATTGTTTGTGGGACAGCACTACATCTTCTACTTTAAACATATGATTACATTCTCATAGCTCATTCTCATAGACCACATAATCAACGTGTACAATCAACAATAAACGCATTGTTTATATAGATAATAAAATAATGCTGATACAAACACCATCGTACGTGCCTTTCAAATCGTAGTGAATCATTCAAACCGCATTGTATGCAGAATTCTTTCCAGCGCGGCCGTAGCACGTTCATCGATGTAGCTAACTTGTGGGTGGCATTTCCAGGTATTTTTATTGTCCTGTTTATTTATTTTCTCTTTGTTCAATTGTTTATTTTTTAGCTGCTGTAGAAATTGCTGGAAAGCCTTGACCCTAGTTGAAATAATCGAGAAAAAATCTCCAATGTCTCTATCGAAAAATGTTTTTCTTTCATCATGATTTCAGCCGAAATGCTGGACATAGGCCTCCGCCAAGCGCCACTTCAACCGGTTCTGTGCTTCCCGCATCCAGCGGATTCCTGCGGCCTTCACCAGGTCATTGGTCCACCTTGTGGGAGGCCTTCCAACGTTTTTCTTTCGCGTCTTTCAAAATTCCTCCACGCATTTCTTTAGGATTGCATTTATTTATTTCAAGACAAATACTGATATAACTTTCATAATCTCTGAGATAAATTCAATATCTCATACAATGTTTTTGTAAATATTTACATTATCTTCCACATGACTTATTTCGAACTTATTGTAAATTATTATAAACATACACCCTTTCCTGTTTCTTTAAGTTAATAAGTAAACATGCTAACAGGAAAGTTCTTTAAATTGCTCAAAAGTATTGTTACAAGTACTTACGGATGTTTTCTCGCGTCGGTGATGGCGTAACAATCGATGTTCAGAGATTATTGTGTACCTTCCTCAGTAGGTACACTACTCACATAATACATGTGTGGGGCCATAGAACAGGCATGTGAATAAGCGGAATCAGAGCCACACAATATGTCATAGTAATAAAACAAACAACAATTTATATTTGCTAGCGGATATTTCGATGGGAAAATGCCTACTCACATATAAAATGTAATGGCTCTTAAAGTGTTTTCAACTAAAAATAAATTGTTTTCCATACAATTATAAATTCTTCTTGATAATTTCTTTTATAAACATAAATTAAACAAATTGCAATACAGGCAGGTTATTTTTGCTATATTGGCCGTGGCTTTAGAAAGTGGACGCTACTTCTCTATTTTGGCACTAGCCTAATCTTACAACACCTTGTGATTAACCAGCCTAATTGTCAAGGATAAAGGTGATCAGAAAGCGAGCATTGTAAGGTCTCCAATTACATGGTCAGAGGAACTGGTGAAAGTTGTAAGAAGCTGTGAGGACAGGACTCTAAACACGTTACTGATAGGTAGTAGGTATAGAAACTTAGATTGTCCTTCCTTTATACTTCGTCACATAGCCTGGCACTTCAACTAAGTCACTTCTTTTAATACGTATTGCCCATGCATCCAAAACTTCCAACTCACAAATAAGAGCTTATTTCTTGTTGTCCTAACTAATTACTAGACAATACTTGAGTAGCATATTTATTAGCCTAATAATATATTTTTTTAAAACGTAAAAAATAATAATAATTAGTCTTATTCGCTACTTGTATGGCCACACCAGTTCAATAGGCACCACTTTCTTGTTACTATCGATGTTCGCATGACACTACTCCTTTGCTACGCCTCCCAGCTTATGTAACTTACAAGTAAGATATAGATAAGTATATAAGATAGATATGGTGTAATTTTGATGATTTTTAGAGATTTAAATTAATTTCAATTATCTACACACTACAAAAGGGTCCCGAAATTTAAGCCAAAATATAAAAGTGCTTTCTTTGGCACACACGTTTTAAATACGAAGCGAATTTTGTTGAAATTAAGCGTATACGCAGTTTTAAGTCCAAAATCTTGGAGGCAAAGGATAATTTGTATCCCTGAAAATCTAAAACTTTCCTGCCATTCGGAACTTTCTGTTTGACCGTAATGAATACAGAAATTACTATAAAAACCGGCCAAGTGCGAGTTGGACTCACACACGAAGGGTTCCTTACCATTGTAAAAATTTAGCAAAAGACGCTAAAAAAGACACGTTTCTTGTATGGGCGGCATGTATAGCAATATTTTATTTGTTATTATAGCGGCAATAGAAATACATAAACAGTGAAAATTTCAACTGTCTTCCTATTACGGTTTATGAGAAACAACCCGCTGACAGACAGACGGACAGCGGAGGCTTCACTTCTCGGAAGGAAATAACAGTTTCACTTCTCATAACTTAAAAAGCAAGTAATGATAGCAGGCCGAGTGTCATGAATATGATGCAAATTATATTCTAAACAAAAAAAAAAGAAAGTGTTACCGCTGTAAGGTTTCGGATCTGACAGAGAGAGAGTGTTTTGATGACTTTGCACTTTTTATGTAATCTATCAATGATTACGGCTCAATATAATACTTTGCATAACTGCCTATTGGTCTTCTGTGGGTTTATAATAAAGGGATCAGTAGGGTTAAGTTTAGAAAGTGAGGTAAAGGAAAAGTTACGTTTGTATTGAACACTAGGTTCTGCCAGCGCCTCCGTTCGCGTGGAAATCGTAAGACACCACAATTACTAAATACAAGCTACATTATTAGAAAACTTCCCTGAATACTACGTTTGTAGTTTTGGTCTCAGCAGCGAAAATTATGCAGAGAGTCAGGACTGGTGACGCGGGAGCAAGCAACGTACAGTTGTTCGTTTGAGAAGCAGCTCGTGAAGTGAACGCCTTTAGTAGCGATTTTCCATTTCTTACGAAGTTTTCGTTTTTAGTGAATTAATGAACGCCTGCGTTCCTGAATATACTACCTAATGGTACAACACTGATACATTAACTGATGCATTTTAACAGATTATTCCTCACGAACGGCTATCGTTAAATAATATAACAGTAAAAGGGTACTATACAATTTCTGATTATTTAGAAGACAAAAACCTTGGGATTGAGATGCTCGCTCTACTAAGCCTTGTGTTAAAACCATAGAACGTCATCATTTAATTTCAATCTGTAACCGTCTGCAATATTCTAACCTATTGGCTCGTCTTTTTACAATTTGCGGTAAATTGTAGAAGAATACGAACACAATACAATATTGCTCATCCCCCATAGCACATAGCGTGATAATTTATAGCCTACAGACTGACCAGACCTAGGAAATATCTATGCAAAATTTGAACAGAATCTGTCGGGTTGTATTTACGTGATGCTGATGCTGGAGTATACATTCAGACAAACAGATAAACAGACAAAAATTCTAAAAATTCGTTGCCAGACCTCGAATTACTTCTTTTCAAAAATACTCAATGTACTTACAGTTTTACTTCGCTAAGATTGTATTATATGTATAGAAGATGACTGCGAAGGTCGAGATAAGGTAAATGCAATAGCATGTTATAATTACTTAAAATTGTAAAGGTTTCATTAAAAAAAACTCCTCGATTTTTGCCTCTTACTACTGCACGTTAAAAACATGCAGTACTTATGCTTGGAAACCTACAATTTAAATTTTCTGGTATTCTCATAAAGCGCATGTGCAAAATCGACGTAGCTATTAGGAACTAATAGATCATAGACCTGAGGTTGTATTTCCATTAAATAACGCAATTTATCAGTGTCGACTTGCCGCAATATTCTGTTATTTATTATAGTTTTATAATGGCTGCGGCGATTGGAAACCAAAAATCAACGTCTTATCAAATCGACAAAGGTACCTAATGAAACTGACTTTGATACTAAAACTGGTTGGTTGGTTGGTAAAGTTGGTTTAAACTGGCTGCAATAATGTGGATGATTTTAACAGCCTCGAGAGATGATATTTAAGTAAGTGCAGTCAGCTCTGCCGACGATATCGTCAAAATGGCGGGAAGCACCTGGATGGGGGACGCACGGAACCGGGAAGTGCGGCAGAAGCAAGGGAAGGCCTCTATCAGTGGGTGTGGTGTAAAGATCCACGAATGACAGCCGGGACCAACGGCTTAACGTGCTTTCCGAGGCACGGTTAACAATCACTTGTGTGAAACATAAATATGCAGAAATTTTATTAAAGATTCCACCGTACACCTCAGACTTGAATTGCCAATCTCTGTCTGCATAGATTGCAGTCACCGTACGCCTGTAAGACGTGTGCCAGACGACGCATAACAATGCCATACAAGTGGTCATATTGTTGCCATGTCTGGTAGCAAGTTGGCACGAACAATGCCGAGTCATGACGCAAAAAAGTTGTACAATTATTGTTGGGAATTATGGTCAAAAACTGACTGGTAAAGAATCTTCGAGAACCTTATACATGAACTTTTAAAGAAGGTAAACCGCCTTGATCGATCGATCTACGAGGGTAAACTTAGAATACGTACTTCATCGTACGATAATAAGGTAAATGGACCTCTACTAAAGACTGTACGCAGATAAGAGTAAAGACTGTCAATTAGACAGAGTATGATCGATCGATCTATGAAAACAATGATAGCGAGCACAACATAATCGGAACAAAACGGTTCATAGTCAACGTAGGTACTAAAAAAGTATTGAAAACCATGTTTTGATACCGTTCCGTCTATGATAGACAAAAATATTTTAGTAAGTTTCTAGTATGTAGGTATAGGTACGCTGTCTATTTCCATTAGATATTTAACTCAAACACCTGCACGTTTTAGCAAAGTACCTTGCCAACACGTGAGCAAAGCATCGCCAATATTAGTCCACACACGGCCAACAGCTTGCCAAACATCGCTTGCAAAGGTCACGTTACATAATTTCGGATGTGTCCGGCGGCATACTTACCGACTTCGCCGACTATGGTTTGTTGACCGTAATTCTTATAACTATAAAATATTTCGGTCAAGTGCATATTTAATATGCGGGGTTTTGTCACTGGAATCGCAATTAGGTTTTAGATTGGCGGAGTGTGAATGTTCCTTAATAAAATTATCTAGTTTTAATTGAGACTAGCAGTTTGCCAGCGACTTTATCTCTAATCTAACCAGTGGTAAGTTTGAAAAATTCAGCTTAATTCCTTGTCTACGTCATAGAGGTTCGCTTTGCTAGATATCAGCTTCCTAGGTCCTAGGATTTAGTCTGGACGTTGATGAGTCAGTCAGTGAGTGAGTCAGTACCTATAAATAATGGTAGAAGTTATTTTATTACTTGTTTCAATGTACTATAGAGTTAGATCACTCAACGAGTACTTAGTATAGAGAGCTGTAATTTCACCGCACCCACACTGTTGAAACCAGAACAAAATGTTGTTGTACAGCATTCTTACAGGAATTTGGAATACTTGGCAAGATTTCGTCACGGTTACAGTACCTAATTTAGTTTGAAATGTGGAAATAGAGATAGCTGGCGAATCGCATTTGAGAAATACTGAAGTAAATTTTCTTTTACAAACGTTCCGGATATTATTAGCAAATGATACGCTTGTTTTTTACGGAATTGGGAATCAGAAGCTTCTGTTACATTGGGTCAACAAAAATAAAACTGTAAACCAAACAAATCCAGTGATATTTCATTCGGGTGTGTGCACAATGCATTTTTCCATACTAATATTATAAATGCGAAAGAAACTCGGTCTGTTTGTTTCCTCTTAAACTACTGAAGCGATCATTATGAAATTTCACAAATAAAGTGCCTGGAACCTAGAGAACTCTACTTTTGGGACATCCCGCAATAGGCGGACAAATAAAAGACAGATGGTTTGTGTGAAAGATGATCCAGCTGAACTAAGATGACGGAAAAATTAGATGTATGGAAGAATATCTGCACTGACCTCAATTAAATTAGGACAAGAACGAAAGGATACCATCTTCAAACCACCGTTCTAGTTTGATCCAAATATCACCTATCCTCAACCATCGAACATCAGAGGCCAGCGGAAGCCGCGAGAGAGAATGGTTGCACAACCAAGTTAAATGATCGGCTAACGTGACATAAGCATAACTGTGATGAAACCCTTGCGTCACCGACCGCTTCATTTTGAGCACGAGTCACAGATATTTATTATAGATCCGTTTTTACTCTGTGTAATTATAAGGTAAGTAGTTGGTAGTATTTTGTTTCCGGTTGCTGATAATCACGAAGTAAGTATACTAGTGATAATGGTGTGATTAAAAGTGCCCAAGTGCGAGTAGGACCCGCACATGAAGGGTTCCGTACCACCGAACAATATTTTATACATACCACATATTCGATCTTGAGCAAAAAAAACGCCGAAAAAGACACGTTTCTTGTATGTTAAATAAAATAAAGTTAAAAATGAAAGGGGACTTAATTTTTTTACTTTATCTTATTTTTATTATTTGTAGTGAAAATTTCAAGTATTAGGGTTCAAAAGATACAGCCCTGTGAAGGACGGACGGTCAGCGAAGCCTTAGTAATACGGTCCAGTAAGCACCCTTTGGGTACGGAACCCTAAAAAGTGGATTGTGTTGCATTGAGATGTTAAAGAGCTGCCTGTTGTGAAGACAAAGTCGTATGTAATGTCAAGAATATAGACTGTTTAAAAACACGCTGCAATTTTTGCTGAATTTCTTCGCGCGTACTTAGTTATTGTATACCGTAGGTCAGGTTGGTTTTCAGTCTTGATATCTTTGCACACTTCCGGTTTCCATCAAAACAATTTCTAAACGGTTCCAATGCTTGAAGATCACATAAAGATACATTCGGGATCTTCAGAGAAACTTGCACTAACTGGTATCACCTACTGGATGGGTAAATGATTACGCCCCCAACCCTTACAAGTGCGAAGGATATCCTGGGTTTCCTTCCAACTAGTACCCTTTAAATAGTTTTTATTGTAAAACTTACTACTTATTTCACTAGGAAATGTGTTTCGGGTTAGCTTTTAGTATATAGAGCTAGATATAGCTGAATATGACTAATAAGGTCACTAAACTAGAGTAGCTATTACTTATGTTTCGCGAGTTGCGCAGTCAGTCACCTCACCGCTCACGCCTTTCCATTTTAGCTTTACACTATCTATTTGTAAATATTTATATACCTACGTGTTTATATTACCAGCAACGCCCGTTTTTTTTAACTATAGGTAAAGCAACATTATTTATTAGGTTGGTTCAAGTCTAAGTTAGTTCATCATTCTCTTGCCTTTATACCTATTTATTTGAAGTCGATGAAACATGTCTTGTACTTCCATAATTCTCTATTAGTCACCATTTCAGTGGCCACCCCGAGCCATATCATCTTTCACACAGTCCATCCATCATTTCTTTGGTCTTCCCCTACTCTTATAGCCAACGACATTTATACTAAAACTTTCCTCACGACATTGTCCTCAAACCGATTTCCACCTAAGTTAGTTAAAAACTTAAAAGAATACTTGAATATCCAATAAAAATACTGCATGTATTTTGAAAACACATTACTTTGTACTGTATTATATTGTAAGTAAACAACATATACCCACAGAAACATACGGGTGGCCAGTTACTCATAACTTATACTAAAACATTCATAAATCATCATAGAATAATGACCACTCCATACGATCATAGCCAATATGTATTATATTAACGCTGTAGAAGGCAATGCATATGATTAAGTAAAGTATTAAGTACCGACATACACAGTCTACCTATTTGAGCTCCTTACAGTCTGTCAAAGCAAGCACTTTGGCAGACCAATCGTGTGGAGAGTTGCAGAAAGAGGAGCTTAAAGTCCTAAACTGACATACTGCAATCCAAGTTGTAGGCTGACTGCGTCAAGACTGTCTTTTGTAGGGACTAGAAACTCACTCTATGAAAACACTGATGGCGCAGATACTCGCAACAAAACAATCTCATGAAGCCAGTTGGCAATATTTAATAAAAGAAAAACCTAGTTCGACACAAAAAAAACTGTTCGTTCTCTGATAGACAATACCGTTTTGTTTCTGATGTGTGCACTGAGGAAATAATTTAGATATGTCATATATGATGTCATTTCATAGGTTCTGACAAACGTATGGACGTTGAACCACTGAATGTTATAAATACACTGTGATATTACTAGTCTTATATTAGAACGAATCGGTTCAGACAGGATGCGTGTTATTAGATAGTAATGTGACGCGAAGGGCGCTAGAGATGCCAGCAGAACGGATACCGACGTTGTTGACCATATCAGAGAAGGCTTAGGCGTTACCCTTATTCAGGAAAGTTGCGTAGTTTTTGTAATTGAATTGCTCTTTCAATTAAACCTTTTTCGTACTATATTATAGTCGGCTATCAGTCTAAATAGATGCAGTAGAATATTGAATATTGACCGAGTTCGAATTCTAAGCAAACAGGGACTTTATGTATGACAACCAGAAACGCCTAGAATTGAATTGTTCTGCCATTATACTAGATGTTCTGTCTTCTCTAATAAGTATGGTTTATACTGGAATAGCCCATACAAGCGTAAAAGATTAGCCGGCCAGCATCTTTGGTAGGGCTTTGGAGTTTTGACTGCCCAAGGTGCACCAAACGCACTTAGTATCGTCATTTGTGGAGGCTCTTTGTTTTACCATGACACGCAAATAGACTGGAATCTACAGTACAGACCCAATATCACCCAAATGGCTGTATAAACATTGACGGTTTTAGAGCACACAATCTAAAAGGTCATGCTTGAATCGACGGCCCAAAACTGACCGGATTGTTTTCACTAACCTTGGAGCGCCGTTGCGATACATGTTTATATGCGCGGACGCATGCTACTACGAAGGTTTGCAGCGTTGCAACATTTATACCGATCTGACAACCTCGCAGTAGTGATGACACCGACAATCAGTCAATAAAAATGTTTGATTGATGGTTTGAGGAAGTGGTGAGGGTTCCAACAGAACTGCTTAGAGGCAATGAGGGTAAGGGAAGAATTTCTTCCTTGTAAATTAGTAAAAAGTGGTGCATAATGGCTTCCACGAGTGGCTATAGTTGAAGTAACGGTTGGTACACACAGGACAGCGCCGCTGCCACCTAACTGACTGGTTAATATTACACCGGCCTGACCTGTTCATAAATAGTTCATTCCAATAGGTGCGATATGGGAGGAGGAAACAATACAGTATACCAGGGATCACCAATTACTTTCATCGTTTTTTTAAATATTATGTCAAGGGCCGTTGGGTAGACGGATTACTAGCAGACAAGAATAAAAACGTTTCAACAAAAAAAACAAGTCTTTAAAAAAAAACACTACAAAGCGAATAACTTTAATTTCGGAAGTCGGTGTCTTTGGTTTTGTATTTTCGTCTTTTGCCACCGACTTCCGAAATAGTAGTAGTAGTACAACATAGTAAGTAATTAATATTAATGTGAAAAATTAAGCTATCTGTCTGAAGTGCACAAAGCGCGGGCTAAGCTAAATTACTCAATTTGTTTTAATGTTTACATTTTTAGATTAAGTATTAGTTGTAAATTTTACTGTTTACTTAAGGTCCGCAAAGTAAGTCGGCGGCGCGGCGGCGTTCCGAATCCGGACTGCAATCCGCCATTTGCTGACTCCTGCATTATACGATCGTCATTTTTTTCAGTGAGCTACGAATTATTACTCCTGCTAAGTGGATTGGTGAGGAAAGACAGCGATTTTCATGGCAATTTGTAGATATTTTTTTCTGCTGTTTTCTTTTATTAAAAATGATAGCGATGGGCTTCAAAAATCTATATCACTTTTCAACTTCGAAAACACTGTTAAATCAAAACCAGTTAAACATCAACAAGTTATATTTGTAAAAACCTTGCATTGGCCTCACCCGTGTGAGGTCGATCTGCGTATCATTTTATAGGAATTCGGTTGGTTTACCAAGATACAAGATGTGTGAGCCTATATAGTGTGTTGTGTGTTGCTTCATTTGTTTTTTCTCACGGTTTTGATGACTGCTTATGATTCCATAACATTATGGTGAAGAAATTTTCCCCCCCGCCCCGACCCTTGCTCGAGCCAGCCAGGTTTATTTGCTACAGAAATACGTCGATATTACAATATGGTATTTTATCCCAAAAACTTTGAACAGAAAAATGCTTTTCCTATGATTAAACATGCATATTCATGTTTCTATCGGTTTTTTCGCGAATTTTCAACTACGCCCTAACAAAATTGTTTCCATGGAAATATGAAAAGTTCATAGTAAAAAAAAAAACTTCAAATAAAAACTTAAAATGTTATTTTTAGGTTAAGTTTTGTTATGTGTGTACCTCATTATATTTTTAAAAAACTAAGGTATTTTTCTGTACCTATACTTATTAAAATAAGTAGGTACTTATTAATGTAAAATTAATTTGCATGCCCTAAACAGGCAAAATATGGACTGTACATTAAAACCACCAACTTTTACAACTGGTAACACCTGTATTTTCTGCAAATAAATGATTCTTATTCTTATTCATCTCTCACAACTCAATCACATAATAGCTACATTATAATGACTGACACATACTTTTTATACACTACCCTTTGTTTACCGACCTCTCTGACCCCTACATAAAAATTATATGCGAAAAATATATTATATCATATAATATAAACATATATACATTATATTATATCTAATTTCCATAGCAATAAGGTTTATATTCGAACCGATATTTTTATAACGTCTTCAAGGATTGATTTTCGTCATAAACTTGAGACAAAATGAGAAAAATACTTTGAGGTATTAATTATGGAAGATGTTGCGAATATTTTTGACACATCTTATAAGTATTCATATAACCTTTGTTTGACAGAATTCCTGGTGGTCTTCAAGTGGTCTCGAGGTTACTTCTAGGCAAGCTTGCACCATAACCTCACACAAGCATGCTCTGACAGGGCCACTTAAATCTGTTTTTGGATTTTTTCCTCAAAAGACCAGCTCGGACACAAATATCTATGTTCCTCATAATTATGGTCTCACAAGATTATGTATAGACTAGTATTCAGCTGCATCCGGTTAGACTGGAAGCCGACCCTAACATAGTTGGGAAAAGGCTACGCACATGCTGAAGATAATGTCACGACTTTAAAAGAGACTGTGACCTCTGAGTTTGTTTCGATGTTTTTCTCAGAGTAATCGTATAGGAATAACCTAGTTTATTTTTGACCGTTTACATAGTTTTAAAATATTCTTTTAACCACCAATAAAGTTACTTTGTTACTTTAGCTTAACAACTTATAAAACATATTTTTTATGCAAGTATATTCACAATGACATCTGCTACCCGGAAAATCAATGAACTAAAATATAAATTATGGATTTACTTATTAATTCCATCGTATTAAGTAAAAATGAATTTATTTAATCTTTAAATTAATGTGTTATCATTAAATTAAAATAATTAATCAATCAGTGATATCTTTAAGAAATTTTAATGGTTATAACAATAAAGCCTAATTAGAGTTATCTTTATATCAAACCATGCATTTTCTTAATTACATATTCCGTTATTTAAATTAAATCTTGAAATAAAATTAATGGGCACACAAAAGTTGCGTTTATTTGTGAATGACGTCACGCAGGCCTTTTTGCCTTAATAGCAAACTCAAAGCATTTATTTGAATTAAACCGCTTACAGGTGCTTTTGAATTGTCAAAGAGTCGGTCAGTTAGTCAAAAAGTTGGCTATTCCAAAACGTAGCTTTTAATTAAAAATCTAAGCAGCCTTTTCAATTAAAAAAAAAAAATTAAAACGTATAAAAAAAGTGCTTTAGTTATCGCGCGTTGATGTCTTTTATCAGTAAAACAATTTCGGGACCACATTTTCAGTTTTCCAGTTCAGTTATATGCTTTTAAGAAATGATTCAGGTTGGTAGTGACTTGAAACAAAACAGTGTGAATATTTATATTATGTTATGTCGAACCTTCAACTCACAAGAGGTTTTATCATCTATTTTTATGTTATAAAAACCAGCGTTTGGTTGAATAAAATAATAACAACCAATCACATTGACTAACACGTGATTTCAACATAAATTAAATAGGCTTTCATTAGGTAATTATAATGTTTACTTATAACAATATCTGCAAAATAACTAATTATACATACCTACTAATATAATCCATACTAATAATATTATAAATTCGAAAGTAACTCTGTCTGTCTGTCTGTATGTTACCTTTTCACGCCTAAACTACTGAACGGATTTCGATAATATTTGGCAAGGAGATAGATGGCATCCTGGGTAAGGACATAGGGTACTTCTTGTCTCTAAAATAATCCTTATAGGGGTGAATATAGAGGATGAAAGTTTGTATGGAAAATCCAGTATTTCTTAAGTTAGACATATGAAAATTTCAATTTATGCTTTTGGTAAGAAATAAAAATTACATATTTCAGCGTTCCTGTAAAATCATCCCCCAAAGGGGTAAAATAGAGGATGATTTTAAAATTCACATATAAAGATTTTTTAAGTCTTCATTTCAAGAGATTTAAGGGATTGGAAATATAGTCATAGTCCGTATCTTGAATTAACATTTAGTCTTTATTTCATTAAAATCGGCCCACTCTGTTAAAAGATATTAGAATTTAAAGTCATAAACTACCCTTTCTAACATGTAGGTATTATGTGTTCAACGGCGGCACTAGAGTAGGTATTATTGGTGATAATAATAGGAAAATGAATAATTTGTATTTTAAGTAAAGTATTTAGAATCATATAAACCTGTTTTATTTTTGTCTAAAAACCGGATAAGTATGAGTAGGACTTGCGCCTTGAGGGTTCCGTCTCAAAGTTGTGCTTGCTTGGCTGTCCGAATTTCGAAATCTGGATTGAAGAACAAACTTAACTTTTCAATAGAAAAATAACTTTAAATAGAGTAATACAATATAGACTAATTTTTATACGTTACAAGACACGGCCTATGAATTTTTCAACCCACATTGAAGAACAAACTTAACTATAAATGATTTTTTTTTGGATTTTCCTCTTTAATTGACCTTGCTTGTCGCCAAACTTCATACTTCTGGGCCAACGGAAAGTACCAAATAGACTGGTTTATTTGCGAGTGTCAAAATATGCGGCATAAGTGGCCGTATTTTTTTTATAGCGTTGACTTAGTACTTTGATTTTCGTTGCAGTTCCAAGAGCCTGTAGATCTAAGTTTGATATCTATTTCAAACTCGATGCCTCCACGCGTTCCTGAGAAAAAGGGTCTTGACGGACAACGAAGTCATCCTTTAAGGGTTTAAATTTTTCATTTTGAGGTACGGAACTCTAAAACAGATTTGTTATCTGCCTGTTACCTTTTCTTGTCGTAACGGCTGAACGGTTTTAGATGAAAGGCATACGGGTAGGCCATGACCTGGGTTAGGACATAGGCTACTCTGAATCCCGGTAGCACGTGCTTGTGGGATATTTTCCGATAAACACGCATGCGAAGCCGTGAACAAAAGCTAGTAATATTATAAATACGAAAGTAACTGTCTAACTGTTACCTTTTCACGCCAAAACCACTGAACTGATCGTTATGAAATTTGTCAGATAAGTAGCCTTCGACCTGGAGAAGGACATAAGCTATTTCTTCCTGGATATTTGTACAAAAAATATATGAAATAGGCGCAGACAAGGGGCCGGCAACAGCTATAATTCAACAATAATTGCACAAGCTTACTTACAACAATAACTGGAAAATAACGAATTATTCATTATTTATTCTACACAATTACATAGTAACTCTGAAGTTTATCTTGCAAATTTATTATTCATAAAACTGATGGGTTTTTTGTCGTATTGCGTGTAGTTTGACCTTAAACATCAACGATGGCCTCAACGTTTAGCCTCAGACCCTATTTACGTCACAAATTTGTATAAAGCCGTTTCCGGTAATATACAAAGTCTTTATTACAATCTTAGGCTTTTTTCCTATGAACTAATATTAAGTTGTACAGCCCAGGCAATTAATTGTTCAGCAAATTGACACCCTACGTCAATTTGCCCTGTTACAGCAATTTCATGCAACTGTCAAGAATGATAGGTAGGTGTGATTTGAATATACGGACGATTTCATTTGGTAGTCAATTAGCTTTCACCTGATTCCCCTGACTGTATCTAGGTGGTTTTCATTATTTTAGAACTAGCATACAAATTTTCGCAATAAAATTACTGAGGAATTCTTGAATTTTTAATTGTTCTTCGCGGACTATCAAAATTAGCTGTGATTATGGCAAATTCCTTAATCTCCATGCCTGTTAGATGGATAAATCATCAACCGCAACACAACACAAACCGCTTTTAATTATCGCATTGGGTCGGGTTTATAATGGGATAATGAGTTTATGCACGAATATTCCCTCTCTACTAGGTAATCATTGTGACATGGCCTAAAATTAAGGAAATTTTCAGGTCCTGGAAAGATTGATTTCGTGCAGGCATCGAACCTTCTTCCCATTTCGAAAAAGACCAAACTCTTGCTACTGCACCATTCAATCAAACGTGGCAAGGTATGAAGGTACATTCTTCTAATAAGTACATCAAATATCCACCTAAACGAAGCACCAAGTATACCGCATACTAAGCAAGCTACAAGTCCGCATGTTTGCGCTAATCTCGTAAACTACTGGACCGAATTGGAACAGGCTTCAGTATTTCAACAGCTGCCCTTCCCACCGACTCGATACGTATACATTAGACGTGTTAGGTAACTCAATGTTCGACTTTTGAGTAATAATCGTATGTATTACGGTTGTGATAATATGTTTGGCCTAATAACGGCTATATCAATGAAAAACTTAATAAAATATTGGTTTGTTAATGTCCTACTGCATGCTAATGATCTATTTTGTAAAAAAACTCACCGAGAACTTACGTGAAGTGAGCGCTGAATAGTGTCAATCAGCATCAGGTCGAATGACAGCTCACTTCACGTAAGTTTTCAGAGATTTTTACAAGCATTGATTAACAATTGTCAATTAATAACAATTTCAGACTGATTAAATTGATAATATCGAAAAGTAAAGTCAATTGTTCAAGTCTTCAAAAATACTAAGTTCCATCTATTAAAACAATAAGGATGTTGACAATTTTTGTCGGTCAATTAGATTATTAATTATATATTAAAAAAAAATTTTTGACGTAATCAAAAGATTACGGCAATACATTGGGTAGGAAATATTTAAAATGTGGCATGACGTCACTCGGTAGATTTTATACTAACTTGTGACGTAGCGAGCCTCCACTTCCCAACTTTAATGCGTTTTATTTAGAAACCATTTTTTATGAATATGATAAAGCAAAAAATACGTGTCTAATTATATTATCTGACTGACGGACTAAACAGATTATGTGTTTTTCCCCAGTCAACATCACTATTTCGAAATGCCGACTAAAAACAATATAATTATAATTTTGAAAACAATACATTTCTGGACAAAAAATAGTTTTGGGCCCGTTTAGATCACGAGCCTTAAGAATAAGTCCAGGGTACCAATATCAATATCGCCTAAAGCCCCAATTAAATAAAGCTAGAATAGTTTATTAATCATGAACATGTTTGCCTTCAAAGATTCCAAATTACACTACCGAAAAGTATAACCAATTCTCATATAAGGTTATCCAAAATACTATAAGTAGTACTAGCTAATTTAGTGTCCAATGTCTAACCTGCCCACGAATGTATTTGACCTAGTTTCGTTATTTATGTTTGCTTGTTTACCTTTACTACGAGAGCTGGCAGGCAGTTGTTTTTTGATACTTTCAAATCTTGTTTGAACCGAAAAAGTTGGAATATTATATAAAAAATAAATATTTCACATAAACCTACAATGGCACTTATGAAACGTCAGAAGTTAGGTGCACGGTTCCAATTGGTCGTTTCTTATGTAGAAAAGCCGGCAAGAAACTCCACGGTTACTCTTTTAAAAATATCTTAAATACTTTGCGTTAACCGACAACCCAAGACACATTGCCTTGGCGAAGAAAAGTGCGGAGACCCGACTCCAAATGGGAACAGGAAATTAAAATAATAACCACCACGACCAACGACTGCCTCGATGGTCTAGTGGTCGCAAGCGCTACTGCTGAACATAAGCTCATGGATTCGATTAACGGGTCATGCAAAGTGTTTATTTATTTATTACTAGCTTCCGCCAGCAGCTCCGCCCGCGTATCTTTATAAATTATAGTATATGTTACTCAGTGATAATATAGCATTCTACAATTACCATTCTAGATTTTTTTTAAATCGGTCCAGTAGTTTTTGAGTTTATTCATAACAAACAAACATACAAAAAATCAAGTCTTTTCTATTTATAATATTATTTTAGATTTATTTAAGCACACAAATGTACAGAGGCGGTCTTAATGCTGTAGGTAAAGTGTTATTGCGCTTTTCCATCTAGAATATCTCAGTCGCAGCCCAGAGTCTGGATCCATGTATGCCCGGTTGATGGCAATAGGCTCGCCCCTTATTACATGGGACTTGAACATAATTGGCGAAATGTGGGTGTACTATAGGTGCGCCTCTGCCGAACCCTTCGGAGAATACAGTTGTGCAACAAAAATAAAGAAGAGGTCGAAAAGGCTTCTATCTCGGCATGACGCTGCGATACATATCAAACAAATATCGTAGCGCTGGTATTCTGATCCGCTGTGATGCCACGAATTAAGGAAAAAACAACCAGTTTAGTGCAAAATATCTACAACAAGTATTTAGTTTTGTCAATTTGTCATTACTTTCTTACATAACATTGCAAGACCCATTATACCCATTCCGCATGTCTGAACCACGCCCTACAGTATTCTACCGCATTTCTAACCTTATCTTTACATCCGACATTACAATACCACCCTAATCAGAGCAAGAAGGTTTTATAATTTTATTTTTCTTACATCGTTCGTTACATAATCCTCACTTACTAATTACGTAAGAGTAACAGAGATGGAATATTCCTAACCGATGTCGATATAATACACAGCCGGACAAATAAAATTGCCCGATCGATTTTTGTTTTGCGAACGTGCAATGACGTAAATGCTATAATTTGGTATTGTAAAGGTGAGTATAGACTAGAGTATTTACTTATAACAAAACATTGAGCCACTCTAATGTGACAACCTTTCACGAACCAAACAATGAGCACGACACTCAACGCTTTGTTAAAACTTCATTTTGCAAACAAATTAGCGAATTTGTTACATTTCATCGAGGAAGATAAACGTATCACACGTGACCTGAAGTTATTCAACGACGAGTTAACGCAAAATAGAAAGGAATGTTACAAAGCTCACTCGCTTTGAGCTTTACTTCGAACATGGAAATACTCGAGAAAATGCTCTGGTGTATACTCACCTTTAGATATAAAAATCTGACGCGAATGAACGCAAAAAGTTGTTTTGGATGTGTAAATAACTTATACCGGTTTTGATTAGTATTTTAGAGATGTGAAGAAATAATAATACGTCGAAAATATTTTGCGTCTGTCTTATTTTGTTTATCGTAATGTAACATGCATTTCTCAGTAGTAAAAACATAAAGATTTGTAATATTATTATTTACTATCAAAACGATAAAGTGCAACACAGTCAAGAGCAGTTCATAACCTGAGTCTCTGCAGTTAAGTCTCTCGCAGATAACATTTAATTAAAATGTCGTTAGCTAGTTATTTCTTTATTAAATTAGTAGAAGTAACAAAAGTACAGTACACAGATTTTGAGGCATATTAACAAATGTAAACATTATTCTTATGTAAAGTTGATGAGATATACATCAACCTTGATAACTTGAAATAAACAATTTTTAATTAAATTAGTGTAGATTATAGCCGAGGTGATTGTTTTTATTACCCTCAATTGAGAAACATTTAGTAGCAATTTGACGTTTAAAACGATGTTTGAGAGGAACATAGAAAAGGCGAGCGTTTTCTTTTTCCTTTACCCGGTCTAAACGTTCAAACCAGAAAGTATTTAAGTAATGAATCACACAAAATGTATCAACTACCTTTCAGCAAAGTTTTAAGTAACTTCCTTGTAAGTTCAATACTTTAAAACTATTCTTCAAGAGGTCGGTACCGTAATCATGTTACTTAGTAAAAAATACTTTGTTTCATAAATATACAATACATCTACGCAAAAACCACTGACTTGGTGGAAAATGATAATTATTCTGCGGCTTCCTGATTAAAAACATCTAAAATGTTTTATTATTTTAATTGTCTTCTGACCCTGGTCCCAACGTGCTGGATTACATAATCGCAACCTTCAAACAATACACATTAGGACTAAATCTTCATTCATTCAGAATTTCATACCATCCTACAAAAACTAACGTTCATGTCAAGACGTTGCTTGGTAGAAAAAATTACAGTCTAAAACGTTAATGCTTTTGTAACTAACAAAAAACAGTGTCAGCTGGCTGGTTACAAAAATAAACAGCCACTTAAATTTTCCACTACACCTCCATAATTTGCGTGCGCCCAAACCTATCTCAATTTAAACTGTGTAATTTATATTGCACGGCAGTTTACATGCAAGGCCAAGATAGCTGACTGATAAACTAATTTAAACTTTATTTGCATGAAACTAGAATAGATTTTTGTTCGATAAATATTGATAATTTCGAGAGAAATCATATCATATCCTTTAAAATTAAATACGTAATTAGTTGAGTAATATTTTATTTACGTGTTTGCTGAACTGAATTTGAAATATCGTCTTTCAAAATCTATCCAAGTTACCTAACATTTATTTCGTCAAATGATCTCTCTTAAATATCAGCTGACTCATTGCCATTTATTCGATGGCTAGACACACAAACCGTTAAATAATAAATTATCATTAATAAATTACTGAACTTAATTCCTCTGAAGATACAAATCTCGAGACTGCCTCATCTAGTGGTGGCAAGCACTACTGCTGAGCACGAGGTCTTGGGTAAACCCATTAACACGGGATTTTCCATCTGGAGTTTCTCAATAGCAGCACGCATTCTCTGGGTTGTGCCCTGTTGATGGCAATAGGCTCGCCCCTATTACATGGGACTTAAACATAACTGCGAAATGTGGGTGTATATGTGTATGTATATGTGCTATAGGTACACCTCTGCCTAAACCTTCGGGAATACAGGCGTGATGTATAGATGTAAATAATCATTTATTATAACTTATTATTAAGCAGAGGTCAAAGTCTCACGATAAAAGCCATCTTAAGACTTTTGACCTTAATAGCGCGTGACTCTGGAAAATTCACACTTATTGGTAATTCCCCTTAGAAAAGGCTCCCGCAGACAGGCGCGACGTGACGGCGCGTTGCGAACACGACACCGGTATAACAATTTCCGTGAAGTTTTCATAGAAACTGTTCCACCAAAGTCGTGTCGCACCGTCGCGTCACGTCTGCCTGCGGGAGCCTTAAGTGAGTCATATGGACTATAAATAGATATACCTACCATTAATAAATAATACTGTACAGCTTTGTTGACTATGAAATTCCTTTGTAAGCTGTCGGTCAATAATCTTTCTGTATGAATGTGGTGGTTAGAAAGATTTGGGTTCCGTGAAAAATTTGGTGTTGGTTTTAGAATGTCACTTCATGGTGTTTCTTATATGTGTGTTTGTAATTAATAATCTGAGGTACACTCTCTAATGAAACGAAACGAAACAAAGAAACGATGGATAGACTACCGAGATAACGACTAATACAGAAGTATGGAAGAAACGGACAGGTTGCGCCGACCACTCATATATGTTGAGGGCAGGAGAATGATGATGACACTCTAATGAGAACTATATACGCAATAGGGAAATGCAACTGTACTTTTTTAAATTGCGGGCGCGCGCGCAGGCGACGCGACAACACACTGGGTATTCTCGTGTAATAATAATATGTTACAGGTAGGTACATTATTTAAGGGTGATGCCTGCGGATTTATTATTATGTTATTCTAATATTTATTCATATAATTCGTTGTATTATATTCTAAGTTCTGTTTATATTACATTGTTACCTATTTATTGTTTACAAGTCACTGAACCTGACTTGGTTTCCGTACGTCTTTTTCGGGTGACCACTGAAAATCAGCGCTGTGCTGTGGGTCCCCCGTGTAAGCCTATTGTAATGACGTGCAGCTGCCCTATTTCTGCTTTATGCTCATGATTTCATATGTACTTAGATCTACTTTATTTTCTGATTACTTAGTCTTTAATTATTCAGATGGTTATCTTTCCTAATAGCCAAATTTTATTACAAAACAAATTTAGCCGGTTTGTTACGGAATTCAAAAATATCATAATATGATGTGTGTTGAAGTACTCATTATTTTCATATTTTAGCCTCATAATAACCCATTCGAACAACATCAAAAAAACGCGTAATTACAAACTACATATTAGTAACAATTATTCGCAGATAAAAACGACGGTAATAACTGACTTCCTGTTTATACGAAACTTAAACCGATTACTTCGACTCGCACTTGACTAGTATTTTTTGCATTCATTTCGTACTAGATCTGGCAGTGACTCGACAAAATAATATTCGCAAAGGACTTTGATCGTCTGATGAAATTGACAGTTACACAAGTATGATCAAATATAACTGCGGATTAATCAATTTAATTAATAGTTACATGGGATACCCTTTAGATTAGGTTAGATTATCCACAGTTATCGGCTCTACGTTTAACAATGAATTACATTGTGGAGACGTGTTATATAGAAGATGTTTTAAAAATCTATTTTGTTTTTGGAAGTGAGCATTGTGATAGTCTAATTCATAGTACTGATTGTTCTGAAAGATAAATCTGCATGTTTTTCTTTGGATACGATGACTGAATGCTGGCAAGTCATATCATGTCTTTTGTTTTGCTTTAAAAGGTAGGATTTCTCAGATAAATAATAATTTAAGCAATAATTTGACCATTGCGCCAAATGAGCCATTGACTTTCTTTTCTCAAATTCAATCACGCACTCACAGATCAACGTTAATATTGCACACATAAATTATTAAAGTAATATAATAGATAGTAAGTTTGTTCGCGATTGTACATCCAAGTATACCGCTGTCAAATACTTGAGTTCGCGGTTTAAAGTACAGTTACACACAAACGACTTGTTATTAAGGTGAAGATGCTTCAGATCATTATTCATTATAGAAAGGATGTGAATTTGAACCAGGTTTTTGGGAGAGCAATGCCCCAGAAATTATGAGGAAAAGTGTGCAAGAATGACATTCATGTAATGAGAATTTTTCATTATTATACAACGTTTAATATTTCGTAAAACTGACTTTTAAGTGCAATAGGAAATGCTGGTGGTCCATATAACATAATAATTAATTTCTCATGATTTCGTCCTGTGCCAATTTACAAACAAACATACTAACGATGTAATTTTTTCCGTAGGTAAAAGTCTGTAAGTAATGTACTGTTTCTACACATTATAGGTTTATAATACATAGGGAAAATATCTACAATCTAATTATAATAATATCTACAATTAATTACACCTACCACAGATAGATTATTTCTAGCAAAGAGCTAACAATCTTCCATTTGTTCTTATATTCTTAATTATCGTTACCACAAGATTATAATGGTTTGAAAAAAAAATTAAAACAAAAACTATGTTAGGAATATTCCTAAGTTCTTGTTATTTACAGTACTTGGTAAATTAATTACAACAATTATTTTACGGTATTTTACGTTGGCAAGGATTCTTTGTAAATAATTATGAATTTAATCATTAATATTATCCTGGACGACATTATAAGGCGAGTCTGTATGTTTAAACTTTTTCGCGAAATAAAAGAACGTACAGATTTATTGTAAAACTACCTGAAATCCCATGGGTATTTATTCAATCAACCTGTATACTCTACTAACTTTACATCTCTGATAGGATTAATCGGTTGTGTTTAATTTATTAATTGGCAATCTTACATAATGAGCATAAATGAGTTATTTCTATGATTATTAAAATATGACTATTAAATTTTGTGGTATTTCGCAAACAATATTTAGGATTCTAAAATTATTCATTTTTTTTAAGTGTTAATAAATATCTAAAATTGCTTGATTCAGACCTTGGCTTATACATGTTTAGAGCAGGATCCTGTTTTATTGGACACGTGTAAGCAACCTAGGCTATCTTCATGTGTTTTTATTAATTTTAACGGTCATTATCCTCAATGTTTTTTTTGGAAAATATTAAGAATATATCTTTTTATTTATTTATATACTTGTACATAATATTTAATATTTTAGTGTTAGAATCCGTGGTTATTATTATTTATTTATTTATCATGAACAAAGTTTATGAAGATAGGTTTTTGGTGGGGTTTTTTTTTTTGTTTAGATTGTATATTGTATTTAAGAATTATTCGTGAACTGTACATAAATATATATTTTGTTTTGTCGTAGAATAAAATATGTATTAAACGTGATTTAACGTTACTACGCATTGCATTTCATACTGGTCAAAATGCTTTATTTTCAGAAATATCCTGGCCTAAGTCTCGAGCCGGCGACTCTATCACAGAGCTCTGATACTGGTACAAAATGTATTCATGCTCAATTCACTGCTAAACTAAATAACAAAATTGCGACCATTATCTCATCCAGGTAAACAACATATTTTCCTAAAATAAATGTACAGACGCCAGCATGTCAACCTACCCGAAACTGTCAAATTTTCCAAATCAACTTTGAACCTTATACTTTAGTGATAAAGTTGAAAATCTATTAAAGTAATTTGACAGATTGTAGTAGGTTGATGTGCTGGCGTCTGTACTAAATGCATCGTTGAGCAAGAGATCACTAACTCTTAGAGCACGTTTACATTTGGTAGAGCAACGAACTGCCAACTACCTAATACAGAAAATATGAGATCTTTTGCTTTCAGCTAAAACACTATTAAGTGACGTAGTATGGGCGGTTTGGCGCTATCTTTGTCAACTTTAGCGTCCACATTCTTTCCCTGTCATCTTCAAACGATAGACTGAAATAAAACGATGTTTTAAATTTCTTTGCGATAAATGCATTGAGTGATTTGTGACGCAAGTGAGCCTAGGTGTTCAAAATGTGCTGATTCTCAGCCTGATTTGATAAAGTGATTTTTTTATTTAGAGTTTCTAGTCCAATTAACGTCACGCTACAATGGTTGTTGTGAAATGGCTGATCTATCAAAGAAGATCTCAAGTGATGTACAATAGATTATATAATTAGATTGAGTAATTTGTGTTTGTACTTAGTTTAGTAAACCTGCATAGCTATTTATTCGACAGCCTGCTTGTCGAAAATTTTACCTGATTTGCCTTGCAAATAACTGACGGAAGAAAGGCTTGATTAAAGTGACGAAATTTTCGGGTTTCGGGAGAACTCCTTCGATAACATTGCTTGATGATCGATTCTGCACGGAAACGTATCGAATGGGTATCGCTTTCATTCTTGTGTAAAATGCCATGGTCAATGCAATGGTCGCCAAACTGGGGCGAAAAGTTGAGGCCTAACGGCCGAACCCAATAACTTATTGTTAGTAAAAGACAGATCGCTATTGATGGTAGACAGTATAATTCTATCTGTCAATGTGTCACATTCCATAACATTCCTAATCTCTGCCAGATTATTGGGGCGTTAAAACCATAGATAGATAATTTTTTCTATCTCCAGTATGCCAAAACTGGTGATAGATAGGCTAAAGCGGCCGTAAGTGCCACCTTACTTCGAAAATTAAAACTACTGACTGAAAATATAGGTTTCTTTTCCCAGTATGGTCCGCACCAAATTTTTCTTTACCGACCTGTTTGCCGATGGGTATTTATACTTCTAGACCAAAGTGATAAGAATAAAGTGACATTCTTCATCCTAGTGCTAAGCAACGCGTGAACATGGAAAATTCCAACAACACGTGTTAATACCACAAAAACGGTGTAGGTAATCGATGGTCGACAAACCATTTTCTTGATACTTACTTATATATACGTATAAGTTTATAAATACGCTTGCGACGATTAGTGCTCGCGTGTAATTGATTGAGAAATTAATCGTTTGAGTGTTTGCAGTTTTTGGGGAAAACGAAAATTTACCCATTTTTTTGAGAATCATTCGGTATTACATCAACTAAGACATGACTACATAACTTTGATTTCGTTATAATCTCGCCTAATGCAAATTACCACGAAAATTAATTTCTGGGTCAAGTCGGAAGTGTGCGAACTGCTTCGAAGCTAGCAGACGTTTTCGCAATGCGAAAAGTTATGTTTGCTAATTTTCTAATCAAAATATAAATGTCAGAAAAAATTGAGGTCACAGAATAAATTCTCAACACTTTTTAATACCTTAGGCTATAATAAAGGTAATCAAATACAAATGCAATCAGAATAATTACGATGCTCACTTAATATTAAAAAACTTACGTTATAAGCATCTCGGTGGCCTTTGGTCAGCTTCCTTGTATCATGTACTCGATTCACAGCACAGTACACAGAAACAAACACCAAAAATAACAATTATAATATAAATGAAATATAAAAACACTCACACACACACGTAACGTGGAATTTGCGTAAAGGTTTACGAAACTTTCTAATTCGTGGCGCGAATTTTGCAGCGCGAGTGGTCAAAGACGTGTGATGTGCGGCGCGCTCAATCGCTGACTGGCGCGTTCTGTTTTCGCTCACAGGCCGCGGCGCGTTCTTTTTTTTTAAACCGGCTCCCACAAACTATAACTCTGTCTTAGTGGCCAGTCCGGCGTGTCAAGCAAGAAGGTATGACGCAAGTAGTTTCGGCAACACTGGGTTTTTTCATTGCCCCAATCGGCACTCACACATTCATAATGGGTAACTTTATTCGGTGCTCACTCCCAGCGCTAATTTCGTATATTAATTAGTTTGAAAACCTTCGGCTGACGTGGTGTGAATAGTTTAAAAATCGTGCGACTATTCGCATGTGATTTCCTTTTTCGATGCAGATAGGAATCGTGCAGAAACGAATCGATTAGATCCATAGATAGTGATCCCTCTCATCGTAACACTGAAGGTAATGCGTGTTGGACACGGTGTTATGAGACAAGTATTAGTCAAAGTCTTATAAACTGCCATTATTTTTAGTTCAACTATTTGGTCATACCGAAATACAGGTCCTACGGGGAAAATGACCGCAATCTGCTCCATGTGTAGTTCAAATAGAAAGGGATTACTGCTACGCTACTGTTATTCTCCAAAACCTGGTGAAAACGAAACTGGTGAACGGAATTCCTTTCCGATCCTCACAGAAGGAGGCTTCTCCCCTGCGGAAAGCCGACACATACTCTATGAAAAAAACGATTGATCCTAACAAAATAATAATCCAGCTGGAGCAGCTGTAAGTATCTACTGAAAGATGTCCAGAAAGATGCTACACTGGACATTCCAAACCATCTATAAACTGACTTATCTCCTGCACAGAGCATTGAAGTTTGTACAGGCAATCGTTTCTCAGTGAAACCAGTTTGCATGCCAAATTGCGAAAAATTTTGAAAAAATCACGAGTTTTTGCAGGGCACCACACAATACGCTAGCACCTTGGTGGTCAAATGAAAATTTCGGCCAACAACTGAGTAACCAGTGACCATAACCATAAAGATACCATACAGCTATGAGTGCACTATAACCTGCAATGGTTCACCAGGTTCCATCACGGGGATGGAAGAGCAGAATTAGGTCCTTCGCTTTTATTTCAGAAGAGATCTTTAACCGTGGACGGGATTTGTCAGTTGCAAGTTCTAGATAATTTTAGACAATCAAAATCATAATATAACATGAGGTAAACTGGCTCCTACGGACCAGGTCGAAAATCATGTATAGCCAAGGTTTGATAGCTGAACTATGGATTCTGAAACTTGAATGGATTTTTCAATTCATCATCATCAGTCAAAATAAAAGTAATTTATTCAATGTTGAGAATCAGTACTTTTCGAACGTCAAAATTACATAAGGCAGTCCCCCAAAACGCCCACCCTTCACCACTTCCTAGTGCTATAGCTGGGGAGAAATGGCGCAACAAACTCCCCAGCAGCACAGCTGTCTGTTCAGTTAGAAGACCATCAGCAGCCTTGTTCCACCCACTGCTGAGTACAGGCCTCCTCCCTTCTTCCCTGGTCTGTGCGAGTCTCATTCAGATCTTCCCCGCAACCTTATGTAGTCTGTCTATGTCTTCTTCTATCTCTTATAGTCTAGATATTTCAGGAAACGACAATAGTCAGAAACTCTTTTATAGGCAAGCAAATAGGTAAAAAAGTCATACTCAAAATCAATAAATTTTTACAACGGGTCGTACAAAGATCAAACATAACTTTGTAGAAAATTACAAGATTAACGCGAGGAATACTGATAACCTTCATAATTACATATCTTTGTTTCAATTAAAACCTACCATCCATAATTAATCATCAAACCATCTCTAATTAATTCAAGGTTTTTTCGATGTGTTCAACCTTATCCAGGAATCAGAATTTTACGTATATACACTCACGCCTTCTTCTTAAGGAGGAAGGCAGAAACTACAGAACGCCAACTGCTATGATCCTTACACACTCGTTTTGCTTTATTTATATTCATATGTAGATCTACTCATACGCACGGCGGCTACGAGTACCACGCACCTGACCTCTCTGAAGAACATCACCAATAAGGTCACTATAATATGTCTTTTCTAGGGCTACACCATCATTTTACAGCCTTTTACTCTCGTTGAAAAACATGCTGCATTTCTTCATTGAGTAGGGCCAAAAGTGCCACTTGCCTTCGACCTCACCCGCCTGGAGGTCGGATATTATCCCACGGGAACATACTACGATAAAACCGGGTATCCTATGTCCTAACCCAGGTCAGGGTCTACCTGTGTGCCAAATTTCATCGAAATCCGATCAGCCGTTTAGTCGTGAAAAGGTAAGAGACAGGCAGACCTTCACATTTATAATATTAGCTATCTCTTTGCATTGGATGCGCTATCCAATGCAAAGAGATAGCTAATTTTATAAATTCTTGAGGGAGATCGCGAACGAAGTTGCGGGAATAAGCTAGCATATCATAAAATAATGACAACAGCTTATTTTGGGAAGCTAACAAAATATTGTCTCAGACTGTTATCTGCGTTTACCAGTCGCTACTAGGTTGATATGCTGGTGGCAATAGCCTCGCCCCCTAAATCATGGGACTTAATCATAATAATTATATGGCGAAATGTGGGTGTACTATAGGTACACCTCTGCCATACCCTTCCCCATAAAGGTGTGGTGCTATGTTAAGTTGTACATAAATACCATTAAAGTCTAACATTCCCACGATATACAATTTTTTTTTAAATCATTCTGTATAATTAAATCACCCATACTTAATTCTTAAACAACGAGTGCCTTAAAATTATCTTTTTTCTTGTAACAATAACTATGGTATTTCCAAATGTACTAATATATGTACCGAACTAATATAAAAGTTGAATATGAATTCAACGGATGTACCTATTGTAAAAAACATACTGAGGCATGTGTAAAGATTTAGTTCAATATAAGAAATACACGCGGTTATCTAAATATGGAAAATTTTGTGGATAGAAATAGAAATATATTTATTTCCAGGTAGAATACAATACACAATACACTTACATAGTCGTATGTACACAGGTCCATGGTTGAATAACATTCTCATAGTTAACAACAGTAAAAGTATTACCTACAGCTATTTTACACAATTAATATTGCCAGTGAGCCCCAAACTAGACAGTTAGCCCCAGACTAGACAGTGGGCCCCAAACAAAAGAGTTAGTCCCAGACTAGACAGTTAGCCCCAAACTAGACAGTTAGCCCCAAACCAGACAGTTAGCCCCAAACTAGACAGTTAGCCCCAAACCAGACAGTGAGCCCCAAACTAGACATTTAGCCCCAAACTAGACAGTTAGCCCCAAACCAAACAGTGAGCCCCAAACTAGACAGTTAGCCCCAAACTAGACAGTTAGCCCCAAACCAAACAGTGAGCCCCAAACTAGACAGTGAGTCTCAAACTAGACAGTTAGCCCCAAACTGGACAGTGAGTCTCAAACTAGACAGTTAGCCCCAAACTGGACATTTAGCCCCAAACTAGACAGTGAGTCTCAAACTAGACAGTTAGCCCCAAACCAAACAGTGAGCCCCAAACTAAACAGTGAGTCTCAAACTAGACATTTAGCCCCAAACTAGACAGTTAGCCACAAACTAGACAGTGAGTCTCAAACTAGACAGTTAGCCCCAAACTAGACAGTCAGCCCCAAACTAGACAGTTAGCTCAGAATCACATTAGACTGATACATAAACAAACGCTTTCTTCGCATGGGGGTAGGCAGAAACTACAGAACGCCACCTGCTACGATCCTTACATACTCCTTTTGCTTCTTTCATGTTAATACATTTGGTCATACACGCACGCCGGTTGCGAGCACTACTCACCTGACCTTTCTGAAGGTACTATAAGAGAAGTAAATAATTCATATTTAATTTTTTGATAGTGATGTAGTTGACTTACATTAATAGTCAATAAATAAATAATTATTTGTTTATGTGTTTAATAATTATGTGTATACACGGTACGGTTACTTCTACTATAATACTGAATAATGACAGCAGCCCGAAAAAAAAGTAAAAGCGTGAAGGGCGATTGCCGTATTTTTATAAACCGTCCCATCTTATTCTCAGTATCAAAAAATGTAAAGGCTTTTGACGTAAATTATCACTGAGATGAGGGTGCTAATAGATTTTGAACGTTTTTGACTAAGATAATTGGCCTCCTGACATTTTATTGATCTTCGTACCACTTAAGGTCAAACAAGCATCAAAATAATTTCCTTTAAATATAATCTTATATTCTCGTAAAAATATCTTAAAATGAAATATAGACCAGTCAAATTTACATTTATAAATAACATAGGAATGTCCCACAGTCATATTGAATTAGAATCAAAACAGCAGTTAAAAACCTTAAAAACGAATTGCCTAAATAAATAAAATTATATCATCTATAAAGGGGACTACTCTCCGAGCATATAGTTTGTTCCTAAAGAATCTGATGAAAGTATAAACATACCCTGTTTAGGTTAAATTCTTACGCAATCACTCACTAAAGTGAATTAGTAACACATCCATTTGTAGTGAGAAGGTTTCAACTTTATATCTCACCATTTTTTCCAACAAGTATTGCTTGAATAATATTAATAAATTGCAATTAAAATCATCTCAATTATCAAATGAAAAACATCTTTAAGGTGATTTGAAATTAGACTTTCTGGTTTAAGTGATCACATAATCAACTCATAGCACTCAATTTGTAAGTGGCACTACTAATTGGTATTCACAGGTGCGTTTTCTGCAGATACTTTTGTTTACATTTCAGCAGATACTTTTAAAAAACAACAATCCACGTGTAATGTGACAGCTCTAGACTGAGCATCAGCAACTGTACTGAAAAAACAGACATCAGTCAATACCTCTTTGTGAGCATAACAGTGAACTTGAGGAATAGAATTCGAAAAGCTGAGCAATACAGTGCACATGATTCTTTTTGTGTTTTATGTTCAATGCCTTATTATGTCTATGGCCGTATTTACATTATTTCTTTTCTCTTGTGATGCAACATACAATTAATAACAGCCGCACGGTTCAATCGAAGGTTAAGCTACGCTTACAGAGGTCAGTCCGTGGATGCATAACCATCTATTTCATACCGAGACCTCTCCTCAGAAAGCACGGTTAGCTGTAGGGGTATCGTGTTACCCAGTAACTGGGTTATGGAGATCAGATAGGCAGTCGCTTCATGTAAAATACTGGTTATTCAGCTGTATCCGGTTAGACTGGAAGCGGTTGACTTCCAACATAGTTATTTATATATTAATTAAGTTATTTATGAATAGCACATTTGCCGAATTGGAATTTTAAAATAATCAGTTGTGCTCGTCAATGACGATTAAAACTAATAAAGCTAACATAGGATAATACACAAAAAAATAACTTTTTTTTTTTAAAGAATTGTAAATGTACAAAATTAACCTTTTTACCTAATAACTAGGTTAACAATAACTCATATTTTAATCTTTACAAGAAAATCGCTTTTATACTTTACTGTACTCATGCAAATAATAAACTTACGTGACTGCACTTCTTAATCATTCAACAACCCAGATATTACAACCTTCAAAGCAATTGGTTAACTCTAACTATGAGATAGTTGTGGTAGTTGTAGCAATTAGTTATCTTCAACGCCACATGCGAACTACGCATCACACTGACGTCACACAACATCCTGCATCGCGCAGAGTTTACCGCGCGACAAGTATATATACAACGTCCCGACTTCAATCGTCGGCCAGTAGCCCACCAGAAACGACACCCGACTGGTCGGAGGATCCTCCCTTTTCAATGGAGGATGAGTGAACTTAAACCAATAAATGAATCAACTAACTTCGACAGTCTAATCCCAGTGATTCAAGAGGCTCTATTAAACTAGGTTCAAGGGAAAGAAAGATACATATTTGATTTTTGATTTGATTACCTTGATTAAAATCCAAAATTAAGAGCTCGTTTACCAAGTGTAACAAGATAAATCTCGCATTTATCCATGTGTCTTACACTCAATGAGATAATGTTGTCTAAAACGCCAAATACCCTAAAGATACATCGCGGAAATTTACAAAAAAAAGCGACCGTACCACCGAACAATATTTAATACTACATTTTTGTTTTAATATTTTTTTTTTTAAATCCGTTAGAACACGTGTCTTGTGTGGGAACTTTTAATTTTTTACTTTAAATATTTTTATTATTTGTTGTTGTCTCTGTGACATGTGTCTGACTATTACGGTTCACAAAAGATACAGCCCTGTGATAAACGGACGGACAGACAGCGGAGCCTTAGTAATAGGGTCCCATTGGCACTCTTTAGCTACGGAACCGTAAAAATATATGAGAATAACTAGAGCTTAGATTGTTCTTGATCATCTAGGATCAGAAGGTGGAAACCGAGCGATCTTATCTTACTATAAACAATGCACCGAAACCTTCCATGAACTAACATATTCTGCAACAAGTAACGCAATACATAAAACTAAACGGCGCCCCATCTAACTACTGACCGCGACACAGATTGCTTAACCGCGTGAATCATTTCTAGCTAAGCATTCGTGCCGACTCATAATTTATAAGAACCTTCATAATTTTCCTTTATGTGTAAGAAGGATTACCGGGTACTGAGTGCGAAGATGACCTTTTCCCAGTATTGGCACATCTAACACTAGTAGTTATCTCATCATAACATCTCGCCTGCGTTCCCCAAAAGGTAAGGCAGTGGTGTACCTGTAGTACACCCACATTACGCCAGTGTATATCACAGCATCATGCTGAGCGGAAGTCTTCTTGTCAGAGTCATGACGTGCCAGCAGCTGCCGACTGTTTCTGTTTTATGCTCGTGATTATATGTAGATCTATAGTTATCCGAGCCGAACGCATCGAACGAATCGAAGTCAACGAAAACGCTAGGAACGGTCTTCCAGATTCTGATGATTCGACGCGGGCAGGTGTGCGAGGTTTCATAGAATTTCATATAAAGAATTCTAAAATTAATTTCTTTCGGTTCGATCGACGTGTTCGGCTCGGATAAGTGTGTGCTCGAGTTAATTATCTTTTTGGATACACATGTTTCTACTTATTTTTCTTTCTTTCTAGTACAGTAGGCTGCAATTTTGTGGTAACAAAACCGGTTAAAGCTAGCTTCTTTTTAAAACTGCGTACTACACTAGGCCAGCTCAAGTTCAAAGTGTTATCACCGACGTGCGCGTCCGCACTGTACCTAGCTTTTTTTTACTAGGCGTTCTCAAAGCAGATCCGAGGTAGGTTTCAAAAATGCCCACATGGCTTTGTCAAAATTTCTAGAGGAAGTTGTTGATGGAAAAACTGCGAGCAGTATGCAGTACCGATTGCGAATAATATTACAGGGCACAGCCCTCTTCTCATACAGAGAATGCACGAGCATTGATCACGCTTGCTCAAGATGGATAGGCGAGTTTATACTTACATTAATTGTATATTGTATAAACTCGCTTATCCAACCTTGCCAACCTTGCCAACCATAACAATATCGCCTTGAAAACCATAGAAACGGGTTTTGTCGACGGAAGAATAGACAAAATGACAGATTGTGATTGTTTATCTGTAATTTTGCCTATTTTTCCGTCGACAAAACCCATTTCTATTCTATGTGGTCATGCTAAGCGTGCCGGTTTCCTGACTATGTTTTCCTTCTTCCATGTCAGATATTAAAAATGGTCATAAATAAGGGCTCAGGTCGATCTACAAACCGGCTGGATAAACACATAAGTAAAATCCGTTAAGAGTATTAAAAATAACCCACTTCACAGTTCACACCTTGAAGATAGAACCCGAATGAGAATATACGATCGGAAAACCCGATCATAGTAATTCGCAGTATTAACAACACTATCAATAACACCAAAAATGTTTCTACGCACGATCTCACTACATATTATAAAACGAAGCCCCCCCGCGTCTGTCTAAACGCGATTAACACAAAAACTACTGAACGGATTTTCATATGGTTTTCACCAATAGACAGAGTGATTCATGAGGAAGGTTTAAGTGTAAGATCCATTAAGGTTTTGTGTAAATAAGCTGAAATATGACGATTGTTGAAGATGTCGAAAAAATCATGCCGACTGATGTAGGCCTATATGCTCTGTTACCAGTGCGGAGCGCGCCGCCCCGGCCCGGGGTGCTGGTATAAAATATTCTGACAAACTTTCAGTCTCATCAACATGCTAACCAGTTTCCAGCAGCCTGATGATCGTCAGATCCTCCATGACGTCACGGCATTGAACCTATCATACTGGGAAATACTCGTACAGTATACTAAGTTTAACCTTAGTTATTTATAAGAAAAAAATTGTTTATCAATATACGACTGTATAGTTATAGTGTTTTGCATTGGCTATAATTAGATCAGAACTGGTTTTTGTGGTGTGATATATAGGTATTTGCGCCCTTTTATTTTCATGGCGCTAAATAATAACAGCCAAACGGGTCGATTCATGATTAAGCATTGCTTGTCGCAGTCATATGAAATGGATGGGTGACCATCCCGGCAGTCATTCGTAGATCTTTGACAGTCGTTACAGGTAGTCAGAACAGAAGCCCAAAAGCCTAACAACCAGTCTTACCAAAGGGTATCGTGTTACCCAGTTACTGGGTTGTAGAGATCAAATAGGCAGTCGCTCCATGTAAAATACTTGTATATAGCTGCATCCAGTTAGACTGGAAGCCGACCCCAACATAGTTGGCTTGGTAGGCAGGTGTAATATTAAGTGTGGTTTCTGCTTGCTAACACTTCAAAAGTTCTCGTACTTTATTTATAGCAAGGTAGTATTTTCGGCAGTTGAGTTGATACAGCAATCCTGCTAGGTAGTCTAGAGTTAATTTTGCTGTGAAGACGGATTAAACACTGCCTTTTAAACAGTCAAGAACAGCAACTTACTTTTACGTTCATAACACTTGTAGTGATTCTAGGTATCTACGCGCTAGATACAGGGTGACTTGTAATTTGACATATTCCTTCTAGAACGTGATAGTGTGACCCATTTGCAACAATTAAGCACCCCATAAAACCCAAGTCATCAATAGCACCTTATCTATATAACACCTTAGTTATCCTATAGGTGGAGGATACAAGGAGTTTTTCGTGAATTGTTTACGAATTATTACGTGCTTCGTAATAATTCGTAACACGTTAAATTTAAATATTTATAAATCGATTTAAAAAGGAGTAGGGAAGTTAATGCTGCCTACTTTTTTGTACTGCCAATAAGATTGCATGGCTACATGTTTTTTATAACACTAACTGTAACATGAGGCCTGTATTCCCCAAACGGTTAGGCAGAGGTAAACCTATAGTACTCCCACATTCCGCCAGTTATGTTTCAGTCACATTTTTATATGGGGACGAGCCTATTCTATCTACCAGGCACAAATCCAGACTCTGGGCTGCTACTGCAAAATTCCACATAGATAAATCCAATAACAGTTTGCTGTTAAAGCAAGTTCAAGTACGTAGATGATTTTTGGAAAATGTTTAGTAAACTTCTTCCATGTTTAATAAACTTCTTCCTTTATTTTTTAACTGTTTGATGTTTTAGAAAATTTGGTTACATTGAAAGGTTTATTAAAGTATTAGGTACCTAATGGAATCGCAATGAAGGCCATTCAATTTGAGAGTTTAGAGAAAAGTGATATTTAGTGACGAAAACTGGAAAATTATCAAAAACACTTAAAACAAGGGTTTTCTCGAATCCCATCCATTTCTACCTAGGGTTTTTGGGGTGCTTAATGGTTGCAAATGAGTCACACTATCACGTCCTGGAAGGAATACGTCAAATTACAAGTCACTCTGTATACGCTAATTAGTGTCATTTAGTGCTATATTCACACTCGTAATGACTTAATTGCACTCATATCCTATTGGCATAGATACTTTGATTGATTTATTGCGTGGAGAGCCTTTGACATCAAAAGTGACACAATGTTTAAAATTGTTTGAATTTTCCATCCGATTCTCTTAGTTCTAGGTCGCAAAACGTAAGGTCTTGAGTTCGATTTCGAAAACAGGAAAGTGTTGGGCTGTTTAAATAGAAGTTAGGTTTCAAAAATAACATCACGCCTGTAATTCCCGAAAGGTTAGGCAGAGGTGTACCTAAAGTACACCCATATTTCGCCAGTTATGTTTAATCCCATGTACGACACTTATTTTCTTATTTTGTACAGGAACACGTAGACAGAATGGAGACCAGTTTTATTAATCCAAAAGATTTATTTTAGTTGTTTATCAATAAACAGTTTATTTCTCTCCGTATTGACGAAGTCAGCATGACAAAGCTCCTGCCAATAATTAATAAATAAATACGTGTTTTAAAACAAAATGGCTTCAAACCCGCGTGTTCCGGCGACTTCGTCCTTGCGACAACCAGTTTGTTGGACTTTATACCCGACGCAGCGCAGAGCCATTTACTCAGATTTAGTTCTTTGTTTACGTAGGACAAGTATTATAGATTGAATCGTTATGTGACAAAAAGTTAATAATTTAGAATGGTCTCAATCAGGAAATCTATTATGTAAGGAATACCAAAATTCTGTTTTCTGCCGTCAAGCAGCGATGCTATTTCCGGTTTGAAGGATATTCTGTGGTGGCTGGCGCATAAGCAAACACTTGCGGTTTAAGGCCTACAGATCACGGTTACCACTTTCCATGAATTAAGTAAGCCGTAAGCCTGTTTGGCCATCTATTTACAGGTTTACTAGTTCACAGGGTGATATTATATTGATTATACTAAAGCTTTCAGTAAAGCATGGTAAAAAGAAGTATTTTTATTTTTCGAGCATTGTTCTTAGCACAGAAAATCATGACACCTTTCGCTCAATTTTATCAAGAATTTCTGCAAGATCTCGGCGCAGAATCACGTTTTAGCTAAACGTGACGTCAAATGGTCAAACGTGATCTCTAGTTTAAAGAACGTTGGCCTACTAGTATTTACATAATGACTACATAACACGCCAGGGGCTGTGGCCCCGAATAGTTGGGCAAAAATATGGTGTGATCTATGCTAATAATAATATTACAGACAAGTCTTAAGCTGTCTGTTTAACTACGGGCTCAATGTTGAGTACTACTACAGATTTATACAGATATGTTATTATAGTACGGAAACCTGGAATTGATATTCCAAAATCGCCAACACACGAATGACAAGACGTATAAATCATTATAAATAAAAAACTATACTATGCAGAACAATAATAAACATAGGTATATCCAAAGATAAACCATTATTTATTTAAACGTCAATTCTAGCTGTACCGTTACACCGTACAGCCTCTGGCACAAAAATATTATACCTTTCAATTTCCTTTAGAAAGTTAATAAAGTACTAAAAGTATTGACGATGTTTTAATAATTAAATAAATCAAATCGTTTTATTTCGGATAACTAAAAGATCCATAAATTGTTTGTAACAGGTCTGCACTTAAAATAATATTAGTAACTTAACCTAAAGACAAATGAATGAAATCATCCAACGACTAGACACAACAAGAAATGGAAACTGGTATAAGTCTTTGAAAAAATTGCCTTATTATGGCGGAGGAAGTATCTGCCGCCACAGCCTTCAGGATGCTATTGTGACTGCCTCTTATTCTGCTCAGGAGTGAGGCTGTTTTGATGAATGAATATGAATGAAAATATATGATTAAGTTCTCTGTTACAGTGCTGTGCACTTCTGTAAGTGACAAATTCACAATACCTAAAACTGTATGTGATTTTTGTTTGTGTATGTTTTAGTGAGTTAGTCGTCTCAATAAATAAATAATATCAATAAATAATATGGTGGCCTCCATGGTTATCTCCTGAAAGTACCTCAAAAATAAGGTAATACTCTTACCACTCATCTGAACGGAATCAACTGTAATCCATGCACCTAGCTTCTGACGTTTCATAAGGCCCTTGTAGGTTTATGTTGAAATAAAATATTTTGAATTTTTTAATCATTGACTTCGTCGCCAATAAACCGAAAATGTAACCGGAACTACAAAATAATATTTATTTTTATTAAATCTTAAACAAATGCTTTGATTGACTCTAGACTATTATCAAAAATCTAGTTTGAATAAATGAAGGATACTTGAAAACTATGAATTAGCTGGACATGATTAGGGCATAGTCATTATAATTTTTTAATGTCGTAAAGTGCTGGTCTTGAAGGTTTAATGAACATTCACAGGATTATTTCCTTTTATCCGCACACTGTTATCATTAACAGTAGGTAGTCATTAAGTCAGTTCACGTTAACATTTACGCTTTCGCGGACGGTAAACGCTCCTAGACGTCATTACAAGTAAACTTCTATTGTGTCTCGTTCAGTGTCCGCAAAAGCATTAAAACCCAATTCAAGTGGACAACTTTGTTTAAAAAAAATGCAGAAATCTTTGTATGCTTTTTGAATGACGCACTAAAATAACAGCAAACAAAGCAGTTCTAAACACATTACAATTAGGAAAACGTGCGTCATATCTACATAATATTATTATGCATATCTTCAAAATACGAAGCAAAACGAGTATGTAAGGATCGTAGCAGGTGGCGTTCTATAGATTCTGCCTACCACATAGGAAGAAGGCGTGAGTTTATGTATGTATCTTCAAAATACTTTAGGTATTATATTGATTAGGTGGATTTAATTAAAGACATATTTATTATGACCTAGGTAAGAAAAACAGATTTTCAAAAAATGGTACAAAAAGGACCCGCCCTATGTAATGAAATACCTACGTGAGTGAATAGCTGTGTAATCGGCTGACATTAAACTTATACATCAAATATGCCTAAATGATTCATATTACATTTCCAATTATTTTTTTATTTTTTTGCCAAACAGCGTCATATCTATATTTAGTTGTTGTAAATCCATCTTTGAGCAGACTACTTGTCTGTATTTTTTTTTAATGATTAATTGGTTTTTCCGCAAAATACTTACAATAATTAAGAGGAGCACGTGGCTAAGTAATCCGTACGGTTAAGCTACGCTTACCGGAGTTGGTCCGTGGATGGGTGACCATCTTTACATATTGTACTCGAGACTCCTCCGTACCTCAGAATGCTCGTTAAGCCGTTGGTCCCGGCTGTCATTCGTGGATCTTTGGCAGTCGTTACGGGTCGTCAGAAGCCCGAAAGTCTGACAACCAGTCTTACCAAGGAGTATGGTATTACCCAGTTACTGGGTTGTGGAGATAGGTAGCCGCTCCAGGTAAAATACTAGTATTCAGCTACATTCAGCTAGACCGGAAGTCGACCCCAACATAGTTGGGAAAAAGGGTAAGCAGAAGATGATGAACTAACTTCAGTTATTTCCGGGATAAACAGAACTGTTAGGTTTCTGCTCTAAGTACCGATTAGTTTCTGTTAAAATGTTACATCGATATTTTTCTCCGTGAACAGAATACGAAGACAAACCCGCTTACTCTTATCATAATTGTGTCCGTCTCCAAAATAAATTGACTAGCTGACACTTTATTTCGGCCACAGGTTAGCCTTAAATCCGACATTCATCGAATACCGGTCATCGTACACGGTCAACCATTTGGCGGTCACTAACTTAAAGAATAAATTCAACTTCAAAACTATTCTATTAACACCGATTTTATTACGTTTATCTTGAAATCATTTAGTTTATTACTTGCTACGCGGGATCTGCTACGAGGCTACGCACGTAGCTGTTGCTACGACGCGTAGACGTTCGCTACGATTTTATTTTGGGATAACGGGAATGATCTATTTCTTTCATTCATTCATTTTTGTTGCTAAGAGTTAGTCAGGAAACGCTACGTTGTGGATATAATGAAACAAAGATTTCTTAATTATGTATCGTAATTTAGGCTTTACAAAATATTTTCTAGCAAGGTTAAGTACATATTAATATTTAACCTTGCTGAGTTCAAGTGTAAAGTTACACACCTTGTACAGAGTAAAAAAAAAACTTTAAATAATCGAAGGTTACGTCAATGTACCAATAGTTGTATGTATTGAATGTTTAATACACAATTATTCAGTTTGACTTACGCATTAATAGCACCTATTAATTTTGTAGCCAAAGTCCAAATGCTGGAAAGCTATAAGTTTGCAAAAACAGCGAATTAGTGAATGATATAACTCTTTTTGTTTGTTTTATTTCAGTTCTTAGTTGATAAGTACCTACATGGTAGTTAGGGTTTTTTTTTACCAAAATCTTCTTAATAATCTTAAATTCATTAATTCACTGACAAACAACGCCTTAAGCGATGGCTCTAGAAGCATGAAATTTTGCGCAAGAGTTCGGTTCACTAATGTTTCACCAAAACACACCACACAATTGACAAATGTTTAGTTCACAACCAACATTTCGTACACTATTTATTTTACAAACAACTTATTCCGCAAATGTTTTATTTTATAAACACTCGCTTTAGAAACATTTATTTAGCAAAAGCTTCTCTTTGCTAATGTTTCGCATGATATTTAATAATTTCTACATTTTTCATTTAATATTTAGATTATTTTGGAAAAATCACGTTTATACTAAATATAATTTTATAATTAATTTTCTAAACCAGTCACAAAGTAATCATGGTTGCAATTTCCATTTGGGTCAAGTAATTTACAGGCAAGTACTGAAGTTCTTTACACCTACAAAAGTATTTTTTCTATATAATTCTAGTCGTTTTTGCGTAGAGGGTCGCAGTTCTAACCTAACCTAACCTTTCTTTGCTTTTTTTTCTTCTTTAAAATTACCCTCTTGCCTATTTAATGAGTAATTTTAAAAACATATAAAATGAATGATATTTTATTTTTGAAAATTCCGTTATGCAATATGCAAAATGTTTTTATTCCAAACGTTGTTTTATGAAATAACAGGAATAACAAAATTAGTTGTTTGTCAAATAATACGTTATAAAAAAAAGTTTATCGGATAATTATTGGTATACCGCCGTTTACCCGAATTTTATTTGCCCTAATATCATTTGCCATAATAGTCAACAGCCATAATATCATACGACATAATACTCATTTGCCCTACTCTCATTTGCCATATTAGTCACGTGCCAGAATCATTGTTTCCCATAAAGTGTCTTACCATAACATCATTTGTCATAATCATTGTAAGCCCTAATTATCACATGCCCTAATTATCACATGCCATAATTATGATATGCCATAACATAATTTGCCATCGACATCGGGTGTGTAACGGTTGTTTATATAAAGAGAAATTGGATGCAATTGGGACTTTAGGGCACCCCGACTCGGACAGGTTAGGTTAGAAGAGGATGGCGCCATCCCCTTCGTGGTTATTTCTTTATAAACCACACAGAAGTAGGAGCCCCGCAAAGCGGGGCTCCGTCGACCTAGCCCACCATCAACCATGCACAGAAAAAAAAACCTTAAATATTTGTCTAATACTTGTTATGCCATTTAAATATTATGCCATTTAAATATTATGTCTAATAATTATTATGGCACATAAAAATAAGGCAAACAATACTTATGGCATTCGTATCTTATGGTATCTAAAATTCGGGTAATTAAAAGTATGTCATATGTCTTTTAGGGCAAATGAAACATTCGGGCAAATGAAATTCGGGTAAATGAAATTCGGGAAAATGATGATTATGGCATATAATCTTCGGGCAAACAATAGACAACCATAATTATTTTGTTAAGTGAATTCTTTGGCAAACTTGTTGTTGTATAATGATAATAAACAAATCATGTTTTTGCCAATCACTTGTCAAGTGAAAATTTGAATATTATTTTTTAGTGTAATGACTGCACACCCAAGAGTTCATTGTATCTTCATAACGAAAGAGCACTAAGGAAGGACTTTTGAATTAAAGCTTGTATTTAACTTCGTCATTTTGCCGATGGGAAAACCCCTCGGGCGAATGGTTTGTAAGAATAATTAAGTGTTTAATTAATAAACATTAATGTACCCATTGTAATTGGAATCCTAACTATATCCTACTTAATATTATAAATGTCAAAGTTTGTTTGTGTGTAAAAACGGCTGAACGGATTTGGATGAAATTTGGCACATGGGTAGACCATGACCTGGATTAGGACATAGGATACTGTTTATCCCAGAAGTACGTTCCCGTGGGATAATTTCCGACCTCCACGCGGGCGGTGCCGCGGGCGGAAGCCAATATTTTTTAAATTCCACCCACAGCTGGTCACAGGCCTCTCTTTTCTTGTGCCAATCCCGCGCTCCTGTGCAGTGTGCAGCCTCATTCAGGTTCTAGTCGCGATATAGTAATTGTTAAATAATTATTTATTCATTTATTTATTCTGTAGTCATAAAAATAATAAATATATGGCATAATTTTATGTAAGTTAAGGATTATTAATGTTAGAGTTATTTTCAAGGGTTAATAACCAAGAATAATAAATAATAATAATATAAGATTTCTGCTAAAAGGGTAGATAAAAACCATTCTTCAATAATTTTAACTGACGTCTTAGATAAATGCGAAGTTAAATCATTAAATTGACATGTATTGTGTAAAATGTAAATATTATTAGCATTTTTTTTAAATATTTGTACAAATATCATTGTCTGTGGTTTATTGCGAAAATATTGAAGGTGTATGTAATAATTTACATACTTATGTAAAAATTAAGACCCGGTAGAGAATTGTTGTAAAATCTGAAAATAAATATGGAGAAATAAAACAAGTTCCACTTACTTTAAGTGATGGTTAAACTTTATCAAAATCAACCGATCAGTTTTCGAGATGTGGCCACACAAAAAGACAGACGTGGTTGGAAAGCGTACTGATCATGTTACGATAAATATTAAATAACATTATTATAATAATAGATGTTATTATACCTACGTAATACGTAACAGAGACACCAAACTTTTGTATTAGTATCTAACCCTTTCTTTTCAAATTATAATGTAGGTAGGTAGGTAGATGTAGTGAAAACAATTGTAAAACCAATTTTCAACAAGTGCGAGTCGGACCACGCACAATGAAGGGTTCCGTAGTTGGGAAGAATGTGTCCCAAGAACAAATATAACATTATAGTTGAAAAACAACAAATATAACATTATAGTTTTTGCAACTGCAAATGTAAGTTAGTCGATTATTTTTCGTTAACTTGTAGAGCCTACTTAGCTGTAATAGTTTTACTTTTAATATAGTTATATGTACTACTGCCGTGTTTTTTTTTCACGTATCTAGAACCAACCATTTAGCTGGCAGCGGGTGGACACTTTTTTTATATTTTTTATGGGAAATTATCAAATAACTTCTCCCTCTCTGGGCGGAGCGGGAGGGCGTGTCAGACTCTTACTGACTAAAACCCACCCGTGTTCCTTCCGTTGCCTGTACGTTGTCAGGGGCCACGGTATCCTTTCGGACCTTCCCGCAACCCCGGCAGGCATCGGTCCTATCAGACCCCTTCAATTGCTGACATCTCTTTGAGGCGCGCGTGGAACACAAAGCGCCGTCAACCCGGGCCTGGTCCTTATCGGACGGCGAGCTACCCATTGCTCACCGTCCGCAAGCCTGCGCCTACGGTGGCCGAGAATCAGCCTGCGATTCCCAGGGGCCGGACACTTGACTCTAACAAAAATTAGCACTTCAAAACTTAATATTTCGCAACGGGATCCCTAAATCCAAAAATGGTTGTCACACACTCACAATGTTTTTGAACGAGATTGAACGAGTTGCAATGTTGCGTCAATGGCGCCTGGTGACGCAAGTTAACAGTCATTAACAGAAATTGCGTCGAGTTACATTAAGTTTTATTGAAATAAAAACAGTGAAGTATCATACCTAACAAAGCGAGTTTGATAGTCTTGCGCCATCCCGCCTGTTAGCTTCCTAGACACCCACCGCCGCTGAGGAAGCGACTAGATATCAACGATTTTCTCGCTCAAGAAACGTACAAAAGATTGTAGGTCCCGTGTAAGTAAAAGAGATATAGATGTAGTAATAAGTAGTTGATCGCTGACTGTTCACACCGCCGGCGAGTACTCGTTTGTCGCAGCGACAAGAGCCATCAAAGAAAGTACTCGCTCAGCGGGTGGAACACTCGCCGAGAGATTCACGTTTAGCACATACGCATACCAGACCAGCGAGTAATCGCGCGCTTGTCGCCGCCGCGCACTCGCTGCTCGTTGCTCATCAACTCGGATTTCTTGCTACTCGCTTCTCGAAAATAGCCGGCGGTGGTACAGGACAGCTGCCTATGAATACTGAGATCATACAAATGGCAGAAGCACGGAACTGTAGCAACCATATTGAGACATTTGGGGTTTAAAATATAGGGTCACGGGGTACAAATGCACGTCTCTCTATCAACTTGCTTACTGGCTTTTTTTGTACCATTTGCTATTTATATTATGATAAACCTACCTGCCCTAGTGTAAATATATTTATTTCTTGCCAACATGCCGTTCTATTATTACGAAACGTAACCTAACACCATTAAAACATATTAATAGAACTAATAAGTATACATATAAATAGACTAGCTTCTGCTTGCTTTTTGTCCACGTGAAATGTCTTGTTCCCCCGACCCACCGCGTCGCATCGTATCGCCCGCCCGCGCTATTACTTCGTTTTCGCTTAGCGTTCTTTTGTTTTTGCTCCTAAGGGTAGTAGCGTGATATTAAATACTTAACCTTCCTCAAGAATAAAATATGTTTTCAAATCCAACTGGATATAGTTCCAGAGATTAGCACTTTCAAACAAAATTCATACTCTTCAGCTTTATTAGAGATACCTCAGTTCCTGACACCATGATTTACGAAGAAACACCTAAATAAAAATATAATAGTCACGTAAGTTTAAACACATAACTACGGCCTTCATACCTGAACTGTTGACCCTCTGGCAGACTTGTACCTACAGTCACAGGCTATTTTTACTACAATATAAACTAAAGTTTACCACATAATTACATAGCAGAACATTACGCCGGTAATCCTCGAAGTGTTCGGCAGAGGTGCATCTATTGTACTCGTACACCCACATTTCGCCAATTATGTTTATGCCCCATGAAATAGGGGGTGAGCCTATTGCCATCAATCGGCCACAAATCCAGACGCCATCGAGCTACTACTGGGAAATTCCTGTTGGAAAAACCCAATAACACTTTGCAAGACCTGGGAATCGAACCCAGGACCTCATTCTCAGAAGTCAGGCAGGCATAGGTATTTAACTAGACTATGAAGCTGAGGGTCATATTAAAAGTAATGGCGTACGAGTTCTGACAACTTGACCAACTCAACTCGTACATAATATGTAATTGCCTATAGCGAAACATCTATGGGTTTATATAGATCCTTTCGGTAAGCTGTATACTTATGTAGGCAAAGACGTAATAGTGGCGAGCCTTGCCATAACCCTGACATAATAAAAAATATAAAATAAAATGTTTTATTGAAGTAATAATTTGAAGCCCTGACTTCAGAGTTATGTGATACCTGTGTTACAGAAGTCAGTGTCTTCATCCGTTTTTTGACCATTAACAATTTATGCAATTTTTTTTTTTTAATCTTTAATACTTAGGGAACCAGTTTAGTGCATGTATGATCTGGTGGTGCTCAGTGGTTTGTGTGCGTGTGTTCGTTGTTTTTTTGTGTATGTGTGTGTGTCTGTGTGTGTGTGTGCGTGTGTGAGTGATTGTGCTTGGTGGCTGGACTTTGGGTTATGAGAAGTTCTTTCTCTGTTTCTAGTTCCTACAGCACTATTTAATTATCACGAGTATTGGTCTTTAAGTATGTTTTCTGTCTGTGGGTAATCCAGTGTTTGAAACCATGAACCAAAGCACCGGACTCCTACTAAAAATTCCGAATGTTTTTTTTTTACGATTTATTTTAATTTACTTATTCAGTAACGATTCACATTGCGTTCGAATACAATCCAGCATGAAACATAAGTATACCATAATTATATAAATAGGTAATACCCAATAAAGACACAGACAGGCGCGACGCGACGGTGCAACGCGATTCTGGTAGAACAATTTCCATGAAGTTTTCATTGAAATTGTTCTACTAGAGTCGCGTCGCGTCTGTCTGCGGGAGCCTTAAAACATGTACGATCCGGGAAACGAACCGAAAACTCCCGTTAAGAAATCGAACTTGCGACCACTAGAGCAGTTTAGAAAACTGTTCAAATTAAATAATTATTGCAGCAGTACCTATGTTAATTTTTCGCAACTCAGCCAATTAACTTAGACCTCGCTCGAGCCTCACATACACTAGATATAATAAATCGTCACGTAATATTCAAGTAAAATGGAATAAATTATAAACTAGATCAAAATCTCAGCGACCTCAAGGAGAGGTCGCCGACTATCTCGGTTTGGTTAAAAACTACATACTTACCGACAGTTCATTATTCATAAATAAAAGTCTTCACAAAAGAACTTGAACGCAATAATTTGGAAAATCCAAAAGTGTACGCCTCATAAAGACATCTAACATAATATAATAACTTCTTTTAAATCATTTTAAAATAATATTATTTATTTTCAAAATATAATTTCTAACAAAAATAAACAATTTGTATAAACGACTTTTCATTGAGTATGTTTTGACTGCTTTTTTACCCATCAATATGGGTGAAATTTCCCACCTTGCAATCTTTACTCTTACTGTGTATTGTCAAAAACTATTTAGGTTTGTTGGTTGCTAGGCAACGGAAGAGGGTTGAAGTAGGAAATATATATTATAGATAAAGATATTATATCAGTTAGTTTTTTATTAATTATAATTAAACCACTTTGAATAAAAGAGCTATTTTCAATAGGGTTCCTCCTATGTCTGAACAGAATCTATTAAAAAAAAAGCGGCCAAGTGCGTGTCGGACCCCGCACATTGAAGGGTTCCGTAGATGGGATGAATTTATCCCAAGAACAAACTTAACAGTGTAAATGCAAATGAAAGTTGGTTGACTAAGTATTACTCGTTAACTTCTAGAGTCTACTTAGCAGTGATAGTTTTCCTTTTAATTTCGTTATTATACTACTGCTGTGAATTTTTCCATATATCCAGAACCAACCTTACAGAGGAGGGGACACTTGACTCTAACAAAAATGTGCACTTTAAAGCTTAATATTTCGCAAACGGATCCCTGAATCCAAAAATGATTTTCACAAATTCACAATATTTTTGAACGACGTTTCCAACGACACCCCACACCATGGGATAGTCGAGGAAAAAAAACATCCTCACTTTAAGTGTAGGGGAGGCACCAGAAAAAAATAATGTGATTTTATTTTACCTTTTGGTTGGCGTGATTAATAGGTATACCCATGCCAAATTACAACTTTCTAGTACTAACAGTCTCTGAGCTAAGCCGCGGACAGACAGACGGACATGGCGAAACTATAAGGGTTGCTTGTTGACTACGGAACCCTAAAAGATTACTTGATTAAAATTGAATTTTACGCAAGCTACAATGTTTTCAGGTTTCATACTTGATTGACGGGAAAAAATTTAAAACTATTGTGATGTATTTTTAAGTCGGTTCCATTTTTTTGGATCAAACAAATATTTTTGACTTGTTAGTTGTATTATAGGTAGTAGTATTGTATTAAAGTGATATTGGAATTCGCGTGGGGTATCACCCCACGCGAATTCCAATATCACTGCCTGCTATGTAAATAACAGTGACGCGAATTTATTTATCTTATTATTGAAACTAACGCAAAAACTATCCGAGCAAAGTTAATAAAAATTTTCCTCTGAAGTATGACCTAACAAACAAAAAACGAATCATCAAAATCATTTTGTAATTGGCGGAGTAATCACGTAACAAATATACAAAAAAAAACATAGTCTAATTGAGAACCTCCTTCTTTTTGAAGTCGGTTAAAAAGTACAAAATTAATCTCCATTAAATTATCTATACAAAGGTATATAAATTAAGTAGGTTCTGTGTACTAGCAGGAGTGTAACAATAAAAACAATTGCAGAAAGGAGGCAAAACTAATTTTTCGATCGCAGAGCACAAAATGAATTGTGTTCGTGACAGTTTGCGTCAGCTCCTTGTGTCATATAGTTTAGCAGACAGGATGCTATTCAAAGTGCATTATCATTCACTTTTGTCATGTTTCCCCAATTATGAATTTAATGACAAAGAATATTCGAGACTCGTCGATAATTAGCACAGACAGCACAGCCTATGTCAAATGATCACGGACGCGGATGCAATTTGTATCCATTTATTAATTAACCAATTAATGTTCAGAATTATAAACGTAGAGTGCTGTCTACGCGCGGCTGAAATCGGAACTAATAAGTATGCCGCCGTCTTGTCGTTTATGTAAGGTCAAATTAAGTATTTAAGAATTATTTAATTCATTAATATTATAACATTAATAATATTAAGTCATTTATTTATTTTATTATTTCATATGTAAATAATGAAATGAAGAAAATATTAAGATTAATTAGGAATACAGATTTAATATTTTAAATACTACAGTATAGAATTTTTAAAACTAAAAACGTCAGCAATTTTTTTTTTCTTTAATTTTCTTGTAATGGCCCATAGAAATCCAATGTAATGCAATTGGGCCATTACAGACACATCCATTACATCTTGACCTAAATAAAATAACTAACCGGTTGTTTTGTATTGTAACCTAGTCTAAAAAAAGCATTTTCACACAAGTTACTTAAAAAAAATAACGTTTTATTAACTACAAGTCCCGCCATCTAGTGGACTGACGCAGCATTACACAATTAGCAATCAACGCTACCAGTTCGTATTACAACCCACAGGTGGCGCTATTCTCAACTATTACGTAATACCATTTTTCCAATGTAGATGGCAGTGTTTTTAAACAAAATCTGCATTCTCATTAGTAGGAGAAAGGTATCCAATTTTTATAGAAGCAATAATGTTAAGTCGTTTATTGAATGAAGTATTACAAATATCTGGGTTATTGGGCTTGCTCATCGACCTCTCGGCTGTACGCGAAAGTGGCTCTTGCGTCATTGGACAGGTCAGAATCTCATAACGCTTGCATCATGGAGAGGAAGTTATGTGAGGCTGTACGTGTTTATTTTGTCTCTGTGGCTTTACAAACCTGTTGAGATATTAAACGTATCTACGTGATATGAGAGCTTTAAGACGCTCTTGTGAACGTGGTTGTCCATAAATTGCCCGAAACGGGGAACTTTACCTACAGCCTAAGTACTTACCTATTTATACTGATCCCTGGAACCTAGAGAAAATAATACCTAGAAATATCGTTAATTGTAATATATTCTTGCCGTATATCAACCTTCACATTACTTTCGGATCGATTGGCTAGTGTAGTTTCACGAGAAAAAAATCAAGTAATAATAAGATTCAGGATTTTGATTGACTTTAAAGCGAAGTCTACATTCCAGACATATTTTAGAACCTTTATAATGTTATAGGAACTTACGCCGTAGTCCAACTGAACATTTGCTTCACCCTCTCCGAACGCAACTCTGTTGGTTGCGCCATCTTCCTGTAACAAAGAGAACTACATTTAAAATAAACGTTAATTCAAATAAGCCGCTAAACTTAAAATCTTTTAAAATTCATAATAAATTCAATATTTTCTAGCTGCACCACCAGATTATAGATACTTAGTTATTTCAGGTTATTTCTATTCTACTAAATAGGTTAATCAGGGCCGTACTCAGGGGGGGTTCAACCCCCCCCCCCCCCCCCCACCCCCCGAAATGTGGGAATCCAGAATCTCAATCCAGATATTGACCCCCCTAGGGTATCTCCTTACTCTTATACAGATAATTGTAATATATTTTGCATAGGCGTACTTTATAATCTACAAAAGCAGTAAGAGTACTCTTAAGTACTGTAGTTTCATCGACTCTGACTTCGTATTGAATGAATTCCTGCAACTTCAGCATTCTATGAGACAGTTTACCCTATCCCAGGCGGGATGCTAGTTTTCGACATACTCAGCATCCTACATACTCTTAATTCTCAACCTTTCCTGTTTAAGTCGATAAACTATATTCTATTTCTGTGTGAACAGTCAAAGAGAAAGAAAACCTAACATATTCGAAGCGGGATGCTAAATATTTCGAGCTCGCTTCGCTCGTTCTTGCATCCTATATTTTCTTGTCTTAAAGGTTAAAGATGTCCCTGTTTTTGGTCATGATTGCAAAGTGGCGAGAAAAGAGAAACAGGGCTTTATTGAAATTGATAATAAGTAACCACTTAATCAATATATGTGTGTATCGAAGATCGTAAAATCATGTTTTTATGAAAATCATAAAAAAAAATCTTAAAAAGAACAAATAATGCTGTTTTAAAAATAACAATAAATCATACTGTTTTTTATAAATCTGCACTCTTTATTTACATAACATAACATCACGCCTTATTTCTCCGAAGGGTTGGACAGAGGTGTACCTGTAGTACACCCACATTTCGCCAGTTAGTTATGTTTTTTAAGTCTCATGTACCTAATAGGGGGCGAACCTATTGCCATCAACCGGGCACAATTCCAGACTCCGGGCTCCTACTGAGAAATTCCTGTTGGAATTATCTAATAATACTTTGCCCGACTTGGAAATCGAACCCAGGACCTCGTGCTCAGCAGTGGCGCTTGCGACCACTGCACCAACGAGGGAGTCAACTCTTTATTTATCTTCTCTGAAATCAGAAATACAATAATTCTTCTTAGAAAAGTTGGTAGCCCTTTTTTTTTTTTTTTTTTTGGTTGGGAAATTATCAAATAACTTCTCCCGCTCTGGGTGGAGCGGGAGGGCGTGTGACTCTTACTGACTAAAACCCACCCGTGTTCCTTCCGTTGCCTGTACGTTGCCAGGGGCCACGGTATCCCTTTCGGACTTTCCCGCAACCCCGGCAGGCATCGGTCCTAACGGACCCCTTCACTTCTGCTGACATCTCTTTGAGGCGCCCGTGGAACACAACGCGCCGTCGACCCGGGCCTGGTCCTTATCGGACGGCGAGCTACCCATTGCTCACCGTCCGCAAGCCCGCGCCTACGGTGGCCGGGAATCGGCCTGCGATTCCCGACGCCCAGGGCGTCTCCTAACCCCCACCAAAATGAATTCCTGGCTACGGCCTTGAGGTTGTATTATCATTGGAACGGAAGTAGTATACAAACATCCAATTTGATGTACCAAGAGGAAGTTCGCCAAAATTGAACTGTTGTAAAAAGAACACGTGAAAAGCAAACCTATTGCATTTTTATCTATTATAGTTTACTTCGTTATAGTCATCGATTTCTATAAAAATAGATTACATTATTAAATTAAAGGCAGTTTGGATACTTTTGCAACTCCCTGTGAAAGGCTTTCGTCTACTACACTCGACTATTGAACGAGAGGGTCCCGGGTGAGAAGTGTAATTGGAAATTGCTCAGTTGCAGACTGTGGCAGTTGTGGCTATGCTTAGGATCTCGAAATGGCCGCAGGACGAACTAAAAACATACACTCGCGGTCAAATAATACGGGTCGATGACGAAAATCCCTGTAACCTGCAAATTCATAATGGTACATGCATGAAACTAACTTTATATTACCGAGAATTTCGATACGTCGTCATCTCGGTAGTCACCCCTTTTCTTCATCTTTCACACACTCCATTCAACGTTCCTTTGGTTTTCTCCTACTCTTATAGCCATATACCTACATTCATACTCAAAATTTTCCTGAAGACGTTGTGATGAAATAAGGTTCATAAGGTTTAAAACTTCTATGAAGTTCTATGTTATTATTAAATGCATAAGACAAGTAAATATACCGTCATGTAATTGCAAGTCCACTTAGTATATTAACAACGGTATCTGTGTGCAGTGCAAGGGTGAAGGTTCTGTGTATAAGTTGGCATAATTGGTCCTAGATTATAATCTTTGTTCTTGATTACACGTGACTTGGAAGAACTATCTAGTTCTTTTATGATATCTAGTGCCAAACAAGCAAGAGGCAAACTTGGCGTTCATGCCGCCCAGGCGCTCTTGGAAATCAGAAAACCTCAAGCATCGGTGCGTTGTCCACCCTAAAAACATAGTTAAATTGTCATATGTGACTGAAAATGGGCAGGGCACATTGCTCGCAGAACAGATGGCCGATAGGGCCGAAAGGTTCTGGAGTGGCGACCGCGTACCGGAAGACGTAGCGTTGGAAGGCCTTTCACAAAGTAGACCGATGACCTTGTGAAGGCCGCAGGAATCCGCTGAATGCGGTAAGCACAGAACCGGTCCAGGTGGCGCTGCTTGGGGGAGGCCTATGTCCAGCAGTGGACGTCTTTCGGCTGAAATGATGACGATGATGTGACTGAAATTACACCAGCACCCATCGTCATCATTTGTCACACCATTCCTATTTCTGCCGAGAAACAGAGTGCTGTTTCTCGAAATAGGAATGGTGGTAAAAGTTCTTAGTATTAGCTACTTCCTCGGGCAAGCTCTTCCACAAAGATCTTTAATCTACTATAAATAATCGGTAACCACGTCTTTTTTTTTGTTTTAGAACACTTTTTCCCAGGTCCTTCCAATCGTAGTCACAATATTCATTGTGCATTTTATACTTTACAAATAATTATCACAATTACCACTAGCACTCAACACTAGACTGGAGGCTACTAACGCAAATAAATAAAATATACATGACACTGCATTAACTGAGGCCATGACAATGGTAATTGCAGGAAAACTACAGTAATTGCACAGTAGGATCGGCTCAGGTGCATCCAAGATGGTCGCCAGACGTCGTCGATGCAACTCCGAGAAAAATGAACGTCAACGTAACTTTATTGACTAATTTAATTGCAATTTTAACTGTTTTCCGTGTTATGATCGGTTCTCTGAATAGATTCTGAGGTTTCGAAATAGTTGTCGTCAGGTTAATGGATATAATAATATAAGTATACTGTCTTTATTGCAACGCTATAACTGCAACGCGTGGGTGCAGTTAGCTATAAAGCGGAAGAGTGTAGTCTCATGGCCGGCTTTCTTGGTATGTATATGTCAAAAGTTTTTACTGTCATTATGAGCAAGGTTAATATCAGCCGTACCGGGGCGGACTACCTTTGCCCAGGGTATGCCGGACAAATATATTGACACACGCTACTATAATGAGAGTCTTTAAGTAACTAGACTCTTGGAAATCGCAACCTAGGGCCTATTAGTGACAGGTGACAGGCGATAATCCGACAATTTTATAAGTTTCTTTCATAGTTTTCTGCTTTTTTAAACAGCATATGTCGTGAAAATAATGTAAATTTTGTCAGTTTTTGACAAATAAGTCGGATTGTCATAGGGCCCTGGTGTGTCAGTAATGCTGCGGCCGCATCTGCGTCTATCGTGACGAAGCTTCGCACAGTGATACAATACACGCAAATGTGACCAACCATTATCGGTTATCGTCACGATAATTCGTGCTGCGTATCACTTATCGCCCACCAGGGCGATAAGTGTGCTATGTATGTGTATTATGAAGCCGCTAATGTGACCACTGCACTATGTATGTGTATTATGAAGCCGCTAATGTGACCACTGCATTAGCGCGATAACTTTTTTGCTTTGTCACGATAGACGCAGATGCGGCAGCAGCATTAGGATTACAATTCCTGCGCATCTTCTATTTCTTTCATTTTTGAATACATGCCAGCCGCTGCTGCATAGAAGGTCCTCAAAAGAAGGATCGTACGTTACATTTATTTTGTTACGTTGCTAGTCACAATCACAATGAATCAAACGACAATCGATGGTATCCCACGTTTTTATTACCTTACATAAGACGAGCTTCGGTAACCTGTTCTATTCGAGTTATATAACACTTGTCGTTGCTGTTGGCTGTAGAATCAACCTCTCACTTGTGATATATCGAGAGATGCGACAGAGACAGTCGACAAGACGAAGATGGTTCCATCATCCTCATTAAAGTCGCTATTCCAACTAGGTATGCTATCCGCGTTAGCAATAAACCCTATCCGTATTTCGCGTAGATTTTCACCAATCGGCTGTTGTGGTGCAACTAAGGAGGTGCAAATAAGGCTTTTTATATATTTTAATTTTTAATTCTCTTATTATTTTTGTATGCATAGACTTATTTTTGGTAGACTTAAATCTTCTGTGCACAAACTTAAATCATATGTTTATTGTATTTTTGTCACCTTGTTTTGAACTGTGTCTGTGTGTATTATTTGGATTAATAAACAATTATTTATTTATTTATTTATCTTCAACCTTCTCCTTCGAATATCTTGGAGTTAGCACTCTATCTATACTTATTTCTAGCAAGATTGTAAAATTTTCCATCTTTACTTTTTTGGTCACTGGATGTTCCTTTTCTGTCAGTCAGTTAGTCATAGAACTGTTGTATAATTATATATTGTAAAAAAAACGTCAAACTCAAAGCATTTATTTCAATTAAAAAAAATATTTCAATTATTAAAGTCAAGGAGTCGGTCAGTCAGAAATATGAAGCTATCTAGTGCCCATTCCAAAGCTTAGTAGGTACCTATGGAGAAGAACGGGCAAGAAACTCTACGGATACTCTTTAAATCAAAGAATTGTTACTAAATATTGGTTAGGTACAGACGCCAGCACATCAACCTACTACAATCTGTCAAATTTCTTTAATAGATTTTCAACTTTATCACTATAGATAGCATAAGGTTCAAAGTTGATTGGGAAAATTTGACAGTTTCGGGTAGGTTGACCTGCTGGCGTCTGTACATCATTCATGTTGAAATTATACATGTGAGAACAATGTGGAAAGACGTGCACGTTAAAAGCGTCCGTAATAAAAAGATAAAAACAAAGAACAATTCCAAAAATTAAAATAAGCCATGGCAGCTAAGAGACCAGTCCCAACCGCCTGTTCACGAACATGACGCATGGATCAGCACCATTCAGCTCAATAATTTTGAAGGGAGCTAAATGATCTAACACACGCGCATCATAATATCCAACTAGAGGAATCATATCTCACAATTTCACAAATTGATTCCCAGGGATCAGAATAAATCGATGTAAATAAGTCTCTAATCAGGGATGCCTCGGTCAGTGACTCAGACCGGTTGGTGGTGGAATGTTCAGCACTTCGTATTTAAATGTTGCTGTCTCTTTCACTCAAATGACGTCAATGAAAGGGACTTTACCTACATAAGTTATTATGAGTTTTATGTTGAAAATTATTGGAAAAAAAACAGTACAGTCGCCAGCAGGTCAACCTACCCGAAACTGTCAAATTTTCCCAATCAACTTTGAACCTTATGCTTTAGTTATAAAGTTGAAAATCTATTCAAGAAATTTGACAGATTGTAGTAGGTTGATGTGCTGGCGTCTGTACATAGACACTTATTAACATCGTAGGCGACGAGTAACTGCAAGACCCAGTAACATAAAAAAATGTTATGGTTAGTAGAAAGGCAATGGGCGAAAAGTGGGGGGGAAGCTTAACTTTGATCGATTTAACCGTTAACGGATATTATTGTTTTGAGTTCTCGATGTCAGGTTCTTAAAGCTTATTTAATTTATTGTTGTCAATCTGCTAAAATGATTAATAATTTCATCAAAAAATCACACCAGTTCACGGAGACTTGTCTGCAGAAATTGAACTGAGGCAGGGTTAGGCTCAAAGAAATCTTATATTGTCCAGAGTACACTAACATCAAATGCTGATCTTCCATGTCGTCAAGGGACACCGGTTTGACAACAACCTCATGAACATGTTATTTTTTTTATGGGGTCCATTTTATCTATGCACTTCTCGGTGGCGCTGCTTGGACAACAAAACGTCAAATTCAGTACATAATTATTTAGTTCCCTATTTCGCCGCTTGTCAAGATAACTTGGCCACTTCAAGCCAATCGTTTCTATTTTTAATCGGAGCCCTGTACCTTTTATTTATTGTTTTTAAAAAGGTATAAAGGTATTATCCTATCCCTTACGAGTTTAGTAGTCTGAGCAACTGGTATTAATCGGAATGTCCAGTTACCCGAGTTACCGATGAACACAAAAATAACTGTAAAGGTTGTGAATTTGTGATATAAATAACTGTATAGGTATTCTTATAGATTTCCATTAATATGCAGATAATAAATATTTAAACACAAAGAAGGCTTAGCTAGATGATAGCTAGTATAAAGGTCTAAGTACCGATGGCTGTTGGAGCGAACGAGTCTTCGAGTGGAGACCGCGAATCAAAAAACAGAGTGTGACACCAGCTCGACGGACCAACGACTAGACTGCTGGGACACTGGCTTGGGAAGGCAAAGAACCGGATGTTGAACCGCAAGTTAGGATAGCCCTGTATCAAAGAGCTATTGGATGATATTTGATGTGAGTCGTCAAAAATCCAACGTAAACACCAAAAATACCAAAAAAAACAAAGTACCATACTTTGTTTTTTTTTGTATTTTGCCCTGTTCCAAAAGTATCTAATGAAAATGTAAACAAATGAATCAAAAAACGTAGGTACCTGTGGCCAATCTGTAGCGCGACTCTTAAATTGAGTGCTTTGATTGGTGAGAACCCGAAATTCTAATTTGAAATCATCATAAAGATATATTTTTCATACAAGAACAACAAATGAAATCCATTACACACCTAATATTTCGATGAATAACAAAATTGTTATTCTAGTTTTTTTGCGATTGCGAAACGCGCCAATTTGGCGAGCATCCTTTAATTTGATAGAATTACACAAAGCACATCCCCAATCAGTTATTTATTGCACAACGGTCATTAGACATGCACATTAAACACAATTATTTATACACTGGAATGTTTCGTAGTGTGTGGAGAAAAACTTTCCAAATCCTTGGCTAAATTGGTGATTATGGCGTTAATTGGAACTGTCATGGCGGCCATGTCATTTTTAAATCATTAAATAGTAATTTGTCTCGTCAATTATATCATGAATATGAACTCCCATTATGGGAGTCTACTATTTGCAATGCCTTTTCACGTTTTGTACTTTTGGTTAAAAAATTGACACTGGTAGCAGTCTGTCTGTCACTAGCATTTTTTTTTTAAATTGTTCTGATGTAATTTTGAAGGCAAAGGACCGGATGATTCTAGTAAAAATTAATATGCAAATGGAAAATAACTTCTTTATATGTACACATTACTATGACTTCTAATATCGTCGTATACGGGCTCACCACGACGATCCGCTAATTGTCTCTGTCTATAAAATATATAGCTAAGTAATTTAAAAGGTACACTCTATTCGTTCAACCCTCAGAGCCTCCCACGACGAGATCCTGCGTCACATACGCCATTACAGACACAACTCACGCGCACCAAGTTCAATCTTGACATACTCAACGATGTACAAACATCAGTTGGCCATACAAATATTTGTCCTGTTGAGGAAACAACTCATATGTCTTAAACGTGATAGCCTTGGGTGTGAAACACCTTGGACAGTTTCACTAAAGGGTTCTGATGGATATTCAGTTGAGATTGGTCCGTAAGACGGATTCTAAGGCAAGTGGGAAGTGGTCCTGAAAGCGGAATCTCAAAACTCAAACTCAAAGCATTTATTTCAATTAAACCATTTACAGGTACTTTTGAATTGTCAAGGAGTCGGTCAGTCAGAAATATGAAGCTAGTTGCCCATTCCAAAGCGTAGTAGGTACCTATGGAGAAGAACGGGCAAGAAACTCCACGGATACTCTTTTAAATCAAAAATTTAATACAAAATATTGGTTACTTCATTCATGTTGAAATTATACATGTGAGAACAATGTAGAAAGACGTGCACTTCAAAAGCTTCCGTAGTAAAAAGATAAAAACAAACAAAATAAGCCATGCCAGCTAAGAGAAGACCAGTCCCAACTGGCAGCGCCCGTTAACGAACATGACCCATGGATCAGCACCATTCAACTCAACCATTTTAAAGAGAGCTAAATGATCCAACACACGCGCCACCATCAGCGAGACATCTGAGTGAGAATGACATACTCACAGCCACCAGGGCACATTCAAGTCAATGAAAGACATATTACCCGGTAAATGGTAGCTCTTTACGTAGTACATAGTACTCACACCTGTGCTATGCAATTAACATTATATAATACAAAGGAGATTGAGTTTATGCAATACAAAGATGGTCTTACAATCTTCAGCAGCTCCAACAGTATTATCAAATGCTAATCAATTAGTTGTTGTTGCCACAGCAGGACCAGCAATGAGCCAAGCATTTTTATCAGTCATGTAATCCCTCAACTTATAATATGCCTGCCTGCATTGTGTGCGTTTTATACAAGATTTCAGTTTCGTCTCATTCAGTTGAAGTATGTGGGGAGGAATTTTATTGTAACATTTTAAACAGTACCCCATGAAAGATGAGTCTACTTTAGCCAGTCTGAAACCTGGTTGAACTAATAGGTCCCTATTTCTTGTACTATTATTATGTCTATCACCTCTTTTATGTTTTTTCTTACGTACATGATGTTTTCATAGGTATATTGACAAGGTACCGTCATGATATTAATATTCTTAAACAGTTAAGAGAGTCGCACTTGCGGAGATAATATAAGGCTCTGAACGCTCTTTCATGCAGAATAAAAATAGACTCGATGTATGCAGCCTGCTCCCACAGTAAAATATCTTTAGGCATGATACTACGAAAATAACTGAAATAGCCTCGAGGTATCTACATCAGTAAAGTGACGGGTTTTTTCTAACAGCATATCTTGCAGGAATCTGCTGGATGTGGGAGGCACAGAATCGGTCGAAGTGGTGGTGCTTGGGGGAAGCCTATGTCCAGCAGTGGACGTCTTTTAGCTGAAATGATGATGATGATGATATGCTGCTGAACTTAGCCATCCTGCAAGAGATGTTAAATGAAGACCCCATTATAGCCTTAAGGGAATCTAGGGGAAGGAAAGAATCTAGGGAAGGCACGGTCCTTTGAAGTGTCCAAATTATAATGAAGCAGGATGTGATGTAATTCGAAACAGTTAGGTCATGCTTTCGCAAGTGGCACATGTGCCCTTTGCTGTACCGTACGCTGGAGCCCTCTTTCAATACAAAGTGTGACGGTTGGAATGGTCCAGTGGCAAATGCTCGGTGCGTTGTAGCCATGTGACCACTCCGTTCTGTCTTCAGCTAACGATGAGGGTTTAGTTAGACTCTAATTAAAAGCCTTCAAAGGTTTATAAATTTTCTGGTCAGATGACTATACCTATTCTATGTAGTTTTGATTGTCTCTAAAGTTTTAAAACCTTTGAAGGTTTATAAAAACTGGGCACCGGAAAAGTTCAGAAAACATTTTAGATGGCTGATAATAGCAATGACAAGTTATCATTACTTCTACTAATCCCACTATACAGTCATAAATATAAATGGGCTGGATCTAAGTAAATAATAGATTATATTTCTAAGCGACAGTAAGTATGGTAACCTAATAGGTAGCTCGATGGAATCCCGATTGGAAAGTTGTCCTCAAACTCGTTGGACAATAGATGAACTCACTCTTAACAGTAATGTGTTGAACTTAGTGTCATGGAGAAATTCGTTGGTTTATAGCAGTCTTATACTTAAATGTATGGTACAACCCCACAAAATCGTTTTCATTTACTTACCTACCTGTATATTAAAGTGGTAAATAAATAATAGTACGAGAGCCCACGATCAAAACCATGTCACATCGTTTTACGGCCAAAACCGTTTATAATCGTTAGTTTAGATGATTCTGAACCCGATTAGGTGAGTACCGGTCAGAAACGTCACAGATTTATGGGACGCCAGTTCAGATATGTCAAAAAAAATCGGCAGACGGTTTTATCACAATATGTCTGATATTAAAAATGTACATAGGTTTCGAAATTTTATTACGAAAAAGTTTTCTTTCAGATATTTTGCGTGTCACGTGTGGCCTGAAAGCATTTACAAAAAAAAAAAAAAAAAAAAAAAAAATATTCTTTTGTATAGTTACCGGAGTTACTAAAAACCTGTTTTCAGACATTTTTAATGTCACCTATAATTCCAAAAACCAAACGGACGTTTCGGAGTCGCCCGGCAAACGTGCGGTGCTATTGTTACGCTCCTATTACTCACGACACCGATTACTTGTCCGACAATGATTAAAAACGATATTTTTTTTTCAATAAACAGTATTTTTCAAACGTTACCCCAGTTTCCTTTAGTCTAACTTATTTAATAAATCCTTTTAATTTCAGTTTGATGGTTTCGGGTACCTAAGCTCTTTATTAATAACATTGATTTTACATTCTGTGATTACTTGAACTCACACACTGACTTATTAGTATTACTTGTTAAAATGTTGGGAATATCGTATAATTTTACAATGTTTGTAAATATGTGAGCACCATGCATCTATCACATAATTAATGTATCTATCATTGCTTAATTTTTCATTATTTTTACCTATCGAGGTATAGTAATCTTATTCTAGGTGCATCTTATTCACATATGATTATATAATTAATGTATAAGATATTGGGAAAACATTTTAAAAGAGTAACGGTGTAGTTTCTTACCCATTCTGCTCCGTACGAAAACTACCTTTTGGAAGGGTATCAATTTTTTTTTTTTTTTAATTTTGACGTTCAAAAGTGCCTTTTATATGCCTAATTGAAATAAACTATTTGACTTTGAATTGTACATATAAACGCCGTAATACGATTTATTAATATTTTCTGACTATCAATAAATTGTCTGATTAGTAACGTGAGACACCTATAATGCTTTTCTACATCTGGGCAAGTCAAAATCTTTAAGATGCTCACACTTTCTTCTGAAAAATTATTTATTTGCATCAACTGACCAATGTTCACCTGAAAACAAGCTTTTCAGACGGGTTGCTATGGGTTTTATTTTTTGCCTCATATTAAATTTTCTCAAATGGGTGACATCTTTACATACCGAGACTCCTCCATGCCTCGGAAAGCACGTTAAGCCGTTGGTCCCGGTAGTCATTCGTGGATCTTTGACAGTCGTTACGGGTCGTCAGAAGCCCGAAAGTCTGACAACCAGTCTTACCAAGGGGTATCGTATTACCCAGTTACTGGGTTGTGGAGGTCAGATAGGCAGTCGTTCCATGTAAAATACTGGTATTCAGCTGCATCCGGTTAGACTGGAAGCCGGCCCTAATGTAGTTGGGAAAAGGCTAGGCAGATGGATTGATTTAATTTTCTCAAATGTTCTCCTGGGTACATGTGACGCAATTGGTTTCTGAAAATTGTGTTTTCGGTATCTAAAATCTATCGTTCATCTACATTCTGAAAATCAGACAGATTGCTATGAAACTTATCAGTATTTTTTTTTGTAAATATTTGAAAATTCGGTCAGGTGACGCAGAAAATTTCTGAAATTAGGATGTTTGGATTAAGAATAACCGTATAAATCTATCGATTTTATACGGTTTTGTTCATATAATGATAAGACAAAAATTTTGGTCATGGGCTCTCGTACCATAAATGAATACGTGACACGACATTATATATTTTTAAAGCCTGGATGTTGGGATTCAGAATAACCGTATAAATCTATCGATTTTATACGGGTTTGTTCATAAAACCAGAAGACAAAAATTTTGGTCATAAGCTCTCGTACCATAAATAAATAAATACGTGACGCAAGTGACGCACGACATCATATATTTTTTTAAAGCCATACTGTTGACACTGTTATGTGAAGGTACAATCCCTTAAAGCGACTAAATATCAAGGCTGAAAACTTAAATTCCTTGTTCAAATGAACTTTAATAACTTGTTGCCATAGAGAGACCGTCTGTTTTTGGAGGTGAACAAGTGAAAAACGGTTATTGTCGTCCCTTCTTTGTGACGGCGCGGCGGGTAAATTGTCGCCATTTTGGAATTCATGATCTTTAATTTTTGGTTGACGTGCCATTTTTATGTGGAATACCGGAGAGGCTGGTTGTCGGATCTTTAAAAATAATAAAATTATAAGGTAATGGATTTTAACAACCAGTTTTTTAGGAAAATCAATTTAATGTAGAGGAAACTGGTAGTCCCTTTCTTCTCCTAAAATTGTTTGTCCGAAAATCATTATCCATAACACGTTTGCCATAAACTTCAGAAACCATAATGAATGAATGAACGAAATGCACCGATCCCAGCGTGGTTTAACCAGACTCAATAAATCGAATGAACCCCAAGATTTGCACTAGCCCCTGGAGCCTCACGTTGCATGGTACATAAGGCCTAAATTCAAACTGATATGCAATGGCCTCTCCATTGCATATCAGTTTGAATTTAGGACTTATAACTTTTATTGAAAACGGTTTTAAGTCTTTTGTATATTATTGGTTGTAATATTTATGACAAACAGATTTAGGACATATTGTACATAGGGATTTAAATTTTATGCCATGTTATATTATGTGACATTAAGTTCGGGCAAGTTATCATTCGGAAAAATGATAATTAGGACAAAAAAAAGTATGGCACTGGATTATGGATAAAAAAGTTAGGGAACACAATAGAGAACCGAGGAAACTGCTTGCCAACTACTTGTTAACGATTTTAGATCATAAAGTCCTCGTTTCCTGAAAATTCTTATAGCTCCTAGCAATCTTCGGCCCTATATTCACTAACCCGTGGGATTTTTTCGCGAAAAATCCTGCCTTATTCCTTATCTGCATCATAAAGGGAACCTCTGTGCGTTTCAGCTGTCGAGGTCCTCCCAAGGAGGTTTGGGCTGGACGTGGATGAGTTAGTCAGTGAGTGTCTTAGAACTTGTTTTTGTATTAGATTATATTGATGATATCCCCGCAAGTAAAGTTCAACCGCTTTTTGCATCTTATTTAGCATTTACCTTCTTCTTGTTGCAACTACAAAGTTTACTCTCTATGGAGTAATTTTCTTTAGTCCATGTATCTATGGAAACTGTGATGGGTATATTTTATGGCGCTATTCCATTGTGTGAAAGGTAAGTAAGTACAATGGTTTTGCACCAATCATGAGATTTCCCATGTATTGTAGGCAACATTTAAAATCCTCAATCTGCTACATCTGCTCATCATGTCACGTAACTTTGGATATAGGAAGTACCCAGTGATAACACCATTGAGATTCATATAAATCAATGGATAAAACTAGGAATTGAACACCTTTTCCATCCAGTTCTCAAGAATAAAAAATAAGGAATCAACAAGGCAGGTAAATTAAAACAAAAAGAAGTGCAGAGGTATGACTGGGAAAAAAGTAGTGGGGCTGACTGATGTTGAAACCGAAGAACCAGATATCGTGGCGTAACTTAAAAAAGGCTCATGCCCAACAGCAACCAATACAGATAGTTATAACATCATTCATATGCCTTGCACCTACCATAGAAGTTCGACCACCAAGGCCCTTTACAACGGCACCTATTAATTTAAATTCGAACGTTGAAGTGACGTAATGTTTTGACCACAGATGAAAAAGGTCCCGGCAAGTGAAAGGAGTCCGTATGCTTGCGTACTGCCCGTTATTATGTGATTACATAATGTGATGCCGGTATCAAACCAGTTTTTAACTGGGACGCTTGGAAATGGTTCATTCTAAAAGAAGAAAAAAAAACAAGGAATTTGATAGAATTTCTCAACCATACCTTTATTTGAGGGCGCACGTGCGTAGTTTTAAATAAGATTTAATTAAACTATTTTTACTTTGATCGAAATGATTTTATAAGCTTGGAGGTGGTGAAATAATTCTTTGCCGGTGTTGTGTAACTTAAGCTGGTGAGTAAAATAAAGATTAATAATAGTCAGAACGCTGTAATCGAGAAAGCTTGAGAGGTCATTGATTTATTCGACAGTATATAAAAGCCTTTGTTGACTTTCCGAAGGCGTTCGAATCATTCAAGTAGCCTTATAGAGAATATTTCCTTGATTAAGGATGCAAAACTTGTCAAATTCTTATCATAGCTAGAGTCTATCAACTGATAATTTAATAATTCCTAATAAAGCAGACAACAATCTATCGAGAATTTTCCACCCTTAACTGGAATGCCTCAAGGGTGCGTAATTTATCCACTTATTTTCATCATCAAACTGGATATGTGGGGAAGTATGTTTTCAATGCAATGGCATAAAATATCAGTTGAGTTTTAAGTCAGTACCGTACATGTATGTTGAAGAAAATACCTCTGCCTTGCGTTGTGACATATATTGGGTATCTGACGGATGAAGATTCAAAGTAATTAATGTGATAATCATCTCTTAGAGACACGTATAGCGTATGCTACTTAATACAATAAACATAAATAAAACAGCGTAAAATAAGAAATATTTCATAAATAATAACCATTACAGCTCATAATTGCATTCATCATAAAGCCAGGATCAACAAAGCTAAGTAAATATTGACATTAAAACTATAAAGACGCATTTTGCTATTTTGCATTCAAACCATAGCTATGTACGATGGGTAATGACTACTGTATGTACACATGGCAAAAATATTAAGTTGGTATATCAGCAAGGAACAAATATGTGTCAATGAAATTGCGATGTCCTAATCGATGAGCACGGAATAAATACATGATCTATCGATGGCTCAGGTTTGAAACTACGTTTTCCGATTCACGGTCTCTTGTTCGCTCCAACGGCCATCGTTCCTAAGTTCTTTAGAGCTGTATAGATACATGGTTGAAAAGTATCTGATACAAATAAATGAATCAGAAAACGTACTGTGTATTCCAATTTGTGGTACTCAAACCTGAAATTCTAATTTTAAATTACTTACTTTAAAGATGTTTTAAATTAATTTTATAAACTCAATTGTAGCAATGTATGGAAACACAACAAGATACAAAAGTAGACCCACGTCTGGGGACCCACGAATCAGTAGTTGCATCGGACGCAGTCCTTTTTTGGACGAGGCCTTCACAACACTGACCGTTGTGCCTACAAATGTATCAAAATCATTCTTCCTTGGCTGTCAACTAATGTATATTGCCAACTTTACAAAGATTACATCATTTCACACATAGGTACATGTGGCACGCAAACAGGGCTGGTCCATTTAGGTGTGTTTAGAAATATTAAGTGGTTAAATCTTGGTCATCTGTTAGTGTGTATTTCATCATTGTTGCTCGTAAAACTCTGCATTTGAGCTCCAACAGATTAAATTATAATGACATGATCGCTTCAACACGTATGATATGGTATGCTACTACCGACAACGTAATGAAATGTATTCCTTTCTCTGTTAGTAGCTCAGCACCTGTTATGCTCTTACCAGAGAAGGCAGGCGGGAATTTGGGGTCACGGGTGCTCAGAGTGGGGACTCTGTCCGCCCACTAGGGTAACGGTACAAACCTTGTTGAACAGGGCAACAACCCTCACTGCACTGAATCCTCGCCTCTGAGTTTAATTTACATAAGGGCTAAGACAAAGACTTCAAAGTTAGCAGCTACACTTGTATTTTGAACAGCGGTTTGTGAAATATGAAATAGCGTACTGCGGCTATTTCATATTTCAAAAACCAAATTTATGATTTCAGACCAACGATTCAATTTATTGTTATAAGAACACGTGAACATCACTCAACTTAATGATAGTTGCAAATCGTGTTATTTTCTAACCGGTATCTGCTAATAATCGTGATTAGCGATTACTATTCATAATTAGGTATCATAATTTACCTTCTTGTTAGTTTAATATAATATCCTGACAGAGGCGATGTTAAACAAATGAAAATACTGGTAATTATATATGTGTGTATACCGTAAAGGCGAACATTCGTGATGAAACCCTTTAAACTACAAGGTTTACGGTGTATGGAATCATTATGGGCCAAGCAAACAGATTCTTAGTATTTATACTTAAATCATTTAAACAGTCTGATTTCTAGCCGTACAAACCTCTCATATTGAGCCACATCATCAGCCTTTTCTGTATTCAGTCTACCCTAGCTGACTTTCGTCAGGACTTCGACTTCGATCACTCTTAAGCTTACGAGCTGTCCTGAGTACACCTTCTTTGACGCTTTGAAATCTTTAAACGTTCATCTACTAACATAAACGAGTCTGAATTAATGTGGTAGTTGATCCTCAGACAGACATGCCCTCTATTCCACTACAGGGTATAGCTAAGTCAATGGGGGCTATCGTTCTTGTTCTTACCAGTTGGCGCCACTGGCGAGTAAGGTCCTGTCAGTACTTTTATTTGACCGATGTTTTGGATATGTTTAAGTACCCATTACTTCATGTAATGTTTATTTTATTACATTTTAAAACATCAAATGTATATTTACATTATAATGTACAGACGCCAGCAGGTAAACCTACTCGAAACTGTTAAATATTCCCAATCAACTTTGAACCTTATGCTTTAGTGATAAAGTTGAAAATCTATAAAAGAAATTTGACAGATTGTAGTAGGTTGATGCGCGTCTGTACCTAAAATTCGCAAGAATGAAGCAGACAAATATTATTCTCCGAGTGCTACCAAATTAGATCCTGAGTTGTTACTTAAAATCTTTATCCATGATTAATCAATAATAATCTTTACAAAAATTATGAATAATAAGTAAAAATTCCCGATTAAAAATCCCGCAAGTGGTAAACGTACGTGATATTTGACATTTCTAGAGACCTCACTCACTCTATACTAGCGCCTCTAGTGGCGAATTCATGTGCGACAGTCCTCATTGCTTTTTAAGTACTGACAGCCCGGCTATCTAATTATGCAATACATTTTCCTAAACGATTACGACTAATCTGTTTCATTTTGACAGTTCAAAAACATTCATTGCGTTATTTACGTTGTTGAGCACATTTTTTTCGAAGTTATGAAGCAATGGATTAGCAATCTGTTTCAAAACGATTCAGATTCCGATTGATCGTGTATTACGCAGTTATGGTACAGGACACCTGTCGTAATCATACATACGACATTGACGATCATGATCGCAAAAACTTGGCAGATGTCGATGCATTTACACGCATCGCTCGCTAAAAACCTGCCACAATTGATTACGTTATGCATTTGTGAAACAACGTCTTCGCAGTAAATTACAAGTGATTTTTCCGTTAAATATACTGTCATGAAAATTGATTGATAAACGTGGTTCAGACTTCCTGGGTATAAACAGAGTAATGACAGTGGAATTTACAAGAACAAAAGTTAAAGTGTAGTGTGCTTAGTAATCTTGTTTCTTGAAAAGTTAGGCGTGTTATTCACTATTTCAGGGGGCCTACCACTCCTACCAGAGATGGAACTATACGCATAGCTTCATCTCTTTCCCACACTGAAGTAATACTGCTACACGAGGTGGTGGTAGGTCCACAGGGGCTGGAGTCTCGACATAGATAGCAATCGCTTTACGACCGAATTCGATCGCAACGTCATAATTAAGCCGTAGACGATCAAAATTGCTTAACAAGCACGAAAAAATCATGCGCTCGTCAAGCAATTTTGGCCGTCTCGGGCTTCGATTCCCAAAAGGTGGTCCGCAGACCACTGGGGTTCCGTGGAGGGGTCACAGAGGTTCCGAGTTACGTCCGAGAGTTAAATAAAAGACTAGATACAGAATCCATTCGCAAATCATACCAAACCATCGATGTTAACTGTGTCAGAGTTTGAGAATTTGATCGACATTAACCCCCTTATTTATAAACACTGCTTAAAGTTAAGTAATGATTAGCGCCTGTTTAACCATACATTTTTGACGTTTAAACGTTTCTTAACTTTAAACAACTTTTATGAATAAGAGGGTAAGTGTTCATCCCTTCTAAAACAACGTTTTTTATCGGTAAATTCTAATTTTTATGACGTTTGGATTGGACTTTAAGATGAATACCCTGCAGTCGTTGAGAAGGCTATAATAGTTCTACTTCCGTTTGTGACGACTTACCGATGCAAGACTGGGTTTTCAGCTTAAGCCCCCAGTACACGCGCTCGGCCCCATGGGCAAATACATGCAAATCACGCAAAAAGGCCCAGGTATACTGTTGTTTTTGGTGTAATTTAACCTTACACCAAAAACAACAGCTTTAGTGATAAAGTTGAATTGATGTGCTGGCGTATTATAAGTATTATCATTTATAATTTGTTCTTTTCAAGTCATACATGAAAATATTACTAACAAAATTTGATTGTACCTTTTTTTTTTTTTTTGTATCGCAAATTATCAAATAACTTCTCTCGTTCTGGGCGAAGCGGGAGGGCGTGTCACACTCTTACTGACTAAAACCCACCCGTGTTCCTTCAGTTGCCTGTACGTTGCCAGGGGCCACGGTATCCCTTTCGGACTTTCCCACAACCCCGGCAGGCATCGATCCTATCAGACCCCTTCAGTTCTGCTGACATCTCTTTGAAGCGCGCGTGGAACACAACGCGCCATCGACCCGGGCCTGGACCTTATCGGACGGCGAGCTACCCATTGCTCACCGTCCGCAAGCCCGCGCCTACGGTGGCCGGGAATCGGCCTGCGATTCCCGACGCCCAGGGCGTCTCCTGCGGCGGCTAGGGGCGTGAGGGCGCGAAATTTGCCTCTCCCTCACGCGTTCCGCCTCCTCCTTTGCGAGCATTACTGCTTCGCAGAAGGAGGTGACGGCCTCCCATGCCCTCTCGCTCTGTACCATGGCTTGGACCAGGGCCGGACGCGAGAGATCCCCGCCACCGATCGCCTCCACGAAGACACGGCGATGCTCTGCCCAAGCCGGGCAAACCTCCGCCGTATGCTCCACCGTCTCTTCCGGGCGATCCACGCAGTGATGACACCCGGACGTTTCCTCCCGCCTGATACGAAACAGGAACCTTCCGAAACAACCGTGTCGTGAGGACCTGCGTCAGGCGAAAGATGAGGACGCCGTGGCGCCTCTCTAGCCACTCCTCAAAGAGCCTTATCGCCGCTATTGTGGCGTGCCCAAAATTGATTGTACCTTACCAATCACTTTTGTTATTATCAAAATGGGGATCCGCCAAAAAAATAATGATCAATAAGGTTTCCGTGGCCAAAGAACCGCTGGGTTAGGGACCCCATTATGACTTTGGGACCGAATTCGGTCGTGAAACGATCGCTATCTATGGCGAAACTGCAGCCCCAGCACCCTAATTGCGTCACACGCGATCAATCACAATCTGTTCCATTTTGCCAGTTTAACAACATTCATTGCGTTATTTACGTTGTTGAGCACACAAATTTTTCGAAAATATGAAGCAATGGTTTAGCTATAGGTATCCTTCAAAAAGATTCAGATTGTGATTGATCGTGTTTTACGCAATTAGGATGCTGGTGAGCAACTCGGCATTAATCCGCACAGCCGAGCGGCAAAATCGAAAATATATAGTTATACCAAAAATAAATGCTCCGGGTCGGCTTCATTGTTCATGTTCTATATTCTATGTTATGGGTTTGGTTTCCGCACTTAGGCCTTCAGTCAGATGGTACCATTGTGAATTTGTGAATGCATATCGAGCCTTTTCAGGAAGAAGATCGTAACCGCCATTTTGCATATTTTACAGGAGAAGGTTTTTTAAATATATCTCAAAATATTTATAGCATCAATTTGAAATTTTTACTTAGTGTTTTAAGGGCACCTCCCTACTAATACAAATGTTAAGATTTGACTCAGTACTCTATAATCACATACATATGTCGCTTACGGTAAAACTGATGACCGTTATTAGGTAGAGCTGATAATTATACTGCCGAATCGAATGTGCCGACCTGAAAAAGTGTGTAGCACGCCTTATGTATGGTGGCGCTGTTTGTCAAGCAAAAAGCAAGAATTATCTTTAGTTCTCTATTTCTCCGCCTATCAAAGTATACTCTGTGCATTGTAATAATTTCGTTATAAGTCCATGTACTATTGTCTTGGGTGTTTCCGTGGTCAATACAATGCAGAATTATCGTGGGTTACGACATAATTATGGCTGAGATCAACTGCTGACGTTTTAATAAGAGAACAATTTACTGGCAATGATACTTACTGGCTGTTTCTAGCCAACGTTATTGACTTTCTTTTTTTTAAGGTATTGTTTGGCAATGGAATTAGTAGCAAATTGTTGAGAGATAAATCGAAAATGGTGGCACTACCACCGATTTAAAGACCACTTCAAGACCAAAGAAAAAACTAGAAGAAAAATACACGTGGAATAAGTGAAAGTTCTTAAAAATCATACTTTGCATATATTAGGTTGGGGAAAAAGTCTTTTCGCATTATAGTATGTATGAACTTGTAATAAAATCTCTTTGGCTATACTATGTGTATCTGGCTGGTTTTGGTATCATTGAAAGTTTAAATTTTAAAGAACATAATTCCAAATTCAAATTAGGAAAATGTGTGATTTTTATTTGTTTTTCGTACTGTCAAGATGAGTGAATCTAATGAAGAAATTCGATACATTTTAAAATTTTACTACAAAAAAGGTAAAAATGCAAAGCAAGCCGCGAAAAAAATTTGCGATGTTTATGGACCTAGTGCAGTGTCTGTGAGAGTAGCACAAATTTGGTTTAAGCGTTTTCAATCCGGAAATTTTGATGTCAAAGATGCACGTCGCTCTGGTCGCCCTATTACGGATAAAATTGATGCCATTTTTGAAAAAGTGGAGCAAGATCGGCATATTAGTAGTTACGACGTAGCTGAAGAACTGGGAATTGACCACAAAACAGTTTTGGCGCATTTGAAAAAAACTGGGTACACAAAAAAGCTCGATATTTGGGTACCTCACGAGCTCACTGAAAGAAACCTAATGAACCGTGTACTCATTTGTGATTCTTTATTACGACGTAATGAAACCGAACCATTTTTGAAGAAGCTGATAACTGGTGATGAAAAGTGGATCACGTACGACAAGAACGTGCGAAAAAGGTCGTGGTCAAAGGCCGGTCAGGCTTCACAGACTGTGGCAAAACCCGGGTTAACTCGCAACAAGGTGATGCTGTGTGTGTGGTGGGATTGGAAGGGCATTATTCATTATGAGCTGTTACCACCAGGCAGGACCATCGATTCTGAACTCTACTGCGAACAACTGATGAGATTAAAGCAAGAAGTTGAGAGAAAGCGGCCGGAATTAATCAACAGAAGGGGTGTGGTTTTTCATCATGATAACGCTAGACCTCACACATCTTTAGCCACTCAGCAAAAATTAAGAGAGTTTGGCTGGGAGGTGTTAATGCATCCGCCGTATAGTCCTGACCTTGCACCTTCAGATTTCCACCTGTTTCGGTCTCTTCAGAATTCTTTAGGCAGTGTCAGGTTAACATCACGGGAGGACTGCCAAAACCACTTGTCGCGGTATTTTGATCAGAAGTCCCAAAATTTCTATAGCAATGGGATCATGTCCCTACCTACAAGATGGCAAAAAGTTATCGAACAAAATGGTACCTACATACTTTAGTTAAATGTAAACATACTATGTTAAAAAATGTTTTGAATTTTCTTAAAAAATGCGAAGAAACTTTTTCCCCAACCTATTATAATAGGTATAATAGTAATGAAGAATGTTTCTGTTTGTCTGGATGTATGTTCCGGATGGGCGCAAAAACTACTGATTTGGATAAAATTTGGTACACAGATAGTTTATAACCTGGATTAACACGTAAGGTACCTACCTACCTTTAATCACGGTAGTAAGTTCCCGTAAGATATGTTGAGAGAATAAGCCCAGGTACGCACGGACGTATTTTTATCGGTGCGATTTTTTTTTTGTACACTGTATTTTCAACTCTCGGTATTGAGCCGAGCGTTGAGAATCCAACACGTTGGGATGCACTCTCGTCCCAGCGCGTTGAAAAAACACACTGTTGCATTTTCAACTCTCGGCGCTAAGCAGAGCGTTGAAAATCCAGTGCACGAAAAAAAATCGCCACGATTTTATTACGTCCGTGCGAACGTGGGCTTAGAGAGATTTTGTATGAGACAAAAAGAGAGAGAGAGAGTTCTTATATCTTTCTTCTCGCTCATGTAACGAAAAGTGCATAAACGTGACCCATCCTTGGAATTTCCCTCTCAATTCTCGTCCAATTATCGAATCGCCGCCTAAGTATCACTTCAAAGATTTTTTTCTTGAGAGTATAATTAAGTTTTTTTGACTTTTAAATTAAATGACTAATATGAAACGCGGAAAAGCAACAAGTTCAGTGTTGACCAACTTTCGTTTCTGACCGAAAGGTTATCTCAGTTACAATCACTTAACTATAATTTTCAGGACTTCCTTGATTCCTACTCCTACAGTACCTTAACCCACTCATAAATACTGATACCACTGTAAGAACACGCAATAATCATTATTTTAGCCATTGCAACTTGTAGACAACTCTCCTGTCATAATGACATAAGTGAAAATTTTTAACTTTTCCCGGATTTAAAGATTGTACAGACGCCAACAGGTCAACCTACCCGAAACTGTCAAATTTACCCAATCAACTTTGAACCTTATACTTCAGTGATAAAGTTGAAAATCTATTAAAGAAATTTGACAGCTTGTAGTAGGTTGATGTGTTGGCGTCTGTACGCCAAACTGTAGGCATACTATTTGGAATTAGCGGTTTGGCAATTAGGTAAATGACCCAAATGACTAAGTTAGTGACGCATTGGCGTTGAGAGCAGTGGCCACGTGATAACGGCCGCGACTACCGAGTTGTAGGTCGTAGGTTCGAATCCAGACAGGCGCTTTGTGTAAATTATTTCATCGCTTCTGCTCTCAAAACGGTGAAGGAAAACAACGTGAGGAAACCGACATGTCGTAGAACTAAAAATTCGAAGACATGTGTCATCTACCAACCCGCACTGGGCCCGCGTGGTGGATTATGGCCACTTACGGCCCACTCCCTCTCATCGAGAGAACGACAGAGAGAGGCCTGTATCCCAGCCTGCATTGTGAGCATTATAAGCTGATAATGCATTGGAATTCTTTTGAAATTAAAAAATCTTTATGACTCATTGCTTCATCAAAACCACGGGCACTGGACAGAGCATACAGATTAAAGGACTTTTGAAGTCCTTGAAGTTTATCCCACCAACAAATTCCTAACTTTTAATATTTATCTATTGCAAAGCAAGTTTATCTATTCGCTCACTTAACTAAGCAATAGCTAATAAACAAATCTACTACCGACAAATGATTGCTGCATTCCCAGCCAACCGTTGCAGCGGCGATAGATACCGCGTTCATGTAAAGTTATGTGCAAGCCACCGCAAGGCGGCACACAACCTGTTTAAGCTAATTATTGCAAGTACTTGCAAGTGTTTGCAACTTGCGCACGCACTGCAAGACTGATTGCTGACTCATTCTATGTAACAACGGCTGTAAAGTGCTAGAAGACAACTGCTGCAAACTGAAGTGCATTTTCCTCATGCTATTAGTTATTGAATGTGAGGTCAGAGTCGACCTAAAAAAAAAGCGGAACAAATATACTTTGCGACCGTCCCGCGTCAAAGGAAATGAGGATTTTATGAATTTCTATATAATCCCTATCCCCAATTACCTGTTGGAGATGGTTTCCTTTTGATAATTTACTTCTGTACTTCTGTACTTGTAAAAATGTTAGGATTAACGTATAATTTTACAATGTTTGTAAATATGTGAGCACCATGCATCTATCACATGATTAATTTATCTGTCATTCCTTAATTTTTCATTATTTTTACCTAACGTGGTATAGTAATCTTATTCTAGGTGCATCGTCTTCACATTTAATTATATAATTGATGTATACAAGATATTGTGAAAACATTTTAAAAGAGTAACGGTGGAGTTTCTTGCCCATTCTTCTCCATACGAAAACTACCTTTTGGAAGGGGCGACTAGAATCAATTATTATTTTTCTGTAAATGTTCACGTTCAAAAGTGCCTTTTTTGTGCCTAATTGAAATAAATTATTTGACTTTGACTCTGGAACAAAAATTTGCTAACAAATTGTCAAACGCATGTCAAATGCTATGATTCGGTGACTATACTATCAACAGCCAATCGGAATATCGGATCACTTGACATTTTTGTAATAATATAGGGTCCCCGAAACGATCAACTGCAATACTCAAAACTCGCAAATGGACAATAATTGTCCATTTTTTCGTGATTGATACACATTGATGCGCAAATATTGATCGTCTACCAAATGCGAGTTTTGAGTTTTTGAGTTTTGAGTATGACCGCTATGTGTGTGTTTCTGTATGTGTGTCTGTCTGTGGATTGAATGCGGTTTTTTTCTATTTGAAAGCAGGTTTTCAAGCAATGGTTCTTAAATATGTTTTATCAAGGCAGCCTTTTGAAGATTATCAGCTCTTTTCTAGTTGATAAATGGATGTGTCCGTCTTCCACAGGTCTGTTCGATTTGAAATTTGGTATTCTGTTACTTCAATGATATTAGAAGGACATAGTAGCCTTGAACTGATGCTGCAGCATCACCTGGAATTTGCAGGATACCCAACTCCCTTACCAACTTACAGCACAGGTATCGTGTTTGGGTTCATTGGAATGGGCCAAATGAATAGGTTATAGATAGATGATGAACAGGGTCTGGTGATGGAGTAGGAAAGAGAAATGAGGAAATGTTTGTGTCGGGGGTTTTTGAATTTTAATTTTTTTTTTTTGCCTTTATTCGAATGGGAGTTTCTGAATATTTTGGACTAAAATAAGCTAGTTACAACTTAATTAAGTAAAAGCCATAAAGCTAAATAATATAACATAAAACACCAAAAATCAGGTTCTACCTACGTCACTTTGAAGGAAGTTTTTGTTCCTTTTCTTTTATTTTTTAATAATTAATTTGCCCTTGAATAAATAACTTTGTAATAGGTAATTAACTTTGAGTGTGCTTAGATATGCTTTTTGTGAAATATTTCGGTTCTAATGATTCTGTCACCGCGCGCTGGTTGAAATTAGTTAATTAAATGCTACTCAAGAAATGTGTACCTACAACACAACCCACTTTATTAGGTATAATCTTAAGAGCGTTTATCCTAAAAGTTGGCAACGTCGCAAATAGCTGTCAGATATTTACCTGTTTTGATTAATTTGGCATTATTACTGTATGAAAATATCAATATAATATAATATATACCTACCTAATTGCAATTCATTAAAAAATCATTTAAAAAAATATTCTAGTTCGCTAGTTAGCCACAGTTCTTATTTCCATACAGTAATATTGCCAAATTAATCAAAACAGCGAAATATTTTACATCTATTTGCGACGTTGCCCACTTTCAGAAGAAACGTTCTTAATACTATATCTAACTATATAATATTTTGTCATCGTAGGTAACTAAAATGTCATAAACAAAGCAAGTCAGGAAGTGCCCTTATTAACTCAGGCAAGCCAGTAATGATGAATCTACATAATCGAAACAAGGCCGGTCTAAACTCTTACCAAATTTCTCTTCGCATTTACCATTAAGAATACTAATAGCGACCCACTGTTATCGCAGTTCAAACTTATATATAGGTAGGTTAGGTAGGTACTATGCTATGAGTTTCAGCGCACGTAGATACCTGGGTACCTTCACGACGAAATTAAAAGTATTCTTGACTGCCAAAGTTTGAATTTCGAAGATTAATCTTCTGATCTTGGTATTCGATGTTCATTGAGTAACTCTCAATGAACATCGAATACCAAGATCCGGAACAGCATGCACACCACAAAGAATGTATTGAGTTTACACACACAGGCACACACCTCGTCCACAGCTGGGTCACTTTCTCTAGCAACCTTGATTCCTTACCCCGAGTACGTTAACACTAGCTACGTAAAATTATGACAATTTCAACAATATACTGTTAAACTTTTACTTTTTCCTGATTTAAAAGAAAGTGTTAAGCTTGAGGAATAAGTTCAGAGATTTTCCTCCATATTTCATAACGTAACACATCGCTTGATTATAATTATAAAAAGATTAATTACTTGCGGAACTAGAATATAATATTTTTTTTCAATTTTTACTTGTACGTTCCTTAAATTAGAGAATATAGCTAAATCAAAAAGTTTACTTACCAAAAAATCCGAACGGAAGGTAAAAGACAAAAAGTGTCACAGATAATCACAAAAAGTCACTGTCACTGAAATTTGGCGCGAAACCGCGCGGGCACACAATCACTTTCTTTTTCAAATATTTTCAGAATTGAAAACACAACAAACAATTTCTACACGAGTTGGCACTACGATCGCCACGTACGTTACGGACTGTGGCTTCACCGGTTGTGGTAAGACGATTTCTTGTTTGTACACATCAAACCGAGAAACTCGAGCTAACCGATCGTGGGGAAAAGTTATTGATGGAAACGTATTTCCGCATTTTGACGGTGTCGTTTCAATATGGCTGCGTAATAACGTTAACAAACCATATTAGGCGTAGTGATGTGTCGCAATAGTTGTCTTGTCCGTTTTCGCAATTATGCCGCTGCCGTGCGGGTAAGCAAACATTTACTGGCGATGCGATGTAGGGTAGGTAATCTTCGGACGAATAGGTATGTATGCGAATAGTATGAGGAGTTTGATACACCTGCACCCTAATTGCGTACACAGGATCAAAGTTCAACAACATTCATTGCGTTATTTATGATGAGCAGAATTTTTTTTCGAACATATATGAAGCAATGGATTAGTAATATCCTTCAAAGTGATTCAGACTATGATTGATCGTGTTACAAAATTAGAGGGCTGGGTTTATGTGGTTTAATATTGCTATAATTAAGAATATGACAAGGGCATATCTAATTCATATTCATAGATACCGAAAATGGTTGATGTTTTGAGTTTTTTAATCGATAATAGTTGCTTTTCATGCAGCAGCATCTACAGAGAACATCCTGCCCACTACACTCACGAAATCCAGACATTTATGTTGCTTGTGGCATCATGCTACTTGAACTGAAAGCAAGGGATTATATACGTACTTATGCGTGATTAATGCCCGTTTTCACTGTTTATTTTACTCTTTGATTGTCTGTCACTAGATTTGACACTGGATGTTTGACAGACACCGCAAGCTTTAACACTGGCACATGTAGAGATTTCTAATCTCAATGACGAACGAGTCTTAATTAGCGTTGAAAATAACATGTAAAATACATGTATCTTTCAAACGCCCCTAGATATGTTTTTCAATAAAATACAGAAACTATCCTTGCGGATCTTCGGTTGAATCTTGCGCAAGTTTTACATATATTTTACGGTATATTTTTCGCATTCATATATTATTATAATAAGACTGGTGGCAAGGATTGTGTAATTCAAAGCCCTTATCTCCTATTGTTGTAAGAATATTGAGTAATCTACCGTAGTCAGCAGCCAGTGAGAGAAATTGGTCTTTGATTGAGAGAACACACTCCAAAGATCGACAATTTTCAGATTACAGTTTACAAATATTAATTTGTTCAATCGATCTACCGCTAAACGGTTACGATCTTTGGAGTGTATACTCTCAATCAAAGACCGTAACCGTTTAGCGGTAGATCGATTGAACAAATTAATATTTGTAAACTGTAATCTGAAAATTGTCCATTCGAATGCAAACGAACCTACATTTCATGAAACGGATGAAGTTTACGACGAAGGCACTGAAGCCAGTGATAGAGACATTGAATTGTAAACTATTTGTTTTTATCCAATAATTTACAACTACTTACTATGTTTATTTTCTGTCAACCGAGATATTGATCAGATTACTTAAAGTACATTAGGTACTGTTCAATTAATATTATTAAGCAAGATTTTTTCCCTTTGATTGTTAAAAAAACAAGTAAGTATTATAAGTGTATGATTTTATTTTTAGGAAAGATACAAAGTTTCGAAAAAAACTAAATGTATCTTTCGCAATTTTCAACGCTAGTCTTAATCCTAAGGCTGCGTTTCCACCAGAGATGAGCGAGGATTGTATGAAACTAAGCAATAACAACAGTACTACTTAGTCTGTACTCTGCGATAACAACGCTAGCTTTGTTGAAACTATGACAGTGAAGCGACACACCCTCGCTACGCATCCTCGCTCATCTCTGGTGGAAACGCAGACAAAAACCCGACAAAAAAAATCTCGTTGTCGTCATGCCCATTCCATTGCAATTAATTCGTGACCTACTACAACTTGGAGTCGCGGTACCCAGTTGCCCCCTCGAAAGCCCCGAGAATTGCTAACAGGTCTGCGGAATACCCGTTATGAGTCTACTCTCTGAATGATTAGCCTTGACGCCAATAAATTATCTTTCCGAGTGAGGACCTACCTACTTGAATTAACCTCTAACGCACGCACCCTGGGCTGTCAACCACTACCACCTTGCTGAATGGCAAAATAAGCTGATACGTGAGAATAAGACTTGTGAGTGTTTTTATATGATTATGGGCAAAATTAATGCATTTATTTCAATTAAACCTGTGGCGGTGCTTGGGCCTATGTCCAGCATGGGATGTCTTTCGGCTGAAATGATGATAATGATGATGAAACCAATTACAGGAATTGTCAAGGGGTCGGCCAGTCAGAAAGATGAAGCTAGTTGCACATTCCAAAACGTTGTAGGTTCCTATGGAGAAGAATGAGCAAGAAACTCCACGGCATTTCCATTAAGTATAATAGATATAATAATATAACCAGTTTACAAGACATCGCAATGTGCTCATCGACAAAAGTGCTATTACATTAACCGAGGTATTTCACGAGAAATAATAAGAATGTGAGATATCGGCATATCATTCATTTGGTACCTATGCGTAGCCTTTTTGAGTAAGTATAAGGAAAAGAGAACAGGGTGTTGTGCTAGTGGTGCAAATTGGGAGAGAAGATGCCTATGACCTGCAGCGGGCTGCAATAGGCTTGAGTTGTTTGATACGTGAGAATAAACAACCAAACGACCAGCAGCTGAGCCCACTGAGTTGCTTGCTCTACACCTATGCAGTAAAAAAAGTCATGCAGTAGAGGCCATTAGGTAGGGCTAGGAGACAATATAATAGACGCCCTATTTCTTTACTCAAGATGGAGACCTGTAAGCACTTAAAAGACTTAAATGATTAGTCTTCAAGTAACGCGATACCTACCGTTGCTCTGATTAATCGTAAAGGCACCTGCAATATAACACAATGAAAGATAAAAAAATAAAAGTACGAATTTTTAGAGGCAATCTTAAAAAAAGGAATCAATACATGAAATATTTTTCTGAAACTGAAAATGAGGGTGAAAAATATTAATAATGTGTAACACAACAAGACGTAACATCACGTGCCCCAATTTACTCGAAACTAGTCGAAACAAAACGTTGCAAATGTCAACTTCATCTTCATATTTTGAGGTTATGTTGTTACAATGAAATCTATTCTTTTCAATTTTTTCGTAGACAGAGAATAGTAATTTCTTACTATAAGAATTCTTCAATTCAATCTATTTTAGTGGCTTTTCTATAGGATCTACAAAGATGTCCTTATTGAAAACACTGTTGACGCGTTATGTCTGTATGTATCTACAAGTTTTGTAATATAAGTACTACGTTCTGTATCTTATTTAAGCCTGAGTAGATGTTATAACGTCTACGAATAAACACGACTCACGATACTAAATTATTGTTTTAGAGTTTTGAGTTGTGTGTCTCTTCCAACGAAATTTTCTCACTTATTACCGTATCCAAGTCTTTTTACCAAAAATATATAAAATCTTTTTCTTTTTTCAGTGCCAAACACATACAGAGCAACAGCAGTGAGGCTTTCATCCACAGATGCACACTTAACAGCCAGCGATGACGCCCCAGTTGAAATGGAAAACCCTTACAAAAAGGAACATCGCCAGTGCATCCTTTGCAAACTAAACATAAAACCAGACTACAAAAATTATAGATTACTATCTCAATTCCAAAGTCCTTACACTGGTCGAATTTATGGGAGGCATATAACTGGTCTCTGCAAGACAAAACAAGAGTTAGTCGAAAATGAGATCAGAAAAGCACAAAACTGTGCTTATATGCCTTACTATTATAAGGACAAGGCCTTCCTGAAGGATCCCAAGCTGTTTGATCCTGAAAACCCCATTAGATCCCATAGATTCTAAGTATTTATAGTTGTAGTGCTGTAGTTACATTATTGTAAAGTTGTAATAAATTATGTCTCAAGAATTAGTGTTTTATTGATGTTTTTTAATTTATACATTTGTAAAACTGAGTCAATTGCCCTAAAAAAGGGTATAAAGAAATATAGTTAACCCTTAAACAAACGCGAGCCGGTATGCATTTTTTTTTTAAGGTTGCATTGTATTTTAGGTAATTGAGGGTCACTGATTTCATATTTTAAATCAAAATTTAAAAAAGAATAGGGGATGGGGTAGTTTTTCTGGTGGTAAATAATTTACCATTATCCGTTCATGACTACAAAATTTTTGATGTTGGTAGTAAAATTGTTACCATTGTCCGTTACGGTTTAATTTTCGTTTCTTGACTAGTGACTTCCTCTTGGTTCTACTTATAATATTTATTTTATATTTTGGAAATGAAACATTTTATTTTTTTAATATTTTTTTATTAGTATTGCATATTACCTATCTTATAGTATTGCTTATATTAATCTATCAACTATATATTAAATTATCAACAACTTTTTGAAGTCTACTTTTTTCATTTAAATTTATTTTCTTTGACATATTGAATATCTGAAATAAACAAAGTATTAATTGACACGTTACGTAAGAACTTTATATGAACTTCTCAAAATATTTATTTAGCTTTTTGCAGTCCAAAAAAAATATACAAAAAGACAACCAATTTTTATATAGATAATCTGATATTTTTCAAAGTGGGATCGGACAAGGGTAAGATATTTACCACATATTTGAAACATCTAAATTATATGAATAAGTCAATTGCAAATGCCGCTAACACGTGAGATTAGTCAAAATATGTTATAGTTTTGGAATTTGCGTCGAAAAAGTACTTACCAGATTTTTTCTTGAACAAACTTTTAAAATTTCTGAAAACACCCGCCAAAAACTCGACTTTTTTCACAACAAAACCGTTGAGTCAACTTTGACATTACCTTACAGTGACAAATGACGTTGACAGGTTGTCAAATGAAATAAAATAGATAAACAAATTATTATAGATTATAAATATGTGATATTTATACCTTTAGTGTTACCGTATTAAAAGTTAGAGTGCATTATTTAAAAAAACACGATGTGGTAATATATATACCTTTATTTGAATAAGGGTTAATGTACAAAGATTCTTAATCATAAGCACATCATAAGTAATAAAACCGTCTAAAAAGGTTAAGTTACTGATTAACAGTTCAGAATGGCATAGCAAAAGAATGATGTGGATGCAATTTAGGTTTTTATCCTTTCAATAAACAAACAGGTAAAGAATAATAACTTTTATTAAATAACTCTTAAAATAATTAACTATATTAAATAATATCCTCAAATTGACCTAAAATAATGTTAGCATCATTAGGTTCATTAAAACAATCATTTTCTGCATCATAGCCAACTAAAGATGGTGGTATTTTTAATGACTTTAACATTTCTGAGTAATCCATATCTTGTTTATCATGAAACTTAGTTTTCATTAAATCTAAGAGTTCTATCAAGGCATCCTGGCATCCTTTTTGCCATTTCTTAATCAAATGCCGTAGTTCTTCAGTATCAGGGTTAATAGATTGAGCTAAAAGAAGTCTCTTTTTTGCTTCTATCCTTGCTTTGAGTTCATCAATGTCTTTTTGGGTTATAGAACCTGTAGATCTCGCTTTTAATGGTTTACTGACTTTTTCATAAGTTTTTCGTATGAGAATTGTTTTTTTATTGTTATCAAAATCATCATCATCATCAAAAGAGCTCTGTGATGGTGGTTGGGGTTGTACTTTTACTTTTTCTTCTTTATGTTTAGTGATTTTGTTAGTTTTCAGTTTATTTTTAGGAGATTTTATTTCTTTTACTTTGCTGACTTGAATTTTAGAAGATTTATCAATGAAATCATCATCTTCATTTAATTCTTTTCTCTTTTCTCTTTCATTTCTTGTCTGTTCTACTTCAATTATCATCTCAGTCTTACTTTTTGATAATTCTTTATCATTTAATTGGATTAAAGGAGTCTCGTCAGAATCATAATCAAATAATGTTTGTGAGGAGGGTTTTTTATTTTTATCTTTTTTTAATTTAGTGTCCTTATCTTCTTTCTGAGAATCTTCTGTCTTCTTGAATATTTTTCTTTGTATGACAACTATGCATTCTTTTCTAAGATCATTTGGACTTTTTTCTTTAATTTCATAGACAGTATCTGGTGATTCCTTAGAATTATTTTCAGTTGTATTGTTACTCTCTTTTACGTTTTTTATGTCGGTTGAACTAACAATAGCAACTTTGGAATCTGATTTCACTTTTGGAGACTGTTTCTTGCTCTTTTTAGACTTTGTCCGCACAGGCGTGGAAACAACTTCAATATTTTGAGTGTCTACTGTTTCAGAGGTATCTTCAATCATTTTATTTATTTTAGTATCTTCATTATTTGTCAGTAAAGAGGAAACTAAATCCTCTTGAGATTTCTTTATAGCAGCTAACAAAGTCTTAGATTTCTTTCTACGAGGCACTTCAACATTTCTGGACGGTGTTTTATCAATGTCATTGCTTTGGTCAACTTCTATTTCAGTCCCATAATCAACGGTAGCTGTTTCAGGAGTACTTTCAACATTATCGTCGAAAACACGCTGTTTTCGCTTTCTTGGCTCAAGTTTCTCTTCTTTCAGTTCTTGTGTACTGCCGGCCAGAGGAGATATAAACGGCGATGGACCCTTGTTTCTCCAATTCCGTGATAGACCAAGTCTTCGACATGGAGTAAGTAAAGACTTACTTATACCGCCAGGAGTCTTTGGCGAATTAGTAGCATTTGATTTTAATGACGACGCATTCTTCATTTTCCTCAATTAATTGAAAAATAATTCATTTCTTGTCATGAATTTGTTTGTTTTGGAAATATTTTCGTGCGTGATGTGATCTGTCAGGAATTCAGGATCTGTCAAAGTAAAGTATTCTCATTATTTCTCATTCCCGCCATCTTATGATTGAATGAATGAACCAATGAAGTACCTAAATAGCGTTCAGTGTGACCAGACTTAAATCGAACTTTATGCCAGCTGCTCGCCTAAATCCTAAAGTCAGCAATGTTTTTATATTTATTTTTTTCATTTGTGGATTATTTTTTCATATCTTAACAATGACATCACCTGCATGCCCAAACATTGCATTTGTAGTATAAGCACCAGACCCAATACAGTGTTTTATATCCTATTCTTAAAAATAATTTGACACAAAATCGAATTTCACAATCGCGACTCCATACTGACCGACTCCGTACTGTTTGCCCTACCCCGTGATTTTTTTAGAGCCGTAAGCGTGCAGGAGGCCTCGACGTGTTTTATATGGAATTTTTCACTTTTTGCATGGAAAATATGAAAAAATTATTACCTACATTTTACATAGGGGGTCGAAATTTACGAAACCTGAAGTCAAGGTGTTGGTGTGAATTTTAGTTCATGCCAACTACTTGTATGCTACACCATTTTTAATCGCGGTTAAAAATAGTCAGATTTACATAGTTAGATAATCAAAATTTTAAGTGACAAACGTCAAATTCAGAATATTAAAAATTCAGTGCCATCTTATTGCTGTCAAACTAAAATATAGTTAAGTTGTGTCACTTTAGTCTATTTCAGAATGGGAAATCGTCGTTTGACAGGAATAAACAAAATTTTGGTGATTTTTAGTCTAGTTTAGAGGCATTTGTGGCAAGAGAATCGGCACCATTGTAACCAATCAAGGTGTAAAAAAGCCATTTGGAAAGTTACCAAATACGTTTTTAACCAACTTCAAAAAAGAAGAGGTTCTTAATTCGTCTATATGTTTTTTAAGAGGGGAAATTCACGCAGATTCTGACTCAACTACTTCGTGTCGGGCCGGTCAACTGCGGTTTTATCACGACCGCTGGAAGAATATGGGCGCACCAGTACATATTAAAAATAATATCCGGCTACCGAATTCCGTTTGTACGAAAGTCTCCACTTTATATGCCCAATCTACAAAATTCAGTACAGTCGACGCCTCATTCCCCAGAAATGGACCAGATTATTCACAAAACGATATCAGAAGAGGTGCTTACAGTTACTGAATCAAAGTTTCATTTCGCCAATGTTTCCGGGTTTCCAAAGGAGACGGGAATTTCAGACCCATTTTCAATATCAATCAAATCTACGCCTCCGCCTTCCAGCTGATCAATATTTTCAGAATCCCAGACTTCCTCCAACCAAACGATTAGATGGTGAAAATAGACCTATCCCAGGCATTTTTCCATCTAAGTACCAGTTACAGAGGCTCACAGGAGATTCTTACGGCTGATTTACCAAGGCCAATTGGGGAGACTTGGTGATAGACTTGTTCGCGTCTCATCGAGCCCATGAAGTCCCCAGGTGCTGCAAGATGCTTTCGGCCAGATCTGAAACTACCTATTGGCATGGATTTTTCCGCCAGCATTCTTGATACCCAAAGTGCTGATCCATCTGAACAAATGTCGAGGAATATTTCTGATAGTGGCCCCGAAATGGGACTTAAGTCTTTTGGAGACTGGGCCTAAGGAATCGGGCAACAGACCGCCCTTTGATGATCAGGAATCTGTGCAAAGTGCTAGTAGACACTTCAACCAACAAACCCCCTCACAAGGAAAACGAAATGACATTGGCGGTTTGGAGATGTGGGTGTGGAACGAAAAACTGAGTGAGTGTACAACCCAACAAAAGGATCTTCTCATGAAAAGCTGACGATCTTCTACTATAAGAACATTTTATCTAGCCTGGGGTCGTTAGATAAAATGGGCTAAGCTTAATCATATTTTTGTAAACGAGCCAATCGGTTCAGCGCTTGCTAGATTTTTAGCTGATCTTTACCAAAATAATAAGCTCTCTTACAACACAATACTTGTCCATAAAGCCGTAGTTTCAACTTTATGTTGTCCAGAGTCATCAGAACGGTTAAGTGGGCATCCTTTGGTCAAGCAAATATTAAAGTCTATAGCACTAGCTATTCCAAAACTATAGGCTTAAAATTTAGGTAAGAAATTTAATTTATGTTTGATTTCAGGTAAAACGTTTGTATTCTGCTAAATCTGTACCCTAATAACGTAATAGACGATCAATCGGAATTTGAATCGTTTTGAAACAAATTTCTAATCCATTGATTCATATATTCAAAAAAAAATCTGCTCAACAACGTAAACAACGCAATGAATGTTGTTAGACTGTCAAAATGAAACAAAGTCGTAATTGTTTACGAAAATGTGTTGCGCAATTATATAGCTGGACACATTTAATAGCATTTCGTCAGCTCATTCTGTCTCAGTGTTGCTAGTTACATCGATCCTACCGACATTCGGTTTATGTAAATTACTGGTATTCAGCTGCTTCCAGTTGGACTGGAAGCCGACTCCAATATAGGTGGAAAAGAACTAGGTAGATGATGATTAAATCTTCCAAACTATGAACTTCTGCTGCTTTGTCCCCATAAAAATCATCATCATCATCTGCGTAGCGTTTTCCCAACTATATTGGGGTCGGCTTCCAGTCTAACTGGATGCGGTTGAATACCAATAATTTAGATGGAGCGACTTCCTAGATAGGAAGTAACTGAGTTGTGGAAGTCAGATGACTTCCACAACTCAGTTACTGGATAATACGATACCCCAAGAAATTAAGAATGGTTGTCAGACTTGCAGGCTTCTGACTATCCTTATCAACTGTCAAAGATCAAAGATCTACAAATGTCCCCATAAAAAACACTGCACTTTATTACTAGACATACATCTGTTAGGTTTGTTTGATTACTGGATTATAATATGTAAAAATATCAAATGACACGTTGCAAATTATGTGATTTAGACAAAAACTCATCAGACATCTGCTATAAAAATAAAAATAAAGAATTTTATGTATTGTCATTTAATGCTTCCTTTCCCTCCACTATGGCACTTACCCTACCATTGTCAACACTGTCAAAAATGAAAGGCCCGATCTCCTATCAGTTCAAAATTATTGCTTATTATTTTGCTCACATTAGGAATTCCTGAACTTTCAATAAATATGTAGCATCGGTAGGCATTTCAATAAACAAAAAAATTATGAAAGTTTATTGCATTGCTGTGCATTATTAATTCCGATAAAAGTTGATAAAAACTTCTCCTTGACCGATATTTCCATTCACTTCAAGTTCATGGAATGCTTTTGTTTCACTCAATCATATTTCATTTCAATTCATTCGCTCACCCATCTTTCAAAAATATTCCGTACCGTGGTGATAACGATACGATTGTTAATTTAAATAAATAGTCCGACTCGAAAGCGATAATTTAACGACTGCGTTTAACTGTTTAATTCAAGTGCTTACAATTTATAAAGCGTGTAATTTTTGCTGCTCTTGTGAATCAACACATTACATAATGCCGCTGCTGAGGTTGACAACGGGTACTTTCGGCCAGCTACGCACATTCGCGACGTCACCAGCCCTTGGGAAGAGAGTGAAGACCTTCGCTGTGTACAGATGGAACCCTGACGAGCCCGACAAGAAACCTCACACTCAGAACTATGAGGTGGATTTAGACGAATGCGCGCCTATGGTCCTGGATGCCTTGCTGAAAATCAAAAATGAAATGGACCCAACGCTGACGTTCAGACGTTCGTGCCGCGAGGGTGTATGTGGTTCCTGTGCCATGAACATCGATGGTGTCAACACATTGGCCTGCATCTGCCACATCGACACGAACCTGAACAAGCCTTCCAAAATCTACCCATTGCCTCATATGTACGTGGTAAAAGATCTCGTGCCAGATCTGACGAACTTTTACCGCCAGTACCAATCGATACAGCCGTGGCTGCAGCGCGATAAGGAGGCTGCTAAAGGTAAGGAGACTCAGCTACTGCAGGATGTTGAGGACCGTGCCAAACTGGACGGACTTTACGAATGCGTGTTGTGCGCATGTTGTTCGACCAGCTGTCCGTCGTACTGGTGGAACGGCGACAAGTACCTCGGGCCCGCCGTGCTCATGCAGGCCTACAGGTGGATCATCGACTCCCGCGACGACGCCACTGAGAAACGTCTCAATAATCTTAAAGACACATACTCTGTCTACCGCTGTCATACAATCATGAACTGCACACGTACATGCCCTAAGGGCTTGAACCCTGGCCGTGCTATTGCCCAGATCAAAACCCTGCTGTCAGGTATGGTCAAGAAGCAGCCGCCTATCATGGACCCTGCAGGTCTTGAGAAGTCAGCTGCGCACAACTAGATACCTTGCACTAACCAATGAAAGGCTGGACACGCTTTTAGTCCGACAGTAGATGTACTTAATAGGTTCAATCAATGACAACCTCAATTAAGCTACCTTAGAAACGTTACCACGCATCTAAAACAGTAAGTAGGAATAAGATTGTTTTGTATCCATAAAATCTGTCAGGGCTGTAAATAATACAAGATTTATATTTACCCATAGAAAAGTAATAAAAGTAGTCGCAATCATGTTAAAGAAGCAGCCATAAAGTAATGCCAATTTTTTTTATTATAAGCAGCAGGAACTGCTATCAAACTTCCTGAAAAATCTAAAAATATTTTTGATGTTTATTGTTGGTCAGCCACGCAGTAATGTAATTATTTGATAGAACCTTTTAACATTTTTGGATGTTTTTCTTTTATTTTCTCTATTGAGGCATAAGGCAGGTCCTAAAATTAAACCATTTTTTTGAAGTATTATCCACCATGCAATAAACTTGCCACTGTTCAAAAATAATATAAAACTCTGAACTTAACAGGTGTTAAGTTATTCAAGGTTAATGACAATGATTAGTTGCACATTTTTGTCTCAAAATAGAAGTTTTCACAATTTGTTTAATTTACAACTCATGTATTTTGTGCTTGTGACAACTTTTGGAATAGCCAAATTGAATAATGTAAAAAATGAGATTCATGTTTTTAAATAAGTAAGCTTTGACTATGTAAAAAGATGTGACATTATTTTCTGTAAATTTTAAACATTGTTTCCTTAAATGTATGTATCATAATAAAATAAATTTTCCAATCCAATTTGCAATCATGGTGGTCAAAAGGTTAACGAATGTTGACTGATAAAATCTGTAGTACAAAATGGACATTTGCAATAAACTGATAATTATTTTAATGATATTAAAATTGTGAAATTAATCAAAGTATTATAGTTGAAAGTATTTTAAAGTACTGATGCTACTTCATTTTTAAATTATTGAGCATCGCATGTTGTATTTATTGTTCATTTCATGTGTTGTGGACGCATTGAATTGTATTAATGTTGTTAATAAATAATCATTTAAGTAACAATTGTGATTTTTTATTGGACGTATTTATCATGTCATAGCAAAGCATAAATTACGAGTTTATGAGTCTAAAGACTGAACATTTTCACATAAGAAGAAAAATGCAATTATTATTGTTATGAAAACATACAACATACAGTCCGATTTCTTTTTGTTTAATGCTTTGGTTCTTCTTCACTGAAAGACAATAGTAACTTTAGAAATTTCTGTATATGCGGCAATTGTTTCAGTTATGCAAACTAGTACTTACATTGCACAAACATGCAACTTGAATTCTTTAGTAAAGATTTTTTTTTTAACTGTGGTCTTGTTTCCATAATAAAATCCTTAAATTAGACACATCAATGTAGAAAAATTTAAATGTTTGATGGGTAAGAGCTGTAAATTTAGTTTGCGATGCTCTTATTTTCAGAACTATCATTTCTTTCATGAATATAGCCTACTTAATAATTATTGTTGAACCACTAAGTTAGTCTGACCCATTTCGTAAAATTAACTACCGGGTAGCTAACAAAGTAAAACATCGTCGCTTGGAAAGCTACCAACCAAGTCGGAACTCGGTCAAAAGCCCCATAATAGAACCTCATTAAAATGCCATTGCTAACGTAATGTGTTATCAGAAACCTCTAGAACCTCCGATGTGGTTAAAAAACCACGTGTTTTGAGTTAACACGTTCAGTGCCGGGAACCCTCCATGGGATACCGTGAGCCCTCGCGGAGGGCTCATTTTAAATGTAGGTTTTTTGTGCGACTTCACAAATATAAACTGTGAAAGTATAATCAGTTGTGTATTTTAGCAAGATTTCAATCCTAATGCCGGTGACACTCCTCGAGGGTTAACTTTAGCGCAAACGTAATGCCGGTGCCCCTCCTGTGTAATAGGTATGTAGGTAGGTACATATGGCGGCATGGCGTATGAGCTCTACAAAAAAGTGTTAAAAAAAAACTTGAAAGGAAAAAAATACCACGGTGATTGACCAGGGAATTTTAACCGTGCATGTGACAAAAAACGAGGTTCGATTTTGAGCAGAAGGTATGAGGCCCTACCAATAGCATTGCCTTGACTGACCTATATGGTATACTTAGTACCGTAAACTGCCCTAACTTTGCCTGGCGTCCTAAGTTTGCCTATAATGAAAATGATGTACTTAATATCTTTTTCATTTTACTTGTATGGCAAAGGAAACTTTGAGATTTTATAGACAGCTATAAGTTTCGATTGCCATAATTTATAAGTAAAATGAAAAAGATATTACATCATTTTCATTATAACTTTGCCTGGCGTCCTAAGTTTGCCTATAATGAAAATGATGTACTTAATATCTTTTTCATTTTACTTATAATTATGGCAATCGAAACTTAAAGCTGTCTATAAAATCTCAAAGTTTCCTTTGCCATACAAGTAAAATGAAAAAGATATTACATCATTTTCATTATAGGCAAACTTAGGACGCCAGGCAAAGTTAGGGCAGTTTACCGGTATTTAAAACTTTTTTATTGCATTATAGCGGAAGATCACGGTCCACAACGGTTGACTTGAAGAACCAATGTGTCATCCAGCGTCTTATGTGTGGAGGAAAAAGTAAATTGGATGTGCCTATTGCAAAATTGTCTGGCATCCCACTGCACGTTTCGTGATAACTTTGTCGCTATTATGTTGTATTCATGTTCAAATATCTACCTATGTACAAACGAACGCATACCGAATGTCAAAGCATCCGCGGACATCTGAAACTCAAATCATACCTGTTATCTGGTACCTATAGATTATAGATCAATTACTTTTGATCGGTAGGTATCTAATGAACGTACGGTTTTATGTGTATGCTGCTGCGACAATAGACAATTTCCGAGATCGCATTGCACAAAAACAAGTGTACCTAGGTGGGTACAAAACAATGGCCCATTGGATTCCATCGATGCTTTGCAACTCCGAAGATAGCAGAACTGCGCACTCAATATCGTGTTTATTGAATCCCAGGTTACAGTTACAGGTGAATTATTTGTAAAGTAGCTTCATTAATTGTGGGACAGGAGACAACTAGGTAATAGGTGCAATTCATTTTAGCTATTAGCGAAGCATTGCTATTTTGCTTGGTTTTGTGGATTGAGAAATCTTCCTACAGGAAAAGTCACAGTTTCCTGCGTCAACGAAATGGACATACTTAACTTCCTTTTAAATTCTGCAGCTTCTAAGATTTCAAGAGGTGTGTCTGACTTGACAATCAGTCGGTAAAACAAGTAGGTAATAAAATACTCGATTATCGAGCAGCGTCCGTCGCTGACCCAATCTGACTTATTACGTCAGGAACACGCCTCTGCCTTCTATTTTATAAGAATACAAGTGATCTTTAAAATTATTAAGTATCTACAAACTGTTGTTTTATGATAACTACCTTACCTACCTAATTTTAGGTGGCTTAGCAACAACAGTCGTGACTGGCTGACTAGGTACGCTTTATGTTCCAGAAACTTTCGCAGCATAAATAAAGTTTGCTAGCAAAACTGGCAATGAAGTGGAAGCCTTTAGTCGTAACCTGTCTAGGCAAAGTGCTGTGCACGTGGTGTTTACTAGAAAACTCCAATAACTTGGCCAGGGAGTCGAACGCCGCCGTGAAAGTCTGCGAGGTCGCAGTCCTCACATCCAACAGGCCTTCCAGAAAGTTGCAAACACACAAGACATGCTTTTAAACATTTGTTGACATTCACAAGAATCGCAAAGACGAAATATCCATACTAATACGACAAAATGCGAGACATCTTGTCTTACGTAGTGCATGCGCTGTTCTGCAGTTAGTTAAGGCAGATTAGGAAGCCTATCAACGAAATAATTCACCTGCATGTTATGAGATTAACGGGAAATGAGTAGGTATCAAGCTGATAAAAAATCCTATTATTCTCCGTGTGAATTAAATCTACAATACGGACGTAGCAGTTACTAGGTTACACACTCGTATCACAATCACAATAAACAATTACAATATCAGGTTGCCTATTTCAGTGCAGATCATTCAGAACCTGATCTCTTAGAAATAAAGTCTAAAATCGTCTGTAAATATATGTAACTTTTATGATTGCATAATTTAATTCAAATGTGCAATGGCAATAACCTAATGATAGTATTAGTTAATGACTCAGATACATTGTTCGTACTTCGTAGTAAAAATATGGTAGTATTTCTCGAGTGGCGGAATAAAAATATGGAATATTACTGTAATTTCCGAGTTTTACATAACATAGCAATATTCGACGAAGGGCTAGAAGTAGCAACTAGGTACACCCACTGCACAGTTATGTTTACAAGTTTCATTAACGGGCGAGAGTACAGACGTAAATTAGGCACAAATCCCGACTTCGGACTGCTATGGAGAAATTTCTGGTGGAAAAACCTTATAACGCTGTTATTATAGCCCGACCTGGGAATCGAACCCAGTCGCGACTCGCGGCAGTGGCAACTTTACCATTGAGGCAGCCAGATTTCAAAACACCACATTTTGTTTTCTTCTGCATTTGACGTCAGATTGGCTACGTATGGTGTAAACGTAAACACCCAAACCACAGACGTTTGTGGTCCACTGATCTGTGGCAAGGCAAGAACTGGCAATATGCGACCCAGTTTCGCCATTAATATCTAGATAGTTTAATTTTATTCAAGGTAAATCAACAACTAGACAACATAGTAACAATGTAGACTGCTAAAGTAATTAGTAAATATTTGAACCTTTAATTGCCCCTTAGTTAAATTGTTGAAGCGTCATTATTGTCCATCCATTTGATATACTAAACAAACGGTCGTGATGCGGTACCTACATAAGTAGCTATTGCAAATAGCAATTTTCCACGCTCGGCGAATAGGTTGATAGTTGTCGTAGTGCCTACCTACTTAGGTAGGTATGTGTTTAGTTCAGATTAGACTAAGTACCTATACTTTTATAAATAGCAGGGTGCCCATTCTATCCTCTTTAAGATCATTATCTATACACATACAGTGTCGCAGGGGAGTGTTATGAAGATTCGAATGACGTTGTTTCGACACATGCCATTTCGAATAAAATTGCGAGTGGTACGCCCCAGATCGAAAACACATTGAATTCGAATGACGATACCGCGAACACGTTGAATGCGAAATGCCTTTTGAATGGATCTGAAATTCACTGTTGCGTTAATTTGTCTAGGAATCGAACTCACGACCCCGGTGAGACACAGCAAGCTTTGTCTTTGGGTTGGGTTTGGGAAACAAGAGCAGTGAGAAGTATTATTTTGAGTTAACTATTTAATCGACAAGTCAAAATTGTGAGAATAATGTATGGAGCAGCAGATATTTTTTTCGCGATCTTAGGTATGGTTCCATAATAAAAGTTGATAATTTTCATCAGTAGGCATATTACCTCCTACTATAAACTTCCTTAAATTATGTCCCTCGTTTGTCCCAACAGCCTGTAGGTATAGATCATGACTACTTATCAAGGTGACGGATTTGTAAGTAGAGGAACAAGTGCCAAGTAGATATAAATATTTAGTCACTTTTTTTCTAGACATCTCGTGCAAATCGTGTCTGTTTTGGAAGATCTCCAAGAGTTGTAAGCGGTGAGGTAAGTAGGTATATTCTTTCCTCTTTTCAACACCTCACCTCGCGTGTTAAAATCATCGATGTGAGTGAACCAGCTGTCAGCTGTGTGATGTTGGTGACTGGTGACAATATACATAATCTTGAAGGTACAATATGAATGGTGATTAGGTAAATATTTCGTCGTCTTTGTGATTACGACGGTCATGCTGACCGCGTACCGAAAGACGTAGCGTTGGAAGGCGAGAGGCCTTCCAACGTAACACACAAGGTGGACAGATGACCTGGTGAAGACCGCAGGAATCCGCTGGATGCGGAAAGCACAGAACCGGTCGAAGTGGCGGTGCTTGCCTGCCTGTGTCCAGCAGTGGACGTGTTTCAGCTGAAATGATGATTATGACTCTCCTGTTTTCATTTCAGATTTATCTAAATAAAGACTTAGGTAATTCATCATACCTACTATGTAGCTCGTGTCTAATCAAGATTTGAATGGTTTTAGGTAGGTATAGTAATCCTAAACAAGTTAGCCAATAAAGAGTCAAAGAGAATATGAACATCAGATGGCAAGCAACAGTTAAACACAATAATAATTTCTACGAATCACGGACACAAAAAAGTGCAAACGTCGCTAACGTGCATGTAACTACGATTTTTTTATATTTTGTTAGGTCCCATGAAAATAGTTTATACTTACCCAAGTTTGCAACCGAAATCTTCCTTCTACTCAAGTACAGCACTACAAGAACTACAACACTTTCTCTAGGACACATAAAAGAATCATAGTTACATGCGCGTTTGCGATGTTTGATGTTGTTATTTACTGGGTAGGTATAGCCCAGTCAGACAGAGTGCCACTGCTATAGACTAGACAGCGAGGCTGAGACGTATCCTGACCTACAGACAGTAGGCACGTTCAATTATTGTCTAGTCCCTTTATTTACATTTTGACGTCGCCGGTTCATTGATTGACTCCTAGTCGGATGACATACGCTCTCGTATTGTTCTCTCGTAGTGGGAGGCGCACACGCCGCATGATTCATGACTTCTTTACTTTATGGGAATCGTTTAGTGTTAAGTAAGTGTATAAAAGCAAAGTACCTATAAGTAATAAACCATAAAATTACGCCTGTTATCCCCGAAGTACATATTTTGCCAGTCACACCCAAATTTCACCAGTAATGTCCCATATAACTTACCTACATGGGGCATTAACACAACTGGCACTGACTCTTACATGATGTGTAAGAGTTGCAAGCCTATAACCATGAACCCTAATTACGTAATACACGATCAATCGGAATTTGAATCGTTTTGAAACAAATTGCTCATCCATTGCTTCATAAGTTCGAAAAAAAAACTGCTCAACAAAGTAAATAACTTTGTTGCCACAGTCAAGCTTTCGCCTTACAGGGTCCAGTCTCTGGTCTAACACGGCTACACATTTGCTAGTATAAGCTGACCTCGCATTGTACGGAAATCTTATGCAATACGAGATCAGCATAAACTGGAAATGTGTAGCTTAATTTGTAGCCGTGCGTGTGTACATGGTGTGGCAAAAAACAAATCTGCAGAGGCCCTAATGTGAGTTTCTTTTAACCATCTCGACTTTACGCATTGACCGCGTTCGGCGCTCCGATTGGCCAGTCACCAGTGAAGGCCAGTGTGTTTTTCAACTGCAAATGTAAGTTGGTCTATTATTACTCGTTAACTTGTAGAGCCTACTTACCTGTGGTAGTTTTCTTTTTAATTTCGTTATATATATCTACATATTACTGCTGTGAATTTTTTCACGAGAAAAACAGAACCGACCATTTAGCTGGCAGGGGACGACGATGACGACGACACTAGACTAACAAAAATATGCACTTTAAAGTTTAATATTTCGCTAACGGATCCCTGAATCCAAAAATGATGTTCAAAAACTCACAATATTTAAGCCACCTTTCCAACGATACCCCACACCATGGGACAGACGAGAAAAAAAAAAACATCCCCACTTTACGTGCACGGGAGGAATAAACTTTTTTTTTACGATTTTATTTTACCACTTTGTCGACGTGATTAATATGTATAGGTACCCATGCCAAATTACAGTTTACTAGTAGGTACTAACAGTCTCTGAGCTAAGCCGCGGACAGACAGACAGACAGATAGACGGATATGGCGAAACTATAAGGGTTCCTTGTTGACTACGGAACCCTAAAAATAACCTTTTCATAATAAGCTCCTAATCTAATTTAAGTAACAAATTTTGAAGCGGCGCCAAACAAAATTAATTACTTATACTTAGCATAAACTGGTAGCTTGATGGATCTTCGTTGAATGTGTGTTTGGCGCAGCCTCAAAATTTGTGACTTAAATTAGTTTAGGAGCTTATTAGCTTTAGCGGTCAGAGGTAACATGCTGGCCCGCAGATTCTCCTGCTGCTCTAAACAAGTAAAGGTAACGTTGTTTAAGGCTTTAAAGCTCAAAGCTTTTAAGACGGGAAATCTGTGGGTCAGCCACACCAAAAGATCGCTGGATGTCCTGCGTCCAGTATAATAACATCTTTAGGATGATGTTGGGGCTGCCTCGCTTCTGTAGTGCATCGGGGATGTTTGTGTTGTATCGCACTGATGGTTATCATGCCCTCATCCGCAAGAAAACTGTATCCCTGATCCGCAGAATGCGTGGCAGCTGCAGCGGAATTCTGAAGACTAGCGGACAGGTACTCTTCGTTATGGACGATTTCGGTGGCTCTATGCGACTGTTGTTGGCGATTGCTGTAGAGATGGATCTGGATATAGACCATCTGGACGTACAGACGGCGTTCCTCAACGGTAATTTAGATGAGGAGATATTTATGTTTCAACCAGAGGGGTTCATTTCACCTGGTGGAGAAAATAAAGTCTACAGATTGAAGAAGGCAGTCTACGGACTGAAACAAGCTTCGCGAGCTTGGTATCAGAGGGTGAAGGACGTGCTTCTGTCGACAGGTTTTGTTCAATGCCAACTTGAACAATGTATCTTCTACAAACGAAATGGTAAGTCGGTTGTTTACATTGCTTTGTACGTGGACGATTTCATTGTCTGTTACAATGATGCACACATGGCTGAAGAGCTGAAAGAGAGTTTGCGTAAACCGTTCAAGATTACAGACTTGGGTGCGGTGCGGCATGTTCTCGGGGTCGCGGTAGAGCGTGACAGGACGAACAAAACTCTTAAGCTTTGTCAGGCGCGGTATGTTGAGTGCTTGCTCGACAGTTTTGGCATGTCGGAATGCAAACCAGTCCAGACTCCTTTGGACCCAAACGTTAAGTTTACTGATACGAGTGTATTAGGCGAGGGTACTGTTCTATATAGGGAATTAATAGGTTCACTTATGTATCTGAGTGTATTTACACGGCCGGACATTACGTATGCAGTTTCGTACCTAAGCCAATTTAATACTTGTCATACTATGGAACACTGGAGGGCTGCGAAACGTGTATTGAGGTATCTTAAGGGAACTCAAAGTGTTAGCCTTGTGTTTAGTAGGTCGGGTCATGCTAAGGTTGAGGGGTTTGTAGACGCGGACTGGGGCGGTGACGTACGTGACCGAAAATCATTTTCGGGGTTTGTTTTCAAGTATGGGGGAAATACCATCTCCTGGGAATGCAGAAAACAAACATGTGTTAGTTTATCAAGTACTGAGGCTGAGTACATTGCTCTTAGCGAGGCTGCTAAGGAGGCAAGTTGTCTTAGGAACTTGGTTACTGAATTGACTGGTAGTTCTGGGTTGGTTATAGATTTGTTCAATGACAATCAGTCTGCTCAGAAACTTAGTGTCAATCCAGTGTTTCATAGGAGGACTAAGCACATAGACATCAGGTACCACTATGTTAGGGAGGCTGTGAATAATCATGTGATTAAGTTGAATTATTTGTCTACTCAGGAAATGGTGGCAGATGTACTAACTAAGTCTTTGTGTGCTCCTAAACATAAGTTCTGTGTTGTGAACTTGGGCTTAATTTTTTTTAGGCCAGTTGAGCCAGCGGTGATGTCTGAGTTCAAACAGCGATTGAGGGGAAGTGTTGAATGTTGACCTTCTTTGTGCAGTCACTGTTTGATTCATAGATCTCTATTCTGTACTACTGTCGTAGCCTTTTGAATTGAGAATGACTTTTGTGATTTTGTCAATGTGATCGCCTGACGGCTGCGCTCGTATATTTTATATGTTTTATTATTTTAAATATATCTGGTGTACAACTTCTTCACTTCTTTCATTCAATCCACGGGAGAACCCTCAACAAGAAGTTAACCTTTGTCGAGGGTAATTTAAATTGATTTTTTATATTGTAATTGAATTGAATTGTATGGATTAATTTATCTGAATTAAATGAATTTTATTTTATTTATCTATTTATTATTATAAGGTTATTTTTCGCTTTTCAGTTTGTTTTCGTCGGATTTTTTTTTGTAGTTACATAAAAATAAATCCTTTCTTTTCTTAAATGTATCTATGGATCAGCCGATTTGTTTTACGCGATTTCAATATTAGCCTCATAAACTCATAATATGTTGTTTATTTATTATAATAATGAGTAGGTACAGACGCCAGCAGGTCAACCTACCCGAAACTGTCAAATTTTCACAATCAATTTTGAACCTTATGCTTTAGTGATAAAATTGATAATCTATTAAAGAAATTTGACAGATTGTAGTAGGTTGATCTGCTGGCGTCTGTACCTACGAAGACCCCTTAAGAGGTTTTCAATTAAGTACACCTTGTATAGGTAGCCCAGGCTGCTGCTGGCAAGTGGTGTGGCTTTGTGATCAAAATGACCTTATCGCTTTTTCAGCCACCACGAGCCCCTTATTTCCGGCTCGCGTCCACGTCATCACCTTGAGAACAAACACGGGGCGGCTTATCAACGCCCGGTAATATGACCTTTGGGAGTCTCTGACATTCAGAGATAATGTGTCCGACTGTGTGGTCTCTGGACTTGATTACTAATTTAATTATGATGTAATTTAAACGCATTAAGGTACAGAGGTAAATAGTAAAAACTATTAACACACCATAAAAATCCTATTAACTTTTGCTATATTCATGTATGTTTAAATCAGCGATGCCTGTTCAGTCTGCATACAGTAATTATCTATATCTTATTAAAATAAGTAGGAACCTACCTATTAGGTATTGTAAAATTAATTTGCATGCCCTAAACAGGAAAAATATGTGGACTGTACAGACGCCAGCAGGTCAACCTACCCGAAACTATTAAATTTTCCCAATGAACTTTGAACCTTATGCTATCTATAGTGATAAAGTTGAAAATCTATTAAAGAAATTTGACAGATTGTAGTAGGTTGATGTGCTGGCGTCTGTACATTAAAACCACCAACTTTTAAAACTGGTAACACCTGCATTTTCTGCAAATAAATGATTCTTATTTTTATCGATGGTATGGTATTTCTAATGCTGGCAGTTCACTTGGCTTTTTGTCAAAATATTCGCGTTACTTGAGTGAAACAAAATATTAAGTAGGTATATCATATTTTGATTCACTCAAGATTGATTCACTACTTGAATCATATATTTTATCCTATCATTATTAAAGTTAATTTTGTTTTAACGAAATATGCAGTGTAGTCCGTCCACCGCGAGCTAAACTAAATTAGTTTGCAGTTAGTTTAGTTTAGCTTGCCAGTTTTTCATACATGTGGATGGACGCGTTAGGGGGCGACCAAACAGGGAACGAAAAATGCGAGTCAAAATGGCGGGTATACCGAATAAACTAATCAAATCATCCCATTTACCAAAAAAAACCCTAAAATGTACCTACTATTTAGTATCTGGTATATAAAATTGTACCTTCTTCAGAACGAAATTGTATCCGATTTTTATAACTGTGCCCCAACGTCAAAATTAAAGTTAAGTTGAAGTGGTTTATATAATAACAATAACAACTTAACTAATAATTGAATTTGACGGCACGGTTGGCGCAGTGGTTAAGCGATTGACTGCTGCACTGCGTGTCGCGGGTGCGATTCCCGCACGGAACAAATATTTGTATGACCTGCAAGTACTTGTTTCGGGTCTGGGTGTATGTGAGGATAAATGTTTGTAAACGCACCCACGATACAGGACAAATTCCTAGTGTGGGGCAACGTTTTTAAAAAAAACAAAAACAAATATTACAGAACTGTGGAGACGACACGAGTTGTGTAGACCGTATTAGGAAGCGTCGGGGCACTAAGGAGGTAACCGTGCGGGTGAAATCAATACTAACAACCTACGACTGTGACAGCTCCAAGCGCACAGTTATAAAAATCGAGATATACATCCGCCATAATGATAAACAACTTGACGTTTAGTTGGATGTTGGATATAATATGGTTTTTCAGCAGTGAGATAGACACGATGACAAAAAAAATTGGTTGCCTGTAAAGTCGGTATACGGGCGAAAGTTTTACGTGACAACGACTTTGCGTGCCTTTCACTTTTTATGTCTGTCTCTCTCGCTCTTAGGCGGGCTAACCATGCCCGAGTGGAAGGGACGCGTGCCTCTCACTCGCTCTCATTGTGAGCGCATAACGTGAGCGGAGCGTAACGCAGTTTCTTGAAGTGTCACCCGGCAAACCAATTTTATAAGACGTTGTCACGTCAAAAACGGTTTATGGTAACCAAATTATAAAAACCTTGAACTTTTCACGTTTACCGTAAATAAGTATTTTCTTTTTTTTTATAAAGGATAATATAATTTTTTATATAGGAAATATGTAAATAAAGGAGCAAAAAGAAAATGAAAACTAGATCGGGAATAAATTATATTTTATTATAATTACAACAACAAAATTATATAATCACGACACATGACCATCGCGATATTTATCATTAAGAGGATAGACAGAACTTATTTAACTTACAGAGTCAAATTAGAACATTTTGGTGGATTAACGCAAACAAATACATATTTTATAATATCTATGTAAATAAATTGGCGGGAATCGCCATGACACTTTAAAATTATGTCAAGGCTCTCGCCATTTTCTTAAAATAAATATTACAAAAAAATCAACATAGTAATAACATTATTTAATGTGAGTTAATTATAGTTTCTAGTTACGGTTGGTTACTGTTTTTTCATGAGTAAATATTTAAAATATGTTTGGAAGTAGTGAATATAGAAGACCGGACCACAGAATAGAGAATAATCAGAGGACTACCTATATAATAATCGCCGTGCTTGCAGAACCGGGTTTTTATTCCAGCCAGTTATTCAGAATTAGAAATAAAATTATTACGAACTTGCCGTGTTTGTAATTTGTTATTATTGGATGGCAAAGAAGCCAACAGTCTACTGATAGTCACTACCATAGAAATATTAAAAAAAACATGAACATCTATGGTGACTACTATCAGATAGAATTCACAGACTTGAGACAACTAAACAGTCAGGTTGGTGGTGAATGCTCATTCTTACCAGACAACGAACGATTTGCTAGTTAGTAAGTGCCTTTTGAAGAGAGCGGTCGCATAATAAAAGATAATACAAAATTCTCCAGAACGGAGAAGACAAAGCTCGGAGCAAACTGAACTATCGGCTGGGTCGCCCGACTATACAATCGGTAAGTGTGCGCGTGAAAAGCACTATACTGATTTAGCAGTCGGCCAATAGTTCATAGTGATTAAGAAACCTTCCAAAACCTTCCTAGTCTACGGGAGCTCTGAATGGTCACCGCCGCCTAAGAAACATCTACAATACCAGACGCATCGCAGAGGCATTGCCATTTGCCAGTCCAGGGACAAAGCTCAGAGGTATCGTGTTTTTAAACCGAAATACCCCCAAGTTGTTCTTTTTTGTGTTTTTTTTCTTTGCGTCATTTTTACCGCAAATAAACTTATTTTCTTTTATTCTTTTTCTTTTCTTAAATACGGCTTAACGGCTGAAAAAGGTGTGTTGGTAGAACTTCCCGGGACGAGCTCAAGCAAGCTTTACAGCAATAGAGCGCTATACACTGACTGTTTTCGAACCTAGCAATATACTTGCGTAAATAATATCTCTGATTATTTTCTGCTCTGTACTGTTAAATACTATTTTACCATGTGATATATCACTGTATTTACAAAGCTTGATTGTTTTAACAGCCATGTACAAACTACTACAAAAGAAGGATTTCAAATTTTCAATTTTTGTGACTAATTTTGGTTAAACAAAAAGAGTTAGAAATATAAATAAATCAGTTGATTAACCATTGTATGTGTTGTTATGTTCATATTCCCTTTTACATTTAAACATCAGTCATTTAGTCAGTGTCCTTGCTTCTGCAGTAAATTGCACATATTGAAACATATTTATTTTAAACTTAAATATATTACTACAATGTTATAAATATTATATTAAAGGTACGAATAAAAAATCTCTAACATCTTAGATTTTATCACTCAATATGAAGCTACTATTCGATTCAAATAGTAATTTTACTATCAACTGAAAAGTGCCAACAACACTCGGAATACTAAATAAATGAAGTGCTCAAGTGGCAAATTTAAAACGCCAGTCAATTTTTGCTGCGTATTCCCAAAGGCGCAACAATTTGTGGACATACAAAGCGTTTCATCAGACATGTACACTCCATTTATTTAATACTCCATGTAGATTAAGAAATATTCAACTACAGTATATTTTCATGTGTTCTGCACACAATCCTTAATATTCTAAATATTCATCATTTCATATTAGTAATTTTTCAACGAGATGAAAATGTGCCACCTTTAATATGAATAATTTAGATGTACTAATTTCATTTAGATTTGAACTTTCTGTGATACACGATTAAGTTAGAAATTATACATGCACAAATAGAGAGCCAGTCTCGAGATATTTCGTGGAAAATTTCAAGATGGTATGATGACAAAATAAAAATCTAATATTTCAAGATTTTACAAGTATTTGTAAAACTGTTTTACGACAAGAAAAATATATTATAATAAAATAACGAGTTAATTAATTAAATTTGTCATAAAATATTTCTTTAATACTACATACTCTCTGACTTAAAAATAATACTAAATTGAGAATAAAATATATTAACAATTTATTTCATTTTGGACAATTAACCCAAAGAAAATTTTATAATAATCGAGTTTGTTTAAAAATAGCCCTATGTTCGGGCAAGCCTCTGATTTTTGCTCACCAGATGCGGGCGATTTCAATATTGTGCACTGAGCTGATCTCCGCAACCCAATTTCTGGAGGATGACAGCTTTCTAACATTGAATCAGTTGTCAGATTTCTTGTTGTGTATTCTAAAGACAACTGGGACCTTGCAAATATGCCTTATTATAGAAATAAGATCTTCAATAAACAAGTTAAGAGATTGCATCCTACTAAAATGTAGGAAACGATTCTCATGTCACTCACAAAAGGAAATAGCCAGTTTCGTTCAACTGCTCTTTTAAATGGAGGTGGTGTGTATCGCCCTTGCCTTGCTTTGGCTTTATACATATAGCTGTATATACCGTGCGACTTAACTAGACACATCGCTGGAATGCGGCCCCGTACTTTACTCAAGAGTATTGTGCGAGTGACGTCACAGCGCCAGGTGTCCAGTTAACTCGCACGGGTTGTACAAGAATCTTTTGGCGCGTGGTCAATATCGGAACTAACGCCGCCAGCTTTTTTTTTCAATGCATTTCGTAAAACAATTGCACAAGTGTTTCCCAACGCCACCCTGTCAACGTCATTTAAGCGCCATAAGGTCCTTGTACCCTTGTTTAGTATATGGCTCGAAACCAAAAGTTTTTCTATACGAGCGTGATCTTCCATAATATAAGCCTCGCGCCCGATGCCATAGCCTTAACAGATTAATTTCAGTTCCAAAATCCATGTGTTACCCTTGTTTCCAATTACCCTAAGCCAAGATCCGAGTATTTAAGTGCCTGAGAATTAATAAACCACTTCCAAGTTTCAGACCGACTTTCAGTTTAGTTTTGAGGTGCAGTGACATAGCCTCCATGAGTGGCGATACCTTAAATGTACAGGTAGGGGAATTAATTGTTAAGCAAATTGACTATCAACTTAAATTGTCCCTATATTTAAATCACAAAAATCAATCAATAATTCTTTGACAGTTGTGCGTATACCCGGAATTACCGCACAGCGCCAAACACTCCAATCAGGACATTATGTTATAATCATAATACATTCACAGAATTTTTAATATTATGTATAAAACATTGTTAATTTATTAAATTAGTCATACTTATTGTGGGAGAGAATTGGAAACTTTTTGGGACAAAAAATTACCTATATTAAAAATGACAGAAATCGATTCAGTAAACGATTCTGAACAAACTACTCTCATAATGTGAATTCAATTAGATATTGTCATCATGTATAACACGGTAAATTTAGGGTAACAACAACAATTAGTTAACAATTAATTTCCCTGACCTGAGTACATTCGGTGTCAGCCTCGCAACTTTGCTCACTGGCAATTTTTTTTTTTTACCCTGCCAATTTTTGTATAATTCGTGCCGATACTAGAGATATTCTTCTCTGACAAATCTCGAGATTGATTTGATACTAGGAAATAGGGTTATTTTCACATTTAGCAAACAATGCTCTAAATTTATCTATTTGTTGGGAATGGTTTATTAACCAAACCTTTCAAATTAAAGGTGGGAAGCGATTTCAGCTTTCCCTTTAATATAACTTCTGAGAAGCAAAGAAATAAAGACAATAAATGTACACAGTACAGAAATAGAAGCATTTTGCGCCCTCTGCTTATAAAGAGCAGACTTAAAGGTAATTCAAAATTTTTGAGGCAAAATCAAATGTCAATTTCATTTTATAAGTTTACAAAGATTTATAATCTCAATAATATAAGTTTTAAAAGATTATGCAAGGAGTTTAAAAATTAACTAATATTCCATTTATACAAATAATGTTAAATTTCACAGTTCGGCCTATAATTGCCTACCTTGGAGGGTGTGGCATAAACAAATAATCACTAACCGTGACATTCTCGGCTTTAAATAGGCTCACCTTAATATTTTTGTGGTTTAACAAAAACATGCATTTGTTTTACCCACACATAGGAACAGAAATTATATTTCGTAAAAAGTTTCATTCGAAACTGGGCCTAACAATCGCCCTTAATGATCGATTGACTGATTTAAACTTATAAAGAGTGGTGATTATTTATAATTAATTTTATTTTTCATGCATTTCACGAGGGAACATCATTGCAAACCTATGTCAATGACATAAATGTCACATGACGCGCAGTGTTTTGCAACGACTATACCTATTCTAGCCGAGAAAATCAACGGTATTTAAAATTAATGACTTAACTGATGTTATTTCTTCTGGACAGGTAGTGTAGTTTCGGCTTATATAGGTCAGAAGTGTCGTATCTTTGAACTTTGTTTCTTGTGACGGATTTAAACTTCCCGTTCGGCGTTTGTGTTTGGGTCGCTGTCTGTGTGTTTTGCTCGTAGTTTTCAACTGATTTGTCGCTTGACGGACTGTTTGGTAGATCTGGAAATTGATAGGTGAAACAATGTTAAAGGCCTATTCAGATAAAAGCGATATCGCTGTAGCGCTCGGTAGCGATACTGGCCCAAAGTGACTAACCAGAAGGCGAACTACAGCCACAGTATCGCTACCGAGCGCTACAGCGATATCGCTTATATCTGAATAGGCCTTAATACTGTGAAATAGCATTAAAAAAAATCTGTTACAATTGTTATAATTTAGTTTTAGTATCACAGTATCGGTTTCTGAAAGTCTATTTATTTTGATCCATTGGCAAATGATATGATTCGTTGTGAAGTGATTTTGGTCCAACCAAGAGCTATTAGAAGATTTAACAATAGACTTACTGATGAGTGACATGAGCAGGCTTTCAAAAACTGATGGATTACTAAATAAGTACTGGTTATCTGTTATTTTGTGCATCTTTTACTGCATTATATGATATGTGCTAGGGATGTAACGGTCCAAAATTTTCCCGATGCGATATCGATGGCTTAGTAGATAATCAAATAAATAATGAAGTATGTACCTAGGGCGTTTGTATGTCTTTTGTATTTCGGGCACAACTGTTTAATAGTGCGTTATAGTCCTCAATTCAGTGTGTGAACAAACAGAATCACGAATAGCGGTGACGTTAAACAGACACGAAACAAAACATCGCTCAGCCAACGCTAAGCAAACTGCAAACACTGCCGTTTGCCGTGTTGCATGCGCTGCGCGGCTCTCCCGCCAGTTATGGTGCGACAATGTTGCGGGCGCGTCGTCGTTTCGAACTATTTGATATCGATTGAATATAATCGACGATGGCGATATATCGGCATTGGAAGCGGAATCGTTACATCCCTAATCTGTGCTATAGATTATGGCAACAATAGTAATGAGAAACCTACTAGTCGTTTTTTATCTGATATAGAAAATGGCTATCGTTTATTATTTTTATTCTACAAAACACAATGACTTTTAATTATCTATTACGACAATCCTATAGGGATACCCTATCGGAAGCATTGAATAGGAAATAGTACATTTTAGGGTAACAGGGTATTTCTATCGTCGGCCAAAGCGGTATTTTATAGACAACCTTATTAAAAATCTGTAGGCTGTATATTATTTACAGGAGGGTAACGTTTTGAATTGAAACAAGTACTCACTATTCCTCCTAGGTCTTGCCAAGCCGACCCGTCTCGCCCTACCCAGGTACTTTGACCTGGCCGGGTGCGATACCCTATTGTTGTTTGAAACCTCTTCGCTTTCTGAAATATTGCGTACATAACTTGATATAAAAATCATGGCAATTAATTACGGTTTTGTTCGCAAGCGAAGGTAAAATGGTTTACGAGCCATTTTTACTTCAAGATGAAGTCATTTTTCATCTATTCCCAGATTTAAAATATCGTAAAATACCTGTGTTATATTTTACGATGGTAGTTTCTGGAATGGAAATTATGCTTCTTGAATACTATGACTATCACTACGTTTTGCCGTCATTTATGTGTGACAAGCAATACGACAAGACATCAAAATAAGAGCTGCGTTTTGTTTATGGGACAAGACAATATACACGCTAAAAATGAGCCCAGAATCTCTCTAGCTAGCTGGTAAGTTTTGAAAAGAATTTTGAACGTTGATGAACGGTACAGCTATGATAATCTATGAAAACTTCGCTTCGTTGATGGCTAAAATAAGAATTGTAGCACAATATTGGTTCGTAAGATAAAGAAATAGCGCTTAGCAAAACTACAACTAACAATTCACAATTGCACATAAAAAACTAAAAAACTCACCTTCAGTGGTCGACGAGATCTGGTCCGAATCGCTCATTTTCCTCATTTTCTTCAACACCTGCCTGTTATTATTCTCCGCGCTCTCAACGTCTCCTAACTTTCTCTTCAAATGCAACTCATTATCAATACTAGACTCCGTGCAATAGTCTATGGATGGATTTTCGTCATCTATTACATTGCCAAGAATTATCTCCATAACTTCTTGGCGAGAAGTTTTATTAACCATCTCTTCCAATTTAGCATCATAATCACTTGATAATTCAAAGGAACATTCGGATTTGACTGGACTGAAAACTGGTGACGGAGATTTTGATTCGAAAGATTTATCCACTGGTAAAGATATTTCTGAAGCTACGTTCACATTTTTGATGACATTTTTTGCAGTGTTGGGTAATTTTAAATGTCCATTTTTATGGTAATTTATTACTTCGAAAGAACCGAAAGTAGCGCATGCTTCTTTGATTATATTTTCTTCGTAAGTATCGCAGTTAATAATGTGTATTTTGTTGGATACTGTATTTTTTTCTAAGTAGGCTTTGAGGAAATCGCTGTATTGATGTCTTTTTAGTTCGGCATCGAATTTTTCGTGTTCAGCGAAGTATTTTAAGGTTCCTTTTTCTGCTTTTGGGCTTTTAGGAGTTTCTGGTTTAGATTCTTCGGCAAATTCGGGTTTGATGTCGGGAATTTCTATTTCAGAGCTTTGGGTATTCTCGGTTTCAAGGCATTGGGTAATGTCAGTTTCTGCACTTTCATTAGTGTCCGTTTCAGGGTCTAGAGAAGCATCAGGTGCATTTGCAGGTTCATCAGATTCCGATAGTTCTTCAGTAATAATTGTAACTTCGAAAAATTCCGTTCGCTTTTTATTTTCGTCGTCAACTAAATTATCTAAAGCATCCTTTTTGTTCTTCTCTGAAGCTTTACTATATTCTGATATTTCTTCCATAAGTTGTGAAAATGGTTTGTTCTCGTTGTAAGTTTGACTTTTGTCTAACGGTTTAGTATCTGAATCATCAAACATTTCCGTGTCATTAGTTAGTGTGTCTTCAAGTTCGTCTATAATTTCATTTGTTACTTTGTTTTTATCTTCCTTTTTAATGTTGGCTTCATTTTTCTTTTCTGTTTCGACTTCTTTTTCATCGTTCTCATCTTTCTCTTGTACTGTGTTTTTGGATTCTTTAGGTGACTTTTCTTCTGTAACATGTTCTGTCTTGCACATTTTGTTTTGCATTATATTATTAACTTCATTAGCTATGCACGCGAATTCTAACTCAGGTCCAGGAATGCTAGAATATACTTGACTCAGACTAGGTCTGACATTAGCTTGAAACTCAAGAAGTAAAGCAGCTTCTTGATTCATTCTCTTCTGTTCATCATCTAGAAACTTCCTCATTTTCACCATTCGTTTAGCCTCTTCCAAATTAGCTGCGAATTTGGGCTTTTTTAATGTCACATCTGGTACAAAAGGTAGTCTTGGGGGACTAGTAATGGGAGTTTCTAAATGGTTCTCAACTCTGATAGGCTTCTGGTTCCCTTTCGTGCCACTAGCTGTGGTAACTCCATGGTCTTTATCACTGGGGCTGGTAGATTCACCACTAGTTGAAGTATTCTCTGATTTAGAGCTTGACCCCTTATTAGTTTCTTTCTTATTTTCTGAAGGTTTTGGGGCGGATTGGTTCTGAGATCCTTTTGAGGAGGAGCTGCCATCATTAGAATCTCTGTCAGTTGAACGCCGCCCATGGTTGCCTCTACCAGACAAATTATAATGGTCATCAGTTTCTTTTTTATCTTTTTTCTTATTTTTCTCATCATGTTTGCTCTTAGAACTAATCTTTTTATCTTTGTCTGACCGATGGGAACTGGATTTCGAATCTCTTTTATCTCTGGAGCTTTTATCGGAACTTTTTTCTGAACTCCTTTCAGATTTGTGGCTTGATGAAGACTTTTTGTCGTCTGAAGATCTTTTGTCGCTTGAATGTTTCTGGCTAGAACTTGAACTTCTATGGGATTTGGAGTCTCTATGGCTAGAGGTGCTCTTATGTGAAGAACTCCTATGTTTGGACGAGTCTCGACTATCTTTCCTATCACTCCGTTCTCGCGACTTCTCTCGTTCTTTATCGCGACTGGATTTAGATTTGCTGTGATCTTCCTTAGGTTTCTTGTCATGCCTGCTACTGTCTCTAGAAGTGGACTGTTTAGAGCCAGACCTCTTGTCTTTGCTACTAGAATGTCTGTGCGAGTCTCTGGATCTGTGCGAACTTTTATGACTGCTTTTTCTTTCCTCATTCTTTTTATCGCGTTTATCTTGTGAGTTCTGATCAGCTTCTGGCACTTTCTCTGTGTTAGTCTTACTGTTTACATCACTTTCGTAATCAATTTGTAAATTGTTGCTATTTGAACTATCGTCGTACAATGGCGTGTTGAAAGTGTTAATATTAACTTGATTGTTGAACTGATAGGCTAGGTTAGCTTGTTCAGGATCTTTCTTTTCTGGTTTTGCTTCCATACTGTTTTCTGGAGATTTCGCTTCTATAGCGAATCTGAAAGAACTTGGTTCTTTTTTATCGTTACTTTTACTGTCAGAATCATGCTCAAAAGCCTGTTGGGCATCATAAGAGTTTTCATTATTATAATTCCTGATTGGAGTTAGCGGAGACATATTCCTTCGTAAAGAAGAGTCGCTGCTTGAATCATCATCACTTTGTACAATTGGTTTAAAGAATTGTTCTTTATCGTCTTTTGGAAGCGGTATTTCATCAGGGTGAGGGACTTCGGATACTATGTTAGGTTCTTTTGGAAGTTCTATCTTCTCGATATCAATGATTTCGAGTTCGACTTTCGGCGGGCTGTTATCTGGCGGTGGGATATTCTCCAGCTTTATTTCCTCATGCATTGTCATGTTAGTTTTTTCTGTGTTCTCATCAGAATCAGTGGTAATTTCAATGATAGAGGGTTGTGAGTCTCCTTCAATTTTAGGCTTTTCTATTTCAGAAATTGAAGGTTTATCTTCATCCTTTATCTCCACTTCCATTTTATTCTCTTCGCTAATATCTTCGTCCATTGCTTCTGCCTTCTCATCATTACTCTTGACGGACCCAGGACTGACTGCTTCCAAGTCTTCCGGCAAGAGATCATCGGTACTTACTTTACCGTTGGAAGTTTCTGTAGAGGTTACTGATTTCTTTCTGGATATACCTAAATAGTTGTATACTAGGTCTTCAACTTGAGGTATGAATACAGAAGCAACTTTTGGGTTCACCACCTGGTCGACTATCCTTTCGACGCCCTGTTCTAGGTAGTTGCCACTGTAATGAGACATTGATGATGTAAATTAAGTATTGTAACTAGTTTACACATGAACATTTACATATTTTCCTTTACAAGTAAAATACTAATAGTTGATCACAGTATCTTTAAGATTTTGGGCTTCCCTGATTTTACCTCTCCCTCCTTACAAATTTTGACTGCCTTGTTGACCAAGTGGCCAATAACACAGGTTATTTATTTCATTAGAAAATTCTTAGTACGAAATATTAAATGCACAAGAGACCTCTGCCTACCTCTTCAGGGAATACAGGCGTGAAGTAAGGTATGTAGGTAAAAGCTGTATGAAAGAAAAACTAACACAAACTCAATTCAAACTCTATTTTTGTAATGTGCGTCTTGTTTTTGCAGAATAAACAATTGTGTCTTTCTTTCTTTTTCTTTGTAGTGTTTATTTAAATTAAAACAATTATAGGCACATTTGTATTGTCAAGTAGTCGGTCAGTCAGAAAGACGAAGCTAGCTGCCCATTTCCCAAAGCGTAGTATAGTAGGTTTCTATGGTGAAGAGTGTGCAAGAAACTACATGGACACTCTTTTAAATAAAAATATTGCTACAAAATATTACAGGAACAAATAACTTACTCTAAGATGTGTTTCCTAAGCTTCTCCCTAAGCTGGTTTTTGTTGAGGTCCGGCTTCCAGACTTGTCGTGACAGGAACGAGGACACAGAGTTCTCGACACGCTGTCTAAGGTTCTGGTAGGCAGGACGAGTGTCCACGTCTGCAATGCAGTCCTTCCGGAACTGGAATGGATAGATTTACAGATGGATTTTATTACTCTAACAAATCTAGTAAAAAAAAAAAAACCCTATATTAGCTGTCACGCAGTCGGTTTAAAAATAGCCTATTAAATTCATAATTACTTAACGAATAACATAGTACAAAGTGTTATGGACATGTGATGCGGAAGAATGAAGAAAATGTCGAGAGGAAAGTTTTGAGTATGAATGTCGATGGCTATAAGAGTTGGGGAAGACCAAAGAAACGATGGATGGAACTGTGTGAAAGATGATATGGCTAGAAATGGGGTGACTACCGAGATGACGACTATAGAGAAGTATGGAAGAAAGGGACGTGTTGCGCCGACCACTCATATATTGATAAGAGTCTAACACCTTTTGTGGACCAAAATAGTTGTCTTATAAATAATAAATGTGTTATTATAATATTATAACAAAAATGTTAGTTAGGTTTATCATTGAAAGACTGAGTCTGTAACTCAGAGATCAGACGTAGAACTAAGATTCAAGATGATGGAATAAATGTAGCGGCTCCAAAGCTCGTCACAAAAAAGCCTATAATCAGCAGTTAACACTCTCACTTTTACATATCTACTAAATTGATACATAATGATTTGATATATTACCTTTCTGCAATTCGTTAAAAATTAAAAAAAAATTTATACCAGCACAGATTTTTTATGGATAAGTATATTGCTCAATAATGAAGATAAAATAAACTAAAATATTAATAAGAATAAGAAGAATTTTCCTACTCCTTATGATGATTATGATGTTGATGAATACTTAAATGTTTGTAGTCACTCCTGGAGTCAGCCCTAATACCAGCTTAATAAATCTATACTAATAATAAAGATGAAGAGTTTGTTTGTTTGTTCTAATCTCTGGAGCTAGAAGTTGGATTTGAAAAAAATCTTTTTGCATTGTATAGTCTTATTCTTGAGGAAGGTTATTGGCTTTTAACATCACGATACGACCCTCAGGCGACGAACAAAAAGAAAAAAGTCTGACACCAAGCTTAACCGAAGTAATGGGGCACAGCTTTAAGAGGTATATTTTATTGTATATTTTATGTTAAAACAATGAATTACAAGCGGACGAAATCGCGGCCAGAAGCTAGTGGCTTATATTTCGTCCGCAGCTTGTGCTGTTCTCATATACTTGCTCAAGTCTGCATAAGAAAAGATTACACTGTTCCAACAAAAAGAAAATTAAATTATTTGAAATAGGTTATGAAATGTTTAGTTTTTGAAAGTCATAAATAAAAACCTCTAGACTCTAGTATAAAACCCAATTGTTACACATATAAAATTTATGCACAATACTGACATAATAAATAAAGTATTTTATCATAGTTTCATATCACTTAGTTGTTTAAAGAGCATTCCTGTTCATTATCTATCATAATTATGCTTGATTGCAAAATGTATGATAGATTTGTTAGTAAACTTATAATAAAAAAAACTTGACACATGTCTTGTTAAATGAGACGATGTTTAAACAAAGGTCATGGCCCATAATCCGACCCGGTACAAAAATGTTTTTGTACAAAAACGAAAATGGTGGTAAATAATGCAAGCATAACCCACTTTTCATTATATGTAAAAAGAAAAAAATAATTCGTTGGAGAAATCTTGCAGCAGACCAATAAATATTGGATAATAATTAGCGGTTTCGCCTGTCTGTAAATTATTTTATCCATGGAAACATGTCACTTGGGTAAAAAGTATACTATGTCCGACTCCAAATCAAAAAATATATCTATACACGGCAATTTAATCAAAATCGGTTCAGTGGTTTAGACTTGAAAATGAAACAAACAAATTGCCATTGTTTTGTTAAGTTTTAGACATTAATGGGGCTGAATAAACATTAAAAAATAAATGTATTTTATTTTCTCCTCCCTAAAACCACAAGTTATAAGTTAAGTTTTCATACTAGGTAGATTACATTTTTTTATTATTATTCTTTCATGATCCCCATGAGCCACAGCAATGCGCCACTTATCATTGAAAAGTATAATCATTTGTCTTTGATTCCCGCCATATTTTATTTCTGTACGCCGTGGGTATATTTTTCACACTAAATGGGCCATTACCTTTAGTTACTGTGTTTGTTTTAGATCAATTAATCTGCCTAGCTTTTTCCCAAATATGTTGGGCTTGGCTTCCAGTCTAACCGGAGTCATTTGAATACTTACCAGTATTTTACATGGAGAGACTGCCTATCTGACCTCCACATCCCAATTACTGGGTAGTATTGATAGATAAAATGATCAGTTACAACCAATCTTAGAAAATTTTCTTGCTAAACTGAGTTAGTTTTGAAGAATACTTTAAAAAAAATATATTTGTCAAGCAATGAAAGGATTGTGTGAAAGATTATAATTATGGTTTGTGAGGATGACTTCTGTGCCGGCCCCATTATATATTGGGATGAAGATGATAAGTAAATTGCACAAAGCAGTATCATAAGCTTAATTTAGTTTACAATTAATAATTATTTATATCTCAATAGTGACATTTGTGGCCAGACAACCGAAACTTGTTGTTAAAAATATAATTTTAAACATAAGACATGGCATAATTAGCCTATAATGTTCCCGTTGAGAGTGAGTGGGGTAATCCACCATGCGGACCCAGTGCGAGTTAGCATTAGACTACACACAATTTTTTAATTAGTTATGCTGATTTACTCAAGATCAAACCAACAGTTAGGAAGAAGCTAACAAATCAATTTATTTATTTTGACCTTAGTTTGGTAGCATAGTTAAGGCCAAAACTGAAAATATTTTCTTTGAGATAAGTGTAAGTATTACTGATATAATGTCTATTGTAGACCCTTGATCTTTTCAGTTACATGCTAAATAATATCTACCCTAAGTACCCTTAGAGGGGTAAATAATTAAATAAATAGGTAAGTATGTATTTTCCAAAAAAATAATTAAGACTTAGCAAATAATGCATAGAGATAAAGGTACAAACTTATGAAGACTAATCCCATGACTGAGATTGGACATGAAATGCTTTTTCGTTGGCTTTTTCATCTTATTGGAATAGTTACAAAGCAATATAGGAAAATAATGATTGAGTAGTGATACTAATGTGATTGAAGAAAGGGACACACAAGGTCAGAGAAAAATGGCGACTTCAGCTCTAAGTACACCACAAAGGGCAGAACTTGATGATGTAAAATAGTTGTTTAACTTACCTGATCAAATATACCCTTCGATTTTAACTCATAAACTAGTTGATCGACCAGCCGAGGATCCCCGGGCATGTATTGCAAATGCGCCATATTTACGGCATTAAATAACTATAATGTTAAATAATTATTACTGTAACAGTTTAGGCTATATATTATTGCTAATATAATATTTATTATTGGGAAAGAAAATATTTAAAACATCTACGAAAATGAAATACGACAAACACAGTCAATATTTAAGGGATGCCAACTGTCACAACACGGGTGTCGATAGTATCGATGATTGGTTTGAATCGATAATTTTGTCTACGTTTATTGATCGTGTTTTAATTTGAATAATTAATTTAACTACGTATCAATCTTATTAGTGCTTGCTATATAGTGATAAATGATTAAGTATAACTACATACATATTGTTTGATACTCTCCACACATAGCATAGAAAACATAGCACAAACTAAAAACAAACTTTAAAATCTTGGAATTCGGTTATTCTTATTCATTAAGCTTAGTAAACTAATCTACGATTTTATGTAAGTATAGTATTCTATACTCCATTTGAAATAAGATAAGACATTTAAACAAACCTTTTTTAAATTCCGTTTAACCGATTCCGACTTCTATACCGTAGGCATTAAAAGCAAAAAAGTGGTTACAATATCAACTGTTTACTGCAGCTGCCATTTGTCATGCCACCATCGCAATAGAAGTCAAATTAGTTGAACGGAATGTAAAAAAAGGTTTAGTTAGATGTCTAATCTTATTTCAAATGGAATAGAGTGTGTACTGAAAGAACTGGCGGACACTAGTAATTGACAGAATTATGTGGAAAAGGGAGAGGGCGACCTTTGCCTTGCAGTGGACTAAAGGGACAATACAGGCTAGTTAGATAGATTAGATTAGTATTCTAGTACCGATGTCATCATCTCTTATTTATTTTCGTATTCTTTTTATTCTAATGCTAGGTCCAGACCAAACACAGTGACATTAATAGCTAACAGTGATATTAATAGCTGCCGGGCAACTTGCTGGCAATTTCAAAACCTGACGTCCACACTACTATCCATAAACAGACTTTGACATAGCTAGCGACAAATTGGCTGTCAAAATTAATTTGTGTGTGGATGTGAGATTATGAAATCACCAGTGAATCTGTAAATCACTGGCGACTAAAGTCGTTGGCGCTGGGTGTATTCCCTAGCATTAAATATACGAAAACATTTCACTAGAAAATCTCAAAACCAGTAAACTTAATGGTGATTAAATTTTTGGTGTAAAGCTGAAAAATTATTCCGATATAATGTCATTGGCTAACGTTATAGTATGGTAGTCCTAATAATTTTTTTTACTGGAATAATATTAATTATTTATAATAATTATAAACTCTATTCATCGTGTTTTGTTTCTAAACTTTTGAAAATATATTGTTTCTAATAATCGATAATATTTTTTCTAAGAACATCCCTACCATTAATTAAAAAAATGTGTAAGGCGACGATAATATTGACCAAACAGTCGATTTATTTATTTATAAGTTACGAATAAGTTTCTATTAATCATTTCTACAAAATAATAAATTCAAGCAAGGGGTTCATAATAAGTTGATTTTACATCGATTACGTCGACGGTGAGACGATACAAAACGCACTCAGAATTTAGTGCTGGTCACTCTCGCAGTCAGACGTCTGTCCTTCTGTGTCAGGACTGTCAGATGTCAACTGGTCTGTTGTCAAAAAACAATCAACATTTCAAATCGTGGTTGTGAAATATTTCAATTTATTTCAGAAGAAATATCCTGAAAATGAAGACTGTTTCTGTAAACATTGAAGAACATGACCGAGTACATTCTGGTTTAATTCAGCAACAAAACCAAGAATACGTCGTTACTGGTAAGCAATAGTTTTAAAATAATACGTTAGGTTTAACCCGCCCAAATTGTGGAAGCCTTTTGTAATAATGATGTTTCGCGTATTTTCATTTTTGTTACTTGGCTCTTGTTGTCAGATTGTCAGAATGTCAGTTTGTCGTTCAGTAAATTTTTTGTTGTATTGTAACCTGTAATTTTGTATTTTATTTGAATAAAATATATTGAAAAACCAAAAAGATGAATAAATTAACGTCTTACACGATAAAGAAGGTTCACCAAGCATATTCCGAGAAAATGTTGACACCCACGAGTTTCGTAGATTTAAGTTTACAAAATGCTAAACAGAACAAAGATTTGAATGCATTTGTGACTGTCACGGACGACGTTGCTGAAACCCAAGGTATAGAAAGTGAAAAGAGGTTCTATATCTCCAAAAACCCAAAACTTTTAGACGGCATTCCTATTGGTATAAAAGATAATTTCTGCACAAGCAATATAATGACTACATGTGCGTCGGAGATGCTTCGAAACTTTGTGCCGAGTTATGATGCTACAGTATACTCGAGATTAAGAGCTGCTGGTGCCTGTTTGATCGGCAAATGTAATCTTGATGAGTTTGCCATGGGCTCGGGGACAGTAGACTCAGTATTTGGTCCAACTCGCAACCCTTGGTTATATGACAGGGAAAATTGGAGAATTGCAGGTGGGAGCTCCGGTGGTAGTGCAGTTGCTGTAGCTTCAGGGTCCTGTGTAGCAGCAATTGGCTCAGACACAGGAGGATCTACACGGAACCCAGCTGCGTTATGTGGTGTTGTAGGGTTAAAACCAACTTATGGTCTTGTATCCAGACATGGTTTGATTCCATTGGTTAATTCAATGGATGTGCCTGGTATCTTAGCGCGAACTGTTGAGGATGCTACCATGTTGTTAAATGCAGTTGCTGGACCAGATGAACATGATTCCACAACAATAACAAAGCCATATGATCCAATCACTCTAAAAGATATAGACCTATCAAAGGTAAAAATTGGAATTCCTAGAGAATATCACTGTCCAGGTATGAGCAGAGAAGTTATCAATACATGGAGTTTAGTAACTGATTTACTAGAAAAAGAACATGCTATAGTAAGGTCCGTTTCATTGCCTCACACATCAGTATCAATAGCAGTTTACTCAATATTAAATCAATGTGAAGTTGCCAGCAACATGGCTAGATATGATGGCATAGAATTTGGTCTTAGAGCAAATGCAAATAATTCTACTGAAGAATTGTATGCATTCACTAGACACCAAGGCTTCAACAATGTTGTGCGCTCAAGAATCCTAGCCGGCAACTACTTCTTACTGACAAGAAACTATGTGAAATACTTTATAAAAACTCTGAAACTAAGGAGGTTGATTTTGGATGACTTCAAACAAGTTTTCAATAAAGAAACTGGTGTTGATTTGCTTTTGACTCCAACTACGCTGACAGATGCACCGTTATATAAAGACTTTGTAGCTAAACATAATAGGGATCAGTGTGCAGAACAGGATTATTGTACACAGCCTGCAAATATGGCTGGGATACCGGCCATTTCGATCCCAATAAGGCTTTCAAACAACAATCTGCCATTATCTCTACAACTCATGGGACCGACATTATCCGAAGATTTATTGTTAAACGTAGCTAAGAAAATTGAAAGTCTTGTACAATTTCCTGGGATGAAATCTGCTTAGTATTATTGAATAGTTTTGTGAAACAAATACCTATCAAGTTATTGTAGACATTTTTTTGCTTTAATCAAATAAATTAATTTATTTCTAAATGTATTAATTATTTAATATGCTATATTAGAAGCCTACAATAAACAAACTGATATTGTAGTAATATGTAAAATTGTGAAAAGTGAAATAATTTTTGTACAGATGCCAGCACATCAACCTACTACAATCTGTCAAATTTCTTTAATAGATTTTCATCTTTATTACTATTGATAGCATAAGGTTCAAAGTTGATTGGGAAAATTTGACAATTTCGGGTAGGTTGACCTGCTGGCACAAGACAAGGGGTCTTGTGTTGAAAAAGTTATTTGACTTTACTCACAATTTTCAAGGCTGACAATAGATCAGCAATCCCCATGGTCAACCTATCACCGTGAAACCTGGCAACTTTGCCAAAGGTTGTTTAATTTACTTTAATTTATTGAGGTAAAATAATTTGTACCGTCAAATTCTCTAATTTTGCCTCGCGTCTTATATTTGCCTAAAATGAAGTTCGGCGGCCGCGCGCGGCTGTCCGCTCAGTCGGCCAGTGAGTATTTTTATTTGTAAACATAAGTTCTCTATGCTTTGCCATTATGCGTACAAATGTTAGTATCGATTTCAGTTATTTCATTATTCATTTCACAATATGAAATAAATATGATTAAGTATATATATTCGGCGATGAGCCAGTGTTGCAAGTGTCGGAATACAACCTCAATTAGATTTGATTTGTCTATGCGAAAGGACCCCGCACAAAATGTTCGGAAAAAGCCGTTTGGCCAATTTGGCTGAAAAATAAAAATAAAAACATTGCAATACTTACGGCACTTTAGCCGGACTGAGGCAGCGTCACTATTATGCCGCTAATAGCGGCACTCTATACGCTTCCTTAATTTTAATCAATATTTTGGGATAGCAATCTTACCACAAGTGACGGCTGACTTTGGCAATAAGGTTTTTGGACGAAAATATCATTAAAGAATGAGAAAATAATAGATAAAAGATTGTGTCTCAACAATGCATAAAATTTACTACTTATTTGATTGGTTGTTTCATCATAGGAGTTTTCATGAAAAACCTTTTCAATCATTTTTTTTCCTACCGTAGCAAAAGTTGGCACAACTTTTTACAATGAAAATAATAATAATTTTTATAATGAAAATAAAGGTTAAAAAAACATTAAGTACTTACACCTTTCTGTGTTGGTAGCTAACCTTTCCTTATTCTTCTTCAGTAATATACATACATACATACACATAATTTTGTTTATGTGTTTGTATGTAAACTCACGCCTGCGCCTTTTTCCCATGGGGGTAGGCAGAAACTACAGAACTCGGAATAAACATATTTCTTTCTTCTTTTCTTTTAGAACTCCACCTGCTACAATCCTTACATACCTACTGTTTTTGCTTCGTATTTTGAAGATGCATAATAATTGTAGGTAATGTAGATAATTACGATCCACATCTTCCTAACTCTGATTTTGGTAATTGTAATGCATGTATTTAGAGCTCTTTTGTTTGCTGTTATTTTATTCATTCAAGAGCACACAATGATTTCGGAAATTGTCATTCATAATTTATCCTTAACTTAATAAGAATTATGTTTTCAAGTTTTAAATTTCTATGTTTTGTTTACCTACGTGACGAACTTTGAATCCGCGCGCCACTCACGTCCAGTTTGGCCGCCATGTATATTCACCTAGAAATCCCTGGTAGTCTACAACCTAAGGAAGTCATTGACGAAAACATCTTTTATGGGGTACTGTGGTAAATGTAACAACAAAATACCTTGTGATATATTGCAATTAAATGAAAGAAAATGTAAAACTCATTTTAAAAGTACACATTCTAATTAATTATTACCATTAAACAAGCATAATTATTACAAATTAGTGGATTATGTCCAAGATAAGAATGCTTGGAAACATGCTGATCCTGCTCCATAGGATAATCTAGAATCTAGACAAAATCAAACTGGTTGCTAATTCAATTGTATAATTTATATATATATTTTTAAATATATTACATTGATTTCTAAATATATTACATTCTGTGATTATTTCCTCACACACTGACTTATTCATTGTATTTTTTTTAGGAAAATCGTCTACTTTTACAATGTTTGTAAATATGTGAGCACCATGTATCTATCACATAATTAATTATTTATCTGTTGTTGCTTCATTTTTTAATTCTTTTTAACTATTGTGGTATAGTAATTTTATTCTAGATGCATTATCTTCACATATATAGTATAGTATAGATACATATAAGTAACTAATGTATCTATAATACAATAATATTACAAAATATTGTAAAACGTTTTAAAAGAGTAACGGTAGAGTTTCTTGCCCATTCTTCTCCATGCGAAAATTACCTTTTGGAAGGGGCGACTAGAACCAATTATTTTTTTTGTAAATGTTGCCTTTGAAATGTGCCTTATAAGGGCCTATTTGAAATAAATGATTTGTCTTTGAATATTTTGTGTTTACTTTGCTAAAACCTACCCTCAGCGGGGTCAAGCCCCCCTCCCCCCCCACAAACAACAATCCTGGTTCCGCTGCTGCTATTTACCTACCTACTGTTAAATATAACAGTGTGCACATAAAAAGCAATAAGAATGTTCATTAACCCTTAAACCTTACTACCTATTTCAAGTACCTACATACCACGCTTCTAAGTAAGTAGGATGTCTCACACATCCCAAATTAACCTTTATTCAGTAGGTACCATTCGACACATCTAATTCTCCATCTACCATTTTCAGCGGCGCTAACATCAGAGATCCTATCCAAACTCAACATATCCATCGACGCTTTACCTCAGAAATGTCAGCTGCTACTTCTTCAAGCCGCCGAAGCGCAACACGCAATGGACGTCAACCAACTTGACCCCATAGCAATATCCCTACACCAGACGAAAGAAATGTCGCAGAAACTCGAAGAGGAATACGAAATATTAAAGTTAAAACAAAAGAACGTTGAGTTGCAAGCGAAAATCGATCGTAATAACAAGTTTTTGGAGGGCTTGAGGAAAGAATTGCAGAATTCGCAGGATTCTTTGGCGAGTCAGAATCCGAATCCGGAAAATATTCAGGATTGCATCAGACAGTTCAAGCAGAAAGTGGTTTCTTACGAAGAGAGCTGTGAGAAGGCGAAGGTATGTTATTGCTTACTTATTTCCAGAACGATAATAATTGTCTTTAAATAATAGGTCTTTACCTATGAAATTGCCGTTTTGTATGAAAAAATTTAAACGATTTTTTTTCATGTATTTTTTATTTGTATCAATCGAAGTAATCACCCATGCAATCAATGCATCTTTGCCAACGCAGTGGCAGTTTTATGGTGTGCGTACGCGCAGCGGAATGTTGTTGAATTTAAAGATTTTAATTATGCAGATATTTAGTGTATGACGTCGTATAATTGTGTATGGTAAAAAAAAATTTGTGCACGCAACCATTGTGGAGAAATTCACCAAAAACTGATTCCGCTGGGCGAACGTTGTCCTGGCGGAACTTTTTTTAATCCATAGACTTAAGAAGAAAAGAGATGTGTCCAAAAATTAGTGTGTATTTGTGTGTAATTGTGTATGTATGAATAAAAGTAGTGCATGCATAAACTTCGGAGAAATTCAAGTTTCCGCTACGCGAACGTTTGGCCATTAGCTAGTTTTTATATAAAGCGCTTACATAGAGAGCTGTAGATTTTTACATACGTTGTTTTGAATTTGTTTATATTTGTTTAAAAAACAGATTTAGAAAAAATCGTAGGGCTTAAAAGATAAAAATATAAACGTAAAATACGCTTATTAGGTCTTAGTTCTTAAAGTATGCACTTTGGGGTCTAGATTTTCACGTTTATACAAACCTTGTAAGTGTCTGCAACATGTTGCCAAGTATCAATGATGTTCCGTTAGTAACTAAAGAGTTATAGGACAAATTTACCATGAACAGATCACTGTTTACAAAGCAGTCAAATATCACGACGTTCTAAATGAATTGCATGGTAAAATGTATGCCAATAATTAGTGTATTCATTCAACTATTCACATGCAAAATTTCATGTCATTAAATTCAGTAATTAAAGAAAAACAATTATAATACTGACGAAGCATCGAAAACCTACATAACCCGACCAAGTTCGGATGGCTACAAAAAAGCGGCCGTGCCATATATCTAAGAAACGTTCTTAACCTTCCAATATAGTATTTATTAATATGGTACAGTTGCGTACACAAGCGTTAGGAAAAAATAAAACAATTGCATTTCTTGAATGAAAAATATTTTTTTAATAATAACGCCACTATCTACGATAAAAACAAATCTTCAATTAACAAGTACTTCTCTATTTAAATATCCGCGTATAAAAATATTTTTAATTACATATAATACTTAATTATGTAATTATAATAACGTTAAACACATTTAAGTCTATTGCTGTCATTGCAAGCGTTTGCGCTTGCAATGACAGCAATAGACTTAAATGTGTTTTAACTAAAATAGATTATGAACTAGCTTTTGCCCGCGACTTCGTTCGCGTGGATGACGAAACTTAGGGTAAGTATAATATTTCGAGCTTCAATAAAAATTAAAATCCTAGTCTATTGGTTAAATAGTGTAATAAGCTACAATATGATAAATATTTACCTAAACAGTAGTACATACTTACATGTGGTAAATATTTAATTTCCCTAAGGGGTCTATAGTTAGAATCCTGATCCGTGAAATCTTCAATAGAAATTAGCTGTATGAATTTTATTTGTCTTAAATAATATATTTAGATTATATCTCAAGTCTCAAGCGCATACTTAAATAAAGTACCTACGTAAATAGTACCTACTTTCTGTCATAGTCAAATACATTTAAAAAAGTAGGTGTACAAAAATAAATGACCTATAAATTATATCGAAACAACAATTGTGTTATCACCTATACCAATTCAATACCGGTATTATACTGTAAATTTTGGGATGTTACCTAAATATATTGCACGGCCGCTTTTTTGTAGCCATCCGAACTTGGTCGGGTTATGTAGGTTTTCGATGCTTCGTCAGTATAATAATTGTTTTTCTTTAATTACTGAATTTAATGACATGAAATTTTGCATAAGAATAGTTGAATGAATACACTAATTATTGACATACATATTACCATGCAATTCCTTCAGAACGTCGTGATATTTGACTGCTTTGTAAACAGTGATCTGTTCATGGTAAATTTGTCCTATAACTCTTTAGTTACTAACGGAACATCATTAATACTTGGCAACATGTTGCAGACACTTACAAGGTTTGTATAAACGTGAAAATCTAGACCCCAAAGTGCATACTTTAAGAACTAAGACCTAATAAGCGTATTTTACGTTTATATTTATATCTTTTAAGCCCTACGATTTTTTCTAAATCTGTTTTTTAAACAAATATAAACAAATTCAAAACAACGTATGTAAAAATCTACAGCTCTCTATGTAAGCGCTTTATATGAAAACTAGCTAATGGCCAAACGTTCGCGTAGCGGAAACTTGAATTTCTCCGAAGTTTATGCATGCACTAGTTTTATTCATACATACACAATTACACACAAATACACACTAATTTTTGGACACATCTCTTTTCTTCTTAAGTCTATGGATTAAAAAAAGTTCCGCCAGGACAACGTTCGCCCAGCGGAATCAGTTTTTGGTGAATTTCTCCACAATGGTTGCGTGCACAATTTTTTTTTTACCATACACAATTATACGACGTCATACACTAAATATCTGCATAATTAAAATCTTTAAATTCAACAACATTCCGCTGCGCGTACGCACACGTTTTATGATGCCCTTCTTAAAGAAATCAGCTGGACGGGAGGCAACAAATTCTTCAAAGGCATTTTGTACTGTCTCTGCCTGGGTATTGAATTTTTTTCCCGCCAAGAAGTTATCCAAATTCTGGAAAAAGTAGTAGTCTGTAGGCGCAAGGTCTGGTGAGTAGGGCGGATGACGGAGAGCTTCCAACCCCAGTTCTTGCAACTTGGAGACCGTCTGCTGTGCAGTATGAGGTCGCGCGTTGTCGTGCAGGAGCAGCGGAGACGAGCGATTGACCAATGCTGGTTGGAGATGTGCCAGCTTCTCCATCATTGTGTTCAGTTCTTCACAGTACACATCTGCAGTAATGCTCACCCAGTTTGGTAAGAAGCTGTGATGAATCACACCGGCGCTAGACCACCAAACAGTGACCATCACTTTTCTAGGGGTAAGTTTTCATTTAAGGCATTGTTTAGGTGCTGAACTAGGATCCAACCAACTTGCTGAGCGCTTGCGTTATCAAACAGAATCCATTTTTTATCGCAAGTAACAATGCGGTTCAAAATTCCTTCATTTGTGTGTCTGTTGAGCAGTGCAAGGCACGTCTCGACGCGTACTTCGCGCTGGCGATCATTGAGTTCGTGGGGCACCCATTTGTCAAGCTTTTTTACCTTTCCAATTTGACGCAAATGGACCAATATTGTTTTGACGCTAACGTCGAAAGCTGCTGCTAATTCAGCCGTAGATTGTGTAGCATCAGCTTCCACAATCGCCTTTAATTCGTCATTGTCGACCAGTCTTCGGACGACCGCGAGGTTCATTTTTCAGGTCGAAATTTCCAGAACGGAAGCGAGCAAACCAATAACAAGGTGGTGCGTTGGTTTGTAGTGTTAGCTCCGTAAACGTCGTTGATGTTGCGTGCCTCTTGTGCCGCGTTGCTGCCACGACGGTACTCATATTCCATAATTACACGAATTTTTAACGTATCCATGATGACGAAAAAGATTGAAATGCGATGAAAATGTAACACTAATCAATAAACAAATGACTACTTTTGGAAAAAATACCATGTTTTTAAAATAAAATTAATTTGAAATTAGAATTCTTAGCCAAACAAAAATTATTTTGATTTGAAATGGCCAGTACCTACTGCAGAACGGCAATTTCATAGGTAAAGACCTAATATAATTTTGAAATATTACCTTACTGCCAAAATTCTACTAATAGCCAAGACTCTTGTACCCTAATTACGTAATACACGATCAATCGGAATTTGAATCGTTTTGAAACAAATTACAATAACAAAAATAAATACCATTGCTTCATAAAGTCGAAAAAAAATCTGCTCAACAACGTAAATAACGCAATGAATGTTGTTAAAGTGTCAAAATGAAACAAATTTGTCGTAATGGTTTACGAAAATGTGTCACGTAATTAGATAGCTGGGCAGTCGCGGTCATAAAATAAGCTAGTAGGACGGGGTTTGAGTGTGAGTTTGACACTCGAGTCTCGCCTAGTCTCGGCCAATGTCAAGCAGCGGACGCATTATGGTGATGTTGATCTTTAGTTTATGACTAGGAAAGAAAGCTATTTCAATTCAATTCCTGCGAGCAAATGCAAGGGTTATACCGACCTGCGGGAAAGTCCGAATGGGATACCGTGGCCCCTGGCAACGTGCAGGCAACTGACGGAACACGGGTGGGTTTTAGTCAGTAAGAGTAAGGGTTATTCCGATTATAATTATCCACCCCAAAAAATCCACCCTAAGGTGAAGATTGGGTGGATAATCGGTATTCGTATATTATTTTTCTTCCGATTTTCTCCCTCGACTGTGTAGGTACAATACAACTATTTTCTTAATGTCTGGTCTGCACCAAGTGCAAAGGCAACTGATAGAAATCCGACGACTGACGTAACACGAAGTTTGCCGACGGACATTAAGAAAGTAGTTGTACTGTACAGTCATTTACAAAACATGACAGAAAAAACTGATCCATACAAAAAAAAAAAAAACGATTAAATTATCTATTGTACAATGTTTATTTATTTATTTAATACTTCAAGCACAGAAATGTACAGAGGCGGACTTAATGCCAATGTTATAATGACTGAACTTGGTATAAAAAGTCAGAAGAATAATCAAAAGTGATTTCCGACTTGGAAACACCCACCACATTATGCAATCATAAATCACAAAAATAATAAACAAAACACAATTTCTTGTAATTTCCAGACAAAATTCTCAAAGCTGTCAGTTCCGGAAGCCATATTGCCGGCGTCACTGACGGCGTCAGTAGCAACTCTGGCTGCGTTGCGCGAAGAAGCCGCCGCGCTCAAACTACGAGCTGATGATGTGGCGTTAGCTCGAGAGGCGAGGGATACCTTTATAAGGTTACGGAGATAGATCACATGTTAATTTTAATGTTAGTCATAAGTAGCAATAGTTGAATGGTGTCCGAACGAACTATACGTGTCCGGAACATCAACGCGTAAACTATTACCTTGAACTCAGTCATGATTCCCGTGACAGCAACATTGAAAGTTTTCGTCTTTTTAAAAAAATAACGTGCTTTTTAAATAAAAGTGCAATACCTACACGGTCAAAATGTACGAACATCTGCTTCTTTTTTAAATAATCGACGAAAAATTGCAATATTGGCCAACCCAGTCCTAGCAAATATTTATGTACCTATGGTCCGTTCCAAAAGTATCTGATGAAAATCTAAACAAATGGATCAGTAAACGTACCTCAAGCGCGCCTGAAAGAGATGTCAGCAACTGAAGGGGTCCGATAGGACCGATGCCTAAATGTTGACGTTCAAAAGTGCCTTTGTTGTGCCTAATTGAAATAAAATTATTTGACTGACTTTGCCTGCCGGGGTTGCGGGAAAGTCCGAAAGGGATACCGTGGCCCCTGGCAACGTACAGGTAACTGAAGGAACACGGATGGGTTTTAGTCAGCAGTAAGAGTCTGACACTCCCGTCCAGAGCGAGAGAAGTTATTTGATAATTTCCCATAAAAAAAATATGTTTTTTTTTTTAACCACAATTTCTATCAATGATAGTTTAATTACTACTTAACAATATAACTTTACTTATTATGTACACCATATAAATTACAGACAAAACAATAATTGTTGGAAAAAGTGGTGAGATATAAAGTTGAAACCTTCTAAACACAGATGAATGTGTTACTAATTCCCTTTAGTGAGCGATTGCGTCAGAATTTAACCTGAAGAGGGTTTGTTTACACTTTGTTCAGATAGGTACTTATGGAACTGACATTATGTGGATAGAGGAATGCCCGTTTGCACCTTAACTAAGTGACACTTAAGTATATGAATCCCTAAATAAAAGTGCACTGTTGGATTTCCAACTCTCAGAGCTAAGCCTAGCGTTGAAAATTCAACAGTTTAAGTGTCACTTAGGTTGTCGATGAAAACGGGCATAAGAGGCCTATCACAAAATTGCGTTTTGACAGTTCGAGCAGCCGCATTAAGTAGCAATTTGGCAGTTATATATTTTTTTTGTATGCAATTTTAGATTCTTATGAACCAACGTTTATTCTGGTATTTACGTAATATTAATGTAGTAAGGAAATTTACAGTCAATTCTGAGCGTTTTTAGATATTTCAAAATTCTGAGGCCGCTATGAACTAAACCACTTTTTAAGAGATGTTATTGTATATTTTTCATTTCATTTGCTATGCTCAATCCACGAGTTCGAAAAAATGCCGTCGCACATTTTATGAAAAAATTGCTTCAGAAATTTGGCTTTATATAAATAGATCTAAACTAATAACTATTGTCCACCACTCAATAAGTCATAGTTGTCGAAGTCCTTCAGCTTCTCAGAATAAGAACGCCAAATATTCTCATTTAACGCAAAAGTCACCATCGAAATCAGTCCAAATATAAGTAATAGGCCTCTTAACAAAAATACAATTTCTATATAAAGTTAAATGATTTTTGCTTCGAATATAAGTTTAAAAAAATACTACTTTATGTGTATCGCTTTCTTATCGGAGTATTTAAATAGTGACGCCTAAGATTGTAACAAATAGGTATTAAAAGTTAAAATAAAAAAATTATGAAATAAATATTACAAAATTCTTAGATACAGTCGTTTATTTCCAATAAATCTTTTTACTTGGTAAGTACTGTTTCTGAAAAACAAGATATAAATATACCTAAACAACAATCTATTATTAATTAATTTTATCGTTACATTTGCCCTCACCGTACGAGTCGTGCGAAAAATTGTGCACACTGGAAAGTCACTTTCTTTTCTTTCTTTCTTTTCTTTTTTTATTTTAAAACACTCTTTCCAGTGTGCACAATTTTTGCTCACGCCTTCCCCATGGAGAGCGAAGATAAGATTTTCAGTAAGTATGAGTCTTCTTCTTTTAGAGTCGATAGCAAAGGTAAAAATATTGTAGATATTATGTTAGATGAGTTGGGCCCAGTAAGTGACCACGCCAATCGCGCCATCTGTGGCGTTTTGTAGGTCCTCAGAAGTGCAGGTGTATGGTCACTCATACCATACACCTGCACTTCTTGTCATTGTAAACAAAACAGAAACGTGACCATCTTTTGACTTGGTCGGGCGAATCTAGCGATTTAAATCTTTGCTTTCAAATCACAAAACAAAATGGCGTTAATCGAAGTCATACATCGTCTCAAGTTATTATGGTTCTTATTCTAGATCACCGGGCAAGTAGAATGCTTTTTGTTCTTCACAAGCTACGGTTTCTTGTAAGCTCTCCGTCTCGATACAGGGCCATTTCATTGTGCATGCGGTCACTGTTTGCGCTGTAAAAACAATGGGAATATAAAAACCCGAGATTTAGTAGGTAGTAGTAGAGCTCTGGCTCAATTTTCATTGCTGCACCACGGAACGGAATGGAAGCGAGTATTTGTAACGATATTGTACCTACATAGCAAAATGAACTTTATTTCAATTGTGTAACGTACAAACTAGGTACGAGTTTGGAACTACGGGAATTACCGAGAATGCGCGAGCGTTATCCAGAAAAGCGCGACCTGTTATTTGGCTGTGTTAAACCCAATTTTTTAGATTAAACACTTCCTTTCCAAATCGAAATTCGTGATGAGAAATAAATAAATAAATGAATTACTTACTGAAACATTGATATAAAGTTAATTTTGCTTTGGAAAAAAAAAAAAATTGAGCCTTTAGTTTTTTTGTTCTTGAGTAGGGGTTGATGGCAATAGGCTCACCCCTTGGGACTTAAACATAACTGGCTAATTGTGGGCGTATTATAGGTAGGTACACCTCTGCCTAGCCCGTCGGGGAAAACAAGCGTTATGCTACGAGTACGTGTACGAGTAGGTACTGCCAGTAAACACAATTCTGCCGCTAAGAAGCGTTCCTGTGTTCCAGTTTGAAAGGTACCATAGGTGTCGGTATAAGAGGGCCTCGTGGCTAAATGATAACAGCCGAACGGGTCGATCAAATGTTAAGCTATGCTTGTCGGGGTCGGTTCGTGGATGGATGGCCATCCATTACATATCGAGACCTCTCCGTGCCTCGGAAAGCACGTTAAGCTGTTGGTCCCGTCATTCGTAGATCTTTGATAGTCGTCAAGCATCGAGCAGACCGGTGCGACGCGACTCTAACAGAACAATTTCTAAGAAAACTTTACGGTAGAAAAATTACCGGTGTCTGGGCAGCGTTCGGGAAGCCGAACGCCGCCCAGCCGAGTCGGATTCTACGATTGACCTCTTTCTCGAAATTGGACCTACCTAGCTGGACAGTTTGTACTAAGTAAACATACTCGTCCATAACTTCGAGCGTAGCGTCTGCGATCTTCATGAGAGTGGGTGTTACATGGGCATTCGACATGACCTTTGTCTTGACCATGTTCATTTTAAGACCCACTCTTTCGGAGGCTCTACTGGTTTTACGTCATATATATTTTACTTTACACTTCACAAGCTCAGCAGTTGCGCCTGTGATCAGTAGACTACTGTGAAAGTGAAGTTATCCAACAGTTGCAACTGCCTCGCCTTTTCCCATGTTGGGGTCGGCGTCCAGTCTAACCGAATGCAGGTAATAACGGTATAATGATAAAAATACATACGTTTCAGCCCCAACATAGAATCCTGAGGCTTCAAATCCATAGGGTGTTGTCCGTAACCCCGCCGCCCCCTCAGACCCCATAGGAAGTAGTTGCTATTGACAGTGTTGATGCCTTTATCCTTGTTGGTCTGAAGGCACTTGTCTCGTGGTTCCACAGTCTGACATTGAATATCAGAACGGAGGTGGCTGTAGTTCGTTTGAGTTGAATGCGTTTGGCAGTTCACTATTCTTGCCTGGATGTGGAATGTGTATTTTGTGATCGTTATGAAGGTTAATCCGCAGTAGGAGCCCGCGAAGTTCAAATTTTCTTACGTTTTCTGCAATTTGCAGGTTAGTGTGAGGTTGTATCTTGATCAAAATATGATTCGCGACCATCAAATATGTATTTACAGAATTATAATCATTAGAATCATTAATACATCTCCCTCAGATTTGTACCATAAGAACTTTTCCTTATAATTACTACTATACAATTGACATGACCTGCAAATTGAAAAAAACGTAAGAAAAGAACTGCGCGGGCTACCACTCACACTCCACAGGAGATGTTCTTTCAGACTTAGCCAAATTGTTATTTTGAGCAATGGTACAGATAAAGCTTTTTGTAATTGAGTTGAATAGTACCCATGTAGGTAATATTGAACACGAGCTAAGTATGATTATATTGATAACAGACCCATTGACAAGCTCTTCTCTTCCACTCCCAGAGGTCCCACGAGTAGTTCTTCTGTTTATATTCATCCATTGGATGCGCCTCCGTCTGAATGTCCTTGTCGAATACCTTAGCTGTAAAATAAAGAAGAGATTCTTGAGTTAAAGATTATTTTTATAGTTTAAAATTCATGCTACGTATTAAAAAAAGTTTATTCGCTATTCGCATTTCTAATATCACGTAGGCTTATTAGATCACTTCCCCCTTTCTATGGGCATACATGAAGTTAATAAAAAATAAACTCCCGGTCCGAACGCATCCCGGTACATATTAGGTTGGGGAAAAAGTTTCTTCGCATTTTTTAAGAAAATTCAAAACATTTTTTAACATAGTATGTTTACATTTAACTAAAGTATGTAGGTACCATTTTGTTCGATAACTTTTTGCCATCTTGTAGGTAGGGACATGATCCCATTGCTATAGAAATTTTGGGACTTCTGATCAAAATACCGCGACAAGTGGTTTTGGCAGTCCTCCCGTGATGTTAACCTGACACTGCCTAAAGAATTCTGAAGAGACCGAAACAGGTGGAAATCTGAAGGTGCAAGGTCAGGACTATACGGCGGATGCATTAACACCTCCCAGCCAAACTCTCTTAATTTTTGCTGAGTGGCTAAAGATGTGTGTCTAGCGTTATCATGATGAAAAACCACACCCCTTCTGTTGATTAATTCCGGCCGCTTTCTCTCAACTTCTTGCTTTAATCTCATCAGTTGTTCGCAGTAGAGTTCAGAATCGATGGTCCTGCCTGGTGGTAACAGCTCATAATGAATAATGCCCTTCCAATCCCACCACACACACAGCATCACCTTGTTGCGAGTTAACCCGGGTTTTGCCACAGTCTGTGAAGCCTGACCGGCCTTTGACCACGACCTTTTTCGCACGTTCTTGTCGTACGTGATCCACTTTTCATCACCAGTTATCAGCTTCTTCAAAAATGGTTCGGTTTCATTACGTCGTAATAAAGAATCACAAATGAGTACACGGTTCATTAGGTTTCTTTCAGTGAGCTCGTGAGGTACCCAAATATCGAGCTTTTTTGTGTACCCAGTTTTTTTCAAATGCGCCAAAACTGTTTTGTGGTCAATTCCCAGTTCTTCAGCTACGTCGTAACTACTAATATGCCGATCTTGCTCCACTTTTTCAAAAATGGCATCCATTTTATCCGTAATAGGGCGACCAGAGCGACGTGCATCTTTGACATCAAAATTTCCGGATTGAAAACGCTTAAACCAAATTTGTGCTACTCTCACAGACACTGCACTAGGTCCATAAACATCGCAAATTTTTTTCGCGGCTTGCGTTGCATTTTTACCTTTTTTGTAGTAAAATTTTAAAATGTATCGAATTTCTTCATTAGATTCACTCATCTTGACAGTACGAAAAACAAATAAAAATCACACATTTTCCTAATTTGAATTTGGAATTATGTTCTTTAAAATTTAAACTTTCAATGATACCAAAACCAGCCAGATACACATAGTATAGCCAAAGAGATTTTATTACAAGTGCATACATACTATAATGCGAAAAGACTTTTTCCCCAACCTATTATCTAACTGGTTGAACGTGGCATAAGCTCAGAAAATCGCGCTAGTATTCCACAGCTTTGAGGGGTATGATACGCCCAGTTCAGATTCCATACGAGAATTATTTCGCCTGTATGCCATGGAAAGAGGAAGTGATCAAGACATTCTTCAGTATCGCCCATAGAGCACATAACGACTCGAATAATATTCGAGCTGTTACTGGGCATTGTTCGAATTGTAAGGCGCAGTCAGTTAACGGGGACGATCACTGATCTATGAAAAGTTGTTCTATCTCTGGCAGCGTTGCCGAAGCGTCTTCGCGCTCTGTGAGTGTTGCTAGACACATTTCGTCCTATTTGTAATTTAAGACCAGAGTTTTTTTTATCTAGGTAGGTACTCACTCTTAGGCACTCTAATAACAACGAGATCGTCGACATCTCTGACGCTGACCACGTTCGCCACGATGTTCAGCAAGTTAATGAGGTGCGGGTTGTTGCGAGCGTGGTTTATCACCTCATTCTCATATCTGGTGGAAATAATTATATAAATACCTACTATTTTTGCCCGCGTGGAGGTCAGAAATTGTCCCACAGAAACCTCTAGCATAAGTATAATCAGCCTACAATCTTCCCACTGCTGGGACACAAACCTCCTCTCTGTGAGAGGGAGTGGGCCATAATCCACAACGCGGGCCTAGTGCGGGTTGGCGGATGTCACATGTCTTCGAATTTTTGGTTCTAGGACATGCAGGTTTTAGTGGCGTGGCGTGATGAAACTAAAGAAGGAAGCCGGAGCTTTAAAAAAAAAGAAGAAAAAAACAATTGTTATGACGTCACTTCAACTTTCATCGTGGCCGCGAAAAGTTACTTCTTGTTTATGTAACAAATGTGTATTTGTATTTCGATCTACTTTCCGAATAATAGCTTCATGCAAATTAGTGAAAATAATTTTATTCCTACCAGTCCCGAACTCATAAAACAGCTGCATGTTTTTCAGTCTGCACATGTTTTTTGATGAATTCGTCAGTTTAAAATGTAAAAACTATTCCATAAACTACTAGAATCTGAGATAGGTAAACACGGGAAACAATGCATTTTATTTAATTTGATATTTATCGTAAAGGGAAACATTAAAATGTTTGAAAAAACCATCGTGTAATTTATAGTCATATCTGGGCGAGCTCGGCCTAACTTATTTTATTTTCCAATAACCTTGAAAAGCACGTTTCGTCAAAAAACAAATAATCACATAATAATCTACATGCCGCCATCCTAATCCTACTGATCCTACTAATTACCTTTGAAATCTACTCTAAATAAGTAATTTCAACTTAATAAACTATCTACTTACCCCAAATACCTAATTACAACGTACAAGAACTTTTCTTTCGAATAACTAGGGGGAAAAGGCGCTGATAGCCGAAATACAGGCTCAGCCTAGTTCGGCTACAGATGCTAAACTCTCAGTTATAATAAAATTGTTGCCAAGTTATAAACTTTGTAAATTAGTATTAAGTTGTTTGAGACATAAACATTTATTTATTTCACTAAACTCAAAACACATATAAACACTATCTTAATCACTGTTCTATCTACAATAATAAAATAATATAAAATTCAGTTTACCTACACTGAGTGAACAAAAAGCAAATTAACTACTTAATTGTACAAATTTTTCTAATTTGATTACGTCAAAAAACAACCACACATTGTCAATCGAATGATGAGATGTCCGAACTCCGAGCCGAACGCATTACGAAATTCAACTACAACAACCGAACAACAGCAAAGGCAAACTGACCGAACAATAGCTCTTTCATTCTGGTTTCACGACGCGCATGCGTATTCTATCGTAACTCGATACAGAGCGGTTTACCCGGCTGCTAAGAAACCGCGGTGTCACGTGACCGAAGTGACGTCAAGACGGACTTTATTTTACGCGCCTACGAGTTATTTTAGAGCAAAATGTTTCGTTGTTGGGACATATAGACAAAAAAAAGAATGTAGGCGCTTTGTAATGTTTTAATTATGCGGTGTATCAAATAGTGATTATTCCATGACGATAGAGTGGTTGTGTTCGAAGGGAAGCCGGTAGGAATCGGGTTGTTTGAAGCCGTTTTGAGAGCAGTGATGATGAAATTATTTACACAAAGTAAAGTGCCTGTTTGGGTTCGAAACCACGACCTACAACTACGGTGCGGTTTAAAAGATGTAGTGAAAAAAACCGGCCAAGAGCGTTATCGGATGATGCACAATGAAGGGTTCCATAGTTAGGATGAATTTATACCAAGTAGGTACAAACTTAACATTTTAGTTGACAACGATTGAAAAAAAAAAAAAATTGCCAAAACAAGCCCTTTCATTTGATTTTGGCAATTTTTTTTTTTTGGTTTTTCTATTTGACCTGGAAAGACCCCTATATTCAAAATTCATTTATTTTCGTTACATGTCCGTGTTTGGTGTTTGGGTACAGAAATTGATATGTGTAGGTACCAAATTTCAACTTAATCGGCCCTTTAGATTCGGAGAAAATTGGCTGTGACAGTCGGACAAACACACGAGTGATCCTATAAGGGTTCCGTTTGTTCCTTTTGAGGTACGGAACCCTAAAAATTGAAAAGAGTAGGTATGCTTCGATGGTTTGGGCATGTTGAGAGGATGAATGAAAGGCGACTAATAAAAGGTATTTACAAGGCAGATGTGAGTGGAACAAATCAGGTGCGTAGTACTCGCAACCGGCTTGCGTGTGTGACCATATGTATGAACGTTAGCGAATCAAAAGGAGTATGTAAAGACCGTAGCAGGTGGCGTTCTATAGTTTCTGCCTACCCCCGTGAGATTATGTTTTTTGTCGGCCCCTATAAATATCGCGGTTTTGAGTCTAAGTATTTCATTTTATCGGACAGAAAAGGTGTGACCAAGCTGCCGAACTTTTGGTATCCAAAATATTGATACCTTTTTGGTTTAAAAATCTTACAATATTAGAATCGTAGATCACCGGTAGCACTTTCCATTCGCACAAGACTTATGTTTATTACAAGCCATGCGCCCGATGGGAGCTGTTCAACCGTGAACAGGCACTAGCTCAACATCACAGCGTCAGCATTAAGATCGACATAGATTCGGTCCACGCGCCGGCAACACCGGCGCACCGTCAGCGCCAAGAAGTGACCTAGTGAGATCTTCGCTTCATCGGCTCAATACACACACAACACACATGTAAATACCTATCATTGTGTATTGATCACAAATGTAGTATATAATAAGGTTAACTATTATAATAAATTAGTCATCAAGCTGGAGTCGACTTTGATTCATCAACCGTTACTCCTCTCACTGTGGCCAAGACACCGTTCGCCATCATCGATCCTATGAGTCTGTGGGATCGGCAGTGAGAAAACCATTTCCTGTGTACATTGCACGACGTACACAAACCCCTATTCCTACCCAACTTCCGTCTGTTTTTCAAAATTTCAAAATTCAAAAGTCATTTATTCAAACTAGGCTGAGAATCAGCACTTTTCGAACGTCAAAATTACATAAGACAGTCCCCCAAAACGCCCACCCTTCACCACTTCCTAGTGCTTTAGCTGGGAAGAAGAAGTGGCGCAACAAACTCCCCAGCAGCACAGCTGTCTGTTCAGTAAGTATGCAAAATGATATTTACATTACGCAACAGAAAACATAATTTAAATTATAAAATTAATAGCCATATGACAGCTAGCACACGCCAATATACCAACCAAAAACATCGAGAACTATACTCAAGCAGAAATAAAAATAACTTAACGAAAACAATATCTAAATAAAAGCCTCCAGACATAAAGGGCGTGCCCGCTTACATATAGCTGTAACTAGAAGTTATAATTGATAAACTAGGACAATTGAGGTAAAGTAAAAAATTATCGAGGTCGCTAGCTAACCACATATTGCAATACAACTCATAAAAAAAAAACATTGTAATGAGTAGATTATGTCAACAATAAATAAAGTAAAATTATAAACAATTATATAAACTCATATAACCTGTCAGTAAGTAAGCTAATTCTGGAGAAAGAACATTTAAACATTGTCTTGAGTTAATCACAGCGACCAACTATTCTTATCATTTAAAACCGTTGTTACCGCAGGTCTCCTTGTAACAGACTTCCCGCACGTGTAAAACCATTCGTAATCAACGTGACATACGTTTGGTGAGGTTTGTATGTTAGGTTAGGGCGTTAGGGTGACTAGGGTGCTGAGGAATAATTATAGGGCTAGGTTCATAGTCGGTAGGGTCTTGGGTATCGCATAGGTACCAGGCTCAATTGATTTAGACGTAGCCATACTGTACGCATTTGGAGAACGGCCGTACTAAGCTGTGAGTCCCGGTGCGTACAGGAGCCCATCGGCAAAAATGACGAACTTCCATATCAACTTTCATCTCCTTGGCTCTATTTAACCGGGAGGATGAATTAAAAAAAAAACTACTTCTGACTTTCGATATAACGAACATTTATCCAAAACTTCATGCTTCTATCCCTACCGGCTTAGGCTGACCGTTGTCATTTGTCTGTCAAAGAATTAATGAATTTTTCGACGAGACTCAGTCAAGAAACTATAAAAGTAAGTCTAAACCAAAAAGTATGATAGGATAGGCATACCTCTCAGGCTCCTTACTAAATAGGGCAGCCATCTTGACGCAGCAGAATCCGTAGTACCGGCCCTTATTCTTGATGAGGCCTATCTTTATGTTGCAGGGCACCAGTGCACCCACACTTAGGCATAATGCGCAGAATCCTAGAAACTGGAGAAAATAAATATATTATTATGAAATATAAACTAATATACAGATGTAAAATTCTTTGCTTATATGTTTGTAAATTTCTGGTTGTCGCGGCCTACCATAAACTTTTAAAACATTTGTCAAGTGCACGGCAGTTCAACTCAGCATGTTAACCTGACAGGTTTTGTGCTTGTTTGTACCATGAGTAGTTCCCGCTGACCTAAAAGTTTTGACCTGGTACATAGTTTCTGGTCAGTAGGTAAGCTGGCAGCACAGATTAAATAAGATTGTTAAAAACAGACGTTCTTAAATACTTTAGCAGTTTTACGGTTTTTATAGAAAAGAAATATGTTTTTATGATAACAGTTTAAAATAAAATAAAAACACCGGCCAAGTGCGTGTCGGCCCACGCACATTGTAAGGTTCCGTTGTTGGGATGAATTTATCCCAATAACAAACTGAACATTGTAGTTAAAAAACATGTTCTCCCATACGGAATGTATCGGAGAACATGTTTTTCAAACTGCAAATTTAAGTTTGTCGATTATTACTAATGAACCTGTAAAACCTACTTAGTTGTGATAGTTTTCCTTTTAACTTCGTTATATATACGACGACACGACGTGTTGACACGTGTTGACGGCACGGTTGGCGCAGTGGTTAAGCGATTGACTGCTGCACTGCGTGTCGCGGGTTCGATTCCCGCACGGATCAAATATTTGTATGACCTGCAAGTAGTTGTTCCGGGTCTGGCTGTTTGTGTATGTGAGTATAAATGTTTGTAAACGCACCCACGATACAGGAGAAATTCCTAGTGTGGGGCAACGTTTTTAAAAAAGAAAGAAAGAAGAAGAAGAAGATATACTACTGCTGTGTTTTTTTTCACAAATCTAAGTATAACCATTTAGTTGGCAGGAGGAGGGGATACTTGACTCTAACAAAAACTAGCACTTTAAAGCTTAATATTCCGCAAACGGATCCCTGAATTGAAAAATGGTTTTCACACACCCGCAATATATAATATATTTTTGAACGACCTTTCCAACGACACCCCACACCAGTGCATAAACAAGACAAAAAACATCCCCACGTTACGTGTAGGCGTCGGCGTGATTAATATGTATAGGTATACCCATGCCAAAGTACAGCTTTCTATGCCGATTTCTTTTTGTTTTTTTATATCGAAATCCAATATCTTAAAAAAAAATCTTGATGTCTCCAGACAGCCTCCAAATTGGATAGCCTTTACCAATTTCGATTTTAAAGTCCTCAAACAAGGTAATTCCTTAAAGCGTAAATGAGAATCGTAAATCATGTAACCTGTAACGTATGACAGAATAGTTAAAATCGTCCAAATTTAAACGAAATTGTTTGGTATTTTTTTACTCTTTCTGGTGATGGGAAGGGAGCAAATTTATCTTTTTTATCATTTTCTTTTACAATATCCTTTACAGTTTCGACTGAAACACCCATTACTTAAATTCTTGAATCAATACAAGTATACGCTTAAAATTATCTGTCGTGCCTGCGACTTTAGCAGCTTTCCTCCCATTTAAAAAATAAATTACAATAAGGTTAAAGAGTATTAACAACTCTATATACTTTCAAGTCGATTGAGAGCGTCCGACGACTGACTAAGCACGAAGTTTGCCGAGGCACATTAAGAAAATAGAAAGACTGTACCCTACTGGCCTACTGCTCAGTGTCAAGGCCGATCTTTGGACCAGAAACAATAAGTAACAACTTTATTTTAGAATAAGCATAGATATATATATATATATGTATTATAATTTTCCATATTATGCATATACAAGTTAAATACTATTGCAGGGTGGATCGGACCGCTTTGTGTGCGAGCGCGACTCGCACTTGGCCGCTTTTTAAAATTTTTTGGTGTCCTGTAAGCTTTCTTTAAATAAGATAATTGAATAATACGTACCTCTGCCTGTTTGATTGCGAGTAGTTCGGAGCTGCTTGGAAAACAAATGTGATTCCCCAACGAGCCAAGAAACAAGCGGTCCTCCATGCACGGACGGACGCTAACCCTGGTCTGTGTTTACAAAAAACAATCAAATAATTATGGAGAAGACTTATTTGCCGTGAAAACGTCTTTTCGCTCGAAGTACTAGTAGTAAGTTCAATATTTCTGACCGTCAAAAACAAGTAAGATTTTAATCGCTAATAACTACGAGATTTTTAATGCTAGAGTAATTCATAATTCATTTATTTACGTTACACGTCCGTGTTTGGATCACAGAAATACATGTGTACCAAATTTCAACTTAATCGGTCCATTAGATTCGGAGTAAATTGGCTGTGACAGACGGACAGACAGACACCCAGACACACGAATGCTCCTATAAGGGTTCCGTTTTTTCCTTTTGAGGTACAGAACCCTAAAAAAAAACTCTTGTGGCTTTTCTTTACTAAAATTAGTTTCATAATTAACCGACTTCTACAGTTCGCGTCAAATAACTTGCCGCTCTGAAGTAGGTTACAAATGACTGCACAGTAGTCAATCTTACTTTTAAAACAGTAGCGCGCATGCGCAACCTAACTTCAGAGCGGCAAAGTTATTTGACTCGAACTGTAAAAGGAAGAGGCCATCAATTCGCATAATTATTTATAGATATAATATATGACGGCGGGAACGTGGTCGTAGCAATAACGGGGTCATCGTTATTTTACGAATGAATTATTATACAAAATATCCAACTCACCTGATCAGAAGTGATAGTTCTGCCCCCCAGCATCTTGTCGATGACTTCGTGAGGCATCGTGATCTGATCCTGTATGTTTGCCATGATGACCATCAATCTGTTCACTGTGGATACTAGAAACATGCAGTTTTGCATGGCGCGCCATACTTCCCATAGCTTGGTGAAGTGGGGCTGGAATGGAAGTGACATTATTTTACATTTAGTTGGCTAAGTACTAAGTTTCAAGAAGGATGCGCTTATGTGGTAGACGTGGTAGCCCACGATTTTCTGTAATATTAGGTAATATTTTAATAATAAAAACCGTAGTTGTAGTTGAAAAAAATTTATCCCATAAGTACAGACGGCAGCACATCAACCTACCCGAAACTGTCAAATTTTTTAACCTTATGCTATAGTGATAAAGTTGAAAATCTATTAAAGAAATTTGACAGATTGTAGTAGGTTCACGTGCTGGCGTCTGTAAATCGATATACGTCACGATCAATTCTCCAACTGCAAATGGAAGTTTATTATCGCAATTTTTTTTTGTGTGATTATTCTACAAGTTAACGAATTTCGGACTTTTCCTTTATTTGTGCTGTGAGACATTGCTTCTTGCCAAATTTCATGATTGTAAGTCAACGGGAAGTACCATAGGTTTTGATTTAGGAAGTGCATTATATTGCCGCTATGCTTACGGCACTTTAGCCGGGCCGTGCCAGCGCCATTATTATGCCGCTATCGGCACTCCATACACTGCCTTTGATTTATTTGTGAGTATCAAAATATATCGCATAAATGGCCGTATTTTTTTATTGCGTTGACTTAGAAGCTTGATTTTAGAGCTCCAAGAGACTAGACCTACTTATCTGATATTAATTTCAACTTGATACCTCCGCGAGTTCCTGAGAAAAAGAGTCTTGACAGACAGACAGACGGACAACGAAGTGATCCTATAAGGGATCCGTTTTTTCCCTTTTGAGGTACGGAACCCTAACAAAGGTGACAGTAACAAATATGTATTTTACAGAATTGATATCATCATACTTTGTCATAAAAAAAACATGATGTTTGTCTACAACTCCAACTACCCTACCTAAGTCGGGATCTCAATGCACGCACCGTATAAATATGAAATGTCTTTATGATGTTTCTTATTTAACGACATTTAAAGTTAATATATCTTAGGAGACGTGAATCCCAACAGTGGGAATATTACCCAACTAAAGGCCGATTATCTAAATCTAAACGAATAAAAAAAAAAGTTTTTTTGTTACGCTTGCCCTCAAAAAGGCTGAACGGATTTAAATGAAATTGGTACACGGGTCGACCATGACCTGGGTTAGGACCTAGGATACTTTTTATCCCGATATTCTCACGGGATCGAGACTTATGCGGGTGAAACCGCGGGGCGCAGCTAGTGTTAATATAGGGTCAAATTATAAATCGCAATCAATCGTTCAAATAAGTACAGCTGCTTATAAAAACAATTAGTTATCAGTTACCGTTTTAACTTCTCCCACTCTGGGCGCAGCGGGAGGGCGTGTCAGACTCTTACTGACTAAAACCCATCCGTGTTCCTTCAGTTGCCTGTACGTTGCCAGGGGCCACGGTATCCCTTTCGGACTTTCCCGCAACCCCGGCAGGCATCGGTCCTATCGAACCCATTCAGTTGCTGACATCTATTTCAGGCGCGCGTGGAACACAACGCGCTGTCGACCCGGGCCTGCAGTGCTATTCTGTAACCATCTCACCGTGAGAACTTAGGTGAAGTGAGCTCGGAGTGAGCTGTCAGTCCCTAGTAGCAGGTGGAATGACAGCTCACTTCACCTAAGTTTTCACCGTGAGATTATTACAGAATAGACCGGCTGGTCCTTATCGGACGGCGAGCTACCCAATGCTCATCGTCCGACAGCCCGCGAAATTTGCCTCACCCTCACGCGTTCCACCTCCTCATTCGCGAGCATTACTGCTTCGCAGAAGAGGTGACGGCCTCCCATGCCCTCTTGCGCCGTACCATGGCCTGGACCAGGGCCGGACGCGAGAGATCACCGCCACCGATCGCCTCCACAAAGACATGGCGATGCTCCGCCCATGTCAATAAATGCCTTAGGCATTAAGTCCGCCTTTGTACAGCATTATTTTCCGTGTGCATATATTTAGTTTTGATCTATATATAATTATGTCGCAGGCAGATTGTATGATTCGTTATCATACAAACGACGTCGTTCGTTTACAAACGCTCGCAGGTGTGCAAAATGCCGAAGGCAACTAATGTAGGGTGACCATCATAAAACACAGGTTGAACAAATCAGACTTTATTCCAACAATCAGTTACTTAAAATAAGAGTAAATTATAATATTAAAGTCCTTTGCACACGTAGAATATGCACTGTTTAAAAAAAAAAACTAGTTCACAAAACCACTACTCGACGCCATTTTTCTTGTTTTGATTAGCAGCGACGCGCGTGGTAAGAAATCGATCTAAATACTTACTTTAATTTGCCGCAGCATTTTGTAAACGGCGTTTGAAATGTCATCAAATGTTGTGGCGTATTTTATAGTGACAAGGCAATTTACATTTTGCCTTCGGCATTTTGCATAACTGCGCAGGAGCGTTTGTAAACGGACGGCGCCGTTTGTATATTGACGAATCATACAATCTGCCTGCGACATATACACGGTGATATTTAATTCACTGTTATTAATCTTTCAGGGCGTGAAGTTGTGAACGTGATTATGAGCAACTTTCACTATGAGACCTACTCTGAAATATCGAAAAAATATCAGCATTATCAGCTGTTTCATACAAAAATGCAATATTTACCAGATGAAAATGTATTAAAGAGATGTATATTTTTTTGGTATTTCGTAGTTGGTTCTATACTGAAAGTTGTTTATTAAATAATCATGAGTAGGCAATTCCACCTCCCGAAAGGTTAACAGTGAATAAAAATCGCGTGCGTTAAGTCTCGCAAAAACTCGAAAATGGCTCGACCGATGGTGATGAAACTTTCGTAGCCGTGTGCGCGCCAGAGAAGGTTTCTAACAAAAAATAAAAATGCACTGCAACGTATGCCAGGCATTAGCTAGTAAATAAATAAAAACTCACGAAAACATTGACAACGGGCACAGCCGCCTTATACTTCATAGCTGCATGCAACTCCTGTAGCACTGCGTGAATTCTCTCAAAGAACTGAGCAGCCTTCTGCGTCATGGACTCCACGTCAGCTAACAGCTTGCGAATGAAGACCTCGTACTGTCGGTTGAATGCTAGGAGGTCGAAGACTTCTTTGTAATCTTCGCTGGAAATAAGATGATATAAAAGTAAGCAGAGCCATCTATAGTGAAGTCAAATTCAAATCGTTTATTTCAAATTGGCAGGCACATAAAAGGCACTTTTGAACGTCAAAAATTAATAAGAAAATCAATATACTCATTATTGATTCTAGTTGCCCCTTCCAAATGGTAAATTCTAAATTCTTACCCCTTACTTCTAAATTCTTGCCCATTCATCTCCATACGAAACGTATGGGGAAGAATGGGCAAGCATTGGAGAATGAGTTTTTAAGATCAGCCATCATCATCATCTGCCTAGCCGGCTAGCCTTTTCCCATGTGGTCGGCTTCCAGTCTAACCGGATGCAGCTGAAGACCAGTATTTTACGTGGAGCGACTACCTATCTGACCTCCACAATCCAGTTACTGGGTAACACGATACGGCAGCCTTTGGTTAGACTGGTTGTCATTTTGTCACGCACACAATCACAAATTGGAAATTTGATTACCAAAATAATGGTACCTAATGTTGATTGTTAGTTGAAAATTTGCACAACTTTGATTTTTTTGCTATCGTTGATTTACTAAGGTATGATTTATTGGTATGTACAGACGCCAGCACATCAACCTACTACAATCTGTCAAATTTCTTTAATAGATTTTCAACTTTATGATTAAAGCATAAGGTTTAAAGTTGATTGGGAAAATTTGACAGTTTCGGGTAGGTTGACCTGCTGGCGTCTGTACAGCGCCTTGAAATTTACTGTAAGTACTACTTAATTATGTTTACATTCCGTGTGGTGGACTCTCATAAACTTTGTCACGTAGTTTTTAAGCTTGTTTTAAATAATTTACGAGTATGTGAAGATATACTGTATTTTGTAACAAGTATTCCAAAGTTTCCAAACTAATGATTTTTTGACGAAATAGGTACAGACGCCAGTACATCAACCTACCACAATCTGTCAAATTCTTCTTTTCGATGATATTGAATGGTAGGTACGTAAAGAGTGGCACATACAAGCCCAGCAAAGATTAAATTGGCAAGAAAATAAAAATAAACTCACATAGTAACTTCATGATTCTTAGTCATGTCTATCATAACATTGCCGGTCTCACCCTGCACCGTGATAACGCCCTCGATGGCCGTCGTGAGGGTGTTGACTTTCTGCATCACTGTTATCAGTGCATTTGATAACATCACCGTGCATGCCTTTGTAGCGTCTACCAGGTTGTGGGGCACTGCAACACAGGATGTTTTTCTTTTAAATAGTTTGACAAGTAGATCATCAGATTAGTAGTGTGCGTAGGTACTTATGCTAATATTATAAATACGAAAGTACCTAATTCTGTCCGTCTGTCTTACCTTTTGATTTGGATGTTTGACAATGAATAGACCATGACCTGGGTTAGGACATAGGATACTGTTAATCCCGGTAATACGTTTCCGATCTCCACGCGCTAGAAGCCGCGGGAAAAGCTAGTCGGTCATGCAAAATAACTAAATAATGATTGATGGGCGGCCCGCCCAAATGTGCATCAGCCTTAAGTTGATGGGCGGCACGCCCAAATGTGCGTTAGCCTTAACTTGTAAGGCTGCTTATAGACCCATGTATAGTTCAAGGTTTTGCCAAAGTCGTCAACATTATAGCTTGTCCAAATAAGGCGATATACACGCATATCGATACGCACGTATCGACGCCAATTGCTGAGATAGGTTGGTTCTACGAATATTTAATATTATGTGAAAAAACATACGGTTATTGCTTCGACTTTGGTACCATTTACTCACACCAACAAACAGCTATACTAACGAAACACATTCTTTTATCGTCAATGCCTGCCGCTATTGGCCGGATCATATTTTTTTTTAAAGTAAAGCGGACAAGTGTGTGTGACGATGGTGTATTTGTCGATGTTGCGCGGGCACACGTTTTCGCGGAAACTTTTTGAGGTTGAATTAAATTATTATACAAAGTGTAACGTAAATAACGCAAGACCTCTTAAGGGGTCATTTTACTCATCATTGTGAAAAACTTCATGGTTGGTCCCATAGTAAAAGTTGTTCATAATGATGAGTACAATGACCCCTTAAGAGGTCTCACGTTATTTACGTTACACCCTGTATATTTTTATTATTTATTTGCTTGTACATTTGTTCACATTTTATTATTGCCAAGGCGCCAATACATTTCATCCGAAAAGTATAGGTAAAAGCATCGTATGTCTGCCGAAAACAAAAAAAAAACTGTCATGTACTTACAATCAGGTATCCCTTGACCCCCCTTCTTGCAGTCCCTATTGAACAGCCTGACGCCAGCCGTGTAGCCCAGCAGCACTTCTAGTTGCTGCAACTTCTCGTTGCGCGGTACCGCTACAAATAACTTCAGATCTTCCATGCTGAAAACGCTTTCTAAGGCTGCCATGCCTTCTTTTAATGTCTGGAACATTTAGATGGTAGGTACAACTAAATACCTATACGTACACTACGAATTAGTAGTCTAGATTGTACACTTCTAGAGTCGTACAATTATTTTGAAAAAACAAAAAGCGGTGTTAGATACTTCCTGCAAAAAGTTCAAAAAATGCAGTTATAAAAAATAACATTAAATTGTACTCTTTCTTATAAGTCTTTACTCTATAATTACCGTCCCTGAAATCAGAAGTAAGGTTGCCAACTTTATTTATAAAAGCAAAACTTCGGACATTCTATAAACAGTTATTGTTATTATTATCATTTCATTTATTATGTAGGTACATTACCATACGGTTTATATTCTGGCAAATAGACTTATTCATTTATTCATAAGATAAGCCTCAAGACTTAGGTTCAAGCAGACAGTCGAATCTCTGGACAAAGTCGAGTCTTGTGAGTTTCGCCTTAGTGCGAGTCCTGCCGGTCTATTCTGTAATAATCTCACGGTGAAAACTTAGGTGAAGTGAGCTGTCATTCCAACTACTGGCAGCTAGGGACTGACAGCTCACTCCGTGCTCACTTCACCTAAGTTTTCTCGGTGAGATGGTTACAGAATAGCACTGCAGCGTTCGATGTCGCCGATTATTGAGTGGCGAGTTTCGACGATGACGCATCGCTTTTAGGTCAGTCGGCCCTTAGGTACGTACCCATTACTTTCTGCGATCGTCAATACAGGTGATAATGGCGATTTCTAACTATATATTTTAAAATTACTCACAACAATAGTCCCAGGGTTTCCCAGGCCACTGGCAAGAATAAAATAAATAGAGATCTTCCTGAACAGCTTATTAAACCCCGCTTCATCGTTGGTGTCGGGATCCATCTCCGTAATCTCGTTGACTAGAGGACTTAAGCAATTCGCAATGGTCTCCAGATGGTTTTCGATTAAAATATGAAGTTTATCGTAGTTTGTTTGTAAAATGAACTGCATTTTCATAATGTTTAGTGCGGTTCCTCCACCTGGAAATGCGTCCGTAAATAAAATTGTCATCAAAACAAACATAAAATGTGATTAGTAGGTACCTATGTAGCGGTGCTACTCATACAGTACCCTAATTGCGTAATACACGACCAATCAGAATCTAAATCGTTTTGAAACAGATTGCTAATCCATTACTTCATAAGTTCAACAAAAAATTCTGCTCAACAACGTAAATAACGCAATGAATGTTGTTGAACTGTCAAAATGAAACAGATTAGTCGTAATCGTTGACGAAAATGTTTGATGAAAAATTACAGTGTTAATAGGTATGAGAGGACAGTGTAGGCCTATCAACAAGTACCAGGTACTTAGCAAGATAGAAAATGGTCGACAGATCTACAGTCTGTTAAGCCTACAACGTTCTCATATTCACAAAATCTAAAAGAAAAGAGTCTATATATAATAAAATAATAAAAATAAAAACCTATTTAAACCAAATGACACGACTGCCACTACAACAGTACAGTTACTGTAACAAATCTAATTTATTATAAAATATAGAACATTTTTGGTATATAATGTCAAATAACGAAAAGATTATGTAAAAGAAAAAAAAAAAAAAACGGAGCGGCTAGCGGGAACCGGGGCCAGTGTACATAAGTGAGGGGTAGGTCCAGGTAAATAACACACAGGTGCCAATTCATTTATGAAAATATTATGTTTGTAAGAAAAAATCTACATCTTTTAAATAAAATAACTTTTGATACTAGAAATAAATATAAAATAAATCAACCATTTTTAGATTATTTAAAGTACCTATACACATGTTTTATGGGGTAGGTACTGTGTTAAAATTTACAACAAAATACCTTGTGACATATCACAATTAAATGAAAGAAAATTTAAAACTCATATAAGAACATAGACGTATATATGTCTATGTATAAGAAGTACACTTTGTAAACAAGCATATCTATTACAAATTAGAAGATTATATCCATGATAAGAATGCTAGGAAACATGCTGGTTCTGCCCCATAGGACAATTTAGTCTAGACAAAACCAAACCGGTTGCTAACTTAAATGTATATGTATGTATCACACAATTAGTTTGTCTGTCATTGCTTCATTTTTAATTCTTTATACCTATTGTGGTATAGTAATTTTATTCTAGGTGCATCGTCTTCACCTGTAATTATATAATTAATGTATTTGTATATATTAATTATGTAAAACATTTTAAGAGTAACGGTGGAGTTTCTTTCTCATTCTTCTTCATACGAAAACTACCTTTTGGAAGGGCCTAGAATCAATTCTATGTTTTTGTAAATTTTGACGTTAAAAAGTGCCTTTTATGTGCCTATTTGAAAAAAAATATTTGAATTTGACCCCCTCGGACGTCAGGCCTCTGTACCGCACATGTGCCACAAACGTCGGCACATTTGGAAGTACTTGTTGAGTTTTGGGCAAGGCTTCGAAAAAACGCAGATTTCGTTAATACATAGCCAGTTAAACGGTACTTGTTATACCTTCCTGGCTTCGTTATTAGATTACCTAACTACTTATACCATTCATTATGCAAATACAACTGACCTTATCTAGCAACGATGCGTTAAGTTAAATAGAAAATATTACCGTCCAATGACAACCATGCGTGTTGACAGTTGTTATTATCCAAAGGTGTAACGCTGACATTTCGAGCCATTAAATCTTATTATCCATTGGTGTTACGACGACGCTTGAGAGGACTGGACTCGTGCTTATTACGCCTTTTCGGGACTTACACATGTGGCGACATCTTTATCGACACATTCGAACTACGCATCACACTGACGTCACGCAAAATTCAGCATCGCGAAAGAAGCGTTTACCGCGTGACTAGCATATAACAACGTCCCGACATCAATCGACACCCACCAGACACAACACCTGGTTGGAGGATCCTATCTTCTATGTAGGATGAGTGAACTTTACACCCTGTTCCTTGTGTCTCTATACACTGATAGGAAGCACCCTCAGACATTATTATATAGATAACTATTTATAAACTATCATCACAAATATAAAATGAAAAAGTCACATTGTAGCTACCTACTTGCCCAGATTTGAACCCACAACCTAGTGCATGAGAGGCGAGGCCTTAACCACTGGTTCAACATTGAGCTAGTGTGGTGATCAATGTTCAATTGCTCATGCCTGCTCTGTATGAGAAGTGGCCTTGACAATAAAAACTGGTATTATTTATAAGGAGAAATAAAAAACAGTTAAATAGGTACTTACGCATCACCATAGACCCACACTCGTCTACAAAATACGCTAAATTATTCCTGTTGATCGTCTTCGTGAAGAGTTTCCCATACTTTGGATTGAGTAGTAACAAATCAATAATGTATATCACGAACTCGGGATCAACAGTCACATTCTGTCCTTGACAATTGCGTGTTATTTCATTCGCCATGTTTTTGATTACGTTCTCATTACACGCCATTTTTGTGTAAACTAAATAATTAAGTAAGTATAAGATATAACGAAGAAAACTTGCGGTTCAAAAAAATTCAAAGTATTGTGATTATTTGTGATACAGTTGCTAAGCGATTACGTTGCGTTGGTGATAAGCTATGCTTCACCTATGCTTATTCAATGTAATCTTTGTCACGTTGACAGAGAACGCTTTCTCATAATTTGAAACCATAGTGAAAGATTATAACAATGCAATGAGGTTCAAATATCTTTTGGCAGCCAGTCAGATGCACATGCTTATTGTTACTACTAATAGATTATTATTATTATTGCTAATAGCGACCTGCGCATCTGATACTGCAATAATATAAAAAAATAACAAGCACAAATTCGTCTCTTCGAACTCGTAGCTCAAATATTTCTGCTACAAAGGAATCTGTCGTTTCTGTTGATCCTGATTGGAATTCTATAAAGTTATTATCCTGTTAGTAGTGAAAAAATGCTCAGAAAATAACACACCAGTAGACATTTTCATCATATTTATTCAATTCGTCCGTACAACCTCAGTCTAGTAATAATTCGACTCACATCTACGCCTGCCACGTGTCAGGCGAGCCTCATGCCTGAAGGCTACACTTATAACTATAGGAAAAAGCTATCTTATCGATCAATTGTAAGGGAGCTACTAATCGACCAAGATCATTAGAAAACTGCAGTCCTTTCACAGTTACTTCATTATTAACGTATACATCAATAATAACGACATTATTTAGACAACTTGTCAATGGCAGTAACCCAATACCAACCTTATAAAAACGAGAATAAAGATCACTGTGATTTTGACAGTGATGCAAAATCGGGGGTAAAATAACTGTAGTTAGCGCATGACTAATATCTTAATTCAATCAATCTGCCTACCCTATTCCCAACTTGTTGTGGTTCTAACCGGATGCAGCTGAATATCAGTATTTTACATGGAGCGACTGCCTATGTGACCTCCACAACCCAGGAACTGGGTAATGCGATACCCCTTGGTAAGACTGATTGTCAGACTTTCGAGCTTTTGACTACCCGTAACGACTGTCAAAGATCCAAGAATGACAGCCGGGACCAACGGCTTAACGTGCTTTCCGAAGCACGGAGGATCTCGATACTAGTATCTTACTTGGTGTCACGAATTGAGGCACACTCAAGGCAAAGTGACTCGACTCAATCGAGAAGCTCCTCTTTTTATAATTTCAGCCGAAAGACGTCCACTGCTGGACATAGGCCTCCCCCAAGCACCGCCACTTGTACCGGTTCTGTGTTTCCCGCATCCAGCAGATGCCTGCGGCCTTCACCAGCTCATCGGTCCACCTTTGTGGGAGGCCTTCCAACGCTACGTCTTCCGGTACGCGGTTGCCACTCCAGAACCTTCGTTCCCATCGGCCATCTGTTCATCGGCATCGGGCCTCATTTTTAGAAGTTAATAATGAGGTTCTCAAGTTAAAAACTGAACTGTAGTTCACCCAAGACTTTTCGTCAATATGCCTCTAGTGGTTAGCAAAAGGTACTTAACATAACATCACGCCTGTTTTTTCCGAAGGGTAAGGCAGAGGTGTACCCTATAGTACACCCACATTTCGCCAGTTATGTTTGAGTCCCATGTAATAGGAGGCGAGCCTATTGCCAACAACCGGGCACAAATCCAGACTCCGGGCTGCTACAGAGCCAGAGAAATCCCAGATGGAAAAACCCAATAACACTTTGCCCGACCCGGGAATCGAAGCCAGGACCTCATGCTCAACAGTAGAGTTTGCGACCACTAGACCAACGAGGCAGACAACGTGGTGAACGAACTAGGCATAATTAAAAGTATTGAAACATATTTTCATGACTGGCGAAATGGTCATTTCGCCAGTCATGTAAATATGTTTCAATACTATAGGAATTCAATACATGGTACAAAATATTTATATCTCTCAGCTTCTCCAATTGATCGATAAGGCAGCTCTAGCTGACTGTATTTACAATGTATATTATTATGAACTTACGCTAAAGGTAAAGGCTGTCTAGAGACACCAAGCTGCTACATTATGTAGGACAATTAATATAATTCTATCATGATTTCAGTATTAATCGTAATTTTCTTGGGCAGTAGAATTGATAGTGGTATCTATTATTAGAATACTAGCCAGCTAGTTTCACGTATTTTTAGCAATATAACTTCCCGGTTTTAGTCCCTGAAGGGGAAAGCAGAGATACAAATATTTTAAATTCATAGAATTTATACAAAATGTCAAAATTACATATCACTATCAATTTGACGCCCATAAGATCAGATGTTCATAATGCCATGCTATTTGAAAAAAGGAATTATTATCGATATGTTTAGGTAATACAGATTAAAATGCTCTACTTTAAAAATATGTGATTGACAAATACTTATCCAATTCTAGTACTCACATACAATAATTACACTTATATTAATTCACATCTATGTAATTTTTATACATATTAAAATAAGAATCATTATTGCATGTGGGATAGATCCTGAATATGATTAATCTAAACTATTGACTGAACTACAATATAAAATGGCTCTTATCTATGCGGAATAGAGTTGCTTACAAAAAAACAATTTTCTTTGTAGATTACTTCTCATACAAGACCATGTAAAACAGTCGACATCAATTAATTTCTTTACAATAGTCATCACAACATACCCTAAGTTATACATAAATTAATTTATTAATGTCCAAATCTACATGTAAATGTCTAATAAATATTATTTTATTTTTCTTTAAAATTTTAGAAGAAAATACCGTCTTGTTTTCGCGTTTAACAATTTCAAAAACTAGAATTAATACTAATTTGATATTTATTTAATCATGTAGATTTGGACGGGTGCCTAGTCATCAATAATGGCTTAATATATAATATAAAGAAAACAATAAATGCATTGTATAATGCACCAGTTCAAAATTAGATCAAATCTAATTAATGTATGTATACTTGCCGAATACGAAAACATTTGAATAAAGAAATAGTTTGCTGCCACATTTTGTTGTTACCAACGTACAACAAAATCATTAATAAACTTAACAACTATGAGTGGTAAACGCAATTCTAGTTTTTAAATATTTGACCGCTGAAAACATGTCTCAGCAGGAATCAAAAGAGAAAATATTCGGCAGTTATCAATGGTGCTCGAACTTATTGCCAGATTTTTTTTAAAGATAAAAGACTCCATTTGCTTTGTTTGTATCAAATACAAATTTTAAGCAAATTGCTACTCTACTTGAATTAAAAGACTACAGGCACAGATTACCAGATAAATTACTCCATTCAAAATTTTCAATACCTACTGCTATAATAAATAGCCTACACCTTTGAGTCGCTATACGCTGCGAACGAAAATGTACCTAACCTTACAAGCGTAAAGTGAGTTTTGCTTTGTAGCTGCGCTCCGCCGCGTGGTTATTGTGAATTGCCAGGGCTGCCTCCTTCGATAAAGATGTCAGTAGGTATTTTTTTCATGTTTAATTTTTTTTTAAATTACAGTTGACCATTCTATTCTTACCTCAGATGCATAGTTAAGCAAGTTATTACGTACCTACCAATAAAATACAAAACACGAATCATGCAAGTTTAAACAATTTATCTATTTAAAAAACGATAGTAAAACAAATTAGATACTCACATTTCTGTATTAGCAGGTAAACTGAAAAAAGATAAGTTTTTATCTCTTCTCTTGCTGGATCTCATCACACAATACACTAGAACCAGCCATATCATAAGAATCTAAAACTAAGAACGTCAAGTCGACCGAAATATATGCGTACGTACGCGCCTCGCGGCTGTCGGCAACCCACTGAGAAATGGGTCGCGTGCGACCCGGCGGCCGGTAGGTAGTTAGCGCGCGTAAGTATGTGGAGTGATTTATCTGGTAATCTGTGCTACAGGGCGTATCATACACCCCGAAGTTTTAAGCTAAAGCACTGGCCACACTGAGGCGAATCCCACACGGGACTTCACGAGGCGAATCCCACACGGGACTTCACGAGGCGAATCCAACGCGACTTCAGGACGCGAATCCCACGCGAGACTTCACGAGGCGAACCCCACGCGGGAATTCGCGAGGCGAATTCTATGCGGGACTTCACTCGTCGATTGTTTAAAGAATAAGGAGGAAATGCGCCTGTTTGAACACCTGCATCAACCGACGAAAGCGAATTTCTCGTCCCGCATCCCGTGCAAGATTCGCTTTGGTTTGGCCAGAGTTTGAGCGCGGATTTGAACGCGTTTGGAGCTTCTTTCTATTCGAAGTATTTTTTTTCTGTAGTCGAACCTAATACTTAGCTGATGTGTTACACAACCTGATCACGAATCGATGAGATTAGTTGACCAATACGAAAATATATATTTTATTTTCAATGGATTCACAATGCCTACGTGACGACTTAATAATTATCATAATTCAGAAACAAAATAATACACATTATTACTTAGTATTTTATAACAAAAACCTACAAGATGTCTTGATGAGCTACTTTGATGAACATAACATTTCGACCTAACCACAAAATTGACTGAATTCACGATTTCTAATAGCTTTTAGCTCATCTAAAAACAAACGAAACGCATATTTTCGTCACGAATGTAAGATTACCTTCGCATCTGGTGTTGGTTGAACTCACGCAGACGCTGTGTTAGCGCCGCGTAGACGTGCTTGTATCGACATTAACGCTAATGATGGCTACACATGATGTGTACGGCATCATTAGCATAGCCGCAGCCAGATGCGAAGACTGCCTTAACTTGACGAACACAAGCGTCACGAAGACAAGACAACGCCGAGTACTGACTTAGATCAAACTTCCTACTTACTAATTTAGTCCAAGAAATGATTTTTCAAGTACTTCATCATGCTGAATGTGTGAAAACTCTCTTCGCCGATGACTTTGAATAGGGCCTTGTCGCAGATCGCAAACTGTCTGTTTTTGGGGTCAAACAGTTGTTTTTCTTTGATGATTGCCCACACCCTTTTGACGACCTCGTGTCGTGGTAGTTCGCTTTCTCCCATTAGTTCTGCTAAGGCTGGTGATAGTTTGCAGGCCTTAGTGTACCCGCCGCCCTTGCGCCGCTTTGTGACACCGCCAGCGGCGCCGCCCTGGAATTAGTTGTTTCAAATAAGTAAATGAGTTTCGATTGATTTTGTGTGGATTGTTTTATGTTTTTTTTACCCGACTACACCAGAAGGAGGGTAATGTTTTTCGAGAGTATGTATGTATGTCTATTTCTTTGACGGTCTTAAGCCTAAACGGCTTGATGGATTTTAACATAAATGATGTGTCGTTAGATTCGTCTTAATTGTGAGTGACATTGGCTTTAAATTATCTATATATATTGCATCTGAAAATACAAAAAGAGGGGAAGGTATTTCATTAATAAATAACAATATTGATAAGTATCAATAAAAGCTAGTAATGAGGCAATTCCAAATATACGGTGCGGCGGGGGACAAACCAATAACCTGAAATATGGTGTAACTTTTGTTTCCTGCAATACTAACATTCTGTAGATTATAATATAATGCTTGTTTTTTTCTTTTCAATTATGTGTTTTTGCAGCCGGGTTTTTTGTTATTAAATAATTTTTTCAACCTGTATTGTCCCACTGTTGGGCAAAAGCTTCCCAACAGCGTTGTTTTATGTTGTTGTGTTAATGTTATGTGACACATTACATTTATAATATCACGCCTGAATTTCCCGAAGAAGTAGACAAAAGTTTTCACCGGTAATGTTAATTGCTATGTTATCTCAGGGCGAACCTATTGCCATTAAACGGGGCACAAATCTAGACTGGGCTGCTCAAAATTTCCACATATATTTTTTGCTAAGTCTTACATACCTTCTTCGTTTTTTCTGAGCTCTTCTTGGACTTAGGAGTGGGTTTTTTTTTCTTTTCTTCAACCTTCTTCTTTCTGCCAGACTGGAACAGAAACAAAAAGATTTTATTAGGCACTATGAGTCCATCATCAGCAAATTAGTTTAAAAAATTGGTTTGTCTTGTGAATGGCAGTTCAGCTTCAGAGGTCTACTCCTTAAACTTATGTTGATAATGTTTCAGAAGATTTTAATTGGATTTACCAGAGGTATGGCTATATTCATGGCTGGATTTCATCCCTATTTTTAACACTATCATTCGGTGCAGGATGGTATTTTTATAACCCTGTATACTAGGAAGAATAAATTAAGTAAGTTAAGAAAATAAAACCACAAATTAGCACTAAACACCTTTATTGAAACTAAATCTTAAACCAGTCCAGACACACAGTGCCGAAATTACGGTCACAGCCGTTCGTAGAGTTTTAGACTAAAATAAATACTTACAACTAATTTTAGACTTTTTAATCTTTACAATATATTAATGGTTGTAAGGAAATGAATGGAATTGAAATTGGTTTTTTTAAATTATTAACTAATATGTTAGTGCGTCCTGAGTGACGATACACCGCGTCTGGCGGATGCCGGAACGGATTTCTGATATTTGTGCGCACTCCGGACAAGTTCAAACGTGTCGAACATTTGTTTAATGCGCCGATCATTCCGACTGCGCGGTGAGCCGTCACTCAGGACGCACACTTAGGGAAACCTTATGAACAGAAAAACATGAAAAATGAAACAAAGTGGTTATTTTGGAGGAGTACAGCAATTATTTTTACAATAACAGACAGAAGTTCAATGACTTTTTTTGCATCGTGATTCGTGATAACTGTTTAAGGATTGTAAATACCTATAGACCATGACTGATAAAAATAGTTTGCTGAAGATTCACTCAAATATCCCTTTACTTCTTATCATACCAACTAGACTTAAAACTAAGATTTCTCACACATCAAAATATAAACCTATTTTTACGATTAAGTTAAAAGAGGTCACACTCTGTGAGCCAAGTTTAACATGGCTGATGGAAAATAAGAATGAAGATGAAATATAGACAAAAGAAATAAGTAAGCAAGCTAATTGCAACTACTTTAACTATGAAATATGTCAGGTTTTGGATCAAGATGCTTGGCCTAGTCTCTTGTTTTAAAAGAAGATAAGCACTGAGACGCAAATTATTTGTTACCTGCATGCAGAACTGCTGCAACAAGCATAACACAGCTAATCTACTATGATATACTTCGAAAATATACAATATATTTAAAACTATAATTTGAGCATAAAATACTGTTTTTTTATCACAAAATAAGATCAGCCTTCAATTTTCCTCAAATCAATCTTAAAACATATACATGCCGGTGGGAAGTAGCTGTCATCTACTGACATTTCATATCCTTAAAACAGTCTTACACTGATTATTTTAGACAATTTATTTTTAGCATTGAATACTCATCTCAAGACACACTTGCTTTTCCAACTCACTTTAGACATTAGCAGAATGGTCGACATCGGCTTTGCTTGTCATATAAAAAAAAAATAGAATAGACAATTTATTTAAGTTTTCGTGCAAAACATTACAGAATAGAATCCCAAGTCTTTGTACAGAACTTCGGGGGTCGGGTTGGCTCCTTCCCTCAAATATGGCGAGGGGGGGTAATGACTGAACTTTGCGTTATGCTCGTGAACGGGTGCTGCTTGTGGTGACTGGTCGTCTTGCTGACCATGGTTTTCGTTATTGTTATTAGTAATTAACTGTTTATTTATTTTTACTTCGATGGTCCTAGTTTATCATTTGTGACTTCCCGAGTTACAGCTTTAACTATATGTAACGGGCACGCCCTTTATGCCTGGAGGCTTTCATTCGGGCTTTTTACTTTTTAAATTTTATTTTCGCTTGAGTATATATTTCGATATTGTTTGTTTGTTGGTATATTGGCGTGTGCTAGATGATATATAGAAAATAATTTAATTTTATGTTTTGTGTTGCGTAATGTAAATTATTTTGCAAAAGTACTATTCTATAGAATCAAGTTTTTCTAACTGAACAGACAGCTGTGCTCCTGGGGAGTTTGTTGCGCCACTTCTTCCCAGCTAAAGCACTAGGAAGTGTTGAAAGGCTGGAGTTTTTGGGGCTGTCTTATGTAATTTTGACGTTTGGAAAGTGCTGATTCTAATACTGAGAACAATTTACAATCTAAAAACCGACAGACATACCTACTTATTTAGGTTCAAATCGAGAAAATAACAAACAAAATAATACTTGTATAATAAACAAACTGCAATCTTAAGAGAGAAAAAAAATCGAGGTATCTGTCATCCATCTTCTCACAAAAATTTCACATTCACGACAATGCATTGTGTTGCGTAATCTATAATTAGCACACAGAAAAACCTTTTTTATAAAGTAGACAGGAGACTGCAAATCCATTTTCTTAAACATACTAAGAGTAATGGCTTGCGCAGATGGTACGGCAGAGGATTTTAAATTTAACAACCGAATACAATACTTATCCAATCGAAATAAGGTATATATTTCAATGCTCGGGGATCGAATTTCTAGCATCGCAGCCATTTTCTTTGGATCACTGTAGCAGTCTGCGCAGGCCATTAATGTCGTGGTGTAGTTACACCATCTTTTTAAAGCAGTTGGGAACCAAAAACATCACAATTTTTTTCTTAAAGCGAATTTTTAATACTTTATTTGCACTTCAAATAACAATATCATTTGATTTTGTTGTCAAGGATTGACATAATATGTCAATCCTTGATCAAGTTTTATATTATAAAACTTAAATCGAGCATTCTGTGGCTTAAGTCTGCCAAACGGCCCTAACCTTGAGCATCATAATTTATGTGATAGAATTTTTGACAGTCATAAGTAACTGTAATCTTTTAATTCATTTATTAGATATTTTTGGCCTCAAGATCAGACTGTCATAGAGTAAAGACTTGTTTTTACAAAGATAGCTAAATTCTATCGGAAATAATGAGACAATGGTGACCATTGACTTGTAAAAAAAGAACAATTTACATGACATCACAATAATTAAAACCAGCATTCATATTATTTTCCGAAGCTTTCTCATTAGGTGGTGCTTCAACCGGCTTAGGTATAGCACCTTCTTGTACAACAGGCTCAGGTACATTGGAAGGTGGTACCACTGTCTTAGGAACACCAGTCGATGTTACAACTGGCCTAGGTATCGTACCAAGCGCAATAGGGATACCCGCAGCCGCCATATTATTCGGAGACGTCAAGTGACACGGGATACTGTTTACGCGGTAAATTTTCTTCGCTTCATACTGGATCGGAGGTGGCATTGAAGTGTAGTTATCCATCATTTGTGGTTTCGGTGGGTCTTGCCGCTTATAACTTTTGTCGTAAAACAACTGGTTTATTTCTATCATCATGGCATCCCTTTGTTCGTCGGAAAGTTTCCGAAGCTTTTTAGCTATCAGTTTTCCGAAGATATCCGCTTCATCATCCTCGTGGGTAGTTGGAGCCACTCTCTTTAGAATTAAGCCTTTTCGTGGACGGTTGGGCACATGTGTCATTGAAGATGTTGTAATGGTGGATTCTTGTGGTAAAGGGCGATAGGTCTCGTCCGAATATCCGTCAAGAAGATGCCCGTCGTGGTGGCACTGTAAGCAAAATGGGGACATGATTTTTCGGAAGTCTAAGAGAAGGAGAGGAATGATCAGTTTTGTGTAAGTGTTAGTGTGGGGTGGGTAATGCCAAAAGTTATATTTGCTCGGTCAACTGTGCGTCAAATATGATAGTCACTGGAACAGGTTCCTACGATAGGGTTTATTCATGTAGAATACTGGTAAACGGCGCCGATATGCCATTTTAATTGGTTGTTTGGCTAATATAACATCGTTAGGAGCTCGAAGCGCGCTTCCACTATATACGATCCCCAATTTTCTACAAGTACCCTGTCCTGTGACTGCATGAAATGTATGATTAATGGCGATTGGTGAACTATTGTGTCTGCTTTGCAGTGAAAGTGTTTGTCAGTAGGCACAATATTGTATGGCATTAAGTAATCAGGTTAACAGAAAAAGAAACAGGCATCATTATACACTAAGGACAAGCGCCAATAACTTCAATCACTTGCCAAGCATGGTGATTATGACAATACCAGATTGCAGCAATCTATGACGACTTATGCTCAATAGGGCTTATTATCAGGAGATACCACAATTTATAAGAAGCGTATGAGAAGAAAATATGTGAGTAAAATTCTAAATGCTAGCAAGATCAGGCAAGAATAAAAGGTTTTTAGTTGGCAGTTAGTAAAATAAAAGCTAATAAAAATGATTATGAATGGAGTATAAATGATAAAAAAATGCGATTTAATGAATAAATGATTAAATAAAGGAACAAAAGAGTAAAATTTGGTTTCAATTACATACCTCAGGGGGGATTGTGAACATTTAAGTTGCACTGCACCATTGTTTCCGCTGAAATTGTTCACGTGAAATAGGGCGAGATTGATGGGTTTAGCCCTGCTAGATCTCAGGAGAGTGCATTCGCAATCCCGACGATGTTTAGACTTTAATAAATCGAAATTTAAAGTGTATTATAAAAATATTGGTCAAATAACTTGCAATTCAAGTTTATTAAGAAAAAACAAGCCAAATATAATATGTAGCTTGGAACAAACTATTGATTATTTTATAGTTGAACATACAATCATACAATGTATGACTGAAGAAATTCAAATGGTAAGTTCGTAAATAAGATCTTTTCGGTGGGTCCAGTCTCAAAAGCTTTACTACTATTAAAAAATATTCTCCAAAATGTTATAATTTTAAAACAACTGGAGAAATTAGTTGGATGTTTAGACAATCAGTTGTATTTTTGCTTCAATATGTCATAGTCCACTGTCGGGCATAACCATAACTCCCTAAAGGTGGTAATCATAGTCACAATGCAAAGCAAGGTTGTTTTGTTGTTTCCTCTTAAAATGAAAACGTTTGACCTATCTTGGCTGGTCATAAAATTACAATTATATTTAATTTCTTAATTCTATGCAATTACCTCTACCAGAGTGCCAAGATGTGTTGGTCAAATGTACGTAAGCTAAAGAGATATGTATGTAGTCGGCTCAATCACTAAAATTCCACTTCAACCAATGTGCTTCTTGCACTTTATAGTCAAGGCTCGCAACAATAACAAAAATTGTCTGTGGTATATCTATATGTCATGTAATTTTCTGCCCTACATACCTATCTCTTTTGCTAACTATACTACTAATGTCAAAAAGTCTACTCACCCCCCAATCGCTGTCATTGCTATCATCATGTTCCTCATCGTCCTCATCATCATCTTGGTTCTTCCATATCTTTATCTTCTTAGGAACCACCCGAACCGCCTTCTCTGGTGGTTCTTCCTCAACAGAATCCTCATCGGAGTCCATGCTGTTGACATAATCCATCACCAGTTGGTCAATCAGTTTCTTTTTCTCCGTTAAGTCTACTCCCAGCTTCTTCTCCAGCTTTTGAATAACTTTCTTGGTTGAAGTCTTGTCGAGACTGGCATTATCGAGGATTTCTGGCGGAAAGAAATGGCAATTTTTAATAATAATATTGATAACTATCGATCTATCGATATCGATTTTCGTTTCGATCGACCCATTCGACACTCGACAGCACTGTGTCGAGATTTGCGTTTTGTTATTTTAATTTAATTTTTTATTATTATCAAACTTATTATTACAGTTTGCACCTTAAATTAAATACAAGTTATCGGTTCATGAGACTAAAAAGTAGAAGTTTTTAGTATGTTTCAGAACTACAAGCAAAGGTGGTAATGTACCATACATTACCACCTTTTCTGGAAAGCATTTTTAGGTCGCAAAACTTTCAGGCCGAAAACCAAATACTGGTAGGTACCAGATCCAGTAATTAATACCATATTAGATGTACCAAATGCGATGCAAGAAGTTAACAATCAATCGATACTGTAATTCAATGTTGCATTGTATGTAACAAAACGCATCATACATTTGACAAAATTGATTACCTAGGTATCTAAAAAATGCATCATTCCGTTATTCGCTTGATTACCAAATTACTAAAAATATTCAATTTTTTTTCTTAATCATTTGATTCAAGAAATAAAGAAGCTAGTCAATTGAATTCAGCGCCGCCCACCATCATTCCACACAATTTCAATAGAATACAATGGTACACGAACCAATTCGCTAGGTGTTGTGTAAAAATAAACCAACAAAACGACATTAAATAGCGAGAAAAAGGATTTTAATAAATCTTTCAACATAAATCAAATCCAATTGAAATCCTTTATTACCTAAGCTTCAGTCAATTGCGGTTATATATAGTAATAACAGAGATATTTTGACAAAAACATTTACGATAAATCGAAGTTCACGTCCATTTCGGCGTTGGAAGCCATTTTACTTACCCGGGCAGATCATCGAATTTCAGCAATAAAATCTCTGAGTTTGAGTAAATAACATCTTCTTTAGAGTACTAACCTGCGATTTCTTTTTGCAGTTCTTCCTTGGTAATTTCAGTCTCCGATTCGGCCATTTTTTCTGCTTGAACGGGTATTTTCTTTCTTCAGTGCCTGATAAAAACTTTGCTTGCAAATCTAGCTAGCCACACAATAATATACCTACGCGCTATGTGCAACACGGCATCATTGCGAAATTAGCCGAATATCACTTCGGAGCGAATCGTTCGTCCAATACAATTTAAGTATATAGTAAACATCACAGCATCAAATTTTTTCAATAACAATTTACAAAATAATGCGTCCTATTACAAAAGCTTAAAGTTGACATTGGTAAATTTCTAAATTGGTATAGTTAGCAAGCTGTTGGAAATAGTGTACAGAAGTACATGCGTTCATAATACTTCAAAATATGTTGAATTTGCGTAATATGTGATTATACAGAAACAAAACTTATTTTCATCATTCCAATTACATGAAATACCTAAAGTTATATAAAAGAGTAAGCGTATCGATATATCAACCACACTTTCCAACGAAATTGGATTGTAACATGCAAGCGTATGTGACTTAAAATGAATGCATCCTTAGAATCGTCAAAACCACGCGTGTGTGTTTATTTGTCAAATTGTCAATGTCAAAATCAAAATCCTAACCTCACTCGTTGTACGGTCTGCGGATTTCTATTTGATAAATTGCAGGATTGCGAATTAAACAAAAGTAATGGCGAAAGTAAAGAATAAGAGAAATTCCGGCTTCGCCGACAAAGTCCACAACAAGAGGAAAACGGAAATCAACAAGAAAAAGATGAATCCTTTCGAAGTACACATCAACAGAGAAAAAATAAAAGTTTTGGGAAAGAAGTCGAAGCATGACAGAGGATTGCCAGGTGTTTCTCGAGCTAAAGCTATACAGAAGGTAATTACCACTATATTATAGATTTGAAATAGGTCTAGCAATGCTTAACACTTTTACAGCAACTGCGGGTATTTGTGTCAATATGGCAGCATAATACGTGTTGCTCCGACCCCAAGTAACGTGGGACAAGGGCAGGAAGATGATGATGATGGCAGCATATTAGACTAAGGTATCGATTGTGATCAATAATCCTCTACCAATATCAAACTTGGTATGAACATTGTGAATTTGTGATAGATATTGCCTGAGATTTTCTCCTCAAATTATTATCCACCTGCACAACAGCAAAGACAGGATATTTTTCTTTCATAATTGATCAATTCTTAATCTCGTTTTCCACCTTTCACCTTATAATTTTTAAATTGTAATACTGTCATACAATTATTTATTAAACAGAGAAAAGAGACGCTAGGAACGGAAATGAAGTTAATGAACAAGACCAATGCGTTCATTGACCGTCGTATTGGAGAGAAGAATAACCAGCTATCAGCTGAAGACCGTATGGTGGCTCGCTTTGCGGCAGAAAGAGCTAAGCAGCACAACAAGAAGAATATTTATAACTTGGCTGATGACGAGATTCTCACACATAGGTTTGTGACTGAGATTTTTTTAAACTTTAAGTATGTGATATAAAAGGTACAGTACAACTATTTTCTTAATGTCCCTCGGCAAAGTTTGTGTTTTGTCAGTTATCAGTTGCCCTTTGCACTTGGTGCATTTTCAATCGACTTGGAAGTATATAGAATTGTTAATATTCTTTTACCTTAATGTAATTTATTAAAAAAATGGGAGGTATGCTGTTTGTATTCGGAAATGCGATGATTCCCGACGGACATTAAGAAAATAGTTGTACTGTACAACGGCAGACTTAATGCCTTACATTCACTATCAGTCAACCAAACAAGAAATAGAGTGGTTTTGAGATCTTCTTCTTTTCGTGTGGTTAGTGGTTGAGAGATAACATGGAAAATAATTTAGATAATATGGAAGGATGAAAAAAAAAACCTTTTTAAATAGACCATCAGCTACAATGTATTACTAGCAACATAGATTTTGTCAGATTAATAGTTCTTTGTTCAAAATAAGGGTAGTATTGTATTGACAACTATTTCTTAAACTAAACAAGAAAAAGAGTGGTTGAGAGACAACATGGAAGGATTTAAAAAAAACTTTTAAAATAGACCATCAGCTACAATGTATTACTAGCAACATAGATTTTGCCAGATTAATTAATTTAATTAATAATTAATTTCAGAATAAAACATTCTATACATTGTTAGTAAATAGTACTTATAACTAAGTTAGTAAATTATGAATTTATTATTTATTTTATTTAATATATATATATACATATAATTTTCTTTTTTAAATGTTTTTATAAAAACATAAAAAGAAGATGTATTTATTTAATATTTCTTTTATTTAATATGTATACATATAATTTACATTTTTAAATATTTTTATAAAAACAGAAAAACAAAAACATTTAAAAATATAATAAATAGTGTTCCGCCGGTGTCGGGAGCAGGGTCCAAGCTACCGGTGGTTAGGGCTGCAGAGACAGGAACCTCCTCACAATGCGAGCGGTATCGAGGAGTACTGCCTTCTGAATCAGGCCCTTGATCCAACCGCCTAACAAGAGCCTCGAAAGATGTTGGTCGAGGCTTTCGGCCATCAGTCCATTGGCCGTTACGACAATTGGTACAATGATAGGCTCACATTCCACATGTGAACAACCGCGTGTGCTAAGTTTAGATATTTTATTTCGACTTAGCACACTTACTTTTTGTATTTATTTATTATTATTATTTACAATTCGGCTATTTCATATTATATAGGGCACCTCCAGATCCGTGAACGGTCCAGTGCCTCACAACTGGGCAATCAACCCAGTATAGTATTCAGAAGGTTGTTGGGGCTGCCGCACGCGGGCGCATCAGGGAGGCCACTCTTTTTCTTACTATTGCCCTAAAGCAGTCCGTGCTGGCCTTAGAAAAAGCTGATGCACTGCAAAACCGAGGCAACCCCAACAGCATCCTAAAACCATTATTGTACAGGCATTGAAAGATAACGGACCCACAGACTGCAGGCATGAAATGTCTGGCAGTATGCCTTAAAAAGAGTAATTTTTACCTCTTTGTTACACTGTGCAAACCTGCAAGCCAGCATATTGCATCTCACTGCCAATGCCCTGCGTTTTTGTTCAATATGCAAAAAATCTGAGAGGTCCTCGGTGACCCAGTGCCCCAGGTACTTGAATTTGGTGACCCTACTTAAAGGCAATCCTCCAAGTCGGACTGATCCTTATGAGGATGTTAAGGGCTCTGGCAGATGGGCTGAGCAGCACGACACCGGCTCCGCTGAGCTCACCTATGAGTCCATCAACGTACAGGTTGACCCTTCGTGGTGCAGTTAGTCCTCCCTGTCTCACTCCACACTTCAACATATAGTCTGACGAACATTAATATTATTAGTTTGGTTGTTGTACCAATATCTCAATATATTTATCATATCCCTGGGTGTGCTGGTTTCCCCCTGGAGCTTATCCGTTCGTCCGTCCGTCTTATAACACGTTATAAGACACCAGGTAAATGCCTTCGACAGGTCCAAAAATCAACCGTATATAGGCGTTTTCCTTGTAACATAGTACTGGACAGAATGCTTGAGTCGCAGCACCACAGTTTCAGTTAATTCATGCAGATCTATACGCTCACTTAGGTGACTATCAAACAAACCATCCAGTACTTTGACGATTACCATAGCCAATGAGATGGGTCTGGAGTTGTTCCCATTAAAAATAAGGGTAGTATTATATTGACAACTATTTCTTATTACAGAGGTCAAACACTGGAGCAGATTGAAAAGTTTGACGACCCTAGGTCTGAGGACGAGGATGATGAAGATGGCAGGAAGTTTGGGGGATTAGGTGGTAAGCAATTTTTAAAGTACAGACGCCAGCAGGTCAACCTACCCGAAACTGTCAAATTTTCCCAATCTACTTTGTACCTTATGCTTAAGTGATAAAGTTGAAAATCTGTTAAATAAATTTGACAGATTGTAGTAGGTTGATGTGCTGGCGTCTGTACCAAGAATTTTTTTTGCAAAATGATTGCTGTACTTACAACAATTCCATAAAAAACACTTTTTTATAAATAAAAACAACCGCCTTCCAAAAAAACAATAACAAAAAAACAAAAGTGAAAAATAACTTAAATTTCGGAAGTCCGTAGCAAATAACGAAAATACAAAACCATAGACACCAACTTCCAAAATGTAAGTTATTTTTCACTTTCTTTTGGTTGTAAGAAAGTTTTTATTTCTCTCTTTTTAGTGAGTCAGTTTGTAATGTATCTAAGTTGCAATAGCCTAATGTTAACTGCTCATCACCTTTTTACAAAATATTGCTTTTCCCGATGCAGGGACGTTAATAGTTGAAGATTTCTCCTGGTACTAAACCATCAGCTCTACTTCTCCATATGCATTGTGACGAGCATGAATTACTTGGCAGCCAAATAAAACTAATCGAATCGCAACCAGTGAAATATTTATTATCGATTAGTTCCGGTGGCCATCTGTGGTCTTCATCATCAGTTCCACTTCACCTAATGGTGCTTTCCGAGAGCAACTGCACGAGTTACTATAAAAAATACCCAAATCGCTATAGGTATTATCCCATCATCAGATCCTGACCTGATGACAATGGGACCACCTTTCAAACAGAAAAAGAACACGCGGCAGAACAACTTGACATAAGGAGTACTTTGAAGCATAGAGTAAAAATATAGAGATGTTTTTGTTTTAAAATAATTTAAAAAATATTCATCAACTCGAAAACGTGAGAATCAATAGTAAAATAGGCCCTAGTGTGAGTTTCTTTTAAGCATCTCGACTTTACGCATCGATCGCGTTCGGCGCTCCGATTGGCCCTTCACTGGCCTTCACTGGTGAAGTGGTAACTTGTAGCTACTACTCGAATCGCACGCGCTGCCGACAAAGGGAACAGCGATTCATAAATGTTCAAAGCAAAATAAACTCTCGTACGTGGTGATACAGCATAAGCTATTTTGCGCGCAAAATTTGTTTTCAAAATTGTTTCTAATATTTTATTTGTTTATATAACGATTGTATTACCAAGACAAAACCATTTCGCTGCGGGAAAACAACAATTAAGATTTCACGGTGTATAAACATTCGAATTGATAACCTCCTCATTTTTGAAGTCCAAAAACGAATAATCAAGTAATATATTCTATTACTAATAATTTATTGTAAGTAAGAAACTCTTATTATAAAATACTTTTCCATTCCCTAGATAATTTCGTAGCAGAAGGCCATTTTGGTGGAGGAATGCTATCCAAAACCGATTCGAAAGACGGCGCGAAATCCCACAAAGACCTCATAGAACAACTCATTGCTGAATCCAAGAAGAGAAAAGCAGAGAAACAGAAGGAAAAAGAACAAACTCTAGATTTAACAGAGAAGTTGGATACAGAATGGAAAGATCTCCAACCAGTAGTGTTTAAGAAAATGAGAACAGAAGAGAAAGAACCTTCTGCAATAGAAAAGCTTCTGAGTCAAGCAGAGAAGAAGAATATGGACTATGATAAAATGATGAGGGAATTGAGGTTTGAGAAGAGAGGCACTGTAAGTAGAAAAAGATAAACTATTAATACATATAAACAAAAAGTCACACATTTTCCCTTGGCAGAAACTACAGACCTGCTATGATTCTTAAATACTCCTTTTGCGTCATCTTAGTTGTAAGAATTTTTGTGGTTTATCCTTTGACTAAAACTCACCCGTGTTCCTTCAGTTGCCCGTACGTTGCCAGGGGCCACGGTATCCCTTTCGGACTTTCCCGCAACCCCGGCAGGCATCGGTCCTATCGGACCCCTTCCGTTGTGCTGACATCTCTTTGTGGTTTATCCTTCACTTATAAATTTTAATAAACATCTGTATACTAGAGTAACATTCTTATTCCAGCCTTCAGATGGTCTGAAGAACGATGAGAAACAAAAAAAAGAAGACATGGCGAGATTGGAACAGCTAGAGAAGGAAAGAGAAATGAGAATGATTGGAGATGAAGAGAAGATTGCAGTCAAAGCTAAGCCAACTGCAAGGAAGCATAGGTAATGGATGCTACAGTTGTTTGAGCAAGTTCTTAAAAGCATATTTTAAGCTTTCTAATATTGGAAGGATTAAATCATTCTTATACTTGCCATATTTGCAACTACTAAGCTACAAGATCAAATTTTCAGGCAAAACTTCACAAACGTGATTGGTCAATAATTAATAATGATCAGTGATCGGAGTAGGTAGATTGATTTTTGGTACTTGTATCATAAATGCACACAGAAAGAATAACATGGATAAGCCATTTTTCCGGAAAGCAATTCCGGTATTTCCGGATTCAATTAAATATTGTTAATGTTGGTAGTGATATTATTACTACTCAATTCAAAGTTGGTGATGGTATGTTCAACAGCTTAAGCAAACAAACACAATACTAAAAATATTGTTATAGTACATCCAAACATGGTTTAAACTCCTTGTAACAAGTAAAATATTACTTACCAAAGCTTGGAATCGTGACTGTTTGCCGTTAAAAAAAATTATGAAGAATATAATATTGCTCATTTTAATACAATTACTACCTAAGTTCCGTTTTAAAATAATCAACCAATTCCGGAGGAACGTCCATATTAATATATACGTTTCGGATCATTGACCCCAATTCAATCTACCTACTCCGACCATTGATAATGATACAACAAACAAAATACTAAAGACATAATTTCAAGTGTATGTAGTTGTATTATAGTGTAGTTAATTTAATTTGACCTGGTATAGTGGTTGACTTTGTTATTATTATTACAGATCAGCAGAAGATTTAGATGATAATTTTGAGCTCGAAGATGAACATGATTTCATGCTGGCTTATGATAAGGAAGGAAAGCCATTGGTGCCTGAAAATGTACTCAAAGATTTTTCAGGTAAGATTATGTTATGTGAGGACCTCGTGGCTAAGTAATAACTACCGCACGGGTCGATCTATCAGGTTAAGCTACGCTTGCCGGGGTTGGTCTGTGGATGGGTGAACATCTTTACATACCGAGACTCCTCCGTGCCTCGGAAAGCACGTTAAGCCGTTGGTACCGGCTGTCAGTCGTTACGGGTCGTCAGAAGCCCGAAAGTCTGACAACCAGTCTTACCAAGGGGTATCGTATTACCCAGTTACTGGGTTGTGGAGGTTAGATAGGCAGTCGCTCCATATAAAATACTGGTATTCAGCTGCATCCGGTTAGACTGGAAGCCCACCCTTATATACATAGTTGGGAAAAGGCTAGGTTTCATTGACTTAGTTTTATGTTTCTTTAAAAGTAAAAAATCATGTAATCGACTATGGATCGTTGCAATGAATGGTCGTGAAACAATATTGCAATAAGCACTTGTAACAGTTTATGTTCTTATCCATTTGCCTGCATGATGTTTAAATCGCCTATAAATACATACATAAATTCATGCCTTCTTCCCACGGGTACCCCCATAACAAGAAAGAACTACAGAAAGGCACCTGTTACGATCCTTACATACTCCTTTTGCCTCGTTTACGTTCATACGTTCGGCTTTTCTGCTACCAGGGTTCAAATTTATACAATAAGGTAAATCGAGCCTTATCGCTATATCCCTTGCCAAAAATCAAATGTAAGTCTTTGGTTTCGGACTGGTTAAAAAATATGGATTATAATTTTACAGAAAATCTACTTCATTCAAATTAAATTATTACGATGTAAGTTTATAACTTGCACCAAAACCCTCTCACGTACACAACGGCACACTACACCTGACACTCAAAACTACACACAACATTACACACTCTCATAGACACACACATACACACAGATACAGGCGCACTGATTAGCTTTTTGTTTATAGTTTATTTTTAACTTCTACCCCCAAAATTATAATAACTTAAGTTTTTAGTTTCTCTAACGTTAGATTGTAATATCATATTTTTTAAAGTAAAACTTTCTGTTCTTCCGTGGGGTGGGGACCTGGTGATTTGTAATACAGGCATTTTACGCCTAACTCAGACACCAGCTCCTCACATTGCTAAAAAAACAAATAATAAATAAATAAATAATACATCTGGTCATACACACACGCCGGTTGCGAGTACTACGCACCTGACCTTTCAGAAGAACATCATCAATAAGGTCACTATATGCCCTCCTAGGGCGTCCCCTCCCGACGTTTCCACTTACACAAATGCTTTATTAAATCTTGTATACCTTTGTTAAAACCTTACCTTTTGTTGTCGCCTATAAATAATATTACAATTTTAGTGCCAAATGCAAAACCCAAGTTTGAAGATGGGATATCAGACACATCTGATGAGGATGGCGAAGGAGACGATGACGGTAGTGACAATGAAGAGAATGAAGCAGAATCAAATGACGATAGTGATGAAAATGAAGAAAGTTCTAAAAAAACAAAATTGAAAGAAAAAGGCAAAGTCAAACTGGTTTCAAACAAAAAAGATGATGACTCAGACTCTGAAAGTGAAGCAAGTATTAAAGAAACTAAAAAAAATGATAAAGGAAAAATTAAATTAATTTCAAATAAAAATGTCTATGGCTCTGATTCTGTCGAATCTAGTGATGACGACAGCGATGATGTACTACCAGTCGTAAAAACTAAGCCGAAGGAAAAACCTAAAACATTAGAAATGGCAAAAAAATCTGAAGAAAAGAAACCAGCTAAGAAATTAGAAGAAGAAAACACAATTCTATTCCAAAACTCTAAAGGTGAAGAATCCAGCGAAGATGATGATGAAAGCAGTGAAGAAGAGAGCGAAAGTGAAGGTGATGATGGTGATGACAAAGGGAATGAAATAGACTTGAATGACTTAAATGATTTGAAGGAGTCTGACGTTGAAAGTGATGAGGAAGAAGTACCAGAGGATGTGGAGAAAATTGGATCTTTCTTCGATCTTAAAGCTGGAGAGGGTGATAAATTAAAGGTATGTTAGAACATGTTACATAACATAAGACTTGTTTTCCCCGAAGGGTTAGGTACCTATAGTACACCCAGATTTTACTAGTTGTGTTTCCCATGTCATAGTGGCGAGCCTATTGCCATCAACCGGACAAAAATCCATACTCCGGGCTGCTACTGAGAAATTCCTTATCAAAAAACCCAATTACACCTGGAAATTGAACCTAGAACCTAATGCTATGGTATGATAAAGTGGCTATAGTTATTCTCTTCTGTAAACCATTCCACATCAACGTTCTTAAGTCTCTATTTACACATTGTTATTGGCACACAGGAAGATAGACGATTTTATCCATTTCTTTGAAATCTTTTATTGAACAAGTATATTTTAAAAAGTGGCAATGTAGCTTATCTCCCCCGAAATCTCATTTCTGGATCATTTAGGCCAGTAGTTAGTATTAAGAATGGTCCCAAAACAGATCCTTGAGGGAAAACTAATTGAACAAAAAAAACAAACCTTTTAGTTAGAAGGATTCTTTTTGTATTGACAGTTGCCAACTATCTGTTGGACCATTTATTATCACATATAAAGGATTAAAAGCACAACCACAAAAAAAAAAGAAAAAAAGAAAATGGTACTGCTATGATTAACTTCATCAAATGCTTTCGGCAGATCGCTGTGGTTGCCAAACAGATAGTTATTGTAATCATATTATTAACATTAACAAGAGTGAAGCTAATTCTCCTCTCACCCTCGGTAATAGTTGTGGTATTTATGGAGAATATAGTATTTTCAACTTTATACCTGATTCCTCACAGTTACAATTACTTATCTTTATTTCCTTACAGGAATTATTAACCGGGAAGACTCCAGCACAACAGTCCAGTACCTTACAAAGCCTTATTAAAAGTTACGATCCAAGTCTCGCAATAAATAACAAAGATAAACTTAGCAAATTATTCGCATATATGCTGCAATATATTAACGATATATTTACCGACTTGAAAGAAGAAAGTGATATAATCAAATCATTTCTTATCTTCGACAGACTAGCTCCACATTTCTATGATTTAGCTCAAACAAATAAAGTTTCAACTAAGAAATATGTAGTAGAATTACTGAAAGAAAAGTATGGAAATTTTAAAAAGAGGCAAAAACGTGTTCCTGATTTGGATACTTTGATATTTTTCAAATTAATTTCTCTGTTATATCCAACATCAGATTTCAGACATCCAGTCACTACACCATCTTTGATTTTTATGTCAGAAATTTTAACTTACTGTAGGTTCAACGACGCATATTCGTTATCTAGAGGTTTATTTATAACTACCCTCATTTTAGAATACACAATGTTATCAAAAAGATTAGTACCTTCCGCTATTAATTTTCTAAGAGGCATTTTATATTTAAGCGCAAACACTACAATTTTAAATCCCATACAAATCGTCCCGCCATTTAGGTTACATAAAGACTCCAAAATTTTGAATTTAGAAGAAGACTGTTCTAAAATGGACGTCGGAAGCAAGATGGCCGCTCGCGATTTGACTCTAACAGAAATAAACGAGGATTTCAAAATACGTTGTTTGTCATCTAGTATGGGAATTATGAAGGAGTTTTTCGATTATTTCAATGATATTGAGGCCCAAGTTTATTTATTTGAGCCTCATTTGAGGTTGATAGGTAGGATTGACTTGGATATGTACCCTGCAAAGGTTGCTAATAGGGCAAATCAGATTGTTAAGTACATGAAGGCTGGTTTAGAGGTGAAGACATTTACTCCTCTAAGTAGAGAGAAAAAGAGGCCGAAAGCTTTGAGGCTGTATGAACCGGATATACAGGAAGTGTGAGTATAGATATTTTGTTCTCTTTGGTCTGTTGTCAGTTCTTCCTTTCGAAAATATGGTACTTCTTATTATTCATTTGGACCTAGAAGGACCACTTTAATCACGATATCAGGAGCACCTTACCTTATGTTCACAAAAGTGCCGGTGTAGGCACAATCTAGCAAACTTGGTCTGGTTGCTAAATATAACTTTTTCGTTTTAAAAACTTTCTTTCTTGGCGCAACTAGATTGCACAACACATGACTTGACAGATTTGTTTCCAGGTGCAAAAGTCGTATACAGATCTAGCATATCACTTTGAAACAAAAAAATATATTTCAATTGGTAAAAATTCGAAGGTCGAAATGTCCAATTTCCTTTCGAAACCCGAGTATATTTTGGTAAAACAAAAACTCAATTTTCTATCTTCCATTTTACAGGTTCACAGGCAGCAAGAGTTCGAAACTGTCTCGCGAACAGGCAGAGTCGCAGCGACTGAAGAGCAAATATAAGAAGGAGATGAAGGGAGCACTCAGAGAGATCAGGAGAGACAAGTCTTACATCGGATCTGTCAAGATCAGGCAGAAGATTCATGGGTGAGTTGACGTTATTATTTTTAAGTACCTGGTCGACCGAGGTCGGGGGAAATAGAGAAAACAAATTTTCCCAGATATGAGACATAGCTTAGATCGATTTTTCGGCCCCGTAAACCGTATGCAAATTTCATCGAAATCGTTAGAGCCGTTTTCGAGAACGTGATTACAAATATATAAAATTATTGCTCATTTAATAGTACAGGATAGACAGAAAGAAAAAATAAATTCTACTAACTGGCGAATTGTGGGTCATGCTCTACACCATTGCCCAACCCTTCGCGAAATATAGGCGAGATATTATGTTTTTCACTTCAACTTTCGCAAACATTAATTGAATGTAGACTTGGCTGATTTTAAAATAAAACAATTTTGTTACTAAATTGCCCAAATCCATATAGTTAAAACGGTATGTTAAAACTTTTAACTGTGTGTTAAAAGTTGAATTATTTTGTTTAGTGATTCATCATTACTTCGCACAGCTTCTAAGCCCAAAGGCTTTATATTTGCCATTGTGCCTAAAGGCCAGGTCGGCTGGGCATCGACATAGACTACTATTCGATATTCAGTGGACTGGGCCAATTTTGTCGATCTGTGATTCAATATTATCGATGTTTTATGAATTCCCTCGATATCCTAATACAGAGCCCTCACAAAGCCTAATTTTCATTGCAAGTTCACAATATAAAACATCATTTCTAATATGCTCTCTCTTTCCAGCGACAACATTCGAAGAGAGAAGGTGAAACAGATCTACAAGGATGCGTCGATACAACAAGGAGAACTGAACCAAATGAAACGCATGAAGTGATACCAGCTGTATATTTGTTGATAACAGAAATAAACTTGTATAATACTGGTTATATTTGAGTTTTAACTTACTTGTTACATACTGCTGTGTTTTACGTGCAGATAAAATGAGAAAGAGATAGGAGATTTTTTTATAATAGGCAATAAGTACCTAATAATATATCTTTAACTGCCAAAAACCATGGAAAAGAAACATGTAAACTTATAACATCGTTCATCTTTTTCTTGTTTTGCCTTTTAGAAAATGATAGCAATATTATTTTAAATACATACAAAACACACACAAAACATACATACAGCACATAAATAAATAAATATTCAGTGCACTTATTAATAACCACTTTAATTATCCTTAGATTTAGTTCCCAATTCTGCCACCATGCAGTATTGCTAAGTTCAGATAAAAAAGAAAAACACAACTTTAAAGGCTGGCAATACCAATCAGAAAAAAACTTTGGTATTTGAGGTAGCTTTTTATCAGTAATACAGTTTGTCCGATACCCAACATTAAAAAATACTGTAATCTATAAACAAAACCCTTAAAATTATTGATCTCCGTCGAACTTATCGCCATCGATTTTCTTTTCATTTATAGGCTTGTTGAGCTCCCAAATAGAGTAGTTAAGACAAGTTGCGAAGGTAAGCCAAGCGAGGTAGGGTATCATGAAGTAGCTTGTCGTTGGGGTCACCGTGTAGAAACTGACTGTGCAGGCTACTGCAGCGGCGTCTAGGACCAGCATGTGGAGAAGACCCTGAAAATAGAGATGAGTTTGTTTATGAATGGTATAACATTACTTCAGTCATTTTCTAAGAATAGTGACCGTGTCGTGCTCATACATTGGTAGTTTTGGACATTTTGCAGGCATTTGGCGACACCATAATTATACGTTTTTAGAAGGTTGAAGAAACGGTCATGACAACTCGACCTGGAAAACTCGACCCGGTAAACTCGACCCCAACAAGTTGACGTCAACAACTCGACCCCAACAGTTGACTTCATAACTTGGGCAATACCAAATCTTATAAAACATTATTATACACTCTATGTTCCGCTTCCGGAATACCTGTCGAGTTGTCGTTAGTAAAATATTTTTTATTTTATTTATTTACCAGTCCAACTTTATGCCATCCAAAGAAGACAGGTGTCCATGTCCAGTTGAGGATAAGCTGACCTCCATATAGCGCAAGTGGTAACACTGAAGCATCTGAAAATAAAATGATGTGCTCAATGAGCTCCCCATACATAAGTCTTCAAACTTTAGCTTCGAACCCACGAGTGTACACCCATACCCATTTAGGCCACTACCAAATCAGACTGTCTAGTTTTGCCACCACCTCAGGAGTAATAAGGAATTTAATAAGGTACCTACGCGAGAGTGCAATAATCATTTTACAAGACATCTTGCTGACGCTGACCTTGTAGCCTCTTCCCGTCGCAGCACATTTCATGCAGCACGTATTTTATTTTAAAATGCAATACGATACATACTCATTTCAGTGATTGATACCTAACGTCTACAACCTTAGTAAAATCGAAGCGCGCACGCATTTTATGAGAGTGCACTCTTTTACGATGATTTTACTTGAAGTGGGGTCGTAAGTAGGTACCTACCTAAGCTAAGCTAAGCTCAGCAGTGATAAATGGGGAGAATAGGGTGTTTTTTAATTAAGTACCTGTAAATCCTCCACTCTCTGTATAAACGATATAAGAAGCGTATCCCATCCCAGAGTAAAGGACAGTCCATGCGGGTCCGAACAGCCAAGGCGGTGGCGTCCAGGAGGGCTTCTTCAGCAGCTGGTACCAGGCCTTGCCGTCAGGCCTTTTGACCTGACCCCTCATCGTTAAAGTGCTGACCCATCCGCCCATGTTGGGCGCCAGAATAGCGCCAAGTATTGCCCAGTTTACCATAGTGTCTGTGGAATAAAGTTTTGTATTTTACAAACGTTGCTTGTAAGATATGCCCTGAGAGACCCTGGTTAGAATATGACCAATACCCCAAAAAGGAAGACGGAAGAAAGTGGCAAAGCAGAGGATCGTTTGTTCAACAATGATTTAAGTAAACTGTAAGCCTGGCCTTAAGCAAACTATATCTACACATATACGTCTATCTATTTTTGATGGTATATGATGGCACTGGTAGTGACTAATGCACGTAGGCACACGCTGGCCAGCTAGTTCAAAGTCCCACCAAAGTCCCATGCCATTAAAAAAAATCTCATGGGTAAACAATGCGTTCCGTTTATGTAATGAAAATTATTATTTTAAGGGTAATTTTTTGTACAAGAAATGTTTCCGTTTCCATAATTAATGACCTAGTAAAACTGGAAGCCTAAAAAAAAAAGTATCTTTTGGATTGGTTATTGATCTCTCATCAACCATTAGAAATATGAAAAGGAAATCTCAGTTGCATGTTTGCAACTTAAAACGGAACGATGCAATCATCTGACAACAGTGACATTATATCACTGAGTCTATTACCCTACAAAATTAAAAAGTACCAAATTTTCATTGCATTCCCATAAATTTGCTTTACCCTTAAATTTCATGGCATAACATTTGTTCCGGGAAGCTGATTTCACTTGGAAATTTTTATTTTCACATTTACAAGACATTTCTGCGTCTAACAGCAGATTTTCGAAGCAAAAACTTGAACAAGTAAGTAGTCAACTTTAACTTTCATTATATCATACCTTTCTAGCAGTTTTCCGGCGTTTTCTAATTTAAATAAATTGCGTAATGTGGAAGACACGAATAACTTAACAGTACATTAGAATTTTGGCTCAATCATCGTTGATAATAGAGCGTACGTTACGTCACTCGTAATTAACTGCCTAAGTTATACTGCTGGTAAGTTTTATCAATATCTAATCTAATCGGTCGACACGCGAACTTTAATCGTTATTTGGAGACCGGCTTTAATTTTTTATCATTAATTCTAAAACAGGCATACAACACACTAAAGTGCTGTTTCTTATTTATCATAAGTGTCTGTCGAAAATAATTAAATAATCAGAAAAATGGAGCTTGAAAGGTATGATAGTTCAAAGTATATATTATATAGGTACTTTCCTACTCAAGAGGTAAAGTTGTTGACTTAGTTGACTAGTTGTAGTATCAAGTTGAAAGTGATTAAAACCGCTATGGCAGCTGAAAGGTATGTCGTAAATCTAAATGCCATATTGTCTTGGATTCTGACCACAATGATTAAAGTCTTGATCACGCTTAGGTATATAAAAACAAGTAAAAATGCCCTTTGGTGCAATCAGCAACAGATGTGTCTTAGCAATTCCCATAAACAGTTCTTAATATTTAAGTGCCAATTATTCAGATAACTTATTTCAAAGGAAGTAACACTTCCTTTGAAATAAGCTAAATAAAAATACTGCCCCTATAATACTGTGTTATTTATACTTAACTAGTTGACCGACAACAATTACCTGTCAGAATTTCAATTCCTATAGAAATAAGCACTTTTAAGTTTTCCCAATTCGACCATAGCAATTAACATTGTTGGATCTACATTTTTCCGATTTTTATTTTATTGCATTAAAGTTCTTAGAATAAATTATAAAAATGCCCCCGAAGAACTTTAATGCAATAAAATAAAAATCGGAAAAATGTAGATCCAACAATGTTAATTGCTACGGTCGAATTGTTTCCAATTTTCTGGGCAACTTTCAATTTTTTTTCCTAAAAACCTTATTTGGACTATTACAAACATTTTAAAACACAAAATAATTAAATCCTGCAGCCATTCTCAAGTGATGAACTATTGATGAACTTCATATCTAAGCAGTTTGAAAACAAAATCCTGTGAACACAATGACCACCTCTGTTACCGCCCCGGTTCTATCAGAAGTCCTTCTATTCAGAAGTAGTCCTTATGATGTATAGATATGAAGTTCTTCAATGGTACTGGCCAATGAACAGAATTTTAATTTATTTACATAGATTTATTATATTCTTACTTGGTTTTATTCTACACATTACCTGTGACTCTCTTTGGTTGAAAATATTTGACTTTTTAAGGTTTTTATCCACTCAAAGGTGAATGCCGTGAATGATTGAAATATTCCATATTACTATAACTATTTTACACATTTACATGATGCAAGTCTCTTGCCCGTGGCATGCAATACAATTGAAGCAACAAATGACTTTCATCGTCTTAACAGTTGTAAGATGAGGCAACTTTTATTGTTGTTTCAACTTATGGTATGCCACAGGCAAATAAATTTCTCCCTGTAAATCATCTATCTAATTACGCAACACATTTTCGTAAACGATTACGACTAATCTGTTTCATTTTGACAGTTCAACAACATTCATTGCGTTATTTACGTTGTTGAGCAGATTTTTTTCCGAACTTGTGAAGCAATGGATTAGCAATCTGTTTCAAAACGATTCAGATTCTGATTGATCGTGTGTTACGCAATGAGGGTACAGGCTTAAGTCATAGGCTTCGCCGCTATCATTGCAAATGCATGACTATAATAGCTATGAATTATCATTCAACCATCAACTAAAATGCTGCCACTTACGCAAGTAATTTTGCCACGATTTCATCAATTATTATCTATTTCAATTAGGCTTTTCATTATGGTGATAGATGCACAACTAGGATTAATCTTATTAGGAATCTGAAAGCATTACATAGCAAGGAACATCAATCTCCAAAGAAGGATAGATACCATAAACTGCAACCTGGCAACAACTAAGAATTTCTACCCTCTCTTTCAGAGTCAACGAATTCATCATGGCAAACTTGTCCGCTATTGGTTCCATCATCCTACCTAACTTGGGAGGCTGGGCTAGCGGTGTGTACTTCGCTGGACAAATCCGCAAGGAACCGGGACAGAAGTCCTGGTACGATGACCTCAAGAAGCCTTGCTGGAACCCTCCCAAGTATGTGTTTGGACCTGCATGGACCGTTCTGTACAGCAGCATGGGATATGCCTCATACATTATTTACGAAGAGTGCGGTGGATTCCAAGGTAAGCAATCTTTTTAAATATGACGATTTATAAGGGGTTGTTGTATATGGGCTCATTTTAAAAATTTATTCCAGAAAAGCCTAATAACACGTATCCTAACTGGGGTACAAGAACATTTAGTGATACTAAACATTTTTGTTCATGTTAACCAACTGACTGGCTAATCTTTTTACCACAGCGTGAATAAGTTAATACAGGTTCAAATTAAATTACCTGGCGAAAGTTCACGTGATTTGTATCGATATGTCGTGGTCTTAGAATTGATAATTTCATGAAATGGTCAGCTAACATTGACCATATCGTTAAAACAAAAATAAAGCGACATCAACGCCTCTACCGGTGGATAATCTAACAATTTTACGATATGATCACTAATGTTTGGCCACATCATGAAGTAGTCGTGCTTTTAATTGTTCATATCGTTAAACGTTGACTATTCAATGATCTGGCCAGACCACATCATGATGTGACCAGTGGTCGATGTTTATTTCATGAAATGATACATTTTAAGATCTGGCCACGACAGATATTATTATTTGACGGCACACTCATAATTTCAAGTAACTACTCTACCGGCCGTTGACCCTAATCAGCTGTATAGTTACTTGATATGATGGGTTTAGAAAAACTTTTCCTTTTTGTTTTGTTATGTTTAGGCCAGTTTAGATATCGATACCAGGGACCGAAACCGGTATGATCAATACGGGTATTTTTCGGTTACAACTTTTATATTTTTTACAGGTATTTTTAAAGGTTACCTGATATTGAATACAACCAGTATTAATACCGGTTACCGAAATAAAAATTACTTATATCTTACACATGCCGTCGGCATTAGTCAAAGGGCGCGCATCACCTGTGCGCGTGTAACCGATATTAAGACTAACCAAATTGAAGTAACATGTTTCATCTTCTTGGGTTACCCAGATAGCGGTAACCTTAGTCGTGGAAGTAATAAAAAAATCTTCGATACCGTAATTTATAAAGGTTTTCGGTCCCTGATCGATACCTATCACGGTTGTGAAGTTTCGCAGGCTAATTTAATTTGACCTTGCATTATCTAGCAGGGGCTAAAAAAAAGAAAAAATATATATGTTAAACAATTTAATAACAGAAAAAAAAGAATTATCCTGAAAATCATGAACTATGTGAAAATTCTGTAGAAATTATTACATAAAGACAATACGACTTACATTAATAATCTTTTATTTGAGGACTGATAAGATATGTTTGCAGTGAGTAAGTAAGATATATTACTTGTTGTCAAGTGATAGGAATATTCATATTTAGGTATGTTTGTATTTGATAATACCTACAAAGTGCTAACCCAGCTTAATGGCTAAAGGAAAATATACGTGAGTCTTGATAGTTTCGGCTTGAAATGACAGTTCGCTCCTTTTAACGAGCCCTAAGAGAAGAGTCATTCAAAAAAAAAAAAATATCAACGTGTCACACAGGAGCTTATTTCAAGTTCTCCACGATTACTGCCAAATGCTTGCTCTGACTGGACAGGTCCACTCAAATCTGTGTGGTTCTTTCCTCAAAATATCATTTCAGACACTAATCTACATGGTCCTCATATAACGGCTTGACCAAGATTATGTCTGGACTTCAAAAGAGACTGGCCTCAGAGTTTGTTTCGGTGTTTCTTCTCAGAGTTGGTAGTGGTATAGAAAACACTGACTTCGAGTTTTAAAACATAATACATTTTTTAAGCGTTAAGTGTTTATTAAGGGGGGTGTTTATATTACACTATCATATCTATCATCATAGATCTATGATCAAAGATATAATGAAATTGTAAAATAGACATATTAATATATTATACATATACTTCCACCATTAAGACTCATGCTGGGTACAGACATAGCATGAGTCTTAATGGTGGCTTAAAGTTGAGATGTGTTTGAGCATTACGGCAAGAATGTACAACATGCTGGCCTTCATTGGCCTCAGATATGACAAAATACTACTTATAATGCTAAATACAACACATCTTCACTATTGCATCAGCACATAAAAATATAACTTAAAGCTAAACACACCTTTGATCAATTACATCATACTAAAATGTGTGAAACCAGTCACCATGAGAGTCATAATTATTGCTAAAAATAAATAAAATTTGGTTGTTATTGATAAGTGTTGTACCTACTACCACAATTCTAGTTTGGGTTTTCCAGCAGGAAATTGTTTCAGGAAATACCTAACAAACAAATGAATAATTATTCTTTGCAGCTTTGTCTCTTGGTCAATACAACGCCGATTTAGCACAAAATAGTGGGTATTATTTATACAAAATCTTTGTCTCTTAATCTTGTCCTTTGTAACAGGCCCAATGACGCATTAGCACAAAACAGTATTAGATACCAAAAGGTCAGTTCTTGCTCCACCCTGAACCCTTGATATGAGATGCCTCAACCCACCATATACATTGGAAGAAAAGAAAGACAAATAGGTTTATTTGTCACACGTGCATACAAAAATATATGTTCAGATGCCAGCACGTCCGCCTACTACAATCTGTCAAATAACTTTAATAGATTTTCAACTTTATCACTAACGCACAAGGTTCAAAGTTGATTGTGAACATTTGACAGTTTCGGGTAGGTTGATGTGCTGGCGTCAGTACGTTAACGCGAATTTAAAAAAAAACGAATGAGCGTGCCTTACAGCATTCGCATATGATGTGTAACATGACATCTTGCCCGACGTATATAGGGGTGTTAGATCTCATTAAAATAGATGGACAAACTTTTAGAAATCATTCAGACCGCCATTATTTTGGCGGTCTGAATGATTTCTAAAAGGAAAATGGTAAAAAATAATAAGAAAAACTCGTTAGATACTTACAAGAAAAATAAATCAGCTAACAAAAATACACAAAAAATATTGGTTACCCAATGCCATTTATTATTTTAGGTCAAAATAAAATCACTTTAATCAGTTTTTTTTTTGTTTGGATAACATTGCTTAGACGTACTGAACGCTGTGTTAAAATTTGTTTAATGGGACCTTGTATAATGATATAAACAATATACATCATCATAATTCTGTTTACAACCTCTCGGAAAATGGGTTGGTACCATCTGACGGCCAACTCTAGCCCCGCGCGCGCTCATTGGTCAAATCAAACAGTGGGCGCTTCCCCGGCTTCCTGTTACTTACTTTCGTCTCAAAATCACTCCCACAGATAACAGGAAAGCGAGAGGAAAGATGCAACACATCAAAAACAAAATAGATCTATAATCACGAGCACAGAACAGAAATAGTCGACAGCTGCACGTCGCGCGTCGTGACTGTGCTGAGAAGGCTTCCACTTAGACTCAGCATCATGATCAGTTAGATCAGTAGTCCAAACAAGAGTTATGCGCTAATGTAGCTATGCTACACGTAAAGTCTGAAACCGCATTTGGATCATAATCATAATTATTTAATCGCTTGTTAACATAGGTACAACAATATAGTTGTTATTAAAAAAAAATACCAGCGCGCTATGTTATACCAGGAGCCGTACAAATATTCATGGATGCTATTGATAACATAATTACATTCAACAAACGAATGAATCAAGATTAAACTTAATTTCAGCTAGGAGTGTAAGGTACAAATCGCATATAGATAAGAAATCAGATATTGGTTCAAAATCTATAAATCAAGTACAACAATCAATTAATTACACTGAGGTGCAAAAAAAGCATTTGTGAAGTTTCAAATGCTACACCCTGAAACTAAATATCCACTGCAACGATATTAATCATTGCATTTCTTATCTTTGTATAAGTAATATAGAACGTAATTAAATACGGGAGGCCGTTGTGCAGCAGTGGAACAGTACAGACTAATTTAAAAAAACAAAACAAAATAGCAAAATATTTGACAGCTCTGCGACGTTGGCAACTTTCAGAATTTCTCCCTTTTTATTTTCAGTTACTCTCATCTATTATTAAAGTCTAAAAATGAAAAACAAATACTTTGTTTATTTCCAGATGAAGCAGTGCTGCCTCTGACCCTGTATGGAGGTCAGTTGCTCCTCAACTGGGCGTGGACACCCATCTTCTTCGGTTTGAAGGACTTTAAACTGGTTAGTATATCGTGATCGATTCTTTATTTATTTATTATACTTTATGCAACTTAATACCTAGAAAGGCGGCCTTAATGCCTTAGGGCTCTAGATTCTAAATTGTCCTATGGAGTAGGACCAGCATGTTTCCAAGCATTTTTATCTTGGATATAATCCTCTGCGTAGGTTCGGTGCGTAGTACCTACCGCGTGTATGACCAGATGTTTGAACGAAGCAAAAAGAGTGTAAAGATCGTAGCAGGTGGCGTTATGTAGTTTCTGCCCCATGGTAAGAAGGCGTGAATTTATGTACTATCGCGGACAAGCATATACTATTCCTGCTTGCAGCGCTCGGTCGCTATAGTAACGCTTACCTATAAAAAAAAAGGTGTGGTCATCGTGTGCACGGGATTTTGTTTTCAAAGTGGTTAGATATGCGTGACCGCGATGGTATGTATGTATGTTTACGAAGTTGTGTTCTAAATCATCCTCATTTCTTACCATCAGGCTTTCATCGAGATCTCAGTGCTGTCGGCCGCAGCCTTGGCCACCACCATTTCGTTCTTCCCCATCAGTAACAAGGCTGGGTTCCTCATGTTGCCATACCTGGCATGGCTGGGCTATGCCAGCTCCTTGTCTTACTACATCTGGAGGAACAACCCGAAAACCGACGGACCCACCGTCCGCGAGATTAAGGATGAGAAGAGTCAGTGAAGGTTTGTATTTTTTTCTATTGGTGTTTTATTACTTTAGAAAGAAGAGGAAGAGGATTCCCTAATCGAGACGATATTTACGAAAGTCGGTGGCAATTTTTTATTTATTGAAACCGAATTCCAAAACTGTTTGAGATCGATACGAGTGTGTTTTTACTTAGCCGTAGCTTTTTCTCAAGAATTTTCCGTCCACACATAAAATACATTCTGCTTTATTGGGAAAAGTTGTATATTTATTATGCTGACGAGGCATTTGCATGGAGTTTGAAACATTTTTCGTTGCAAACCTCAATTTTTTTTTAAAGAATTTTGGATTATTATTTATACTCAACCTGTTTTCTTCTTTTTCAGATAATAATCAACAACGAAAAGCGCTTAATAACTTAACTTACTTTCTTAAGTCTTCGAACAACAATGTGTTCTTAGTTTTAGAAGCATATTTCACACAATAAGTGCAATTTCTATGAACTTATATTTTAAGTAATAAGTAGGGTGATAGCTTTTCGCTATTGGTAAGGTCCTGGGTAGCAGTTGAGACAGTGAATTGTATTAGATCACCTGGAATATGCTGACTTAGGGTGCTTAATGATGCCGGGTGGGGTTAAATGCAGCCTTTAGGGCTTAATGGAACCTAGCACGATTAAATCAGGCGCTGTGGGGCTAAATGAGGCCTTGTAAGTCTTAATGCGGTTTTCTTTCGGGGCCTATTGAAACTATTCGGTTCTTAATACGGGTTTTCCGAGTTTGTCCCGTTATAGTATTATTATTTGACGCCTTAAACAATAATATTTCTCGCACAAAAAACATTACTTTTAGCCTTCCACAAAAGTCTTAGGGGTCCGTAAGAAACACCCATTTATAAAGGTAGATTTATTCTTAATTTACTGTCTTGTTCATGTACTAAATTTTTGTATAACATCTTATAAATACACACAACTTTGTGAATTGAATCGTTGTTTACTTATTAACAGTATTTGTATCGCATTTATCTATCAATATAAAATATTATCTTAGAAACGATGACTATCACTGTCAATGTATAATCTGTTGTAAAAACAATAATAATGTATTGTGCAATTATTAGAAATAGATTTTACTGACGCATTTATTCTAGAATTTTTATAGGAATAGATATTTTTTTGTGGGTAGTATTTGCATTTATTAGATCAGTGTTAGAAGTACCTTTATTGGTCTAGCGACAGTGAACACAGCTTGCGGTTACAAACCCAAATTGGAAAATAATTAAAAGATTTTTTTTAATAAAAATCAGTTTTTTTCCCATTTGGCAACTGAGCCGATGTCGACTATTCTGCCAGTGTCAACAAACAGTTATTTCTTACGTTATTCATTGTTTAATCTGTCAAGTCAATTTTGAACTTGGAATACCGCAATAATCACGACAATAAAGTTACAAATACCCGCAATAATTGTTGTATTCTTATTAATGTACCCTCAAATAACAAAGTTGTTTTTATTTATCTGTATTTTAGATATAAGTGGAAAGTGTCCTTGGAATCACAAATTATTTAATTTTTAAGCATTCCTGGATTGCATTTACCTTCATATATTTTTGAAACCAAATCGTAAATTATGTAGTAGGTATTCGAAAAGTACATTATTTGTGTAAATTGTAGATTTATCGAATATTTATTGTTTGGAGTTATTTATTGTCATCAATAAATTACTGAAATATTATGTTGTTGTATTTATTTTATCTCTCCATGTAAAGTAGGTAGGTATGCAGCAGATTTCCTGCGATCTTGAATCCAGCGTAAAGCCACCTCTACACGTCGACAGATGCATGAGCAGATGGATCATCACGAGCCGTCCACACGTCTGTAGGTCGTACAGTCTGTGTTAATTCTCGACAGACGCAACTCGTAGGTACGTACGCAACATTCAAAAAAATGGATCTTGAGACCGTAACTGCCGCAGCTATTTATTTATTTAGTACTTGTAACTGTCCGTGCATCGTAGTAGAGTTATTAAAGTTATCAAAAACTGCAAGAAGCACGCGTGCACTCTCATTCGCAACTCCGATAGCACTGATGCTTCGTCAGACGTGTGGACAAACGCCCCGCGCTCGCGCTGAGACTGTTGCGTGCCACAAAAAGACGACAAACGGATTGGTGGCAGATGCATCTGCCGACGTTAAATACCTACCACAGACGAGCAAACGCATGCACGACATCTGCTGACGCATCTGTCGACGTGTAGAGGAGGCATAACAAGAAGTCTGGCTAGCTAACCTACCTAAGTTGGTAAAAGGCTGTTCTTTGATCTGTAAGCATCTAGTATTCAAGCCGTTCTCATAGATTTTTTTTTGTTCTGTAACTTCTTGGTAGTATTGTAATTGTAATTCGTAAATGCACGAATCGGAAATACCAAGAAGTTTTTTTTCATACAAGCGTCCAGTGACTTGGATATTAATGGGATTTTTCCGACTCCTTCCGGACGCACTCCATCACAAGTTCAGAACACGGTGTCTTCCACTACATTACATTCTGGACAGTATAGCAAAGTAGTTTTAACACGTTCAGTGCCGGGAGCCCTCTTGGAGGGTTCACCTGTCGCATATGGGATGCCGGGAGCCCTCGCGGAGGGTCATTTTAAGTGTAGGTTTTTCTTAGCGAATACAGCATTATAAACCGAGAAAATAAAGTCTGATGTATATTTTAACAATATTTATTAGTTTATGCATTGGTTATACCTTTTGAACGCCAGAGCAAAAACGCATGAACTTGCCCTCAACGCCAGGCCACAAATTCACCGCAAATACCTACGAAAAAAATAGGGATTCCAAAACTTCATCGATAATCAATTTTATTTTCATTTTCGTCTTTAATTTCGAAATATAATGTCCTTATAACATTGAAATTTAATTCAACATTACATTTCTTCCTATTAAAGTAATAGTTATACACTATTTACAGACTTGTATAATACCGTAATAACAGATATGAGACTACAATATATTTAAATATAATAACTGTAGGTACAACACTATTCTTGATCTGCTGTCTTCATATTGTGACCATGGCGTGGACGGCCCGCCATTTTAATAACTACTTCGCTTCCGAAATAAGGATGTGGCAACGTAATATCTCGTTTATCGATGTTCTAGTACATATTTTATAATAAATGAAACACGTTTTTTAAATCAGATTTATAATTCCGAATGTAACAGGTACTTAAAAATATATGATTGAAATAGGTTAAGAAGGTAAATAAAAACTATGAAAAAATAGAAAATTTTAATAAGTTCTATAAACCTGGCATAAAAAGTAACAAATTAAAACAATTAACGATTATATATAATTATCACAGTTACCAATCAGTCTTATACTAATAAATCTTTAGAATAATAGAACAACATTATACAAAATCTGCATTGTATTATCATCGTCATCTGAGACTCCTTCTAATATGCGAAGAAGTTCTTCCGTAGTCATTAAATTCCCACTCATTATAATAGTCACTTAATATAAATCTTGAACTCGATATCACAAGTAAATTAATCATAAATATTATTCATTCACTTCACTAATTTCTGGTCGCCGCGCTTGTGACGTCACGATATTGTCGTCTAGTCGTGACCATGGCGTACAGGGTACTGATAATTCGGGTTGCGTTAGGGATGCGCTTGAGTTGGGATTAGTGAATATCGAAATTCGACCCAACCAAATTTTATTTTTGACTATGTAGCTTATTGAATGATTTTTAAGACTGGTTTTATAAAATTAATGCTGCTTTATCCTAGTACCAAATTATACCTAAAATAATATATTCCAGAGGAAAGTTTCGAATCGATCTTTGATTTGAAATAATGATATTATCCAACATGCGCTACATCACTAGCGGTCACGCAGTTATGACTCTGGCGTGTGAGGACATTCTTTTTTCAGAGTTTATTTCTTTCTTTTTAACGTAAAATTTCTCAATATTTATAATGCAATTTAATTAGTTTTATGGAAATAAATAAATTTTGGACCTTCTATTTTACAGGTATATAAATAAATAGGCATTAAAGTAATGTTTAAATAGTTTATTTCGTGTTTTAATGTACCGCTGTTTTTGTCACATATTTGTGTCGTTGGCGCTCAGGGACAGTTTTCGCTTGTCACGTATTTGTGACCCTGGCGCTCAAAAGGTTAAATCCAAGCTTTTTTTTTCCACGGTTACAAATATTCATTAAAAGTAAAAGGTTGGAAACTACGTATAGCGACAAGACCCCCTGAAAACACTATTTTACTTGGTTTTACAGTGTTTTATAACTCGGTTTTAAATCGAATGCCGTTGACCGTCCGCGATTTTTAACTTTAGCGCAAACGTAATGCCGGCAATAATTATAAACTTATAGAACAAACAGATAGTTGCAAGCCTTACTTCCAGTAACACAAAATTCCACCTTAATTGGTATTTATACTTTGGAATTATGAAAATTAGTACGCAAATACCCAGAATCTTACAACACACGGGAAGACATACAAACAAAATATTTTATGCGCCATAAAAACAGATTAAATTTGCCTCCCTTCCCGCCTCAAACTGCACTCTTCTAGTCCATATGCGATGTCAATAAAAATATACAATAAATTACCTTTAAATATTAATATTTTTAAATATTAAAATATTAATTATTTTTAAATAAATTAAAATTATTCCTAATTAATAAAAAATATTTACTACACAATAGACGAATATCTAACGGATAAATTCAATGACAAAAAGATATAACTGATTACACTTATTGTTGTGCTTATCTGCACAACAATAAGTGAGTTAAAATATATGACAATTATAAGTATCAATTTAAATATATACTCGTAACTATATTAAGTGTAATAATAACAATACAAACTATTCAAGCTAATAATTAAATAATAATATATAAATAGATTGACCTACACATATAATATTCAGAGAATAAATGAATGAGTAATAACATAAATAAATATAATAACTAATAGATACTGCTGCAAAAAAATAAAAATAGGGGTAGGATATAATTTAAATATTTAGTAATAAGCTTCCTCTCTCCTACTTATTAAAAATTTTTCTGTGCCCGACAGGGTCTATAATTCTTTCAATTTATTTATTCCTACCACCTGTATGTGTAGAAACGCCAGCAGGTCAACCTACCCGAAACTGTCAAATTTTCCCAATTAAATTTGAACCAATACTTAACAAACAATACTTTGGTGATAAAGTTGAAAATCTATTAAAGAAATTTGACAAATTGTAGTAGGTTGATGTGCTGGCGTCTGTACATTATGGATTGCAATAAAGATAAATTGAAATTTGAAACCCTCCCGGAGTTCACTTCCAATATGTATGGCGGCATGGCGTATGAGCTCTATGAAAAGTGGGTGGAGTCCAAAGTGTTGGAATTCTTTTCGGTAGTGCGCACCGAGTTCAATAATACTTTAAAAAAGAAAACTGAAACAATTTGCCCAATTTTTTTGTTCAGTGACTGGGCAACTAAGGGTATTAGGAAAAGCAGGGAAAAATTGTATGAGCTGTATGGCCTTAAGCCTTATATTAACTCTGAATCTTTTAATAAATACGTTGCTACTTACTCTAAAACTTTTAAAAATACTTGCTAGGTAGCTAAAGCCTTGTACATTAGCAACAAGATCAAATCAGCCGATAATAAAATAAAGACGGTTTGGAAAATTATCAATGATGAAACAAACAGGAATAAAAGTCATAATAATGATTTCACACTAGAAACTTCACGTGGTCTCATAAGCACTAACAAGAAGTTGCTCAAGAATTTGTAAATTTCTTTACCAGTATCCCAGTTAAAACTACTGAATCCTTAAATTCCTCGCCCTCGCGTTCTATTGATTTATTACGAGCAAATGTTTCATCCTGCCCGATTGAATTTAAATTCAAGCATATAAACCCCTTAATAGTACTAAAAGCTTTCAAGCAAATCAAGATCAAATTAACCGAAGATCTATGGGGAATGTCAATCAAAGTTTGTACCTCCATTATTGAGACTATAACGCCGTACTTAGCCTTAATATTTAATTTGTGTGTGGATTAAGGAATCTTCCCTGATCTAATGAAATATAGTAAGGTAATACCACTATTCAAATCCGGGGACAGTAAAGACACAAATAATTATAGACCCGTATCCATGTAGGTTGGTGGTCGGTTATAAGCAAGGTGTTTGAAAAGGTAATGCTTAACCAAATGCTCAATCATTTTAACATTCAGAAGGCTTTTAACCAATATATATAAGTTATACACTAGACTTATTTTAAGCATAGTTTAATATTTTCCTCCTAATATTAATATGTAACTTTGTAATGATGTAACTTCTATGTAATTTTTACTTATGTGAACTTATGAATAAAAAAACAAAAAAAAACACCTATAAAATCTTACATGATCAACAGTATGGCCGGTGTCACGTTATTAAAACACATATTTACGGCGTGGGAAGAGGCCCAAGACGCCATAGGAATTTTTTGTGACCTCTCCAAGGCATTTGACTGCGTCGACCACGAAACCTTAATCTTGAAACTTGAGCATTACGGACTTGGGAAACTTGCGCTCAGTTTAGTAAAATATTTAAATGATAGACAACAGCAAGTTCAAATGAATGGTGTCAATTCACTCGGTTTAAAAGTAGAAATGGGTGTACCACAAGGATCAATATTGGGTCCTTTCCTCTTTTTAGTATATATTAATGATCTACCCCATTTGTTAAAAACTCAACCACAAATGGTGTTATTTGCTGACGATACTTCCTAAATTTTTAAAATTAATAGACGTGCATCAAATCTTGACGACGTAAATAACGCCCTACAGCAGGTCCAACATTGGTTCACTGCTAATAATTTAGTATTAAAGGGGAGAAAAACTAAGGGCATAAGATTTTCTTTACCAAATGTCAAAAGTAGTAATTGTGACATAGTATTGAATCAAGAGAAACTAGAATTCGTCGATAAAACTGTTTTCCTGGGGATCACGCTCGACTCAAGGCTTCAATGGGGTCCTCATTTAACATCCCTTACAGGACGGCTAAGTTCAGCAGCATATGCTGTGAGAAAAATCCGTCAATTTACTGATGTAGATACCGCGAGGCTAGTCTATTTTAGTTACTTTCATAGTATTATGTCGTACGGTATTCTACTATGGGGACGGGCTGCAGACATCGAGTCTATTTTTATTCTACAGAAAAGAGCCATTAGAGCCATCTATGGCCTCCGCAGGCGCGACTCTCTAAGGGAACAGTTTAAAGATATTAACATCATGACGGTACCTTGTCAATATATTTATGAAAACATTATGTACGTAAGGAAAAATCTATATCTTTTTAGTAAAAGAGGTGCAAAACACAATTATATCACTAGAAATAGGGACCAATTAGTTCAACCGGGTTTCAGGCTGGCTAAAGTGGACTCATCTTTCATGGGGTACTGTTTAAAATGTTACAATAAAATACCTCCCCACATACTTCAACTGAATGAAACGAAATTTAAATCTTATATTAAACGCACACTATGCAGCCAATACATCGTTGATAAAAATGCTTGGCTCAACGCTGGTCCTGCTCCACAAACATAAACTAATTGATCAGCATTTGAAAATACCGTTGGAGCTCCTGAAGATTTTAAAAACTATCTTTGCATTGTATAAATTCAATCTCTTAGCATTGTATAATTTCATAGCACATGTGTGCGTCATGTTCGTGAACGGGCGCCGTCAGTAGGGACTGGTCATCTCTTAGCTGCCACGGCGATTTTAATTTAATTTAATGTTTGAATTAGTTTTTATTTTTATTTCTAACGGACGCTATAACTTCAATTTGAATGATGTAACCAATATTATGTAACCATTTTGCTTTAAAAGAGTGTCCGTGGAGTTTCTTGCCCGTTATTCTCCATAGGTACCTACTACGCTTTGGAATGGGCGATTAGCTTCATATTTCTGACTGACCGACCCCTTGACAATTCAAAAGTGCCTGTAATTGGTTTATTTGAAATAAATGCTTTGAGTTTGAGTTTGATTTTGAGTTTAAGAAGTTATAGAAACCCAACCTTATCGCCTTTTAACACATTTCTAAAAAGAAAGATTACGGTCTTATTCCTTCTTACCGATCGTTTTTCATGCAAAAAGCATATCCACGTAAAACCCTTGAAACGATTATCGGACATTTAAAACTAATGGCACTATAAATAGGTCTTATCTCTTCGAATTGTAACTCTAAGCTCTTGAGATAAAGTCTGTTTTTGCACAAAAAGTCGTCACTGAAGGATTAGCTGCTTAGATCTGATGTCGCAACTTTGATTTATTTGGTCCGTACTATTGGTGCGATGTTTTAGTTTCGCTAAGTGGGATCATGGGGATCGGGAAACACGCTAAGTGTCGATCTTATGGCTACTCAAACTATAGGAAGTGGAGATAATTTTTTGTAGAAGCTTCCTGTAAAAGGGATCTTCCGGAGTTCTACCGTTATTAATGTTTACTTTTTATTTTTACTTAACCAAGGTTTAATTGTTGAATACTCCAAAAGTTAATAATGTTTTTTTTTTCTTTTGGTAGTAAATTTCTTTTAATTTCACAAATTCATTGCAAACTATAGTTTTGTATAATTTAGAAACATTTTTTTTTCAATATTTGTAAATGTGAGTACCATGGAGCCGTTTACTATGTTGTTTTGTTGTATGTTGACTTGAAAGAGCATGGCAGTTGAGAGTATGTCATGCTCACTTAAATGTCTCGCTGATGGTGGCGAGTGTGTTGGATCATTCGGTTCCCTACAAAATGGTTGAGCTGGATGGTGCTGATCCACGCGTCATGTTCGTGAACGGGCGCCGTCGGTTGAGACTGGTCATCTCTTATCTGCCATTGCTTATTTTTAATCTTATATTTTTAATCGTTTTTGATTATTATTTTATTTTACATTGTTCTCACATATAGAAGCAACAAAAGTATTGTACCCAGGATTTTGTAATTTCTATATTTAAAAGAGTGTCCTTGGAGTTTCTTGCCCGTTCTTCTCCATAGAGATCTACGTTTTGGAATGGGCAACTAGCTTCAACTTTCTGACTAACTGACCGACTCTTTGACAATTCAAAAGTGCCTGTAAATGGTTTAATTGAAATAAATGCTTTGAGTTTGAGTTTGAGTTTGAGTTTTATTTATCGTTAACCTCCTATACCGTTATTTTTTATCGTTAACAACCTATTTATTTTTGTCGTCCAGCAGAATTGTTCGAGGCATTGATACCTACTTGTATAAGGTACATATTTTCATGTTTACATAGGTTACCTACAAAGATATAAATATGTCTAGATAGACGTCAACGCGCCGTACGGCGGTAGACAATACAAAACTTTTAACAATTTACCTTCATAATATTCGTAATGTTAACACTTTAAGCTCCTATTACTCCTGGAAAACAAAACTGTATAAACTAATAATTTTTTAGTATTTATTTCTGTACAAGTGATTTGTAATCTTTAGAAATAAATGAATTCAAACAGTAGACAGTCAAAGCTGTGAACTCGTCGAAAGAGATAGCGTCCAACTGTTGGCCGCTAAATGCACGCACACTAGAAAAGTACTATGACAGCACAATGACGTGGCGCGAGTGTGACGTAGCTGTCACGCGCACCAGCATAACAAAAATGGCTTGTTTGTTTTAGTTCTTTTGCAACGCCACACTATCTAGACCACATGTCAAGACTCTTTATAAATCTGTGATCTAGACATATAACTAATCAAAGGCTACCTATTTAAACATGAAGTTTAATAACGAATTATTCATTATAAAAATAAAAATAAAATTTGGTAAGTAGGAATAAGATGTACAAAAACTGTAGTTCTGACTAGGTACTTGTACTCGTACCTATATTTTTAGTTGGATGCCTATTTTCTATCAAGCTACTATTATCGTTATTTTTTATGTCTTTGACATTTCTCGGGACCCTAGGGTCCCGGACCTTTGGAAGGCGTACGAGGGGCCGGAGCCAACTCGCAGAGGCCCGTTAGACGTGTTTAATGAAACGAGGCACCAACCGACGATTATCCCTGTACGCACTATGCTAGTGCACCCAAGGACAACCCCCGTTTGGTGCAGGACTATTGCAAGATATGGAAACAAAGATAGTGGATTATGGGTTTGGGTGGCTAAGTGAACTGGTTATCTAGAACTATGGAAAGACTATGGCCCCTGCCTGACCAATATTTTATATAAAATGGCAGGGGGTGACTTGCACACTCAATAATGGGCCCCCGAGACGGACGCTAGCACAAAGTGTCGTAGCGACAAGGAGGCCTATTATCGTTATTATTAATATGTTAAAAATGGTCGCAGTCGAAACCCTTATAGAAGGAATACCTTGGTGTTGTAAATAAATAGTAAATTTTCAGTCGATCCTTTTATTACCTTTATAGTAGGGGTAAAGATAAGAGGAATGACTTGTTGAGGGAAGGATTATGGCCATTTCTCCGTTTGACAGGGGCCAAGTTTTTAGTGCCCTCGATGCTATTAGTATTCAGTTGTAACTTTAGGTTTGACAGTTTGGATTTAATCTGTGAAATTGTAAAGTATTCAAAATGTCAAAATTCAAAATATTTTATTTCACATAAACCTACAAGGGCACTTATGACACGTCAGAAACTAGGGGCACGGTTCCAATTGGTCGTTTTCTATGGAGAAGAGCCGGCAAGAAACTCCACGGTTACTCCTTTAAAAATAAATAGTTTTTACAATTTTTTACAATTACAGTGTTAATAGGTATGACAAGACAGTGTAGGCCTATCAACAAGTACCAGGTACTTAGCAAAATAGAAAATGGTCCATAGATCTACAGTCTGTTATTTTAAGCCTACAACGTTCTCACATTCACAAAATCTAAAAGAAAATAATCTAAGATAAATAAAATAGTAAAAATAAAAACCTATTTAAACTACATGCCACTACAGCTGAAACAAATCTAATATATATACTTACCTAATAAAAAATATTGAATACTGTAGGTATATAATGTCAAATAATGAAAAGATTATGTCAAGGAACTAAAAAAAAGGTAAAATAAAATAATCATCGTAATTTGGGAGCAGTTAATAGACATTTACATAGTTATGCCGTTAATGAGGTACCAGGGAAACCACATGTACAGAAGGAATTATTGCCAAACTTCCATGTCTTCAATGTATCTTATAATATACTTTTTTGATAAGTAGGTACACTTTTATGGGATTTGTACTTACCATCGCTAAGTTCTTTAACCGACTTTGGCAACTTGTTATAAAAGCGGATATCTACTGTTTAAAAGAAATGACTTACCTACTAGTTCTAGTTAATCTAAATTTGGGTATCACAATTTCATGTTTACTGCGTGTATTTTTGTTGTGGAAATCGCTTCTTATTTTGAAAAGTCCTAGGTTTTTGCGAACATACAAAATACTTTCTAAGACGTAAAGAGAAGGCCGAGTTAGTATATCAATTTCTTTGAATTTATTTCTAAGGGAAAAAGAAAGAGCAGTAATTTGGGCGCCTTATTGCAATCTCAAATCTAGAGTAATTCCTAGAAATACAGTATTCGTAATAGCATCCAGTTTCTTGCCATCAAGTTTTAAATTTAGACCTGCTTGAGGTAAATTTGGTAATGAGAACTTAAGACATTTAGTTTTGTTCGCGTTAAGTGGCGACCGCGTACCGTAAGACATAGCGTTGGAAGGCCTCCCACAAGATGGACCGATGACCTTGTAAAGGCCGCAGGAAATCGCTGGATGCGGGAGGCACAGAATCGGTGGAAGTGGCGGTTCTTGGGGGAGGCCTATGTCCAGCAGTGGACGTCTTTCGGCTGAAATGATGATGATGATGAAGTAAAAGATTATTAGCTGCGAACCATTTCGAAAGACATGTAAGACATCCGTATCTTTTCTATACATTTAAAATTCCCATCACTAGATAATCAATAAAGCGTTCATTATATACATTGCCTGATAACTTCCTTATTAGAACTTTTATATTTTAACTGTATTGACTAAATTACCAGTAGTGAATGACACTTACTGAAACAAGATTTCCTACCAACCAACCTTGATTATTTAACAGGACTGCCATAAATTATAATACCTAAAGATACTACTGTAAATGTATCTACTTAAATGTTTGGGATGGAGATCTAACACCTGACAAACTTATGTGAATTGCTGGGTTCGATTGTTAAGTCATTTTTACACGAAACATGTGCCTTGAAATACCTATGTTAATACAAAAGTTAAGATCTTAGTCACCTTACATAACATCAGGCCTGTATTTCCCATTCCAGCTACTAGTCTAAATACTTAATAGTAGATTTCAGTGATAATTACAACACTATAATGAAATTGTCAAAGAAACAAAGGGGGGGGGGGGCACTGTCATGTGAGGATAAAGTATTGATGGATTGTGATTAGAACATGAACAAGGTCAGATACCATATAATCAATGTACGCAACATGAATGAATTAACTACAAATGTACACTAAAACCATCTGCTCACCAAGTGCACACTATAGCTAACTATACAACTCCCTCAATTAAACTATATAACGCAGGTCAGAGAAAAAAGTTTCATATTTTTATGCTTCTAAAATTAACCTACTTCATAATACCTACAGAAGAACACTGTGACTATTCAGGCCCAAAAGAAATGAGAGTATACACCGACGGATCAAAGACCGACTCCGGTACCGGAGTCGGAGTCTTCTCACACGACCTCAACATAAATATATCCAGTCCGCTGGGAATGTTCAACACCGTCTATCAGGCGGAGTGTGTGGGCATCATACAAGCGGTCCACGCCCTAGAAGCCAGGAGGGTTACGAACACCCACATTCGTATACTCTCCGACAGCGCCTCAGTTCTCTAATCCTTACGGAAAAAATATATTACCTCAAAGCTAACACTAGAATGACACAATGCATTAGAACAAATAACGATATCTAGCCGCAACACGGTGACACTGCAATGGATAAAAGGACATAGCGGGTCGCTAGGCAGCTGACGAAATTGCTAGACGAGGATCTAGCACGGCAGTCTGTGGACCTGAGCCTATCGTACCCATCCCCTTCAACCAAATACGTAGGTGGTTACAGAGGCACACCTACACGCAAGTGGAGCACTGGTGGACCTCGCCACCGGGCTGCAGGCAGTCAAAGGAAGCTATGCCATCCTTGGATAGCAGGCCGTTCCTGTCCAGGCGTAATGAATGCCTGGACAGGAACGGCCTGCGCCTGGTGACGGGGACCATCACGGGACGCTGCTCGCTAAACAGACAATTCCACACAATAGGCATAACGGACAGTCCTCTGTGCAGGGCGTGCATGGAAGCTGAGGAGACCGTTGCGCTCGTGCTCTTTGAATGCACGGGCGTCACCCAGATTAGAACAAACCCTCGGGTCACCCAGATCATACACAGACGTTCTAAACAGACCAGGAGACCTAATCAGCTTCTGGAGGGAGGTGGGCTGGTTGGAATAACCACCAAACGGCCGCTATGGCCCACGCACAATGGTCCACCTGACGGACTGAGTGCGGAAACCAAACTCCATAATATAGAACATGAATCTACTTTTTTCGATTAGCTCTACGCTTGTCAATTATACAACTGAAACAGACACTTTCACTTTATATAAATTAAGAAAGAAAAATATTTTATTTCGGACACACAGGTAAAATGGTAACAAACATTAAGAGACCTGTGCGAGGCCACAAAGGGAAATTAGCCAAATTAACCCATTAAATCGTGCTTGCAAAACTTAAACTGATCAAGTTTAAAGCTCATTCTGCGCTTGACACCCTATTTTCCAAAATAACCTCAATGACCATACTCGTAAGCTAAATCTGCAAAAACTCCCTACTTACCAGGTCGTTCAATCTGAAAGGAGATGAAATAGATAATTACCCGTGCATAGGCCATGCGGATGGAATTAAGGCATTGCATTCTTGATGGTGGCATTGTTGTATTGGTGTAAAGGTGTAAAATACATAAGAATTCCTACCGATGTTATCTTAGTGACCACTCATTATTATTAAAAAAAAACCTTTTGCTTACGAATGGTAGCATTTTTTGTACCAAACTAATACATAAATAGATAAATAAATTTTAATAAATAGATTCTGTGCCTTCTATGCGGAGCTATGGGGTCTTTGCTCCATCATCAGGTAAAGATACAAGAGTCTTAATTCTAACCAATGACGGTCTAAAAATTGTAGGAATCGGTCATACACAGCATAATTATATAGTTTATGAGCTTATCGTAAACTCACGCATTAAGTTCCACACTGCAACTGAAATAAGTGAACGTTTACGTTTATGGAGACATCTACGACTGGTACCTATTCTCTGTCAGGGAAACCTTCAAAAGTATGCAATCCAACAAATATCTTCCTGACCTGAATACAAATACAGAACAAACTTAAGCAAAACTACAAAAAATTTGGCTCTAATGTCGACTGGAGTAATAATGTTTTATCGTTACTCTAAAGTTTATAACTAAGTATAACAAAAGTGAGAGTGATTTAATTCTTCCTTTCACAGGACAACACATACAGCAGCTCAACTTAGAGCTGGCATCAATCGAGACAGACACAATGTGGGGTTACTTGTTGTTGATTACCTATGCTTTTATGCTGATTAGAAATAGCTTATTGTTCCTAAATAACCAATGCTAATGAAAGAAAATAAAAGTACCTATTCAATAAACCAGATACCTAACATAAACACACCCAGTACCTATTCATAAATTTATTAACTAACTGAATTATTGCAGACAACTCTAATTATCTACTTTGTCAATATTTCAGATCGCCGTGAAGTAAAATTGGGAATTGAACGAGCTTATCTGTTAAGCGAAGTTTTGATTCTTATTTTATGAACGGCGATCTGAAATATAAATAATAACAAAGTAGTATTCCCAATACGCATCTAACATCGTGTTTTTTTTAGAGATAAATATTTATTGTAAATATTTTTTTAAATACCCGTTGCTGGCAACCCATGAAATGTCACTTGTGTGTATTTTAGAGATCCTTAAGACAAAGAATAAGCTCTGTTTTCTGTACAGAGTTGTTCCGCATACTTACATTCACTAGGCTTTCCTGAAAGGATAAGTGAATTAGGTAGACTAATTATTGCAGCTATTGGGGCTGTTAGCTAGTGGCGGGTGGGTAATTATATTTCAGATCGCCGCGCCGTTCATAAAATTAGAATTAAGCTCGTTTGATTCCCAATTAATTTGTTATTTGGGAATGATTGTGGTATGTTTTTTAAGTTTTAAAAATACATATTGAAACATTGAAATATGAAATTGCTATTCTATTACAAAAATAATTTTCGTGGTGTATTTTTCTTTTTCGAGTTGACTTATGTTTGCAACTTATATTTAAATAAAAGAACACGCCATAATTGGATTTATTTATTTAGCTTTAATTTATATTCATAGATGTATACAGTTAAAAAAATGACCGAATTAATTATTAACTCAAAAAACTTTTTTGGGTTATGCCCTCATACTCGGTGCTGAGTGTGACGTCAGAGCGAGCCAGGGGCGCATCACCTGTCATTTTCTTATTATGTGTCGTGTCCTTCGCCTCGTTTCTCATTCCAATTTTTATTTTTTTAATTGTTCGTTAAATCAGTGATTCCCAAAGTGATCGATCCTCAGGGGTCCACGACGACCTGCAAGGGGACCATGTAAGCAGGAAAAAAAATGGAGGTCCATGAGATGAAAAGGGGTCAAATAATAAATAAAAAAATTTAGCTCTTGTAAAAATATTCTTAATTCAAGAAAAAAGTTAAGAATCCGAAAAAAAATTGTCAAGAAAAAAGTTAGTGAGCCTGAAATTATCTTGGACGACGTAAAAATTTTCATGAGTCTAGAAAAAATTCTTGAACTAAGAATTACTAATTTCGGGCTTCCTAGCTTTTTACTTGAATTTTTTTTTTTTCACTCTACCCTTCACTATAAATTTAAATTTAAATCTTTCAAAGTCAGTAGCAGCAGCAGTAGCAGTAGCAGTGTACCAGCAGTAGTATACCAGCTGTTAGAAACACATTTAAAGTTGATGAATTTGCAAACATTAAATACAATAACAGGTAAATAGGGGTAGGGGGTCTACCCAAAACCGAAAAACATGCCAAGTGGTCGACAACATAAAAAAGTTTGGGGACCTCTGGTTTAAATGAAAGGAATATAGGTATATCAACTTTAAATAATGTTCAAATTAAGGTTACAATTTGATATATGAGTTTCATAATACTAGTAAGTATCAATCAAAATAAATACGACTGAACATGGTTTTGACCAAAAGGTTTTTAAATCATGCCAAATGAAAGCGTCAAGGCGCCCCTTGCGATACGTGTTTTCATCGTGTTAGCGACGTTGCCTTAACATTTTTTTCGTATCGTTTTGAAATATTGGAATACATTGGTAGACGGGTGTCAACGACTTTTATTTTTTTCCTATCTGGCGGAAAATATAAATATCAAATAAGAAAAGAGTTTCTATTGTTTTGAATATTTTGCAGGCCGTAAGGTAAAATGGGACTATTTATAAAAGTTATATCATAACTGTATACCTATAAACAAATAAATGATTTCTATTTCTATCGTTACATAAACGCATAATAATTTAAATAAAGTCAAATTCGTATACAATAAAGAATTTATTAGCATATTAATAGAAAACACAATAAAACTGTAACATGCTATAAATACTTTTTCCTTCAACACCTATTTAAAACGCGAACAATACAGCACCGTGTTCCGATACAGCACAAATTCAATACATTGACTTCGGTACAATACTGTTCATCACAACAGGGGCGTATTATGTAAATGATTATCATAATGCTTTAAATAATCTTCTTTCTTGTAACTAATAAAAGGTGTGATTCTTTGTGAAATTTCACAATATACCCATGATTTATCGACGGATATTGTTAATCGGAGTGTATTGTTTTTTTTTTAGGTGTGTTTATATATTTATGCTTTTATTTTCTATGGATATTCTTTTATGTCAAACTGTAGAGGGAGACTGTTGTACACATCAGCCTTAAGAATAACCTCTAAGAGTAGCCATACTCGATACTCAAATGTTTATTCAGGGAAATTAATTATTTTTCAAATTGTCAATTGGTCGTATTAGAGCCACTTTATACAACTGTCAAAAATTACAGTTGTGATCTATGTCTATGTTCAAGGGTTTGGTTTCTGCACTTATTCCTTCAAGTGAATCATTGTGCGTGGGCCATGGCGGCCGTCGGTGGTTATTCCAACCAGCCCACCTCCTTCCAGAAGTTGGGAACAATTTTTTTTTGCCGAATCTCGAATTCAACCCTCCAATACCACTGAACCTCTAGGAACAACAAAACAAGATGCCCCGACCTATTCAAAATATACAGGAGAGGGTCCCATTTAGCATTCCACAGTCTCAAGTACTATTTGTATTCATAATTAGGTTCCTTCACAAGTGGGTTCGTCCTGGCAAGGCGCCTAAATAATTTAAGCCTACTCAAGGACCTTTTCAAAGGGATTTTAAACATGTTTTTTTTTGGTTTTTCGGGTATATTTTAACCTCAGGAAGTTTTGGTGGGATGGTGGAAACATAGGGTTGAATAGGTTATTGAAGATGTTGGAGTGTTAATAAGATGGTGCAGTATTTTTAGGAATCAAGGTTTGGTCGATATAAACTCGTTCTAAGAACAAAATAATAAAAAAATAAAAACAAGTGTCTACAATTATATACATCTAGTTATTCTGTGTGCATTCTATTGAATACTATATTAAGAGGTATAGCTAGGTACTCGTGATGGCCCAGTGGTTAAGGCCTAGCCTCTCACTCACGAGGTTGTGGCTTCATATCCGGGCAATGTGACTTTTTCAATTCATATGTACTTTCTGAGTTTACCTTGGACATTACTGACATTGGTGAAGGAAAAACATCTTGAGGAAACCTGGACTTATTGTTATATAAGTCTGAAATAGCAAACCCATCTTGAGCAAGGTGATCACAGTAATAGGGTGGTATTATTATTTTAAATAAGGTCTTTGTCCAAGGAAAAAACTGATATGTACGAGTACGTCCGAATGCGCGTTCGGCTCACGATGTCGTAGGAAATACCTGGAAGAGACGCACGGAATCGTGGAAAGTGGCAGAAAATAACGAAAGCTGGGTACAGCAGTGGGTGATTCTAAACTGAAAGGTCATTATGACCTTGAAGCGAGAATTATTTTCCACTGAGACAATAAACAGCCAGATGGCCAATGGTAGACATTCAAACAGCTAGTGGTAGGCATTCAGAAGAAAACGATGATGAGAGTAATTTTCTTGCCTTGATTTTTGGTTGAATGCCCTCTTTCCCCGGCTGTGCGATATCAATGACAGGGTTATGTTTTTGCTAAATCTTTGTCACATCTTCCTACAGCCGTGGGAACCAAGGGCTGTCACCCGCCACATAACACTCTCATTTCCACCCGAACATACTTTAAATTCAGACCCAGAAGATCCGCCTAAATCACAATATTTGTGGGCTTTGTTAAGATTAAATAATTACGTGAATTACAATGTAGAATTATACAAAATTACACAGAATTCTATTAAGTTGAAATATTTTTCGGTCAACCCTTAGACCCGCAGTAATCCCCCTCAAAAACACATGTATTTGGTTTGTTTTCGAATTTTCTGGGACATAAGCTTGTACGGAGTTAATTTTGATGGTGATGGAGAAAATGGGGGTAAATTGTGTCGCCCTGCATCCTAATTGCGTAACACACGATCAAATTCAAATTTAATATATTTTATTTCACATAAACCTACAAGGGCACTTATGAAACGTCAGAAGCTAGGTGCACGGTTCGAATTGGTCGTTTCCTATGGAGAAGAGCCGGCAAGAAACTCCACGGTTACTCTTTTAAAAGTAAATGGTATTTACAATGTTTTCAAATTACAGTGTTAATAGGTATGAGAGGACAGTGTAGGCCTATCAACAAGTACCAGGTACTTAGCAAGATAGAAAATGGTCGACAGATCTACAGTCTGTTAAGCCTACAACGTTCTCACATTCACAAAATCTAAAAGAAAATAATCTATATAGAAAAGAAAAAGAAAGAAAGAAAATACGTTTATTTGCGGTAAACATGACGCAAAAAAAGAACACAAAATAAAAGAAGAAACAAGTTTAGGACAAATATGCGTCACATCCACGCAAAACGAAAAGATAAAATGACCTTCTTCAATCTTTTCGTTTTGCGTGGATGTGACGCATATTTTCCGTAAACTTCATCACAATCTGTTTCATTTTGACAGTTCAACAACATTCATAGCGTTATTTACGTTGCTAAACGGGCAAATTCGAACATATGACGCAATTGATTAGCAATATCCTTCAAAATTATTTAAATTGTGATTGATAGTGTGTACGCAAATTGGGTGCTGATTTATTTTGGAGGACAAGAGAACAGTTATAAAGGGGGATGCGATAAGGTAGCCCGCAATTTCTTTTTTACGTTTTGCTATTAGCAGGTCAGTGTGAGGTTGTATGTTGACTAACACTTTCGCTGTTCGCTAAGCAGAGACAATAGCAAAAAAATCGAAACAACTTACATTTGCAGTTGGAGTGTATGGGAGAACATGTTTTTCAACTACAATGTTAAGTTTGTTCTTGGGTTAAAATTCAACCCAATTATGGAACCCTTCATTGTACGTGGCCCGACACGCACTTGGCCGGTTTTTATGCTTATAATTCTATTAATAAATATATGTTACGGCCGCGAATCATATTATGGTCACCATACAACCTGATACTGACCTGTAAATTGCAAAAAATGTAAGAAAATATGAATTTTTCGGGTTACCCTGACGCTTTAGCCTTATCTCACTTGAGGTTGAAATTGTTTGTTTGTATTTAACTTGCAATGTTCGTATGTAAGTTTTCCGTTTCAAAATTAGCAAAACATTTTTCAACCTTTGCTGGTATCCGATTGAGCTATAATTTGTCATACTTCTGTAAGTTTGGTGACAATGCTATATTATGGTATCTACCATCGAGCTGATCTGTTGATGGAGCCGTGCCCTGATGGCAAATGGTAGGACAGTCGAATTTGACAGTTATCATGAGTTATCCATTACACATCATGACGAGGGTCAGAAGATGGGCCCGGAAGATTGCCACTGGAACTGACTGATGAAAAGTGCTGCGATAGTCGAGCTTGGGCTTGTTTGCTTTCAAACTTTTTTTTCATCACGAAAAATTTTGACAATATAAATCATAATAAAATCGTAGCGAAATCAAAACATTGAATATTTTATTTTTGAAAAATAGTAATTGCTACGAGGTCTGGGATCGATTCTAATGCCGAAAATATAGTTATTATAATTTTTGTCTCTTTGACTGAATGTATGTTCCACCATGACGTAAATTGTACCGGATGGATTCTGTTAATATTTTGCATAGATATACCTATAAGTCTGGTCAAACTGTAGGGTGTAAACTATCACGCTATTTGCGATGGGGGATGAGCAATACATTATGTTCGTATTCTTCTCCGCAAATTGTAAAAGGACGCGCTAAAAGGTTAGGATATTGCAGTCAAAGTCAAATAATTTATTCCAATTAGGCACAAAAAGGCACTTTTGAACGTCAAAATTTACAAAAAAAAAAAATGATTCTAGTCGCCCTTCCAAAAGGTAGTTTTCGTATGGAGAAGAATGGGCAAGAAACTACACCGTTACTCTTTTAAATTTTTCTCACAATATCTTGTATACATCAATTATATAATTATATGTGAAGACGATGCACCTAGAATAAGATTACTATACCACGTTAGGTAAAAATAATGAAAGATACGAGGCATGCCTTGTAAGCTTTGTCGTTTCAAGAAAAAAAAACAACTAGAACTTTATAGTACTTTTTATTGTTTTTCAAAGTATTCACCACGTAGTTTAATACACTTCTATTCGCTCGAACCAGTCATTAAAACATTTATTCCACTCCAAAGTGGGGGTGTTCAAAATGGCTGATTTTAAAGCGACTGCTTCTACACCGGACTGGAACCTCTGCTCACGAAGATTTTTCTTGATGTGGGAAATGTAAAGAAATCATTAACGCTTAGGTCAGGACTGTATGGAGGATGGTCAAGAATTACTAAGTTTTCCTGCTTCAAATACTCAATCGTTTGACGAGCGCTTTGTGAGCTTGCGCTGTCATGGTGTAGGATGATGCTCCGCTTTGGGTTAAATTTCCGAAATTCGGCGATGACTTGTGATAAAAAAAATTTTGGTATACCACTCTGCATTAATCGTTCTACGATCTACAAGTGCAATCGCAACATACATGACCGGTTTTCGCCACGAACGCAGCCACCATCTTTTTTGAGGTGCTTCGAGAGCGAACAATTTTAGTCGACTTTGGCTCGTCTTGGAAGACACATTTTCGTAAACGATTACGAAAAATTTGTTTCATTTTGACAGTTCAATAAACATTCATTACGTTATTTACGTGGTTGAGCAGATTTATTTTTCGAACCTATGAGGCAATGGATTAGCAATTTGTTTCAAAATGATTCAAAAATTGATTGATCGTGTATTACATAATTAGGGTACTGATTGTGGATTGTTGTTTGAACCTTTGAAGAGTTTTCTTACCCCGACTCGGGCCGCCTTATGGTCATCGGAAATAAAATGCAGGATCCAATGGGAAACTAGCTTTCTCACACCAAGCGCATCATGCAAGATCTTCTGAATGGTTGTCCCTGAGATACCTAATAACGCCTCTGTCTCCCGATATGTCACATGATGATCTTCGAGGATTAGTTGTCTCACAGCAACGATGTTATCTTCAGTGAAGGCGGATTTTGGACGTCCTTCACGAGATTTATCATTAAGACTGTTATGTTCACGCAGGAATTCTAAATAGAAAGAAAGAAAGAAAGAAAGAAAGAAAAAGTATTTATTGGGACAAGCACAGGAGATCTTAATTAAACTAAACTCACACTCACTAAAAATAAAAAATAAAAAACAAACAGAGTAAAAATGAATATGAAGTGCAAAGTCCTGTGCGAGGCCAAAAGGCTCCTATCTCAGCATGATGCTGCGACATTTAATAATAAATGTCACAGCGCTGGTATTCTGATAGGGCCTGCAGTGATGTCACGGACAGAAAGATTCATATACATAAATACAAAATAAAAGTACAAGTAAACACAATTATGTATTAAATAGGTACAAAAAATAAAACATAATGTTGTCCGCGTGTCAGCACCCGACGTAACATCAGTTACTTGTCTATGCTTTTAGTGTCTGTGGCATTGTTGTGACAAGTAGAGAGACGCAGACGCCGACACCGGCCAAAAATTGTTTTAAAAATATTGTTAACATTACGGCTGTTTATTCCTACATCATAAAAGTGAATATTAAAGAGTTTTTGGTAGTCAGTTAACGGCATATGGAGAAGTACAGATAAACTAATATTATGAGTGGTTTAAGAATTTCAAATTACACCAATGAAAATGAAAAAACTAGGACAAAATGCAAAACAACTACTGCGTCTCAGTGAACAATCGCTGCCAAACGCTCGTCACCATTGCTAGACACGTGCAGATCAAGGGTAAGTTTAATGTGTGGTATCCTTTTGGAGCTGTATTAAGCCAGCTAAATACCAGCGTTCAATAGTTCCGCAGACATGGGGGTTCATCATGGAACACAGATGTTAGCTCTTCGAAACACTGAAGCCATGTTAGGCCTCTTTGGACGTTATAGAAAATTATTGCATGGACATTTTCCTTAGTAAGATTGATTTTCGTACGTGATCTGACAGATTCAAAACAACGCTGTGACTAAACAATTGCATTAATTCTAATTCTTTTAATTGTTTTGATATTCTAAATTTCAACAAATTTGAATATTGAACTGTTCTAAATTCAAAATTGGCATGCCTTTTAAGTTCTGTCGTTCACATATTAACGACAGAACTTAAAAGGCATGCCTCGTAGTTTCCGATTTATGTTTTTAAATGATTATCATCACGCTATACTTTTATGGAGCTAAGCAGTCAATAATGAAATATATAAAAACGGCTATTTTAGTTAACTTTCGACAAAGAAAATAACTAACTGGTTGGGTGTTTGCTTTGCAAACCTGTGGTTGTAAGTTCGATTCCCAACTATTATTGGACTTTATTGGGATTCCTTTTTTTTACATCAACTATTGGTATTTCATGTGATTCATTTTTACATTTTGTAGTACTATTATGTATTACATATGTATTTCCGTATTAAGTATTATCTAATTAAAACGTTCGTAGATCGTATTAATTCACTAAAAAAGGAAAACTTCGTAATCAATGAGAAATTGTTACAGATTTGTCCTAGCGATTTTAAAATCTGTGTGGATGTGACATTTTGAAGTCGCGCAACTTGCATTATATTTACCAGGCTTTACGCTTAGTAAACAACATCTAAAAGAAATAAACGATCACTATTTATAAAATTATTTGCAGTATTACTTCACGTAGTACGGGGCTCAACGTCGTTTGCGTTCCTGAGGACAGTTGAGTTGATGATGAATAGTGTCCGATATTCCGCGCAGCCTGCGTAGCACGTCATCTTTTTGTCGGTGACCAACACTGGGATGACAATCTGGCGGAGGCCAGCGTCGGCGACAGTCCCAGTCATCTGCGAAATTTGTTTGCCATCGTTTTAGAGTTTGTGGACTGTTCCACCAACCAGTTCTGTTGTGGGAGAAATATCGGCATCATCAATACGAAGACTTTTTACGAACTTTGCGGCGTTCAACTGAAGGTAACTGAACGAAATTATGAACGTTTGGCGATTAGGCAGTGATGGAATAAAAATACCAGATGAGATATGTAATGATGATGATTTATTTAAACATTAAGCCTGCCTATGTACAAAATTACATGTGCTAAAGAAGTAGTAGGTTTCAACACCATTTACTAAGAATCAACCAATAGCGACGAAGTACAAAATACTCAAAAACATAACAGTTTAGTTAGATATACACACTGAAGTTATAAATAGGAGTGACACACCGCGCGGCGCGCCAGTATGATGTCGTGCGGCGCGCGCGCAGGACGTGCGTGCTGCCACAGTGCTCCCCCTCAAGCGAAGCGTACCGGTGGTTTGATGACACGTCCAGAGCGCGATGTTTTTATATCATCTGCGCTTGTAGGAACATTTACTAAAGTGCTGTCTGCTTCGCATATGGTGAAAGCTGGCTTCAGTCGGTCAATTGATATTACCGCTTCTCTTCGGGGCAGTTGTAGGGTGAATGTTTTGCTATCTCTGCGTAATACTGTGTACGGACCATCGTATGGTGGCTGTAATGGTTGCTTTACTGCATCGACTCGCACGAACACTTGCTTACACGTCTGTAGGTCGCGGTGTACAAACACAGGGCGATTTGTGTCATGCGACTGTGCGTGAACCGGGCGAATATTGTTTATTGACGTTCTCAGCTTTTCGACATGATTACAGTCCATATTGTCTGCAGGTGACGTCACGAAGAAATCACCCGGTAGCCTTAGATTTTGACCGTATGTTAGTTCGGCTGCGCTTACATCTGTGTCGGTTCTGATTGCAGTACGCAGTCCCAGCAATACGGTGGGTAATTCTTCAATCCAGCTATGTTTACTGAGACGAGCAGTGAGAGCAGTCTTCATACAACGATGCCAACGTTCTATTATGCCATTGCTCTGGGGATGATACGGCGTAGTTCGTAGCTTCTTGATTCCAAATAATCTGGTCAGCGCGTTGAATAGGTGGCTTTCAAACTGTCGGCCTTGATCTGTCGTCATCCTAGCCGGACAGCCAAATCTTGCGATCCACCCTTCATATATCGTCTTGGCAACGGTCTCAGCAGTCATGTCGCGCACAGCGTGTGCTTCGGGCCAGCGTGTAGCACGGTCGATCATTGTGATGACGTAACGATGACCATTAGGCGATGTTCGTAGGGGTCCGACGATATCTACGTGAACGTGTTCGAAACGATGTGACTGTTCGAACGTAGCTATGGCACTTGATGTATGTCGTTGGATCTTAGACCTTTGACAAGCGACGCATGTTTGAACCCATGTTTTGACGTCTGTATTCATAGATGGCCAAAAGTACCTTCTCTGTATAAGCTTCCTCGTAGTTCGTATACCTGGGTGGCTGAGTCCGTGGATGGCGTTGAATGCGATAATACGGAACTCTTGAGGTAGGTATGGACGAACGTCGTGAGTTGAGGTTTCACAGTATATTTGCTGAGATGAGCCGGGTAACATTATTCTTTTCAATTGGACATTCGATTGTTGCTTTAGTTCGGCTATGTCCTTATCCTTTGCTTGTGCTTGAGCGAGCGCTTCGTAATCGATCGGGTTCGGACAGCTGATTGCATCGACGCGCGATAGTGCGTCTGCAACTACGTTGTCTCGCCCGCTTATGTGACGTAAATCGTTTGAAAATTCACTGATGAATAATAGTTGTCTTCGTCGGCGTGGAGTCTCAGAATCTGACGAGATTTTTTGCATGGCGTACGTGAGCGGCTTGTGGTCAGTGAATATAATGAGTTCACGACCTTCAAATATCTTCCTGAAATGCTTGGTAGCCATGTATATTGCTTGAAGTTCTCTGTCAAACGTCGAGTAATTTTGCTGGGCTGGTGTGAATTTTTTTGAAAAATAGCCAAGTGGTTGCCATTTGCCTTTGATTTGCTGCTGTAGAACAGCACCAGCGCACCGATCGGATGCGTCACACATCATTCCAAGTGGGACTGAGTGATGTGGGTGCGACAGATAAGTTGTTTCTGTAATACATTTCTTGCAGTTTTCGAACGCTTGAGATGTACCTTCATTCCACTGTATTATTGTTTTGTCTCGCTTTTTTGTGTTGTGCAAGTAGGTGTGTAGTGGTGCTTGAATTGCGGTGGCGTTAGGTATGCTGTCTCGGTAGAAATTCAGCATGCCGAGGAATCTTCGTAACTCTTCAATGTTTGTAGGTTTTGGATATTCGCTAATGATCTTGATCTTGTCTTCTGGCGGCTTAATACCCTCTGCTGATACTTTGTAGCCGAGAAATATTACTTCGCGTTGGCCGAATACACATTTCGAAGGATTGATAGTTATCCCATACTCGTCCAGCCTTTGCAGTACAGTTCGTAGGTGCTGTCTGTGTGTGTCTTCGTCTTCTGAGGCCAATAAAAGATCGTCGATGAATGGGTACACGAAGTCAAGTTCTCGTAGTACTTCATGAATGAATCGTTGGAAGGTTTGCCCTGCATTTTTCAAGCCTGGACACATTCGCGGGAATTCGAATAGTCCGAAAGGAGTTATAATTGCAGTTTTCTCTATATCCTCTGAACGTACTGGCAATTGTTGGTACGCTCGGTTCAAATCAATAGTGGAGAATATTTGTTTGCCCGTGAGTTGGTACGTGAAGTCCTTTATTCTAGGAACTGGATAGCGATCTGGTTTCGTGACGGAGTTGAGCCGTCTGTAGTCACCACATGCTCGCAAGTCTCCGTTTTTCTTCGGTACTATATGTAGTGGGCTAGACCATGGACTCTTGCTCGGTCTGCACAATCCTTGGCTGATCATATTCTCGAATTCTTTCTTCGCTCGTTCATACATATGCGGTTGTATTGGTCGTGCTCGGGAGTATATGGGTGGTCCCGTTGTTTCAATGAAATGTTCCACTTTGTGTTTCGGGTTCAATTTCATTGATGATAGACGAGTAGTTCCAGGAAACTCTGCTAATATGTCGTGAAATGTTTGCTGTATATTGATACTATTGACAGTAGGTGTACTTGTATAGCGGCCTGGAGCTTTGGAAGTGAGCTTCGTAGTGTTGTCGATGAGTCGCTGGCTTCGTAGATCAACTAGTAAATTGTGATAGCCGAGGAAGTCTGCTCCAATAATTGGTTTCGTAACTGCGGCGACTATGAACTTCCACTTGTATGGTCGACGTAGATTTAGGTCGAGCTCCAGTGTCTTCTCACCATAAGTTGGTATTACAGTGTTGTTTGCAGCGTATAATTGATATGGTAGCGGTGTCGATCGTTTTCCTTTCGTTTTTGGTATAACGGATATATTGGCACCCGTATCTACCAAAAAACTAGTGGATGTCTTCTTATCAGTGATAAATAGGCGGTAGGATTTCTTGTCGACGTCAGGTTCCGCCACTGCCAACGCCTCGTTTAGTTTTCCGACTTCCCTTCATTGTTGTAATTGCACGGTGTAGTACAATGTCTTGCATTTTTTCCGAATCGCCGATGGTAAAAACAATGCGTTGACGGTGTAGTTGAACCAGTTGAACGAGAGCGGGAACGTGACGTTGAGCGCGCTCGGTACGAGTTGCGCCGGTAGTGTCGCGGCGGCGGCGTGCGCGAGCGGTCGTGATTCATGTGGTGGTATGACGTCCTCAGTTCGGCGATTTCGACATGCAATTTTTTTATTTCGTCGACGAGATTTTGTATGCTCGCAGGTGGGTTTTGCGCTTGCTGGGATGTCGACGCTGATGCGACAGACACTGCTGATACTTCGCATGACTGTTCAAGCATTTTGTCGGCGAGCTTGGCTAGTTCTTCGAGTGCTGTATCCTTACTTATTGCGTCACTTACTACAAGCACTGAGCGGACGTGTGCGGGTAGCAAGTTCATCCACATGAGCCGTAGTGTGTTGTCTGGCACCTTATTGTGAGCGAGATTGCGCATGCGACGTAATAATTGGCTGGGTCTCTGGTCACCAAGTTCCATATCCGAGAGTAGCTTCTGTAGCTGCTTGCCGTCGGATTCTTCGTAAACAGAAATTAGACGTTCCTTTATGGCGGTATATTGACGATCGGCAGACGGATTGTATAACAGGTCACATATTTGCTCGATATCTTCTTTTTGTAGCTGGGCGATGACCATCTGTGCCTTCTGTGCTTCACTTTTCTTGAGTTCACGCGTAGCTGCTTCGAAAGTGATGAACCATAATCGAGGTTTGTCGCGCCAGAAAGGTGGTACTCGAAGGGATAGCGAAATACCGGCGATATGTTGGGGTGATAGCGGAACATCTTGTAAGTTCGCTGAGCTTGCTCCTGCTGACTCCATGTTTTGCTTGTCGTTGTCACTCGGCATAGTTTTCTTGCGGTTGCTTCGTTCGGGGTCACCACTTTGGCGATTAGGCAGTGATGGAATAAAAATACCAGATGAGATATGTAATGATGATGATTTATTTAAACATTAAGCCTGCCTATGTACAAAATTACATGTGCTAAAGAAGTAGTAGGTTTCAACACCATTTACTAAGAATCAACCAATAGCGACGAAGTACAAAATACTCAAAAACATAACAGTTTAGTTAGATATACACACTGAAGTTATAAATAGGAGTGACACACCGCGCGGCGCGCCAGTATGATGTCGTGCGGCGCGCGCGCAGGACGTGCGTGCTGCCACAAACGCGTTCTAAACAGTTGTCTTAATTTATTTCAAGACCTGGTCATTTCCATCGGTGGCAATCCACTGAACGAGTATGGCTTACCGGCTCCGCAATCATTGAAATACGCCACGTCCACGAAGACCATGTATCTATAATCACCTCAGAGCAAAGGAACATTTTTAAAACCGTTCTTTTAAGCGTTAAAAATGTCTTACCTTACCTTTACTTATCGTGGTACAGTAATCTTATTCTTGGTGCATCGTCTTCACATATGATTATATAAATGATGTATACAAGATATTGTGAAAACATTTTAAAAGAGTAACGGTGGAGTTTCTTGCCCATTCTTAAACTCTCCATACGAAAACTACCTTTTGGAAGGGGCAACTAGAATCAATTATATTTTTTTTGAAAATGTTGATGTTAGATAGATAGATAGATAAATCATTTATTTAGTGCACACAAAAAACAGCACAACATACAAAATGACGATTAAATTATTACTAATTAGCTATTAGGAAATAACTGCAAGGTGCCAATATAAAAACAAATAAAAAAGGAAGAAAACAAGACCTTTCAAAAGTGCCTTTTTTGTGCCTAATTGAAATAAATTATTTGACTTTGACTGACTTTGTCCCTTTCTTGGATGCTCCTGGTGGAGCACAAAAATCATTTATTACCACTGGCAACCTTGTAGAGGTCAGGAGGCAATGCAAAATAATAATTGCAGTCTAGCGTCTTCTGGAATCACTGCCACATTGCTTCCTGGAGGCAAAATAGCGAACGTCATGTTTAAGATTCCCATGGGTTTAGCAACAAAACGCGTTTGTGGGATGTTACGCAACAGTGACAAGGGGCGCGTGCTTAGGGATTGCGCTTTCATCGTATGGGATGAATGCATTATGGCAAGTAAGAAAGCAGTGGAAGCTCATGGTGGTGTCACAGATCTGTTTAGTGGCGATTTCTTTGAACTTAGGCTGACGAGGTGAATATTTCGTTGAAAAGGTCGACTCTATGGTCGCGAGTTCATTGACTGCGCTTGACCAGAAACACGCGAGCTTGGCATGGCCGGAATTCACATGCTCAGGAATTCTCCTATGTTCCTTTAAAAGTTGGTGAAGGACCAGAGGAGAGCGGCCAGGTGGCCCTACCAGAGACTCTTGGTAGAGTAGTTCCCATTTTAGAAGATCTGATTCGTCTGATGTACGGGGCCATCAGTCGAATACCGTATCAAGAGAATTCTTGTGAGTGTGAACGGGCCATTTTAACGCCCAATAATGATCAAGCTGCAGCGATCAACCACAGTATTCTCTCGCAAATTGAAGGGAGCGTAGTGACATACACCTCCATTAACACTGTTGTGGAGCAAGATGATGCCACATATGACCCCGTAGAATTTCTGAATTCGGTAACGGCAAGTGGACTTCCGGCGCACATCATCCAGCTGAAGGTCGGTGTCCCGATTATGCTCCTTCGGAACTTAACTCCGCCGTGTAACGGAATCCGGCTCATAGTCTTGTCTCTGCAGAGAAACGTCATCGAGGAGGAAATTCTTACAGGTTATGGGGTCGGCGAGACAGTTTTTAAACCGCGTATACATTTAATTCCACACAATACTATATCTTCCAGTTTAAGCGCGTGCAATTCCCTGTGAGCGTAAGCTTTGTGATGCTTATCAACAAGTCACAGGGGCAGACACTGAAGGCTGCGGGTGTCGACCTCAGGGCATGCTGCTTCTCACACGGACAACTGTACGTCGCTTGCTCCTGCGTCACCAGTCCTAACTCTCTGTATATTTTGGCTCCTGAGAACAAAACTACAAACGTACGTCATATACAGGGAAGTTTTAAAAAAATGTGGCAGTTATCGTAGTATAATGTGGTAATAACGACTTCCTCGTGAATGAAGTCGTGGGCAGAAGCTGGTACATGTAAAATAAAGTAACGAAGTCACAACTGTGTATTGAACAATTTTGAAAAAAAGTAATTCCTTCGAGGTGTGGGAACGAGTCTGATGCCAAAAATATAGTTTTAAGAATTTACGTCTGCTTGTCTGTTACTCTGTTTGTCTGGATGTATGTTCCGGATTAGCGCAAAAACGGCTGGAGGGATTTGGATGAAATTTGACACGCATATAGTTTATACGTGAGCGTACGTACGTCTGCAATATCGCGTACCGTGGGGGCTCGTGCGAGTGCGTCCGTAATATCGCGCACCGTGGAAAGCCGCTTTAAGAATGCATCAGTAGCGTATCAATGTTGTGTGCCTTTAGGTACTATAGTATATAGGCAAGTTTTGTTTTTTTTTAAATTGTTAGTTTAGTATATTGTGGTGTTTTACGAATTACGCGCGAACGAAATCGCGGGCAGTAGCTAGTGTATTGATGACATAACTGAACTGGTATCATAGCGCTTTGTAGCGTGTAACTTTGTGGACGCGTGTCACTGCTCATCAGCGCACCAGACTGCGCACGCGACGCCCACCATGGCCGACAACGACACCAATACTACCAGCCCAGAAGACCTTGCAGAACTCGTTGGTGACCGTGGGTACCTCATTATCAATTTGATTTTGTTCATGCTGACACTCGTGGCAGCCATATATGGAGTGACATCTTGGTGTGTGGTCAAGAAGTTTCGTCATTTCAGAAACTATGCGATACTCAGTGCAATTATAACAAAAGTGCTAGTGATATTATTCGACGTTATATCTTCTGAGAAATTTGTCGTAGATCTTTTATATGCAGGTGTTTTATGTATCCGTGGGTATTTTATACAATCGTTTTATTGTTGGATAACAGTGTTGTGCTACATCTTTTATGTTGACTTTGTAAAAGTTTTTAATCTTCACATTCGTAGGAGGTACCTTAAGAGTAGCCTGTTTGCGTGGGGTCTACCTTGTGTAATTAACTTATTACTTAATATTCCTACATTTTTTTATTATTTCCATGACCCGAGAGAAACAATAACAATGAAAATTTTAATTTTTGTCATTTATTCAATGTCTTTTATACCCCTAGCGATTAATTTTGTTATGGTTTTAAAGGTTTTATATTGTTTGAGCCGCGTTAGTGAAGTTGGTGGGAGTTTAAATTTTAATAAATGGCGTCGTTTATACATAGCTACGTTGATTTTTGTACTCAGCAATGTAATAGATTTACCTAATATAATTTTATCATTTGATGTATATATATTGACCATTAATGTTATAACTGAATTAGGATTGGACCTGCACACAATAGCATTGGCTGTGTATTTCATTACATTGAAGAGTAATCGGGATTTATGGCGAGAATTTCTGGATAAGAGATTAAGACAAATGGTCGCTCGAAATTAAGTGAGTATATCCAATATAATTGAACAAGATCTTCGAGGATAATACCTTCTTAACTAGTTTGATCGCTTAGAAATAAAGTAAAACAAGCAAAATTAATGAGCAATGTTTGTAACCTGTTTCGTTAGAAGATTAACCTTTACGCTCCAAAATAAACATCAACCACATGATTCCACCAAAAATAAAGGAAATTCATCTACGAACCCGAAATGCATGTGACATTTATTATGTCACATGCATTTCGATGAATCAATAGTCTGAATAAAGTATAGGTCACCTTGATTATCTAGCACAATAAATACAATTTTATATTTTTGCAAGCAACGTCTTTTCTTTTGCCGTTCCATCATCCTCAATTGTGTTCTTCTTTCCTTCCCGTGTTGCCACATTCCATCAGTTCGGATACATTCATACAATCATCTTACATTTCTTCAACGATCGGATATCGCACACCCAATCCCACATCAGCAGCGGGCAACAGCGGCCCGCCTGTGTACGGGTATCTTCTAAACTTATATTCTGGGCAAGTATAACGCCGTTGTTCTTGACCATACAAATGCAAAGGATGCTTAAAAGACGTGTCTTTTATGGTTAAAGTTCAACGCACAGATGCGTTTTTGTTCGGAACCAGATCGGCATCGCCTCAACTCGAGCCATTCAGCATTATTTCCAGGAAGTCTATACTGTAACGCGCACTTATCAGCCGAGCTGATACGATATGTGTGCGATGATCTTAATCTGTCAGTTGGGTACGGAACCCTTTAGTTATATAGAATTCATTTTTAAATTTCAAAACATATGTATGTCAAAACTGTACATTGAATAGTTAAAAAAAGATTAATTGCTACGAGGAACGAATGCCGAAAATATCGTTTTAGGGTTCCGTAGTCACCATGGAACCCTTTTAGTTTCGCCATGTCCGTCTGTCTGTCCGCGGCTGAGCTCAGACTCTTAGTACTAGAAAACTGTAATTTGGCATGGGTATACATATTAATCACGCCGATAAAGTGGTTAAATATATATTTTTTGGGTGCCTCCCTACACCTAAAGTGGGGATGTTTTATTTTTCTCGTCTATCCCATAGTGTCGAGTGTCGTTGGAAAGGTCGTTCAAAAATATTTTAAGTGTGTGTGAACTGTTTTTGGATTCAAGGATACGTTTGCGAAATATTAAGCTTTAAAGTGCAAATTTTTGTCAGAGTCAAGTGCCAGCTAAATGGTTGGTTTTGGATATGTGGAAAAATTTAAAATTCAATAGTATATATACCGAAATTAAAAGGAAAACCATCACAGCTAAGTAGGCTTTAAAATTTACCGAGTAATAATCGACCAACTTACATTTGCAGTTGCAAAAACGTGTTAAAAATAAGTTCCGTATAGAGCATGTTTTTCAACTACATTTTTAAGTTTTTTACTCATCCCAACTACGGAACCATTCACTGTACGTGGTCCGATACGCACTTGGCCGGTTTTTAGAATTTCTGACTGGTTGTCTGAATGTACGTGGAAGCATCACGCAAATACCGGACACCGGATAAATTTTGTATTTTTTTTATCATCACCATTACGGAGCCCAGCAGTCAATCATGATCCATGACATACATGTATATAGGAACGGCTATTTTAGTCAATTTTCGACAAAGCAATATAGTCTAGCGACTTGACGATTGATCCACAAGCCTGTGGTTGTAAGTTCGATTCCCACCCAACTATTGATACATTATTGTGATTCTTTTATATTTATTGGAAAAATGTATCCATTTGCGTAATACGAAAATCGATACGACTGTCATATCCACAGTCTCATGTTATACGAACCTATTGCTATTAATAGGACATAGTTAAATCCAAACAACGGGCTGATAGGAATTCTTAAGGAAAACCCCCACTGTACCTTCAAAGTGGGAAGACCATGCTCGACATGTTTTCTTATCTCAAAATCAAAAGTACGTCATATCTGCCTAGCCTTTTCCCAACTATATTGGGGTTGGCTTCCAGTCTAACCGGATACCAGTATTTTACATGGAGCGACTGCTTATCTGACAACCCAGTTACTAGGTAACACGATACCCCCTGGTAAGACTGGTGGTCAGAGTTTCGGGACTTCTCGTTACGACTGTCAACGGTCTACCAATGAGAGCCGGGACCAACTGCTTAACGTGATTTCCGAAGCACGGTGGGGTCTCGGTATGTTATGGATGGTCATCCATCCACGGACCGACATCGGCAAGCGATGCTTAACCCTAAAGTTCGACCCGTGCGGCTCTTTTATTTAGCCACGAGCCCCTCCTACTCCTTAGTTCAAAAGTACATAAAATCATTTTTCATCGCAGGTAACAATGCGGTTCAAAATTCCTTCATTTGTGTGTCTGTTGAGCAGTGCAAGGCACCCATTTGTCAAGCTTTTTTACCTTGCCAATTTGACGCAAATGGACCAATATTGTTTTGACGCTAACGTCGAAAGCTGCTGCTAATTCAGCCGTAGATTGTGTATCATCAGCTTCCACAATCGCCTTTAATTCGTCATTGTCGACCAAAGTCTTCGGACGACCGCGAGGTTCATTTTTCAGGTCGAAATTTCCAGAACGGAAGCGAGCAAACCAATAACAGGTGGTGCGTTGGTTTGTAGTGTTAGCTCCGTAAACGTCGTTGATGTTGCGTGCCGCTTGTGCCGCGTTGTGCCCGGGTAATATGTCTTTCATTGACTTGAATGTGCCCTGGCGGCTGTGAGTATGTCATGCTAACTCAGATGGCTCGCTGATGGTGGCGCGTGTGTTGGATCATTTAGCTCCCTTCAAAATGGTTGAGCTGAATGGTGCTGATCTATGCGTCATGTTCGTGAACGGGCGCCGTCAGTTGGGACTGGTCATCTCTTAGCTGCCATGGCTTATTTTAATTTATTTGTTTGATTTTTATATTTATTACGGACGCTTTTACAAACGTGCACGTCTTTCTACATTGTTCTCACATGCATAATTTCAACATGAATGATGTAACCAATATTTTGTATCAATTTTTGTATTTAAAAGAATGTCCGTGGAGTTTCTTGCCCGTTCTTTTCCATAGGTACCTACTACGCTTTGGAATGGGCAACTAGCTTCATATTTCTGACTGACCGACTTCTTGACAATTCAAAAGTGTCTGTAAATGGTTTAATTGAAATAAATGCTTTGAGTTTGAGTTTGGAATGGAAAAAAAACTAAGTGCTTAACATTTTCTTTACCAAATGTCAAAAGTAGTAATTGTGAGATAGTACTGACTCAAGAGAAACTAGAATTTATCGATAAAACTGTTTTCACTCGGAATTTGAAAAATAGGTATTTGAAGAAACTATTGCCGTCGTCTTACCTCAAGTCTGCCCCCTTAGAGTGCGATAGGGACAGCTGCAGCACAGAACGATAACCTATATCACAAAAAAAAAACAAAGATCGACGTTTCGTATTCGCCTTTTTTCTCCTCGAAAACTGAGCCAATTCCATTATTTTATAAATTCAAATTTTAAGAAAGAGTATGTCTAGGTTCCTATCATTTTCTTTTATGTTAAAAACTTTTCGAATTTGTCTGGTAGTCCTCTAACCATGGCTTTAAAAATGGGGCTTTTTTGTAATTTTTGGAGGGTTATATTTTTTGTACCAATAAGTTGCTGCAAAAAAAGAAATAACAGGGACGTGTGTACAGCAGACCTTGATTTTCTGAAAAAAAAAGAATGCTGTAAAGGCATTATTCAGGAAGAAAAAAGGGGAATACATTTGTATCGAGAATCGCAGGCACTGTTCCCTCTTAACATCTCTTGCAGGACGGCTAAGTTCAGTAGCATATGCTGTCAGAAAAATTCGTCAATTTACTTTAGTAGATACCGCGAGGCTAGGCTATTTTAATTATTTTCATAGTATCATATCTAACGTTATTTTACTATGGGGACAGGCTGCAGACATCAAGTCTATTTTTATTTTGCAGAAAAGAGCCATATATTATCTCCGCAGGCGCGACTCTCTAAGGGAACTGTACGGATATTAACATCATGACGTTACCTTGTCAATATATCTATAAAAACACATATTTTTAATAAAAGAGGTGATAGACTGGCTAAAGCAGACTCCTCTTTTATTGGGTACTGTTAAATTAATTATTAATATTAAAATGGTACAATTAAATTCTTCCCCACATACTTTAACTGAATGAGCCGAAATTCAAATCTTGTATAAAAAGCACACTATGCAGACAGGCATATTATAAGTTGGGGATTACATCACTGATAAAAATGCTTGGCACATTGCTGGTACTCCACAACCACAACTAATTGATTAACATTTGAAAATATTGTTGGAGCTGCTGAAGATTGTAAGACCATCTTTGTATTGCATAAACTCAATCTCCTTTGTATTATATAATTGCATAGCACAGGTGTGAGTACTGTGTACTAAAGATAGCTCTTTGAAAAACATATTACCCGGTAAATGGTTGCACATTTATCGGGTAATATGTCTTTCATTGACTTGAATGTGCCCTGGCGGCTGTATGTCCTGCTCACTCAGATGTCTCGCTGATGGTGGCGCGTGTGTTGGATCTAAATGTTTCACTCCCTTCAAAATGTTTGAGCTGAATGGTGCTGATCCATGAGTCATGTTCAGTCAGTTGGAATGGTCATCTCTTAGCTGCTATGGCTTATTTTAATCTATTTTAATTTTGAATGGTTCTTTATTTTATATTTTTATTACGGACGCTTTTAACGTGCACGTCTTTCTACATTGTTCTCACATGTATAATTTCAATATGAATGATGTAACCAATATTTTGTATCAATTTTTTATTTAAAGTCCGTGGAGTTTCTTGCCCGTTCTTCTCCATAGGTACCTACTACGTCTTGGAATGGGCAACTAGCTTCATAATTTCTTACTGCCCGACTCCTTGAAAATTCAAAAGTGCCTGTAAATAGTTTAATTGAAATTAATGCTTTGAGTATGAGTACAAAAAAACAATCACAATAATGTGGAGTGAAGTGACTCTAGGCTTCGTTAATCATTGTTTAACGCCTGTTATAATAATTCCGTTAATTTACTTCACATAATTTAAGTGAGCAATCATGTTTTATTGACATATCCTAGGTGTCAATGTAGTGTGATCAACCAAAACTTGGGAAGTATGTCAGCTGAGCGCTGTGAGCAGTTTGAGCTCAGTTTAGCGCTCGTATGTCGTGATGCTGCATGCCGAAACATACGTCGTGGAAATATCTTGCTCGTTTCAGCTTGTGTCTACGACTAGATATGCTATAGCGAGATATTGTCCAGATGTGCATCCAACTTTAAACAAAAATACACAAAAATAGATACCATTCAAATTACATACTTTGGGCACAGTATAATATATTGTGCTTTGGGGTAGCAAATTAGGTAATCGGCTTATGGTAGGATTGCCAACTTTTCATAAATATTAGATACTTTTGATAGATACTTAAGCATCTCATATTCTCAACTTGTTTTCGTCTCATAATTGAATATCTTTCATTCATCAATGATTTTGTAATCAGTCCTTTCTCGGAGGCGTATTACGATGCGTCTAAAAATGGTAATGATACAGGAAGGGTGCGCATCGGTACACACGTAATTAAGTCATTAATATGATTACGTCAGTATACTGCGTGCTCAAATCTGGTTCCGTCAAGCAGAATGATTCGTGGCACCGAGGACCGATGTATACAATGTGGCACTAAAGAAAGCTCGTGTTCAGTTTTGAAAGTCTACTTTTTTCTCTAACTAATAGAAAAACTGCTTGTTGGTATGCATGCGGAGCATGAGGTTTCTGGGCTCGATTTGATGTTGGTCGGCTTGGTACAGCCCCACAGTTGGATGCCATATTTCCATATTGGCATAAAAATATGCTTATTCTATTGAAATTTTGTTGTGTATCGATGGGCAAGAATCCCGTCCAATCAACCAATACATGTTTTTAAAACGCATGTCTAGTTCGTATCTTTTCTTTTTGACGGTGTGCTTTCCTGCGCAGTTTCGCGTAAGACGTTAAGCTATGCCGAGGTATTTGGCTGTATTTGCGTATACCAAAATTGTTCTAATGAAAAAATATCTAATGGTTTCCAAGAGATTCTTATATCTCGATACTGACACTGTCCCAGTAAAACAATTTCTGTGTAAAGCATGATTATGCTTTGTATCTCTAATACAATAATCATCTCAGTTGCAGTGTGCTACATGCGTGTTTTGAACTATGTCCAGCATGTATGTAGGTTCCGTTGTAATGTTCCGCACACGATGTTCATAGTTACACCTTACATAGTTGACATGACACATTGTCATCTCGGACTACAATACCTACATACGTTTAATGCCTGTTCATAAACTATCTGATGAAAGTGTAAACAAACCCTTTCTGGATTAAATTCTTACACAACCATTCACTAAAAGGAAAAAGTATCACATTCATCTGTATTTAGAATAGTTCAATTTTATATCTCACCATTTTTTCCAACAATTATTGTAAAATCACCACACACCTCATGCACCACTACCACAACAACTACCATTTTAAACCTCTGCACTCTGCACACATCAGACCTGGATTTCGCAAAAGGGTTAGCCTTTTGCGAAATCCAGGTCTGATGTGTGTGAAAAATCATCGACGAAAAAAACCTTAGGTTTCAAATGAAAAACATATCTTTCATCTTATGCGAATTTTTCGATGCTATATTTAATTTTTTAATAGCTTTAGTTAAGTTTGTATACAATTTTGCTATTTTTATTAATTCATTAGATATAAGATATTATATGTAAATAATTTTCATTGTGTAGTTGAGGGATAACTAAAAGGAACTGTCAAAACATCTTTATGGTGATTTATGAAATTATGATTTCAGGTTAAAGTATTCAAATAATCAAATCAAAGCCCTCAATTTGTCAGTGGCACTGCCTACATTTTCTGATCCATTTGTTTACATTTTGATCAGATACTTTTGGGACAGACCACACCTACATACATAAGCTTACGCAGACTTTATAAGCCAAAAAACTTACTAGGTATTCGAGAAAATTCTTCAAGTTTTGATATTGTCCTTGTATTTTTTGGCTTAGATCAAGTGAAAAATAACAGCACCGACTAGACTAGACTTAGGAAAGTAAGAGATGTTCTAACTAGAATTTGGTGCACATTGCACGTATGTTTTATCGGGCATGTCCTCTTTTAGCCCTATTGCCATGTAGGTATACCACTGGTCGTGCTGTATTTCCTACGTTTCAGACGAAGTTTCTTGTGCCTGCCTTTCACAGTACGTCCTTCAACCCAACACGTCTGCTTGTTAGTTGTCGAAATAAGTAGGTTCCTATGGTAACAATTCTTCAACGAAGAAAACTTTCATCAGGAGCTCTACAGACTACTATTTTCCGCATAGGTTTTTGAGGTCGTGGGGAATGGCCTAACTTATTTGTCATTACTTGAGCCGCTGTTAAAAAAAATGGCTTGGTTGGTACCTACTTATGTCCTACTTTAGTGGCCGAATCTATTCAGGTTCGTTGGTATTTTGTAGCATTTTTGAAGGGTTATAGTACAGGTCATTTGCAACATTTTGACCCCGGCAACTTGGGATCCAAACTGGGTTGTTTTTTAAAAGTTTTCATCTCTCGATCATAAACAGCTAATAGTGAGAAAT